>CM050450.1:20249331-21732456 GCA_027563935.2 Costus lasius | reverse complement strand
TACCACAAGCAGTACTACACCTTTGATCGTGAAATATCGATTGCTTGTTGAACCCTGCGAATCATGTGAAAGTAGGATACTCCAAATTTGGGGGTCAAAAAGTTTCATAAAGCGTTCTTGATCGAAAAAAATGGGAGTGAAAGATCCCACTGAATTGAATTTGATCCATGAATCTAAGAAACATATATATATATATATATATATATATATATTATAGAAGGTAAATATTGTCGATCATTTATTAAAAAATCACATTTATTACTCTTTAGGTTTGTTACTAAATGGACTCATTTCTATCATAGGGAAATTCTACTTGCGCGGTGCTGGATTTGGAATTAAAATTTATCTTATCACACCTTATAGAGGAGTCCGCTATCACCTAAAATAATATTCAAAACATACTCTATAAAATGCAAATGAACTTTTTAACCATCGACATATGTTTGCTTGTAATGTTATTAAAAAAGCTTTCGGTGTGGTGTATTGAAGAAGAGATTTTCAAAAATTAGAAGTGGAATAGAATCTCATTATCCTATTAGACACACATTTAAATTATACTTGCATGTTGTGTTTAACACAACTACTTAATGGATACTAATTCTGATGAAAGCATCATTGCTGAAGTTGATGCGGAATTGGTAAATTCATGAAGACAAGATGCTTTTAGCATGGAAAGACTAGATGAAGATGCTAGGAAAGGGATTCAACTTAGAGATGATATGCAAATGCTATGTGGAATGATTATGTATTGTAATTGCATGGGATGTCCTTTTTTATTGTAATATGACCTTGCTTAAATGTGCCACTTTCATTTTTGTGATTTGGAACCTTTATTTTTAGCATGTTTTTCTTTTATTTTTTTAATTTCAATTAGTAATTTTGAGTGTCATATGTCAATACCATGAGTAGAAAAGCTTAGAAGTCCAGTGAAAGCTCAAAATAAGAGAACATTAAATAGACTGAAGATATGAATAATATATTTACTGATGCAATGCTTGAGTAGCAGGCTAGTGGTTATTGAGTTAATGATACATTTACCTCAACTGCATATAAGAACATGTTAACCATTTATATACATGCATTTGGTATAAATTTAACAAAAGAATACCTCAAAAACCGAATAAAAACTCTTAAGACTAACTTCAACACATGCAATGAGATGTTCAAAAACAAATGTTTGAGCCTGAAGAACAAGTACCGGAGGATATAATCAATGTATAGTGGTTATATTTTTTTCCCTTTTGGTATATATTTGTATTTTGTGCGTTGATTTATTAAATTAATTGTCTTTGTAGGCTAATCTTCACATGAGAAGGTGGAAGGGCACTCCTATCCAACATTTTGAAAAATTGGAGATGTTTTTCTCAAAAGATAGAGCCACATATAGCATGTCTAGTACTTGTGGCAAATTTATGAGGATCTTGACATTAAAGTGTCAATCTTGATGTTATTGACCTTGAGTTCCCATTTGAAAATGTTGATGAAATTACTCCAAATGAAGTGTCACAATATCTACCTAAAAGAATAGATATAGACAATACTACAACAAGACTTTCAATATTTGAGGAGGTTGCTTTAACTACATTGACTAATACCAGCAATAAATTAGATGATTTAGTCAATTGTTTGAAGCATTAAAATGAGTCTATAGATAGATATTTCCCCCCTACAACTCAAGTGAAAGAGGTCAATGAGCAAGAGATTTTTGTAGAGTTACAAAAAATTAGAGTGTCATGCCATCAAATCATTGATGGTTATTTGACTTTGGGGGAAAGTAAAGAGAAATCAAGAATATTTTTCGCTGCACCAGAAGAAGTCCGTTTGGAAGTATTTTAAAAATTAATGGGTGGTTCAATTTTCTAAATGTTGTACTAAATTACACATGCTTTTGACTATGTTGATATAGTAATTTATATTTTGGATTGTGTTAACACTCACTTTTATTATTATTGAATATTGTTATAGATCTTGTTGGGAAACGGGCCTTATGTGTCTTGTAGTTTGTATATGTGATATTTTGTATTAGTATGTATTTTATATATAATATTTGTATTTGTGTTTTTGTAGTATTATGCATGTCATATTCTTAATTATCTGTGATAATGACCCATTTTCTTGTTTGTGATGTGGTAATTTGTTTGTGTATTAGTATGTGTTTCACCACAAAATACTATTGTGTTTGACTTTTATTTTGTTACAATGTTTGTATTTGTTGTTTGTATTAGTTTGTGTTTTGTATTATTAATTACATGTGATAATTGTCAAACAGGCCCTTAATTTATTCCAACAGTAACTTTAAACAGCTAAATAATTGTTTAAACAGCTAAATAATTGCTAACAATCAATCTAAATAGAGAAAAAATATCTTTTCTTTTTTAATTTTAAATTAAACAGATACAGAATTAAGAAATTTATTTTTATATTATTAAATCTGTGTATTCAGAATAACAAATTCCAGCCGCTACATCTTGTGACTACAGTTTTTTGAAAAGAAAAAAAAATGCAGTTCTTGTGCAGCAGCCGCACTCTGGCTGCGTTTGGGAACGCGGCTCCACCCATAGGCTGTGCGGGTTTGTGTGACTCTGTTTTTAAATAATTTTTTTTTACAAAAAGTAGTTCAAAATTATATAGTAATAAAAAAATAGAAAAAATATAAAAATATAAAAGTAAAAAAAAACTTATAATTTGATATGTTTGCTGTTACTGTTTCTTTATGAAAATAATTTATATAATTTTAGTTAAAATTTTAATTAAAAATGTATATATTATTATTTTAAATAATTTAAAATAATATATTTATTTATTATTTTAAAATTTAATAATAGTTAAAAATTTATTTACTAAAATTTTTATAAATTTTAACAGTATAATATAGTAAATTAATAGCGGGCCAAATATGCGCTAGTATTTAAAGTTACTTTTAACAAATTAGATCTACCTAATTTTTTTTATACTATAATACTTATCTGCCTAAAAGTTGAAATTGCTCTTGGTCCAAAAGCGACAGCTACTCTATTTGCACCCTAAAAATAAAGAGAGAACATAAAATAAAAATAATAATAAAAAAAGAATTGATGCATATCAAGCGATTATGTGATAATTTATTTAAATTCGGATTTAAGTTTTAGATAAAATAAATTAAATACTTTTTCTATACATATATACCCACTCTACCATAGCCGCCCTATATAATACCACCCCCTTCTAGAAGCAATCTATCGCCATTAATTTAGATCGTGGCTGGATCTAATCTAAAGGCAAGTGGATAGGGTTGTGGGCGGCAGCCCACGTGAATTGATTCGATCAATTTGACAATGACGTTTATTCTGCGCATCATCATTCCTCACTAGCTACGAGAGCGGTGGACCAGACCAGACCAGACCAAATTCTCGTGTCCATGTCCGAACCCAAACCTCCGTCAATTCATCACTAAATTTATTAATCACTCACAAATTTGTGAACGATTTCATATAATTTATTAATATAAATTAACCCAAGTTAATAATAGTAATGTTATTAATAACATTTAAGCACTGCAATATAATGTTGAATTTAAAAGTGTTGGAATGAGCTTGCACAATTAAAATTTTAAAATTTACACTAAGAGATATTAAATTTTATTTATTTGTTAAGTTTATTAATAATTATAGTATAATAAACTTAAATAATAAAAATAATCTCACAATATAATAAACTTAAAAATGGATAAAAGAATGCTGTGATAAATAAAAAAACTAAGATAAGTTGGTCAAAGCCTGGCTGAAATAATTAATCTAATATTTGAAAAAGTCAATAGACATACAAGTGGCAGTCTTACTACTCTCGGGAAAGAGGATGCATAAGATTTAGCTCCGAGTGATTAAAATTTACAATTACAAGTCAACCTAGTTGAACAACTCTATGACATTTAATCCTTTCTAGTTTGAATAAAAGAGTTATGGTTGAAGACTCGGCCTTGCGAACAAGAGGTCAACTATCCCTTGTCTTTGTACACATTGTTGACCTCCTAGGCAACATCTAAATCTTGCCAATATTAAAAATATTTTTTTTTAAATAAAAATGTTTGTCGATAATAATATTATCTATAATATCATAATCGGGAATAGTTTTTCTTTTTTTTTTTCTTTTATTAAATTTTTCTAACTAGATGGCATGTTATACTTATCATAGGGAAAAACTAGTTCTCTAAAATTGATCGTAGAATTGAGTGCTATTGAATTAATATCAAATCATGAGATGAACACAATATTATCTTTTAAACTAACAAAAGTCTTTATAAATCACAAATAATGCATGGTAGGCTCATGAATACCCCTTTTATATTCATGAGAAATGTGACTAGATCCTATACCCCTTTGATTAAATTCCACAATTTCAGTATCATATGAAAGATACTTTCATCCGTCTAACAAAAAAATAAATTAATTAAGTAGGCTTGTGATCTATAGGTATGTGAACACCAAATGTCACAAAACTAGCAACCTACCTTTGACTCACCTCGGTCATTTTCTTCTTCTTAATTATAAATTCATTAATAAATCCTAAAATTACGGTCTACCATTTGAAAAATTTTACATGCCTTTTAGGTAGACCTTTGGCCTTCTAGAACTCCTTGCACCACTTTGTGCGGACGCGCTTCCCATAGTCAAAGCCAATTTGTTTACGAGAACTCTTCTAATATTCATTTTTTTTAAAAAAAATAGAAAATTAATTCCTTTCACCTACCCCCTCTTGATTATATTTTCTTTGAAATTAATCAAGCAATTAATTAATTAATCCATGTAAATCACGAGCAATTAACTTTTGACCCAAATTCCTTCCCCTTAATTAAAATTAAAAAATAAAAGCTTGGAAGCGTCGGCTAGGCCTAGGGTGCGCGTGCGATTGTTATATATATACATTAAGCCTCAAACCTACCACCTCCGATTAAGCCCGTGACGTACCGGCTCGCTCGCCCATGGATTGGATTCACAAGGACGAATCCTCCGAGGCGAGCGGTGACTCGGAGGCCGACGCCACAGCGCCGGCATCGCCCTCTGCCATCGTCGTCCTCGCCTTCGACAACGACGACGCCGAGTCCTCCAGCGGAAGCTACAGCGATGGCGACGAGGGCGGCGAGGAGACCGACTTGAGGTACGCGTCGTGGCGCGGTTGGCTGCTGGAGTGCGCGGCGGAGTACGACGCGGCGGAGATCGGCGCCGGATGTGACCGGCATCAGACGGAGGGGGAAGTGAATAGCGGATCGGCGAGTACGAGATCCGGCGGCGAGGCGGTTGCGACGGCAGCGGAGAGCGATCGGCTGTTCTGGGAGGCCTGCCTGGCCAATCGATGGCCGTGATTAATTAGCTAGGTATTTTTGAAGCTCAATTAATCGGCCATTATTTTTATGATTTACAAATTAATGCTTATGACTTTTATGTCCTTGTACTTGGTTTTCTTTTTCAAAAATGGGCTCTCTTCGATGAAGAAGAGACATTGACGAAGCAAAATGTAAATAAAAAATACAATGGAGAAACACCGACAAGGTGGCAAAGCAAATGTATTTTTCTTTTAATTATTCCATTTAAATAAATGGAATAATAAAATTTGGTGAAGTATTTGTTTACGTCTAAAAACAAATGCCGGCTGACTTTCAACGTTGATTTTACTGTTGAAACCAAAAAAAAGTCAATGCCAAATAAGAAAATCCATGTTTTTTTGAATCAAAACTCCTCGGATTTGATGTTTCCTTGTTTGAATAAGTAAAAAAAGTAAAATTTACTTCCAACTACAGAGGAAATCAAAGCCTACAAAGTACAGAATCCGGGCAAGCACTTGCCAACAAAAAGCCAGTCCCAATAATTCACAACTGTGCTTGCATCAAATCATTTGTATATTTGGATCTGCCAGAAATACAGGCATTAGCTGCTTGTCATTCAATCAATGTCAAATGCAACAAAATATAATTTGAAGTTCACTCTACAACCAAAATCCCCGTTTGTTCTATGCCTTCATATGTTTGTTTAAATTTGCCAGTGGAGAGAACAGAAGAGGTTGGAGCAAACTGTACCAATTTTGTTTCTTTGAGATTCAGCAGTTTAGAATAACGAAAGAATTATTATTAGCATCCAACAAAATCTTCTACCTCGATCGCCCATTCTCCCTCACGGCGGCGCACTGCTCAGGCGGCCGCATCCTGATCGGCCCGGCGTTGCGTGGGCATGGAGTGTTCGACGGCGGCACCATGCAGTTGTATTGCAGGCATAGCAACGTGCCCGCCGGCAATGCCGCTCCCCGCCCAACCCCGAAACCCGTCAGGAAGTTGTTGTGCAGGTACAGCACCCGCATCCCGCCCGCC
Organism: Costus lasius; assembly: GCA_027563935.2. Lineage (NCBI taxonomy): Eukaryota > Viridiplantae > Streptophyta > Magnoliopsida > Zingiberales > Costaceae > Costus > Costus lasius. Next base: position 21,726,119 of record CM050450.1, on the reverse strand, counting down.
AGAACCCGCGCCACGACCGCTGCCGGAACCTCCCCTGTGAACCGGTTGAAGTCCAGGTACAGCCGCCGCGCCGGCGCCAGCTCGGCTGGCACGGCGCCAGTGAGCCGGTTGAAGCTGAGGTCGACGGTCGCGCCAGCCACCGCCAGCGGCCCCGTGGGGCGGACCTCGCCGGAGAATTGGTTTCTCTGCAGCTGTAGCGAGGTGAGGGGGAAGGTAAAGAGGACGCCAGGGACCGGACCGGAGAGGCGGTTCATGCTTAGGTCGAGTAAGTTGAGCCGGGTGAGTCTGGGGAGGATGCGGTCGACCTGACCCGAGAGCTGGTTCGAGGCGAGTGAGAGGTGGAGGAGTGACGGCGGCAGGTAGGGCACTCCGCCAATTAGGGCATTGTTGCTGAGGTCAAGGCGGACGAGAGAGGAGCCGCGGGCGGAGACCCGGGGGATGTGGCCGGAGAGGCGGTTGTGGGCGAGGATGACGGTGCGGAGCTTAGGGAGGTGGAAGAGGGCAGGAGGAATGGCGCCAGAGAGTAAGTTGGAGCTCAGATCGAGCGTGCGGAGACTGCGGAGGGTGGCGAGGGAACGGGGAATGGGACCGGAAAGTAGGTTTCCGGCGAGTGCAATAAAGCGGAGATCCGGAGGGAAGGCGGTGGGAAGGGGACCGGCGACGCGGCCAGGGACGAGGGACAGCTCGGCGAGGGCGGAAAGGTGCACGAGGGTAGGGGGGATGCTGCCGGTGAGGCCGGGGGAGCGGGGGCGGGGGTCACCGAGGGAGAGAGCGACGACGCGATCGCCAGAGCAGAGAACTCCGGCGAAGGCGCAGGGGTCGGCGGTGAAGTCCCAGGTGGCGAAGAATGCGGATCCGGGCGCGTCGGCGAGGGACTTGCGGATGGACTGCAGCACCAAGAAGTCCACCGGGTGCAGCGTGGTTGAACCCGGAACAGCGAAGACAGAAAGCAAGAAGAAGGCGAGCAATACCTCAATCTTCACCTCCAATGGCCGCATTTTTCTCATCGGGCGGCTTACAAAGTGGAGGGAAAATGGAGCAAATGGAGGGAAGGGGAGGCGTGGGGAGGAAAAGCGGCTTACTCTGTTTTGTTCTTTGTTTCGCGGGACTGCGTGCGCGGCAGCTTTGCACACACTTGGTCGGAGCTCATGATCGAAGCTCATTATGTAAGGTGAGTTTGGGCAGGAAGATTAATTGAAGGTGATGAAGTAATGTGTCATTGGATTGTTGAATCTGATATCATTTCTAGTGTTTCTTCTTGGGGAATGGTTCTTTTTTATTTCTGGTTAACATTTCTTTTGTGTTTGATTCTTTCAAGGGTTCTTTTGGAGGCATGAGCAGCATTTATTATTTTGTCTGTGTGCAACAGCAGAGATGGAGGATGCCAGGCATGCATCTACGGAGATGGAGGATGCCTGACACTAATACTTAAGCATGCCATCTACTTGTCCAAATAAATTTGCGATACTTGAATAGCCAACCCAGTCAATAATGTTTGTTTGGTGCATTTTTGCCAAATTCGTCTATATATCTGATTCTGGATTCTCCGATTCAATTGATTTCCAGCGTTTGAAAACAAAATCCTATAGCGGAGATGGACCTTGTTTTCAATAACACTGATCACTATATTCAAACTAAGAATCTTTATATTCCATTTGCTTGAGTTGTTCTGTAGACTTGTACGTGCCAGTTTTTTGACCAATTTTGAATTGATCTATTTGATTAAGCACAACTGTATTGTCCGTATGTTCAGAATTCTCTGAACTGATATGTCAATGCAGCAATTAATTACAGAGAGGAAAAGCAAGTACGAGATAATCTTTATTTGAAGGTCTTGCTCAGTACAGTTGAGTAAAGAAAGGCCAAGGAGTAATCTCCCCCAGATTTGCCTAAGAATATACTTATTATTATTGAAAGAAATTCTAACATCTTTTTAAACTAAATTTCTACACCTGCTAACGCTTTTTACTAATACCGTTTCTTCACTGTGCGTCACCGTTCATCAAGCTCAACGCCCATGCACTCTGTAGATGTCCCGTTTCTTCCCCCTTAACTACCCCTTAACTAACTTAACCGACCGCCGCGGTGGCGGTAACGGCGTCATGCCGAGGCGGCCCTCCTTAGGTCGGGACCAAGCGCGCCCGCGCCCCGTTCACTCCGTCACGTCAGATCGAGCTGGTCCTCCTTCCGCCACCATAAATGCGCCTTCCCCGGCACCGCCTAATCAGACAATTCCCCAAGAGAGTTGACGGACTCCAAGAAGCCCCCGCGAATCACCGCCTTCCGCGCCCGCAATTTCCCACATATTTTGTGCTCATTAGATCGCCATGGGCATCAGGTTGTTGCATCCCCGTGACATCGGCGAACGGCCCCTTCCCGGCCGGAAGTTTCCCCCGCCGGCCAGGAAGCAGCGGATGCGATCGGCGAAGCCGACCAAGGCTTCCGGTTTTGGTAAAGGTGTGATCTCGAGGCCGGCGCCAGCTGCCAAGGCTCCAGCGGGGCCACGGGAGCTTTACGCCGGGTCGGGGTTCACGAATTCACCGGCGCCGAGCGCGCTGCCGCTGCCGCGATTCTCCTTGAACAAGGACGAGCCGGCAGTGGGGGACTTCTCGGCCACCACTGCGCTGAGGCGAATGCTTCGGCTGGAGTAGCGCTCACACCAGATTAGGTGATCCCTTCGTCTGATGAGGTCGAGATCTTTCGCCGTCCACTTTTTTTCATGGACGGACAAGAAAAGATCCCATCTTCGACGAACAAAAAGGAAAACTGCAGCTTCTTCAATTGTCTCACACGGACGGAAAAAAAAAGAAAAAGTTGGTGGTGGTTGCTGGGAAAACCGACCGATGTGCAGACATTGGATTGCTGTAATGTACACTTGTTTAATGTAAGATTAGATTTACAGAATCTGATTAGGGAAATTCTTTTGTTCTGTGAAATTGCACTGTTAGATGCAAGTATTCCCTGATCCTATTTCTTTCTCAAATAGTTATCAACTCTATCAAATCATGTCCACCCAAGTCTCAAAAATAAACACAAACCTCACCCAATTAGAAGCCCAAGCTTAAAATATTCAACATGAACAAAATTTTAAAAAACCCTACCTGGCATCGTTAAATCATGCGTAACACATGTTAGTTTTTGGATTGAAGTAGATACTATAGTCCCTACTAACATGCACCATAATATATGTATGAAATTTTTTCCTTCCTCGTGTGTCGAGCAGCAGGCTCCATTAAACTTTTTAAGGAGATAGACTCCCTAAAAATCTTTTCCCTTACAAAAAGTCACCCTATCCAACACCCAATATAATGAAAGTCACCCCTTGTTTATCATAATCCCTTCTTCATAAACTATCCCTAAGGGTTTGTTTTATTGAAACGGAAGAAAAGTAGATAGAATGAAGAAGGGAAGAAACAAAGGAGGGAAGAAAAATTAGTCACGTGAATCTCACGTGATTGGCTTTCTCGCGATAGCAGCCGAGCTCGCTTCATGCGGTGAATGAGAGCTCGCAACGAAGGCAGAGACGGATGCCAGGCGGAGACGAGGAGGAGCAGGAGGAGGGGTCATCAGCAACGGCGAAGGCAGCAGGGAGGCGGAAGCTGAGCACAGGAAATAGAGGAGAAATGAGATGGCAGCGGTAGCAAGGAGACGGAAGCTGGGAGGCGGCAGTGGTAGGCAAGCTCGCGGCGGGGGGGAGGCATATGCTAGGAGGCGAGCTCGCGGGCGAGGGGGGTGCAGCAGCGGCAGGCGAGGCGAGCTCGCGGTGGCAAAGGCGGGATCGCTGCGGTGGAGGCGAGGCGAGCTCGCGGCGGCAAAGGCGGGATCGCTGCGGTGGAGGCGAGGCGAGCTCGCAGCGGCAGAGGCAAGCTCGCGGGGAGGGCTCGATCCCGGCGAAAACGCTGCTCGCGGGGAGGGCTTGCAGTATGGTGGAGCTGCTTCACCGTCCCGTCCTCAGCACCGTGTCTCGCGGCGAAGGCGAAGGGGAGGAGGAGGCTTGGACATCGGGAAGGGGAAGGAGGCGGGGAGTAGGCGAGGTAGCGTCGAGGGAGAGAGGGAAGTGGGCTGCGACGGCGAGAGAAGTGGGCGAGCGATGAGGCTTTGAGCTGCGAGCTTGAGGCGAGTGGGCCACGAGTAAGAGGGGAGAAAATTATTTTCTCTTTGATTTGGAAAGAACAAAAAAGGAAGAAAAGTAATCCACTTTTTTTCCTCTTTAAATCAGTCTTTTCAATAAATCAAAAATTTTTTTTTTTTTCTTTCTTTTTTTCTTTCTTTTCTCCCCAATAAAACAGATCCTAAACCTCAAGATTATCTTCAAAGGATCTTAAATCTAAGGATGACCCATAGTATTTGATAAAACAATCTATATAACTTCATACTCGTACATTATCATCCTTCATCTTAGTTGGGCCTAGCACTACTAGCCTTCTTCCCTTTGTTGGCCCAACATCAAATATTGTTTTGCACTATCCCACCCCTAATGAAGGGATGTCTTGCGTTAAGTGTCATCTCAAGCTTTTTAATAAGGACACATTGTTGAGGAACGAGCATCACACAATGCCATAGAAAAATAAAATTACATTCCCCACTAAATCCATAGAGGTACTTCAAAGTTATGACTATGAAATATGACAAAATCGAATATCTCATAAGAACACAGGGGCATCTTTCCATTTGGTATCCATACACAATTAAGTATCTAATAATATATCACTACTATCTAAGTCATAAAAAATATTAAAATTAACATAATATTTCTATGATAATATTCACAAATGATTTTTTTCCTTTTGTTTTTGCTAAAACTTTTTAAATGGGGAATTTTAAAATAATAATATAAAATAATTTCAAATTTAATATTTTTATTAAAATAATATTAAAAAAACTTATTAAAGGCTGCACGAATGTAGGTGCAATATGAGTGAAAAAAATTACTATAGTTGAAAAGCAATCAAAAGTAGTTATGTTCTAATTTTTCTAAACTTGTGTTGTTTATGGGTTTAGAACCAAAAATAGCTTGTCAAATATCTCAATTTTTAAAAAATTTACTATATTAATTAGTAAAATCAGCTGAAATCTTTTGCAAAGCTGAAAAATATAACTCGTCTGAACTTATTTTTTTTAAAAGTATAAGATGTGGTGTTGCGTGTTAATTAAGAGAGTGCAATGTACAATTCCACGAAGTCCTCCTCACTAATACTAGGTGTTAATAAAATGGTGGAAGAAGATAAGTTATTCAATTTTCTATTCAAACTACAAACGGTAGTGCAAATAGGTTGCATCCTCTCATGATGTCTCCTCTCAAACTCAAAGAATTACATAATCAATTGAATGTGTTGTTGGAAGCTAGATTCATCTAGCCATAATACACCTTTTGGTTGCTCTCACGCTTTCCAATAGAGAAAGGATAATTCATCCTAAATGTACATGGACTATTGCATATGGAATAAGGCAATGAACGATAATGTGTGCTTTGTGTAGGATATATTCTCTCAAACTCAATGAATAAATTAAAAATGCATATGAACATTATATATATATATATATATACATAATAATAATAATAATAATAATAATGCATATGAACATTTAAAAAAGTCCGAATATGTAAATGATAATTTCAATAGAAATGTCACAAAAGTCAAATTGCACGACTTGAATTAGTTATAAAAAGTAGTGGTATTCTTGGAATAATATCTCCAATTCACCGTCAACTATTCAAAGTCTCCAGTGATTAGATTATATGAATTGGGCAAGGAAAATTATATACAATACGCCAAATCAGGCGTCAAAATCTACTATTTCAACACATTGGAATAATATCTACGGATAAAGTTGCTTCTTCAAATTAGATATTAACTCTTGCCTAAGTTTAAAAATCAAAAGATTGCAATTTTCAACCAATTATCTTTTTCCCTAGGTATTTAGATTAAACAAAAATCATAAAATATGTTATATATTTCAATCATTACATTTCTTTATTTTCAAATAGATGGATCTAACAATTATAATTAATATTTTATATTAATTCATTTGAGTATGACTTATATTTTTTAAGTCTCACTTGATTAGAAACCTCAACAAATTCTATCATAGTTACTCATATTTTTTTTTATAATTCATAATTATAATCAAAGTGTCATTATGTATTTGTGAGAGTCGTAACCATTCATGTACCTCAGTACTTCTCTTATTAATTTGTTGTTAAAATTAGTTTGTACTGTGCACTAGTAGCTGAGACCTTAAAGAGACTCCACGTTGAAAAGTCAACATTGAAGACTTTTTCCAAGTCTTCATTAATTTCCGTTTAATTTCATTGCTAGCTCCACGTAATCATTGAAATGTGCGCAGATAATTATAAAGTCCACCCCAAGTGGCATGGGGCCGCAACAGTCTTCCCCTCCATGGCAGCGCCTCGGTCCTCCTCAGCCCTTGAGATTCTACACGACGGCAGGCTGGGCCCCAAGACGCCTCCGGCAAGCCCACCAGCCGCACTGACGTCCTCCCGCCCGGTGATAATCGACAAGACCCTCGCCTCGGCCTCGAACCTCTCGCAGCTGCTGCCCACGGGCACCGTGCTGGCCTTCCAAGCCCTGTCGCCCTCCTTCGCCAACCGCGGCCTCTGCCTCCCCTCCAACCGCTATCTCACCGCCGCCCTCATCTCCGTCTGCGCCGCCTCCTGCGCCTTCTTCTCCCTCACCGACAGCCTCACCGGCCTCGATGGCCGCCTGTACTACGGCGTGGCGACCCTCGGCGGCCTCCGCGTGCTCAACTTCGACGCGCCGGAGGACGACCGCGGCAAGGTGCTGGACGCGGCCCAGCTGCGCAGGTACCGGCTCCGGGCGGTGGACGGCGTGCACGCGCTCTTCTCGGTGCTCGTGTTCCTGACCATCGCGTTCAGCGACGGCATGATACAGGGCTGCCTGTTCCCGGACGCGGGCGCCAACGCGCGGGAGCTGCTGGTGAACCTGCCGCTCGGCGCCGGCGTCGTGTCCATCCTCGTGTTCATGCTGTTCCCGACGTCGCGGAAGGGGATCGGGTACACGAATTACAGCACGAAGGCGCCGTGATGGGGAGGAATATTCGGTTTGGAAGTGTCATGGTTGAATTGTCGAGTGTGTGGCTAGTAATGCAATGCATTTTTTTTTATCAAACTGTTTTTAATATTTTTTCCGATCCCGGGCCAATGCATTTTTTATCATGCTGTTCCCGACGTCGCGGAAGGGGATCGGGTACACGAATTACAACACGAAGGCGCCGTGATGTGGAGGAATATTCGGTTTAGAAGTGTCATGGTTGAATTGTCGAGTGTGTGGCTTGTAATGCAATGCATTTTTTTTTATCAAACTGTTTTTAATATTTTTTCGATCCCGGGCCAATTTCTAATTGACTTAATAGTGGACTCGTGTTCAGTCCAAATAAACTTAATTTGTGGTCCGATTGATCGTAGTATAAATACATAAATAAATAATTTCAAACAATTAATGAAATAATTAATTCGGATTTAAAGACATTCATATGCATGTGAAGAAAAGTCATGGGAGTAGGGCCCATCTCATCAAGAAAAGCCGTGTTCTTGATAGTTGTACCTTGACAATGAAGGCTATCTTGGCAATTTTTTGCAAACCGTTAGGGATATATACGATCACAATTTATGCATACATATAATAATTAATATTTCTATAAATTTCTAGTGTCATTTAATATATAAATATTATACAAATATTAAAAGTATTTATATATTCTTCTGTCCTATCACCCAATTAATTGAACGATTTACATTATGGCCCAATGACTATTAGCTTGACTATTCAAAGAATAGGTCTGAAACAACATGGACCAAATAAAAAAAATAAAAAAGACAAATTTTTGAAAAAATAAAATAAAAATAGAGATAATAGGAAAAATATTAGACAAATTATGGAAATAGGGAAAATAGGGGTAAAAATTAAAAAAATTACATGGCGTTCTTGTCCTAGCATAAAACATGTTGTATCTAGCTAGGCCCATGTGCCTGGATAAGTTGGTCTAGTCTATCTTATATATGGGTCTCGAGTTATTTGTGACTTACTGATTGGTAAAATGGTCATGCCTAAACTAGCCTATAGTGTGTCACGTAGATATAGGCTACATCTACTTAGCTTATTTGTCATATCTAAACATAACTATTTTATTATTGCATAGACAATAATAAAATGCTAAGACTAGTGTGTACGTGAATGATAAGAAAAAGTTATTATAATAGAAGATACTAAATTAAACACATAACAAAGAGTTTGAGAACAATGTGATAAGATTGTTACATGGATTGAATGTTAGTTCCCTTTCTAAAGGATTTTAGTCAACCAATCTAATCTAACCAAAGTTCAAATAGATAGAATGCAAAATAACAAAAATTTACGTTCTCTAAATCTAATCTACTATAAAACCATTATGCTAGAATTAGACTTGGCAAATTGAGTCAGTTGATAAACGGATTGTGTCTGTTATGATATATGACTTGATTAAATTAACTTAAACACAATCCATTTAATTAATTAGATAAAAAAGTCTAACACGAATATGACATGAGTAACCTGTTTAATTAAACAGGTGACACATTAACCTATTAAGATATGACTTATTGACCCACTTAGATCCAACCCAATGATCGAACCTAACTTGTAGATGATCTACCTGGTCGAGAGAGAGGGAGAGTGTGGTGAAAGAGAGAGAAAGAGAGGGAAGAAGAGAGAGAGAGAGGGGAGGGAGGTGGCAGATGGGGGAAGCCAAAAGAGTGAGACGAAGTAGAGAAGCGGATGAAGGAGGGGAGCCAAGAGAGAGAAAGAGAGGGAAGAAGAGAGAGAGAGAGAGAGAGAGGAGGGAGGTGGCAGATGGGGGAAGCCAAAAGAGTGAGAGGGAAGAAGAGAGAGAGAGAGAGAGGAGGGAGGTGGCAGATGGGGGAAGCCAAAAGAGTGAGAGGGAGAAGAGATGGTGGAAGGAAAAGTTTGAGTGGAAAAGTGGAGAAAATTTTGTAATTTTTTTTTTAAAATTTTTTTGTTCAAATTGGATGGAAAAGTTAGAGAAAACACAACGCCACTTTATGTGACCTTCGAAATTAATTTTTCTTCTTCTTTTTCTTTCTTTCAAGGAAACAGAATATGAATTTTTTTTCTTTCCCTAAAGTTTTCTTTCCTTGCAGTTTTTCATTCCTTATAGTTTTCCTTCCCTCCAAGGAAACAGAGGGTTAAGCTAGCGGGGTACCCACTTTAATCTTAGGATTAGCCTTAGGATGGTAGGTTTTCTTTTTTTAAAGGTTAGATCGGGTACCCGTTGTACCCCGCTTAGGATTTTTATTCGGGGGCTAGGGATGGGGAAGGAAGAGGGAGCAAGGATGGAGGAGAGAGGAGAATAGAGAGAGAGAGAGAGAGAGAGAGAGAGAGAGAGAGAGAGGGAGGAAGGAAGGCAAGCAAGTGACAGCGAGGCAGTGGGCTAGTAGGGACAGGAAGGGGAGAGGAGGTGGGGTGGAGTATTTAAAAAATTTTAGGTTTTAAAATAATAGTTTAATATATTCAGGTTATACGGGTCAACCCATTTATAATATGACAAAAACCGATTAATTTGGGTCATAAACGAGTTGACATGTTTATGACCTGAACATGATTATGGCTTACATGAACTACTTTAGTTTCATGTTGAGTTGTGCCAGGTTGACAGATCAGGTTAATTTTTGTCACATCTAGCTAAAATGTAATAAATGTATATTTTGGTTTGTGTGAAGCTCTCGGAGCCTCATTAAGTTCTGACGATAGGTGATAGTGGTTTCCGGTCACTTGGGGGTGGATGACTCAGAGGTGCTAGTGTCATTGAGATTGACATGAGTCCACAAGGTGAGGGTCGAGCAGGTCGCATCGAGCACAGATACACGTGTGGGCATGTAGGGTCCCGACCCAAGGACCTAGAGTTGTGCACGCATAGGCATCGCACATGTGGGGCCCGGTTTAATCATTTCCAACTTGGCCCAAAATGAGTTAGCGAATGCACCAAGTGTACGCCAATGGTTCCAGCTGAGGTGTGCGAGCTCAAATTTGGAAGAAACAATGGCTGGAAATGGATAAGGCATGAATCTTGAGCTATTTGATAACATAGGTGAGCCTAGGGTCCATATCTAATCTAGCTTCGGGTGGAAGCACATCAAGCTATCAATGGCTTTGATGCTTGTGTGTGGACGGCTACCTGAAAAAACACTTTCCAGTCATGGGATGGAGGCCAAATGAAGGAAGGCAAACCCATGGCCTAGGTCTAGCATCAATAGCAGGGTAACAGTTAGCGTAGTTGAGGAGACGAGGTGTTTGGGCACTCAGCTGATTGGGTTTGGCTCTATTCCTCCTTCATAATCCCTTGCTCCAAGGATGAGATCATCATCGTGGACTCGTCACACAGGAGAATAGGAGGCAACATCCTATGGTAAGGGAACGAGTTCTTTGTTTGGTGCCAAGGCTAAATGCGAGAGAGGGGCAGCTTTATCCCCCTCCGGTTCCACACGCAAGCAGTTTCTATTATGTCTTTGATGTCCACCGTTTTCATCCTCGACGCCAGCGACAACTCCTCCCATGAACCTCCGCCTAAATTTGCACATGAGGCAGCATATCTATTAGGGGATAGGCAAGTCGATGAAGAGGGAGAACAAGTGCACCTAGGTTCTCAATTCCAGGCCCGTGCACACATCCTTTGTCGGTGAAGATGACAGAATCTTCTAGCGAGTAAGGTCGGCTGCAAGGTTGGGTCAGGTACTTGCTTCCTTTGTTCTCTCAGCTTCAACAAAGAGACGGGTGGGTAGGGATGGCAATTTGATCCATTTGGCTTTAGATACCTGACCTGACCCAAGCAATTTACACCGGGTTCGAGTACCCATTTAACTAAACAGGATGGGCATGGGTTTAATATATATAACCCATAGCGGGTTCGGGTTTAAGACCTCGAGTACCCAAAACCTGAACCCAGTTCCAATATTAGACACTTATGACTTACCTGTTGCCCTAAGTGAGTATGCCTACATGCGGCGATTGCGGGCCTGCTCTTTAGTCTTTTCTTTACTTCCCTTAATCCCTTTCCTCCCCTCTCGAGTTCCTGACTTCATGAACCCTAGCCAAGTCGCCGCTTCGCTAGCCGCTCCAACCGCTTCTCCAACTCTAGTTATTGGCTGCAATCATGAACGCTAGCCAAGTCTCTACCTTGCCAGCCTCTACAGCCTCTTCTCCATCACTGGTCGCTAGCCTCTCCAAGCCTCCAACCTGCTGTTCATTGGTGTGGCAATGCTATTTTTTGTGGTCAGCATAGCTTTTATGTCTAAACATTTTTAGTAATGATTATTAGCTAGAGTAAAATACATATATATACTTCTACAAAAGTTCAAACATACTATGTGAGATCCTTAGTAGCTTAACTAGTAAGATTGTAAGAATAATACTTATCAAAATAAAATAATGGAGTATACAACTCCTATATAGGGATGGCAACGGGGCGGGTCGGGGTCGGGTTTTGCTATCCCCGACCCGACCCTGACTTTCACAAACCCATCCCCGACCCCGACCTTGAACCCACCAGGTTTAGAAAACCCAACCCCACATCTGACCCTGACCGACCCAAAAAATAAGTGTATATTATAAATAATATTTTAAAATTATTTTTCATTCCATATTCATAATATATAAATAAAAAATATTTTACATAAACTACACAATCATTTTTATATAAACTACTATAAATTTAGTACCTAAATTATAACTTAGAAGGGGTAAATTTACCATTTTAATGATCGGGACGGGTACCTGAATTCCCATACTCGACCCTGACTTGACTTTATCCCGTCAGGTTTTCCCCGAACCCGACCCGAGACTCAATCAACTTAGGTTTTCCCCGTTGACTTCGGGTCGAGTTGGATCGGGGCAGGGCGGGGATGGGTTTACTTGCCATCCCTACTCCTACATAGCAAACATACAACGTGAGATCCTTAGATGGACATTATAAATTGTTTTGTATATTTCAACTCCTACTACATCCAAATGATATTTGACCATGTGTGTTTTTTTGGACCATGTACATTATTTGATTTGGTTTATATTTTACTAGTAAATGTTGTTGTTTTGCATTATTTTATTTTGTTCATGTTAGATGGCTTAAATAATACTAAATTTTCTTAGGATTTTTACTAATGGCTTCGAAAAATACATCAAAACATGCTGAGGAAAAATTAGCTACTAATGATCCTATTCCAGCTAGTGAAACACTAGGACCTAAATCAATTGAACAAAAATAAACCAAATAAGCTTCTTCTATACAAAGCAAGACATGGTAGTTAATATATGTTGTTTGGAATAATTTTGAGAATATACATAAGAATGATCAAGATTGGGTCATATGTAAATATTGTAAGGCAACTCTTAAGGCTGCTAGTAAACATGACACTAAGTCTCTACACAATCACATCTTAGTATATGCAAAAAGGTACAATTAAGACATAGTGCATGTTTAGAAAAATAAAAACAAAGTAGTGTAGAGAAGAAGAAAGATGGTAAAGTTTATTTTGAAAATTTTCATTTAATCAGGAGGTTTCAAGAAAAGAGTTATCTTGTGCTATTATTCAGCATAAGTATTCTCTTTCAATTATTGAGCATCATAGATTTAAAAGTTTTATTAAATACAATTAAGAGTGATATCATAAAAATTTATGAATGTGAAAAGAAAAAGTTGCATGACTTATTTGAAAATGTTGAAAGTCGCATAGTAATCACTACCGACATATGTACTTCTAATCAGAAAAAAGGTTATATGCATATTATATTGATGACTCACGGATATTACAGAATCATATAGTGATGTATGTTTTCTTTATATTTTTTGCATATAAAATTTTTATACTTTTACTTACATAATATGTTAATATTAATAACTTTTTTGATTTAATACTTTTGTAAGTTTATTTATGTGCCTACTCCTCATACTATGGATGTTCTTGCTAAAAATATAATGAAAAATTTAGATAATTAGAATATTGAAAATAAAATTTTTACTATTAATGTGGACAATTGTAGTTCAAATGATGGCCTAGTTAATATTCTTGTCCAAAAATTATCTGTTGATTTATTACTTAGAGGAAATTTTTTTCACATAAGGTTTTATGCCCATATATTAAATCTTATTGTGAAAGATGGATTATTAGTCATAGAGCCTACCATTGATAGAATTTGTGTTGTATATTGGTCAACCACTCCATTGAGAATTGAAAAACTAGAAGAAGTAGCACACACATTAAAACTTCCATGCTCAAAAAAGTTATCCCATGATTGTAAAACATGTGGAACTTAACTTATTTGATGCTTCAAACTGTCATAGAATATAAATATGTTTTTCCAAAATTGAACTTTGAGAAAAGAACTATATTGATGTTTCTTCTGATCATGATTGGGAGGTGTCAAAGAAAATTGCTAATAAGTTAAAAAAAAAATCTATACTTGTACTCGTTTATTTTTAGGAAGAAATTATCCTACTGCTAATGTTTATTTTATTAAAGTTTGTCAAATTCGAAATGAATTGAGTGCATGGACGATGTATGAAGATGAAATTATTAGTGTCATGACAAAGAAAATATTTTTGAAGTTTGATAAATATTAGAGTATAGTTCAGATTGTTATGACAATAATTATTATTTTAGATCTAAGATATAAAATAAAAATAGTTGAGTTCTCTTTCCTAATATTTTTTGACAAAGAGGCTTTTCTTGAAATAGAAAAAGTTAAAAAAAAAATTATTTTGATTTGTTACATGAGTGCTGATGACTCTAAATTTCATAGCATATTTCTTGCTAAATCCACTGCATTTTTGGGTCATAATCATGCTCTGTTGCTTATTTTTATGCCTTATTTATCAAATATTTTAGAATCTACACATTTCTTAGTTTTTGATCAATTTCAGGTAAAAAGGCATCATTATCATGAGTTTTCAAGCAATTTCGATGTGTGTACGAATTCTAATCATCAAGATGAGTTTGCATACAAAATTTCAAGTAGAATCGGATTTTCCTAAGAAATTACGGTAGTGCCGTAATTAATTTTATGGGCGTAATCTGGGTATATGGCACTATTGTAATGAATTTCACGGCCACAACCCGTAGAAGATTTTTTGGAAATTATGGCACTACCGTAAGGATTTTTACGGTGCCGTGATTTCGGTCCAGATTCAGGTAGAGACTTCAAAGGCTTGCGTAAGAATCACGGCACTGCCGTAAGGATTTTTATGGTGCCGTAATTTTGGACAAATTTCCTATAGAAACTTTCAGGAACAATCAAGGAGATTACGGTGCTACCGTGACGAATTTTATGGTGCCGTAATTACGGGCCATATACCTACAGAAACTTCAGAAGTAATTATGGTAGTGTCGTAATGACCGTCACGGTACTAATTTTGCGCCCAGTTGCCTGATTCTTTTACTGAAAACATAAAAAAATGATTTCTCGAGATTTAGGGCACCAATTGAAGATCCTAAAAGAGGGGAACACTCAGTATTAGAAAGGGAAGATTTTTGAAACAAAAGGAACAATTTTCATTGAGGCTTTAGGGAGAATTTCAGGGAATTGCCGCCGCGCTAGGGTTCATCATCGTTCATTGTACAGACCACCTCCGGCCACGAAATTTGAAAGGAAGCTTCGCCCGAGGAAGGAGAATACACCACAGAAGTTTTAGAGTGAAAGGAGATCGATCAAGGGAGAAATCAATAAAAACGTGGTCGCATGCACTGTTCATCGCGACTCTGCTGCAAATTACGGGGTGTAATTTTTATTACAGCCTTGTTTTATAACTTTTACTCTTCCCTTTCGATTTCTGATCAATCTAAAACTATGTTTTATTGTAATCCTTCAATCATGCTAGCTTAAACTTTCTTTTGGGACAAAGGGTGTAATCCTCTTGATATTTCAATGACTAGATGATCTTTATTCCATCAAAATATTTTTGGTATGGTAATTTTACTTAAGAGATTAATGTCTTTAATCTTTTTTAGTTTCGATCATTAACATGTATTAGAGTTTTGTGTTATGGACTGAGAAGATGATACGCAAAACTTGGAACTCTAGAATTTATGGTAGGAGCTTATCGTATGAGATTAGTTGTGTTCTTATCTTTAGATTTTAGAAGTTTAATTCTTATTGATGTTCTGATCTAGAAATTATTATTGTTTTAGACATGAAAATATGCTAGAGATAGATATTGGATTGTTTGAAAACCTTAAGTAAAACCTATGAAACTAAGGTATGAGAATACTTAGTTTTGCTTGAGATTTTGACATTGAGATGGAATGCACGAGAGTGATTCTTAATCTCTCTGTTAAAGTTTACTTAAATCAAACATTGAATAGATCTTGCACGAGAGTGAGGATCGTTCTTTGTAAATTGACTGCGCGAGAGCGAGTTAATTTCTTTATTAAGTAAGCTATATCTTTACGATAACAAAAATAGTTTGATGAACATTTAATTATATCTAGTCAAAATATTAACGTGGATGAACCCCTAGTCCCAATTCTTTCTCTCTGATTTTTCGTATACCGTTCGATCATTTATTTTCATCATTCTCGATTTGTTTAGCTAGTGAGAATTCAATTCGTCGGTACTTAACAATGAGGTCTCTGTGGTTCGATATCTTAAATATTACTTCGAGTATCCGTGCATTTGCGGACACAACAAGTTTTTGGCGCCGTTGCCGAGGACCTTGGTTTTGTTAATATTGATATAATTGATAGTATTGCTAGACTAAGCTTTTTGTTTTTTTCTGTGATATATTCTAGTTTTCTCTTGTTTTGTGCAAATCCTGAGCTTATTTGATCTTCTACTTGTTTATGCATAGGACTCTTAAGTTAGGACCATTAGTTCCTTTTGATCCTGAATTAATAAAACTCTTAGATTGCGCAGGAAATTGAAGTTTGCAGAGGAGAGTGAAGAAGAATCCATCATGGCTGAAAGAAGAACACTTAGAGATTATGCAGCCCCGAATACACAGGGAATTCGTTCCAGTACAACTAAGCCTACAATTGATGCAAATAATTTTGAGATTAAACCAGCTTTCTTGTCAATGATCCAACAGAATCAGTTTGGAGGATCTCCTCTGGAAGATCCTAATCAATACTTATCTTTTTTTCTTGAATTTTGTGATACTATAAAAATTAATGGTGTATCTGATGATGCTCTTAAACTGAGATTGCTCCCTTTTTCTCTCAGGGACCGAGCAAAAGCCTGGTTACATTCTCATCCAACTGGAACATTCACCACATGGGAACAATTGTCAAAGGCTTTCTTGACAAAGTACTTTCCACCCAGTAAGATGATTCAGTTGAGAAATCAGATCACGGGATTTGCATAGAGGGATGGTGAATCACTTAGTGAGACATGAGAGCGTTTCAATGAGTTACAATGGAAGTGCCCTCACCATGGATTAGAAGATTTGGTTTAATTCAAACTTTTTGTAATGGTTTACTTTATAGTACCCGTCTAACTGTTGACACTGCTGCAGGAGCACTGATGAAGAAGACCGTTGAAGATGCCTATGCGCTGATTGAAGAGATGGCATTAAACCACAACCAGTGGACTGTTGAGAGAGGAGTGTTGTATCATCCTCCTCATGGTAAGAATGATGGTGATGATTGGCGATCTCTAGCAGAAATGGTAGATTTTTTGTGTAATCTTTTTGATTCTTTTCATATGCAAACTGCTGTTGTTTCTTCTGTTACTTGTGATGTATGTGGAAATCATGGGCACTATACTGAAGAGTGTAAGGTTATAGTTGATCAGGGTAGTGAGCAAGTTAATGCAATAGGGGGTTACAATCAAGGTAGAAATAATGACCCTTACTCTAATACCTACAACCCTGGTTGGAGAAACCATCATAACTTGTCTTGGAAGAGTAACAATCATGTTAGTGGACAGAATGAAAATAGAGGGTATCAGCAGAAGCAACCAAATCAGAGTGAACCCAAAAAATCTAGTTTAGAGGATATGTTTGAAAAATTCATGGGTGCTCAGATGAGACAAAATGAGGGAGTTTCAGAGAGTCTTAAGCAAATTAACTCTAGGTTAAATGGTGTTGTTGCTCACAATAAGATTTTAGAGACACAGATAGCACAACAGGCTAGCATAGCTTATAGACCCCCAGGGAAATTACCTGCCAAACCTAAACCTGAGCATAGGGAACATTGTAATGTCATCACAACTAGGAGTAGAAAACAGTTAGAGGACCCCAAGGGATCACTAGATCATGATGAGGAAGAGCCTAATATTAGACCTAGCAGTGAACCAGTTTTGGAATCACAACCTGCACATGTGTAGTCCCATCCTAGCTCACCAACTTCTAAGGAGGATAAGCCTTCACATAATTGTGATTTGCCTTGTGAAGTTAATATTCCTAGACCTAGTTCACCATCACCATATAGGCCACCTATACTTTTTCTCTAGAGGATTGTGCAAGTTAAGTTAAATAAGCAGTTTGGAAAATTTTTAGAAGTTCTGAAAAAGTTGTATATTAACATTCCGTTTACTGATGCCTTATCTGAAATGCCTTCATATGCAAACTTTTTGAAAGAGATTTTATCCAATATAAGAAAAATAGAGGACTATGGTATTGTGGCACTAACTGAGGAATGCAGTGCTCTTATTCAAAACAAGTTGTCACCGAAATTAAATGATCCAGGTAGTTTCTCTATCCCCTATTAAATTGGAATTGTGGCTTTTGACCTAGCCTTATGTGATTTGGGAGCCAGTGTGAGTCTAATGCCTTTATCTGTGTGCAAGAAACTGGATATGGGAGCTCCTAAACCAACTTCAATATTTTTACAGCTCACCGATCACTCAGTGAAGTATCCTGTAGGTATTCTTGAGGATGTTCCTATCCAAGTTGGTAAGTATTTTGTACCTACTGATTTTGTGGTTCTTGAGATGGAAGAAGATGCAAAAATTCCTATTATTCTTGGTAGACCGTTCTCAGCCACTGCAGGAGCACTTATTGATGTAAAGAATGGTAAACTCACTTTGAATATTGGTGATAACAAAATTGAGTTTGATTTGAATGATTCATTGAAAAAACCTTCATATGCTAGTTCATGCTGTTGATGATGTAATTTATGATCTTGGTTTCTTATTTGATGATCCTTCTGATTCTGATACTGATTCTTGTGAAAATTTTTGTGAAGAAATTGATGATTCTGATTTTGATTCTGATTCTTGTGATGAAACTCATGATGTTTTGGACTGCACTATATTTGATGATGAAAAAGAAAAAATTCCAAAAGTAGAACTGAAAGCTTTACCTGATAATATTCGCTATGAATTTCTTGGTCCTAACTCCACTTACCCTGTTATTGTTGATGTTCAATTAGATGAAAGGGAAACTGATTTGCTCTTGAAGGAGTTGAGGGTTCATAGAAAGGTAATAAGGTATACCATTGATGACTTGAAAGGAATTAATCATTCTTTTTGTATGCACAGGATTCATATGAAGGATGAGCACAAGCCACATGTGGATTTCCAAAGAAGACTCAACCCATCTATGAAGGAAGTTGTAAAGAAGGAAGTATTGAAATTACTTGATACAGGTATTATCTACCCTATCTCTGATAGTAAGTGGGTAAGTCATGTACATTGTGTTCCTAAAAAGTGGGATGTCACAGTTATGAAAAACAAAGATAATGAGTTGATTCCTGTTAGAACAATTACTAGTTGGCGTGTGTGCATTGACTATAGGAAATTAAATACTGCCACTAGGAAAGACTACTTCCCCTTGCCTTTTATTGATCAGATGGTTGAGAGACTTGCTAAGCATTCTTATTTCTATTTTCTTAATGAATATTCTGGATTTTTTCAAATTCACATTCATCCTGATGATCAAAACAAAACCACCTTTACTTGCCCATATGGTACATTTGCATATAGGAGGATGCCTTTTGGATTGTGTAATGCACCTACTACTTTTCAGAGGTGTATGATGACAATATTTTCTGAATTTATTGAAGATTTTATGGAAGTTTTCATGGATGATTTTTTCTGTTTATGGTTTTTCCTTTGATGATTGTTTGGCTAATTTATCTCGAGTTTTGCAGAGGTGCGAAGAAACTAACCTTGTCCTTAACTGGGAGAAGTGTCATTTTATGGTTAGGCAAGGAATAGTTTTAGGTCACCTTATTTCAGAAAGAGGGATTGAAGTCGACAAGGAAAAAGCTGAAGTGATTGAGAAGCTAGCACCACCCACTACGGTTAAAGAGATTAGAAGCTTCTTGGGATATGTAGGATTTTACCGACATTTTATCAAGGATTTTTCTAAACTTGCTAAACCACTCACTGATTTACTTTGTAAAGATGTTAAATTCTACTTTGATGAGAATTGTATGCTTGCTTTTCAGGAACTAAAGAAAGCCTTAATATTAGCACCTATCATGCAGCCACCTGATTGGGAATTGCCTTTTGAGCTTATGTGTGATGCCAGTGATTTTGCTATAGGAGCAGTTCTATGACAAAGAAAGGAAAAGAAGCCTTATGTTATCTACTATGCTAGTAAAGCTTTGGATGAGACATAGAGGAATTACACCACAACTGAGAAGGAACTTTTAGCTATTGTTTTTGCCTTTGATAAATGTAGATCTTATTTGATAAATTCAAAAGTTGTAGTGTACACTGATCATGCAGCGGTTAAGTATTTCATGCAGAAGAAAGACAGTAAACCGCTTCTGCTTAGATAGATTTTGCTTCTACAAGAGTTTGACTTGGAAATCAAAGACAAGAAAGGAATTGAAAATTTTGTTGCAGATCATCTTTCAAGGATAATTGTAGAAGATAATAAAGGTGATATAATCAATTATTCCTTTCCTGAGGAATAGCTTGTGAGGATTGATTAGATTAAGGCTCCTTGGTATGCAGACATAGTAAACTATCTTGTTGCTAATGTTTTTCCTGTTGATTTGAGTTATCAGGGCAGGAAAAGATTTTTAGCTGATGTCAAGCATTATTTTTGGGATGAGCCTTATGTTTTTAGAAGATGTGCAGATGACATATTTAGGAGATGTATCCCCGAAGAAGAAATCAAGGATATATTATTATAGTATCATGGATCATCATATGGAGGGCATGCTAGTACTGAGAAGAATGTTTTTAAAGTGTTACAATCTGGATTTTATTGACCCTCTTTATTTAAAGATGCAAGAAATTTTATATTGTCTTGTGATAGTTGTCAGAGGATGGGGAACATCAACAAAAGGAATGAGATGCCTTTGTCCACAATACTTGAAGTTGAAATATTTGATGTTTGGGGGATTGATTTTATGGGATCGTTTCCATCGTCTGGAGGTAACAAGTATATACTCGTGGCGGTAGACTATGTTTCCAAGTAGGTGGAAGTCATTGCTTCTCCTACTAATGATTTTAGGGTTGTGGTTAAATTGTTTAAAAGGATTAACTTTCCACGCTTTGGGATCCCAAGAGTAGTAATTAGTGATGGAGGCTCACACTTTATTGAACACAGATTTTCAGCTTTGCTTCGAAAGTGTGGGGTAAATCATAGAGTTGCAACACCTTACCATCCCCAAACAAGTGGACAAGTGGAGATATCGAATAGAGAGATTAAAGGGATATTGGAGAAAATAGTGTCAAGAACAAGGAAGGACTGGGCTTTCAAGCTTGATGATGCACTTTGGGCATACCAGACTGCTTTTAAAACATCGATAGGTATGTCTCATTTTTAATTGATTTATGGAAAATCATGTCACCTTCCTGTAGAGCTCGAGCATAAGGTGTTCTGGGCGATCAAAACACTGAATTTCGACTTGAAGAGCGCGGGTTAAAAATGAAAGTTACAATTGAACGAGCTTGATGAGATTAGACTATCTGCTTATGAAAACGCAAAGATTTATAAAGAGAGGACTAAAAGATGGCATGATCGATACATACTTAGGAAGGAATTCCAACAAGGTGACTTTGTTCTTTTGTTTAATTCTAGATTGAGACTTTTTCCCGGTAAGCTTAAATCTCGATGGTCTAGAACTTTTCAGGTTAAGAAGACCTATCCATATGGAGCAGTTGACATTTGGAGTGACAAGAACGGAGTGTTTAAGGTAAATGGCCAAAGATTGAAACACTACTACCATGAGGAGCAGAATGAAGAAGGAGAAAATTTTCTACTTTATGAACCACGAGCAAATCCAAGTGCAGAACGGTCAAGCTAATGACCTTTAAATTAGCGCTTCTTGGGAGGCAAC
This sequence comes from Costus lasius, assembly GCA_027563935.2. Classification (NCBI taxonomy): domain Eukaryota; kingdom Viridiplantae; phylum Streptophyta; class Magnoliopsida; order Zingiberales; family Costaceae; genus Costus; species Costus lasius. The sequence goes on along the minus strand of CM050450.1, from coordinate 21,704,857 downwards.
CCAAACACTCTTTCTTTTGTTTTTGTGTTTATTTTTGTCTTAATTTGTTTTGTTAGGATTAATTTTTATTTTGCTCATTTTAGGTACGTTTCTTTTAGCAATCTCTGAATTTTTGGACAAATTACGGCAGGGCCGTAATGATTTTTACGGTACCGTAATTCGTTTACGTGCTATCATAATGAATTTCATCAGCCATAATTTTTGTCCATTTTCATCCAGAAACTTTTGAAATTTTTGAGAATTTTACGGCAGTGCCGTGATGATTTGCATGGTACCATATTTTCAAACGATTTTTGACCAGAAAGTTTTTGAATTTTTGAGGAAATTACGGTAATACCGTAATGGTTTTCACGGTACCGTAAAATTGGATTATTTTCTTTCAGAAACTTTTGGGATTTTTGAACGAAATACGGTAGTGCCGTAATCACCTTCACGGTGACGTAATTTGATACTTTTTTCTTGCCGAGAGTTTGCAGCGATTTTATGGCACTACAACAAAGTGTTTACGGTACCATAATTGTGCATACCCCACGCGATTCTGGTACTGTATTTAGGGTTTCTCAGCCGTGTTTCAGGTTTTTTCCACTCGAAATCGCGCCGAACTCTGGGTTTCTTCGATTCTTTGCTTCCTAATCGCTCTGGCGACCCTTCCTAACGATTTCCCACTGATTTTGCGAGAGATTTTGAGCTTAGTAGCGACTCAGCCGCTGTTCTTATGCGATTTTCGCCCCTCTTCGTTTTCCCTCGTCAGAGCTTCGAATCGACTGGTTCCGGCTTCAAGGAGTCTTGGAAGGAGTAGAAGATCATCCCTCAAGGTGTTTGGAAGGTCGATTGCAACTCAGAAGATCAGATTTGGAGTTTGATTCAGCTCTTGTGTGAAGCCCTATTCGCCCCTTTGGTAATTGTTCACTTCAGTTTTCTTCATAAGTTCTTTGATTTCTTTGCACATTATGTTGGGAAACCCCGGGGATATTTTACAAATTTTCAGAGATGCAAGTACATTGCGCAGTGGAAGAATACCCCCGAAACAGGCTGGTCCCAAAAACCCAATGAAGATCGCATGCGAGGGAATCGACATGATGAGATAGAAAATACCTTATGAGCGATGCGAGGCTGATGTCGTAGTAGGCGCCAAAGCGTGCGCCCTCTGCAGTCTCACACACACGGATCACCTCGAGTCCTCTTCTTCCACGCCCGGTGCTAGCCTCGGGAAGAAGATCCAAGCCTTAGGTCACCTTCTTCTCAACTTGCGCCACCTCCAAGGTATATGCGCCAAGGTTGAAGAAGGAAGAGGGAGATGCCGCCAAGCACAAGTCACACTTGCACCACCTTCAATAGAAGAAGCGCCAAGGATGAAGAAAAAGAAGTGCTTGCGGCTTGGTTGATGAAGAGATGCGCCAACTCCTCTTGATCCTCTTGCTCTCGCCCCTCCTCTTGTTCTCACGCCTTCAATAATTTTTGTGTCTCATGAGAGGGGGCGGCTAGGGCTCATTATATAGAGCAAGGGGCGGTTAGAGTAGTGGCTAGGAGAAGAAGTAGGAATATGATTATTTTAATGATTTAATTAAGTCCTAATCCAATTAGGATTCTAATTAAACATTTAAATAATCAAGTCCTAATCCAATTAGGACTCTAATTAATAATTTAAATAATCAGCCCTATTAAATATGACTCCATACAATTATTTAAATTAATTAATTAAATAACCCACAAATAATTAATATCAAATTATATTAACCATATGTGCCGTAGGCGCCAACCCTAGTCTAACTAGGGTTAACCATGCACCTACACATTCTTCTCCTTAAGCCCATTAAGCCCAACTTTTCAATGGGCCCAGCCCAATGTCCATTATGCATATTGACCAAGCCCTTGGATCCAATCTAATTTAACCCGAGGTCAAACTGGGCTAACCATGGTTAATATGACGTAAATGGAAGTTGGCTCCAATAAATCTCTTCCATCTCATCAGGCCCATTGGCGCTGATGGAATCTCCAAAATAGATCCGAGTTATCCAATAACTCGATCATAAGGCTTCTCGATCAATACGAGAACTCGAGTATCAAGGTGTGCGACCCTGTAGGTTCCTCTGACGTTGGCAGTGCTGACCTAAGGTCATCACAAGCAGTGAGTAGCACCTAGTAGTGCATCGCTGCTACCCAAGTCATCGGAATGGATATCGACATCGAGATCCCCATTATCGCAAGTAGGTACCGATGCATTACAGTCTCTTTGCCGTACTGATATCCGATTGGACAAGTGTGTCACCACTTGTTTTTCATCCAATCTCATGGCTATGACTAAATCAGGTCTAACTTGGGTATGGCCATACACTTTCAGTCATAGATCCATAGAGGAGCTCCATGGATATCAAGCTTCCCTTAGGAAGGGGCAAATTCTATGTCTGTCTATTGACCTTCTCATATGGGTCGTGACATGCTCAATGACAATCGTTATTACCCCCCAACTACGGTGAGGTGTTAGGTTGTATCAAAGGATGTCCCTAACCATATAGAATGGCCAATGACCTCAAGTCAAGGGATCAATGCATCTCCTATCACTTATGAGGATAACTTGTGACATCAAGTCATTGCCTCACAGCGGGTCGGTCCAGTATATCCACCACTGATATACCTATATCTCTGCGTTAGCACCTCGTGCCTAACCAGCCCATATGCTAGTCTCACAAGTACCAGAGTTGTCCCATATCTACTCAGGTACATCGACTGGGGACAATCATTTGAGCACAGATCCAATGTGTCTCCAGGCACATTATCATATAAGTACATGTTCGCAGATGTAAACAAATAATGATAACGACAATGCCAGAATGATATATATATCAATGCTAAGTAGTACAAATAATGGACCAAAACTAGGTCCTAGGGCATATACACCAACAGTCTCCCACTTGCACTAAGACCTAGAGGTTGAGGAACCTCAACCCCATATCTCTAGCGTGACCATCATGCTTTTGCTGCGCCAAAGCCTTGGTCAATGGGTCTGCCAGATTGTTCTCTGTGTCAACTCTGCTAATCTTGACATCACCTCTATCTATGATCTCTCTGATCAGGTGAAATCTCCTGAGTATGTGTTTGGATCTTTGATGAGACCGTGGTTCTTTGGCTTGTGCAATTGCTCCATTATTATCACAGTACATTTCAATCGGATCCACTGCACTGGGAACCACCTGAAGTTTAGAAATGAACTTCCTTATCCAAACAGCTTCTTTGGCTGCCTCAGAAGCGGCCACATACTCAGGTGGATTGCTTGAAGCTCTTCCAGCATACAGCGCCTCCATTCATTTTGAACACATAGCCGGCCTGCGATCTAAAGTCATCAAGGTCAGACTGGAATGACGCATCAGTGTAGCCCTGCATACTGAGCTCTTCTTGTCCCCCATAGACTAGGAACAGATCCTTAGTTCTTCTCAGATACTTTAGAATGTTCTTTACAGCCACCCAGTGCTGCAAACCAGGATTGGATTGGTATCGGTTGGTTATGCTCACAACATAAGCCACATCTGGTCTAGTACACAACATTGCATACATGATCGATCCTACTGCCGAAGCATAGGGCACTCGACTCATGTCATCCCTCTCAGCCTGTGTGGTGGGACACTGGCTCTTTGAGAGAGTAAGACCATGTCTCACTGGAAGGTACCCTTTCTTGGATTGCTTCAAGTTGAACCTCTCCAGGACCTTATCAATGTAGGTACTCTGACTAAGGACTAGGAGCCTCTTGGATCTATCCCGGTAGATCCTCACGCCTAGGATATAGGCGGCCTACCCTAAGTCCTTCATCTCAAAACACTTCCCTAACCATGTCTTCACAACTTGAAGACTAGGGATGTCGTTTCCGATGAGTAGTATGTCATCGACATACAAGACAAGAAAAATCACCAAGCTCCCACTGAATTTTCTGTAAACACAGGCGTCATCTTCGCTTTTGATAAAGCTATAATCTCTCACAGCTTCGTTAAATCGAAGATTCCAACTTCGAGATGCTTGCTTTAATCCATAGATGGATCTTTTTAGCCTGCAGACCTTATTGGCCTCTGCAGGATGGATGAAGCCATCAGGTTGTGTCATATACACATCCTCAGCCAGCTTCCCATTAAGGAAAGCTGTCTTTACATCCATCTGTCATATCTCATAATCATGATATGCAGCTATAGCAAGCAGAATCCGAATGGATTTGAACATGGCAACTGGCGAAAAGGTTTCATCATAGTCCACCCCGTGGACTTGTTTGAATCCCTTAGCCACTAGTCTACCTTTATAGGTAACTACGTTGCCATCCATGTCTGTCTTCCTTTTGAAGACCCATTTACACCCTATGGGTTTTACCCTATTAGGTAGCTCAACCAAATCCCAGACTTGGTTAGCTGACTGGAATCCATCTCGGATCGCATGGCATCAAGCCATCTCTCGGAGTCCAGTCCACTGACCGCCTCATCGTAAGTCCTGGGTTCATCCTCAATGATGAATATCTCATCGTGTTGGGTCGGCAGCAACCCATACCTCTCAGGTGCACGACGAGTCCTCCCAGACCTACGTGGGGCCTGTGTCTAAGCCTCAGGTTGCCTAGCAACCGGTACAGGTGGCTCAGGTTCCATCTCTATGTCTTGTGGTTGCACTTGAACCTCGTCCAAGTCAAACTTCCTCCCACTAACTTCTTTCATGAGAAATTCTTTCTCTAGAAAGACAGCACCCCGAGCAACAAAAACTTTGTTCTCGGTGGGAACATAGAAGTAGTAACCCTTAGTTTCCTTAGGGTACCCCACAAACACACACTTATCAGATCTAGGTTATAGCTTGCTAGAATCTTGACGTTTGACATAAGCCTCACATTCCCAGATCCTGATAAAGGTGAGATTAGGGCATCTCCCACTCCATACCTCGTATGGAATATTTGAGACACTCTTAGATGGAACGTTATTCAGTATCAGAGAAGCTGTTTCTAGTGCATGTCCCCAGAATGAGGGAGGTAGAGTTGCATGACTCATCATATATCGAACCATGTCCAACAAAGTTCGATTTCTCCTTTCAGACACACCATTCCATTGGGGTGTTCCAGGAGGAGTGAGTTGGGATAAAATCCCACACTCTCTCAGATAGTCAAGAAACTCACCACTCAGGTACTCTCCACCACGATCTGATCGAAGGGTCTTAATGGATCTACCAAGCTGGTTTTCTACTTCATTCTTGAACTCTTTGAATTTCTCAAAGGATTCAGATTTATGTCTCATTAAGTAGACATAACCATACCTACTGAAATTATCAGTAAAGGTAATGAAGTAGTTGTGCCCTCCTCTGGCTTGTTTATTGAATGGCCCACACACATCACTATGTATGAGATCCAACAAACCTCCTGCCCTTTCACTAGTCTTGGTGAAAGGCGCCTTTGTCATCTTCCCTAATAAACAAGGCTCACATGTATTAAATTCCTCCAAGGAACTTGAATCTAACAACCCATTTGCATGGAGTTGTTTAATGTGACTCTTGTTTATATGGGCTAATCGACAATGCCATAGGAAAGCACCAACTGAACCACTCAGTTTGGTCCTTTTATTATTTATGTTACAAATAGAGTTATCCATGTCTAACACATATAGACCATTGCACAGAGTACCCTTCCCATAGAACATATTTGCAAATAAAAAAGAACAAGAGTTCTTATTTATTTCAAACTTAAATCCTTTCTTTGCCAAGCATGGAATGAATACAATGTTCTTAGTAAGTGAAGGTACATAATGGCAATTTTCTAACTCTAACTGAAGTCCAGATGGCAGGAAGAGAGTCAGAACTCCTACAGCAACAGCAGCAACCTGTGCCCCGTTTCCAACTCGTAGGTCAATTTCTCCAGCCCGCACCGAACTACTTTTCTTGAGCCCCTGCATATTTGTACAAATATGAGCTCCACATGCAGTATCCAATACCCATGTCATAGAAGTAGAAAGGTTGACTTCTGTTACATAAATACCTGAGTATGAAGACGAAGCCTTGCCTCTCTTCTTCTCATTCTGAAGTCGCACCATGTCCTTCATCATGTGAGGTGGCCCTCCACATGAATAGCACTTATTGTTCCTGATCCATTCCATCTTTATTTTCAGTTCCTTGGTCAAGCCTTTCGGCTCAACACACTGAATATCAACTTTAGGAGGACTGAGCCTAACCAATTCATTAAAGAGCTGTCTTAGATTAGTAATAATCTCAGAGACACTCTTCAATTCATATTGCCCTTGAAGCTCGGGCGACATGTTGGTTAGCATCAATTGTGCAACCTCTAAAGTATCAGCCTGATGCTTATCACAAGCATCCCTCTCAGCCGCTGAGGCCGAGCATGGAAGTGGTTCAGGAATGGGCTGCTCAAGGACATAGAGCTTTCTCTCGAGCTTGAGCACAATTCTCAAGTTCATATACCAATCCATCAAGTTGGATCCAACCAACTTGTCCTTCTCAAGGATAGATCGCAGTGACCAACTGCTATTGTTCGTTGCCATTGTTCTACAACAGTCAAGAAATAGCAGATTAGTACTACTTCAAATCATTTAAACTAGACATGTTTTAAATGATTATGGCTCCCACTATTTTAATCGAATTGACAACCCACAAAGTCAATCGGGAAGTTTAAGACTTCCTAGTGAGATGGGATCTTTATTCCACATGAGGCTTCGCGTCCCACGAGGGTGGGATGAGATGCACAAAGTAACCCATGCTTCCTAAGGTGGGCACGCCGGCCGATTGCTCCAAGCAATTCCCTTTATTGAGACAGTCTAGGCATTTCATGTCCAGCGAGGGCTGGATACAGCATGAAACCCTAACCTTTCAATGATGCCTCTAGACTTTCATCATGTGCCCAGCACATATGAACTTCTAGTCAAGTCCATTCCTAACCGTTATGCCTAGGGCCAACGAGTTTCCTTGCGATGGCGCGCCCGATTAAAACGGACTGGGGAAACCATTGCCACCACGCACTTTCTAAAGATAAGTGGTTGTGTCCCACGAGGGTGGGAAACGGTTCACAACACCACTGATCGATAGCTTAGTGAGGGCTACGCGTTAGAAGGTTACTAGACTTGATATTTATTTATGAGGGTTTTTGAGGTCTTATCAGTTTTATCTTATATCTAACATTACAGGCATGCAATCCTATAGTGATAACATAACGATAAAACAGACATGCTTTAGCAGATATGGAAAGCAGTAAATGAATGATGTGATCATAGCCTATTCAAGACATTGAACCAACCCATGCCACAAGGAGGTTCAACTCTTGACCTAGGACTCAAGCCCCAAAGACAAGACCTAACCTAGCCGACCATTAATTTGATCTTCAAGGTTGGCTCCAAGGTCCTTCTTATGGTTTAGCTCTCAAACCCTAGAGGTGTCCCTCATGGGTTCGGCCAATGCCATGGGTCTTTCTCCATAGATGATGCGCCACCATGCAAGGAGTCAAGATGGCTTGCTCTCAAACCCTAGGGTTCGGCCATGCCATCTTGCGCCTCTCCTCCATGCGCCATCAAGCATGCATGCACTAGGGTTCCTTGTGATTGCGCCCTAATCTTCTTCTTCTTAAAAGCGGCACGCAGGCCTCACAAAGATACATCACAGGCATGCAAAGAGGCTTGACTCATGATCATAACATTATGCACAAGCAAGGTATCTACACATGCAGTTCTACATGCTCATGAAAAATATAAAATTTGAAATTTTACTTTTTCATCAAACCAGTCTCTTTTCCTCATCTTCTTCTCACAAATCTTTTAGTTATTTGCGATCTATTTTTCATGATGATTTCAAAGATCCTTTCGGCTGGTAATTTTGTCAGATCAAGAGACCCGGCCAGTCCGAAGACACAATGCCCGTCCTACTTGACAAAACCACGTGCGCCTTTGATCCTTAAATCATGCAAGAAAAATAACCCAAAAATCCAAAAGAGATTGAAAAGATGATAGAAACAAGAAACCCTAATTTTTCCTACTTAGAAAAATCGTTTGCCATGTGATCATGCAATTTGCGAAAATTGTAAATATGGCATGTGAGCATGGAAAAGCATGAAAATACATCGTTCGAGTCTCGCAAGTCGCTCTAATACCACTATTGGGAAACCTCGGGGATATTTTACAAATTTTCAGAGATGCAAGTACATTGCGCAGCGGAAGAATACCCCCGAAACAGGCCGGTCCCAAAAACCCAGTGAAGATCGCATGCGAGGGAATCGACATGATGAGATAGAAAATACCTTATGAGCGATGCGAGGCTGATGTCGTAGTAGACACCCAAGCGTGCGCCCTCTGCAGTCTCACACACACGGATCACCTTGAGTCCTCTTCTTCCACGCCCGGTGCTAGCCTCGGGAAGAAGATCCAAGCCTTAGGTCACCTTCTTCTCAACTTGCGCCACCTCCAAGGTATATGCGCCAAGGTTGAAGAAGGAAGAGGGAGATGCCGCCAAGCACAAGTCACACTTGCACCACCTTCAATAGAAGAAGTGCCAAGGATGAAGAAGAAGAAGTGCTTGCGGCTTGGTTGATGAAGAGATGCGCCAACTCCTCTTGATCCTCTTGCTCTCGCCCCTTCTCTTGTTCTCACGCCTTCAATAATTTTTGTGTCTCATGAGGGGGGGGGGGGGCTAGGGCTCATTATATAGAGCAAGGGGCGGTTAGAGTAGTGGCTAGGAGAAGAAGTAGGAATAGGATTATTTTAATGATTTAATTAAGTCCTAATCCAATTAGGATTCTAATTAAACATTTAAATAATCAAGTCCTAATCCAATTAGGACTCTAATTAATAATTTAAATAATCAGCCCTATTAAATAAGACTCCATACAATTATTTAAATTAATTAATTAAATAACCCACAAATAATTAATATCAAATTATATTAACCATATGTGTCGTAGGCGCCAACCCTAGTCTAACTAGGGTTAACCATGCGCCTACACATCCTTCTCCTTAAGCTCATTAAGCCCAACTTTTCAATGGGCCCAACCCAATGTCCATTATGCATATTGACCAAGCCCTTGAATCCAATCCAATTTAACCCGAGGTCAAACTGGGCTAACCATGGTTAATATGACGTAAATGGAAGTTGGCTCCAATAAATCTCTTCCATCTCATCAGGCCCATTGGCGCTGATGGAATCTCCAAAATAGATCCGAGTTATCCAATAACTCGATCATAAGGCTTCTCGATCAATACGAGAACTCGAGTATCAAGGTGTGCGACCCTGTAGGTTCCTCTGACGTTGGCAGTGCTGACCTAAGGTCATCACAAGCAGTGAGTGGCACCTAGCAGTGCATCGCTGCTACCCAAGTCATCGGAATGGATATCGACATTGAGATCCCCATTATCGCAAATAGGTACCGATGCATTACAGTCTCTTTGCCGTACTGATATCCGATTGGACAAGTGTGTCACCACTTGTTTTTCATCCAATCTCATGGCTATGACTAAATCAGGTCTAACCTGGGTATGACCATACACTTTCAGTCATAGATCCATAGAGGAGCTCCATGGATATCAAGCTTCCCTTAGGAAGGGGCAAATCCTATGTCTGTCTATTGACCTTCTCATATGGGTCGTGACATGCTCAATGACAACCGTTATTACCCCCCAACTACGGTGAGGTGTTAGGTTGTATCAAAGCATGTCCCTAACCATATAGAATGGCCAATGACCTCAAGTCAAGGGATCAATGCATCTCCTATCACTTGTGAGGATAACTTGTGACATCAAGTCATTGCCTCACAGCGGGTCGGTCCAGTATATCCACCACTGATATACCTATATGTCTGCGTTAGCACCTCGTGCCTAACCAGCCCATATGTCAGTCTCACAAGTACCAGAGTTGTCCCATATCCACTCAGGTACATCGACTGGGGACAATCATTTGAGCACATATCCAATCTGTCTCTAGGGACATTATCATATAAGTATATGTTCGCAGATGTAAACAAATAATAATAACGACAATGCCAGAATGATATATATATATCAATGTTAAGTAGTACAAATAATGGACCAAAACTAGGTCCTAGGGCATATACACCAACACATTCATCATGTCACCCATGAAGAGAATGGTTTCTAAGAGAAAGGGGAAGGCCCCAGCTGATGCCCCACCTCCACCACCAAACCCAATGGCATCTTCTTCAGAGACGAAGTCCAGGAATAGAGGTGCAACCATTTGCTTACTAGACGCATTGTCAAAACTAAGTATGCTGAATACTCGTGCCTTGGAGATCTTGGGATTGAAAGAGGATATATTTTGGATGTTTGATCGAATAGCTACGAAGCAATTCTTTGATATGACTCCACAAACCTATCTACCTCTAGTGCTGGAAGTCCTTATTAGCATAGAGATGGATTGGGATGAGTATACAGATTGTTCAGCTACAGGAGAAATTAGATTCCGGATGGCTAATGAAGATAGGAGGCTCACACTTCAGGATATTCGCCGCATCTTTCATCTTCCAGAAGAAGGGCGCACTGAGCCACCTATTGGATTTATTAAGAATGTCTTTTGGAATCAGATCACAGCAGAGACCAGATTTTCACACTTGGACAAGGTAGCTAGGGCTAAGAAGGGCACAATAGTGATAGGAGGATTTCTTACTCCTATAGCACTATACTTGGGGATTGAGCCCTATGGAATTGAGGTTGCTAGGGGCAATGCAAGGATCGACATTGAATCCTGCATTGCCATGAAGATGGTTATCCGAGATGGAGATATATATTGCTTGATTCTTCAGCCTGGGCTTCCTACTTTGCCATTGCCAAACCCTGGAAGGGCCATAGTGCAAAATTTGAAAAATTGGAAGCTATCACCGAGCTGTGTTTCTTATGCCACTCCTACACCAAAGACATCAGTGCCACCACCACCCCCTGCTTGGGGTGATGACCCATTTGGTATGGGTATGAGTTCCTCACCTCCTAGAGCCGCCGATCCACCACCGCACAGAGCCGCTGGATCATCTTCATATCGTGCAGCTCCTGATCAGAGTGGATGGCAGACTTATCAGGACCTCAGATTTCAGGCTCTCGCCGCGCAGATGTACTGACAGGAACAGCGCATGGAGAAGATCATGGGTTCCATGGAGAGGATGTCCGATGCCATGAGCCACATTCACCAGGACATCAAGGCGTTGGGGAACTACATGGAAGAGATGAGTAACTTTCTCTACGATCACTTTGGCTTCGAGGATACCAGGAGGGGTGGTATTTATGGTGATGCAGGAGAGGGAGGTTCTCAAGATCCCATGGACGCCACCCAGGCTGAGGGAGATGACGAGGAGACGGATTCAGATGAGTAGAGCTTTGTGAGTATCTTTCTCCTATTCTTATTGCTCTACTTATATTTTACTGATTGATACTGATTTTATACTTGTGTAGGGAAGGATGACTCTGTCAAACTTCTTGTGTCCTGCTGCTACTGATCCTCATTTCTGAGATTTGATTGCTACATGATTTTGATTTGGTTGTATTAAGAGGATTTGATGACTGCTATACTTTCTTTCGATATGGTTGTATTGAGATTCTATTGATACTTGATTTGATAATGGTTCGATATGGTTGTATTTGATATTATGATATTTTGGATTGATACACTCTGTGTTTTGTATGATATGTGATTTGGTGTTAAGGATTTTAGAATGATTTGGTAATAATGATATATATGCTTGTGTGGTTTGTTTAATCATGAAAATGTTATCGTTATCATGCCAAAATTTTCTTGATGATGAAATATTATTCATGAGAATGCTTGAAGAATTGGAAATAGATCTAAAATGATGAGTTTATTTCTTTGATATAATCTGTTGAAATTTTCCATTGATTGATACATGAAGTTTTGGATGAATATATTGTTTAATGAATGAGATTTGAATGTGAAGTAATTCTTTTGGATAAAATGAGCATATGTTGTATGATTTTTGGATTGATATCAATTGATTAAACCTAGTAGATCATTAAAGTCCATCTTGTTATTTGTTGGGAAGAAAGAATCCAAAATCCACAAAGAAAAGTGACTCCCCTATTTGGCACTGCGAAAAATTGGCAGTGGTACCTAAAGTTATGGGTTGAAGTCTGGAAAGAATAACTCCTCTTCTTGGCATTGTATTTGCAATGGTACCTAAGATAAGAGTTGAAGTTCAATAAAAAGTATGTATCTATGTGAGTGCATGCCATGAGAGAGATTCTGTGACATTAACTTCGCTATCTCAAGAATAATTCTTTTTACTTAAAGAGATATGAGTTGAATTATATTGGTTATGTGACCAATATATTCTAAATATGTCACCAGAAGAAAGGTGGTATTCATTTTAGAAAATGTCAAAGATGCATAAAAAAGAGAGAGAGAAAAATTTGAGTGGAAAAAGATTTTGTGATTCGTATTCCTGTAAACAAAGACATCATGGACTCAAAGCTAAAACTAGATAAACTCATGAGATTGAAATTCTATTTATGCACGTTGCGAAATCTTATTTGATTAAGTCATGGATCTTAAGGATTGAATTCAGATGACGATATATTTATTTGAAATTTTGAGTATTTATTTGATGTGAATTTTTCATAGGTAATTGTATCTTAGAAATTTATTCATCATCTGAAGGTTTACTTTCATAATGAGTATTGTTTTCTTTATTTGCTTCAGGACAAGCAACATTTGAGCCTTATCTATTTTGATGACTCTAAATTTCATAGCATATTTCTTGCTAAATCCACTGCATTTTTGAGTCATAATCATGCTATGTTGCTTATTTTTATACCTTATTTATCAAATATTTCAGAATCTACACCTTTCTTGGTTTTTGATCAATTTCAAGTAAAAAGACATCATTGTCATTAGTTTTCAAGCAATTTCGATGCGTGGACGAATTCTAATCATCAAGAGGAGTTTGCACACAAAATTTCAAGTCGAACCGGATTTTCCTGTGAAATTATGGTAGTGCCGTAATTAATTTTACGGCCATAATCTGGGAATATGACACTACCGTAATCAATTTCACGGCCGTAACCCGCAGAAGATTTTTTTTGCAAATTACGGCACTACTGTAAGGATTTTTACGGTGTTGTGATTTCGGTCCAGATTCGGGCAGAGACTTCAAAGGATTGCGTAAGAATTACGGTACTGCCGTAAGGATTTTTATGGTGCCGTAATTTTGTACAAATTTCCTACGGAAACTTTCAGGAACAATCAAGGAGATTATGACACTACCATGATGAATTTTATGGTACCGTAATTACGGGTCATATACCTACAGAAACTTCAGAAGTAATTATGGTAGTGTCGTAAAGACCATCACGGTACTGTAATTTTACGCCCAGTTGCCCGATTCTTCCGTCGAAAAATTAAAAAGATGATTTCTCGAGATTTAGGGCACCAATTGAAGATCCGAAAAGAGGGGAACACTCAGCATTAGCAAGGAAAGATTTTCGAAGCAAAAGGAACAATTTTCATTGAGGCTCCAGGGAGAATTTCAGGGAATCATCGCCGCACTAGGGTTCATCGTCGTTCATTGTACTGGCCACCTCCGGCCACAAAATTTGAAAGGAAGCTTCGCCTGAGGAAGGAGAACACACCACAGAAGTTTCAGAGTGAAAGGAGATCGATCAAGGGAGAAATCAATAAAAACGTGGTAGTCTGCACTGTTCATCGTGACTCTGCTGCAAATTACGGGCTGTAATTTTCATTACAGCCCTGTTTTGTAACTTTTACTCTTCCCTTTTGATTTCTGATCAATCTAAAACCATGTTTTATTGTAATCCTTCAATCATGCTAGCTTAAACTTTCTTTTGGGACAAAGGGTATAATCCTCTTGATATTTCAATGACTAAATGATCTTTATTCCATCAAAATATTTTTGGTATGGTAATTTTACTTAAGAGATTAATGTCTTTAATCTTTTATGGTTTCGATCATTAATATGTATTAGGGTTTTGTGTTATGGACTGAGAAGATGATACACAAAACTTGGAACCCTAGAATTTATGGTAGGACATTAGTTGTGTTCTTATCTTTAGATTTTAGAAGTTTAATTCTTATTGATGTTCTGATCTAGAAATTATTAATATTTTAGACATGAAAATATGCTAGAGATAGATATTGGATTGTTTGAAAACCTTAAGTATAACCTGTAAAACTAAGGTATGAGAATACTTAGTTTTGCTTGAGATCTTGACATTGAGATGGAATGCACGAGAGTGATTCTTAATCTCTCTGTTAAAGTTTACTTAAATTAAACATTGAATAGATCTTGCATGAGAGTGAGGATCGTTCTTTGTAAATTGACTGCGCGAGAGCGAGTTAATTTCTTTATTAAGTAAGCTATATCTTTACCATAACGAAAATAAATTGATGAACATTTAATTATATCTAGTCATAAATATTAAGGTGGATGAACCCCTAGTCCCAATTCTTTCTCTCTGATTTTTCATATACCGTTCATCATTTATTTTCATCATTCTCGATTTGTTTAGCTAGTGAGAATTCAATTCGTCGGTACTTAACAACGAAGTCTCTGTGGTTCGATATCTTAAATATTACTTCGAGTATCCGTGCACTTGCGGACACAATAAGTGTCAAGCTATGATGTCTAAACAAAAGGGAAGGGAGGAACAATTTGATGGAGCATCTTTAACCAGTACTACATCTAATGTTTCTGCGCAACAGCAAAAGAGAATAAGCAATATAGTTGCATTTCTTCAATCTTCTAATGATGTCAATGTTAAATCTAAGCTAGAGCATAACTTGGATGAGTAAGGATGGCAAGAAAACCCGTCCCCACCTCGCCCCGACCCGACCCGAAGTCAACGGGGAAAACCCGAGTTGATTGGGTCTCGGGTCAGGCTCAGGGAAAACCCAACGGGATAAAGTCGGGTCGGGGTTGGGTATGGAATTCAGGTACCAGCCCTGATCATTAAAATGATAAATTTACCCCTTCTAAGTTATAATTTATGTACTAAATTTATAGTAATTTAATGTAAAAATGATTGTGTAGTTTATGTAAAATATTTTTTATTTATATATTATGAATATGAAATGAAAAATAATTTTAAAATATTATTTATATTATATACTTATTTTTTAGGCTGGTCGGGGTCGGGTTTCCCCGTGGGGTCAGGTGTGGGGTTGGGTTTTCTAACCCGTCGGGTTCGGGTTGGGGTCGGGGATGGGTTTGGGGAAGTCGGGGTCTGGTTGGGGATGGCAAAACCCGACCCCGACCCGCTCCGTTGTCATCCCTATGGATGAGGGTGTTTTGCTATGGAGTGAAGAGTTTGATATTCTTAATTGGTGGAAGATACATGGGATTAAATATCCAACTTTGCAATTGATTGCACGGGATTTTTTAGCAATTTAAGTTTGCACAATTTCATGAGAATCATCCTTTAGTACTAGTGGAAGAGTAATTATTCTTCATCGACGTAGACTTCAACCTAAGACTATTGAAGTTTAATGTGCTCTCAAAATTGGTTATTATATGGTTATGGTCTTTTTTTTCTTATAGATTTACAGGTTTACTTTTGAGTAATTTATGATTTAATTCTAAATTTTAATAGCTTAAGTTTTAACTAGTAAACTGATGTGTATTTTTTTCATGGAGGTGTTTCTGAAGAGCAAAATGACTCATTTCTTGATTCTATAAATATTGATGATGATGTAGGAGAATGATCTTTCAAGTCTTCCTAATGAATTGATGAGATGAAAGGTATGAGTATAGTTGTATGGTTATGATCTTTTTTCTTATAGTTTTACAATTTTACTTTTGAGTAATGTAAGATTTAATTTTAAATTTTTAATAGCTTAAGTTTTAACTAATAAACTAATATTGATTTTCTTTTCATGCAAGTGTTTCTGAAGAGCAAAAAACTAATTTTTTGATTTAATGATGCTATTGGAAAATGATCTTTTGAGTCTTCAAATAATTGACTTTCAACATTGAATGATTGAAGAATGAATTATGTTTAAGTCTTGAGAGTTGAGACAATTAAATATTGCTATAATGTTATTTAATTATTTGGTATTTATTGGAAATACTTTTGAGACATGTTAGATATTATAAGTTATATTTTTGATTTGTAGTGTTGAATGTTGAATTGTCTTTTTAGATATTGTAATTTGAATAATCTTTTATTTGCTAGGAAGAAGTTTTTTAAAAGCTAAATTTCTTTTAGATTAAATTTGAAATGTCTTTCATTTGTTAAGTCTTTGTTATGAGTTTGAATTGTGTTTTAGATCAGCTGTTGTTATGAGTTTGAATTGTCCTTCAGATATATGTTGTTTGTGAGTATTGTGAATATTGTAATACTAAATTGTCTTTTAGATTATGTAAACTTGTAATTTGAATTGTATTTCATTTTTTTGATATATTTTAGATTTATTAGATATTAAAATTTGAATAGTTTTCTGCAAAAACCCATGGGTACCCGTTCAAGTAACCCTACTGAGGTTGTCTAATAGGATACCAAACCCGGGTGGCATTGTTTGGGTCACGCCCTCTTTTTGGGGGTAGCTGAGGAGTTGGGTGTGGTCCACATCTGGTCCAAACCAAGCTGTTATGGCCTGACCTCCTTGGCTGCCTCAGTCGGCGATTTGCCCCCTTGGGCCGGCTATAACACGTCAAGCCTAAGAGCCCAAATCCCGGTCGGATAAACCGTACAAATTTTATCTGCAGCAGGATTCGATCCCTAGACATGACCCTCACGAGTCATGACTCTCTAACCATTGGGCTGCAGCCCAATGGTTATAGAGTCATGATTCGTGAGAGTCATGTCTAGGGGTCGAATCTTGCTGTAGACGGAATATGCACCGGGGGAATCGTACCGCAAGCACACGTCCTTTGTTGACATTAAACAATAGGTACGAGATAGGATTCCAACTTGTGGAGCGAGACGCACTTTAACGGCCTGTTTCGGTGGAAGGAAAGAAATCAGTAAAGAAAGGAAATAAAGAGAGAAAGGAAATAAGGAGGGAAAGAAATCATTGCTTTCCCTTATAAGCCCTGTGTTTCAGTGGAAGGAAAGGAAATAAGAAAAGAGTAAAAAAATTTTAAATTAATTATATTATACATAATACATAAATAATTAGTAAAATTATAAATATTATAGTTTGTTAATTATAAAAATACTATAAAATTCATATTAATTTGTATAAATTTTTATTAAAAATTATAAAAAATTATAAAAATATAAAAGTACTATAAATTCTTATTAAAAATTATCAAAAATTTTGACAGCATTTCCTCTATATTATAACACAATACCTGTATATACAATATAATAAATTCAACAAAATATAAATACACCACCAAAACATAAATATCATCAAGTCAACACATAAGTACCATAACATAAATTCTATACAGATATTGAACTTCTTTGCTCATGTAATATAATTATTCAACTAATGTAGCTCTACTACATAGAACAAATTGAAGCAGATGCAGCTGATCAACACCTCGAAAATTGGTTCCTAAGTGATTAACTCCAACAAATTATTAAAGATTACTTGAAAAAATTGCAAATGCTTCCACATAGAAAATGGATTGTGCATGTGAAGATGGCATTCCTGGATCAGATCTTAAGCCAGAGACAGGTCTCTCATGGTTTAGTATCCTTTTCAGTGTGATTGAAAGCCACGAATTTATGATCGATCCAATTGCAGCCCACAAGACCTCAGCATCACGCTTCCACAGAATTGCAAGGCCATAGAGAGCAGCCACTAACCACTTGCTCTGCCACCAAAAGCAAATAGAACCCATAAAAAGACCGGACTGAGGATTATGATGTGTAAAGATATATAGAATGGATTTATGTACAAAATTCAATCTACTCCATGTACATCAATAATGATGATTAAAAATTCTAAAATGAAAACAACAAATGCTGGCTCATCTGTAAGTAGCAATTCTTTTAGAAAATTACAAGCCATATGCTGTTCAACCTTATGTTCATGACTAAGGTGCATGCGTGGACTGTACATGTTAGTGTGAATACTAGCTATCTGACAAAATGCATTGAGAAAGCTTTGCTTTGTCTGCATTTTGTTCCTTCACTTAAGAAACAACTTCCGATGAAGTTTAGAATTTTGTCAGCAGTTTGCTTAGGTGCAATCAACTTCATAACTTCAGAGATAATAGATCTGGGATTTGCCATTTTTTGTTGTA
The DNA here is from genome assembly GCA_027563935.2 of Costus lasius. Lineage (NCBI taxonomy): Eukaryota > Viridiplantae > Streptophyta > Magnoliopsida > Zingiberales > Costaceae > Costus > Costus lasius. The sequence continues at coordinate 21,686,685 of CM050450.1, read as the reverse complement.
GGTCTTCAAGCTACATTCACAAAGAACAAAAGACTTACCAATAATTTGTCCAGAGATGCATGCACACAAATGATTACAGTATTTTGATAATGTATTCCTTATAAGTGATCTTAATGCGTCCTATGTAAATATATACAACAAAAAAGGTGAAAAATCAAGTGGGGAAATTACCTTCTTTTCAAGTTCAGTTAAGATTCCACTCAATAATTCAATCTCTTCTGCAAAATTAGATGAAGATTTAGGTTCTTCAGCAGGTAAACTGCCATTTTTCTCCACCCCTGACACACCTGAAGCTACTGTTGGAGTTGTCAAGTTTCCCTTGTTGTCCTTGAGTCTTAGCAAACGAGACTTGCAGAGTAAGATAGCTTTTTCACAATAAGGTATAGCTTCATCGATCCTTGATCCCAATTCCAGCACTAAACTAATCCTGAAATTTCTAAAATCAAGTGAAGGAAGCAGAAATAAGTCAAGTGGCTTTTATTACACTTCCAGATCATAAAGGTACTCCATGAGGCATTTATGCAGTTGGAAGGATACATTTCCACAATAGCTTGGACGTGAGCGAGCAGAGTGGCGGCAACGAGGGGGCGGCGAACGAGGGAGAGGCGACAGTAGCTTGGAGCGGCGGCAACGAAGGAGAGGCGAGATTTTCGTTGCTGCTTCAGCGTCGATCTGAGCTAGGTCGCTCCGATGGGATCGACGACGGAGAGGGGCAAGCGCTGCGAGCTCGGACAGAGAGGGGCGGTGAAGTTGGGCGAGAGGGAAGGGTGGCGAGCTCGAGCAGATGGGGCGGATGCGAGATTGGACGGAGAGGGGCGAGCGAGGTCGGGAGATCGGGGGAGGGCGAGAGTCGTGTTTTTGGAGGGGAGATCGGGAGATGCGTGAGTTGGGCGAGAGGCAGGGGACGGAAATCGATTTCCGTCTCTTTTGGAGGGGATGGTTTTGAGGGGAAAGGAAAGGATTCTATTCCTTTCCTTTCTTTATTTCTCTTCATTGAAACTAAGGAAATAGAGGGAAAGAATTAGATTTCTTTCCTTTCTCTTCCCATTTCCTTCCACTGAAACAGGCTGTAAAGGTACCTCGTTCCCTCGGGTTGGTCAATATGTGTTTAAAGGTGTGCAAATTGTGAGTGTGACAAGACTAGTTGTGGTTTCACTTAACGTCTCTTTAGTATGGGGTGAGATTCTGTCGAATACCCAGGTAGCTTCTGCATTATAACTTAGTTAGTGTAGGGCTAAGAACTTCAAAAGGGTTCTGCCGGTTCTATTGCCTATTTCTTAATTAAAAAAATATTCCCCATAACAATTTGTGTTTATTAAAGAATGTTTTCTTAGTTATAATGTTGGTAGGACATAATTTATCATCTGATTATAAAAAAAATGCAATCATGAATTTAGTTAAACTAATCAATTATTTTAGAACACATTTTTTTACTAATTAATATATATATATATATATATATATATATATATAATAAAGTAAATTTAAACTCATATGATTTAATTTTAACCATATCCTAATAAAATGATAAAATATAATTTAATTTAAAAAGTCAAACTCACCCACTTGTCTATAAATTATAATTTAATTAAAACATCTATAATATAATTATAGGAATAATCACTGCTTGTTAACATCTTTAAAACTAAATCCAAACTCTAACATTTTATATTTAATATGTATTATTAATTTTATCAATGTGCTGATAAAATAATGAAAAAGTAGACCAGTAGGTCAACCGTTGATTTGTCGTCATGTTAAAACTGAAACTAGTGCGGAATTAACATCTGTCCCATCTTTGTTTCTCCTCGCTCGCTCCGTCGCTCGCTCGCGAAAAATAGGAAACCCCAAACCTCGCCGGTAACTCCCCCGCCGCCTCCGCCGAGGCCAAGGCCTAGCCGCTCCGCCTCGAATCTACCTGGCGATGCCCTCCGGGTAACACACGAACCTGCCTCCTGATGTTTCTTCTTGTTTCTTTTGCTCCTCTTATAGGGATAAACTCTCGATTCGCTTCGTGGGGTGCTGCTTTGACGTGTTCGTTTATTGCAATGCTTGTTCATGATTGTCGTTGACGGTATCCGAAATCGGTTCTCGAATCTTGATCTTTGGATATCGTCTTTCGACAGCAATCTGCAGATTCGACCATGAAACCATCTTCCTGTGTTTGCTCTGTTCATGATTTTGATCGTGTCCTATGCTCAAGTGAATGAACAGTTCCATGCACCCCCAAAATCATTGCCTATATGCTTCTCCGTCCTTGTTGTCAGTTTTGTCTCAATATTAAGTGAGCTGTTTCATTAGACTTGGTCTCTTGTCTTGTTCTGTTCCGTGCAACGAGAAACTAAATCATCGTACAACGACTCTTGAAATCCAACCAACTTTTGATCTCAATCATTGCGAGACAAGCTAATGGTATGTTTGCTAATCATTAATTGCAGTTCTTAGTTTATGGTAAACAAATTAGAATCTATTGGTTTTGAAATTCGTTTGATATGTTTATATGCAAATATTTGGTGAACGAAGATATTCACCGGCAAAATATTTTAGTATACTTATACCACCATGCATTTAGGTTATGAGTTTAAATTTATAAGTTTACGTTTTGAGTTTTTTTTTTTTTGTCTTAAAAATTTTTTATTTTCAACTTTCAGCTTGTATTCGGTACTACTATTTAAGTTTATTTTTTTTAACTAAAATTATCTATTTAATATGTTTTCAATTCAATTTTTATTATTTTAAACAAAAATAATCTAATAAAAGACGCTGAGGCTGATAATTACTGTTTTCCCCTTACATGATTAGGTGAAGATTCTAATCCTAAGTGGCCCCTTACATGATGCTTACAATACGTTTACAAACAAAAAAAAACCCAAATATTCTACAATATTCAATTAGCTTGAATCGATGTTGAAGATCCTTAGGGAGCTTGTATCTTCAACGTTGAAGAGAATTCTTGCTTGAAGAAGGGATGGGGACCTCGGCTCAAAGGTGCTTGAGCATTGGAAGGCTTGTAGACTTGGATGCTTCAATGAGAAGGAAGTCTCCACGGCTGGGAAGAGAAGGAAGCTCTTGCTTGTGAAGACTTGTGAAGGAGGAAGAAGAGATTCTAAAAATTTATTCATTTGTTGCCATTGTAAATATTCACAAGACCTTTTATAAGTTGTCATGAAATCTTGTGAGTGGTCAATTTAAGAGAGGGCTTGAGAAGTCTCTTGTCAATGTTGGAGTCTTGGCAACAGCATCTTTCATTGATGAAAGTGGAGTCCTTAGGGATTGTGTGCATGAATCCTTAATAAACTTGAAGGCCTTGGGAGCATGCAAATCCTTAATGATCTTGGGAAGAGTTTTGGAGCTTTTGATCATTGGAGCTTAGGAAAGTTCTTTATTGCTATTTGCTCTCTTTGTGTTGCCACCTAAATCTTTTCATGATCTTCATGAAGATTTCTTTTGATGCATTGGAATTTTAGGAAGAACAACATGTAATACACCTTGTCATTTACTTACTTAAGCCTTGTGTAGTCATTGACCTTTATGAAGAGTTTCCCTTGGGAGGAGGTCTTGAATGTTGAGGTGGCCTTAGTGGAGTTGCAATTTGACCTTTGAAGAATTGGTGGATGTTGAACCTTTGGAAATTTCCTCCTTGGTTGTTGTTTATCCTTAGGAAGGAAAGTATTTTTAGTGGCTTCTACATGCTTCTCAAAAATGGCAAACCTTCTTTAATCGAGAGGTCTCCCTCTTGGACTTGGGGAGATTTACATGATATTTGGAGTTAAGTAGCATCAGGATGTGGCAACTTGACCATTTGGATGCCCAAGTCATGTGATGATGTGGCCTTAGATAACGACACAAAATTTAATATTTTAATGCATGAGTGCCAATTCATGTATAATGTAAAGATATTGCATGATGAATATCTATTTAATGCATGGAATGTGATTTGCATAACTTTTAATCTCCTAATTGAGCCTTTATAGTTAAAATTGAAAAGTGATTTTTGACCAATTCAAATTTACAGCCCATTTGGATAATTCAAATTATGTCCATGCATTGCTATTGCAACTATTGTACCACATGTTTATTTATTTTAAGAGTTATTGGTCAATAGAATAGACGAATATTGCATGTAAGTATAAAGAAAAACAAAAAAGACTTAGGCAGCGTTTGGTGCAGCTTCTAGGCTGCTTTTACTGGCTGCAACAGCTACTTTTGAAAAGTTATCCCATTTGGCAAGCAACTTCTGGGTTTGGAACCCAGAAGCTGCTGCTTCTGTCAGAAGCTGTTGAGTCCCAGCTTCCAGACCTACTTCTTGCTGGTCAATGGTCAAAAGCGCACTTTCTTTACCAAAAGCCTCCTCGTTCGCGATTCTCCTGCGCATCACCTGTCCCCGCCGCTAGCATTCGTCGAAGCCCTCGTGAGTCCCCGCCGCTAGCACAGTCGAAGCCCTCGTGAGTGCCATCGAAGCTCTCCTCGAGTGCCTCGCTGCCGCCGAAGCTGTCTCGCCTCTGCCGAAGCTGCGGAAGCTCTCCTTGCTACCGCCGAAGCTTTGTCTCGCCACCACGATCACGTTCGCCGCGAAGAGAAGTTAGAGGCGGTGGATCCAAAGAGTCAAGCTTTCCCCTCCGATTTGTGTGCTTCCCGGCATCGAGCTCTGAGTTTTCCGGCGGGTTTTCGGTCGTCTTCCCCGGCGATCTCCTCCACCTATGATCTAGGGTTTTCGGTGCCCAGAGGCGGCGCCGACGAGGAGGCTAAGGGAGGAAGAGCGTAGGCGGCTCTTCCCCCTGCCGCAGACCCCGTTCCGGCCACCAGCCCGGCGGCTTCTTGCTTCCGGCGTGCGAGCGGGACGAAGAGACGCGAGCTCGAACAAACGCACGTGGCGTTCGGTTCGAGATGCGGGTCAATGGTCAACGCAGCAAAATCAGACGCGTGATTTCGAAATTGAAATTCGGTGGATTTCGGGCTGATATGGCATCGATTTGGGATTTACATTAATTAACGTTGCCTAAGGTTAATAGTTATGCTTAGAAAATTTTTATCAATTTTTTTAAAAAATAGTCTACGCACAGCTGCTGGCAAGCAAAGTGAGTTATCCAAACACCTTCTAGCTTTTTTAGAAAGTTATTTTTTAACTAGTGCTTTTTCAACTAGCAAAAGTTAGAAGTTACAGCTATGCCAAACAGACCCTTAATTAGTTAGAAATTAATGTAAATTGGCTTATGAGACATGCATTATGTTGGAAGATATGGAATGTTGTAGATTTTGGAAGGTACTTCTATGGAAATGATATAATGACAACACCTTTATATTTTTCTATTTTTATATTATATTTACCACCATTAGTTTTACCACTATATCTTTCATATCTATCATCATATGTATATGACTACTACATTATATATTTCATATTATTATAATAATTATTATATATTCATATTATCATAATTATTTCATCATCATACATCTATATGGAGGGGCACTATATAATTATCTATAATAAAAAGAGCTTAGATGAGGAAAGGAAATTTGTATTTCTTTTCTTACAAGGATGATTATCTCTACATAGAGATTAAAGTGTAACATGAACATATAATATAGTGGATGCTAGTGTTATCAATAGCGGATTACGAAAAATGGTGGAAAACCAAAAATTGCAATGTGATATAGCAGATAGTATCACAGGCAAATAGCAAAAGGTACATAACGGTTGAAATATATATTATATACATAAAAAATTAAGTTATATTCAAATAAAAATAAGTTGTATAAAAGAAAAATAAGCTATATAAAGAAAGAAGACATATTACTAATTTAACTCAAGTCATAATTTTAATTTTTCAATGCTAAATAAAGATGAGGTTTAAAACAAAATACTGAAAACACTAAACAAAGAAAAAAAAAATCTATTCATCCGCATCAGCTATTTCCCCTATAAGTATTGCATTGCAGAATGCTCAAAATTCACAGTGCAAAAATTGCAATTTAACAACATTGGTGGGATACATGTGGTAGATAAACATAGTTTGAATCATGGTTGAAAAACACCGTTCTGAACTATATAGTACGGGTGGTATATATTAGTCTGACCATGTACAGGTACCAACGGTACTTATCTGTATAGATCGGTATCTTAAACCTTGGTTTGAATACACCGAGACGAAATTAGTGCATTTATTGTAATAGGATACTTACATGTATTCTCTCTCTATATAAAGGTTTTGATACAGTATGGACACAAAACATTCTAAAAGCATATATAGTGGTAGATATAGATAATACAATCTATGGTGAAATCTTGTGTACTATTGTCATACCAGTGACATTCTAATTCACTTCTATATTTTTTAAGGAAGAGTTAGAGCATATATATCAATCATCTTGCTTGGTACAAAGACTAAGAAATCAATTTAAAGGTGAAAATATTTAACAACTGATTTTAAGGTTGTGAATGGCAAGGAAGCTTTCTTTGACATCGTGTCTTTAACAAAATGATAATTGACTACAATATGCTTTGTTCTCTATATTTAGCTTTTGCAATAGATCTTGCTACCACATTCTACTTTTTTACTTTTCCAAGTAATTATCTTTAAACATACAATAGCCAAATGTAGATTTCATACCATCTAAGCTCCTTTCATAGTCAATTTCAGTATACGACTCATTTTAAAGATGTTCATATCTTTCGTAAACTAGCCCCAATGTCATGTGATCCTTTAAGATGTGTAATATTTTTATCACCACTTCCTGATGATTTTTGGGATTTTTCATATGCTGACTTACAACACTTGCGACAAAATAAATGTCAAGTCTTGTTATAGTAAGATTGATCAATTTTTCAACAATAAGATAACGTGTAGGTAGATAATTTACGACCATGAAAACTAAGTGTGTTTATTGGCTTACACTCAATTAAAATTGTTTCTCCTAATAAGTTTAACGTATACTTTCTCTGAGTCAAGAACAAGCCTCTACAATTGTGAATAATTTCAATCCTTGAAAAGCAGCATAATTTACAAAGATCTTTAATAAAAAAAATTCATTCAAGATGTATGTTGTATTACTCCCAGTAAGTAGAATGCCATTAACATATATATTAAGACACTAATACTAGAGGTATCACGGGGAATTAAAAAGGAGTGATCCACTTTGGTGCACTAAAGATTAAATTTCTTACCAATTATGTGTAGGATGATATAAATGTAGGGTATTGACTTTCTTGGGTTGGTAATTTCATCTGCCATTTGTCATTTATCGCTGTATCTTTTCAATCATATAATAGAATTCTTCTGTAATGGGTTTATTATCCGTATCCACTATGCATAGTACAACATTAAAAGGCTTAATCATAATCGTAAACATATTTTGGTAACCAATATCCAAGAAGCTTGTGCTTTCAATGACTTGACTAGGCATAAAAAGAGCCGTATTTTTGTTTGCTCTTGAGCATAACATTCTTGGTAAGTAAAGACTTAAGTGCAGTAACATACCTTGCAAACCTTGTAGACTTGAGATGTAGGATCTCCCCTTCACAAAGCTTTGCATCGAGTGTGCACCTTGTGGTAGTTGTAGATGAAACTTGTGATGGTTGGGTTAATTTTTTTTTCTTTATCCATCTTTTGATGTCTTTCATTATTAAGTTGATGCAGTGTTTTTCACTGCACCTAGAAAGTATGAGGGTAATCATAGGATTAACTTGTTGGCTCTCTTAAAGTTGATATCGATGTTCATCACAACTTATATGATATACTTTGGGCCAATCATAATGACAATCTTCATAGGATGGCAAATGTAGGTTGCATTATGGTTCTGAGTCAATACATCTAACCCGTAGAAAATTACTTTATAATTAAAACAAATGAGAAAATCTATAATGCTTATTAAGGTTGGCCTATCCGCATCACACGTGAGAGTTATGCTAATGGCCTCCCTTGCGTGCCTCTTACCTCTTCATCACGCTCATGCACCCTTTTCATCTCTATGGCCATCCCCTTGACAATATAACGAAAGCGTAGCTGGACCATAATCCATGAGTTTCTTCTCTAATCCAACCTTCCACAAACTTATTCACCTAGCTTAAAAATTCTAGTGTTTCAAGTAGTACATTTCTTTATCTGCATGTCTTTATCTTTTTGTATGAACAAGTAGCAATGAGGACTAACACAGACTGAAGTGTGTGCATGGATAGGTGGCTCTTATAATTTTACTGCTTCTCGCTTTTTCTTGTAGCATGAACAAGCAACACTCTTGTAATCACATGCAAGCTATTGTAAATACTTTCACATGCATGGATGGTGCTTAGATTGCTACAATTTTCTATTATTTATTGACAGATGAGACTTTTTATCAGTGTTGCATACGCTCTCGTCTATAACTTATGCTAAAATTCTGAGATTGTGTCAACTTCATTACCTTGAGTTTAAGGGCAAGTGTTTGAAGATACGAAGGTAGCAAATATGTAATATCATCTCTATAACAATGCTACCACAGAACAGTACACTATTGTATCTTCTGTTATGATTTATCATCATAAATGTCACTGTTTTATTATTCATATCTTCCACTATCTCCACCGTATTATACATTTCTACTTATCCTCTATATATAGAAATATGATAAAAAAATATCATGAAAGCAATACAATTATTGTCTCTTCCGTTTCTACTTATTGTATTATTAAGGCGGATGAATTGGGGACATGTAAGGGTTAACATGCTCCTCTGGTAGTAGCTTGTTATTGTGAACTGGGGCGGTTTAGTACTATTATGTTAATTTAGAGCTTAATCTAATATTTCTTAATTGCAATAGTGCATTTTACTATAATATTGGAGTTGTTTTTTCTGTTTGTTTAAAATACATATATTTCTGCTTATGGGATTATTATGTTAGTGGAAGTTCTCGTTGGCTTTACAAATTAATACAGCCTTATAGTTGCTACAGAGAAACCACACTTTTCATGGTGAATTTCCTACTGTTGTCGTTGTGTCTTATTTAACTATATGCAAACGAGCATCTTTTATGTGCGTATAAATATATTTGGTGCCTCTAGCACCCTAGTTTAGCTAGTGTTTTCCTATAAAAATGGGTAGATTTGCCATTTGTCCTGGGCTCATAATTTTATCAGATTTAATATCGCTGTTTTAGTCGACATCAGTTCGTACTTGCATAGTTAGATTAGAATGTTCTTGCAGTCTTCTAGAGTTTTTAAGTGGTGATGTGATTCCTATAAAAATGGGTAGATTTGCCATTTGTCCTGGGTTCATAATTTTACCAGATTTAATATCGCTGTTTTAGTCGACATCATATTACATGCTCCATGTATTGGATTTTTTTCACTCTTAGCCATCATAGTTATTCTTTTAACATAAATAATATCAAGATTTCCTAACTAATGAAAGTTGCTTGAACCTGTCTACAGATATACAATCTCATTTATCATAACTATAAGTTATATTCTGTTCCAGTTGACTTAAAAGACTCATTGTGTTGGTGAGCATCATTATTGTGCAGCGAAGCTAGTTAATGCTTTAATCGTACATGAGTAATCAGTACCCTGAATGTCAGGCCCAGACTATCTTGGGCCAGGCTGGACAGTGGTTGGGCCGCGGCGGAGGCCCAAGAGTCCACTTTCCCCTCGTTGAGCAGCGACTGGAGGCAGAGTCGGGTGGGCGACCCGACTCCGGACGAGCGCGCGCGGAGGCGTGGAGTGGTGGCTGCGGCGTCCCAAGGCGCGTCCCATCATGCTGCGTTCCCAGGCGGCGGTAGCAGAGGAAAAGGGGAGGAGCGGATGGGAGCACGGTATCTCCTCCATTCAAGTAGAGAGAGAACACGCGAGTTCTTCTCCCTCCTTCTCGGCGAGTTCCGAGCAATGAGCGGCGGCGCCCCTTCCTCGAAGCGGCCTCTGAGAATAGAGAGACGAGCGAGTTCCCCCTTTCGGGCATCTACTTCCGGCTGTACCGACGAGGGTTCCGGCTGCGGTGAAGTGAGACGAGAGGGGAGATTGAGCGAGTGTGTAAATCCTCTACAGGGGAGGGGTTTTAAGGCGCCTATTGTTGAGGATGAATAAAAGGTACTTTTCCCCTCATTTCCTGGTGTGGTTCCGATGTGGTTTCCGACGAGTTTGGCATTTGTCTTCTCCGGCGGATTTCCCACCTCTGATCGAGTGGTTCCGGCGCCTAGCGGCGGCGCCGACGAGGACGACTGAGATCGAAAGGCTCGTGCGGACCTTCCCCTACCGGCAGGCCCTTTCCTGGCTCCGGCAACGCTCGCGGCGGCGAGTAGACGCGGCGCGACCAACGCACGCGAAGAAGGAGACGAGGACGAACGCGCGGGTTTTGGTCAAAATCAAGTCAACGCCCCTATTCGCAGCGGAAATTTGCAATTGGTGTGCGCGTTGTATTGGGCTGACGTGGCACATTAGCCGGGTTAGAGTTGATTAAGCTGGTTTAGCTTAATCTGGGCCTTACATTGGTATCAGAGCCAGAGGGAGGTGGATTCAAGTGATCGGGCGACGAGTCTGGCAGCAGCGGGAGCTCCTCGACGATCACAGAGACTCCGGGACAGAGCGGAGATGAGTTCCCTGGCAGACTGTGTGGCGCGATTGGAGGAGCTTATTGGTGTCTCTGGCGAGTTGGACACCGCACTGGCTCCTCAGGTGGAGGACCTGCAACTGCGAGCGGAGGAGCAGTGGCTCCAGATCATCACGCTGCAGGAGGCAGTGGCGAGCATGGCGACGCTCGCCGATCAGGTGGCCGGATTCTCGGCATTGCTGCAGGAGGCGCAGGTGGCGCAGCAGCGGTTGCAGGCGGAGATTGTGGTCTTGCGCATGGCGCTGGCGCAGACCTAGGTGCAGGGAGGGAGTCCCACTTCGGCGACGGCTACGGGGCAGGCGGCCCCTAAGCCGAAGTTGCGGATTTCAGAGCCGATGACATTTGGTGGAGTCAGATCCGCGCGGGAGCTGGAGAACATCATATGGGATATGGAGTCCTTCTTCACCTCCAGCCGGATCCCCGAGGACGAGCGCGTGCAAGTGTGCACAGCTTACTTGACGGCCGACGCGAAGCTGTGGTGGCGGACCACAGTTGGATCGACGTCGGGAGCAACGGCTTGGACCTGGGAGATTTTCCTGGAGGAGCTGCGGCGGCAGTTCCTTCCGGGGAACTCCGTGGACCAGGCGAGGGACGCGGTGGACGCTCTCCGACACACCGGCACCATCCAGGAGTACGTGCGGGCGTACTCGGCGCTGATGCTGGAGATTCCAGATATGTCGGAGGTTCACCGACGGCATACCTTCCTTCGACATCTGCAACCATGGGCCGAGGCGTAGGTGCGGCGACACTCTCCGCGGGACTGGAGAGAGGCTGCAGCAGTGGCCGAGGGACTGGTGGATACGAGGGAGTCGAGGCCGACTTCCCCGAGGGCTTCGACGTCGCCCTCGCAGGGCGGCTCTCCGACGAGGGCGAGAGCACCACCGCGGGTGCGACAGCCTCCACGACTGGGCGAAGGCCAGCTGGCGTGTCCCCAGCCACGACAGGAGGCTGCTCGACTTGCAGGGAGAGGTTCGGAGCAGCGACCGAGACCACCACTGGCGTGCCACTTGATGCGAGACTGCCCGAGTCAGCAGCGGATCTCGGCGATTGCAGCACAGGAGCCAGCCGACGACACCAGTGACACCCCGGCGAGACTCGGTGTGATGTCGTGCGGCGCGATGGTGGCAACGAGTCCAGCTTCTGGCGCGCGGGAGGCGCAGCGGGCAACGGATCCCGCGCGGGCACAGGCGAGTGCCTCCACCTCTCCAGAGCGATCACCCACCGCCGGCGGGTAGCCATGGATGACGGCGCGCAAAGCGGAGGCGATGCTACTCGACGCAGTGGCCCGGATACACCACTACAGAGGCGGCGGACGCGGCGGGCGCGGAGGATGGTGGACGGTGACGACGTCGAGGGCGACGTCCAGCTCAGCCGGGGGAGAGTTGTCAGGCCCAAACAATCTTGGGGCAGGCTGGACAGTGGTTGGGCCGCAGCGGAGGCGCAAGGGCCCACTTTCCCTCATTGAGTAGTGACTGGAGGCGGAGTCAGGTGGGCGACCCGACTCCGGACGAGCGCGCGCGGAGGCGCGGAGTGGTGGCTGCGGCGTCCCGAGGCACGTCCCATCACGCTGCATTCCCAGGCAGCGGCAGCAGAGGAAAAGGGGAGGAGTGGACGGGAGCACGGTATCTCCTCCACTCGAGCAGAGAGAGAACACGCGAGTTCTTCTCCCTCCTTCTCGGCGAGTTCCGAGCAACGAGCGGCGGCGCTCCTTCCTCGAAGCGGCCTCTGAGAGTAGAGAGACGAGCGAGTTCCCCCTTTCAGGCGTCTACTTCCGGCTGTACCGACGAGGGTTCCGGCGGCGGTGAAGTGAGACGAGAGGGGAGATTGAGCGAGTGTGTAAATCCTGTACAGGGGAGGGGTTTTAAGGCGCCTGTTGTTGAGGATGAATAAAAGGTAGCTTTCCCCTTATTTCCTGGTGTGGTTCCGACGTGGTTTCCGGCTAGTTTGGCATTTGTCTTCTCCGGCGAATTTCCCACCTCCAATCAAGTGGTTCCGGCACCTAGCGGTGGCGCCGACGAGGACGGCTGAGGGCGGAAGGCTCGTGCGGACCTTCCCCTGCCGGCGGGCCCTTTCCCGACTCTGGTAACGCTCGCGGCGGCGAGTAGACGCGGTGCGACCGACGCACGTGAGGAAGGAGACGAGGACGAACGCGCGCGGCGTTCGTCCCGAGGCGGGTTTCGGTCAAAATTGAGTCAATGCCCCGATTCGCAGCGGAAATTTGCAATTGGTGTGCGCGTTGTTTTGGGCTGACGTGGCACATTAGCCGGGTTAGAGTTGATTAAGCTGGTTTAGCTTAATCTGGGCCTTACACTGAACCTATTCTGAAATAACAATTTAACCTACTTCACATGGTACCTCTACCCTGAAAAGTTTGATACTCAATTAGTTAAATGGAATAAATTTAGATTCAAAAGCTCTAGTTTTAATTAGATTCGAGTACACGATGTGTGATACCTAGTTTCAAAAAATAAATATAAATATATTTTTATTATTAAAAATATATAGTAATAATATAATTATTTTAATTTATTATTATATTTTATAAAATTTTTTAACATAAAAATTTTATTTACCCATAATCAGCCCATACGCCAATACGGTGGATCATCGGGCTTTTACCGTGACTTGGGTTTCCGTGGAGTTTGGGTTTAAGGTTTTTATAATAACGTTGGATTTGAGTGTACGGTATTAACCGTGCCATTCCTAAACCTACTCACTAGATTAACCAAATCCTTTATTGAAAAAAAAAAAAAAAAAAAAAAAAGGAGCTGGAGCCGCCTCCCTTCTTAGAAAGATTTATTTAGTCACGAAGTATGGGCTGAACTTTTGTGCCTAAAGGAGGAAGTATTCCAAGTCAAAAGGCAGAAGCTTAATATCATTTCTAGTTCTTTGCGTACATAAGGTGCAAGTTATTGACTACTGTTACGGTAGCTGGATCGGAAAGTCCAGTCATATATTAGGTCAGATGCAGAGCGTATTGTTTTATCCTTCCTCCTTTCTAGATTTCCTTATTCCTTGATTCTCTTTGTTGCTTTGTGCAGAAGGCAGAGATAGATACTTTTTATCATCTTTCAGAATGTGAAAGCTTACGAAATTGTCAACATGCGATGTTTATTCGAGTCACACAACGCTCATGCGCCATTCGATTATCTAGATTTTCGTGCAGCCGTGGATAATACAGAACCACGACCTATTAACATATATCCTTGCTGAAGGATCTTTACATCCAGAACTCAGGAAAGAATTGCTCCTTCTAGGGAAAGTAAGAAAGCATGGGGAAAAATGAGACGAGCTACCGACGGAACCTCCCCACGAGAATCATACTGGTGAGGCACGGCGAGAGCAAAGGGAACTTGGACATGGCGGCGTACACCACAACACCAGACTATAGGATCCCACTCACGCCGGCGGGCCTCGATCAGGCCCGTGTAGCCGGGGAGCAGATCAAGGAGGTGGTATCGGCGAACGGCGGGAATTGGAAGGTCTACTTTTACGTGTCACCGTACGAGCGCACACGTTCCACGCTGCAGGAGTTGGGGCGTGCCTTCCCGCGTCATAGGATCCTCGGCGCGCGGGAGGAATGCAGGATCCGGGAGCAAGACTTCGGCAACTTCCAGGTCGAGGAGCGCATGAAGGCCATCAAGGAAACGCGAGAGCGCTTTGGTCGCTTCTTCTTCCGATTCCCAGAAGGCGAGTCCGCCGCTGATGTGTTCGATCGCGTCGCCGGTAAGCATCAATCCCTTTTTTATTTGTATTTATTGCAAGTAGGGAAATCTCTCAATTGTTCATTTTTCTGTTTTTGCAGGCTTCATGGAGTCGTTGTGGAGAGACATCGACATGAGGCGGCTGGATCAGGACGACAACACGGACACGAATTTCATAATCGTGTCGCACGGGCTGACCTCGCGGGTTTTCCTGATGAAGTGGTTCAAGTGGACGGTGGATCAGTTCGAGCGGCTGAACAACCCCGGCAACTGTGAATGCAGGGTCATGCAGCTCGGCCCTGGCGGCGATTACAGTCTTGCGATCCACCACTCGAGGGAGGAGCTGGAGCGATGGGGGCTATCGCCTGATATGATTGCGGACCAGCAGTGGCGCGCCACTTGCAACCGCGGCAGCTGGCACGAAAACTGCCTTTGGCACCTCGAGAATTTCTTCCTACACATTAAGGACTCGAGCGCTGATGACTCGGACGAGTATTGTAGTGCGTGAATTGTGTTTGCATAGTAGATTCTGTATGCTTCCTTTAAGAAATTGATTATTTCAAATTATAAATGAACAATTACATGTAAAGATTCGAGCTAACATATGTTAAAAGCAAGAGTTCAAATTTGTGTCGGCGTGTCGGCGACGGCGTGGAATTCTTTCGAACCGCCTGTTGGCGCTGTCAATGCAATCAATGGACGCGGCACTGGCGTCCACTAGTCACCATTTCAGCCCAGCTCACGCGGAGACCAAGTAAAGCGAACCCGCGCCGGCCACCGCCACGAGCCCGCGCAGTACACGCGGTAACAAGATGGTTGTGCTGGTGTACGGGGGCGTTGACCGTTTCAAAGCCGAGGGCGAGCTTGGCGGTGGGCCATGGCTGCCGCTCGCGCCGCGCCCACCGATCCTGAGCGACGCGCCTGAGCCGAGTGGCTCCCCTCACGCCGTGATGCCGTCCGTCTGCCTTTCACATTAGGCAGAAATAAAGCAGTACGGACGGACGTTGGAAGGCGCGGGGAAAGAGACAGAGCGCCGCCCTGCCCCCTCGATGCCGTGACCCTCGTGTCCCGGCAACCGCGTCCTCGTGTAAATATTCAATGGTACCCCCTCCGAATCCACGCGATCCATCGTCCAGTTTTATCCGATGGAGGCGGTAAAGGGCATGGGCAAAAGTATATTGGGTGGCTCTTTTTGTCCTTGTTTGGCTGAGTACACTTGTTGGCGTCTTCGGCACTGCCCGCTGTTATAAGAGGGCGGCGGCTGCGGTCGGTCAAGCCGACCCGCTCCATTATTTTTTTTCCCACATTTTATTTCCCGACAAAGCTTTCTCCTCCTCCCCTTTATATACACGCGCCCATCTCCTTCCGCAGCAAGGCATAGGCAGTCTTTTCGAAAGCTGGAAGGAGACCCGTAGCGAGTACACCACCGGTCGTTGCGATGGCTCCGAAGGCGGCGAAGGGTGGCAACGCCGAGGGAGGAGAGGACAAGGTTGTGCGGTTCCGCGGCGTGAGGAAGCGGCCGTGGGGACGGTACGCGGCGGAGATCCGCGACCCCGCGCGGAAGTCCCGGGTCTGGCTCGGCACCTTCGACACCGCCGAGGAGGCGGCGCGTGCCTACGACGTCGCCGCCCTCCGATTCCGCGGCCCCAAGGCGCGCACCAACTTCCCCTGCCCCGGCCCTCTTGCTCATTCCAGCCCCAGCAGCAGCACGCTCGATAATTGCTCCTCCTCCCCTTCACCTCCACCCGCTGCCGCGTCCGGAGTTGTGCCGCTCGATCTCGAGCTCAGCCACGCCTCGTCGCGGTTGGGTTGCGGGTGGGTGAAGAGTGAGCCAGAGTCGTCGTGTGTTATGCCGGATCTAGCGAGGAGGCGCCCGGTCGTTGTCGACCTCAACCTGCCGCCTCCGGCGGAGGTTGCCTGAGCGAAGCAGATCCGGGATTCCGGGTGGGTGAGAAATTTTAGGCATCAGGAAGATGCATTGAGGAACGTAATTAAGAGAAAAATCTGTAATTTAAGTAGCTTAGGTAGTAACGTGGAGATCCATTTCAGATTCATGCCTAAGCGAGCAGCATGAGATGACTAGTGTAGCAATTGTATAAATAGTTCGATGCTATCTTTTTCATTTTTCAGATCATAATTCACATGCGTTATTATTATTATTCTATTTTAGAATAGATGATGTAATTCGGATTGGCTCTGTAAACTTGTTGGAAGATTTAGTGACAAATTGAGTAGAGCAAAGTGAAGGGGTAGCATTCCGCGTGCACATTTCTTGGTATTGACTTGGTAATTTGAATTAATTTTCCTTGCCTTCATATTCAAATGATTCATTCACCATTTTTATGGTGCCGTAACAAGTCAGCCCCAACTCAATGGCTGACCATATGGAAAAATCTTTTAAGGCCTTTGAAATTTTTTAAGCCCTTTAAATATGTTTCGTTTAATCATATTTTGAGATTTATATAGTGATCAAAGACTTTCATCATTTTGACTTTGCTTTAAGATTTATAAAAATATACTATAAAAAAGTATTATTTTAAAAATATTATACTCTTAAGTAGAAAGTTATTTAATAGCTTATAAAAGTTATCATCAACACAAAATTAGTCTTGTGAATATGCTTTCCGCCGGATAAAATTTGTTGATTTTAGTAGTTTATTGGGAATTTTAATATTTTGCAGTGAAAAAGTGTTCTAAAATTTAATCAAAATTCACATGGAAATGATATATACATATACCGTCAAGTGATTGAAAGAAAAAAAATACTTTTCATTTGTTGGGGACTTCGACTATTAAGGACTCAACGTTCTACATAAAAAAATATGATGAGTGACCATATATGGAGTAATAGGAGAGATAGTCGTTAGTCTTAATTTTAGATTTTATGTCACAATGCAACGAGAAAATTATAGTAAAGTCTTTAGACAAAGTGAAGTAAAACGTGTGACGGGGAAAAAATTAATGAGAAATGCAAAAATCACGTTGAGATTCGTATTTAAATAATACTAGATAAATAACAAAAAACTATGACACTCAATCTACTGAAATTAACTTGTACTTACCTTAAGGGAGCAATTTTTTTTTCTCAAGCACGTACTAGGGTTGTCACATAGTCCAATGAACAGCTTGGTGCCTATAACTCTAAACACAAAAACAACACACTTTTCCACATCTCCAGCGTCTAGAGACGAACATAAGAGTTAGACAAGAAACAAAAATGAGAAATACGAATTCAAAAACAGTAGTTACCCTAACATGTCGAAGTGCAATTTAATTCTTCCAAAGCAAATGAGAAGTTACAAGATCCAAACCCACCAAGAGGTATTCTTCAACCTCGAAGCTATAGGACTCTTGTAAATCTCGAAGACAGCTTTGTTTGAAATTATTGGTTTAACATTAATTGATTTGAGGTAATTGCAATTGCACAATTTCAGTGACGTTGATCTGGAGCGTGGACAATTCCAAGCGTGTGTCGTGTGGCAAGGCCGAGTGTCACAATTCGATTAATAAACATTCATATCATTAACAATAAATTTGCTATAAGTACCCAAGATTAATACTTGATAACCAACTCAATAGGAATAATGCTATAAGAAGAATTTTTCATTCCAAAAACTCATGTTCATAATGTAAGACCATAATATATTTTGTGTTATCATGTACAAGCCATGATTTGTTTAACATTATCTTGCATGCACAAAATAACTTTGTACAATATTCTTTACAATTCATATGATCAAAACCCAACCTTCAAAATAATAATATCTTTTTAATCTTTCACAAAATATGTAGCCCAAAGCTAACATGTAAAAGTGTTAGAATACAAGGATTCAGCAAGAATGCCTAACAAATAATTTAGATACCATATGATACCAAATCATGAGATAGGTCATACCAATTCATTGAAATTTATATTATATTTTTAATGCAAATAAATCATAATATATCTTTTGAAGTATTATTAAATCTCTAAAATGGTTTCATAAGTGAGATCAGATAACAACCTAATCCTTAAACAAGAAACATATGAAACATAAAGAAGAATCAATCCAAAAAGATATATCATTCAAATTGCATACTGAGAAATAACATATAAAATGGATCTTTTACGTCTGGAAGCATAATCTATCCACGCTAGGGTGAAATCAAACATATGCCAGCTGGAGCAGCTTCTCAAATGATATAGTTAGATTCAAGATGTGGCTTCCATGGATTTAAGAGGTAGCTCCCATAATTTCTAATATGATATTTTGTTCCATATAGCACTTTGCTCCATGACTATCCCCCTTTTCCCTTACTCGGCTCATAGTCTTTTTTCCTTTTGGGTGTATAGTCTTTTTTTTCATTCGGGCACATAAAGTTATTCCCACTAGCTTCCATTACATTATTAAATAAAACATACTTTCATTCATCATGAAATGAGTTCATTGAGATATGTATCAAACCCTCAAGAAGATGAATCATAAAGTTCATATACAAGACATATTCACTTCCAAATGTAAGGGACATATGTATCAATAAAATTCAAATAGAAGACCATTTGTACAAGGTACACATATGTATGGTCAACGAACTCAAAATAAAAAAAATTTAGATCTTGATTCACATGGGCTTCAATTATTTCATATAATGTCATTTTGTACGATATTTATTACTAAAATCTTTTGGTAGTCTCCATCAAGGCCTAATGAGTCTAGCCATTCTGGGACTGGTATGTTAGGCGTCAAATTAGCCATTCCAACTTGTTTTGGATCTACCATTCTTCTGAATTTTTCTGTAGTTTTTCCAGAAGAGCGGCTGTTTTTGTAGTGTCAAAGCAAAGAATTTTGAATCTAATTTTTAAGAAAATAAAATTTATCTAAAATCTAGTTCAATGTAAAAAGTTATGAACTATGAGGTCCCAATAGGTCAATATCAACAAAGATAGATTTGTAGATTTACAGAGGAGCAAATATAATTATAATTTCATTTCTAATCCAAATTATAAAGACAATAGCTCTAATCATAGGTTATTAAGTCTAATTAATATGAAAATAATCATTTTGCATATTTAGGGTCATATAATTTGGATATTAATTAATAACTGGATAAAAGTCAAAATAGTAAAAATAGATTTACATGGTTAATTTGAACTGAATCAATAAATTAGATAACTATATAAAAAATATACAATATTAAACTCAAAAGAAAGCTATTTGAGTTGTCTTTATAATGAATTAGATTTGATATGATTTGGATAGAATCAAAAGTTATAATGACTTGAGTGGAAAAAGTACAAGTTTTCATTAAAATAGCAATCATAGTGTGTTAACATAGCAAACCATACTTTGAAGGACCAAATCTATCAAAATCGAGATAATCATAAATAATTTGATATCATAATGGCATGGAGTACTTGCCTAAGAAACCAAAATCATTCTCAACTTATTATGTTTTTCTCTCTTCTTCCTCTTCCACTTCCTTAGGTTTTCTTTCTCTCAGTCTCAAGTAAATTAAGAAAAATAAAGTGTAAAGATGAGTGAATTAAGTACCCTGAGATGGTATGGTCAACAATAGTATGCTTAACTTTTCAACCCTCATTTTAAGGTCTCTTGTTATTATTTTAATTTTATTTTTTACCTAATTTACTAAATATATTTTCACAATTCCTGTTATATTTTTTAAGTTTCTTAAATATTAAAGTACTATAATAATGATACACGAAACGATCGTTCGGGTCTGCATCCGACAATGAGCAGTTGCGTCGGCGATGGCTTGCTTCAACGATGTACAAGCGTGGGAGGCTACAAGCACGGGTGAGCTTGCGGCTATTCCTACGAGCAACGCGGCGAACGTGGTCGCGTGCCCACATGTGAACTTGCATGCGTTCGTGCCAGTAGCGTTCACATGCAAGCGACTATGGGCTGAACTGGGCAAGCTCGAGCCGAATCTGTGGGTCTTTTGGACCTATTGGGTTAGACTGGATCTGCTGCTATGTGTTGAAGCAGTAGTAGCAGGTTTGTTATGTTGTGCGTGAAAAGCTGCAGACTTGATGTGCTGTGCACAATAGCAGCTAACTTGCTACAATGTCCCCCCAAATCATGTGCTATTTGGCAAAATTGTTGTCTGATTTGAGCTAAATGAGGCTAATCTGAACTAGTTTTCAAATTAGACTTGGATTATAACAATATAGACCCTATTTTAACATAATTCTTCATCAAATCTAAGTATAATAATTGTAATTTGATCAAACTTAGACTAGAATTATGATTTGGGCTAGAATTTTAATTTTGGTCATATTCTATATAATAAATTAAGTAGTGGGAATGATAAATTTAGTCATATTGAATTCTATATATAGCATCGATAATTTATTATAATTTTTTGTGAATATTCTCCACTAAAGTAGTTTATGCATAATAAATAAAATATTTTTTATCTTAATTATATTAATTAATTAACTTGCCCAAAAGAGGTTATTAATTAATATAAGTTAAGATGATAAATAAAAGAAAATCTAAAGAGAGATAAGGATAAACTAATTTCTCCAACAATATTGATCTAATTTAAATTATATAATACACATAACAGCTAAGACAAGTATATAGTTTTTGTGATTTTGAGCCCGATTCAAAAGTACATTCGGATCCAATTCGAAATCTGGCTCAATTCAGGCCCAAGCTTGATTTATGTCTTTATCATTAATTTAATCTAAGTTGAACTATAATCATAAAATTAGATTAAAATAATTCTAGAGCCATACAATCATGAGTAATACTTTATAATTTTAGAATTCCTTATGAATTATTAATGGCATGAGTAATACTTGTACATGCATTGTTGTTCCTAAAAAGATATTGAATATATAATGTCAATTTGCTCTGCAACAATCATGATTTAATTTGAATTATCCACCGCAACACATGTCATGTTCCTTGGCATATTTTTTTATGTGATTGATGTGGTGTAATATTAATTTTTAATATTACATAAATTTTTGTACAGATCGTGTCAACTTTAATTTTAGTTGTATTTTAAAATAAGGTGTTAACTTATACAAAAAAAAATCAATTTGATTGCTTTTCACTTATATAATATAATTTGTTATGAGTATTTGCTAGAAAGTAGCTCATTCATAATATATTATAATATATTTAAATATTTGTGACACTAAATTATTTCCATCTCAATTATAATTATTAATTAACTTGCCTAAAGGAAGTTATTAATTAATATAAGTTGAGATCATGAATAATTTTACTTTTTATGAAAATAGGAAAAGTAAAAAAACTTTCCCCAAATGAGAGGTTAAAGAAAAGATAATTGTATTGTAAGTTGATTAAAATCTAATTACCACAGTAACCATAATTGGTAAGGCTAAGATTAACTTAGTTTAATATTGATTTCTCTTATACTGTTTTTGAAATGACATCAACTTTAGCCATTTGTCTTAAATGGTGTTGTCAATTTATGGCAATATAAATTATTGCTACAATTTTAATGGTGTGTCTATTTATGGTAAAGTAAATTTTGTTGGCCTTTAACTTATGATATTAATGACATATCATCCATATATTATGGATATTTATCACTAAAGTGGTTTATTCATAATATATTATAATAATTTAAATTTTTATGATAATAAATCACGTTCATCATAATTATAT
The DNA here is from genome assembly GCA_027563935.2 of Costus lasius. Taxonomy (NCBI): domain Eukaryota; kingdom Viridiplantae; phylum Streptophyta; class Magnoliopsida; order Zingiberales; family Costaceae; genus Costus; species Costus lasius. The sequence goes on along the minus strand of CM050450.1, from coordinate 21,664,755 downwards.
TGATTAATTTATGCCAGAGGGGATGGTTAATTAATATAATATAAGATTCTATTTGCAATAAATATGTCATATAAGAGAATAATATTGATTTAAATTTAATACATAGACTTGTCATTATCATTACATAAATATATTATATTATAATTATTATAACTATTTAGTTGCCAAGGTAGCTCATTCATAATTAATTATAATATATTTTAATATTTATAATATTGATAGATTTTATCTCAATTATATTAATTAATATACCTCCCAAATAAATAGTAGGTCAATATAATTTTAGATAACTCTGATTTTAAATCTCATATACATGGATAAATTATTATATAAATGTATTATATTATAATTATTATAAATGTTTAGCTGACAAAGTGGCTCATTTATAATTAACTACAATATGCTATAATATTTATGATAATGATGAATTTTGTCTTATTTATATTGATTAATTTACTTGCCCAAAGGTGTGGTTAATTGATATAAGTTGAGATAAGTTTGACACTATCCGTAAGTGCACGGAAATGTCGAAGTAATACAAAAGATATCGAATCCCACAGGGAACAAGGTGAGTATCAGAAAATCTAATTCTTGGAATCTAAGCTGATCAAATCGTGGTTTTTGGAACTTCAAAACTAAAACTAAGCAGAACAGTAAACAAGAAATCAAACAACTACGGTAGAGAAAATATATGAGAGAGAATATCAGGGCAAAGGTTTCCACCTCTCTGACGATTTTAATTGCGCTAAGAAATAAATATCAGTTACTTGAATTTATAAATATGCATAAGGAATCTACCCTAGGGTACAAGGTGCCCTCTTTCGAGTGTACACCCCGGTATTTACCCAGAACGTCTCCTACTTTTGCGGTGGATCGTTCTAGACAAACCCAATGAGTTCCGTGGTAGATTATGAACCCTCGAGCAAAGAACAAGCACTTTCACGTCGAGCCTTCGCAAGATTCGCAATGAGGTTTGGTCGTTACGGTCCTACTCTTGTTATGAACCGTAACAACTATGACATGATAATACTTGGCCAGGGTACAAATCAAGAAATAAGTGCATCAAGTGAAATATGCTTAAGATATGATCCAAATAGCAAAGTTAATACATGAGTTGCAAATAAAAATCGTCAGAGGGCTTCAACCTAGTCCTAAAAATAGGTTTACGCTATAACCATCGTTGAATCGCTCAAAATACTCTCTTTAAACATAGGAAAATCACAGGAAAAGGTTTATAAGAGGGAGGAGACGATGAACTGAATGAGATAACCAAGGATTGCTGAGTTCCGACGCTCGAATCTCCAAAAATACCCCAAAGTTGCCTTTTCACCATCGACTTCCGCCCTAGCCTCTTTGTCGCAAGATTCCTCTCTCCTTAGGTCACGAAATTTATGGATTTTATATTCTTTCTCTTCATCTCGAAGTAAGCTTTCCAAAAAGTCCTCACTTGCTAAATTTGGACTTGAATCGGGCCCGAAATCAGCGAGAAACCGAGTGGAGGTCGGGCTGTTCCGATAGCTTCACGGGTGAACCCCGTGGGGTTCACCAGGTGGTGAAGTGCTCGGCGCAGATCTGTTGCGAAATGATGAAATCCTCGGCATATTTCAGAAACCTTTGACATCATCGGTGAACCCCGCCGGGTTCACCAGGCAGTGACTCGCGCGCTGAATTATGTCCTTCGACAAGATCACGGGTGAACCCCGTGGGGTTCACCTGGCCCACGTGGCCGTGAAGTCCAGAAAGGGCTCCGATTGAGCCCAAATTTTATGGACAGCTTAAATCATTACTAAAATGCAAGGCATCAAATACTCCTCGACTTAAATCTTTGCTTGTCCTCAAGCAATGAAATAAGTTGAAACACATGCTTGATATAAGAATAATCTTTTGTGTTGAAGTTTGCACCCAAGTTTAGAAAAATACTCTTTAGCAATCCAAGATCTAATCAGAAGAAATCAACTAAAAGGAGTGTCTTAAGTATTCACCAGTTTGGTCCCACAGTTTCTAGATATCAACCAATTCAGAAAGCAGTGAACAAGAGATTCAATCAAGCATACACAATACTCATTCCATTCCTATCCTTCCAATTCATAATGTTGGGGTTAACACAAATGTTTTATTCAGAATACAAAACACTAATCTTTGCATCAGACTTCAACTCATATCATTACTAGTTTTTCACAATGCCAAGTAGAGGAGTCCTTTTATTTCAATTCACATTTCTTAGATTTCAACTCATATCCTTCGATACCACTGCCAATTTTTCGCAGTGCCAGGGAGAGAAATCTAAGTGTGATTTTTTTTTAAGTGCAGAGATCAACGTATCCTGGCTTTTAACAAATGTAGTGTCTCCCCAATACTAGAAAGGAATTCAAAGTTTGAAAAGAGAATATGTATCCTGATATGAGTCGAATGTAAATTGCAAACCAAAATCAATTGAAGAATCATGAAAATGTTTGACCCGCTAAACGAACATCATAAAATCAATCCGTTTAGAAAATTTCTAATTTAAAGAACATATGGACATGACTATTGAGTAAATTTCTAACAAGTACTACATTCAACATGTCTTGATAAATTCCAACCAATCATGCACCTAACTTTAAGAATTTTGCAAGGCTATCATCAGACAAGACTAACATGACAAGTCAATAAAATTTTCCATCACAAAAATTAGCATAGATCCACACATCATTTAACATGCATAACATAACACTAAAGTGAAAAAATAAATGGTTCGAATATATCTCATACACGGCAGAGTGTGGGCCTAAAGATATGGACCAGGCCCACGAATAGTGACATATATGATACAATGCCAATATCAAAATATCCATCATAGAGTAGCATAACAAAGCCATGAAAAAAAGCATAAAGTCACGACAACTACAACCAAACAACCAAGAAAAAGCTAGAGTCAAGACAGCTCACCCGCTCTAAAATATTGCATAGTCCTCTATGCAATGTTGTATATGTGAGAGGAGAAGGTGGCAACGTCGGGTCTGGATGGAGCTAGCGCCTCCTGCGCGAATGAGAACTAGAAGCTCGGGAGCTCTTGCCCTTACTGCGCGAAGTGTGACCTGGCTCTTCCTCCTCATCTGAAGAGACCGGTATATTCCTTATGTTTTCTTCATTAAGCAGAGCGAACCGGTCATCCATAACACATAGTTTCTCCCAAATTGAACCCAGCATCTTGTGTTGTCGCTGCATCCCAGCCTCATTAGCTTCCCAACGGGAAGCTTGCTCCTAGCGTATAAAGGAGATGGAGGAATCCATCTGATCAATGAGCTCGCGCTGCTGAAGCTGTTCCTCCCATATCTCCTGAAGAATACCCATCATAGAGTCTGAGGAGGAGCCGCCAAAGAAGAATGCGCCTGGGGCTGGTGGTGCAGAGTCTACAGGGTCGGGCTGAGGGTCAGCAATCGGTTTGATGCGCCAGTTCTCTCGAATGCGCACAGTGGTGCGCTCTTGATTGGGCAGTGGCATGCAGAACTGGCTATCTTTAAACGTCATACAGTAAGCATCACCCCGGCGGACGATGAGTTGAAACGCACGACTCGATCTCGAGTCAGTTGTTTCCACTAGCCTCAGCCGTGCCGTAGGGAATGATCCCAAGAGATACTGCAAGAGGGGTGATAAGGCCGCCAATAACTATCGCGCCTTTGCGGCAGTGCGCAATGCGGCTAAATTGCTTTGCCAGGTAGAATCCAGAATCGACCCTGAAAGAATGAAGCATGCACCATAAGTAAAATAGCTCTGACTGACGTACCATGTCATCGCTCTCCCCACGCCCGAAGATGGTATGAGCGAGTACTCGGTGGACGTAGCAGATGGCTGGATTGCATATGCTTGAGGCCCTTGCGACTCTGGTGGAATAAAAGTTCTCATTCGTGATTGACGCCCAGAAAGTTTGCTCGTTCAACTCCACCAGGACTTTGCGCGTGCAAAGCTCCGGGAAACCATAAATCTGTCGAAGCTGAGAAAGAGATAAGCAATACTCAATGTTCCCCATACGGAAGGAGATGCGCCCTGGGTCTTCATCGACTACTGCGGCGGCTTTCACGTCCAAAGAGCTGAGGAACTTCAATGTAACTCCGATGTATGTGGGCGAGGCTAGCCGTAGGAACTGCTCCCATCCAACATTTGAATACATCCATTCAACATCATCCAAGAGCCCTAGCATAACAAGAGTGTTTCGGTCCAAGTATCTGGTGTTGGTTATCTGACGATGGAGAAGCTGCTCATAGTTTTGTTGGTGCTCTGTATTCTTGAAGAGGATGCCGAATTAGTTTGGCGGAGATGTATAGGCTTGAGGCTGCCGAGCAGAATGGCGCATTGGGTTTCTGGAGGAGGAAGGCGACGCCGGCTGGCTTGCAGGAGTAGCACGAGGTGGCAGAGGGTGTCCATGGGACGAAGTCATCGTCATCTGTGGACGATTCCGATGCAGGCTGAGGGTCACGGCGATAGAAGGCGAGCACTTTGCGCCTTGGTGCCATATGGTAAGAATATCGGAAGCGGTGAAGAAAACCAGAAAACCAGAGAGAAGTCACCGGAGCACAGGAGCATCGACAGAGTGAGGAGGCGGAGGTAGAGGAATCAGTGATCAAGGAAAACCGGAATACAAGCAGTGGAGAGCAGATCGAATCTGTGGGGACCTCACCAGAGATGCAGATCATGAGGTAAGAAGATTCTCTGAAGATCTGAAGGAAGGAAATTGTCGGGCGAGTAGAGATCCGGAGCGGAGAGAGTGGCGGCGGCAGAAATCATGAAACCCTACCCGCGAACTTGTGGTTTAGGGCAAACACGGGCGATGAGCGGATACAATCATTGGTGAACCCAGGCGGGTTCACCTAACCATGAAGTACGCGGTGGAGATGCACCCAGTCAGAATTAGCAGTCTTCACGAGTGAACCCTGTGGGGTTCACCTAGTCGTGAAGTGTTCGGTAAGTTACTGAGATCCCAGAAATAATATGCACATCCAGATACTACCGTCTCCATCATTATTTAACAAAAATATCCTGCGAAAATTGCTCGTCAAGATGCAAAGTGTACATCGTGGGTGAACCTTGTCGGGTTCACCTAGCCGTGAAGTGCACTGAGCTGCAGTAAAAATCCAGGAAAAATTCTCTGTTCGCATAGCGCATCTGCATTACAAAAATAAACCTCTAATCAGCGTATATCAAGATCAAAAATTTCCTAGAATAAGCTAGATAAGCAAGAGAGTGGAGTAATCAACGATGGTAAACTAAAAACTGAATATCAACTAATGCAACAGAAAAAAAATGAAAACAACGAGAAAACTTGGGTTGCCTCCCAAGAGCGCTAGTTTAAGGTCTATAGCTCGACCGTAGAGTTATCAGGTCATCAAATCAAGGGGGTTCAAAAGGGGCGAGAGTCCCCTTTTGCTTGGCTAGTTCATCGTCAGAATGGTGTTTGGGGCGGTGTCCATTGTCTTCCAAATATATATCGCGCTCAAGTACAGTCACACTGTGACATACACCTGCAAGAGAAGGTTTTTAAGAGAGTTAGACAGATCAAATTGAATAACATTGCCACCGATGTTTAAATCCAGTTTCCCGTTTTTAACATCGATGACAATACCGGCCGTAGCAAGAAAAAGTCTTCCTAAGATAATAGGAAGCCTGTCATCCTCATCAATGTCTAACACAACAAAGTCAGCAGGAATAAAATAATCCCCTACTTTAATGGGTACATCTCTAAAATACCCACTGGACATCGAACTGATCTGTCGGCAAGCTGCAAATATTAGTTGATTTCAAGTCACCCAAATCCAGCTTTTTGCACAGTGATAACGGCATGATGCTGACGCTCGCTCCTAGATCGCAGACTGCTCTCTGGAAAGTCATCTCTCCTATCTGGCACGGTATGGAAAATTTGTCAGGGTCCTTGAGTTTTGTGAAAGTTTGTTCTGCAAAATCGCACTGCACTCCTCGGTGAGGGCCACGGTTCCTTGGTCTTCTAGCTTCCGTTTATTTGAGAGGAAGTCCTTCAGGAACTTCGCATAGATCGACATCTGCGAAAGGGCATCAACAAAGGGAATGTTAATATATAGTTTTTTCAATATTTTTAGAAACTTACTGAATTGCTTGTCTAGCTTGGCTTTGACAAGTCTCTGAGGGAAAGGTATCGGCGGCTTGTAGGCTGGCGGCCCAACATAGGGTCGCTCTTCCTCTGTTCTTTCAGGTTCCGCCGGTGTTGAATCAGCGTGTGGCTCCTCAGGGTTCGGTGTCACTTCATCCCTTGTTTCATCGGTCGGCATCTTAGGGTCTTCAAGTTATTTGCCGCTCCGAGTGGAGATTGCATTGCAATGCTCCCTCGGGTTAACTTCTGGCTGTGATGGAAGCTTCCCTGGCGCTCTAGAGGATGAGCTAGCCTGCTGCGCAAGCTGGCTCTCCAACATTTTATTATGCGTTTCCAAGGAGTCCATCATCATCATCATCAGTTTCATCATGTCAGTCAGCCCTTATATCTGCTTACTCAATTGAGAGTCCTGGGCCGGTTTTGGAGGAGGATTGTAATTCGCTTGTTGAAGTGGAGGATTGAAGTTTCTCTATTAGAACCCAGGTGGCTACCTGTAATTTTCTTGTTGTGGCGGCCTGAAGTTCCCTTGCTGAGGTTGAATTTGTGGTGGAGCTCTCCCTAGTTGTATAGGCTGCGTGGTCCGGTAGGAGAAGTTCGGGTGGTTGCGCCAGCTAGGGTTGTAATAGTTGGAATAAGGGTTATTCATTGGGTTTGTATTTCCAACTGCATTAAGATGTTTAGGCTGACTTTGGACCACTTGTCCATCTCCCACTCGGCACTCAGCACCTGCATGTCCTGTAACGCCACACAACTCACAAGATAATGAATTAGTGTCTAGAGAGTTAACAGACCATGAATCAATTTTCTTAGTCAGATTGTCTACCTTCGCAGTGAGAGCGGTTAGTGAATCAAGATCGAATTTACCTGCTCTCCTCGAAGGTGTACCTCGCTCTGGATTCCATTGATGATAGTTCAGTGACATGTCCTCCAGGAGGATTATAGCATCTTCAGGTATTTTGCTCATCAGTCCCGATCCTCCAGCAGCTGCATCGACTGTGAGTCTAGTATTGTATTGCAATCCCATGTAGAACGTGTGTACTAGAACCCAAGTCTCAATCTCATGGTGCGGACATAATCTTTGAAGCTCTTTAAAGCTTTCTCAGGCTTCATACAAAGACTCTTCATCCTTTTACATGAAGCTCGTTATCTGGTTTCTGAGTTGGATTGTCTTCGAAGGAGGGAAATACTTCGAGAGGAAAGCTTGAGACAGTTCATCCCATGTCCGTATTGAAGCTGGGGGGATCATATGGAGCCATGCCCTTGCTCTGTCCCGCAGAGAGAATGGGAACAAGCGTAACCTGATAGCATCAGAAGTAGCTCCATTAATCTTTAACATATCACAATATTCCAAAAATATAGACAAATGCATATTGTGGTCCTCAAGAGGAGAACCACCAAATTGATTTTGTTGTATCATGAAAAGTAGAGTAGGTTTAATTTCGAAATTGTTGGCCTCAACACTAGGCCTAACGATTCCTGATTGAAACCCATGTGTAAAAGGTGCTGCATATTTTCGTAGTGTTTTGGCATTGTTGTTGTTCACAGGTTGAGGCGCTGGTTCGTTCTCCATGTCGATGTGAAGGTGTTCCATCTGTTCTTGACCCTTGGTTTGCTGAATTTGATTAAGCTTCCTTCTTTGTTGGAAGGTCCGTTCTATCTCAAGATCGATTTCAAATAGTGGTCCTGCCCTGGAACTTCTTTGTATAAAAATTTGTCAGATTCAATTAAGAAGTTCAAAGCAATCAACACAAGCAAAAAGCAGCGTGAAATAGAATAAAGAAAGAAAAAAAACTAACTAAAACTTAGTCTACCAGTCCTTAAAAGTATACTGATATCAACCATTACATCCCCGGCAACGGCGCCAAAAACTAGACACTATCCGCAAGTGCACGGAAATGTCGAAGTAATACAAAAGATATCGAATCCCAAAGGGAACAAGGTGAGTACCAGAAAATCTAATTCTTGGAATCTAAGCTGATCAAATTGTGGTTTTTGGAACTTGAAAATTAAAACTAAGTAGAACAGTAAACAAAAAATCAAACAACTACGGCAGGGAAAATATATGAGAGAGAATATCAGGGCAAAAGTTTCCACCTCTCTGACGATTTTAATTGCGCTAAGAAATAAATATCAGTTACTTGGATTTATAAATATGCATAAGGAATCTACCCTAGGGTACAAGGTGCCCTCTTTCGAGTGTACACCCCGATATTTACCCAGAACGTCTCCTACTTTCACGGTGGATCGTTCTAAACAAACCCAATGAGTTCCGTGGTAGATTATGAACCCTCGAGCGAAGAACAAGCACTTTCGCGTCGAGCCTTCGCAAGATTCACAATGAGGTTCGGTCATTACGGTCATACTCTTGTTATGAACCGTAACAACTATGACATGATAATACTTGGCCAGAGTACAAATCAAGAAATAAGTGCATCAAGTGAAATATGCTTAAGATATGATCCAAATAGCAAAGTTAATACATGAGTTGCAAATAAAAATTGTCAGAGGGCTTCAACCTAGCCCTGAAAATAGGTTTACGCTACAACCATCGTTGAATCGCTCAAAATACTCTCTTTAAACATAGGAAAATCACAGGAAAAGGTTTCTAAGAGGGAGGAGACGATGAACCGAACGAGATAACCAAGGATTGCTGAGTTCCGTCGCTCGAATCTCCAAAAATCACCCCAAAGTCGCCTTTTCGCCATCAACTTCCGCCCTAGCCGCTTCGTCACAATATTCCTCTCTCCTTAGATCATGAAATTTTTGGCTTTTATATTCTTTCTCTTTGCCTCGAAGTAAGCTTTCCAAAAAGTCCTCACTTGCTAAATTTGGACTTGAATCGGGCCCGAAATCAGCGAGAAACCGAGTGGAGGTCGGGCTATTCCGATAGCTTCACGGGTGAACCCCATGGGGTTCACCAGGTGGTGAAGTACTCGACGCAGATCTGTTGCGAAATGATCACAGGTGAACCCCGTGGGGTTCACCTACCAGTGAAATCCTCGGTATATTTCTGTGCAGGTATCTTCAGACAGAATTACGGGTGAACCCCATGGGGTTCACCTGCCAGTGAAATGTGCGGCAGATTTCAGAAACCTTTGACATCATTGGTGAACCCCATCGGGTTCACTAGGCAGTGACGCGCACACTGAATTATGTCCTTCGGCAAGATCACGAGTGAACCCCGTGGGGTTCACCTGGCCGTGAAGTCCAGAAAGGGCTCCGATTGAGCCCAAATTTTACGGGCAGCTTCGTCTTCTCATAAGGAATCACCTCATGCTTTTAGATTCTTCAAAAAGTCTTCAAATTTGGGTGATTTTACCTGAAATTCAATAAGACAGATGAAAAGTGAAGATTCTGAAGTTTTTAACTAAATAAGCCTTAAAGGAGTATAAAAACATTAAAATAGGCCTAAATTCATCATGGAAAGATAATAAAAATCATTACTAAAATGCAAGGCATCAAAGTTCTATCTAATTAAATCTCACATATAGGCACGTCATTATATAAATGTATTATATTATAATTATTATGAATTTTTGGCCACCAAAGTGGGCTTATTTATAATTAATTATAATATGCTTTTATATTTATAATTATGATGGATTTTTATCTCTATCACATTAATTAATTTACCTACCCAATGGGGGTGGTTATTAATATAATTTGAGATAAAACTTAACCAATTAAATCTCATATAGACATCGCATTACATAAATTTATTATGTTATAATTATTATAAATATTTGGCTACCAAAATGGCTTATTTATAATTGATTATGATATGTTTTAATATTTATGATAATGAGATATTTTATCTTAATCATATTAATTAACTTATTATCCAAAGGGGTGTTTGATTGATATAATATGAGATAATACATAATGGATGAGTTTTCATAAATATTTCATATTATATTTTCTGCTAAAAGGAGAAGATATAACAGTGAAATATATTTTATGAAACTCTAAATCCTTAAACGACTCTTTAATTATTGCTTATATATGTTGACTCATGTATTATTGTCTCTATTAGTTTCCTTCACTATAAAAGGCAATTAAACAATTTTTAGGATCTTGACTGGATTGAATTTTTTAAAACAGATGAAAAAGATATTTTATTTGCATTTGGTATAATTGATATTAAACTTGGACTTAGAATAAATGAATTGCAAAAGCTTGCTAGTGATAGTTGATTATATTGCTAAGCCTCCTAAAGTCGTATGTGATAATAGCTTTATGGTATTTTTAATCTAAAATTGTAAAAGACCAAGTCCAATAAAACATATTAAGATTAAATATCTTTGCAATCAGGAATCTAGATAAGAAAAAAGACATTGACATGTTGGTGTTCACAATATGATTACAAATTCATTAATCAGTGGCTTAGCACCCTCCATTTTGTGAACCATATTGCAAACATAAGCATTATGAATTCTTTTGATGTACTTGGTTAGTAGGAGCCTTTTACATCCATTGTAATGTTGAACTCATTTGTTTGAATCAAAGTTCATTTTGTATCATTTATAATGTGCATATATTATTTTATATTGATATATGCTCTTGTTTTTATTCATTTGTATCATTCTATTAATTATTATGCACATGATGGTTAAAGTTGATACAAATATGAATTCTTAAGGGTCATATAACTTTAAGCATGACGATTTGCTATAATGTGTCTTAATACAAATCCATGGATTTCTCATTTAGTTTAGAGAAATTATGAAAGAAATTTCTCATTTAGATAAAATTTACAAGATATATAAGACACATTAGTGTTGATTTCTCATTTGGTTCAAGAATTCATAAAGAGGACCAATAAGAAAATGATTTTACTACATATTTTACTACATAATCACATTATGATCCATGTTATGTAATTTGCTAATATTTGTAATTATGGAGGACTTGCATTGCATACTAATACAATGCTTCGCCATGATTCGATATTAGTAGTTGCATCAGACAAGATTGAATGAGGTGATATAAAGATTAACAAATGCATCTTTTTTAAAAAGAGTTTTTAGTAGATAAATAAATATTATTTTATAAATTATTTTAAATGATAAAATTAATTAATGTTGATCAAGTGGGAGAATGTTAGAAGTTATTCATGTTAGGGAATACCGGGTGTAATTTAAAATTTTGCAGTCCCAGGACGCAGCGGAAGAGTCATTACACCTGAAACATATTCCTTTCCCAAGGATCCATGCGAGAGAGAAGACACAAGGATGTGTTAGAGATATACCTCTTTTGCTTGCTTAGTCGTTGAAGCTATGTTGAAGGCACCCAAGTGTTCGCGCTCTACAAGTATCCACACATCGACCATCTCAACGTTGCTCCCTTCCATGCCTGGTGCTAGCCTCGGGAAGAGAATCTAGCCTTTGTCACTCTCTTCAAATCTTGTGCCGCCTCCAAGGTATAGGCGCCAGGAAGAGATGAGGAGGAAGAAGATGCGCCAAGCACTTCCTTCTTCTTCTATGCTTGCACCACCTTCAAACAAGGTGCGCCTATGGCAAAGGGAGGGAGAAGGCTTGCGGCAATAGAAGAGAATGCCACCAAGCACAAGCATCCTTTGCGCCAAGAAGGGAGACGAAGAGGAACTTGCTTGCGCCTATGATGGAAGAAGGAGAGCTCCAAGCTCTCAAGTTGTCGCCCCTCTATGCCTTCACGCCTCCAAGAGATTAGTCTATCAAAGAGGGAAGCGACAAGGGCATATTTTATAGAGATCAAGGGCGGTTAGTGTTAATTAGAAGGTCAATGCGATTTGGGCATAAATCAAGGAATTTGAACAATTAATTATCTTGATTGAATTCTCAATCATACTCAATAAATCCTTCATTACATATGTGCCAAGCAATGCCATGCAAAAGACTGTCATATGCACCCAAACATAGGGTTCTAATTATTTTAAGTGATTAAATTCAAATCCAATTTGAATCAATCACTTAGGAGATACCAAATATGACATTAGCGCAAATCCTAGTTCAACTAGGAATCTATAAGCGCCTATCCCATTATTTCATCCCCATTATACCCTTTTAGCCTCTTGGCTTCACATTACAACTTATTAGCAAGCCCCATTAAGCAATGGGCTTAGCCTAAGGTCCATTATGCATGCTAACCATGTAACTGGATCCAATCTAATTTAACCCAAGGTTAACCATGGTTAATTTGGTCCATATGCCAAAAATGGAAGTTGACCCTAATAAGTTTCTTCCATCTCATCAGGCCCATTGGCGCTGATGAAATCTTCCAAACTGATCCAAATTATCCAATAACTTGATCCTAAGGCTTCTGATTAAAGTAACGTCAAGAGTCTATTGCGTGTGACCCCGTAGGATCCATATGACAATGGCAATGATGTAAACATTATAAGTAGTGAGGGGTATCTAGCAACACATCACTACTACTCATGTCATAGGACTTAAGTCATATGGCAACAACTCCTAAACAAGCAACAAGGATTCCCATGCATTAGATATATATCCCTTTGCCTGAACTGATATCTTGCCATTGGATTAGTCTCATGTTTATCAATCCAATCTACTGGTCATGACTCAATCAGTGCGGCCACACATTCCTGTCATGCACTAATGAGGTGGGGCACCCCGAGTAGATATCATGCTTCCTCTGAAGGAATGGGCAAATCCTATTATTGGTCATCCATGTCTTTACATGACTTATGACATGCCCAATGATAGTCGTTTTAGTCTCCCAATTACGGAGAGACGTAAGACTGCATCAAAGCATATCCATCATCAAATCTAGACATGAATACCTTAAGTCTAAGGATCAATGCAAACCTCTTGCATGTGAGATTGACTTGTTGACTAGACAAGTCAATCCTCACGGTGGATCACTCCAGTGCATCCCATGCACCTGTATGTCTGCGTTACTGTGCCCCGCACCTAACCAGCCCATACACCAGTCTCACATGTACCAAAGCTGTCCCATATCTGCTAAGGTACCTTGACTGGGGATAGCTTATGAGAATGTATCCAACCAAACTCCTGGGACATTATTTATGCAACTCTATACATCAATGCAGGTAGAAAAGTCTGCATAATAACGACCATGTATTTATAAAGAATAATAGTTCTATCAAAGTACATTCAAACAATGTCTGACCATGTCCATACATTAGTCTGCAGGGCATATACACCAACAATCTCCCACTTGCATTAAGACCAAGGGCAACTGATGTTTAATCAGTTCTTATGTCTCTAGTATGACTTATTTAGCTTCTGCTGCACCAGAGGCTATGTCAGCGGGTTTTTCCAGATTGCTATCTGTGATTATTTTAACAAATTTGAATCATCATCTTTATCCATGATCTCTAAGATCAGACGATATTGCTGCAGTACATACTTGAGTGCTAAGTTCCATACTATGGCCCCAATAAGAATTATATTGGACCATCGAGCACCAGGAACTAAATCAAGTTCAAGTAAATGAAGCTGCTTCCTTGGCTGCCACAAGAAGCTGCAATGTACTCAGCCTTAATTATAGAATTTGCCACTATGATTTGTCTAATGCTCTTCTAGCACACAACACCACAACAAGGCAAAACGCAAATCCTGACTGTGATCAATAGTCATTAGACTAGAACGAAGTGTCAGTGTACCCCTGTATATAAAATTCTTCTTGTCTATCACAGACTACAGTTCAATCCTTTGTACTTCCCAAGTATATATAAGGATTGCTTTCACAGCTATCCAGTGTCAAACACTGGGATCTGATTGAAACTTGCTAGCTATGCTCTAAGCATCTGCCACAAATGGTCTTGTGTATATTACACAAAACATGATCTATTCTATACCCAATGTATCAGGATTTTAGACCCATGTTACTACTCTCCAGCTGTGTCATAGGACATAGCATCTTTGTGAGAGTCAGACCATATCTTCCTGGAAGGTATTATTATTTGGTTTCACCCAATATGAACCTCTCCAGAAACTCCTAGATGAACATAGATTGACCAAAGGGCAATGACTTTCTTGGATCTCTATCTATAGATCCTCATGCCTAGGATGTAGGCATCATTCCCTAGATCATTCTTCTCAAAATACTTCCCAAGCCTTGTCTTCACCGTGTGAAGAGCTGGGATGTCATTTTATATGAGGAGAATATTGTCAATCATGTAGAACAAGAAATATTATGATGCACCCACTGATCTTCTTGTAAACACAGACTCTTTCAACATGCTTGTATAAGACCATGCATATCTTTATGGCCTTGATATGAAAACCTTTCGGCTATTTCCTTGTAGACATCCTATTCCAGACGTCCATTTAAGAAAAGCAGTTTTCATAACAACACGCCATAACTGATCATGCAATTATAACAAGCAGATTCCTAATGGACTTAAAACACAGCTATTGGTGAAAAATTTCATCATTATCTATCCAGTGGATTTGCCTGAAATTTCTGTTCACAAGCTTGCCTTTCAAGGTAACAATGTTACCTTCCATGTCTATCTTCCTTTAAGATCTATTTACAGCCTATGGGTGTTACCCTTTTGGCGGCTCATCCAAGTCCCAGACTTGATTAGCAAACATGGAGTCTATTATGGTTCTCATGGCGCTTAGCCATTTCTTGGAATCTGGTCCATCGACCTCTTCCATTTCCTCATAAGTCTTAGGTTCATCCTTGATGAAAAATTCGTCATGCCCAGCATTTCGAATCCATCCAGACTTATGTGGTTCCTGTATTACTTGAACTGCAGGTTACTTTGAACCTGCATGTGAGATTCTACTCTCCATTTGTGTCTAATTGTATTGTGGTTGATTCTGGACCTTGTCCCAATCAAATCTACTCCCACTAGCTTCTTTCAGAAGAAATATCTTCTCAAGAGAGACAGTAGTTTGAGCAACAAATATTTTGTTCTCTCTGGAATAGAAATAGCACTCTACAGTGCCCCCACAAACTCATACTTTTGAATCCCTGCATATTACATTCCCAAATCCTTTGAAGAGATGAGATATTTGCAGTTTCTAACTCAAAAGCTATCTTAGACACACTTTCCAATGGAGTGATAGTACATCTGATTGGATGGCGTCATAGTAGTATATTTGCATGACTATTCAAAGATGGAACCACATCCAATGTGTTCCTCTTTTGAAATTCACCATACAGTTGTGGTGTTCCAAGTAAGCTGTGAGATAATACCCACACTCCTTAGGATAGTCATCAAATTCTCCACCAATCACCTTGATCCTATCAAAGTGTTTTAATAGATTCTCCAATTTGATTCAATACTTCATTTGTGAACTTCTTGGATCTCTCCAAAGTTCTTAGGTTGGATAAGTATACCCACACCTAATGAAGTATACAACTCCTCTTGGTGCTTGTATTCATGGGTCCATATACATTGCTGTGTAATAGATCCAACAAGCCATCAACCCTTCCACCTTTTATGGTGAAGGCAGCATCTGTCTTTTTGTTTCTTTGAACAAGGCTCACATATATTATAATCCTGAAAGGATAATGATCCCAATAGTCCATGGACCTTTGGATGTCACCATTGTTCAATGGTTCAAGAGACAATGCTATAAGAGGATGTTTATTGAATCATTGGATCTGATCTTGTGTTACACATAGAACCACAAACTATTATCAACTGTATCACTTCAATAAAACATCTCAGATTTAAAGAAAAATATCATTTATTATTTCAAACTGAAGTCCTTTCTAAAAGGAATGATGTTCTAATACATAAGCTGATACATAATAGCAAAGTTCTAAATAAAGTCTTCAAGGTAGTGAGATGATATCAGCAGCATCCAATGGTCCGTCCTTGACCCGAGAGTCGATCCCACCAAGCCTCATCGTCCTACTTCTTTTGAGCTCCTGCATACGTAAAACATATGTGAGCCTCACATGCGGTACCCAGTACCCTTGAGTAAGAAGTAGACATAAAGACCTTGGTAACACAATACCTAAAGCGGATTGATTACATCCCTTCTTCTTTGTCATGCTCTTCTTGGGCCTAAATCCTCTTCGAAATACCCATGCATTCCCAGTCTTCCGAAGTATTAACTTCGAAGATACAGAACGATGGTCATTCTCAGATTCAGGCATATACTCTGAAGATTCAACAGAACTTTCCTGATCTTTGTCTGTAGAGCATGGTGTGAAGAGACCTTTGAGATGTGTGATAAGATCATAAATCCTCATCTCATCACACTCAATCTTGACCTCTGGGGTCATGCACTCTAAGACAAGAGCAGTGTACTGTTTGTAATCTTCACAATGTTCAAGATAGACATTCCACTCCCACTCAGTAGTGAAATACATATTGGGCTGGGATGGAGGTCTTTCAAGAAGATGCACCTTATTTTCTTGTTCGAGTATCTTGGACAAAATCTTGAACCACTTTGTCCAATTTGTCTCATCCAATTTGTTTTTATAGAGTTTCAATCTTATATTAGGAGATGTCATCATCTACAATAAGCAAATAAGTAAGATAAGTACAATGATAAAGCATTTAACCAGGACTTTAATTAAATGCTATGCTCCCACTATTTCCAAAATAAGTTGAGAACTCTCAAACTCAACATGGAAAGAAGTGAGTAGGATCCTAATTTCACATGAGGTCTCCGCGACTCACGAGGGTGAGTTGGGATGCACAGAGTGATCTCATGCTTCTTTAGGTAGGCATGCCAGCCAATTGTGCCGTGCACAACTCCTCTTAGTTAAGACAGACTAGGCGCCCTGTGCCAGAGAGGGCTAGATACAACACAGAACTCTATCTTTTCAACAGCTGCCTCTAGTGATTCATCATGTCAGTGACATATGAAAAACTAGTCAAGTCTGAACCTAACTGTTATGCCCAGGGTCAACGAGTTTCCTTGCGAAGGCGCACCCGGTTAAAACGGACTAGGGAAACCATTGCCACCACACACCTCTTAAAGATAAGTGGGTGTGTCCCATGAGGGTGGAAAATAGTTCACAACACCACTGATCGATAGTTTGATGAGAGCTACGTGTTAGAAGGCTATCTGACTTGATATTGTAGTGAGAGTTTTTGCATGTTTGTTGTATTCTTTTCTAGCATGCAATTTTCCTATGGTTATGGCAGCAAAGGAAAAATATCACAGGCATGCTATGGACAGAATAATAAACCATCACAGGCATGCTAGTTTGGTCGATATGGTCATAGCCCTTTTCATACACATAACTTGTCACGAGCCATGTGACATGTTATCGTGCATCCAAGGGTTGCGAGTCCCTGAAGTAAATCAGCCCATGCCAGAAGCCGAAAGCAAGTGACCTTCCTTCAGCCGCAAGTCCATCACCACGCTTCCAAAGCTGGCGCCACTACTGACTTCAGTTGAAGAAGACTCCTTGTTGTCAAGATGAAGCCTTAACCTATCTTCTAATTCTACATCTATTCTAAAACAAGAAGAAAAATCTTTACATCAAGATAGGGAGAGAACCACACGCAGGTGGAAAGAGATTTTACAAGCATTCATCACAAGTGGAAACATGCTTCCACTCATCACAACACAGGAGGGCACTCGCTATGACCATATCAACCCAACCAAGTGGTGCATATAAAATTTGAAAAGCCGGGAAAAATAAATTTTAGCCTCTTATGCGCCATCATCATCCAAAGCACTCTCTTAACCAAATTTATGCTAAAATTTAGATCAAGTTCCATGATGATTTCATAGACCCTATTGGCTGGCGGTTATTGTCAGATCAAGAGATCCGGCCAGTCCGAAGACACAATGCCTGTCCTACTTGACAAAACCACGTGCGCCTTTGGTCTTAAATCAATCATAAAACACAATCAAATTTTGGCTATAAAATTGAAAAGAGATGTTTAGATGAAAAACGCTTTTTAGGTGAAACATGCATGGATGAAAGAAAAATTTTCCAAAAATTTTTCACACAAGCAAACGTACACCTTGTGTTTCTCGCAAGTACTGATATGATACCACTGTTAGGGAATACCGGGTGTAATTTAAAATTTTGCAGTCCCAAGACACAGCAGAAGAGTCATTACATCCGAAACATATTCCTTTCCTAAGGATCCATGCGAGAGAGAAGACACAAGGATGTGTTAGAGATATACCTCTTTTGCTTGCTTAGTCGTTGAAGCTATGTAGAAGGCGCCCAAGTGTTCGCCCTCTACAAGTATCCACGCGTCGACCATCTCAACGTTGCTCCCTTCCACGCTTGGTGCTAGCCTCGGGAAGAGAATCTAGCCTTTGTCACTCTCTTCAAATCTTGTGTCGCCTCCAAGGTATAGGCGCCAGGAAGAGATGAGGAGGAATAATATGCGCCAAGCACTTCCTTCTTCTTCTATGCTTGCGCCACCTTCAAACAAGGTGCGCCTATGGCAAAGGGAGGGAGAAGGCTTGCGGCAATAGAAGAGAATGCCACCAAGCACAAGCACCCTTTGCGCCAAGAAGAAAGGGAGAGGAAGAGGAACTTGCTTGCGCCTATGATGGAAGAAGGAGAGCTCCAAGCTCTAAAGTTGTCGCCCCTCTATGCCTTCACGCCTCCAAGAGATTAGTCTATCAAAGAGGGAAGCGACAAGGGCATATTTTATAGAGATCAAGGGCGGTTAGGGTTAATTGGAAGGTCAATGCGATTTGGGCATAAATCAAGGAATTTGAACAATTAATTATCTTGATTGAATTCTCAATCATAATCAATAAATCTTTGATTACATATGTGCCAAGCAATGCCATGCAAAAGACCGCCATATGCGCCCAAACATAGGGTTCTAATTATTTTAAGTGATTAAATTCAAATCCAATTTGAATCAATCACTTAGGAGATACCAAATATGGCGTTAGCGCAAATCCTAGTCCAACTAGGAATCTATAAGCGCCTATCCCATTATTCCATCCCCATTATACCCTTTTAGCCTCTTGGCTTCACATTACAACTTATTAGTAAGCCCCATTAAGCAATGGGCTTAGCCTAAGGTCCATTATGCATGCTAACCATGTAATTGGATCCAATCCAATTTAACCCAAGGTCAAATGAGGCTAACCATGGTTAATTTGGTTCATATGCCAAAAATGGAAGTTGACCCTAATAAGTTTCTTCCATCTCATCAGGCCCATTGGAGCTGATGAAATCTTCCAAACTGATCCAAGTTATCCAATAACTTGATCCTAAGGCTTCTGATTAAAGCAACGTCAAGAGTCTATTGTGTGTGACCCCTAGGATCCATATGACGATGGCAATGATGTAAACATCATAAGTAGTGAGGGGTATCTAGCAACAAATCACTACTACCCATGTCATAGGACTTAAGTCATATGGCAACAACTCCTAAACAAGCAACGAGGATTCTCATGCATTATATATATATATATATATATATATATATATATATATATATATATATATATATATATATATATATATATATATATATCCCTTTGCCTGAACTGATATCCTGCCATTGGATTAGTCTTATGTTTATCAATCCAATCTATTGGTCATGACTCAATCAGTGTGGCCACACATTCCTGTCATGCACCAATGAGTTGGGGTGCCTCAAGTGGATATCATGCTTCCTCTGAAGGAATGGGCAAATCCTACTGTTGGTCATCCATGTCTTTACATAACTTATGACATGCCCAATGACAGTCGTTTTAGTCTCCCAATTACGGAGAGACGTAAGACTGCATCAAAGCATATCCATCATCAAATCTAGACATGAATACCTCAAGTCTAAGGATCAATGCAAACCTCTTGCATGTGAGATTGACTTGTTGACTAGACAAGTCAATCCTCACGGTGGATCACTCCAGTGCATCCAATGCACCTGTCTGTCTGCGTTACTGTGCCCCACACCTAACCAGCCCATACACCAGTCTCACATGTACCAAAGCTGTCCCATATCTGCTAAGGTACCTTGACTGAGGATAGCTTATGAGAATGGATCCAACCAAACTCCTGGGACATTATTTATGCAACTCTATACATCAACGCGGGTAGAAAAGTCTGCATAATAACGACCATGCCTTTATAAAGAATAATAGTTCTATCAAAGTACATTCAAACAATGTCTGACCATGTCCATACATTAGTCTGCAGAGCATATACACCAACAATTGGTCTAACATTAGTTGGTTTGAGAGAGCATTTGTTAATATGTTAAATAGGCCCATAATAACTCATTAATAAATGCGAAGATGGCTTGTATAGCCCGTGAGTTTTGAGAGGAATCCATAATGGATTTCGATTCCGCACCCTAAAACCCAAACTCCTTAAGGGGGGAGCCTAGGGTAAAAAGTTTTACCATTATATATATGTGCTTGGTCCCCACTCTTTAAAGTAAGGATAGTGGTGGAAGATCTGTAATCCGGTACTTGGATAAATGTCAAGCCTCACATGGGGAAAATCTTCAATCAGATACACTTTATTTTTATTATTTTTATATGTTATTCTAAATTAATGCAAGAGAACCTGTATATGTGGATCAAGAATTCTAACAAACTTCACTCTCCAAAGTAAGTTGTCTACTATCTCTTCCTTGCCATCCTTTTCTAAGCTAAGGGCTGAAAGTCACAATAAATATATGACAGGGTGTTAGAATATTCTAATTGTCTTAACAGGTTAAAAGTTGAAAAGTAAAATAATAAAAAAATCCTAACAACTACTACACATGCTTTGACTAGGCTAGCGCCTGGGCTAGACCTTGTTGGCTTGGATGGGTTGTCTACACCATTTCCTAACAAGCGATGACAAAGTAGTAGAAACAGCTGATTGTCAGTTGATTCATCATGATGCTAGATTATTCTTGTGTTGTATTTGTTAGCTGATTGTTGTATCAAATCGGATGAGGTTCCTCTTTTCCTTGTGGAACCAAGCATATGAGTTGAAAGACCTTCGTATGGTCCGAAGAAGGACTAATCATTCCTATATACTGCCCGGGAGGCTAATGTGGGTGTTGTGACCACCATGATATTTTCGAAACTAGATGTTCTAATATTTTTGAGGTCATCAGCCATGATGTGATCTGTTCGGGCAAAGCCAGATAATGAATTAGAGAGTTTCATGAGTGGGTCATGATTTTCATTACAACCATAATCTTCTCGGATAAAATCAAGTAGAGCAACTAAGAATTTTATGGGTGGATCATAATTTTTTTTCATTGCCATAATTTAAAATTATAATCGGATCTTGATTTTCATCATGGCCATAATTTTTCACATACTGTTTTATAAACTCCACAATAGGTTTCATGTATTGGCCGTGATTCTCATCCTGGTTGTATTCTTCACCAAGTTGTTGGGTCAAGAACTCGTAGAGTTCCTAGCCGGATGTGAATCTTGTCACAACTATAATATGAGATTATTATAGTTTTGGAGAGCCATAAATTGATGTCAGCCGTGATTTGTACTACATAATTCACCAAGCCGTGATTTATGTCAGCCATAAATTGCTCAAAGTTTTGGAGAGCCAGAGATTTGTACTACATCAATGAGAGACCTACTAAGCATTCGAAAAATTGAAAATATGTGAAGAATGCATGAATGGTAAACAACACGAGCAATCATTTTCATCTAACCAAAGAGCAAAGACAACTTTTGAGCTAGTCTATATTAAAGTTTGTAGACTAATAAAGATAAAATCTCATCACCAAACTAGGTATTTTATTTTGTTTATTAATTATACAAGAATTACTTGGTATAATCTATAAAAGAAAATTTAGAAGTCTAGATATTTCAAATTTAATAGATTATGTGAAGAAGGGAGAAATAACCAATTGACTATTGGATATGAATCAAAATAAAAATAGAGTCTTGAAAGTGAAGAATAAAATTATGGTGGAAATAAACCGGCTAATGTTGAAAGAAAAAAAGATTTCTAAATATATATAGTATTGGACATATGCATAACTAGAGTAATACATGAACTCTTATGCAAATTTGGAGTATAACAAAATCATTAGCAAAAACATCTTAGAGGTTTTTTTATGCATATTTTATATTTGTATCTTAAACCAGAAAAGAAGTAAGCTAGATAAGAAGAATAGATTAAGGCATATTTTTAGGTTATAGCATTGAATCCAATGAATCCAAGAGCTATTAAACTTATCATCTAAAGACAAGGACCCTAATCATTAAGTAGACACGTAGAGTTTAATGAAAATACATTATAGCACTTTTGAGTTAATTGTTTGGGATTTTCTACATTATCAGGAGTAGCAATTTCACTCGTGTACTCGATTAGTTAAACGGGGTAAATTCAGATTTAAAAATATAGGTACCTAATATTTGATACCTGATTTTAAAAAATAATATAAATATATATATTTTATAGTATTTAAATATAAATAATATTAAAATAACTATTATATAAATATTACATCCGTGAAGTAGAAACTTAACACTATTAGAAACAATTAGAGTTTAAGATACTTATGTATGATCATAGTTTTCTGGATCGTTCGCGCACTATCTAAAATCAAACAAAAACTGTATTGTTTTAAGACTTGATACACAACAAAGTATACCGAGCAATATACTTGGTGCACGCATCTCGCTGACCAAAAATGACATCTAAAATTTCTAATTTCCCTACGTATTAGTTGTTCAAGAGAAGTTGAAAGCTCAACTTGCTTCCGTGCCTCGCTGACCAACCACGGACATCATCGCCAGTTCCTTCCCCGCCAACACTTCACCAAACGTCTTGGCGCCAGCTAGTCGATGTCGCCGCCAGCCCTAAGCTGACCGCAGCGCCGCAATCCCCGAGTCGGTCTCGAGCAGCAACTGCGGCGCCGAAACTCCGATCGAAGCAGCGTCGAAATCTCGAACTGAGCCGCCTCATTACTAAAACTCGGTACTAGTCGCTCACTGCGGCGCCGCAAGTCTCATCGACCTCAATCCCGGCGCCGAAAAGTGCCCCGGATAACGTTGCGGCGCCGGAAAAAGTGAGCCGGCTGAGTCTGACTTCAAAAAAAATAAAAAAAAAGAGAGAAAGACAGCCCGGAGACTTTGGTTTCAGCGTCCAGGCTCAGAGGATCCGCCCGGCCTAAACCCAACCGAGTCGCACAGTTTCAGACCTGTCAGGCCCAGATATGTTGTGGGCATTAATTGTCAGCGTAATTACTAGCCCAGCTCGTCAGAGCAGCCTAGTTCTTTAGCCCAGTTCATTACAAGCAGCAGATTCAAATAATTTACGGTTATTATTTTTAGATATTTGATTTATATATATATTTTTTCTCAAGCACATCATCAACGTGGAGCGAATACATCAGAGTTTCAATATAAATGATTAGAATTATCTTAAACAAATATGCATTTATTTAAGATATATGTAGCGTGATGTGACAAAAGGGTGGATGAGTTGGCATGGAGAAAAGTTTCCGTTTAGATGTCCTTCCATCTAGAGGTGGCCATGGGCCGTGCCCAGGCCGGCCCGGGCCCGGGCCCACCTCGGCCCGGTTCCAGGCGGGCCGTGCCTGGCACGGCCCGTTTCAAATCGTGCCGTGCCCGGCACGGCACGGCAGGAGAATCGCTGGGCCCGGCACGGCCCGCGGCCCGATTAACCGTGCCGGCCCAGGCACGGTTCAGTTGCAGCGTGAGCACGGATCCGGCCCGCGGGCTTACGTCGGCACGCGGGCCAAATACAGCCCAACGGGCCCAATGAGAGACGCGGGCCGTGTTTGGCCCGGCCCGATTGTGGCCCATGGGCCAAAGATGGCCCACGGGCCGATTGTGGCCCGTGGGCCGACTTTGGCCCGTGTGCCAAATTTAAAAAAAAATAAATTAATTTAATAAGTAAATTATTACTTAATTAAAATATATAAAAATATAAAATATGAAAAAAAAAAAAAAATTGAGAATGTATATTGCACAAATTTTTGAAAAAATGTTAAAATTTTATATATTTTAGACCGGACCCATTACAGGCTGCCTACATACCCCACTCAAAGGAGGAATCAGGTCTACGTAGTTCTCTTTTTACAACTCTTTTTACAACTCTTTCTACAACTCTTTTACAACTTTTTTTATAATTATTTATTACAACGTTTATCCATTGTTGCTTCCGCTTGCACTTCCAAGACTTTGTTCATCATCATCCGATGAAGTTGAATGACCACCTTTATCTTGAAGACGATCTTCAGCATCTAGCCAATCTTTAAGACAAATACACATTTCCACGCTTTCTTCATTCATTCGGCTTCGCTTCTCGTCCAGCACCCTGCCGCCTGCACTAAAACAAGACTCCGATGCTACAGTAGACACCGGAGGAGTTAGTAGATCACGTGCCATGGCAGAAACCACAGGATATGATTTTCCTTGTGATCTCCACCATGATAAAATATCAAAATTATCTATTTGTTCTTCTGTGAGTAAAGATGTATGATTACTTTCTAAAAAAAATGTTAATTCATTAAAATTACTAGATCGACCTGTTGATGTTCCTTTTCTATTTAAAATTGTGCGTATTCTTCCTGTAATATTTTTACTACTAGTAGATACATTAGTTTGAGAGGATGTTGGATTCACTGTATTTCCAAATTTTAAATTATAAATATTATACATTTCATCTAATAAGGTAGAAACTTCATTTTTTTTCTCATCTACTCCTTCAAGTTCCATATTTTTATAATATTCATCTAATAAAATATGAACACCTTCTAATTTTAATCTAGGATCCATAATTGAAGCTAAACAATATAAAGGAGATATATTTTTTCAATATTTTTTAAATTTTGTTTCCATTTTAAAAATTACTTGAAAAACATTTTCATCATGTCTATATTGAGAAAACATTTCACTAATTAAAACTAAATGTTCTAAAATTAAACATGATGTAGGATAATAAACACCAGATAAATGAGTGCTAGCATTATAAAAAATTTCTAAAATATTATGTAATAACTTTCCTTTATCCCAATCATTTTCTTCAATATTTCCATCAGGCATTCTTTCATTATAAAATAATGTAAGAGGATCCTTAAATGGAAAACATGTTGTTAGCATATCATAAGTAGAATTCCATCGTATTTTAATATCAAGTTTAAATTTTTTATATGACAAACCATAAGATTTACATATTTGTCTAAAATCTTGATTTCTAGAAGTAGAAGAAGTAATAAATCTAACAGCATTTCTTAATTTAGTTACATGTTCATCTACTTCTCTTATTCCATTTTGAACACATAAGTTTAGAATATGGCATGCACATCGTATATGAAAAAAAGCACCATTAAATATTGGATTTAACAATCTTTTTAATTTATCAATTGCACTATCATTATTACTTGCATTATCAAAACTAATTGAAAAAATTTTATTAATTATATTATATGAATGTAAAATGCTATGAAATTGTCTAACTATAGCATTTGCAGTATGAGGATATTCAAAAATTTTAAATGCAATAATTCTTTTTTGTAAAAAAAATTCACTATCTATCCAATGTGCCGTAATACACATGTATGACTGATCAGAATGATTACTGGTCCAAATATCAGATGTTAAAGAAATACAAGAAGTTAATGTAATTAAAGCTTGTAAAAGATTAGTTTTATATTTAGAAAAAAATTTTATAGCATCCCTACGCATGGTTTGTCTACTTACTTTTTTATATTTAGGTTGTAGTGATTTATGTATAAATTTTTCAAATTTATAATTTTCTGCTAAAGAAAATGGTTGTTAATCCCAAACAATAAATTTAGCTAATTCTTTTCTAAGAACTTCAGTAGAATAATTAAAAGTTTCAAAAGAACTAGAGGAAAGATTTAGAGTAGCCTGTGCACGATCGATTTGAGTTTGATGGCTTTTGATGTGGAGAGTCAAATGACCAGTTCCACCCGATGATTTGCAAGTCAAGACTTTTTTGCACTTCTTGCAGCTGGCTCTTTCTTCGCCGTTAATCATCACCACATCGAAGCTCTTCCAAACGTCGCTCGTGCGTTTTCTTGAGCCCGACACAGTAGACTCGTGAGGGTTTGCACTGCATCCCTCCTCTCCCTGCATAGTGTTAGTAGGCTCCAATTCAACATGATCTTGCTGTTGTTGATTTGGGTCGTAAGGCGGAGGGTTGACATCTTGATCGGGTGGCATAACAGGGGTAGTACTAGTCCCTATTAGCTCCTGCTGTATTGCATCAAGCTCCCATGGCAAAAAATCCCATGTATTGTTAAATCCCGCCATTAATTCTACATATAATATTAAAAGTTAGCCAAAAAATTTATAAAATAAGATTAAATACTTACTAAAAATAAATTATACATTAAAAAATTACCTTATCACGTGTTTGAAGATCGCTTAGTAAGAACTAAGAAGTTGAGGTTTCAGCCTTCAACAACCTTAACTTAAACATAATTATGAAAAAAAATTTATATTAGAATAATTTAAATTTAAGTACAATTACATTATAAAAGACTAAAAGTAAATTAATTTACTAAAGTAATCTTCTCCACGTGACTAGACCGAGGGAGCTTTGAAATCTTGATGGCTAATTGAAAATTTAGAAAAGAGATTAAGAAAGTATTAAGAGAGAATGAGAAAGTAATCCAAAGTTAATTGGAAACTTGTGTGAAGAAATGAGAGGGTTGGGGGGTCAATTTATAGGGATGAATTGGGTGTAAATTTACATATTTATCCCCTATTTTTAATTATTAAAAGGGGCTAAAATGGTAATTTTATAACATAAAGACAATTATATTCCTAACTTTTAAATTTTTTCAAACCGTTATAGGGCTATTTGGGTAAAAACGCATGCTAAATTCAAATTTTCGAACGTTGCCGCCCAAATTATTCGTGCCGTGCCCGTGCCGGCCCGCGTGCCGTGCCTGGCACGGCACGCCTACGGGCCGTGCCTGGCACGGCCCACGGGCCGCGAACCTCCGGCCCAGCACGACCCGAGCCGGGCCACGGGCCGCCCGCGGCCCATTGACTTGGTCAACAGGCCGGGCACGGCACGGCCCGTGTCGTGCCGGGCCGGCCGGGCCGCGGGCCCGCGGCCGGTTGGCCACCTCTACTTCCATCTAGCTGCACTTCATTAATTGTTCCTTGCATCCCAAAATATCTCTTTGGTCAAACAAAATCATGCCCTTTCAGCTACAATCATAATAGTCAACCTTACTCCAAAGCATCTTCAAATATCTTCCTCTTCCATCCAAAAACAAATAAAAGTCAAGGTCTCAGCTGACTTTTCAGCCATAAAACAGTGATGCCAATCTCCTTTGATGAAACATTTTCATGATGTGGTGTCACATATGTAGATGGCCTCATTTATGGTTTTTTAGCTATCTCATTCATGTTATGTCCGAGGCTTTTGTGGATGAAATCGTCTACGATCTATTGCTCTACTTGTCAATGCAATAATGAAATCATTTTTTGACATCATCTTCTCCACCTCTCGTCATCCACATTCCACAGTTTAGGTAGGGCGTCATGGCAAGGGCTATGCAAGGCCAACAGCATTAGAGTCTTAGAGACAAGGCAAAGCCGGGAGCGAAGCCTTGAGGGCAAGGCGAGTTGGTGTGTTTTAGGCTGTGAATAGGGGGAGGGTGGCATAGATTTGGATTTTGGTGATTAAGGATTAGGGTAAAGAGTAGATTGACTTGATTAGTTATCAGGTTTAGATAATTAACGAGTATT
Organism: Costus lasius; assembly: GCA_027563935.2. NCBI lineage: Eukaryota > Viridiplantae > Streptophyta > Magnoliopsida > Zingiberales > Costaceae > Costus > Costus lasius. The sequence goes on along the minus strand of CM050450.1, from coordinate 21,637,059 downwards.
GAAAATATTAGTAGAGTTGAATTCGAGTAGAAAATTTATAAAAAAGCAGTGGATAGTTAATCGAGTATGAGTAATAAAAAAATAGATTGGGTTAGGTATGAGTAGGGTAAAAATAATAATACCTACCCATCTCTAAAATATCTCATTTTATAATTAAATATTTTTTGGTTGAGTAGATTTAACTTATATGTTTATTATAAAATCATCCACAAATTAAGCATCTCTTAACTCCATAACTAGTGGAGATAGAGTAGGCACTACTGCTTCCTATGTAATGTATAGACAAATTAACTAGGTTTTGTCATCTCCTTCTCTGTGTGACAAGGAAAGAGCACACAAACTACTCCGTTGATTGGTCTTAAATAACTTGCCTTCCACTAATGCTCTTGTCTTAGCTCATCTAAGCACTTCCTAGCTCATGGATAATGATGAATGAATAAAGAACATGCGCGGGTGGGGTCCAATAAGGGCTAATTTACAATTCTACATGCCGGTGCTTTCAATCTTGCCCTAATTCTTTGATTTTTCTTGTTCCATGCATTCTTGGAATTGGATGTTGGATTTGGTGAAAGGGCAATCAATTGGCTTAGGAACCAAGCTATCAAGAATTGTTTATACTCTCTCTATAAATGGAAGGTGCAAAGCTTATCACTCGGCGCACTCCTTTCCATCTTCTAACACTGCAAACTATACATTGCATAGGCCACTGCAATTTTAATATAATGTCAAATGAATTGAAGCTTAGACTAAACCGTGAAAATTTTAAGATATTGCGTAGTTAAAATTTGGCTTGAACAGGATCATGGAAGCCGCCAACAAACGGGGGATCTTGGTGGGCGGCGACTAGATCCTCCGGTTGGATCGCTCGCGCTCCAAAAAAGCGGCGGCCGTCACGGTTGCAGCTGAACGGCCTCCGCATGCGTTCATGGGCGCCCAAACTCCAATGTAATTAACTCCCTAATCAAGTAATTAGCTTATTAATTAATTATACAAAATTTCCAGATCTATTGGGTCATTATTTACTAATTAATATTGCAAGGAAATTTCTGGGCCCACCATCAGTTCTTGATCCTTCCTCTTTGATTTTTTTATAAAATTATCTCTGCAACTTGTTATTTTTTGTAATGCTATGCGTTAAGACTATTTTAATTACAGGTATATTTTAAGCTAAAAAATGTCGCATACAAGTCTGCGGTGCGGCGGTCGTTGCTGAAGGGGCCGTGATTCTCCGCAGAACCGCCGCAAACAGATAACGGAACATCCGACGGGTGAGCCCTTGAAATTTCTCCGAGTCGACGTGGAACCCACCGCTGCCGTCCTGCTAATAGGCGGAGCATTAGTCACCCCTGAAAGAGCGAACGGCTGACTCGGCCTGGTTTGTAATTTTGCCGTCAAGTTCAAATGGGCCGCGCAGCTTAGCGCCCCGACATGGCCCCCGCTAACGTGTCTATTCCGGATCGCCTCCCCCGATACGTGGACCCACAAAAAGCACTGTTACCACGTGCGAGCGTGGCGCAAGATAGTGCTGCGCGCTCACTATTTCTTCTCTTGTTTTTCCTTTTTATTTTTAAATTCCCACCCCCCCCCCCCCCCCCCCCCGTCTCCTCCGCCCGCTTCCTCCTCTCGCGGTTGACCGCAGTCTCGTCACCGCCTCTGCCGTCTGTTCCCCGGTGTGTCTCACCGCCTTGGCCGTCGTGTGTATTGGAACGAATAAATATCGGCTCTTTAGTGCATGAGCTTACCTTTTTTTACTTTCTCTTTTTGTGATATCGGATCGGCGGTTGAGGGTTTTATCGAGTCCTGGAGACAGCGAAAGATGCCGCGAGCGCGAGCTCGTGATCCCCGTGAGGCCGTCCGTGAGAATGCCTCATCGCCAGCTCCTCCTCCCCCCACGCCGTCCAGACCCCTCGCCCTTGCCCAACGCGGCCAGGCCTTCTCTTGATCGGGAGCGCCGCCGGCCCTCCAAGCAGCTTGCGGAGTCCGGCGATCTCGCTGCGGCTCCCTTGTGGATGCCCGGGATCCCAGTGCTGAACCCTCAGCCTCGGCTTGACTTCAATGAGGAGCGCCAGCCCTTGCTCGAACCGCATGGCGCCGGATTGATGCCAACGGCGGAGATGGTCGGCGACCAGCATCCAGTCGTGCTTCCTCTGCAGTGGTTGCCCAGCAGTGGCGGGAGCGGCGGCGGGAGCAGCAGCTTCGGTGACAGCTTGTTTACTTTGGACGGGAACGTTCTCTCCGGGACAACCGTCACCGCAGAGGAGAGCGGAAGCCTGCTGACGGCTGTTGACGGTGCCAGGGATGCACTTGGCGAGCGAAATTGGGCGCAGAGGGCACGCGAGAGCTACTATCTGCAGTCGTCTCTCGCAATTAGGCTCACGTCTCAGGCGTTTTTGGCAAGCCAGCCGTTTCTCCTGCAAGAAAGCGCTCAGGAGATTTGCGGCGTCTCCTCGGACGCGGAGGCCGTTTCATATCGGCTGTGGGTACGTCTTTTTTCCTGATGGTTTTGATCGTCGCTGCCTTGCCACTCCATATGACTTCAGCCTGATTTTTTTCCTTTGAAAGCTTTTTTTACTTTGGGCTTGTTGTTCGTTATTAAAGAGACAATCTTTCAAGAGGTACGGATAGGGAAAGATTTACTATCCTTTTTCAAAAGGTTACTCAATTTGGGATATTTAACTTTTTCTGCGTTTTTCAAAAAAAAAAATTTCTGCGTTTTCCAAGTACTCTTGTACGGTCGAATTCATGTACGATTGCCTTATCATATAATTCTTATGCGTCTTCCAACCTTATTAGAGAATTTCTGCTGTTAACAATAGATATAATGAGCTAGGTTTAGCGAGTAATTTAAATTTGAAAGTGGTTTTTTTTTTTTTTACTAAATTGCCTCTCGGTCTCTGTATTTCTCATAATCGCACTAACTTCAAAAGAATTCACCTTGTCTACCCATTGTATTTATAGTTCCCCATAGGACATGCGCAATCTCTTTCAGTAGTTTTCTCCCTTGTAGTAGCTTATATATCTACTATTTATTTTATTTTATTTTTTTCATATTCAGAATTGAAGCATGCTTCATTTTTATAGAAAATTATCATGTAAATAGCCTTGCATGAAGAGAGATCACCTTCTAACATCATAACGTAAACTGATATCCAAATCCAGAATTTGATTTGCAGATAAATTCTGACTTCACAGCATTTGCTTATTTTTATTTTAGTAGAAGCATGTTCTACTTCTACTTTACACTCTTCTATATGGAGAAGTTAGTACGATAAAGTTATATCATGTGCTCCGTGCAGGGATAATGGATTAATACATGCTTATTTGATCATTCTGCAGTACATGCTTTTTGTAGGATGCATGTCATTGCTGCTAAGTAAACTTTAATAGATGATATTTTTTGGTAACACTTCTAATACAATTTATTTTAGGCAGGTCAATGGTTGCTTATCATATTCTGATAAGATAAATGATGGATTCTATAACATTTTGGGAATGGATCCTTACTTGTGGGCAATGTGCAATGAACCAGAGGTTGGGAGAAGGTTGCCCACGTTGATGGCAATCAGTGCAGTGGATCCTAACGAGTCTTCAATGGAAGTCGTCCTTATTGATAAATATGCTGACTCTAGACTTACACAGTTTGAAAGCAAAGTTTTGGAGCTTTATTATGCATGTGGACTCACACTAGAGCTTGTACAGAAACTCGCAGGACTTGTTTCTGAATTCATGGGGTATGTCCACGATTATTCATTCCCAAATTATTTTGTATTGGATTGAATCTGAATATTTCTTTTGGGAGTTTGAAGGGGTGCTTTCAAAACAGAGCGAGGAGATCTTTATCGACTATGGAAATCATATAGCAAAGAAATAAGAAAACGTCAAAAATGCATTGCTGTTCCTATTGGCAACCTGTCTGTAGGACTTTGTAGGCATCGTGCCATTCTTTTCAAGGTAATACTCTGTTCTTTTACATAATAATTGCGCGATGACAGAAAAATTATCCTTCCAACTTGAAGTCCTTTCCCTTGTTGACTTCTATGGTTTTAGTGTACTGGTGCTGTGAGCATGAATTATCTTAACCGTGATCGTAATTGATTGTAAATATGCCCCTTTTGGTCTGAATGCTTGACCTTGACCTCACTTCTCTTCAAATTCTCCTGCAGACTGCAGAGTGTACACCTTTCCTCATTAACTAGAATGCAAAATTAGAATATGCGTTTATCCAAAAAATCTACTCTCCTGAGCAAAGTTTTATCTGTTGTATTATATTGTTTTTGTTGTCATTGCAGGAACTAGCTGATTACATAGGCCTCCCATGTCGTATAGCTCATGGCTGTAAGTACTGTTCTTCATTGCAGTCTTCTTCTTGTCTGGTGAAAATTGAGGATTCCAAGCATTCACTCAGGTAAACCTTTTCACACTGTTCTCTGCTAATGCTTTGCTATAATATATAAAATGTTAATTTATATGAAGTGAGTTCTCGTAGGTGTTGTATAAATACTCACCACTAACACATGGCCGTACTTCTGACTCTGAAAGAGAAGAATGAACTGGGGAATTGTGGGAGAATATTTTTTTTAATTCATTCACAATAAGGTGTCTGTCTTAACACAACTAAACAATATATAAATTTTAGAGTTTCAATACTAATGCAAAACAAAAATGACTTGGTAACTATCCACAAATCTTTAACTTGTGTAAACACCGTTGAAAGCTTGGTAACCAACACTAGCACATAATAACTACCTAACATTACCACCAACAAATTAGCTGGCAACCTAATTACATCATTCCCTCCTGGAAAGAAAACTTGATTTCAATGAACGTACAAATACACAACTTTATGAGGATTTTGTGGGGTGTGATTTGCCTGTTGATTTCTATTGTTACTGAAGTTCAGTGCTAAATTGTGAAGCTCATTAAAGAAGCCATGCATCGTCTAGTTTTGATGACACTATTGACCAAGATAGTAATAAGAGGTATCATGTGATAACAAGTATCAACTATGTATGTTATATTTCTGATACTAACTGATAATGATACCTTTGTAGGGTGTATTTGAGTGTAAGATGGAAAATGCTATAAAAGATTAGCAAACCAAGGATGGTGACTTGATGACGCTAGTCAGGAAGCAATTTCTCTCATAGTTGGTAAATCAAGAATACAAACATTTGATAGTAGTTTCCCCTATACACAATGGACCATAAGCATGTGCATGATGTTTCTTAAAATAAATTTTAGGGAAGAGCTCTGAGCATATGCAAACAAGCACATAAACAATTTTCCTATGATGTAAATTAGCATGCATAATAGTCATTAGTAACTTTTTTTGTCTAACTCTAACATGACTCTCACAAATGTACTCAACATAGGTCTTAATTGATTTAGAGAGATTAAATGAGATAGGAATATAAATTATCTCATGTTGATGAGATGTGCAGCGACAAATAATTTGGATGAACTCTTACTATTATTGTAGACATTCAGCAAATGATAGAAGTAAGTTCCCAATTTTTTTCTCACCCATAATATCATTGAGGAGGTTGCATAGATATTCACAACCTCAGTTGGACCATTTGTTTGTGGGTGAAAGACAAAAAAACTTAAGGGACGGAGTAAAAATATTTACAGGTTTTTCCAAAAATTGCAGTCTTAATATTTTAGTTTGACACAACAATTGATGACATTATGACAATTTTAGTTCTACTACATGAACTGAAATGTGCGTTTTAGAGAACATATAAATCATAATTTATGTGGAATCATGCGCACATATAGTTATAATCCTAGATTAAAGTCTATACTAAGGTCTATTGATGACTCGTATGTGACTGGAATCCATACGTGTCTTAATTTCACTGACCTTAATTTCACCGATTTCAGTGCATGTGTATTGGAAATTTATTGTAATCAATTATTTTCGTTTCTGAGATCAACTTCCTTGGTACCTAATCATGCACTCTATTTTGCAATTGCACATTGAAATGTTTAAATTTTACTGGGTGAGGCAACAACTAGAAGAGCACAAAGGAACTTTAATGTTCATTAATTTTTTTAGATAATGAAAATTTTTGTTGTTTTTCACATTTTTGATCCTTGTCCTATTTAGCAGGGAATATGTGGTCGATTTGGTTGGGGAACCGGGAAGAATCCATAACCCAGACTCATCCATCAATGGAAACTTACTTTCATCTCTGCCTTCCCCTTTCCAAGGTTCAAATTTTCTTGATTGCAAGAATTTATGTACTTCTGAGATGCCGGGGAAGCAGATGCTAGTTCAGGAGCAAACAGGTGCCTGTTGTAAATTTCAGCAAAGAAGTTGCTATTTTTTTAGTCACGTATTGGAACATTATTTTGAATGAGATATCACTACCAGAAAGTCTTGTTCCGTGTATCTTTTCATATCTTGATTATTTTTGGAAAAATATCAACATGTTGTATACTAAAAGTTGATTTGTTTTACATTTTGCAAATATACGTAGAATATTGTAATACATTTAGATGAGTTCGAAGATGTAATAAATGTACCAGGTTCTTGATCTTCTACTTATCGTAAGACTAAAATGTGATGTACAAGAAAAATCTTGGCAGTTCTAGTACTTTAACATTGTTATTTACTACAATTTGATTTATATCAAATATCTAATTCATTTTATGTTCTTATCATCAATTGGGTGTTTTTTTTGGTACTAGCCATTGAATACACTATCAAAACCTTGTTTACCTGAACATTTTGATTCATTTTCTATTTTATATGATTATATGAGAAATGAAGCGTATGGCCCTTTATTCCTCTAGTATCGTGGTCATTGTTGTAAGCACTGACTCTGATTATATTTTATCAGGAATTGGTATCAAAGCTGCAAACAAACCTTTGCAAGAAAATAATATAATGGATATGCAAAAACGTTGCAGAGTCTCTCATGTTGAAGGCAAGCCTATGAGAAACTGTTATGAGCAATCTCAAACAGAAATCTTTAGACAATTGAGATTGGAGGCCATTGGTAACAAGGGTGACAAAGGTAATCCTGCAACAGTAGGTAGATATCTGAATTTGGAGCCTTCTCTTGCTATGGATTGGCTTGAGATAGCATGGGATGAGTTGGATATCAAGGAACGCATTGGAGCTGGTACTTTTTTTTTTTTTTGAAGAAAAATGAGCTATATCTAGCTTCTCTTTATATATTCCAACTCTTTATAGATTTATGATTCACATGGAAACTTTTATTTTAGGTTCATTTGGGACTGTTCTCCGTGCTGAATGGCATGGATCTGTAAGTACTCATACTTCTGAAATCCATTTTTCCTAATAAATGTTAAACCATATGTTTTTATTCATATGTCTGTTTTACAAAATGTAAATGTCCTCTTACCTTTTATATGGACTTGGAAAATAAAAATAAGTACATTTGCTATATCTTTTTACAGTAGTACATTTTCCCCTGTAAACGTTAAGTCTTATGTTTCTTGTCATATTTCTTTTACAATAGTATATTTCCCCTGCAAACGTTGAGTCTTATGTTTCATCTCTTACAAAATGTAAATGTTCTCATACCTTGTCTGAGAACTCGGAAAATAAAAATAGTACATTTCTTATTTCTGAACTCCATACGTGTCGAACAAGTTAGGTTACATAAAATTAGATCGTCATAGATCTAGTTAGGAAAAAAAAGTTAAATGCTACAAGTAAGCATATTCTTACAAATGAAAGTGAACCACTCTATGGTACCTTCACAAAAGGACTCGTAGGTTGTGATTTAAAGTCATTTTTGTTGCAGATTTGCTAAGTTTTTTTGTTTCTTCATGATGCAGGATGTTGCAGTGAAGGTTCTTATGGATCAAGATTTTCATGATGATCAGTTGAAGGAGTTTCTTCGTGAGGTGGATTAAACTTTTTCACTAAACTGCAATGCTAATATTATCCTCATCCTAATTTGAACTGCTTCTTGAGATAACCGTACAAACTAAAATCTGAAGGTTGCTGAATGTTTATAAAGTCTTGATTACGAGGCTGCTAGATTATTAGTAGTTCCATTGTCTGAAAGAAGTGCTGTAGTTATAATGATTGACAGTATTGGGAAATGGGAATGACAGCTGCAACTGGCTTTCTTCTCTAGTTATCAGAAGAAGATAAGACAACTTGCAACGTTGCAAGTAGCAATGCTTATTTGAATTTAGTAGGTCTGAACCCAACTGTGTACCATTAATTTGAGAATGGCTTCTTCCTTTTCCATTATAACAAGTCATTATATGTACTTGGTATGTAGTGGAGAACTCATTCATAGTTCCAAGGCATAGCAATGATTTTAGGGATGCCTATCATGTCATTTTTCAACAGCCCATGCTTGGGTACATAGCATGCAATTTAGGATTTCTTTATTTTCTATCTAGTGATCATTCTCCTAACTATCCAAGTATGTGCATTTTGCAAAGAATGTCTATCTGATGCATTCCCTTCCAAAGATTAGCATCAAGAAAAATGTTTATATAAGATTAACAAAACACAATATCATGAAAAAAGAAACTAATGTACAGCATCCAAATTCTTGCTATTTGTAGCATGAGATGACCACTTCAAAATCTTCCTAGTTAACATCAATATTTTTCCTCATACAACTACTTATTTGTCATTTATGTGGTTATGTTAATGTTGTGATGACTGCAGGTGGCTATAATGAAACGTGTACGCCATCCAAATGTTGTACTATTTATGGGAGCTGTCACGAAGCAACCATATTTGTCAATTGTAACTGAATATTTGCCCAGGTATCCACCTAAACTAACTTAAGGTTAACAAGCAATAGGAACTTATCATCTGAGTTCATTAGTTGGCTTCTTGTGTAAATCTGATTTCTCTGGAAGCAGGGGTAGTCTTTACCGTCTCTTAAATAGACCAGCTGCTGGAGAAATTTTGGACAAACGGCGTCGTTTGCGTATGGCACTTGATGTGGTTGGTACTTTTGCTTCACGTCATTCTTTATAATTTGTCAATGAATTGACTCGCATGCAAATGCTGTAGGCCAAAGGTATCAATTATCTGCATTGTCTAAATCCGCCAATTGTCCATTGGGATCTCAAATCTCCTAATCTTTTGGTGGATAAGAATTGGTCAGTGAAGGTGGGTTGTGGATATGAATTGGTTGTTGGTCTATTATTTTGTTCACTTGTAACTTTCTTGTTCCTTTTCTTCCAGGTTTGTGATTTTGGGTTGTCGAGATTTAAGGCAAACACTTTCATATCGTCAAAATCTGTTGCAGGAACAGTGAGTAATAACTTGTATTTTTAGTCTGTAATATGCATACTTGATTTTTCAGTTGACTTTTACATTACATGATTAGTGATAGCTTCTATATTTTCGACAAATTGGGACATTTTTTTTCCATGGAATTGCAACAAAAATCTGCTTCCCATGACTATAGCCTTTTTTTTTTAATTAATACCTTTTCTCTTTAGCAATGCTCTGTTTTTTTAGCGATCACGTATAGTAAAACAGTGAAATATACAACAAAGTATTGTTTACTGATCCGTGCTGATGCTGGATGCTACTTTGAGTGGAACCTATGCACATGGGATCTGTTGTCTTTTCAGCTGGCGAGCATTACACCTTTATTCTCAGAAACCTAATGCCAATATACCATCCCATCCGAGGAAAGCCTAGATATAAGTTCTGTTAGAAGAGAGGAGAAAGAGGGAGAAAATCCTAAAGGCTACATTGTATTGATTAGCTTGTCTTACATAATAGACACAACCTCTATATATAGAGATTTGAATACATAAAATACTATTTTTAATATTACTAATATAACCCTAGCTATTACCTGTTCTAACACTCCCCGTTAAGCTGGAACATATATGACAATTTTGCTTTAGCTTGCACATAATAAAAAAAAAGGCAACAACATAATTCAAAGGGTAAGTAGAAAATGACATCAAAATTCGCAAGCAGTAGAGGGCGGCGTAAGGCGTCGCAAGGAATAGAAGACGACGTAAGGCGTCGCAAGCACAAGGTTGCCAGTGGTGAATAAGACGTGAGAGAAGAGTAATCCGCAGCTAGTGGATCTGGCTGGACCCTGCTATCGACGCCAAGGAAAGAGGCTGAAGATGTTGTAGAGGCTATACGTTGTAGCCGTTATAAACGCTGAAGATGCTGGCGTTGACACAGCGCATTCCCACAGCGCAGGGAATCAGAGACTGAAGACTGCGGTAGGAGGTCTGCTCATGCAAGTTTCACCGGCGGCTAGAGGCGGCGCCTAGACGCAGCAACAGAGAGGGCGCCAGCAAGAGAGAGCGCTGCTTATCCACCATGTCCGCCATGGGTGAAGGGCTGGGAGAGGAACCAGCAAGGGCTTCGGCGGAAGAACTCAGCAACTTTAGCAGACGATGTTGCGGGCAAATAGCGGAAGTTACATAGTATTTGAAATATTATATATATATATATATATATATATATAAATTTAAGTATAACGATTAAAATATATGTTATATACTTAATAAATTAAGATGCAAAAAAATAAAATAAACTATAGAAAGAAAGATAACATATTACTAATTAAATTAAGTTATAATTTTAATTTTTTAAATTTTAAAATATAATAATGATGGTGCTATCCGCTGCGGTGCTATAACGTTTTATAGCGGATTGCTCAAAAATCGCTATGAAAAAATGTTATAGCGTCGCTATAGTAGCTATTTAACAACATGGGTGATTAATGACTATTCATTGGTTGAATATGAAGGAAATGAGGAAAAAGAAAATGGAAGATGGGTGAATGAGGAAGAAGAAAATGGAAGATTCTCCTCTGAATCAATCATTGATCTAATTTGTGGAACTCCATTTTCCATTTCTTACATTGACGATAAGAAACAAACGTAAACATTGCCTAGTACGGAGCAGTAAAATTTAACATTCTGGCTTCCAGTTCAGTGTCAATAATACTCAGTTGAATGATGATATGGAAAAAAGAGATATTTGATGTAATTGTGTTAGAAATTAAGTATCAACCTTGTGCTATTAGCTACAATCAGCTTGCTATTTTGGTGGTTTTGCAGCCTGAATGGATGGCACCTGAGTTTCTTCGAGGAGAACCATCAAATGAGAAGTGTGATGTTTACAGCTTTGGTGTGATCTTATGGGAGCTTTTGACGATGCAGCAACCTTGGAGTGGTCTTAGTCCTGCACAGGTAACATTTCTTTTTTGGCTTTTCTAGAACTATTTTATTTTATTTACTTGGATAATTTGTTCAGATTTAGTCTTTCATGGTTTTTGCAAATGGGGATTACACAATTCCTGTACACATCTTCGTGTAAAGCTGCATCTCATAGAATTGCTCATATCAACCTAGAAAAATGTGTGTCGTCTATTATAATTTGGATTGCTCACACTGACAAGTTATATCCAAGTTATGTTCTTTAGTACTGTATGATCTTTGTAAGATATACTTGGAAATTTGAAGTTCTAATGAAGGGCTTTGCAGGTTGTTGGAGCAGTTGCCTTTCAGAATAGAAGATTGTCGATTCCCCAAAATACTTGTCCTCTACTAGCCGCACTGATGGAATCATGTTGGGCCGAGTAAGTATAGTGCACATATTGTTTCTTTAGTGTTAGAATTCTAATAATAATATTTGTCCAGAATATTGATTCAAATATCGAAAATTCATATGCTTTGCAATTTGACATAAGCTGAATTCTTAGGTCCTGCCCATCCGATTATGCTTTTTTTAACCTTCCAGATACACAATGTTCTTCAATTTTCATACCCAATCTAAGAGTTTGTTCCATATCCTGCCATGGAAACCATTAAACTTATACACCAGTACACAAAAGAGTTGGTATTCTAGTGATTTCTGGATTGGAATCATATATCATATATTGGTACGTACCGAGGTGTACCGATCTAAGCAAATACCAATACATGACTTAGATTAACACTAGTGTGTCCTCGATCATTATCACCATCAGGAGCTGTTGGCCAATTATCAAGCGTAGCTAAAGTGCCTAATCTAAAGAGCAGCAGCAGAAGAATAAATAGCATCGTCTTATCCTCTCACTCTTCGATCGTTGCTCTTGTTCAGCAGCCATGTTTTATGTTTACTTCTTGGTCGTTTTTTAATGCAGTGATCCCAGACAACGCCCTCCCTTCTCAAGCATCGTTGATACATTAAAGAAATTGCTCAAGTCATCTGCGCCGACGGAACAGACCGGGAGCTTATAGCCGAGGAGCGCAGTACCTTGCAGAGGCGTCGCTAGACGAGGGCTGCTAAGCTTATTCATTTTTTTTAGTTAAGATAATGTGGTGCTGCAATTGGCTAATAATAAGTTGCTCTTGTTAACATATTAGATAAAAGAAATACAGATTCTAGGAAATTGCTAAATCAAATCTGTTTTATACGAAATCAATCTGTATCATGTTAATGTATTGTCTTAGAAGAATTCTCGGTGAGAAACATACCGAAGTAATGAGTGAAAGCACTCGTTAAAATGGAATTTTGAGGAACACAATAAGAGTCTTTAATTTGTGCAATCATTATTTTTTTTTCAATTTGGGTACAACATTTATTCGTTGGTGATTGATTTGTGCTGAGTTGTAGTAGACCTAGTGATTGTTCTCTGTAACTTAAAAGGAATACATAGTTGCTCGTTACTATCTATAAACCCTTCACCATTGAGGTAAAGTATACTCCTTCATTCATGTCCCCAAAGCATAGAGTATTGCAAAAGCATTCATTTGACTATGTATATAAGCGACTTAATTTGATGCTCTAATTTGTATCCCATCTAAATTATATTTGACAAACACTTCTTACTAGTGGGCATACTTTGAAGTTAGTTTTTTTTTATCTCATGCGGGAGATGTTTCACCATATTGTCCATCTTCACCATGAATCAAATTTTAAATAGATAGACACTTTTAAGTTTAGAGGCATTGTTAGATAACTAGAATATCTCCTTGTGTACTAAATAATATTGTTCCAAAGGGTTGAGTTTACAACCTTCAAATAAAAATGAATGTCCCTCTTGTGCTAGGACACCACTTGTACATTCTACATTTCAAAGGTAATTTAAAGTTTAGAAGGTGGAGCATAAGTTTAGACAACATCCTCTTCTTTAGCTTGATGAACAGACTTAATTGTGGTTAGTCCACTTTCAAGGTCAGTCCTTTAGTGATAAGTCAAAAGTGTATTGTATTCATCAAATATCCTTAGATGAATATTCTTTACAAGTTTGCTAGACCAAGGAATGTAGGTTCACTATTGATGAAGGATTGCATCATTGCATAATGACATAGAGCTTTGAGGATCCATCCATACTAGATTAACTAAATGTTTGAGGATCTTTGAAGAATCCTAAGTATATTATAATATCATTTAAGTACAGTACACATAACTCATCTTCATACTCAAACACGAGATCATGAAAAAGGTTATAAAAAGTGGTTAACATATTTAATAGACTAAACTAATGATCAATAATGCATAAGTATTATATCATATTACTCAAAGTTTTTTACTCATGTTCCTAGCAATTAAGCTTTCTAGTAGCCTATTTAAATTTAACTTGGTAAAGATGTGTGCCTTAGTTGATTCATCAAATCTTGTATTAGTGGGATAAGATAATAGTTATATGTCATCGCCTTGTGCATAGGCAATGACTATGCACATCTAAGTTGTGTTATCTTTCTTTTGTTATAAAAGCATTGAAACACTAAATGGGGCTTTAGACAACTAGATGAATATGACCTTTAATAGTTTAACTATTTGCTTTTGTAACCCCATCAATTTGTGAGGTACAAGGAACACAAGCAATGATTTATGCACCTAGGAGATGCTCAATCCGATGATCAATAGTGCATCATGGTGATCTTTTTTAGCACACTACAACCATTGGTTGGAAAATGTCAATCTTTGGTCAAATCCATATTCAATTAGTGTAGCTAAGCAAGTTTCATTATCATGCTACAACCCTTTCCAAAAAGCAATGGTTAGCGATAAAAAAAAGGCATTCATCTTATCAAATGGCAAACTCTCATAAAGCCAAGAAATCTAGATGGCATCTACATCAAAGATTTTAGGGTCCTTGGGCAGGCTTTGAATGGTAAAAGAATTTTGGACTACCTAAACAACAAAGAGAAGCTTTGGGTTAAAGTTAGCATGGCTAAGTATGAAAAAATTAAGCTCAGAACCCCTAGAATTTTCAAAAGAACTAGCCCAGCTTGGAAAAGACTCATTCAAGATCTTGATACAATTAAGCCTTATATCACCAATGATAGTGGAAGCAATCTTCATAATGAGGAAACTGTGAAGAGGGTGAGAGATGATATCTGGGTCTGGAAAAAAGGTACAAATAGCCTCTCTCTTACAAAATCCATATATAAAATATTTTTCTTTTGAAAGATGATATGCAGGTGGAGGAAGATAAAAACTGGAAGACGCTTTGGAATTTGCACACTACAACTAAAATTAAAACCTTTGGATGGAAGTTACTCCATAAGCGACTTCCGACCTTTGATAGGCTTCATAAATTTGGCTTGAAAGACGATGCTAAATGCATTCTTTGCAACATGGAGGAGGAAACTTTTGAGCATATTTTCCACAAATGTGATTACACTATAGAAGTGTGGAGAAACCACGTTTTGAACCTAAAGAGCTACAACCTAAACATGGGATCATGGAGAACAAAAGCTTGGATAAAGCCAGGTAAGGATGCTACATTGAAATCTCAAACACTAACATTGACAACTTTTTGGCAGGTATGGAAGGCAAGGAATGTGAGAATCTTCAGAGGGGAGAAAATAAGCCTGGGTTGGACAAGCAAGGAAGCAATTTCAGAATACATAGTAAATTATGAGACTCTAACAAAAGAAATGGAAAGCAAAAGTAAGAAAGAAAGCCATTCAAGCTGTAAATGGGAAAAGCCAAAGATTAATCAAATTAAAGTTTACACCGACGGTACTTGGGACTATAAGACTAAGAAGGCCGGAATTGGATATATAGTGAGAGATTGTAAGGGGGAGATTATTATTGCTGCCTCAGCATTTCACCAAAGCAACTATGCACTCTACTCTGAAATCTTGGCTATCAGAAATGCTATGGCTTATTTTCACTCAAATCAAGGAAGGAACGAGGAAACAATTTTGATAGAATCTGATAGTATGGAAGCAGTCAACTTTATCAGAGGAAGCTACTCGTACCCACCATTGGAGATAACTGAAATGCTCAAAGAGATAGAGTTTATGGGGGCAACAAATAGATTTGATTTTAACTATGTCAGTAGACAATGTAATAGAGTAGCGAATTGGCTTGCTATTAAAGCCAAAAATTCTATGCAATCTGATGTATGGTTTGAGAATTGGCCTTCGGTGTTAAGAAGGCTGATGTTTTTGGACTTGTTTACTTAAGTAGTAATAATATGCTTTGTTTGAAAAAAAAAAAAAGTTCATTGTTGCCCCATCACTAGTCAATGTTCTACTTTGGTAGGTAATAAAGCAAGGAAACTTCTCACCTTGCTCTGTGAGGGAATAAAGTAGAGGAACATCTGGGATGGATATACCATTCAAGTTGAGAATCACAAATGCATTTTATGCCACATTGCATAAGATGTTTTGCACTAACTGCACAAAGGCATATACCATCTTCACATAGTTAGGCTCCTTATATAAGTGTAGGTTTAACAAGCAGTGAGTCAATCAACCATAACCATTATGTGTAATATCACTGTCCATCATAGACACAACTACTTATGTGTTGGGTGTAGTTGATTGTAACTGTGTCGTTGACTTGGAAATTTTATTTTCCTCTTTGGTAATTATTATAAGAGCACAACAAGTGGGAAAGGGTTGTTTTTATTGTGAGCCTTAGTTTTTTCACTCAATTTGGGCGGATTAAATGTCTGTATCTATTAGTTTGAAAATACTATTTTTTTTCTTCTTTCCTTAGAGTTTCCCTTAAAAAATATTAGATGTTAGTAGCTACAACAACCTTCAATATATACAAATTATGTTGGTGCAACTTCACTTGCTTATAGGGTTAAAATCTAGATAAGAACTTGAACAACTTGCTTTATCCCATCAAAGTGTTGATCTCTAACATCATTGAAAAGAAGAAACTAGGGATGGTAGCTGGGTGCTGGATAGTATTTTAGCATATACCCACTATATCCGAACCCATTTAGAGGTAATATTGAGTACCTATTATTTAGTTTGGTAGGGTGTGATTCGTGTATATACTACTCGAGTTAGGTTTGGGTAGTATAGGGCAGATACCCACTATCCGAATGTAATTTTATTTATGTATTTAAAATTATATTTGTTTAATATATTAGTCGGGTTAGTAGGTATCCGTTTTACTCTACCCGAAATTTATTTAGGCAATCGCATATATAGGTTGAAATTTAATATGGGACATATTTTAGTCGGGTATTTATAGGGTTTAGATATTAGATAAATAGTTAAATTTTTAATATGATAGAGTTCGGGTAGGGGTTCTAAAAAAATAAATGGATAGTTATTCGGGAATGGATAGTAAAAAATTTATCTAAATTATAAAAAAATATGGGTACTCCACTTACTACCATATGGAGAAGAAACTAGCATATTCTCAAACCATTGTTCTATATGCGAGACCGTAATGTGTCACACCCTATTTTAGCATAATATAGAATTTTAATGCAATGAATTTTTAAATCGATTAAATAGCCACGCAGAGCACAAATTCATTGAAAAATCCTACGCAGGGGATGAATTTAGACATTCATTCAGGTTCAACGCGACCTGCAGGGGCGCACCCACACACACGTCCCTCAGCCAATTTAAGGTTCCGATCTTCGTCCACCCCAAGAAAGAGAGAGAAGAGAAAAAGCCACGTTATATTTAAAATTGAATAGAAAATATGGAAATTACCTTTGCACTTATTGGATCCAAACTAGGATCCGGACCCGAGACACGTCCTCGCCCGCGTCCGAATCCAATACGAATCTACCTGCGTCCGAAGTCCAGCATCCACGATGAAGCAATGGACACCGCGTCCATTCTTCCGACAAACGCGTGGGCGATGCTTCCTACCTCGACATCCGAGCATTCGTTCCTTCCCTTTGTCGAGCGTGCTCATCTCGTCGTCCACCGGAAGTCGTCGGCCTAGACTTGTCGACGCTACGTTGGAGGGAGAAGAAAGGAGACGACGCAGAGAAGGACGAGAAACCCGTCAAGGGATCCGACGTCGAACGGTGCTCCGAACCTCACCACCCACACCACCGGAGCACAGGACGAAAGGTGGCCACAACCCTCATCAGAATGTTCATCACCGGGGTTCCGGTTGGACGTCACCTCACGCTCATTGGAACACAGGAGAAGGAGGCGACGTCAGAAGAGAGGAGACGAGAGTTTTGGCCAGTTCCTGGTGTCGTGATTGCTCCGAGCCACCCTACCCACACCACCGGAGTGTCGACAAGAGGCGGCCACTGCCCTCATCGGAAAGTTCTGCGATGAGTTCCGGAGACAAAGAGGAGAGGGAGAGAGGGGCGGCGCTGTTCATTCTTGGTGAGTTCAAATCGCCCAAATTTCCACCAGCTGATCTCCTCTGTTCCAATCGTCCCATTCTCCTCCCTCAACGAGCTCTGCCTACTCTTATAGATCGGAGCTCGACAATGCCTTGTTCTTGCCCATCTTCCCATCTCAACGCACGCATTTGCGCCCGCCACATGCGAAATCACCCAGAGGTCAGACGTCGCCTCCCCTATTCTGGATCTCTTCATCCAAATCTCGCCGGCGCGTCTGATTCAAGTGAAGACCTGCCTCGGGGAAGCCTCGCCATCTCGCCTCCAGCCACGCGGCGCCACTACCAAGCCTCTACACCAATGTCTCGATTTTAACCGAGATTGCGAATGGGCAAAGGTCGCTACCGTTGCTCCACGCGGTTGCACTATCTCACTTGTTCCACTATGACGGCTCCACGTGGTCTTCCGCATGCCCTTGCTCAAGCAGCAGGCTGCCGAAGGTGAAAGGACGTTGCTGCCAAACTCATCGACGCCTCGGGTCTCGTCCGTGTCGCTGTCCGCCACCCCATTGTCAATGCCTGAGTTGTCACCTCGTCTGTGGGGAATCATCACCTGGTATCACGCCCGTCAAAACGGTACTCCAGCGATCCTCCGTTTGCGTGCCTAAATCAGAATTTTACCCTCAATTTTGACTTGGTCTCCATGTTGAACGTTGACTCGCGTTGCGTCTGCCTCGTTTCGAACGCTCGATACCAACGCCGCTCTCGTCTTCAACGCCGAATGCAGCCGTCGATCACGTTCACCATTGCACGTAGCCGGAGTAACTGGCGTGCCGGCAGGGAGAGGACGCGCCTCCCCCTCAGCCTTCTCGCTACCGACTGGCAGCCGCTTGCCATCGGGAACCGTAAAGAGTTACAAAACTCCTAACTCTGTCACTGACGACCCTCGTCGCCAACCCCTCTGTCCCTCCCTCGCCGACAGCACCCTTGCCATCAGTTACAATCGCTCAAGAAAACTCCTCAACTCACAGCTCTCGTCGGCATCTCCCTAGTCGCCTGATTTCACCCAGAAGCTACCCAAGGCTTCACTGCGGCTGTCGATTGATGATCCTCCTCGTCCCGTTGGCCCCCTTTTAACGAGACGGTCGTCCGCCGCTTCATCCGTGCTTGCTGCCCACGACCACGTCCACCTCTCCCAATCGGGTAATCTATACCCCATTTAGCTGCGACTCATTCGCAGCTCGCTTCTCCCACGTACCGCCACGCTCCCGCTGCTCCTAGTGCTGTCGTCGTCTGCGTCTGAGGAGCTCGGCGAAGACGCGTCTGCTTCTTTCCGGCCTCCCGCTTTTGATTTTGGGCGTTGATCCAAATTCGGATGTTGACCGGATGATTTGGGCGAAGCTTTGCGTCTTCCACACTCGCTTCTCTTTGGCCTAGCATTGTGGTCCACGGGTCTAACAATTCTCCCTCACCCAATTTGGACATTGCCCTCAATGTTTGTTACGGGTGTTTCTTTCACAAACATCGCTACGATAAAACCTATACGACACTGCGGAACCTCCGTGGCAGTGTTTGGGGTTACCTGCATTGCATCGATTCTCTGCTCCTCAGTGTTTTCTTCGGCCTCCTTAGTTGGTTCTTGCAGTACCCTTGCCATTATTTTCTGTCTGGTTGGGCAATCTGTTATCAGTGAGGACCGCCGCACAAGAAGCACCCCTCTGGCTTTGGTTCTACATGCGCCCTTCCAGCATGCCGATATGGCTCTTGTCCTACCAGCGAACCTTTGTCTCGCCGGGGAAAGCGTCTACCCCTTTCTGGAGCTCTAGCCCTCGGCGGGGAGCCGCGCTTTGGCGGTGACCTTAAAGTTTTTGGTGGAGCCGATCTGGAAGCTCGAGTGTCCACTAAGGATTTGGCCACTGCCATAGCCACCCTCCAGTCTTGCGGTGAGTGTCGTTGGACTTCCGTCTCCGCCCATGATTGAAGGTTGCGGAGGAAAAAATATCGTCTGTTTGCCTCCAACATATACGGTAACTACAACATGAGTGCAGAGAATGCTCTGACTACTCCTGGATCGAGCCAGCGTGCCTCAGTCAAACCACCTTGCCACGAGTCTGGTCCACCGAATTTTCGGGAAGAAACTACCGCCGTAGTTCCTCACAGAAAGTCTCCCATGACCAACTAGAAGCCTCTGACGTCGAGCTAACTTTGGTCCTCCACAAAAGTTTCGCATCGACTATTAGATACGCAGTGCACACCTGCACTCGTTCTCCATCAAAAACATGGCTCACAGAGAATAGTTGCTCCATGTTCCAGATAAAATTCTCCACCTCTCTGGACGATCGGACCCCTCTGAACATCGCTGGTTCTGGGATGCACACGTTTGAGTTGGGAGCCGCCTGCTCCGTTGTTGCTGCTATGGGTGTAGCTCGTGGTGCTTGCACTAAGGCCATGCGCAGCACAACGACCTATGCTTGCAACCCTGCCATCTGCTCTGGCAACTCTGCCAGACTCTCCAATGTCTATTGAAGAGCGATGATCTGCAACCGTTGTTGCTCCACTGTCCGTTGTAGATGCTCAACCTGGGGAACGACTACATTGTCCCCGTCACCAGTTAAGCTGAGCACCTGCTTTACCCGCACTATGTGGTCTGCTTAATTCACCATCTCGTCAGGTAGTTTCGCCGTTACCTTGGCCTTGACACCTTTGTCACACCGAGGCCAAACTCCTCTGATGATCCTCTGGCTATGTGTGCGATCATACGGAACTTACTCCCGATCTTCAATTTTCCAGGTGACTCAGCCGTGTTGACCGCACTAACTTGACTCTGCAACGTACACCTCGGACCTGTGGGTTATGGGCCCACAGCAACCTCGCTCTGATACCAATTGTCACGTCCGTCGAAATGGTACTCCGACGATCCTCTGTTTGCGTGCCCAAATCAGAATTTTACCCTCAATTTTGACTTGGTCTCCACATTGAACGTTGACTCGCGTTGCGTATGCCTTGTTTCGAACGCTCGATACCAACGCCACTCTCATCTTCCATGCCGAACGCAGCCGTCGATCACGCTCACCACTGCACGTTGCCGGAGTAACTGGCGTGCCAGCAGGGAGAGGATGCGCCTCGCCCTCAGCCTTCTCCCCGCCGACTGGCAGCCGCCTGCTGCCGGGAACCGTCGCCGGAACACTCAAAACCACATAAACAGGGGAAAGGAAGATAGGAGAAAGCTATGCTCTTTATTACCCGTAAAGAGTTACAAAACTCCTAACTCTGTCGCCTATGAACCCTGTCCCTGACCCCTCTGTCCCTCCTTCGCCGACGGCACCCTTGCCGTCAATTACAGTCGCTCAAGAAAACTCCTCAACTCACAGCTCTCATCGGCGTCTCCCTAGTCGCCAGATTTCACCCAAAAGCTACCCTAAGCTTCGCTGCGGCTGTCGATTGATGATCCTCCTCATCCCGTCTGCCTCCTTTTAACGAGACGGTCGTCCACCGCTTCATCCACGCTCGCCGCCCATGACCGCGTCCGCCTCTCCCAATCGGGTAATCTATACCCCTTTTAGCTGCGACTCTTTCGCAACCTGCTTCTCCCGCGTGCCACCACCCTCCCGCTACTCCTAGCGCTGTTGTCGGCCGCATCCGAGGAGCTCGGCGAAGACCCGTCTGCTTCTTTCTGCCTCCCACTTCCGATTTTGGGCGTTGACACAAATTTGAATGTTGACCGGATGATTTGGGCGAAGCTTTGGGCTCCGCTTTCACATCTTCCGCACGGGCTTGGGTCACCGCCCAGCTCGCTTCTCTTTGGCCTAGCCTGGTGGTCCACGGGTCTAACACCTGGCGACCTGTTGATGAGTGGTGTCACTTCCTATCGGGTCGTCCAGGACCTCCGATAGGCATCGACGACGTAGCTTGCGATCGTTGTTCAAGGCATCGATTTCGCCATTCGAATTGACACCTGATTTCTCCTAAATCGCATTCGATTTCGATCCTGGGTTGGGCCAATTTTGACCTAGTGAACGACTAGGCCCAGTGGCGGAGCCATGTAGTGGTTAGTGTGGGCAAATGCCCCCACTAACTTTAGATAATTATACTTAACATGTATATAAATTTATAATTTTGTACATTTAAAAGTCTTAATTGCCCCCACTATAAATCATTATTAACACTATTTGTTACATGTTGCCCCTCTAATTTAGTATTATACTTTATATACATATTTTTTTATTATTTTATAATAGTTTTATTATTTAATTAAAAAACTTTTTACTCTAATAGTATATTTTTATATATAAGTTTAAATATTTTCATATATATTTTTTATTTAATTATTTATTTATATATTATATAATATTTTTTAGTATTGTCATTTGTCCCTGGTTACCTTCCGTCCTACTGTTAAGCCTACGATCCAAAAATTGGGCACAGCCCAATTTTGGCCCGTACGAATGCCTCAGCCCAAATATCCTAAATCGGACAGCGGGCAAAAATTCGGGCGGGGCCCGAATTCATTTCAAACGTCAAAGAGGAGGCGTGGGCAACTGACGCGGTGACGGGACGTGGCATGCCGGAAAAAATTTCTCCGCGGAGGGGGCCGCGGAAAAATTTTTCCGCGGTTCCTTTCATTTTCCTATTAAAAAATATTTTTTTTTTAATTTATTTTTTTAGAAATACTCTACTCCTTATAATCTATCCAATGGTATTAAATTTAGGGTATTTTAGATTATATACATACATGAAATACCCTATACAAAATTGCATATAAGATAAAAAAATATTTTATATATAAATTTGTATAGAGTTTGTATAGGGTATTTCATACATGTATATAATCTAAAATATCCTAAATTTAATACCATTAGATAGATAATAAAAAATAAAGTATTTCTAAAAAAAAAATTTAAAAAAAAATTTTTTTTAATATAAAAATTAAGGGAACCGCGGAAAAATTTTTCCGCGGCCCCCCCCCCCCCGCGGAGAAAACGCGCCCGAGACGTTGCCTTCGTCACGAAAAAGAAAAACAAAAAACGGCTCCTCGGACTCTCGGGCACGACCGTCAACTGGAGTCTCGGATCTCAGGCGAGCGTTTCGCCAACCTCGCGACGTGCCTCCAGTGGTGTGGGTGGGTGGACGGAGCGCGCCGAGCTTCCCTGTGCTTCCCCACCGATCGCATCGTCTTCTCCGCTTCAATCGTCGTCTCCGACGCCGGCGTCACTCAGACCGCCTCGGAAGGCGCTTCTGCTACCTCTTCACCGACTTGAAGGAGCCGGCGGCCTTGAGTGATCGCCGAGGTAACCTTCTCTCCTCGCCGTCATTTTTGTTAGCTCCCGGTCGAGCTCGCGTCTCCCGGCGAACTCTCCCTTCTCCGTTTTCCGACGGTGGTTGCTATTCGCGTCTTTCTCCTCCTGCTCCTCCGGCGAGCTCTCCCCTCCTCCCGGCTGCCGGCCCGCCTGCGCACGGGAAGTCCCGGAGCCAGCTCGCCTGCGTGCGAGAGTCTTGGCCTTTCGCCGCCTGCGCGCAGTGTCTCTTTCTCCCTCCGGGAGCCGCCGTCCGGTCGAGAAGCTTGACATCCTCGGGAGGGTCTCGTCCCCGTCGTCCTTGACGAGGGAAGCAGCCGACTCCTAGCCACCGCCCTTCGTCTGCGTGAAAATACTGGGCGTGTGTAGTCCTCCAGCTACCGTCCGCCGGTTTCCTCTAGCCGCCGCTCCATAGTCCGGCGCCACCAGTCGCCGGAGGTGACCCCTCCTCTTCTCCTTGATCTCCCTGCGCCGAGGAGACGGTCGTCAGTCCTCCGGCCCGCCAGCGTCCGTACGCACGGCGAGCTTTGGTAGTGGTGGGTAGCCGATCTTCCGGTCTGTCAGCTAACGAGAGTTCCTACGGCGTAGACATGCGGCCCTACAGGGCAACCACTCCGGTCGTTCTTGCCGGCGCGCGAGAAGGACGAGTACGTTGGGTCCTTCGTCCCCTACGGAGCGTCGTTCGGCCTTTTTGCCGGCGTGCCAGTGAGGAACCGATCGGATCCTTTCCGTCACCGGAGTGTGACGTTGTGTTAACGATCATCTCGGAATCGCCGGACGCCGGCTTGATCCGTGGACAACTGGGTAATATTTGTTGTGGACCTTATCCGACGCGATCGGATACGAGCGAGTTCCTTTTGGGTTTGGGTGAACTCGGTTTAACTCGACGCCATCGGTCTCCGGTGAATCGCCGACGTTGACTTGAACCATGTTGGAACGGCAGCGATCCACAAGAGTCCACAGCTGGGCTGGGAGTCAGTTCGAGGAATCGACTCTGTCAGTCGCACTCAATCCAGCGGTTTCGATCGCTGCGATAATTGCGTTAACATATTTGGACTCTAGTCAGCGTTACTCACGTGAAAACGATTAAAAAAATATTAGTGTAAACGTGAGCGTGGCACCTAGCGTCGCCACTGACTAGGCCGGGGCCAAGTGGGCCTTGGGCCTAACATAATGCATGATTTTAATCGCTCATCCAAATAATGTGTTAAATTCTATTAGTAAATTCTTGATATTCTAATAACGAGGTTAAATTGTTTTACCCACCGTTTACGGATCAAATGTCGTTTTGGACGTCGGATCTCGCTAAACGTCATCTCAACCGATTATTATTTCCACATGCATTGCACGTGCGTTTGTGTTGTACTATAAGGACGTCTCGAGTCTGACGACCCGGCGGTGCGACATACTCTTCGGCGGAACCCTAATTGAAATCCTCCAGCGAAAAAATGGCGAAGTCGCTGCGATCAAAGAGGGAGAAGCGGCTGAGAACTCTGAGGCGGGAGATTTCTGAGCCCTTCTACGAGAAGAAGGACGCGGCCAAGCTCGCTGCCCAGGAGGCGGCTCTTGCTGCTCCTAAGCTTCCCGTCAGAGCCCCTGTTGCCATTGATGAACCTTCGGCCGAGATCTCCACCACAATGGGTGAGTAATTGAAGCTCATCAACTTACCTTCTATGACCTTTCTCTTCCTCCCGGAACTATTGCCCGTTGTTTGTCCCTTTTACATCGGGAGAAAAATAAGATGCTTTGCCGTTGTGATTTTACTGTTTGTTCGTACTGAAAAGATGCATCGTTGTTGGTCGCTAACAGAATAAGTTACCAAAACTTCTTTGTCGACTGGTTGCTCTTGAAGAACAATGTAGTTTTGTTTTATGATTTTTTTTTCAAATTTGAATCTTCTTCTTCAAATTACGGTGATATTGATGCATGCAATATGAGATACTTTACTCAGTATTGTCCAACTGGTTTTGCATTACATGAAATTATGATGTTAGCCTGTTCTTGGATCTCAATTTTTTTTTTCTTTTAAAAAAGATTGTGGTGAGGACCCTAATCATGGCTTGTGATGGTCAAAGCAACGAACGGCGAAGACGTGCATAAAACACTTGAACTTATTATATGTCCTTGCAAATTTTGTCCAACATAGGCATGCATTGTATATGCTGGAAGTAACTGCAAAGTAGCCCTTGTCTTCCGACAACCCATGCTTCCTGATGAGGATGTAAAGGATCTTTATTATCTGATTTACATTTTCTAACTCTAAGACTTAGTGAGAGCATCATTAATTGGTGGAATTATAATATCCCAAGTAAGTCTGATTTATTCCGTATCATCGGCGGTGCTCCTGTAAGCATAAACGACATAGTTTCATAATCCAGCCAGGATAGGAGGTGCATATTATGCATTGTTGAGAACTAGGCTTGTTTTGTGAAGGACTTATAAGTTCAGTGGACTTATAAAGCAATTTTAGAGAACATGGACACGTGCTTATGATTCTTTCTCAGGATAAGGGTGTGAATTTTCTTGGATGAGACATGCAACTTTTGCTAAAATGAACTAGGGTACAGATGATATGGTACACTAGTTGTTATATGTTAACTTAATTGTGTCATGTTAACTTAATTATGGATAGCATGTATCATATTTATCATTTATCACTTAGTTAGTCATTTCTAGTGATAGTGCTTATTGAACAGGGTTATCAAAATGGTTTGTTGGTAATGCGGTGAGGAGATGAAGATTCCTATCAACATTAGATTATTGAGATCTTCAAGTTCTAGACCTTCTATCACTCTTTTAGAATTTGATTTATCAAGCAAGTACGGCAGGAGCTGTTAGAAATTCTCTATATCAGCCTAATCTCCTTTGCAATTGCGAACTTTATTATATGGAACTTCATTGATTAAAAAAGCACTTAAATAGTTTTCCCAAGTAGCATATAGACACTCAAGATTTTTCCATGGCGTGTTCAGATTCTCTACAATAAGAAAGACCAGTATATCTACTTCAGTCATTCTAGTTGCTAGTGCTTCAAGATCATTATCCCATTTCTAGTAACATTCCTCTCCTATTCAGCTGTTGTTTGCCAATTGAGCTGGAAACTTGCACTTAGATGGCTTTTTTATATTTTCTTTAAATATGTTTCTTAACATTTTATCTTTTAGCTGCTTTTATCCATCTCTTTTATTTTATTTTATTTTTATTGCCAACAGACATGGAAATGGCAGACGGAGGCGCTAATGCTCATCATCGGTCCAACTCACTTTTGAAAGCCTTGGGTGGTATAGGAAAGAAAAAGCTGAAGAAGAAACTAAAGCTGAAAGGCAGGAAACGTGGCAAGGGGAAAGGGAGGATCAGCAAGCGCAAGATATAGCTATGACTATGCTGCAATGCTGGAATAGTCTAGTTCTACTGCTGCGACCTCTGATTTATTTCCCTTTTGAGTGAGGCTTTGACGAAGACACGAATATTTGATCGATAATTATATATTCAATTTAAAATAACCTTTTTGCCTCCAGTTGACATGCCACTTGATATGTGTTTTTTTTACACATTGGATTCATATTATCGAAAATAAAATCAATAAGATAATGCAAATTAAAAAAAAACGGTAGGCAAAATTAGGATAGATGAACTTGTGAAAAATTAAAATAGCTATGTGATTTTCAAAACTTAGTACATAACTAAGTTTCTAATAGTAAATAAACGAAATATTCTTATACTTGCAAGTTTATTTCAGGTGCAGTTTTATTCTATACTTTGTACATAACTAACTTTGTGCATGAGTATTCAATCACGCCACTAACATAAAAGTTTTAAGTTCTTACAAAGCAATCCTATATGTGCATTTCGCTTAAGTTTCCTATAGTTTGTGTTAATTAAAACTAAAAAAGCTTGCGTGCCAAGATAAAATCCCATGCATAATTCATCTAATTTTTCGTATAATTTATCTTTTTTACTTAAAAATAATTAATAATTAACATAAAATTTATTAATAAATATATAAGTGGATTACAATATTAAAATAATATGAATATGCCAATGATAAGGTTAATAGTTGCTATAGCTTGTCCTTAGGGGACTTTGATATAATAATTGATGTACCTTTGTGCTTAGGCCGATATCAATTTTATTTGTGGTCTTCAATTGATGGATTTCGACATTAGAAAAGGGCTATGTTGTCACCTTTATATATATATAATACTGTTTAGCGCCGTTGATACCATTATATTAATTGTTAGGCACTGTGGGACTTGATTTTGATCAGTCAATCGGGTCATTGATTAGGTCAAAATCAGCCCAAATCAAATTAGGGCACATGCCCGTTCAAGAGCAGCGGACGCTGCTCGACGGAGTCGTGCTCGCTGACGTCGACGCATGTAGGTGGGCATTGCCATGTGGCGGGCAACGATGTCGGCCGGAGAGGCGATGACCGCGTGGTTGGCACTGGCTGGCGGTGACGGGTGCATGCGTGCAGAGGAGAGAGCGGAACGGCGCTATGGAGAGGTAGAGGAGGGAGGAGACATCTTCAGGGGGCGTCTAGGGCGGCTAGGACGCGAGCGCACACAGCTCTGTCAGTCGACATGGGCTCGACGCCGAATGCGTAGAGAGGCGGCGTCGGGATGACGTGACTTCGAGGGGATGTGGCTTAGCTTTGCATGATGCTTGTTCGGCCGGCGAGCTGCTGGCGATGACGATGGGAAGCGGACTAGTGGGCTCCCAGCGTGGGACGTCGGCGGCTAGGCTCCCCAGGCGAACAGGACGGACGCGCGGGAGTCCACCTCCCTGCACCGAGCTTCCTTCTCCTCCCCTCGTTTCCTGCATTGTCCAGGGCTTTCGGCCATGCCCAGCGAGGGATGGCGAGGTCCGGCGACCTCCCTCTTCGTTTTGGTTCTGGCGATCAATGGTGATTGTCTAGTAACCTCCTCTCCTCCGGTGATCGTTCGACAACCTCCAGCCGACTTCGGCGGCGAAGTCCAGCAAGCTCTAGTGGTTCAGAACATCAGGAGGTCTACTCCCTCCGCTTCGGTGACCGGTGGCAATCGCCAGTGCACTCTGACGATTGGTGGTGTGGTGCAGGCGATTCGGGGTCGATAAGTCCACCCTATTTCCCTCTACGACTCGGTATAGCCATATCGACTGCTTGGACGGACTCCGGTGATCAGCGGCGATTCCCGGCGAATTTCGTGCGACTACCGGTGGTGTGCGGTGGGTGGTTCGGCGTCGAGGAGTTCAAATCAGTTTGCCATCAGTCATTGTACAGTGGTGGGTCCGATGGGTTTGAGTCCTGCCGAGAGGTATTCTTCTTCTCCCGGCTCCTTACTTCCTGTTATTTTACTTTTTCACTGTTTATTCTGTTTTCTAGCGTTGCTATGCTTTTCGGCGATGCCTTGTTTTCCTGTTTGTGTCTGTGTGCGCGTTTTGTGTTTGACCTCACGTTTAGGCGCGTGCGGTACCTCGCTTCTCTGACATTCTCCCCTGCTCGTCCGAACGAGGTGGCTTCTCCCCTCTTCTCGGCGTGTGCCACCTTGTCGCCTTTCTGGTTATTTTGTGTGTGATGTGCTGTGATTGGTATTTTGTCGCCTGCATGCGGCTGGCTAGGGGTGTTCAAAAAAACTGATAAACCAAAAAACCATGATTAATCGACCGAACTGAACCGAACGGGCGGTTAACCGAATGGGTCGGTTCGGTTCACGGTCGGTTTTTAGCTTATAAATTTATGGTTTGGTTCAGTTATGGTTCGGGGAATAATTTTTCACTAGTTAACCGAATCGACCGATACACACACACACCCACACACACACACACACACACACACACATATATATATATATATATATATATATATATATATGTTCTAAACTTATAACATAATTATTCATCTAGTGCATAGTTAGATGTTACTTTATGACTTAGCAAATCATGAGTTTGAAACCTATTGATTGCAATTTAAAAATTAATTATTTTACATATTTAATTATCAAATAATAATATATAATAGTTAGAGTCAACTTAATAAAATAATTTTTAATTATCAAATAATAATATTTAATCATCAAAGTCAACTTTTTTTAAATACATATTATTAAATAAATTATGATCAATTAACCAAAACGGTTAACCGGTTGATTGGTTAACCGTTGACCGGTTAACCGGTTAAATCGGTTCTGAACGGTTCATGATTTTTGTTGAACCGAACAGTTCGGTTAATCGTTGACTAAGTCAATCGGTTCGGTTAATTGAACCATGAACAGCCCTACGGCTGGCCCTGTTTTGACACCCTGCGTGGTGTCTTCTGTTTGCACATGTGCACCACCGTCTGCGTACGGTGTTGGCTGTTTGTTAGGTTTAGCTAAGACGTGAGTGGTCATGTCTACGAGTCGCGCTCGTGTGCTATTCTTGTTCCCTGCGTGAGACTGTTTTTTTTCTTTCGGAGTCCTGCATGACTTGGCTTATTTTTAAGTAAAATTTTAGCACTAATTCTGGGCGTGATAGACTGGTATCAGAGCGCTAGGTTCTGTACGTTCCAAGTTGTACTTGTAGTTGTAGTGTTACTCTACAAGTCAAGCGAACCTTTTTGGCGAACATTGGGGCACACCAACAACAAGCACTACCTTGAAGGATGCAGTTGGAGTTTCTGGTAGACTGTTAGATAGCAAAACTGCAGAGATGCACGATGGAGATGCTCTTCTTGATGTGTGTCGCGGCTATGCCGCAAGCTTAGGCCAAGAGTAGCCATGTGACCGCTGTGCGACGACACGTTCACAAGCTAGCACCCTTTTCGGGGGTTTTGCTGTGCTGAGGAAGTTGAGAACTTCCTATGGGGGTATTAGAATTATGTTTCCAAAATACCTAGGTTCCTGCTGAGGAGCAAGTACATACTTGTATTGCATATCTCTCCGAAAGACGCAGAGCTGTGGTAGCGGACTTAGGCCATACACAACCTTTTTGGGGTTCGATCTGACCCTTAAGTTCTCGTGAGGAGAGCTCTAAAATAATGAGATCAAGGATTAGTTCCTACTCGGGGAACTTTGTCATGGGCTGCACGAGGCACCCTAAAACGACTAAGGCATACTGGGCCATACGAGACTATGTCTAGCGGTATGCGCAGGTGATGCTGGAGACGAGGGGTTCCTTTATCAGCAACACCCTAGCAGTAGGGTTGCGCCATAGAGAGATAACCATTATGGCTATTTGAGCTAATGACTCTCTTTGCGAAAGAGAGGTCCTCCCGATAGTGAAGAATTTGTTAGAAGAGTTCTTTGATGAGTTATCCTCGGAGCTTCCCAAATACCTTCCCCCAAGGAAAGAGATCGATCACAAGATTGAGCTTGTGACGGGATCTACTCTCCGTCTAAGGCTTCATATCGTATTTCTCCAATAGAGTTGACCGAGTTTCGTTAGCAGTAGAGTGGATTACTAGAAGCTGGGTTCATTCAGCCTACGGTATTGCCTTATGGAGCCTCAATTCTCTTCTAAAAGAAGAAGAACGGGTCACTAAAGTTCTGAGTAGACTACAGAACCTTAAATAAGATAACGATATGAGACTATTATCTTATACTGCTTATCCTTGATCTGAGAGATCGACTAGGGATAGCACAGGTTTTCTCTAAGCTATCCCTGATTCGGTAACCTCCTCTCCTCCGGCGATCGACGGCGATTGTCCGGCGACCTCCAGCCGACTTCGGTGGCAAAGTCTGGCAAGCTCTAGTAGTTCAGAGCGTCATGATGTCTACCCCCCTCGGCTCCGGTGATCGGCGGCGATCGCTGGTGGACTCCGATGACCGGTGGTGTGGTGCGGACAGTTCGGCATCAATGAGTCCATCATATTTCCCTCTACGGCTCGGCGTAGCCATATCGACTGCTCGGACGAACTCCGACGATTGGCGGCGATTCCCAGCGAATTTCGTGTGATGGGCGGTTTGGCGTCGAGGAGTTCAAATCAGTTTGCCATCAGTCCGTTGTATAGTGGTGGAGCTGGTGGGTTCGAGTCCTGTTGAGAGGTATTCTTCTTCTCTTG
Organism: Costus lasius; assembly: GCA_027563935.2. NCBI lineage: Eukaryota > Viridiplantae > Streptophyta > Magnoliopsida > Zingiberales > Costaceae > Costus > Costus lasius. The sequence continues at coordinate 21,606,257 of CM050450.1, read as the reverse complement.
GCTCTTTACTTTCTGTTATTTTATTGTTTTCGTTGTTTATTTTGTTTTACGATGTCTCTATGCTTTTTGGCGACGCCTTATTTTCCTACTTGTGTCTGTGTGCATGTTCTGCGTTTGACTCCGCGTTTAGGCGTGCGGTCCCTCGCTTCTCCGTCGTTCTCTTCTGCTCGTTCGAGTGAGGTGACTTCTTCCCTCTTCTTGACGTGTGCGACCCTGTCACCTTTTTGGTTGTTTGTGTGTGCTATGCTATGATTGGTATCTTCTCTCCTGCGTGCGACTGACGCTGTTTTGTCTTCTGTTCGCGCATGTGTGCCACCATCTGCATATGGTGTTGGCTGTTTATTGGGTTAGGCTGAGACATGAGTAGTCATGTTTGCCGGTCGCGTCTATGTGCTAGTCTTGTTCTCTGCGTGGGACAGTTTTTTTTTCTTTCGGAGTCCTGCATGACTTGGTTTATTTTTAAGAACAATTTTAGTATTAATTCTTGGCGTAACATTAATATTGAACCAATTAGTATTGATAGGTGAAAATTATTGAGCAGATTAATTTTAAATAAGTGGATTGTAAATAAAATTTTAAATAAGTGGATTATATATAGATATATATATACAATGTGGAGCGACCAAGCGAGAAAGAGGTCTACTTTTACCTTGCCTGCGAATGAGGAGGTATTTAGCGGCGCCACTGCGATCACTCTTCGTCCTCCAGTCATCCACCGTCTCCCGTCTCCCCTCCCATTCCCCTTTCTTCACTTCCTCCACTCTCCCTCCACCCCTCAAACCCTCCGCTGCACTCACAGAGGATGAGCTCTCCTCGATTCGCCGCCTCGTACCTCTCCTCTGCGACGCCGGCCGCCATGACACAGCCGTCCGCCTTCTCTCCACCGCTCTCCTTACCGACCCCCCGATCGAGTTCCTCCCCATCCCTGCCCTCTCCGACCGTCTCTCCTCCCTCCCCGACATGGTCGCTGCCATGTCCCTCCTTACCGCCCTCCGCCACCACCCCCGCCGACCCTCTCCGCTTCCCTTCTGCTCCGCTCTCCTCTCCTCCTACTTCCGAAACCGGCGATTCCAGGAGGCCGCCAATGTTTTCGCCTGGCTTCTCCGTTCGGATTCCCCCTGCCGACCAGATGCCGGGGTCTATCGGATCGCGGTGGTAGGGTTTTGCAGGCTTGGTCAGATGTTCGAGGCGTTGCAGGCGCTGAAGGAAATGATGGCGGACAGGGTCGCGCCTGTGAGCGAGATGCGTATAGCAGTTCGACAGGGCTTGCTCCACGAGGCTCGAATCGATGAAGCCCGGGAGCTGGATGCGACACTGCAGGTTGTTGAGGAGAATGGTGAAGGATTTGATGGTGCTACGGAATCGATTGACAGGATAATTAAGGAGTGGGTGGAATAATTGTCTGTAAGCCTTTGTCTGCTTTTTTTTTTATTCTCTATTAATTTGTTTTATCAGCTGTTCGTTGGGAGTTATGCTTTCAAATTTTGGTATAGGATTTATGATGAAGTACATTGAGTTGAATTCGAATGTTTGAATTGCTGTAGGAATTTCCATCGTTAATGTATTAAAATACTATCATTTAGAGGCTTTGGAGGGTTAAATTATTAGTTTCATTCTATTTTGTTAGGAACTCATCCTAGATTTTAGGGCATCTCAATTTTATGACCCAGATTAGCCTAAAAAGTTTGGAACTTGCATGAGATGAGAAGTTAAGTGTAGGACCAAAAAAGATCTGTTGGACCATAACGCACTCCAATCCTAGAAACAAGGTGACTAAGTTTTGAAACTACTTACTATCAATTTGTCAACTTGCTAATTGCTAACCTGAACCCCTAAATTGTTCAAATAATTTGGGCAATGTAAGATTTTTCTTTCATTTACTCATCGTAATCTTGTGGCATTAATCAACCAACAATATTTTTCACATTATCATGAGTTTATCTTTGACTTTATTAACATCTCTACAATGAACATTAAAAGTCCATCTCCTCACATCATCATTGTATTCACCCTGTTCCAAGCATATTGCAACTCACTCTGCCTTATCTCTTTGATATTCAACATGGCAGATTCGTTGTTTTTGGAGGCAAAGCTAATTATTAACCTTCTTTAATATTATAATTATTGTCCATATACTTGATTCTTAATATATAATATATTTTACTATTTAAAAATACTAAACACTAATAGAAGACACATGCACATCAATTTTCAGTAGAACTGAATAAGTACTATATTATTGTGTTAGTTTGTTTGGGGTTCAATTTCCTCTTAGTATATGAATACATATTCTTATCTATTTGGTAGTATTTTTCAATCCTACACTTTGATCCTATAATCCGATCCCAAGAAACTTTCACTATTCCTAGGTAAGAATTTTATCCTAACAACTTTAAATTATGCAATTCCTTATTAGAAATTGACAGCCATCATTGTCTAGGTGTTAGGAACTAAAAATTTAGTTTTTTATTCCTCCCTTGTCTTTTAGCTTTGATGCAACTATGTTATTGTGTTTCTGTTGGAGGGGAGAATGATAGATAGAAATGCTGGATAAAAATCTACAGTTTATTTTCTGCTGAATATTTGATTTTACATGTCTTCCTTTGCTTGCCAAGGATCATATACATATACATATAGAAGCTGGGAATATGAGAATAAATGATGATATTAATAATCTAGGAACTAAACAGTGCATTAATTACCTAGAAACTTAAAATGCATTAGCTTGGCGTAAAAATTAGAATGAAATATAATAGTTTCCAATGCAGGATTTGACCATTAAGGATAATGGTGGATAGCTGTAATCCATCCAGTTTAATTCTGAATAATGCATTAATTACCTAAAAACTTAACAATACATTAAATTAGCCTAGAAACTAGAATAAAATATAATAGTTTCCAATACAAGATTTGACCATTAAGGATAATGGTGGACAGCTGTAATCCGCCCAGTTTAATTCTGAACAAAACTTGACTATTTTGACTGATTGCTGATTTTGACTAACTCTGACTAATTGTTGACTTTGGTTGATTGACTCACAAATTATTTCTTACAATTCCCCCTTAATTTGTGAGTCTTAAGTTGTTCTTTGTGCTTCTCAAACTTTTCTACTGAGATGACTTTGGTAAGCATGTTCGGTGGTTGTTTAAGAGTGTTTAGATATTAGTATATTACATTTGAATTTCTCCCTTTTGAACCAAATCCCTAATGAAATGAAGTCTTAATTCAATGTGTTTGGATCAAGCATGAAAAACTAGATTCTTAGACATTGCTATTGCTGACATGTTATCACAATAGATCACTATAGGTTCTTCTTGCTTCTGACCTATGTCTTTGAGGATCCTAACAGCTTCACATGAAGCTTTAATAACTACTGAATATGCAGTTTCAGCTAAAGAAAGAGCAATTGTTTGTTGTTTTCTTGAACTCTATGCAATTACCTTTGATCCAATGTAGAAAATATAAGCTGAAGTACTCTTCTTATCTTCTGTAGATCCAACCTAGTCACCATCTAAAACCTGATCAAGGAATTTTCATATTCTTTTATATACTTGATTCCCAATTTTCTAGTTCCATTCAAGTACCTAAGAATTTGTTTTGCTGTGTATAATGTAAAATGCTTGGAGAACTCATGTACTTGGAAACCATGCTGACTGATTGTGTAATATCTAATCTTATGTGAGTGAGATACATCAATGAACCAATCAAACTTCTATCTACAATTTTTCATTTACAGCGACAGGTGTAGCAATAGGCTTAGAATTCTGCATATGAAGCTTTTATTGTAGATCAACCAAATACTTTTCTTGAGAGATAAAAAATGCTCTTTTCTTTTGCTTCACTTGGATCCCTAGAACATATTTCATTAATCCTAGATTTGTCATCTCGAGTTCCTTCATCAGGGAACTCTTAAAATTTGCAATCAACTTCAGATTAGTTTCCATGTAAATAGGATCATCAACATAAATGCAAACTATGAGAAAATTTTGTCCATCCTTCTTTATATTTCACTTGGACTTCTTTGAAAACCATTTTTCTAAAATAATGATCAATCGGTTGTTCCATGCTTTTGATGCTTCTTTAGCTAATACACTTTTTGAGTCATTTTTTGTTAAATTTCAATGTAAATTGAAGTATTGAAAAGTTTTTCAAATTCACCTTGTAAAAATAAGGTTTTTATTTAAACGGTTCTGGCTTCCAATGAGCACAAGCACTCATTGTTAATTACCCTAAAAATCAGGGCACCTTTGATTGAGAGATCTACGTTATGAAATAAAATAAAAATAAAATGGCTGAACAATATGATTCATTAAATATTAAAACAAAAATACATGATGATTTAAAAAAAAAAAGAAAAATGACAAAAGAGAGAAGTCTTTGTCAACTTGGATGATTTGGATTTGCCAAATACAGCCTTACAATGACTTGTTGGGATTGTAGATTCAGAAGGGATCCCGTCTCAATAAATCGTCAGATGTTCACTTTGAGAAATACCCAGCCTCAACGGCTTGTTGGGTAAAGATATTCGGCCATGATGACTTGTTGGATATTTGATTTGAGAAAATATCCGACCTTGTGACGTATTGGATATTCGATTTGAAAAATATCCGGCCTTGCGGCGTGTTGGATATTTGATTTGAGAAAATATCCGGTCTTACGGTGTGTTAGATATTCGATTTGAAAAATATCCGGCCTTGCGGCGTGTTGGATATTTGATTTGAAAAATATCCAACTTTGCGGCGTATTGGATATTCGATTTGAAAAATATTCGGCCTTGCGGCATGTTGGATATTCGATTTAAGAAAATATCCGGCCTTGCGGCATGTTGGATATTCGATTTGAAAAATATCTGGCCTTGCAGTATGTTGGATATTTGGAAAAATTACTCGGCCTCAACGGCTTATTGGGTAAAGATATCCGGCCATGACGGCGTGTTGAATATTCGATTTGAAAAATATCCGACCTTGCGGCGTGTTGGATATTTGGGAAAATTACCTGGCCTCAACGGCTTGTTGGGTAAAGATATCCGGCTATGACGGCATGTTGGATATTCGATTTGAGAAAATATCTGGCCTTGCGGTGTGTTGAATATTTGATTTGAAAAATATCCGGCCCTGCGGCGTGTTGGATATTTGAAAAAATTACCCGGCCTCAACGGCTTATTGGGTAAAAATATCCGGCCTTATGGCGTGTTGGATATTTAAATTTTAGAAAATTACTCGGCCTTGTAGCGTGTTGGATAATTTGATTTGAAAAATATCCGACCTTGCGGCGTGTTGGATAATTTGATTTGTAAAATATCCGGCCTTGCGACGTGTTGGATATCTGATTTAAGAAATTACCTGGCTTCAACGGCTTGTTGGGTAAAGATATACGGCCTTGCTGCGTGTTGGATATTTAAATTTGGGAAAACATCCTCAAAACTGATATGCATTTATCATAAGTCATGGAGAAAAATCTGAGTTGTGTTGTAATAACAGTGAGGAACTATGCCCAATACGAAGTATCGACGTACGCACCTCCCAAACAATGTTATTAACAATACGCGTCAGGCATTTATCATCCACGACTATGTTTGAATGAGTTGAGTGCATGGGTTGGGTGAACGAGCCACTAGGCTAAACGTTTAAAGTTTGGATGAGTGGGCTGAGGGGCTAAGCGTTCGAGATTTGATAGCTGATTTGTAAATCTGCTTAGATTTAGATTTCTGATCGAAAATCTGAGATCAAATTCAGAAATATCTGCCTCAATTTGGTAAGAGTCGATGTTCGGATCATTTTGAGAGTCATCTGAGTAGCTGAGATTCAGATTCGGGAGAATTAATTTTAACCGCTGAATGTTTGATTTGTAGATCTGTTTTGTTCCGGATCTCTGATCGAAAATTGGAGTTTGGATCTGGAAAGATATAATCCAAATTTGTAAGGATAAACATTCGGATCACTATGAATGTCATTTGATTGGCTGAGATTCAGGAGAATTAATATAGCCATTGAAAGATTGATTTGTAGATTTGTTTTGATCTCGATCTCTGATGGAAAATCCGAGGGTGGATCTGGAAAGATTGGATTTAAATTTATAGGGATCAATATTCGGGGATCATTTTGGAAGCCATCGGATTGGCTGAGATTTGTACAAATCAATATTAGCCGTTGATTTCATCAAACTCATCATGACTATTTATTCAAATTTGCAGATCTGCTTCAATTCAAGTTTCGGATCAAAGATCTGATATCATATCCGGAAAGATCAAGTTCTATTTGATAGGAATCAACTCTTGATCATGTCAAAAATCAACCGATTGACTTAGATATGCTCAGATTCATTTTAGCTATTGATTTATATTTGGATTTGATTTATCATGACTTTCATTCAAATTCACATATTTGGATCAATCTGGGTCTCCGAACGAAAATTCAATATCATATCCGGAAAGATCCGGTTTGATATAATAGAGATTAATTCCTTGATCATGTTAACAGTCAATGGATTGATCGAGATATGCTCAGATCATTCTCAACCGTTCTTTTGTTTTATATTCAGATCTGAACTTTTGATTTCATTTGAATCTGGACCGTTGATTTCATTTGAATCTGGATCGTTCGATCGAAGCTTGATTTAATCTAATTCGTTTGATTTCAAATTTAAATCGGATTGATCCCAATCGTTCGATTTCGTGAAGCGATCTTGGCCGTCGGATTTTATGCTAATCTGAATCGTTGATTTGAATTAGACAAATCTTAGTCGATGGATTCAATTTATTTGATCAGATTGATTTTGGCCGTCTGATTAAGCTTGAAGTGATAAGAACCATCGATTTTATTTAGATCTTGATCGTCGATCTGAAGAGGATGAATCCTGACCATTGGATCCAATTTATTTAATGAGCTTGACTGTGACCGTTCGATTTCGTATGAAATAATTTGGAGCGTTGATCTAATTTGGATCTTGACCGTTGATTTGAACAGAGTGGATCTCAGTCGTTGGATTTAATCTTTCGATCTCGGCCATTGGATATTAGTTGATGTAATCTGGACCATTAGATTTGGGAAGATCACGACCGTCGATTTGATTGAACGAATCTTGACCGTCCATCCTTTTCTCTCGCCTCTTTCATCAATGGCGGCAGTAGACAAAACTAGGGTTCGTCATCGCCGACTGCTCGCTGCTCCACCAAATCTGCTCTGGGAGTACCTTCTCTAGGTCAAGGAGGACTTATGGCAGGATTTTGGTGGCTTCTGGTGGAGTATCGGTAGTGAATCGAAGCTTCGTTTAAAATAGGGGTTGCCGGCCGTTTTTTTGCTCGATTCCGGTGATCCGGTGATCGGATGGAGGGGTCTTTTTAGTTGTAGATTTGCAGGCATGAGGAGATCATACAGGCGTAATTTGAGCTCAATTCGACGGTCGGATGCGGAGTTCCTGTATTAGGGGCGTCGAGCACCGACTGAGCGATGAACAGTATTATTATTGTTAATTTTTTTTGAATCGATATTTTTTTTATTAGAGTGTCGTTATCTAGGATTTAGAGAGAGTTTACTCTCCGCAAAAGTGATTTTGCAGGAGTATCCTCTCCGATTTAGTCCGGAGTTTACTCTCCGTAAAATTAATTTTGTAGGAGTATCCTCTCCGATTTAGTCTGGAGTTTACTCTCCGTAAAAGTGATTTTCGTAGGAGTATCCTTTCCGATTTAGTCCGGAGTTTACTCTCCGTAAAAGTGATTTTCGTAGAAGTATCTTCCCCGATTTAGTCTGGAGTTTACTCTTCGTAAAAGTGATTTTGTAAGAATTTTTTATGCCGTCAGCGTCTGAACATTGTAGAATTTTCTCCGTCCCCATTTTACATGCGCTCAGCCTCTATTTTATAGGAGAAGATTGCTAAAAAATTTATTATTATTTTTATTTGATGTTGTCTTTGTTTTTTTATTTTTTTTATTTTTTTTAGCCGTAGACTTGGTTTATTTATTTATTTATTTTTTGCTATTTTGGTTTAGCTATTTTTTTTTTTTATTTTAGCCATAGACTTAGTTTTATTATGATTTTTATTCTCTCACCCTTTTTTCTCTCTCTTTTTTTTAAAAAAAACCGAATTTCCCTTTTTTTCATTTGTTTTTTATTTTTTATTTTTTCTAAAAAAAAATTGCTCCAACAACACTATTTCCTCCTTCCCTTTTATCACAGAGCCAAGGTTGCTCAATATATATTTCTTCCTCAAGTTTTCCATTCAAAAAGACTGATTTTACATCTAGCTTATAAATATGCGGTCCAAGTTGTGCTGCAATGGCAAGAATAATTCTTATGTTTCTATTCTTGATACATGAGCAAATGTTTCTGTAAAATTAATTCCAAGTTGTTGTGAGTAGCCCTTTGCAACCAATCTAGTGTTTAGTTTTTGAATGCTTCTTTCTTCATTAAATTTGGTCTTATAGACCCATTTTAGCTTTATAACATCTTTGTCATTTGGAAGATTAGCAACCTCCCAAGTTTGGTTCTTTACAATCATGTTTAATTCTTACCTTCATCCTTCTTTCATCCTTTGCAGCCTCTTCAAATTTTTAAGGTACGCATGAAAATAATGCAAACTCATTAAAAATATCAGCATAATGACTTGTAAACTCACCATACCTATCTGCTTGTCTTTTCACACGATTGGATCTTCTCAGAATGGTTTCTACAGGTTCTATACTAGAAATTAATTCAGTATTATCAGAAGAAGTAATTGCAGATTTTTAGGGTTGAAAAATCTGTCCAGCATTTCCTGAAGGTGCAAAATTAGGAATATTTCCTGCAGTCAGAGAGTTGTCATTGCAGTCCATCATTGCCATCTCATCAAATATAACATTCCTTGCAACAACCAATTTATTATTCAAAGGTTTAATCAATCTATAACTCTTTGATTCGTTACTATATGTCTTTTTTCATCAAATTTCAAAATTATCAGTTGGAGGGAGATTTATTGAGAGAAAATGATGGACAACCACCTTTAAGGTACTAACATGAGGTTTTCTTTCTGGCCATCCTTTGTATGGAGTCTCATTAATCACAACTTTTGTAAGAGAATGATTCAGAAAGTAGGTTATAGTATGAACTACTTTAGCCCATAGATCATTGGGCAAACCTTTTCCTTTGAACATCATGTCATTTCAATATATAAAATGTCTAATAAGTTTCTGATGTTTTAATCGTGCATGTCAATGGATTTATGAGCTGTTGTTCTATAACTCCAAAATTAGTTTAAATGCCCCTTCAGCACCTATAGACTTGTTTCTGTGAGAATGTAATAAGAGAGCCAAGAATTCTCTTTCATGTTATTTACGCCAAGAATTCTATACCAATCATTTTCTTCGTATATTTTTTATTCCGCATAAACATCAATAGTTGCAATTAATAGCTTGTTGTGTAGGAAAAAGGTTTTGTGCCTTGAGCAAAAAGTTCTTAGGTCCAGTGTAGTCCTTTTTTGAGGATCTCATTTTAGCAATTTCTCTAGCTCTAATAAATTTATCTTTGTTGCATTCCATCCTTAGTAATTTGATTTTCAAAAATAAAAAATTCTGGTCAAAGTCTAGTCTTTAACCAAAGTTAGATTTTTGGCTGTAATAAAAAATCTTTCTTCTATTTATTTCTCTTTTTCCTTCCATGTTTTCTTTGTTTACAGGGAAATGAATTTTGACTGCTTGAACGAGTTATTCGTTTGTGTTTGTCTTTCTCTTAGCAATGTCTTCAGCGGCTCTTGTCTTCACATTTGCGGCTCCTTCCACTTTCTCATCGTCCTCCTCGACAAGGAAACTGACATCTTCTTCTCTTTATTCTTGGCGCAATGTCTTTGTCTAGCTCCCGATGATCTGATTTTTGTTACAGCAATGATGGTGGCTTCATCCTTAATAACTCCATCTCTTCCTTATGCAATTGTCTCTCCTAGCAAGCTCAAAGATCTCTCCTGGCTGCTTGTCAATACCTTGCAGTCATGATCTGACTGTAGCTACAATGTTCTCTTACACACTAAGCGATTTTGGGGGTGCAATGGTGACCTGTCGAACTCTTTTCAACATTCCAATGTTTCTTATTGCAACACAACAAATCTATTTCATATGCGGAAGCACAACTTTAGCGCGGCATGGATTGTTTAGGTTTGATATCAATTTGTTGGAACTCAATACCCGATACCACTTTGTTGGAATTCCCACATTGCCGAGAACGAGTAGTAGCTTTTACAAATCTGAATCTCTTACATTTGCTCATTCTTGGCAATGTTCAAATTCTAATCAAGTGGTATCAGAGCTTACTAACTCAATAAATTGGTATTAGAGTCGAACAATCTGGGCCTTGCTAAAGTTGTGCCACCGATGAAATAGATTCGAGTTATAAAAAAAATTTTAGAATATTGAAAAGAGTTCTGAAGGTCGTTGTTGCACCCTAGAACCACTTAATGTGCAAGAGAACATTGCAGCTACTACCAAAGTGGTTATAGGGTGGGTAGCCAAGAGAGAATTCTCATGCTTGCCCAGTGAGCCAACTACACAAGAAGAGCTAGAGTTATCAAGGAGGAAGCCATCGTCGTCGTTGTACTAGAAATTAGATCATTGTTAGGAGATAGACAAAGACACTATGCTAAGAAGAGAGCAATTTTCTTGGCAAGAAGGAAAGGATGATGAGAAGTGGAAGGAGCCACGAATATGAAGATGGCAACCAGTGAAGATGCGAATCGCTAATCCAAGCTGTTGAACTTGTTTCACTATTAACAAAGAGAACAGGGAAGGAAAAAGAGAGAAATATTTGGAAGAAATATCTTTTATTATAGTCAAAATCTGACTTTATTCACGTACTAGACTTTTAAACTAGAATTGTGAAATTTGCTGAAGGCACAAAGACTTTTTCCGACACAAAAGGTATTGATCGATCAATTGCAACTATTGATGTTTATCTTCATGTAGAAATAAAAATGTATGGAAAAAAAGATTGATATAAAATTCTTGGCATAAGCACCATAGTAGATGAAAGAGAAGCTAGAAGGCAAAAGAAGAAGATGACTCTCTGATTACATCTTGACAAAAACAAGTCTATAAATCCAAAATAATGCTCTACGATTAGAAAAGGAGGTACAAAGAATTCACACATAAGACTGAAACATCAGAAACTTTTTAGACATTTTGTATCAACTGCAGAATACGGTACAAGTACTTTAATGCTTATCTCAATAAAATGCCTATTTGTCCAAAGTGCTTCAAGTCATTCTTAGCTAAGGAAATACAAATTTCAAAAGACAAAGGAGCATAGACAGCTGCAAGGGAAGATATAATTCGAAGGAGTAATAACTTGAAGCAGAGATGGATCGTTGATGATGAAGATTCTTATGAAGACCCGGAAGAATAATCTAATGAAATACAAATTTAATGGGATGTTGAAAATGTAAGCCTGAATTAAGTTCAAGTAATTAATGTTTTTGGGAAGATTAAACATGTATTGCCTTGGGCACATAGGTAACTAATCGCGTATGGACGCATTGCCTTGGATGATGCAATTGTGAGTTTAATTAGGGGCGATTAACAGGCTAATTCTCCCTATAAATATTTGTATTATCAGTTGTTTTCAATAGAACAAGTTGAAGCAAGTTTTAGATTTTAAATAAATACCTTTGCTTGTTAACAGCGACATGTGAATTCCAACAAAGTGGTATCTGAGCTTAGTTTCTATAATCTTATTTAAAAACCTTTGATCATGGCATATCAGTGTTGTGATTCATGGCTTGGTGGGCTTTATACAAATGCTTGTGGAGAGCTAAACTAGTTTTGGGTGACAATAAAAGTATGCTTAAAGAGGCAATTACACCCAAGTCCGACACTAAACTAGTTTTCTTCATGTAAGCTGGGAATAAAAGTATGCTTAAAGAGGCAATTACACCCAAGTCCGACACTAAACTAGTTTTCTTCATGTAAGCTGGGAACAATCCAACCCTGATCTGGAAGAAAAGCAATGGTCGTCATGGCAACCAATGCCAAAGGTTCATTAGCAACGCACTTTGATGTTCTCCAAAGTCTGTCCAAAGAGTATGGATAGAGATGTATAACTGGCCACCGGTTAGTGATTAAAGAATTTTGTTATATTCCCATTCATGGAATCGAGGGTAGCCATACAAACCATCAACAAGAACCGTCTTTCCTGCTCGCGCTTGGTTAATTCAAAGTAACCTTAATTTACATTGGATAAAATATCACTTATTGACCATCACTAATTTGTATGTATCAATATAGTCAGCACAATATTTTAATGGCTTTGCAGACTGGATGGCTTCTGAATTCATACATGGCAATCCTCAAAAGATAAAAGGAATGACGTCTACTGCTTTGGAGTGATATTATGAGCGCTTTTGGAAAGTGCAAGCTCATGTGCCCAACACAGGTTAGTAATCTTTGTGTTTCTTGTATATTTGCTGATGGCATTCTCACAAATGCAAAAGTCACCTAGGCAGCTACCTAGGAATTTTTTTCTCTCTCATAATGGTATCATAAAAGTGCTGCATGAACTTTCTGATAGTTTGGAAAGAGACTTAAAACTAAAAACGTTGGACGTTTCAAGGATAGTAAAGGAATCATGGAGTTGTAAACATGGAACAACTAGGGAATACGAGGGATTGCTTGATATAAAATTCTGCAGATTCTTAATTGTGCAGTTTCAATTAGTGGGATTATGATTTCAGTTAATGGGATTATGTAGTATTTAAGAAGGTGCTGTTCCCGTTAACATTTTCTAAAGTACTTTTGGCTTAAAATAATCTTCCTAAAGTCACTATTATAAAGCGACTACTGCATCCTCTCGACAAATATTTGGTGACTGCACTAGGGAAAAACCAGGCATTCCCAAACAATGGAGCCGTTGCAAATGATAATCTGCTTTAAGATTTATCCTCCTATGTTTTATTATTGTCATGAAAATTGCCATTTGTACTCTTCGTTTCCCCTCGTTATTGTCGTAAAATATCCTCTCTTCTCCTGCAGTGATCCTTGGTGACATCCTTCCAGGTCTTGTTGATACTCCAGCAAAAAGCTGCTGAAGTTACGGGTTCCAGTGGAACAGATGGTGAGTCTACAGCAGACAAGCTGATGATGTTATGTTAGGGTTAAAATTAAACATATAATTGCAAGGGGAACTTCGTTAGTTAATTGACCTTCATTTTTTGTTAATTGCACATGGACTTTGTGCAAACTGGCCATTGGAGTTGGTCCTAGATCAAAACCTCTGCATAGCCTCCGAAGGTTATTGCGTGTGTCTAACCAGTGAGAAATTGATACATTACCTTATTTTATTTAAGGAAACTTTGTTGATTTCCTAATCGAATAGTAACTCCAATCTTGTTTCAGAACAACAGAACGTTTATCATCATCTCCATTGAAGACTCTTGCACCTACTGAGAACCCTAGCAAAGAAATAAAAGAAATTTCTTCCATTTATTTGACAGCAAGGTGCTTTCAGACCTGTAGATTAGGGATGGCAGTCGGGTACAATTTTAGTGGGTACCCGCGCTACCTGAACCCGATTATAGGTAATCGGATAGTTATTAATCGGGTTCGGTTCGGGTATGGGTAATGAAAATGCTACCCGAGTCGGGTTCGGGTAATATAGTCTGGATATTCGCTACCCAAACCCGATTATATATATTGTTGAACTTGGTATATATATTGTTGAACTGGTTCAAACATAACCAAGTTTAACGATATATATAGCAAGTTCGACAATAATTGTCGAACTTGCTATATATATCGTCGAACTTGGTTATGTTTGAACCAGTTCGATGATATATATAACAAGTTCGACAATAATTATTATTGTTGAACTTGTTATATATATCGTCGAACTTGCTATAAACGATATATATAACAAGTTCGACGATAATTATTGTCGAACTTGCTATATATATCGTCGAACTTGGTTATGTTTGAACCAATTCTACGATATATATAGCAAGTTCGACAATAATTATTGTCGAACTTGCTATATATATTGTCGAACTGGTATATAGCAAGTTTGACAATAATTATTGTCGAATTTGCTATATATATTGTCGAACTTGCTATAAAATTTTACAGTTTTTTTTTATAAATATATTTATTAAGCTGAAAGCCTGAAACAATTATGTCATATATAATAATCGGGTTGGGTTTAGTGGGTACCCATTAAACTCGACCCGTATATGTAAATGGGTATACAAATTATTCAAGGTGCTTATATGTAAATCGGGTATTTATAGGGTTCGGGTAATATACGAGTAATAAAATTGTATTCGGGGTCGGGTTTGGGTAGTAGTGTTAGAAAAAAATCGGGTAGATAATCGGGTAGTTAGTCGGGTTCGGTTATGAGTAGTGCAAAAAATGTGGGTACCCGACCCGTTGCCATCCCTAAAACATTGTACTCAGCAATCTAGCACATGCTTCCAGTACTTGACCCTGCTGTAGAGAAGGGATAGCTATGCCAAACTAGCCTGTGGCGCTGTTTGCCCGCTTTCGTGGGCGCGGGTAGCAGAATCTGACCCAAATCATTTGTTTGGAGCGGATGTCCAATGCGTAAATGGCATTTATTTTCACTACCGGGAGAAAGCTAGGAAGAGATGCGTCTCCAAATCATGCAAGCTGCTTTCGTAGTGTGTGGCACGTGGGTGAAAATTATTTTCCAAGCGCAAAATCCTACTTGCGCGGTCTGCTCTGAGCTCCCTCTTGCTCCAGCGCATTTAGCACTCTACTGCTTTGGTGCTCTTAGAGATGCATCCCCAAATCGTGCAAGTTGCTTTTGTAATCGTGTGTGGCATATGGGTGAAAACTATTTCCCAAAGCGCAAAACCCTACTTGCGCAGTCTGCTCTGAGCTCCCTCTTGCTCCAGCGCACTTAGCACTCTACTACTTTGGTGCTCCTAGAGATGCATCCCTAAATCATGCAAGTTGCTTTCATAATCGTGTGTGGCATGTGGGTGAAAACTATTTCCTAAGCGCAAAACCCTACTTGTGTAGTTTGCTCTAAGCTCCCTCTTGCTCCAGTGCACTTAGCACTCTACTGCTTTGGTGCTCCTAGAGATGCGTCCCCAAATTTTGCAAGCTGCTTTCGTAATTGTGTATGGCATGGGGGTGAAAACTATTTCCCAAGCACAAAACCCTACTTGCGCGGTCTACTTTGAGCTCCCTCTTGTTCTAGTGCACTTAGCACTCTACTGCATTGGCGCTCCTACCCGATGCTCCTGCTCGAGTAGGGAAATTTTTTTTAAGCGGGTACCCATTTAGAAATCAAAAGGAGGGGTCATATTCACAAGTTGATTGGTGCTTTGAGATTCCTGTAATTCAAGTTTACTAATCTCAATGCAATGGCATGAATCATAAGGCACAATCAATGGGTGAATGTGACCCTTTTTTTTTTATTTCTAAGCAAGTTCCCGCTTAGAAATTTTTTCCTCCAGTAGCACTAAACTGGCCTTTCTCAACTTGAAAAAAAAAAAGTTATATGCAAGGCTATTGCATGGTGCGGTGGCCCCACCCACTATCAACATCAACTTGGGATTTGTATTTTCACATACTCTAAGTGTTAGGGCCCGGTTCAGGCGGTTCGGCCTAACCCAAGCCCAGGCCCAAAATTAGCAGAAGCCCGGTCAACTAAGGATGTTGACCAGAGCAAATCAAGTGGAGCAACGCCGAAGACGAGCCACGCGTGCACCTTCTCGGACCCGGACGCGGTTGCAGCATCTTCCTCGTGCGCTGCGGGCGACGTCCTCAGCGACGATTTCGGAGGCGTGGACGACGTAGTCCACGGGAGCGACGGGATCGGCAGCATCCTCTTCTCCGCACGAAGCGGACTTTGGCAAAGGCGGTGTTCGCGGAGAGAGCGTTGCGCGGAGACGAGAAAGTCGGCGGCGGCTTCGGCCACGTCTTCGGAGGAAGACGCGTACGACGGACCTGGCGTGCGAAAGACTCGGACGCGGCTTCCTTCA
The DNA here is from genome assembly GCA_027563935.2 of Costus lasius. NCBI lineage: Eukaryota > Viridiplantae > Streptophyta > Magnoliopsida > Zingiberales > Costaceae > Costus > Costus lasius. Next base: position 21,590,299 of record CM050450.1, on the reverse strand, counting down.
CTACAAAGGCTCGACGAGGCGGACGAGCTCGGGGTGCGCAGGAGCGTCACCATACCACCAAAGGCGGGCGCTGGGGAGCGACTCCACCGGCGACGGCGAGGCGCCGTCGCCTCTTCCAGAGCAGGGCTCTGATGCCGCCAGGGGCGAAGGTCGGCGCGACGGTGCCGACGAGAGGACGAGAGAAACACAGCGATTGTAACCGGAATCACCGGTGAGGGAGGGGAAGAGGGCACCGACGGAGGTCGTCGGCGTTTGTAAGCTTCATCCGACGAATAAAGCTTCGATTTCTCTCAAAGCTCCTTTCCTCTGTTTCGGTGTTTCCGGCGACAACTTCTGGCAGCAGGCGGCTGTCGACGGCGAGGTCGCAGGCGCGGCGGCGCCCGGCGGCTGAGGCGACGCAGGCGGCGTCGAAAGCTTCGTCCGAGGTGAAACGGAGAAGACGAACGCGTGGGGCGTTCGTTTCGAGACGGACACTGTAGCGATTTTGACTAGGTCAAAATCGCAACGGCGAATTCGATTTCGAAATCTGACGTAAGGCGTACGTCAGCGGCGCGAGGCAAAATTTCGCAGGCGGCGAAATTTCACGATGACGTCAGCAAAGGCATGATTTTGACTTCGGTCAAAATCAGAGAGGGAGAGGTAATTTTGGATTTAGGGTTCCGATCGGTTTTCTCTAAATTAGGGTTAGAGTTTTCCGTGCGATCTTGTATTTGGGGATAAAAATTATCCGGGGAGATTAGGGTTTCTAATTTTGGGTCGAAAACCCTAGGGCGAGTTGCGTTCTGGTATTCCGCCGGACGGCTCTAGGAAGCGGATAAGCGCTCATTCTAGACCGATCCGACCGGGGCGTGACAACAGGTATCAGAGGTTAAAATGATCCAGCAAGGTGAATCAGAAAGATCTGAGAGGCAACACCATCACTACGGGCGACAAGGAGTGTCGTTCTTCCAGGGCAGGGGTCCTGATGCCAACACCAGGGAGTGTTGATGCCAATGTCTAAGGGCATTGATGCCGATGTCAGGGACGTCGATGCCGATGTCAGGGGATATCGAAGGAGACTCTATAAGAGCTCAGTGATTGCAAGATCACTTCCCGGAGCAGGGGCTCTGATGCCAATGCATAGCATTGATGCCAACACTAAGGCGTGTTGATGCCAACCCCAGGGGGCGTTGATGCCAACACCAGGGCGTGTTGATGCCAATGCATAGCATTGATGCCGGCGCCAGGGGCGTTGATGCCGGCGCCAGGGGCGTCGATGACGGTGTCAGGGACATCGAGGTTCAGCTGAGTTCAGCAAATATGGTGAAACAAGATTGTGGGCCCATGACCCACAGGTCCGAAATTATTCTTGACAAGTTTGTTGATGCAGGTTGCTATAAGCATGGTGCAGCAAACATGCATCATCAGACTGGAGATGGAAGATGGAGGACTTTGAACATTGGAGGGCCAGTGTTCAACTTGCATGGAACATCGAGGGCGATGTTCAAATCAGGTGGGGGAGTATTGTTAGGGCCCGGTTCAGGCGGTTCGGCCTAACCCAAGCCCAGGCCCAAAATTAGCAGAAGCCCGGTCAACTAAGGATGTTGACCAGAGCAAATCAAGTGGAGCAACGCCGAAGACGAGCCACGCGTGCACCTTCTCGGACCCGGACGCGGTTGCAGCATCTTCCTCGTGCGCTGCGGGCGACGTCCTCAGCGACGATTTCGGAGGCGTGGACGACGTAGTCCACGGGAGCGACGGGATCGGCAGCATCCTCTTCTCCGCACGAAGCGGACTTTGGCAAAGGCGGTGTTCGCGGAGAGAGTGTTGCGCGGAGACGAGAAAGTCGGCGGCGGCTTCGGCCACGTCTTCGGAGGAAGACGCGTACGACGGACCTGGCGTGCGAAAGACTCGGACGCGGCTTCCTTCACTACAAAGGCTCGACGAGGCGGACGAGCTCGGGGTGCGTAGGAGCGTCACCATACCACCAAAGGCGGGCGCTGGGGAGCGACTCCACCGGCGACGGCGAGGCGCCATCGCCTCTTCCAGAGCAGGGCTCTGATGCCGCCAGGGGCGAAGGTCGGCGCGACGGTGCCGACGAGAGGACGAGAGAAACACAGCGATTGTAACCGGAATCACCGGTGAGGGAGGGGAAGAGGGCACCGACGGAGGTCGTCGGCGTTTGTAAGCTTCATCCGACGAATAAAGCTTCGATTTCTCTCAAAGCTCCTTTCCTCTGTTTCGGTGTTTCCGGCGACAACTTCTGGCAGCAGGCGGCTGTCGACGGCGAGGTCGCAGGCGCGGCGGCGCCCGGCGGCTGAGGCGACGCAGGCGGCGTCGAAAGCTTCGTCCGAGGTGAAACGGAGAAGACGAACGCGTGGGGCGTTCGTTTCGAGACGGACACTGTAGCGATTTTGACTAGGTCAAAATCGCAACGGCGAATTCGATTTCGAAATCTGACGTAAGGCGTACGTCAGCGGCGCGAGGCAAAATTTCGCAGGCGGCGAAATTTCACGATGACGTCAGCAAAGGCATGATTTTGACTTCGGTCAAAATTAGAGAGGGAGAGGTAATTTTGGATTTAGGGTTCCGATCGGTTTTCTCTAAATTAGGGTTAGAGTTTTCCATGCGATCTTGTATTTGGGGATAAAAATTATCCGGGGAGATTAGGGTTTCTAATTTTGGGTCGAAAACCTTAGGGCGAGTTGCGTTCTGGTATTCCGCCGGACGGCTCTAGGAAGCGGATAAGCGCTCATTCTAGACCGATCCGACCGGGGCGTGACAACAGGTATGAAAAAAAGGTATTGATGGTGGATGCGTGGCCCCGCGTACATCTTTTATTGTTCTTAACTCTCAAATCTCCAAAACGGCGGCCTTTCTCAACTCTCAAATTATGCGCGTAAAATTAATGAATATATGATGTGCAATTTTTGGTTATTGTTTATGTAATTATTTAAATTTCATAATATTTAAAAGACTTTCCTATGTTTATATATATATATATATATATATTTTTTTTTTGATAAATGTAAAGTATGTATAATACCTCTCAATTGATGGCTTTTTTTTTTCTTCAACCATACCAAAATCCTTAACTAAGCCATGATATATTTTTGACCTTTTTGTAGTATTTAGTTTTAAACTAAGTTAAATTCTTGTCAGAACTATATAAAATTAGTATATTTAGAAGTAAACTTCTAAAGCTTTTTAATGGTTCAAATGACACCCAATTTAGAGTTTAAATAAGCTCAAACAAGTCAAATTAAATTAAAAATATTATGCAGACCGTACCAAACTTGTTGAGTTGGCTCAAACCGACACATAGTGGCTAGTTTTAACCTTTAACAGGTCCCTAACCATTTATAAGACTTGAAAAATGATATAAAATTATTTTTCAAAAGCCCTAGAACAATAGAACAATAGGGAACAACAATGAAATGAGTTTGTACCCTATATAGCTTTTATTCAACTATTTTCTTCTTTCAAAAGTCTCCATTGAAAATCATTGTGATTAGAAGTCATCTTAAAACCCTATACATCTCAAAAGAGTCATTTCTTCTAGAGGAGCTCAAACACTATAGGTAAATACATCAAGAGTAATCTTGACTTTTGAATAAGCATTTCTCTCTCCCTCTTGTTTTATGTTTAGATTTTTATTTTTCTTTTTATGGATTTCTAGTTGATTGAGGTGCTCTTAAAAAAGACCTCATAGATAGTTTTATTTCTCTTCTTGCATTACAGGTTTGGAAAAGTGGTACTATTAAGAGAAAGGTGAGATCACTTGATGTAAACCTCTTTGAGGAAGAAAATAATAGTAGTCTAGTATGTTTGAAATCTTTGGTGGTGAATCTACATAGTTGGATGTAGGCATTGGAGTTGAACCACTATAAATTTATTATTTGCTTTGGTATTACTTTTGTTTAGATTAATTGTTATAATCTTATGGATATAGTCATTAGTTTAATCTTAAAGTGATATATTACATCATATCATAGTTATATTATAATTATCTCATTTATATTCATACTCTTTTTACTAGATCAAAAAATTTATTATACTTGTAAATACTTGTAAAGAAGAGAGAAATTATTTTTCAACACAATTCACCCCTCCCTCTTGTGTAGTAATTCCTTTTTCAGTATCAACTTGTAAAGTACAATGCAAACTACATATACTTGTTCCAACCTCTATGAATGAAGATTAGAGATTGATATTTTATATGGTAGCCTTTTCCTATTTCCTATGCAACAATGTCTTCATTGCTCAAAGTGTTCAAGTACCTAGGACTTTTGGTAGGCTTAATCTTGCAAATAGGCATTTTAAGAACTATAAAGGAGTTTCTCAGACAATTACCTCAATTCAATTGACTGAATATTGGAGAAATAATGCAGTTATAATTTGCAACAACACTTGGTGTAATAGTAATGGTGCTCACTTAGGAAAAGAATGGCAATCAATTGTTGATATACTATTGTCAATCGATTATTATAGAGGCTAAAGCTAATTACACAATGATTGAGGAATTAGCCTATTGCCTATCATCATGACAACTTATGCCATGAATTAGCTATCCTTGTAGAAATGTTGAATGAGTCCAATATGAAAACATTGCAACTGCTTGTTAATGGTTCAACCATTGATGAAGGATTAGATGTTGGAGTCATGTAGGTTGTTCCGATAGGCAAAAGGCTTGATTTTGCCTTGGCACTCAACATTCCAATGAACAACAAGGCTTAGTATTAAGTGCTATCATGTAACCTTTGACTAATTGCGCAACTGAATCTATATGTTCTCCATAATTTCACTAACTCATAGTTGGTCCTTAACCATATTTTAGGAACATAATGGATCAAGTAGCCTACTTTTGAGAAAATATATGGAGAAAGCCAAAATCATGCTAAAGCATGCATATTTTTCATGAGAAACTTAATACGAATGCTCATCGAAGAAAGAAGTTTATTCTAGTTGAAGGTGAATGCTTCACAAGTGGGTAGAAGTAGAACCTAGAGCCATGAGCAATATCAAATGGTTAAGCCATTAAATTCCTATAGAAAGACATCATATGCTAAATTTGGGTTTTGAAGCTAAAGCTTTGATAGCATCAAAACTAGTCGTATCATTGACTTTCTACGGAAGAACATCATAGAGTAGTTTGAGATTCCATAATAGCAAATAGTTAGTAAAAGACTCATTTTATCATTTTCAATCATTAGTGAAATTTTTTTAAAATATTTTTACAAGCTATTCTATATTTTATTTTTTTTTTTAATTTTAAGTTATATTAAGTTATATTAATTAGCGATAATAGCAAGTACTTTTTTAAGGCTTAAAATGAGAAGAAAAATAATAAAACATCTCAGCTGTTTCAAAATGTTTTTTCAGTCAAATCTTTGATTTTCTAGTCAAAACTTCTTTTTTTTAGCTATTCTTTACCTTAACAAAAAGGTATAAAACAATGCGTTAGTCAACGGTTTGAATCCTAAAATATTAAAAAATTGTAGTACTTAATTTATTTAAATTTAAATATTTATTAAAAAAAGCTCATTTTGTTAATTTCTGCAATAAGTGATGAGAATAAAATTACATTTATAATTTTTTTATATTGATGAAATAATAATTTAGTTCAAACTAAATTTTTGTCTCATATATACTAATTATTCTTTATAAGATGTATATTTATCATACAATTTAGTGGAGATAATTATTCTCTATAAAAAATTCATTAATTGTTTTTTTTATAAATACTTAAAATAAAATTTATTTCTTCTAATAATTGCCGACTAAGAAATATAATCAATTATAATTTTTTCCATGTACACACACTGTGATAAGGTCAACGGCAACACAAAGTAAAGTCTTTCATGTCAGAAGGGATCCGCTCCAAGTCACCAGAACGAATAATCAATGCTCTTAAGCTCTTATCTCACGCGCACAGTCCACATCTTACCGATTCTCAAATCTAGACCGTCCATTTATCACCAACTTCTGTTAAATACATTGCACTAGTATTGAGGATCAGCACTACTAACAGAAATCCCATGACCCTCCGATGCAGATAATGAGGATCTCAAAGAAATCGGACGGGTGGGATTTTCCAACGCCAAGCCCACAGCCGTTCTCCCCGTTAGGAAGTCGACCCTCGTTTCGGTTCCGCACTCTCCCCACGTTCAAACGGCGACTTCGCTGCTGCAGAGGAAGTACAAGAAAATTTTGTTAGATTTTGTTCCACAGGTTGAGGGAAATTTCTGCCTTTTCCTCGTTTTATAGGGATTCGGAGCGATTCATCCAGATTTCGATCTGAAAACCGCACCCTGTACTGCCGCTGGCGCGCTGTGTCGTGTTGAGGGAATGAATAATTCTCACCCTTCTGCTGCTGGCCCGAGCTCCGGATCGGGTGATGAATCGGTGCCTAGGAGGAATTCAAAGCGGCCAAAATGTAAAATCTCGTCTAGATCCTTTATTGTCTTGTCGTTTCAGCTGGGATTTGCACTGGAACCTTCGGTTGCTAGGTTTCCTTGCAGATTCGTTTCTCTCGGAAATGCTGCCATCTGCAGGACCTAAGTTTTTGTAGGAGTTTTTACATTTGTTTTGAGGATCTTTTGTTATTTCGGTTCATCTGTGTCTTTTGCTTCCTCCCACCCTTTCTAGTTCGTCATTTCGTAGAAGATCTTTTTTTTTCCCTTCTGTTGATCTTGAAGTTGCAAAGCAGTTTTATTATATTCCTGGGCTTTCTGCTGAAAACTAAGGTTTTTTTTCTTCTATTGGATACTCAGATTCCAGGTTTACACAGCAGGAGCTCCCAGCTTGCAAACCAATTCTTACTCCAAAATGGGTATGCTTTTGATTCTCTGTGCGCACTATTGGATACATATTGTAGGCAGGAAAATCTGATACTGCTTTGTGTAGGTGATCTCCGTTCTCATACTTGTTGGCGTCATCTTCGTTCCTATTGGTATTGCAGCGCTTTTGGCCTCCAACAACGTATGCTATGTTTTTTTTAAAAGTAAAAACTTGTTATTTTGGTTTATTTCTAATATTTCTGATTATTTCTTACTAGGCTTTCATTTGTAGGTTGTTGAAATTGTGGATCGGTATGATGCAGTCTGCATACCAGATAACATGACTGATAAGGTTGCATACATCCAGGATGACAATACCGAAAAATCCTGCACAAGAACGCTCACGGTAAGATGGCATCTTCTCTTTATTTTTTTCTTTACTTTGTACTTTTAGACTGGAGAAAACATAGACTAGTTTATTCCTCTTACCGTCAATGATTATGCGATGAAGAAATTTAGTTCACAGGCAATGGACAACTTGCTAACCATATTGGATCTTTTAAAGATTCAAGATTTCTAACATTATTTCCTTTCTCTTAGGTACCAAAAGATATGGATCAACCTATTTATGTCTACTATCAACTTGATAACTTCTACCAAAATCATAGGAGGTATCTACTGATCAACGTTCAATGTTTGACATTAGTATTTTCTTCTCTTCTAGTAACATATAAAAATCTTCAGCTGGTACTGCTCTTTGATGCAATCTGTGTGTAATATGTTTTATCTACTTCTTGATCAATGACAAAATCTGGTTCTAGGTATGTGAAGAGTCGGAATGATGCACAACTGAAGGATCCAGATAAATTTGCTTCTACAAGTGGTTGTGACCCTGAAAAGAACACCAAGGATGGATCTCCAATTGTACCTTGTGGTCTTATAGCTTGGAGTTTATTCAATGACACATACAGCTTTGCCATTGGTAACACAAATTTGTCTGTCAACAAGAAGGAGATATCATGGAAGAGTGACAGGGATCACAAATTTGGAAAAGATGTCTTTCCAAGGAACTTTCAGAATGGCACTTTGAAAGGGGGTGCTACACTTAACCCAAAAATACCTGTGAGATTCATATTTATAGTTACATTCTGTATGTATTTAGTTAGTTGCTTGTTAAAACAATCCATGATCGATAATCTAGTTATCAGCATTAAAAGATGATAAATACTCACCATTACATTACATAATTTGACAACTTGCATTCCTAAAGGGATAGTGGTTTGAGTATTTGAATTTTTCAGTATATTTTGTATCTGTATTCCAAATGATTGGTCTGAAGATATCCTACTAAGTAGAAAGGCAACCAGTTCAATGGAATGCCTGACTGGTAGTACTCAGTGTCCCTTAAAACTGACACCTGAAATGGAGTAGGTTTTGGTTAAGACTCCATGACACCACAAATTCAGCCTTTCTGTTATGCATTGGTATTAGTCAAATGATGCCTATATTTTTTTGCTTATTTTCCAAGATTGAAATGTCTATTCTGCACAGGTCTAAAATGCCTTTCTCGTTGACTATGTACTGTTCTACAATCAATTCCCTTCTCAGTTTAAAGCTATTTCTAATAGAAACACAAATGAAAAGGAGACTTATATGTTTTTTATCTGGCAGTTGAGTCAACAAGAGGATCTCATTGTGTGGATGCGCACTGCTGCCCTTCCAACATTTAGAAAGCTATATGGGAAAATAGAGCAAGATCTTAAAGCAAATGATGTCATAACAGTGTCACTGAAGAACAATTACAACACTTACAGTTTTAATGGCAAGAAGAAGTTGGTACTTTCAACCTCGAGCTGGCTTGGTGGAAAAAATGATTTTATCGGCCTAGCATATCTCACTATTGGAGGGCTATGCTTCTTTTTGGCTGTAGCCTTTACTGTCGTCTACTTGGTGAAACCTAGGTATGATCTATATTCCAATTTTCACAAAGTAAACTTAATTTCATAATTAGTTTTTATTTATTTTGGTAATTGAACATTTATCAAGTTAGAGTAGTAATAATTAGAGCCAGGGTTCAAGGTTTTGGTCCGACTAGACCAAAAGTATTGGTCGCGATCAGACCTGTACATACTGATCAAACCTATACATACTGGTCGAATCGGGCAGAGCAGCAAAAAAAAGAAGAAAAAAAAGAAGAAGAGGAGGAAGAAGAAGAGAGAGGAAAACTTGGACACACATCTCATACTGCCCACTCATGTTCCCTGCCACCCGCTCATATCTGCCGTCGCCCTAGTTCCCTGCATCTCTTCTTTCCCTTCTTTTCCCTCTTCATCTTCTCTTCTCCTTTCTTCTCCTCCTTATCCCGCTTTCTCAGCTCGCTTTGCTCTTCACCGGACCAATTCCTTGAACCTTTATTAGAGCATGGTTAGTGATAGAGCAACTAAGTTGTGAGTTTTTTTTCAAATTGTGTTTAAAGCCTATTGGAAAAATATGGAACCTAGCAAAGATGACAAGATTCAAATTATACAATATTGCAAGGCATATGTGATAATACTAGTACCACATAACACCATTATATATATATATATATATATATATATATATATGATTGCATATGTACCATTACCACCCCGTATGTTTATATCATATCATATGTTTCCACATTATATTTTTCTATTATAGTCTGTTCTATTCTCTTTATACAAAAGCATCATGCAACGATCCTAAATACAATACAGTTATCCTTTTGTTTTAATTTAGCAGCAAAGTGGATTTCCCTCTGGTGACATCATAACCACCTCCATTGGTAACCTTGCTAGTGGTAATAACCCACCAACTTCTCTTACTTTCTCTCCTGCCCCCAGTGAATTACACCATAGCAAGCAAAGGTCTTAACACTTTCTCCTCATTCACTACCTTAGCTTTTACTTGTTGATTCCCTAACCTTCAAGTTTATCACCAATTATCTCCAAGTCCTAAAAGCAACCTACTTTACAATTTTTGAAGCACCATCAAGCTTCACATGTGTCTTCACTAGCCTCTTCATCCTCTTTCTTTTTCACTAATATCTCTATGCACATTTTGCTCTCTTTGTGCCATCCTCTGTCATCTTAGCATAATCATGCTAGTTCCTCAACCTATGGCCTTCTTTTCCAATTCAGAGATTCTACCTCTGCTTCCAACAATTTCTTAGTGCCTCTCTCTCACATACTTTAGTGAATAAGACTAATACCTTTCTTCATCAATCTATATATTTACTCCTTTTTTTTACAAATAAACAATACTTTTTCTACATGTAGACTAACGTAGACTATTGCACGCACATCAGACTAAGGGTCTGTTTGGTCCCGCTGTTAATAGCTTTATAACTGTATTGTACTGCACTGTGCTGCACTGGCAAAATTTACAAGATGTTTGGTTAATAGTTTTTTAACTGCTATCAAAATTTAAAATAATAAATAAATATATTATTTTAAATTATTTAAAATAATAAATAAATATATTATTTTAAATTATTTAAAATAATAATTTATTTTATTTTTCTATAGTATGAAAATTTTGAATTATTTAAAATAATAGTACTTGAAATTTTAAACGAAATAATATAAATTACTTTTTTGAAAAACAGAAGCCGCAAAAGCTTCAAATTGTAGCTTTTCCAACTGCTTTTTTGCTACTTTTTTCTGCTTTTACTTTTCATTACCAAACAGTTTTCTTTCTGCTTTCTACTTAAAAGCAGCTTAAAAGCGGGGCCAAACAGGCCCTAAGTGTTAAGTACTTGTTGGCTATCCTCATGCTTTATTGCATAATCCTAATGTAACTAACATCTTTTATTACTGCAATTGATATTTTTTACCTCCCCATTCTCTCTTTTGACTCCTATGTGATATTAAGTGGCATCCAAATCCTTGAACATCATTTAGAGATTTTCTAGTTTGGGAATTACATGCAGAGGCTCAAAAAGCCGTCTCAGCAGGGACAAAATCACCCCCCCCCCCCCCCTCTTGTTATTTTGATTATTTTTGGTCATTAATGAAGCAAAATGTTGCCAAAATATTCTCCCACTTATCAATTAACAAAATTTCCTAAACAAACCACCATATTTTATTTCCTATTGCATATCCCACATGAAGATTGGAAATATCTTAGCGTGAATTATGTTCTAAGATTAAAAAAAATGTTTGATGACATGATTTTGTCTTAGTTGTAGTTGATAGGTTTTTCAAGACAATACATTGTAACCCATGTAGCGAGTCCTAGGATGCCTCTCATATGGTGAAACTATATTTTAAAGCAATCATACAATTTATATGGATTGCCATCTACGAGCCAAAGTGTAAAACTTGTAAGACACTTTAGAAGACCTTATGGAAAGTCTTTCACATCAATCTTAGGTTTTCATGTGCCTTCTATTATTAGATATATTATATTCAAACTGAGATTGTGATTCATAGTTTTGGTAACCTTATTTGATGCATTTTAGAGAAAAAATTGGGAATTGGAATTTACTAATGATGTGTTTGCCAATAACAATTCTATCAAAAGCACCTAGTTTGGTAATTACATTGGGGATTTTGTGGCTTGATGAACTCGCCTCTTTTGTAACATCCTTACCTGTCCTTGAACCTAAAATTTTAAAATTAGTCATAGTTGTAAATTGTAATATTTATATAAACTGAAATTTGAAACTATAAATACTAATAAAAATCAAATTATGATACAATACTTTATACTATAAGCTTTTCTAACAAAGTGATCTAGTATGAGCTTCTACTATATTTAAAAATTGGAACATTCTAAATACATAGCCGGATGCACGCAACCATTAGCAGTGGTACGTTTGAGAGTTTGTTGACCTAATCTAAAAATTGAAACTTTCTTAATACATGACTTTTAGTGCCTCCATACATGCTTGTATTTTGGCTATGCAATGATGGCGATCTTGCTAGCTGCCATTATCACTATTGGCCGCAAGTTGTGGTTCAACAAACAACATAGCAGTGGATCAGACGACCACCTTGCCTGAATGCTTGCCTCCAACTTAATATCTTATTGCAACTTTATTTCCATGGCTTGATATTGATCATAGAGGTTGGCCCCATTAAGCGTTGATTAAACTTTTCATGCTCATAAACTATATGTTGCTTCTCTATACGAAATGATTCCAAGCTTTCGAAGATTGCTTTGCTTATACATTTGGGCATTTGGAGGCTCTTACATAGCTGTTGCAAGGTGTTGCTTACTCAAGTGGCAATCCTAACCTTAAAAAAATATTGTTACAATAAATACATTACTAATTGTCATGCCCCGGTCGGATCGGCCTAAAAACAGCGCCTATTCGCTGTCTTAGGGCTGTCTGGCGGAACACCGGAACGTAACTATCTAGGATTTCCGACCCAAAATTCGAAATCCTAACACCCCGAATAATATTTTATCCCCAAATTACAAGGTCACTCAAAACCCTAACCCTAATTTGGGGAATCCGAAACCTTAAAGAAATTATACCTCAAATCGGATTTTGACCGAAGTCAAAATCAATCGTCGCCGATTAATTGTCACGCTGACGTCAGCCCTCCCGATTAATTCCGTCGCGCCGAATTTGCTCCAATGACGTCCGAAATCGAATTCGAAATCGTTCCAATTTCTCTCGTTGACCGCTGACTTTGCTTTGAATCGAACGCCGTTCGATTCGCTCGTCTTCTTCCTCTGCTTCGCGACGCCGCTTGCGTCGCTGCCGTCGCTGAGCGCCGCTGCGCTCGAGAACTCACCGGAACTCTGGGAGAGGACGCCGCTTGTGCCTCTCCTTTGTTGGTTGTTGATCGACAGCCACCTGTTGCTGCCGGAGGGCCGTGTCGCCGGAAACGCCAAGACAAGGGAGGGAATAGAAATAAAGGGGAATCTTTTATTCCAGAACTTCAAAGCTACAAAACTCTTCTCTGTGCCGACGACCCCCGTCGCCGGTGCCCCCGTCCCTCCCGCCGGTCATCGCCGGTTACACGCACTCATGGAACTCTCTCGTCGCCAAACCGTCGATGCTCCCTAGCGCCGACATCGGTGCCCTCTGGCACCGGCATCAATGCCCGTGGGCGTGGGCACGGGCATCAGAGCCCCTGCTCTGGTAAGGGCGACGGCGCTCCGCCGCCGCCGATGGAGTGATGCTCCCCTGCGCTCCTCCAGTGGTGTCACCTTTGCACCCCCTTTTTGCTTCGTCCGTCAGACCTTTAAAGGAAGGGAAGCGCGTCCGCACGCCTCCATGCCGCCGAGTCTTCCTCATTGTCCGCTCCCGCCGAAGCCGTTCGACCGTCGCCACGCCGGAAGACTCGCTCGCCTCCACAGAAGTCGTCGAAGACATCGCCTCCCACGTCCGCGCAAAGCTCGCGGAGAAGAAGACGCTGCGTGCGTCGTTATTGCCGAAGCCAGGTCAAAATCTGATTTTGACCCAATAAATCTCCCAAATCGGGCTCCATGATCACTGTTGCTGCGTGGGTTTGGGCCTCTGTCCGGCCCAATGGGTTCTGGGCTGAACTGAAAAATTCCGGGCCTGACAATTCTCCCCCACCTGATTTGAACATCGCCCTCGATGTTCGGTACGAGTTGAACATTGGCTCTCCAATGTTGATGTCCTCCATCTCCTGCCTCCAGTTCGATGATGAATGTTACTGAACCACGTTACATGGAATTGATACGCCTTTGACTTGACACAACCAAGCTGCATACTATCGCACCCTCTGGTACTCTGTCTGACCTCTTGTGTCCCAGTCATCTCCCGCCATAGTGCTCCGCCCAACTCAATACGAGCAGGGTCACCTCTGTGACGCATCTCTCTAGATGCTCCGCTCGACCTATGTTCGTTGAGTTCACGGTCTAACGCACTGGATCATCGTGCTTACAGCAACCTGCATCACCAAACTTTGTCAAGGATAATCTCGGCCTATGGGTCATGAGCCCACAATAATCTTGCTTCACCATCTCTACTAAACTCAACTCTTATAGAGCTCTACCTCGATGTCCCCTGACACCGGCATCGACGCCCCCTGGCGCCGGCATCAATGTCCTTATGCATTGGCATCAACACCCTCTGGTGTTGGCATCAGGCCCCTGCCCTAGAAGGACGACGCTCCTCGTCGCCGGTGGTGATGTTGCTCCCTCTCGGACCTTCCTGATTCACCATCATGGCTGAATCTTTACCTCTGATACCTGTTGTCACGCCCCGGTCGGATCGGCCTAAAAACAGTGCCTATCCGTTGTCTTAGGGCCGTCCGGCGGAACACCGGAACGCAACTATCTAGGGTTTCCGATCCAAAATTCGAAACCCTAACTCCCCGAATAATATTTTTATCCCCAAATGACAAGGTCACTCAAAACCCTAACCCTAATTTGGGGAATCCGAAACCTTAAAGAAATTATACCTCAAATTGGATTTTGACCGAAGTCAAAATTAATCGTCGCCGATTTAATTGTCACGCTGACGTCAGCCCTCCCGATTAATTCCGTCGCGCCGAATTTGCTCCGATGATGTCACGCTGACGTCGGCCGAAATCGAATTCGATTTCGAAATCGTTCCGATTTCTCTCGTTGACCGTTGACTTTGCCTCGAATCGAACGCCGTTCGATTCGCTCGTCTTCTTCCTCTGCTTCGCGACGCCGCTTGCGTCGCTGAGCGCCGCTGCGCTCAAGAACTCGCCGGAACACTGGGAGAGGACGCCGCCTGCGTCTCTCCTTTGTTGGTTGTTGATCGACAGCCACCTGTTGCCACTGGAGGGCCGTGTCGCCGGAAACGCCAAGACAGGGGAGGGAATAGAAATAAAGGGGAAGCTTTTATTCCAGAACTTCAAAGCTACAAAACTCTTCTCTGCGCCGACGTCCCCCGTCGCCGGTGCCCCCGTCCCTCCCTCGCCGGTCATCGCCGGTTACACGCACTCATGGAACTCTCTCGTCGCCAAACCGTCGACGCTCCCTAGCGCCAACATCGGTGCCCTCTGGCACCGGCATCAATGCCCGTGGGCGTGGGCACGGGCATCAGAGCCCCTGCTCTGGTAAGGGCGACGGCGCTCCGCCGCCGCCGATGGAGTGATGCTCCCCCGCGCTCCTCCAGTGGTGTCACCTTTGCACCCCCTTTTTGCTTCGTCTGTCAGACCTTTAAAGGAAGGGAAGCGCGTCCGCACGCCTCCATGCCGCCGAGTCTTCCTCATTGTCCGCTCCCGCCGAAGCCGTTCGACCGTCGCCACGCCGGAAGACTCGCTCGCCTCCACAAAAGTCGTCAAAGACATCGCCTCCCACGTCCGCGCAAACGCTGTGTGCGTCGTTATCGCCGAAGCCAGGTCAAAATCTGATTTTGACCCAATAAATCTCCCAAATCGGGCTCCATGATCACTGTTGCTGCGTGGGTTTGGGCCTCTGTCCGGCCCAATAGGTTCTGGGCTGACCGGAAAATTCCGGGCCTGACACTAATGGTAGCTATTCTCTAGCATTTTCTATGATGCCAAATGAGATAACATTTTGGCTTTTAAGTGCTATAAATGTCAATCAATGATTAAGAGAAAAAAAAAGTAATTTGAGAGTTCGAGAGGGTTTTGAGAACCTAAGAGAGAGTTAATTGTTAGTGAGATGTGAGGGAATGAGTATATAACAAAAATAGTCTCCTCCCTCAACAAACGGCAAGACATTATTTTTACTTATTTATTCATTTTTTAAGAGTCATCAATGGCTAGTACCAACCGTAACAATCAGTATCAATACATGCATGTGCCGATATGGGTCAATTTCCAATGGTAGTATCGACTTGTCATGGGTCAAGTAGGGATCAATATATTTCATTTAATTGATCGTGACATCATAAGTATATATAATGTACATAGTCTTTTTGTTTCTTGTATATGGATAAACAATGCATCATGCTATGTTGGGCTAGGGAAATCCTTGTGGGAGCATAAACTTCATGTGGTGACAAGTAAAATGATTAAAATTAGCCCACCTTAGGCAAATAAATCCTTTAGCTCACACAAGGCACACTTTATGGCCTTGGTATAATGTTCAAGGGGTGAATGTTCTTGGTTAAATCAGACTTTAGGATAACTATTGAGTTTAACATTGAAGGTTCCACACTTTGCACAGCATCCTCACACCTTTGCACTAATTTTCTTTTTATCCACTCTCTCTCCTCTCCATGCTCCTACACCATTAACAATTTCATTGATTTTCCTAGAGGGAAAAATGGAAAGGAAGGAAAGTTATATTTTTCTCAATTTCCTTGGAGCAATAGAAGGAAAAGGAAAAGAAGGAAAAGTGGATAAAAATCTGATACAATTACCATTTTTGGTTCCGTCCAATTTAGATTGAAATCATAGGGTTAAGTAAAAAAAAGCATATAAAGATAAATGTACTCATACATTTTATATAAATCATATTTTTTTTTAAAAAAAAGAGTTTACACTGTGTATACTAGAAGATGAAGAAAAAAATGTAATTAAGGAATGAGAAATGGGGTGAATTAAATATAAATCACATGTATGGCACATGATTTGTACTTGTACTTTTATGTAACAAAATTGCTCATTGTTGTCTACTTGTTGCTGGTTATAGAGGCTGACTCGTCATGGATATACAGCACAATTAAGCTCAATACGATACTATCTGAATAGGGAGGTGGTAGTGAGGGGCTGAGGGCTCATTGCGTTTTTTCCTGTGGATTGCCTGTCATTGCCTGAATGCCTGCTCCTTGTCAAGGAGGCTGAGCCTCCGCAAAGTTCCAGAGTACTGAGCTCCGTGCGGGGTTGGTTAGAAGCAAGGATTATGTATATCAGCTATGCGTGCATGAGAGAACCAATTGGATATGAGAGGGATTTGCTGAATTTGGACAAAACCAAAACAAGGAAAAAGAATTGGAACTCGCCTATTTTCTAGACCCGAACTTTTTCCTCCTTTCTTCTCTCTCCCTCTAAAGAAATGAAGGGAAAAGTCATTTTCTCTTCTTTCCCTTAAAAGAAATATTATAAAGAAAAATTTAGTAGTTTTTACATCTTACTCGTCTATCCCATGAATGCATTTTTTTTGCTTTTCTTTCCTGGTCTGGATACACCGTGATATACTTATTTCTTAGAGAGGAAATATGTAAATAAGAAAAACTTTATTTAATTTTGTAAATTGATCCCTCTACATTGTGTAGTTTTATATCATTATGTTAATTATGCAAATTGGCCCTCAGTTCAAAAAAGATAAAATCGTCCCAATTTATTTGTTTTCATGTATGATGTGGTTCGAGTTACTTGCGAATTCAGCTATGAAGACTCCTTGACTTTCAAATTGTCCACTATATGCATAAAGATTGCAACTAGAGCCATATATTTTTTTTTATCAAAACAGTACTTGGCACTGTATATTTCTTGAATTTTTTCCATCTATAGAAGTCTGCGAATATCCATGTATAATTTTCAAGCTACAAATTGACCATTGGAGTTAAGATTTTTGAATGGGCTCCTATAGTTTCTATAACTTCTGTATATTAACTTTTTATGCTTCTGAATTTCTCGCGAACCTATTCTTCCTTTCATGATGACATTTTTGTACATTGCCTGTCGTCTGGATTAAAATTACTACAAGTACAATTACCATATTTTTCTTATATCTTTTCGTAACTTGCTTGTGTTCAACTTGCAGAAAACTTGGAGACCCTTCATATTTGTCATGGAATAGAAATCCTTCTGGGCATTAATGTTCTGCAGGTGTGTGTGAATGTTTAGTAATTGTGCGCGCATTAGGAAGAAATACATTGTAAGGAAAATGAGAGAGTCTACTTATTGTATGTTTAAAGACTAGAACTGATTGCAATGATGAGCTTAAAAGCTACCATAGACTTCCTATATGGATTATTATGATCTCTCCGAGCTAGTCAAAAAGTTGTAAACCCCACCATCATTTGTAGACATAGACCATTTAGTTGGCTTGTGGAAAGATTTTATTATGTATAAAAAAGGGGTTCTCTACCAATTTCGAACATTGGTCTGATTTTTCAGCTTATTGATGCTTTGTATATTGACTTGAATTCAAGCCACCATGCTAAAAATCGAATGTCAAAAGAATCATAATTGGATGCCATAATAATGTGTTGAAATGAATCTTGGAAGCATACAATATGGAGGATGGTGAATTATTTTCATGGCAGGGTGAGTTTTCATCATCATGCAAGGTACTTCATGATCAGCTTTAAGCAAATGGATAATTAAATAAATCTCTTAAAAAATAATTGCATGTAATTATTTGTCATTTTGAATATTGTGTGAGATTAAAAAAAATGCATATTTGTATGCCCTTTCTAACCAATAAATTGTTAATCATATATGATTATAAATGATGATTCACTTCACTAGACTAGACAAGGTGGTCACTTTGTTGGGATTTGATTCAGCATAACGTCCTCGCAAGTAGCAATCCTAAGGACTTTGTGTGACATGGACAAAGCACCGTATCTTTCTTCCACTTTGGTCCAATCTTTGGCATAATAAAATTGTGACCTTGGTTTCCAGATGATCATGGCTGCAATGAGGACATAGTACCGATAGACCTGGCCCCACCTGCAAGTTGTGGAATCTATCTTCCCAAATTTATTCTTATTCTCATGATTAACGCCCCTTATGAACCAGTAAGCTTCCCAAATCGCATAATGCCAAAAAGGTCAACCTCACATCCTTTTTATCTCTCTGATCAAGTGGTTTCTCTAGTGGATGGAGTCACTCTTGCATTACAAGCTCTGTCAGTCCTCATTCATCGGTCAAAGCAAACCATGTAAATTCTTCCTACAGATTTATAGAAAAAACAATCAATCAATCTTTAAACAATAAACTGACAGCACCAATCCGTGAACCAAGAACTCGAGCTCAGGTCTCTTGTGATCGACATTAATTTTAACTCTTATGTACAAGCCTCCCAAGTTCTATGAGCAGGAATGCCAGCACAACACAAGCAGCATATATTATAGTCTACTAGATAGATACTCCAACACCTCGCGTGCATATGGAAAGGAGTTCATTAAACCGGGGCAATGGCGTTCTCCAGGGGAAGCGGCTCCGCAGTGTGCGACGAGAGGCGGTGACGGCAGGTGGGGCAGGAGCAGTGGGACAGCAGCCAAGTGTCGATGCACACCACGTGGAACCGATGGCCGCACGCCGGCAGTTCACGGATCTTCTCTCCGTCGGCAAAGTCGGAGAGGCATATCGCGCAGCCCGGTGCCGGTGCCATGGCCGGCGATCCAGGCCGCTGCGGCGGGGCGACGTAGGTGGCAACGGGGAGGGCGACGACGTCCTCGCGCTTGAGGCCCGCGTTGAGGCGGCGGTGGTTGACCCAGCCGACGGGCTCGGTGAGCGCGCGGCGCGTGCAGCGCACCACGCACTGCAGCATCGAGTTGAGCCCCAGCGCGCACACCAGTGCGCATATCATGGCCGCCAGGATTACGACCACGTCGTAGTCCATCGACGCCTCGCCTCCGCCGCCGGCGCCGACCATTGCGTCGTGTGTCGACGGCGAGGCGGCAGGGGAGATCGAGAGGTTGTTAGTGGAGGCGCGGTGCGGCAGGTGAGGCGTCTCTTCCATGGTTCTAGTAGATGTCAAGCTTGGTTTGCTAGTGTTATAACTCCAAAAGAAGAACGGAAGCGAAGATGGCAAATGGTAGTGTGCTGAGCCACTTATACAACTTTTTCGGTGAGGGGGTTTGGAGTGGAAAGGCATCTTAGAACATTGGGATTGGACTCCTTTTAAGACATATTACACTAGGATTATTTGATTCCATCATTCAAACTTCCTTCAAATGCATGAGTTTGTATTATTGCGTTGTGTCTTATAGATAGAGGTAGGTGGCCAATGGATGGAAATTCTTAGCGGGCCCAGCCTAAATGACTCGACACGAAGTTAGGCGGGTTCGGGTCAGCTATAATTATGTTTGGGTCATAAATATGCCAACCCGTTTATGACCTGAAAATAATCAGGTCGTGTCGGGTTGTAAACGGGTTGGTCCGCTTAACCCGATTATATTGTATATTTACATATATAAATTTTAAATATAGGCCTACCCAACTCCTAGTGCTAGCCCATAAGCTCAAATCTCTTCTAATCATCTTTTAGCCTACACCACAAACCCAACTTTTTATAAATTTTAATATAATTTTTAACACTTTGTTATTTATGTATAACATATGAATGATAAATTTATAATCAGGTTATATCGGGTTGACCCAATTATATTCGGGTCGTGTTCAAGTTAAACAGTTTGACTCAATTAATTAAACGAGTCATGTTCGGGTTGGCTTAATTGGGTCACGGGTCACAGTTTACACAACCCGTGTATGACCCACTGACACAAATTGCCAGGTCTACCCGTTACGGCACCGCTCAACCACCAGCGCCCATCTCCGACCAACGTCATCAACGACCCTCCGTAACCATCTTCGACCTCATGTGTGGTATTGATGCATTCATATTCTAGTAACCTCATTTAATTTTGTTATATTGTAATGTGAATGTTTAATGGTAGTTGTTAAAAATATGCATTTTTTTTTCTACCAACACATATTTAGGTTAACAATGGATCTTAATAATATGATAGCATCATCAAGTGGGTTTGCACCAATGGAGAAAGTAACAGAATCAAAATAAGTAATATTACTTAATATAACTATTTTTTATTTATATGTTGAATATTTAAATTAGATTGTTTATAATAGAAAACTTGTGAACATTTTCAAAGTTCTTCCAATGAGCCAAAAATTGGTATAGAGTTTTTGAATGAAGACCAAGCTTATGTATTCTATAATGAATATGCAAGGAGAATAGAGTTTAGCATTAAGAAATATAATGTTGAGCGTTGGAAAGATGGATCCTTAAAGTATCGAAATTCTGTTTATAGCAATTAGGGGACTCGACAAATACATCATACACATGTTACTAAGAAGCCTCAATCTAATTATAGAACTAATTGCATGGCTCATGTTGAGTTCAAGATAGATGTCAATGATGTATGGAAGTTAAATCATTTAGAATTGAAACACAACTATGAAAATGGCAAGTCGTGATAAAGTTCATTTGCATAGGTCACATAGAAAGATTTTACCATATCAACGTGCCATGATAGAGCAAATGACTACATATGGAATGAAAGCAACACACATATTCAATTTTTTTCAGGCAACATCAAATACTTCTCAAATGTTGGATTTATTAGAAATGATAGCAATAATTTTATTGGTAGACTAAAAAGATAATAGTTATAAGTAAAAAAAACACAAGGCCTTGAATATTTAAGAAATAGACAAATATCATATCCTAGTTTTGTTTATGTTATTCAAATTCATGAGACAAGAAAAGTTACCAATATTTTTTGGGCAGATGGTAAAGCCATCATTGATTATGCATATTTTGGTGACATTGTGTCATTTGACATGACATTCCAAACCAATAGCCCCAAAATGTCATTTGCTTCTATTCTTAGAATTTATCATCGTAAGTAGACAATTTTATTGGGGGCTACCTTACTTTTTGATGAAAGTGCAAATTTATTTATCTGGCTATTTAACACTTTTTTATCAGTAATGTTAGGAAAGGAACCAGTGATAATGTTTACCGACCTATCAACTGCTATTTTCAAAGCAATAAAATAAGTTTTCCCTACCACCAGCCATCGATTATGTTTGTGGCATATTTTTATGAATGACACTACCAATTTGAATAATCTCATTCATAGTACACCAAATTTATTGTTGGACTTAAGAGCTTGTGTATATGAACAAAGTAGTGTACAGAAATTTGAGTTGTTGTGGGAAGAGTTGATGAACAAGTATAACCTGCATGAGAATTATTGGATTCAAAATTTTTACACAATCCAAGAAAAATAGACATATGTGTACCATGTGGATTTATTCTACGTTGACTTTACTACCACCAGAGTATGAATTGTCAGTTTCAAAAATTTTTTAAGAAAAAAATAATGATGTTTGAATTCTTAGAACAATACGATAAAGCTATTGCATTTTTTCGGAAAAAAATGTATTAAGATTTTTGGTCCAAAAATAGTAGTCCAATTCTGCAAACATGTGACATGATAATGTTAGAGGAAGCGGCTGCAGTTTATTCAAGGGTTATATATACAAAATTTGCTGAACAATTTTCAAACTGTCATTTACATGCGAACTATGCAACTATGATGGTTTAGAGCAAACATATAAGCTAGCATCTAAATGCAGTGGGCTTTCTTATTTCATTGTATTTAACTCAACTACATTGATAGTTGATTGTGACCGTAAAATATTTCAATATTATGGTATTTTGTGTTTGCATAGTTTAAGAGTGTTGACCTACAATAATATCCTAAATTTGCATGTTAAAGAGATGGACCAAAAAGGTGGGATTAGTTCCATTATTAGTGATTCATTAATCGATTCCAATAGGAAAGAAAGGTTATCATCATTGTATACATGTTTTTTCTAGAAATCATATGTATTATCAACCAAAAGCATAAATTGTCAAGAGGACCTTGAGATGATTGATGGTGCAATTGATAATATTACTTTGATGGTGGAGCATGCAATTCTAAATGACGTTGAGGAGGAAAGTGTTGAAACATGTAGTAATAATGTGGTCACCGGGACTAACATTGCAATTAGGCCACCTCCAATTAAAAAGGATTGAAGGAGAAAATGAAGAAAAGTGTGCTTGAAAGGATACCCAAAAAAGGATTAAAATCTAAACCAAAACCATATGGTCTAGAACTTGCTGCAAATGAACTTGAAGGATTTAATAATGAGATGGTTCAGTCACTAGTAGTTCAATGTTTGATATATGTTTCGTATTGTTCAATATGTATTATTCAATGTTTGATATTCTAACTTTGTTTGTAGGAATCACACATGCACATGCTAAATCCCTAGAATGTATCGTTCATACAATTGATTCTACCTAAGTCAACACTAAACTAGGTATGAACATATCTGCAAATGCATACTTATGCTGGTTTACACACATGCATGTCACCTCTAATTTGTGCTCTCAACTTTCTTGCAACGTCAGCAGGAGTTATTGGCTTCTATAAGTAGGAGACTAAACTTTGGCAAACAATCATAGAAGACTTCATGTTTTTTTTGGATTAATGTAACCAGAGTTGATTGTAATTTTGAGATTATTGTAAAATCACATTGTACTTTAAGACAAGTTGATATTTTTATGGTAGAATTTGTGTATGTGATAATCATTTTGGGAATGGAGATGATTAATATTTTATAGCTTGTGCAATTAGATTTTGTGATTGCATGCGGTTGATAGTTTTATTGCCTATGATGATAGTTTTGTCAATGGAAGTGCTTTGTGTTTATACAGCTTGTGATGATAGTCTTGTGACTCGACAACTTGTAACATGTTTTTATAGCTTTTACAATTAGCTTTTGTGATTGGAGATGGTTGATGTTTTTGCTGCTTTTCGTGATAGTCTTATGAATGGTTGATGTTTCAATTGTAGAACCCTATTGTATTTGGTAGAACCAATTATCATAACAATGGACGGGAATGAACACCAAGCCACTAGCGGAAATATTCTCACTAGTCACATGATTAATATAATGCAAGATAGAGTCCATTAAGCCTCATATGTACAAATTCTATTAAATAAAGCATTTCAATAATGTTAACTAGTGAATAAAAAATAAATAGAAAATAACTAGATGATTACCGAAAAATTAGTAGAAATGTAGACAAATAGAATATTTATATGTGTCCTCTAATGCTCTTGCATGGACAAGTATTGCGTATGCATCAATAACCTATAGTCAAATCAACATGTTAGATATTGACAATTTTTTTTTGACTAAATTGACTAAAAAATAAGGTACTTTGCTTACATCATCCACAAGCCTCTCGCCAAAAAGAATTCTTTAGATAAATCATGTATACAACTCCATTGTGCCAACATTAACTCTATCTATATGAGTTGCTAACAAATTCTCTATTTCACTATATTCAGCCTCACTTATCAAATCTCGGCCAACATAGTCTTTTCTGTTTAAATACTGATATAAAGTTCAACCACATTAGTTATTAATCTGATGGGCAACAACCATTAGCACCTTACCAAATTTTCAATTTGACAATCCTCTGCTTTATTAGGAACTTCAATAACCTACATAAGTAATATTTCATTATTATACCATATCAATGTAAAAGTTGGGTAAACATTAATAAATTACCTATTCGACTTTCTTTTTTTTTCGACATGTGCTTGCGTATATGGGTTTAGATTTGTATGCCCATGGTATGTTTTCTTCCCCTCTATCGACTATAAATTCTTGGGGTCTCTTTCACCAACTCCTGCGTCTGTCAATGCCTCATTGCACATTTGAATATGTTCCTGTAATCTGCTATTTTCAGCTTGGAGAGCTTCCAACTATTGCATCCACTCTTCCTTATTACCGGCATCCTATTGAATCACAAAAGAATAAAGCAGTGTTGTACATTAGATATACATGAGAATGTTAAAAGTTCATCTTCTCCTCTTCCTTTGGTGGCATATATTGTTGCAGCAATATATCTTGAAGCATCTTAATGTCTTCTTTCATATTTTTATTTTCTGCTTCAAGAACATCTATCTTTTCCATCAACCTGCATTTTTCTACATCTTATTATAGGGAAAAAAATATAGATTATCTCCCATTATAGAGTTTGATAATATAACTCATGATTTTCAAATATATAAATCTCATGTAGATACGCATGAGAATGTTAAAAGTTCACCTTCTCCTCTTCCTTTGGTGACATATGTTGTTGCAGCAAAATATCTTGAAGCATCTTAATGTCTTCTTTCAAGTTTTTATTTTATGCTTTAAGAGCATCCATTTTTTTTCCAACCTGTCAATATTTAATTTTTCTGCACCCCATTATAGAGAAAAAAAATATATAGAATAGATTTTATTGTAGAGTTTGACAGTATAACTTATATATTTCAAATATATAATTATAATGCTCACTTTTTCACCAGGGAATACATGCGGAGCCCCTAACGCTAAGGAGAAAAGTTTTGGGGAGCCTAGATACAAGAAACAAATGCTCCTCTTTTATAGCTCGGGCCAATTCATTTATTATATGCAATTAAGAAAGTCAAATCAATAGAATATATAAAAAATTTTGTCTTTCCAATAAGGTGTCATACCATATCTTCATATACTTTAACAATTATTTTCTCAAGGTACAATTTCTTCTTAACTTTTTTTTAAAATTTCTTCTTAATTTAACATTGGCGTATCTAAAGAGCCAAGGATACACATCCAATTGAACAACATCTGTAGTTGATAGTATACGCTCATAAAACCAAATCTACAATATTAACAAGTATATCACATTAATATACTAATTTTAAAAAACACTTACGAAATTAAATATTACAAAGCATAAATAGAACTTACATTGTGTATAATTACGCATCCCCCTATACTGCTTAAGCCTTTATTTTTTGACTTGTTCATTTGATTTATTAAAAATCTATATATAGCTTCTTCCCAATTGTATTCATTTATTTGATTAATATTATCTATATAACTAACTAGACTACTAAAGTACACTATAATTATTTTTATAAAAAAATGTACAAAATACATACAAAACTACTAATTTCCTTAACCTATCATGATCATAATTTTCATCTAACCTACGTGTATGTTTTAATTTTCTTTCTAGTATTAAACGTTTTACACATACACCTTTAAATTCCTGATTCAAAAATTTAGACTGCCCTAAACCTTTTTCTAAATTAACAAGCTCACCTTGGAGTTTAATCCAAGGATGAGTGCTACATCATTCAAAAAAAATTTGACTAAATTTTGGTTAATAAGAAAACTATTAGTTTGCCAATTCTAATGTTTAATTAAGTATCCTAAATTAATTCTATCTAACTTAATTTAAGAACTTTCCCAAAAAATAATAAAAGGCGTGTTATCCAATAATCCAGTCGACCTAAATTAAAAACTTATTTAAAATTTTTTTACATTATATTAAAACTACACCTACTGGGTGTTGGGAAACCCCGGGGATTTTAAAATTTTATAAACATACACAGCGGAAGCAATCCCCGAAACAGGCCGGTCCCAAAAACCCAGAAGATCATGTCATGCGAGGGAATCGACACAGTGAGTGAGAGATGATACCTTAGAGCAATTTAAGGGGATACGATGTAGGCGCCCAAGTGTTCGCCCTCTTCAGTCTCACACACAGCCGATGCTCGAGTTCTCTTCTTCCACGCCCGGTGCTAGTCTCGGGAAGAAAATCCACGCTCTTGGGAGTACTCCTCAAGAGCTTGCACCACCCTCATAGTGAATGCGTCAAGAGGGGAAGGAAGGAGAAATCGCCAAGGAGAGCTTTCCAAAAGCAAGTAGGCGCTAACTCCTCTCAACCCTCTCTTTTATAGAAATCATGGTGACCCTTGAAATTCTAAAATAAATTCAGAATTAATTTCTAAATTGATTCATCATTAATTATAGAATTAAATTCAAAATTAATTATAGAATTAAACTCTGAATTAAAGTCTCATAATGGCCATTAATGGCATGACTCTTTAAATTTAAAATTAAATTCAGAATTAAATTTATAATTAATTACAGAATTAAATGCAAAATTTAATTCCCCATGATAACTATTGGGTCGGGCGACTTATCCTCATGGCCCATTAGGCATCATGACCCATTGGGCCTCATGGCCCATTAGGCCTCACGCCCCATTGGGCTTCAAGACCCATTGGTCCATGCTAGACTTCATTCACTTGGACCATTTGGCCCAAAATGAAGTTTAGCTCCAATAAGTCCCTTCCATCTCATCAGGTACAATGGCGCTGATAAATTCTCCCAAATAGATCCGAGTTATCCAATAACTCGATCATAAGGCTACTCGATTAATACGAGAAATCGAGTATCAAGTTGTGCGACCCTGTAGGTTCCTCTGACGTTGGCAATGATGAACTCAGGTCATCACAAGTAGTGAGTGACACCTAATAATGCATCGCTGCTACCCAAGTCTTTGGAATTGATATCAACATCGACATCCCCATCATCGCAACAAGATACCGATGCATTACAGTCTCTTTGTCAAACTGATATCCGATTGGACAAAGCGTGTCACCACTTTGTTTTCACCTATTCTCATGGTCATGACTAAATCAGGCTTTCATCTGGGTATGGCTATACACTTTCAGTTATGCAACCATAGGGGGGCCCCGTGGATATCAAGCTTCCCTTAGGTAGGGACAAAATGTCTATCCATTGATCTTCGCATATGGGTCGTGACATACCCAATAACAACCGTTATGACCTCCCTGCTATGGTGAGGTGTTAGGTTGTATCAAAGCATGTCTCTAACCATATAGAAGAGTCAATGACCTCAAGTCAAGGGATCAATGTATCTCCTATCACTTGTGAGGTTAACTCATGACACCAAGTTAGAGCATCACAGCGGGTCAGTCCAGTATATCCACCACTGATATACCCATATGCCTAAGTTAGCGTCTCGTACTTAACCAACCCATATACCAATCTCACATGTACCAGAGCTGTCTCTTATCCACTCAGGTACTTGACTGGGGACACACCGGTTGAGCACAGATCCAATCTGTCTCTAGGGACATTATCATACAAGTAGAGTTGCATGACTTATCATAGATCAAACCATGTCCAACAAAGTTCGAGTTTTCCTCTCAGACACACCATTCCATTGAGGTGTTCCAGGAGAAGTGAGTTGGGATAAAATCTCACACTCTCTAAGATAGTCAAAGAACTCACCACTCACGTACTCTCCACCACGATCTGATCGAAGAGTCTTAATAGATCTACCAAGCTGATTCTCTACTTCATGTCTAAACTCCTTAAATTTCTCAAAGGATTCGGACTTATGTCTCATCAAATAGACATAACCATATATACTGAAATCATCAGTAAATATGATAAAGTACTTGTACCCTCCTCTAGCTTGTTTACTGAATGGCACACACACATCACTATGTATGAGATCCAATAAACCTCCTGCCCTTTCTCCAATCTTGGTGAAGGGCGCTTTTGTCATCTTCCCTAATAAACAAGGTTTACAAGTATCAAATTCCCCCAAGGAGGTTGAATCTAACAATCCATTTGCATGGAGTTGTTTAATGCGATTCTTGTTTATATAGGCTAATTGACAATGCCAAAGGTACGCACCACCTAAACCACTCAGTTTGATCATTTTATGATTTATGTTACAAATAGAGTTATCCATGTCCAAGACATATAATCCATTGCATAAAGTACCATTCCCATAAAACACATTTGCAAATGAAAAGGAACAAGAGTGCTCTTTTATTTCAAATTTAAATCCTTTCCTTGCCAAACAAGGAATAGATATAATATTTTTGATAAGAGAAGGTACAAAATAGCAATGATCTAACTCTAACTAAAGTCCAGAAGGCAAGGAGAGCGTCAAAAGTTCTACAGCAACAGCAGCAACCTGTGCCTCGTTACTAACTCGTATGTCAATCTCTTGATAGCATGCAAATATATGATATTTCGTGACTTATTTTTTACTATTATTTTGGAGTAAATTGCATATTTTGTCTCATTTATTTGCCCAAATACTTTATATTATTTAGAATCTTCACTTATCCTTGAATTCATTGAAATGTAAGGATTTCGCCCACAAATTGGTGGAATTTGGGAGGTCTGAAGATATGGGACAATTCCTCATGATGAGACGAAGCTACATGAGAAATTTCAGCTCAAATGAAGTTTTCTATACTCTTCACGGGCATGGCCGTGTATGAGCCTGCTTTCCCAGACTACGTCGAGCCGTTCACAGGCACACCCATGCATCCATGCACGGCCGTGAAGGGTTTAGCTGACTTTTCCAGAATTCGACGAAACGTTCACGGGCACACCCGTGAACGCATACATGACCATGAAGAGTAAGTTTTGTAGAAAATAAACCTCGACGAGCTGTTCATGGGCATGGCCGTGCATCCATGCACGGTTGTGAACGGTTCTGCCTAGTTTCGAAAGGTGTTCAATTTTTAAGCCATATCTTACTATTTTTGGAACATAATTCACTGAAATTTGATGGAGACCTTCCCAACTTAGCAATGGACATTTTGGGACTAGAATCAGGCGATTTGGGCGAGCGGTTGTGGAGAACAAGCAAAAGGGGCGATACCTAGGGTTTGATGGCGATTTCTGGCGACGAAAGGGTATTCCAGCTAGATTTCTCCTTCGTTTCGACGCGGAAGTTCATGCCCTGCCCTCTCTCAACGTTGATCTAGTCTTCCTTCTGGTTTGCATTAATTTATTTGAGAGATTTCGATGTACTTCATGATGAACATTGTGGTGTAACTTCTTTT
The DNA here is from genome assembly GCA_027563935.2 of Costus lasius. NCBI lineage: Eukaryota > Viridiplantae > Streptophyta > Magnoliopsida > Zingiberales > Costaceae > Costus > Costus lasius. The sequence continues at coordinate 21,561,169 of CM050450.1, read as the reverse complement.
CGGGGTTTGGGCGTAGCCCACTGTAAGAATGTTGATTGTTAATGTTTGATCTACACTTTATCTAAACTTATCTTTGTTCTTATTCATGTCTAGGAAGTTTTAATTTATGATTATGTAATGGTCATGCATATTTATACGTTGTGGGAAGGACTGAGAGGTGAACCACAATCGTCAGATCCCCTTAAACTGGACTGGTGATTTCAGACACGAGAGTTGTCGAAATCATCCGAGGAACCCTAATTCTTCATAGAACCCATTGGTTCTACTTAACTCGGTAAGCCACAAGAGTAGGAGACTTGGGTTAAGTTAGACACCGGACAGTGTCCTGAGAGGGAGCACGTCTGTACCTTAGGAAGGATTACCTTGAGAACATAGGTAAAATATATTCAAAACATAAGCATTAACTTTCTTTCATGCTTCAGTGTGGTGAAACCCAAAACCCCGATTTTCTCTCAAAGATCTAAAAACCTGATTGCATTGCTCTCTGTTCTATTTGCTCTTTACTAGCATTAGTTTACTTTCTTGCATCAGGATTTAGTGACACTCCTACATTTGTTAAATCACCTAGCTATTAATTAACTGATTAGTTAGTACTTGACCCTTAGTTCTCATGAGATCAATACTTTTTATTACGCGATAGACCGTGCACTTGTGGTACGACACCTATCATCTCTCTAGGCCGCACCAATCTACTTCTCTTGAGCCCATGCAAATTTGTACAAATATGAGCTCCGCATGCGGTATCCAATACTCATGCCATAGAAGTAGAAAGGTTGACTTCGGTAACATAAATACTTGAGCTAGAAGATAAAGCCTTGCGTCTCTTTTCCTCGTTCTGAAGTTGTATGCAGTTCTCTTTCAAGTGTCCCTGCTTGCCACAATGTAAGCGCCTATCTTTCCTTTGTCCTTTTCACTTTTATTTTCAATGCTTTGGTCAAGCCCTTGGGCTTACCTTTGCATTGAAGGACTACTTTAGAGGTGTCATAACTTTTTGCTCTAGCTTGTCCCTCAAAGAGCTGCTTTAGATTATGAATAATCTTATAAGCATTCTACTCTTCATGTTGCCCAGCAACTCAGGCGGCATGCTGGCTAGCATCAGACAAGTTACCTCTGAAGCATCCTTTCGATGTTTATGAAAAACATCCCTCTCAACCGCTAAGGTTAAGTGTGAAAGGGGTTCAAAATAGGCTGCTCAAGGACATACAACTTTCTCTCGAGTTTGAGGACTATCCTTAAGTTTCGATACCAGTCCATAAAGTTGGATCCAACCAACTTATCCTTTTCCAGGATAGATCGCAGTGACCATCTACTATTGTTCGTAGCCATTGATCTACAACAACGAAGAAAGCAGACTAGTACTACTTCGAATCATTTAATCTGGACTTGCATTAAATGATCATGAATCCCACTATTTTAATAAAATTAACAACCCACAAAGTCAATCGGGAAATCCAAGATTTCCTAGTGAGATGGGATCCTTATTTTACATCAGGCTTCACATCCCATGATGGTGGGATGAGATGCACAAAGTAACTCATGCTTCTTAAGGTGGGCACGCCGACCGATTGCAACTAGGCAATTCCCCTTCTCAAGACAATTCAAGCATTTTGTGCCTAGCTAGGGCTGGAACAACACAAAACCCTAACTTCTTGAGGCTGCCTCTAGAGTTTCATCATGTGGCCACCACATATGAAAAACTAATCAAGTCTATCCTTACCCGTTAGGCTCAGGGCCAACAAGTTTCCTTGCGAAGGCATGCCCAAGTTTTTAACTGGACTGGGGAAACCATTGCCACCACACGCCTTCTAAAGATAAGTGGGTGTGTCCCACGAGGATGGGAAATAATGCACAACACCACTGATCGATAGCTTGACGTGGGCTATGCGTCAGAAGGCTATGTTAGGCTTGATATTATTTTGGGGGTTTTTGTGGTCTCATCCACTTAGTTTTATCTTTTGTCTAACATTACAGGCATGCAATCCTATAGTGATAACAAAATGATAAAACACATCCAGGCATGCTTTAGCAGTAAACAAGCGATGTGGTCATAGCTTAATCAACACATTGAATCATCACATGCCAAAGAATGTTCAATGCTTGACCTAGGTGACAAGCCCCAACAAGACCTATCCTAGCCGCCACTAAGCTTGAACTTCAGTGCGGCTCCAAGGTCCATCACACCGAGGCATAGCACACAAACCCTAGGGTTCGGCCAAGACCTTGGTGACACTTCCATGCATGATGCGCCATCATGCTTGTGCCAAGAGCAATAGCTCACAAACCCTACGGTTCAGTCAAGCCCTTACTTGTGCCACCAAGCAAGATGCGCCATCATAGTTGATGCGCCAAGATGCAAGCTCCATGAGGGATGTGCCCCTAATCTTTTTTGTTCGTTTATAAAATAAAAAGAAAAAGCGGCACACATGCCTCACATAAATACATCACAGGCATAGAAAGGGCTTGACTATGACTACAACACGATGCACAATCAAGATATCTATCTTATGCTTTTCTATATACTCATGAAAACATAAAACTTCAGTTTTAGTTCCTTAGAAAACATGTCTTTCAATCTCAACGTCTTTTCACAAGTCTAGGATTTTTCGTTTCTCTCAAGAGTCTACAAGTGGTGCATGTATGCTCCAAGCACGCTTGCCGCCTACCCTTGCAATCCTTAACTTGGCAAGGATTAGGACAATTACCATGCCCCATAATCTTGATAAGTCCCATGGGAAGAAATTAATTCTCTCACATATGAGTCTATCCCACCATGTGAAGAAAGCGAAAAACCAAAGAAATTGAATAGATGTTAGGAACAAAAAACTTACAGTTTTTCCTACTTAGAAAAATCCATGCGCATATGCAAATTTTTCAAAAATTTCAGATGGCATGTGAGCATACAATCAAAGCATAAAACACCGTTCGAGTTTCGCAAGTCCCTCTAATACCACTGTTTGGGAAACCCTGGAGATTTTAAAATTTTACAAACATACACAGCGGAAGCAATCCCCGAAACAGGCCGGTCCCAAAAACCCAGAAGATCATGTCATGCGAGGGAATCAACACGGTGAGTAAGAGATGATACCTTAGAGCAATGCAAGGGGATGCGATATAGGCGCCCAAGTGTTCACCCTCTGTAGTCTCGCACACAGCCGATGCTCGAGTTCTCTTCTTCCACGCCCAGTGCTAGCCTCGGGAAGAAAATCCATGCCTTTGGGAGTACTCCTCAAGAGCTTGCTCCACCCTCATATTGAATGCGCCAAGAGGAGAAGGAAGGAGAAATCGCCAAGGAGAGCTTTCCAAAAGCAAGTAGGCGCCATGATGCAGGAGCAACCGAGCCCATGGGTACTGATGCAGAAGCAACCGAGCCCATGAGTACACTTGGGGACGGCCCAAATCTCCTGAAAGGCACTTGGGAAGACTCCCCAGGACGTGGTGAAGAGACGGCCAGAATTTCAGCGCGATCAGAGTTCACTGGACCCAGGCACGGCCAGGCCATGCGCCCAGACACGACTATAACACGGTCGCCCCAGGACGTGAACGCCAAGCACGGGCGTGACTCCAAGCACGGGCAAGCCGTGTCCGATTCTGTGGATTTCGACGACACCAAGCACGGGCAAGCCGTGTCCGCTTCTGTGGATTTCGACGACGGCAAGCACGGGCGTGACTCTAAGCACGGGCAAGCCGTGTCCGCTTCTAAGGATTTCGGTGACTGTGAACACGGCCGTGCCCACCATCACGGCCAGGCCATGTTCACCCCTGGAGATCCATTTCAGCCTCGATGACCCCATTTCGATGTGCACCACCCTCCCTACCATAGTTCTCCACCCCATGAGGAGCCAAGGGAGCTCAATAAAGTGGAAATCCGGCGATCCCAATGCCAAAGTAAGCCTCTGGACCACTTCTTGGGCACCACTAGCTCTCTCCCCGTCCGCACCGACGCGGCGCCACCCAAGGGAAAGTCCCCTGAAGATTTTACTCCAAGTGGGCCGCTCAACCTCGTCAACAACACGGCCCAAGAGCGGGCCGCAACGGTCGTTGCCAAGCCCACAACATCGAAGTTTTGCTGCCTCATCGCCGTGTGTTCGGAACGCGTCTAGACCATGACCGTACGAAGACGCGGAATCATGCCACCTGCCCCACAGAATATTAGTTAGGAGTTTGTTATATTTTGTCTTTAGTCGCAGCTTGACCACTTTAGTGGCCTGGGAGAGTAGTTGGTTTGTTAAAGTAGTTCGTCCTTTGTGCGTTTTGTTTGTTCCCACCCCTCTATTCTATAAAAGAGGAGGTTGGGCTGTAGAGTTCCTTAGTTCTCTTGGAGTGGAGAGACCTCCTAGTGAGTTACAGTCGCCAGCATTTGTAGAAGTCGAGCCAGAGCCTCGCCTTCATCGTCGTTCGGGTCGAGGACGCCTCGATTCCAAGTTGTTTCCCGCTTTCAGCTTGAAGTAAATCCCACCCTTCCGGTGGGTCAGGTTCGCCTATTTCTCATTTCCGTTGATTTTCTCCTTTCACCCCACGTCGTTCCCTCGTCGGAAGCGTGGTTGGTTCTTGTGTTCTTTGGCTTGTTTTCAGCTACAAAGGCCGGCGAGCTACGTCCTGCGCAACCGCTGTCCATCGCGTGGCTGAGCTTAACGTGCCAAGTGAGCTGCGAGGATTGCTTAACATTTGCTTTGAGGTTAGTGTGTTGCGTTAATAGTTGGGTGCCGTCGTTTTCATTCGCATTAGTGTTGGCCCAAATCGAACTCGTCACCGTTTTCGTCGCGCTTTCTACCGGTTTCTCCTGCACTTTCCGAAGCGTTTTTCCTTCCCTCATCTCACGACCCTCTCCCGTTTTACGTGCATTGTGTAAAATCCCTAGGGTACGGCTTAAGGACCCTCCCTCCTATTAGACGCTACATCACGCCAACTCCTATCAACCCTCTCTTTTATAAAATCATGGTGACCCTTGAAATTCTGAAATAAATTCAGAATTAATCTCTGAATTAATTCGTCATTAATTATAGAATTAAATTCAGAATTAATTATAGAATTAAACTCTGAATTAAAGTCTCATAATGACCATTAATGACGTGACTCTTCAAATTCAGAATTAAATTCATAATTAATTACAAAATTAAATGCAGAATTTAATTCCCCATGATAATTATTGGGCCAGGCGAGTTATCCTTATGGCCCATTAGGCCTCACGCCCCATTGGGCTTCAAGACCCATTGGTCCATGCTAGACTTCATTTGGCCCACTTGGCCCATTAGGCCCATTTGGCCCAAAATGAAGTTTAGCTCCAATAAGTCCCTTCTATCTCATCAAGTACAATGGCACTGATAAATTCTCCCAAATAGATCCGAGTTATCCAATAACTCGATCATAAGGCTACTCGATCAATATGAGGACCCGAGTATCAAGTTGTGCGACCCTGTAGGTTCCTCTGATGTTGGCAATGATGAACTCAGGTCATCACAAGCAGTGAGTGGCACCTAGTAGTGCATCGCTGCTACCCAAATCTTTGGAATGGATATCAACATTGACATCCCCATCATCATCGCAACAAGATACCGATGCATTACAGTCTCTTTGTCAAACTGATATCCGATTGGACAAAGCGTGTCACCACTTTGTTTTCACCTATTCTCATGGTCATGGCTAAATTAGGCTTTCACCTGGGTATGACCATACACTTTTAGTCATGCAACCATGGGGTGGGGGGGGGGGGCTCGTGGATATCAAGCTTCCCTCAAGAAAGGGCAAACCCTATGTCTGTCCATTGATCTTCTCATATAGGTCGTGACATACCCAATGACAACCGTTATGACCTCTCTACTACAGTGAAGTGTTAGGTTGTATCAAAGCATGTCTCTAACCATATAGAAGAGTCAATGATCTCAAGTTAAGGGATCAATGCATCTCTTGTCACTTGTGAGATTAACTCATGACACCAAGTTAGATCCTCATAGCGAGTCAGTTTAGTATATCCACCACTGATATACCCATATGCCTACGTTAGCACATCATGCCTAACCAGCCCATATATCAATCTCACATGTACCAGAGCTGTCCCTTATCCACTCAGGTACTTGACTAGGGACACACCGGTTAAGCATAGATCCAATCTGTCTCTAGGGACATTATCATGCAAGTACATAGTCGCAGATGTACACATAGTATAATAACGACAATGTCAGAATGATATATATAAAATATCAATGTCAAATAGTACAAGATAGACCAACAACAGGTCTAAGGGCATAAACTCTAACACTGGGTACATTTCTACTTAATCTTTTTTTACTTCTAGAACTCATATTTATATATCAAATGCCCGCAAAACATAAAAAGTAAAGAGAATTTAGTTTTTCTAATAAAAAATATATATCAATCTAGTGTTCTTCAACACAATTAGTTACTAATATTATGAAAATAATTAGCTATTGATATAAAGAAAAAAAATAATGACAACGCCAAGTTACCAAATGGGTCGTTCGAAGATGATGGTCGAATTTTCAATTATGACTGGTCAAGTAGTGCCTTTTATACCAACTTGTTGATGTCACTAGCCGGAAAGGAGCGTCAGCCGCAGAGGAGCAACATCACCGGCAGGAGACAATAGAGGAGTGATAGCATCACCTGCAGACGGTCAAGGGGCATCCGCCAGAGAGAAGTGTCGAGACACGCAAGCTGAAGAGGAGCGTCGAGATGCACCGGCCAAAGAGGAGTGACAACGTAGACAATCGAGGGCCACCGATCGGAGATGAGCATTGAGGGGCGAGTAGTGGGAGAGAATTGTCAAGAGTGAGAGTTAGAGTGACAAGAGTAGACGGTTTCGAGGAAGGAGTTTGTGTGATGAGAAGAGAGGAGCCGTTGGGAGCATCAGGGAAAGGAAAGGGCTTTTCCTTCTATTTTGTGCTTTAAGATTTCCACATAATTAAATCCAACGGCCGAGATGCATCTTGCCTAAATGTGTTTAGGCAGAGGCCCTACCGAGAATTTTTTTCCCGAGGGCCAATGGTCATGTTGAGCAAGCTCGAGCATACGCCACTATGTCCCATTCTACAAGAGCCCTGCTTAGAAACAAATAGGCCAAGCACGCAATACGACAAAAAATGCTTAATCCAGCATGGCATGTAACACAATCTAGTCGGGCGGAAATAGGCATGACATGAGATTAAAAATACTCAACACCATTGTCAAGGTCGAACACAACTCAAATTTTTAAGCACAAAAAGTAAAAAAATATAAATATAAATAAGAAAAAATTAAAAAAATAGAAAAAAAATAAAAATAATAATTATATTCCTATTTTTAAATTTCTAACCTGCTTTTATGAGAGCAAATAGATAAATAAAATCTTATTTAAAATTTAAATTTAGGTGCTTAAATTTGAAATTAAAAAGAATATATTTAAACACAGGTCAAATCATGTCTAGCTCAACCTACGTGCATAGGTCCAACCTAGTCCGATCACATGCCTTGTGCAGCCTGTTGGTTGGTCAATAAACCATGCAAGGCCAGACTACAAGCTGCCAGCCGCTTGGCCAACTCTAGATGGAGGTCAATTTACATTAAATTAGATTCTCTTCAGTAGCTTTGCTGATTGCTTAAATCTCTTTCAATCATTTTATGAGCGAGAACGTTAGTATAGGATCTATTTGTATATTTAGTTTATGTATCCCTCGTGTCAGGCTTGGTTCAGGCCGGTCCAGCCCAAGCCTAAAACCAAGCCCAAATTTAAGCCCAAAGAAGAGAGGAGCTCGGTCAACCTTTGGCGTTGACCCTAGGTTAAACGAAGTAGCGGCTTCGTCCTCTCCGCGTGCAACGAACGTGGACACGGCGAGCCCTCCGGATGGATCGGCGGCAACACTGGAGTTGGGCGGCGGCGTCAAAGTGACTGGCGAAGCGAGAGAATTGGGCGGCTGCCTTAATTTGGGAGACAGACGCGGCTTGGATGCTGAGGACGCGGGGACGTGGAGGCGGTATTGAGGCGGTGCTCTTCCTTTCATAAGGCAAGGATGAGGCGAGCATCGACTCCATCTTCATCCCCAACATCCAGCTTGGTGGAGCTTGAGCGATCATCATCAGCATCTAGGAGTTGAGCGAAATCTTGGAGAGGATTTTCAGTGCCAGGGGGCGTTAGAAAGAGGGAATTTAGAGTGAACTGTAGCCGGCCACTAGGGGGTCGCCGGCGAGGGAGGGGAAGAGGGCAACGACGGGGGTTGTCAGGAAGGAAAGGTGTAGTCGTTTCCAACATTGAATAAACCTTTCTCTTATTCCACCTTCCCCTGTCTTCGGGTTCCTTCACCAAAGCATCGACGAGGTCCAGCAGCAGGCGGCTGCCGAATGACGACGAAAAGGCTAAGGGGAAGCAGGCGATCTTTCCCCTGCCAACACACTCTTCTCCGGCAACACAAGGCGTCGCGCAGGTGCCCGGCGGAAGAGGCGACGCGGCGGCATCGCGAAGCAAAGACGCCTTTCGAAAAATCGGAAGGGGGAAATTCGATTGCGGCGCGCGATTTCGATTTTGCGAGCGGAGCGAATTCGGGTGACGTCTGCGGTAATCGACGGAAATCGAATTCGGCGGTCGAATTCGGAGGCTAACGTCATCCGACGTCAGCAAGGGAAATTTTCGAGCGGTGGTGGATTTTGACCGTGGGTCAAAATCAGCATAAGGTATTTTATTTAGGGTTCCGATTCTTTCCGGATTTCAGAATTAGGGTTAGGGTTTTCTGAGCGACTTTGTAATTTGGGGATAAAAATTAATTGGGGAAATTAGGGTTTTTTTTATTCGTGGTAATTTTGGGTCAAAAACCCTAGGGAGTTCACGCTATGGTGTTCCGCCAGACAACCCTAAGACACCAGTTTAGGGCTAGTTTAGGGCTGATCCGACCGGGGCATGACAATTGGTATCAGAGGGGGCTAACGTGTGATGGCAAACACGACATCTTCACCTGCGAAGGTGAAGAAAGGTTTGAAATTCCAGAAGATCACCCACACAGCCAGAGGAGTGCCAGAGGATGTCTGGGCCAAGCAGGACAAAGGTAAAGCCAAGGAGACAGCTAAACCTGAAGACATGGAGAACCACGGTGATCGCATAGCACAGATCGAGAGGGTGCTCGGTTTGGCTAGAGCTGGGGACGACGGGATGATTCCCCAAATCGAGAGTCTTCAGAGTACAGTGGAGGCCCAAAGATTGCAGATCGAGCAACAGAGGTTGCAGATCGAATTCATGCAACAGACTATAGACGGTCTGATCCATCTACCAGGGGAGATGGCTCGCATGAAGGAGGACATGCATGCAGAAATCACGGTATTGCATTTGGCCCTAATGCAAGTATCGCGATCGACGGCAGCACCGGCGGAGCAGGAGGCTCCTAAGCTGAAGGTACGAGTACCTGAGCCAGTGACGTTCGGGGGGGGGGGATCGTCTAGAGAAGTGGAGAACTTCATCTGGGACATGGAGCAGTTGTTCTCTGCTAGCCGTGTTTCAGAAGAAGACAGGGTGCGGGTGTGCATCACATACCTCATAGGCGACGCAAAACTTTAGTGATGAACCAAAGTAAGCTCGACATCGGGGGCTACTAACTGGCCATGGGAGGCCTTCCATGAGGAACTGCGGCGGCAGTTTCTTCCCGAAAATTCGGAGGACCAAGCTCATGGAAAGATAGATCGATTGAAGCACACTAGGTCGATCCAGGAGTACGTCAGGGCATTCTCCGCGTTGATGTTGGAGCTTCCACGTATGGAGGAGGATGACAGGAGGTATCTCTTCCTCCGGAACCTTCAGCCATGGGCAGAGACGGAGGTCCAACGACACTCACCACCAGATTGGAGGGCGGCGGCGACGGCGGCCGAATCCTTGGTGGATAATCAGAAGTTCAGACCAGCACCACCAAGGAAATCCAGGACACCTCCGAAGCGCAGCTCCCCACCGAAGTGCGAGTCACCACGGACCCCACCGAAGGATAAAGTTCCAGAAAGAGGGAGGCCCTTTCACCGGCAGAACAGGGGTTCACCGTTCCGACAAGAGCCAAAGCCACAAGGTTGCTTTTTGTGCGGCGGTCCTCACTGTGTGAAGGATTGTCGGTCCAGGCAGAAACTCATGACAATGGTAGCGCAAGAACCGGCCAAGGAAGCTGAAGATGACACCGAAGAGGTGAGGATTGGTGGACTACAGCTAGTTCCACTCACTGCCACGGGAGCACAGCAGTGTCGGATCGGTGCTCTGAGGATCGAAGCAATGGTGGTCAGAGACCCGCCCGTGACGGACATCAAGGGCGATGTCCAAGTTGGGCGGGGGAGAATTGTCAGGCCTAGTTCAGGCCGGTCGGGCCCAAGCCTAAAACTAAGCCCAAATCTAAGCCCAAAGAAGAGAGGAGCTCGGTCAACCTTTGGCGTTGACCCTAGGTTAAACGAAGCAGCAGCTTCGTCCTCTCCGCGTGCGATGAACGCGGACACGGCGAGCCCTCCGGATGGATCGACGACGACACTAGAGTTGGGCGGCGGTGTCAACGCGACTGGCGAAGCGAGAGAATCGGGCGGCTGCCCTAATTTGGGAGACAGACGCGGCTTGGATGCTGAGGACGCGGGGACATGGAGGCGGTATTGAGGCGGTGCTCTTCCTTTCATAAGGCAAGAACGAGGCGAGCATCGACTCCATCTTCATCGCTAACATCCAGCTTGGTGGAGCTTGAGCGATCATCATCGGTGTCCAGGAGTTGAGCGAAATCTTGGAGAGGATTTCCGGTGCCAGGGGGCGTAGGAAAGAGGGAATTTAGAGTGAACTGTAGTCGGCCACCAGGGGGTCGCCGATGAGGGAGGGGAAGAGGGCGACGATGGGGGTCGTCAGGAAGGAAAGGTGTAGTCGTTTCCAACATTGAATAAACCTTTCTCTTATTCCACCTTCCCCTGTCTTCGGGTTCCTTCACCAAAGCATCGACGACTGCCGGACGACGACGAAAAGGCTAAGGGGAAGCAGGCGATCTTTCCCCTGCCAACACACTCTTCTCCGGTGACACGAGGCGTCGTGCAAGTGCCCGGTGGAAGAGGCGACGCGGCGGCATCGCGAAGCAAAGACGCATCAAAATCAGAAGGGGGGAATTCGGTTGTGGCGCGCGATTTCGATTTTGCGAGCGGAGCGAATTCAAGTGACGTTAGCGAGGCGACGCTGACGTAGGCGGTAATCAGACGGAAATCGAATTCGACGGTCAAATTCAGAGGCTGACGTCATCCAACGTCAGCAAGGGAAATTTTTGAGCGGTGGTGGATTTTGACCAATGGTCAAAATCAGCATAAGGTATTTTATTTAGGGTTCCGATTCTTTCCGGATTTTAGAATTAGGGTTAGGGTTTTCTGAGCAACTTTATAATTTGGGGATAAAAATTACTCAGGAAAATTAATTTTTTTTTTATTTGTGGTAATTTTGGGTCAGAAACCCTAGGGAGTTCACGCTCTGATATTCCGCCGGACAAACCTAAGATACCAATTTAGAGCTGATCCGACCGGGGCGTGACACCTCGTGTTTTCTAAGAAGGTTTTGTCCCTTGCGAGGATAGATGAAACTAATGAAACACTAATGTCATAACATTTTTACTTTTTTTTCATGGAAAAAGAACGTTATGAGCTTCTTACTATGAATAAAAGAGAATAAATAACGCTATTGCAAAATGCTTTCAGGTATAACAGCAACTACAATCATGCAAAGTAGAAAGATACTGCTAGATTACATATTTCTGATTTATGGATTGCCATAGTTTATACAATGTTCATCTAACGATGCCCAATATTATCGACACAATTAACATTATAAAACGATAAATCTCTGCCATCACACCAGTATCATTATAGTAGACAAGCCTCGCACAACCACTTAGGCAATTACAGTACAAGCTACACATTCAGAGCTTGCCAAAAAAAATGGGGCAAACACGTCCAATATACAGTATACTCATCATGAAAAGACAACCAATACAAAGTAAATAAATCAGATTTCTATCAACACCTTTGGATTCCTCCACCTAAATTGTAATCTCGCTTGGTGCATGAAAAGTTCTTCCGCGGCAAATTGCTTCAAGGTTCTCCCCAGCGTATGAGCAGAGTGGAGAGATTTCCACACCTGCAAGCAACATATCCAGATTTGAGTGATTGCAGGCTAAGAGATTTCCTTGTATAGACCAGGGTTAAATATCATATGCTATTTTGAAGCCCTGATATTTCCCACAACGTTCTCTTGTCATAGAGTATACATGACACTACAAGAACACATGTCAAAAATCATCGATGGGCAAATCACCAGTTAAGTATAAAGGCACTGAGTGTGTTAAGAAGCCACCGGCAGCAACTACCCAACGACTGTGGAGACGAAGAAGCATCAGCCGGGCACTATCCGGAGTGTCATAACTCGATCCATTGGCATTCTTAACTGGTGCAAATTCCTCCTCCCTCTGAACCTGTTGCGTGATATTAACAACCCAAGACAATGAGTGGGGACGATTCAAAAATCCCTTAAGTACGGAGGTCTTGTATTAGACTGACCTCAAAGAGCACTACTGATGGAGCATATGAAAATGCATCAAAAATGAACTGCTCCAGCTTGAATCCCACGGTAAGTCCATGGATAGAAGGAATTTTCTTCTCAGCCAGGTGGCAACTGCATTCCAAATAGTTAATAGGCACATTCAATCAAAGAAGATAAATCTACAAATTTCTTTATTAAGCAAAGAACAAGAAATTTTGTGAAGAGAAAAAAAGTGCAAAATTGACCTCTTTCATAAGAGATTAAAACATGTAAAGACTATTCGGCCAATTCCCAGACAAACAAGATGATAGTTTCAGGGAAAGAGCATATTCAACCAACCAGTTAGTGGCACATTTCTATCCATAGAGATATACCAGTACATACCACATAATATCGTTGCAATTGCACAGTAACATTCAGACATCAAAAATCAAAGTGTCAAAAGTGGATTAGGACTTCTCCGAGGCAATTGATGAATTTGATAAGTTGTGCGCAATCTGATTCAATCACAAAATTATTAAAAGGGTTGTTGATGGCCCATCTTCTTAAGGCAACAACTTTAGAGTGAAAGACTGATTTAGCAGGAAAAAAAAGGCCCTATGCGTAAATGGGATTGCCAGAATGACCCATGCAAATGAATCCCGACACAACATTTAACATAGACAAAGAATAGATACCACCAGTATTCATTCTAACTTCAAAGTAAACCATACCTAGTTTAGACTAATCAGTAATTCTGATTGCCTAAAGTTCTTACAGAATTATGAAGTTAATGTAGTAATCAGTTTCATAGACTGACTTATTATGATCGTACAAAAGAACCTCCCGCTCGAATGCCACTAAGAATTTCTCAAATGCCCGGATAAGCTAGAGAATGTTATCGATCGTGGCTCTAAGAAAATTAGACTTGTAGCATCTATTTTGATGTAGTTCAAGAAACCAAACACCATGGTATCAGGCCTTCTAAAGGGAAAGATGGAATGATTTAGAAGATATCCAATGGTTTGGGAATAAGAGCATTGAAAAAATTAGAAGGACGATATAATCACTGCGTGATTGAAAGGATACATGTGCCCAATTGTCTCAAGCCAAGAGTGGCAATGAGAAGTAGGCAAGCGCTTATAGGTAAGTAGATAAATAATCAGTCTGGGAGAGAGAGGATGCAAAAGTAACTCAATGGGGTTAAGAAATAATTTGATCAGCAGATTGGCGATCCATAAATCGTAAGTGCACTAGGTGGCGACAATCCCTAATCACCGAAGTTCAACTTCCAACCATCATACTTAGGAGATTCAGGAATATAAATAAAGGAGACTGACCAGATTAACTCATGGTGGAAAATATTCATCAGTGAATCACGAGTCTGAGATCCATCAACAATAAAATCAAGAACCTATTGGTGATTGACAACAGATTCGAGACTAAAGAAAGTAGCTTGACAGGTATAGAATGTTCGAGAAGTCATAAACATTAAGAATATCAATTGAGGGATCATCGATAATGTCTTTATTAAAACTAGAGGACATATAATGGTATGCTTTGAGAAAACTATGGACGCAAACAATTGAACTACGATTATGGACCTAAGGAATAGCTTTAATAAAAAGGGCCAAACAGAAGAGATTGAGTTCACTACCTAAACCACAAAAAGTTATCTACCGAGTAGCCACCTCCCAGTAAATGAGATACGTGCCATGCTTCAGGAATCCTTATCCTAAAGGAAAATCATGGAAATTCTAATAATTTGATCAAGAGCCCATTGAGGTAACCAAGTTATTAAAGTGTATGAATTGGAGCATAATTAACAATATAATTTGCAGGGATAACTTTATCAGTCTGAGATAGAAAGTTAGGTTCCAACTAATGAGTTTAGAGAGAAGCTAGAAAAGTTCTTAATGATTTATTACGGATTATCCTAAGAGCAATAAGAAATTTAAACGTTTGAAAAGAAAGAAGCCCTCATGCATACACAAAAAGGAAGTAATATCCCTTCACAAGCAACTTTATAAAGGAAAAAAGAATTCAGACATAACAAAGGATAAGTTGGATTTTAAGAGCCTCATACTGCTTAATACTTTCTTAAGATTAGAAAGCAACTTGGAATCCACACGACAGCATAAAAGAATAGCTTTAATGCTGGTTGAGATTTTTTAAATCTATTTAATATCCAGTGCAAAACTAGGATAACAAGATGGTTCAGATCAAACCAATTGAAGTCAAACTTGTTTGCATAGTTTTTTTATCACCTGACCTGACCAAACCAAACTGAAGTTTATTAGTTTCATTCAAGGTTAAGATACCAGTCCAAAGCAGGTACTGATCCACTGTCAAAGTAGTATATACCGATCAGTTTTGAATTTATATAATATATTATACCCATACATAGCAAATATTGACAAACCTATATAAACGAGTTTAATTGCTTAGTTCAGACTGATTTTTTAATGGTTTCTTTACATATGAACTAAAATGTTACTATTTCTAAAAGGAAATGTAAGATAAAAATAATACCTTTATATTAAATGTTAACTATAGAAAATCTCAAATGACAACAGAGCCAATATAAGAGCATAATGCATTTTACCAAGGAAAAGATTGTGGCAAGTTGGACCAGTACTTAAAAAGAAGACAAAGAAGGAAAAGAAATAATCAGCACATGTTCCTTTAGGAATCATCTTCACTATCCATGCAAACAAAAGAAATAAGGGGCATACATGCTGTCCTTTTCAAGGCCACTTGCTACTTGATTCAAGAAATCCAGCGTGAACATGTGTAGGCATACCTAGTACACATGAAGAAACAAAATATTTTTATTTACCGGATAAACAAACAGTTTAATCAAACTAGAATAATCCCATTAATGAAAAGTAAATATAGGAGAGAACTGATAGATGCTGAACTTCTATGGTCATGATTCATTAATTAGTAATAGGCTAATAGCAAGTAATAGTGTTTCTATAGATAGACAATTGTCACTCTAGAATAGTTTGATGTAGCCTCTGTTTTGAGTCCTTTTTCAGTTCTTTCAACATATGTGGTATCTACTATTTTCCATACTTTAAAGGTAATCATCTTACACATTACAGGTATCAAATCCCTGTTATTGCTGTACGAGTTGCAGTAAAACCAATTAAGTACTAATTCAAAAACATAATAACAATAATGAGAAGTTTATAGGAATAAATACTTGATATATTTTGCAACAACGAGGTTTTCATGCTAAAGAAACTCTTTCCAAAGCAAACTTAAAATTGTAGAAGTATACTATTTCCAAAACCTAAACATAGAAGAGAGATTCAGGCTAATAAAATGATAGCATTAGTTCGTGCAAGGTACAGATATAGCTCGGTGTATTTTTGTCATTTGCTAGTGTTCAGTAGAAATACGCTACACATCAGTCAGTCATTGTCACCGTTTCCTTCAGTAATTTGTTACCAAATATCTAACTGTTCAAGCTAACTAAAGGTATTTAATAACAAATAAGAAAACCATTTACATTACTCCAGCAATAACGAAGACGCCCTGTAGTCTGATTGATTTCAGTAGCCATTGATGCATCCATCTCACTGTATTCGACCACTGCAAGAGGCCCACCTCTGCCTCGTTGGACAAACACTCCAACCTTTTCTTGTGGGTAGGCCTGATTCATGTCCATGCTGATAAACTCATCACAATTTTTAAGAAAAATAACAATAGTAATTTACTGGATGTTCAGCACCACAAACAAAGCAAAACATGATAACCAAATATATTACGTCTCAAATGAACCTGTGCACGGATTACACAGCTCAATTGGACAATATTAATTGGCAACATTTTCATACAGTAATTTGTTACCAAACAAGTTGTCACTAAACATATGCCAGATCGAGAAATTCAAGACAAAGATTACTAAGATTGTTTTGAAATAACACGTGGTCAAAGAACATTATTTCATTTACATAGAGAAGTCAAATTATTTGGAATTAAAGTTTCTTCACTCATTTCTCATGTTTGTGAACTTATGGATTTTAAGAGAATACATAGATCTAGATTAACTCAAGTGACTCGAACAAGTATGAAAACTTAATGATCGCAAGAAGAATAGGATCCTTGATACTAAGTAAGAGGATTTATAGGGTGATTTGTTTCTATCCAAAAAGAAAGTAACCTAGATGTTCTTTCATTGACTTGTCTTATTTCCAAAGTCTTTCATTGACTTGGCTATGTTTAGAACTTCAAGATTCTCAAACTCTCCCAAGCTCTAAAACTCTATCTAAACTCTCTCAAGCCTCTCGTGACACCTAATGTCATTTCTTTTACAACTTATCCTTATGTCAAGCAAGACATAATTGTCACGGGAAAGGGCTAG
This sequence comes from Costus lasius, assembly GCA_027563935.2. Lineage (NCBI taxonomy): Eukaryota > Viridiplantae > Streptophyta > Magnoliopsida > Zingiberales > Costaceae > Costus > Costus lasius. The sequence continues at coordinate 21,544,313 of CM050450.1, read as the reverse complement.
AAATAGTCATGAGTCAATTTAGATATAGCCACATATATAGTAAATAATAATTATTATTATTGTATTTAAAACTTTTATATATAGATGTCACATCCATTATGTAATTTGATAGAATCTATTGAAATCCATTATGTAATTTGATAGAATCTATTTTCAATGTAATATCATTATGGTTCTAATTCATATTTCTCCTCTTTTTTTTCTAACAACCTCATTATCATATTGACAATGTTAGCAACAACAATAATGAAAATTCAATAAGGACCAACATTAATAGTTTATCGAATAAGCCAAAGTACAAGTATGTGTTGAGGCTCAAAAAGCCAAACAACCCTTATCAATGGTTGACACAATATCAAAGCCTTATTTGGAGGACTGGAAAACCAAATATTGTTAATATTGAACATAGAGCCTTCTTATTGCAAGTAAGAAAACATGAAACAATCATACATAGACAAAAAGTTGGGCATTAGCCTAAGCAATTTTAAAATAGTTCCTCTTTAACCACGTTTCTCCTCATGCTGCAAGAAACATTACCACAATGATATCTAAAACCCAAGAATTTGACTCTAAGATTAAGTTGCCTATGTTCTAGGAGATTGTTGAGTACTATCTTTAACTATAAAGTTTAATAGTACTACACATGAATCAAGAGCATGAGGAATCAATGAGAAAACCAACACTAACACTATGCAAACCTACATTCATGAGCTTATGAAGACTGGGGAGATCGGCACAAAATACATTGTGTAAGTTATGATAGATATCAACACCAACTTCAAGAAAGCCAACAAATTAATCCCATATGATTACCTGCACATTTTCTAAAAAACATGTGCAACATATTACTTCAACATGATAATGGACATTGGAGAAATAGGCACCCAAACCATCATGAGGTTCGCATCCACTCAGATGCAATGCTTCACAAAGGGAGAGATTCTATGTCCTAAACTACAAAGGTTGTATCACATTTTAATTGATAGAAGTCTTATCAAAACTGTGCTCAAGCAAATAATGGTGTGACTTTGTTATTTCTCGAGGGAGAGAAAGAAAGTGGAGAGCATATCATTCTAAACACACTTCTGTGATAACATATTAACATCACGGAAGGTTATCTTGCAGTCAAGCCTCTTAATATTTTACTACACAAAGTGGTCATGGATAAGAAACTCATGAGTGAACATACACAATTCATTAGGTGCAATGACAAATTGAAAATAGGATTGTCAATCCAATAAAGTCGTAACCTTACATCAAGATCATCCCAATACAAATGGAGCAACTAAATGAGCCAAAAATTCAGATGCTAAGAAATCTAATATTTGGTAATTAATTTATTACTTTATAAAACTACATTAAATCTAGTTTTTTTCAGCTTGTTACACAGATCTGACATACCAAACCTGGTATAGTTTAGGCACAAAACAAGATTTGTTTACTTAAAACTCAATACAAAAGCTACCGGAAAGGAAATTGAAGAAGACTAAATGTTCTAAGACAGAAAATTGACAATTGAAAATTCAATTATAATAAATTAATATTCAAGATATCAAGCAAGTATTTGACTTTAGTTAATTTTTATCTTGCATAACTGAATGCTTATTGTTCAATCATGGCCATCTTAAATTTTCAATAGAGTGGTGGTTACAATTTAGGTTAAAAGCCTAAAACTTATGCAAGATTGCTATTTGCATTAACTCACAAAATACATCACCCAACAAATGTGATTGTAATTGGTCACCAAAAACACTAACACATACTTGAATAGATTGCCACTCAAATCAAGATGATGGTTTACATGTACTAGAACAAACAACTATGTTTATGGATACTACAAGAAAAAAGAATGAAAATTTGAAATAGGTAATCTTTCAATATTCATTTGTCAAGGGTGGTAATGACCCAATGATGAATTAGTGGTTAATATTTGAGGAACAAAATTTATTCACCTCACCCCTCAATATATTATAAGAGGAATAATGCAAGTGAATAAAGCCAACCTACTCAATTGCAAGAGGAAGATGATGATAATGATAGATTGGAGAGGGAAGGGGAAATGATACTCCACCCAACTGCAACATCAATCTTCTCAGTCGCAATGTCAACAAATACCTTAACAATTACCCAACCTAAAAACTCAACCAAGATAGTCGTTAACATAAGGAACAAAGTGGGTGATATTAGCAATGAAAAATGCTCTACTCAAATAGAACATTTGAAAGGGGAAAGCTCTAGCTAACCCCTTACCTGCAATTGATGAGAATGAATATCGAGACACAAATGAAACCTTTCTATCCGTTATACCTCTATATTGAGGTATGGAATAATTCAAGTGATGTAGAAAGCAACACAAGCATAGATAATGGAGAAGAAAGAAATAGAGGTCGTGATGATGAGACTTATGTTTTATAAATGCAACAACAGGAGGACTTGTAAAGCAGATTTACATGTACAAGACAATATAAAGACCATGATAGACTTTCAAGTAGACTCAGAGGTGTCATACACCAATATTAGAGAGGCAAGATGTGAACTCTAGCAAAAGCTACAAAACAAAAAACCAAATACCTTTGATGACTACGTGAAGATAAATTCTACTCTACCATAAAAGTCAAGGAGTGAATAATCATAATCATAACCAAGCTAGAAAAAATATAGCATAGAGACTTCCTATGAATGTTCTTACATGTTTCCTACAGATGTTCTCACATGTATCCTTTTATAGTCTCCATACCCCTACCTATCTCAATTGTAGTATTAGTCCAACAAATGTAATGAACCATATGAGGTTATTATGTAAACTTCAACATACTAATACCACATGTCATGAGAAGACTTTCAAATGTGGGGCATTGAAGAGTTGAATGCAACCTGTCTTATATTTCGATAATCACCCCTCATTTTATATGTGGCAAGGGTTCCTACTAAGTAACTTGGGAAACTCCTAGCAAGATAAGACATAACAATACAACTAAAGTTTATAAGTCTAGTTTTATTTAAATTTAACCTATAAACACCTTAAAATTGAACAATTTCAACTTTTTTTTTGCAAGTTTCTAGAAAATGTAGGTATCTCAATATATATCGATCTAAGCTAAGACTATTGCACCATCTTGGACCAATACTTTAAACACTAGCAAAACAATATTATATACATGCACATCAGAGGGTTTGGTAGAATTCAATAGGTACTGTTTTAATATGTTAGTATATTGTGTTCAGTTGACATATAAATATATATTTTTTACAATATATTTAATTGTTTTGTAGAATCTTCTGATCCAACAATTGGATCCCGTGGAACTGGGAACAAATTAGACCCCTAACAACTTTGTTGTGATCGAAGAAAATAATCATGAAGTCGTAAGCTGAAAAAAGGTTCAAAATCTCAATATATGTAAAAAAAGGAGAACCTACAAGACCATGAGACTCAATTATAGTAAATCAATTACACCTGGTTGAAAAGAATTACCACCAAGGGCACACTAGATCAAGGGAAATTAAGGAATAGCGCAATAAGAAATCCTCAAAACTAAATGTCCTCTTTGCAGTTCAAGGTTCAAACTGATTTAGATTTATTATCAAGAGTTACATATTACAGCCGTAGAAAAAGATGAGACATTAGATCTTCTAACCTTGCGCACAACTTTTGCTGCAGCAGCTGCACCTTTGTCAATAAAAAATCCTAAGAATGTTGGATCAGCAACACGGACCTGCAGTCAGGAGGTTCAGTTAGAATCCATATAGAGGGTTTCCATAAATACATCGAGAAAAAAATCATCTTACCAGTGCATTATCAACACCATAACAATCTACATATTTTACACCTCTCATCGCCATATCTTCTAGTAACTTTGAAGATTTAAGAGCTGTTCAAGGAGACAAATCAAAAAACGTTCAGTTAATTGAATGATTGGGAGCACTACAAAGATTTAATAAATATAATCAGTAAAGATACCAGAATACAATCCTCCATTTCCATCTGGAGCCCTTGAAACCTGAGTTCAAAGGATAAGGTTTTAAATTTGTCATATATTTAAGTCAATACAAAGAATAAATCCCATAAACTTAAAGAGCTATTGCTGCCAAAAAAATGCTTACACAGTTGTGCTTGCTAGGAAACTAATAAAAGTTGCCACTAAAATGAACACTAATATGTCACATAGTTTTATACTATTGATACTCCCATCTATGGTTTAAAGAATCAATCCAAATTGATGAACCAATATTGGCGCAGACTGGTGCATACCAATATGTACCAGACATACTATCATAGTAGTTTAAACCTTGTTCCCATAATAAAGGGGTCAATGTGCTAGAATATGTTGTATTATTACATATCAAGCTATAAGTCAAATATAGACCAGTACTTTAAACCTTGCTCCCATTACTCAAACACTAAGAAATATTCCAAATCATGTGGTCATTGTCAAAATGCTAAACACATAATTGACTTTAATACCCATTATACTAATGATAATAATAATGATAATGATAATAAGGACGACAACAACAACAGGTGCATAGAGGCTTTTGACTTTAATGAATAAAAAGACAACGTTTGGTCTAAAGTTTTTGTTAAGTATACTTTAGTAATTGACAACAATGTTCAGAATTGATAATCAGAGTTTGTTAGATGGACGGTAATTATAATGCTTTGCATGAAGAAAACATGCTCTTTCCAAACTCTGAAAAAGATGGATATATAAAGACCTACTGGAACTTATGAAATTCAGTAAATGGAGAAGTTAAGGAGTGGCACATGAGGCTTCTAACAGAAAGGGAAGACAAGAAGCAAGGTACATATAACTAAAGCTAATGATTTGGTATATAATATTCGGTTCTTTAAGCTACAGCCTACAGCAAACAAAGTTGAACATGAAATAGGCCATGCCTCTGTGACCTTCAATTAGGGTGAAATAATAATAAATTTGTTGGAAAAGTGCCTTAATATGGAATTACTCTTGGAGTTCATTAAAATTCCCTCAGCCAAAAAGAATAACGTCAACAATCACTAAACCATACCTTATATGGAGTCTCCATAATAAATCTTCCATCCCCAGAAACACAGGGAAGAGTGCCTTGTTGGAAAAACGTCACCTGCAGGAAAAATGAACAAGTCAGATGGGAGTTTTAACTTGTGCTTATTAAGGAAATTTAATGTCTTACTTGATCAGATTCCAAGCCAAAATATTTATGACTTTCAAAGAACTTGCGGATGGATGCATCAGTAAATGGACTAGTCATTATGTACCAGTGGATTGGCATAAAACCAGCTGTTCATCCAGTAACAGAAAAAGTTTAGTACACGCAAAACATAATCAAAAAAAGTCCAGCATGGTAAACTCACCATCGTTTGACTGAGCAGCAAGTTTTTGGACACACAAAATTCTTTCAGCTTGAAGTTGAAAAAGTGATTTTCCAGATGGAAGGCCAATATCTACAGCAAGAGATAAACAGGAAATGCATCAATTTATAATCCCATTTTATTTGTACGTCCAACACAAACAAAAAAATCAATCCTACATGTGGAACAAAAGGATACTTAAATAAGTTCTCTAACGTACGAAACTTACAAAGGATAATCAATTTGACTAATGAGATTATTTGATGCTTGGGACATCTTACAAACTAAAGTTATAAAAAGATTGTCTAAGCAACCTACGAAATCTTGTGCCTTCACTCAAGCTTTATAATAGTATTATAGCTAGTGAGAAAAGCATTCATGTTCACGCTTATGAACATAAATTTCCAAGTAGTGTCTTTCCTCTCTACTCTCTAGACAATTTCAAGATACAAACAAAACAAAATAAGAGGCAGAGCTACAACATCAAATCTTTTACTTCTCTGTTACAGTGGTGCATAAGTTGCATTTCAATTCAAGTCCGTAGCCAAGTATACTAAAGATAAGAAGATGTATTAAAGATTAAAAAAGACCCTATGCTTTGACAAATACAGAAAAGAACAGTTACTCACTGAAACATCCTTTGGGGTCAGAACTTCCAAGTCTTGTGCCCTATTGCAAAAGATAGACATCACAAATAGAAGAGTTTGTTTTATAAGCATATGTAAGTAACTAGTGTACAAATTTCTGATTAAAAATACCAACAATGAAAATAAAAATAGTAATAATAAAGGAGGTATCAAAGATATCAAAGAGTTATTTCTAAGCCTCTAGAAGTCTTTACAAAGAATATGCAATATCTTCATCCAATTGACACTAGATTATTAAGTCCTCATCCCTGAAATTGGAAGTTAACTGTGAATAACATAGGCTATACACACTCTTTTTTTTGTCACTCATCATTTTTTATTTGTCACAATGAGTTCAACAGGCATTTTAAGTATTTCTTTGACTGATCATTTTTCACCTTTCAGTAATAGTTGGTGTAGGCTAGGTGTAGGAGGCAAATTCAAAATCTTAAGGGTTTAAAATGAAGAACCCACAGGAGATAAAAAATGCCCACTAGATGTCAAAGTTTTACATCGAGGGAATAATCAGAAGGATACTCGAAGGAAGATGAAGCTGAAGAAGACACACAGGAATAATTGAAGTCCAAAATGAAAAAAATGGAGAAGATGGAAGGACATATATTAAAAACACAATGTTTCTGGCAGAAAGACTAAGTCTATGAAAAGCTTGCAGTTGTAGTGGATCGAACATGGTGGTACAATTCCTGATGGTTCCAATAGTGTGACTATGCAATACTCAGCTACCATACTTAGCGATCCCCTATATACTTAACAGTATGAACTATGAAGTAAAAGCCAAGGACGAAATGTGATCTTTGATGATCAATGGAAATAGAAATCCTATAATCAGCATTCAGGTTTAGATCAAAGAACAAGAAAATAGATTTGCAAGCATAAATGAAATTTGTTGATCTTAAGGTACCTGTCCACCAGCGAGAAGAACGACAGCTAACTTCCCTTCTGAAATGGCCTTCAATCCCCTCTTCCACAACCTCTCTCTTTGATCCGATGTTCTCTCTTCTATAGTTGAGACACTGGCCTCAGGTACAGGCTCAACCGCAGGCAACGGCAAGCCTAAATTTTTCCAAAGATCAACAAGCACATAAGAAAAATGATGTGATTGGGATCCAAAAGATCAGCAGATTGCACGAATAACAGAAGGTTAATCAACAATCAGAAGACACTAACCTTGAGATCCGAATGAGCATCGAATAATTCGATCAATTTTTGGAAGATCTAAGCTCTGATGAAAACAAGTAGGGAGAATTAAGCGTCAATTCTAGAACATTAACTAATCATAATGTTTAAAATTTTCTGGATCAAACAAAAAGTTATCATCAGCGAACTTGGCACGATAAAGATGTCGTTCTCACTCTTGTAAGTGAAATCTCAAGGCGAGAATCTGCATAGCTTACACCAGCTAAGAAGGAAATAATTCTTGACCTCAAATTCTCATAGAATCCAACCAAAAAAAAAAAGAATCGCGGAAAAGCCGCATTTCCTCAAATCAAGACCCAAATAAGTAACGCGGCAGTACCACAAACAGATCCAAGCATCCAACACGGCGGAACAGAACCAAGAGCCACGAGAAGAACAACCGTACCTCGATATCCTTAACGAGGAGGTCCCGCTCCTCGTGCGAGAGCTCGTCCCAGAAGGCGAAGGCGTCCTCCTGGCCGTAATCCTTGAGCCTCTCGAGCAGCGCTTGCGGCGGCGGCGGCGGAGGCGATGGCGTGCCCCTTCGCCCCAACTCGGATCCGACCACAATCTCCTTCATCCCTTCGCGGAAGCAGGGTAGACCGACGGCAAAAGGGAGCGGAGAAGCTCGAACTGTCGAAGCAAAGGGGAAGAGCGAATATATATAGTGTTGGCCCAAGGCACGGAAAGGACTTGCTGTCCCGTCCAACACACCCAACACGTTGCGCTGTAACCAATAACTTGTTGACAAGTACATGAAAGATCATGAGAATTGAGAGTACACAGTAGAGGAATTGGGGAAGGATGAAAGGGTCGAGAAATACATGGTGCAAGTAAGAAAATAAATAAAGAAAGAAATGCGCAAACCCAAGTGAGGAAAGATGAGATGCACTTGTCCCTTAAGCCTAGGGACACCCTACAGTCGAAAGGGATCAAAAGAATGGCCCCTCTCTTGAGGATGCATCCTATAAAGTACCAATGATTCACTATAATTTCACACGTAATAATGTAAGCTGGAGGGAGTAAAAGATTATATTGATCGATCCATATTTGGTATTCGATAAAATCCTCCACATTAAGTCCTATAAAATAGTTGGTTATTCGATAAACATATTTATGTGTGCATCATACGTTTTGTAAGCGAGATGAGGTGCTTAACTTATAAAATAGTTGGTTATGTGTGCATCATACGGATTTTAAAGTATAGTAAAAGAGGACAAATCTTACCCATTTTAGAAATTTTTAAGCACCCTTAATATCAGGCCTATGGAATTTCGGGCTGAGCGGAAGCCTACCAGGCCGAGAGGCAGCCCAAACCCAGGCAACGCACCCGCATGCCAAGTCCGGCTGCAGCGTGGAATTGGGTCAACGCACGATTTTGACCCTAAATTGAGACGCAGTGATTTGACGAAGTCGGAGTTGGCGGCTTCAACATCTTTGGCATCTTCGTCTTTAGCCGAAATCTCCTCGCCGCAAAACTCGGGCATGGATGCAGCAGCGGCAAAAGATTGCGGACGACGCGAAAGTTTCGGTGCGCAAAACAGGAAGAAGCCGTCTTCCCCGAGCGACGCAGAGACGCGGTCGACGCGAATGCCCTAAACAGGAAAGAGGCGGCGGCCCTGTTCCTTTAAGATCAGTGACGATCAAGCGATCCAAGGAGAGCGAGCGCCACCGGCAGTCGACAGTAGAGCTTAAGGGAACTTCAGTGAGCTATTCCGGCGTCTAGGGAGACGCCGATGACAAGCGATTCGTGAGGAGAGAGAGCAAAGAAACTGTAACCGGCAACTAGGGGCTGCCAGCGAGGGAGGGGAAGTGGGCGTCGACGACAGGGGTCATCGACGAAGAGGAGAGAGTCCGTAACAAGTTTGGTGAATAAATACAAGCTCTTCTCACATCTCTTCTTCCCCTGTTTCACGAAGCCTTCAGTGGCGTGCTTGCGGCGTTTCTAGCGATGAAAGCGATCATCGGGCGGCGAGCATAGGCCGAGGGAGGAGGGTGGCAACCTTTTTCCTTTTCTCTAGCGTCGGGGAGCATCGCCGAGCCAACGACGCGAGCGGCAGCGTCGAGCTGCAAATGCGGCAGCATTCGTTCGCGAAGAAGACGAACTAAGTCAACGATCGAAGCAGTCAATGGGTGAAAATCGAAATCGATTTCGACGACTGACATCAGCGTTACATCAGTGATCCAAAAATTAAACGTGCGTGGCGGAAATCGGTGGCTGACGTAGGGTTGACGTCAGCAAATTAGATTAATTTGAGTGGCAGCGAAATTGGGGGCTGATTGGTCAAAATAGCGTTGACCAGAGAGGTAAATTTAATTGGGGTTTCTAATTTCTCGATTTGGGAATAAATTTTGGATGACGGCAATTAGGGTTAGGGTTTCCAATCATTTTTTTAATTTGGGGGTGATTTGCACCCGAAAATCCTAGGGTTTTACGCTCGGCCTAATGTTCCGTCAGACTACCCTAGGCCGGGGGTGTGACACTTAAGCACTTAAAAGTTTTTTTTTCTTATATGGGTATGTTATTTAGTTGCCCTTCAATTATCGTTTATCAACTATCTATAGTATTTCTCATTGGAAATTTGAAGTATAATAAAGTATATATTAAAAAATTACTAAAATTTGCTAGCTCCATATAGTTGAATCATCACTATGTCACAAAATATATAGTGATATAGGTTACCCTAATAACTTAATATCACAAAATCATTAGGTGATCTTATTTTTATAATATGACATGTTTATTTAATTTTTCAATAAAAATGGATAAAAGTTATAGCAATATTTTAGACCTACTAATTTCATTATTATTAACTTAGATATAATGTTTTAAATTAAATTATATCCTTTTAGGTCTATTAATCGGTTAGCTTTATCATTAATTAGATATGTTATAATATTAGGTATGATGAGAGTTTAACTAAAAAGAAACACTAGAGACAACAAAGTTCAATTATTATTTGACTCATATTATACTATGCTCTGATTGCATAGTGAAACTATAGTGTAATATATATTCATAGATTTTAAACTTTTTTTCGATATTTAGTTTTAGTTTGAAATCACTTAGAAATTTCAAAAACTATTATTTTATAAAATTTTGAGAAAAAGGTAAAATAATATAATTTAATTTAATTTAGGCAAACATTCAAAAACCACAATTGTAAATAAGGAAGGAGAACTTATAAATATGCTTATATGCCTTTAATTATGTTAAAATGTTCACCAATGAACTTCTCTCTAATATAAATACAAAATAATTTTACTTAAGTTGAAAAATTAAAAACAAAAAGTAATTTCATAGTATTAAATCACAAAATCCTATCAATTAGAATCATAGGTCTTTTAGTAGGTCTCTAATTATAAAGTGACCTATAAAATACACCATAACAAACTAAATCCTAGAAATGATGAGATTTTAAAAGTTATACTATGGATTAGACTAATCTTATACATTGTGAGCTATTGGGGTGCAACAAGTTGGGTAATAGCATTTTTACCCTAAATCCGAACTCGATACAAAATAATCACTAAATATTATCATATAAAATATGATCTTAATATATTTAATATTAATTTTCTTAAACACACCTTATATATTATGTTCTAGAAAATAATAGTTTAAAAAAATAAAATAATAATAAATATATTTATATGATAATTATTTATTATTATTTTGTATTTTAATAAATAAAAAATATATATTTATATTTATTATTAAAATTAGGTATCGGGTACCCACATATCTAAATCCGAATCCAACCCCAATTAAAACCTACCCATCAGACCTAACTCATTCCGTTTAGCTAATTAGGTACTCGAATTCATCATAAAATGAGCCAGGTCGGATACTCATCTGAACTAGGTTAGATTGCCACCCCTACTCACATGAGACAAGAAATAAGATAAAGACTTCAAATCTTAAATAAGAAAAATTATAATATCACAATTTAGTGATCATATTAGAGGTGGATAATAAGTGGTATTTATCTATCGATATTGATATGGAGGTGTAGGCGAGAATTTAGAAGTTATCTCTATTTTACTCTGACTGTAAACTAAACAGTAATCAGAGTTCAATAGGTGGTAAAAATAGAGAAATCTCCTCTGCTTGTTGTTGGTAGTCGCATCACATTATATAAATGTGCAGGAAGACTTGGCCATGATCATATTGATGTGGATGTCTGATCTTCCCTAATCTACAGTTATATTATACTCACCAGCTATGATGCTGTTTAGCTTAGATTGTCTAATTTGTTGGTGAGGAGGGAAAAGCGATTAAAGTAAATCCAGAGACAGAGTAAAAGGACCCTCCTTCTCACAGCAAACCTGCAAGCTGTTTTTTGGTGGCACCTTAATTTGATATGACAGAAAGGCCAACAATTCACCGGGTTCTTTCTTTTATATATTGCTGCAGATCGATTGTTACTGGCATTTATTGGAGTCTGAATTTACTGGCCATGGAATTGGAAGATGAAATTGGGTGTCGGCTGGGCTTCACTCTCCTCTCTGAATTTTAAATTTGTTGGTGTTGTTCCAGCTTGGATTCTTGTCACCGACTGGGGAGGAGGGGAAAATAATAATACAGGTTGGCCTCATTTCCAGACAAGTGAACAGCAAAAAAGTGCAGTGGCTTGTTCCTCAACCCTGTTCCAGAAAGATTCAAGGAGGAGCAAGGCAGAGATTTCTATAGAATGAATATTCAGAGTCTGCTTGTTGTTGCTTCTGAATCAAGTTTTTTCTTTTGGCAAAAAAAAACAAAAGTTTTTTCTTTTGAAGTAGGTGTTGAAAAGAGTAATAAAATGTGAGGGAAATTAGAGAGAGTTGGCTGAGTGTTGAGCTGTAAATTATGCAAGAGCTGTCAGGGAAAAGCCTGAGCAGAACTAACAATAATTTTAGTTGTTGCTGGAAGAGGATTGTGGAGTGGCTTTCAAGTAACAACATCCATCCCACGATATAGTATAGACATTTGAGGATTGGTATTAGAATGTTCATTTCTATTATAAATCGATAAATTTTAAATATAGTGTATATAAGCACAGCAGAATACCTGAATAATATAATAATTTACGTAAATATTTTCTAACTTTTTATTTTCAAACTAGCACGTTTTTTAAACCAGTAAAAACTAAACACATTGCGACTTATGGCCACAATTTTAAATATAGATTACAGCTGATCAAATGTCACTTCAGTGATGAGCAACAAGGATAGCAAAAGAGAGAAAAGAAGTGTCTTTGTCCGAGGGTTTGATGTTCTTTTAAGGTAAAACTTAAATGGTTAGGGTATGCTAATTTGATCGAACTACAGTGTACAGCTCCATTAATAGTCAACATAAATAATTAAAATAATTAATTTTAAAAAATAATAAAAATAAAAGCACGACAGATGTATCATTGTCCTAGGGTATTAATTTTATTCCCCAGCACGGCCACCATATAATTTAAAATAATGAAACTAAAATGGTAAGAGATGGTGAAGTTGAACTTATATGAAGCGTGATCTTATATGTCATCTTCGAAATATATAACAAAAATTATTAACGTCAAATGATCTTTCATGCAATTTTCCGTCAAGTTTGATGTGTGCAAATCAATCGAATTAACAAAGATTCCCCCCACACGCCTGATCTCTCGCTCGCAAGCTGCATCTTCGCCGTCGTTGCTTGCCGCATCTACCACCACCTGAAACCCTAGCCGCATTGCTCCGCTCCATTTTCCCCACCTTTCCCTTTCGACACCTGATCTCTCGCTCGCAAGCCGCATTGCCGCCGTTGTCCTAGCCGCATCGCCGCCTGTTCACCGCCCCGAACGTCGATCTTCCCCACAAGTTGCGATCTTCCCGACGTCGCCCCCCTCACCGAACCCCCATCGGCCGCTAGAGGTGGCAATTCATGTTTCAGGTGTCATAGATCGTGTCATACTTGACATATTATGCTACACGAAGTCACGAACGTAACCCTATCCAAGTTTATGTATATGAGTCAATAAACACGATCCACTTTTTTTATAAAAAAATCACCAAAGGGTCCCTTCTGCACGTGATCGTAGCAAAGACGTGGAGCTTTCAGACACGCATCTTAAAGCGTAGTCTATTACGCGGATTCAGTCAACGTACACGAAGTTAACTTACCCGATATTTTGTTGACGCACATGAAAATTCTAACGGCTAGTCAACGTTTCCGTTCGTTATCAAAGCCCTTAGGCCGTGTTTACTTGGACGGATGGAAAGTACAAAGGAAAGGAAAGAAGGAAATAAAGGAAAAATAGATAGATGGAATGCGTTATAGATTTTCCTTCCTTGTGTTTACTTGGATAAAAAGAAAGTTTGAATGATTGATATATACACCCCAATTTTTATTTTTTTATTCATATAATATATATAATATTATTAAATATTAAATATTAAATATTAAATATTAAATATGAGCGACAATGGCGAGGGCAAGCAGCAGCTGCATGAACGAGCATTGGTGGCAAGCTCGAGCAGCGACAACAAGGACGAGTAATCGAGAAAAGCTCATAATGAGAGAGAATAAGTAACAGTGCGGTGAAAAGTTAGGTGTGAAGTTAGTAAAGTTAAGTCATAGTTTCAGTTTTCCGTCTGATTTGGGTGGAAGCAAATGGAGGGATTAATGACTAACTTTCCCTCTACTTTCCCTTCTAAACTATCCATCCACCCAAGTAAACAAGCCTATAGTCCTTTCTTTCCTATTTTCTTTTCTTTCCTTCTAACTTTCCCCCCAAGTAAACAAGGCCTTAGGGTAAATATTGAGTTTCGCTGCCCCACTCTTTCCATTAGGTGATAAAAAATTCTCCGCTCCCATTCACCCATCATCGAGGCGATTTCCGACAATCAAAACGCCCGCTTCATCTCTGGTGATCAAAACACCCTCTCCCTTTCCGTCTCTGTCTCCATCGTCAGCTGGTCAAAGAGCAAGGGATTCCAAGCATTGTCCACTCCAACAAGATCGAGAGGAAAAGAGTAGAAACTTAGAGCTTCTGCACCGTGGAGGTGGCTGGCGGTTGCTAGAGGAGTTCCCCTCTCTTCTCGCCTTCAATCGCATCATCTTTCATGGCAAGCTCGATTGTTTTGGTTTCCTCTCCAAAGAGTTCACGCTCTTCTTGAACTCTTTGAGTTTGGTTTCTTTGGTTAATTTCTTCGTTGATTCTACTTTCCCTCTTTTGGTTCTTTAAATTGTTTACTGCCCCTCTTTTGTTTAGTTGTTACTATTTGTGTTCACCGTGGGATGATAATGCTTCAGTGGCTCAAGAAAGGCCATCTTCAATCCTTTACTATGTTCCCGCGCCTTATCAAGGCTTTCCAAAAGGCCCAGTCGCAACACTTAATCAGATGGGTGGCGTATGTATTTACCTGCAGCTTCTTGTTTGGATGGCATGTTCATGAGAAAGCATCCATGTTCATGAGAAAGCATCCCTTCATTTTACAATCCCACTTGCTATAATTTCAATGGATAGCCTAGATGATGCTGGACATTATTTCTTGCTGTCAATAGGTAGGCAAAACTGCTCTTGAAGACCCTTATTCTATGTTTAGTGCTTCTCTGCTTGCAGATGCTTCTAGCAAACCTTATGGATTGAACTTTAAGCTGTGGATTGAACTATTATTGTAATGAGTAATTGCAACCTTATGGATTGAACTTTTTGTTGTAATGACTATTTTTTATGTTTCTTTATGTTTTCATATAGCTCTTCTTTGAGAAAATGTATTCTGTTTTCTTGACTGTCCAAATTGATAAATCTTATTGGATTTATTATGTGTTTGTTGCTGCAGAATTGATACTAATAGACCCCTCGTTGTGTACAAAGATGAAAAACCTTGGGCAAAAAAATGCATTCAAGTTGTGTATTTGCAACTTATCAATTTGAGATAGTGTTGTAAGTGATGGTTTTGATTGTGATGTTTTGTAAATGTTAGTGTTTTGTAAGAGATGTTGTTTCATGTATATCAGTTACAACAGACACCAGTGTATAGCGATCATCTTTGTAAACTGATCTTGTAAGTGATGTTTTATAAGTGATAGTGTTGATTGTGGCAGATTAATATTTTGTAAACTGGTCTTGTAAGTGATGTTTTATAATTACACGATATTACAATATCATTACACGATATTACAGTATCATTGATGACACCGAAATTTATAATAAATTTCATGTCATTTTATATATCTTTTCGTGTCAAATTCATACCACTTTGCCTATTTTTATCCCTTTTTTTATCAAATATTGCAAAATCTACTTCTATTTTGGTTTTTTATGATTTTCAGGTAAAAAGGCATGATTTTAAGGCGTTTTCGAGCAAAATCAAACACATAGAAGAATTCTCATCATCAAGAAGACGATACATGACAAATTTCAAGCAAAATAGAGCCACGAACCAAAATACGACAGGGCCGTAATCTATATTACGGTACCGTATTTTCGTACGCTACCGTAATATCAGAGCACTGCAGTAATTTGGGGAGTTTTTCACCAGAGAATTTTTCTGATTTTACAGCAGTGCCGTATTTTGGAGCGCTTTCAAACAAGAGATATTCACTGAAATTATGGCACTGCCGTAAGCCATTGCACGGGCTGTAATTTCCAGACAATTCCGACCAGAGAATTCAGTTGATTTTATGGCACTGCCATAATACATTTTATTGGCCGTAATTTTGACCCAGAACACATAGAACCAAAATACGGCACTACTGTAAAATAAAACACGGCCGTAATTTTTTCTTGGACACGTGAGTTTTTCGGGCCTGATTCTTGCACAGACCATATCTTGAGATCCAGATATCCAAATTGAGATCCAAAAGAAGCTGCGGACTCGTCTTGATGAGGAGAAGATAAAGGGACTAAAATCCCTAATTTTTATGATCAATCGAGGGAGAAATCGATAGAGAGGCGCTTAGGGTTTGGCTTCATGCCGAGAGGCATGGAGACCACCTTAGGTCGTGATTTTTACACAGAAGCTTCGCCTGGAGGAGGAGAGGACACCACAGAAGTTTCAGAATGAAAGGAGATCAATTGGAGGAGGAATCAACGAAAGAAGGGCTCGGGCACTGTTCACAGCGAGTTTTCGAAGCAAATTACGACTGTAATTTCTATTACAGCCGTGTTGTAACATTATTTCTCCTTTCTCTTGGCTTTCTGATCACTCTGAGACTATGATTCATTGTATTTCTTCTTCCATGCTTGCTTAAAGATCTTTTGGGACATAGGGTGTAATCCCTTTGATTTTTAATGACTAGATGACTTTTATTTCGTCAAGATAGTTTTATCATGATAATTCTGCTTTTGTGATGACTTGTCTTTAATTCTCCATAGTTCATATTATCATGCATATTTTAGAATTTTGCAAAATAGACTGAACGGTTGATTGTGAAATTCGGAACCCTAGAAATCATTGAGTTTGGAACTCATCATAAGAAATTAAGTTAGTTCTTTGAATTCTGATTTTTAGTGATTTTATTGCCATGTCTGATAATTAGAATCTAGGATTGAGTTATTGTGTCAAACATAGAGATCTTGCACGAAAGTGAGGATCGGAATGTTTGAGAACCAGGATCGGAATGTTTGAGAACCATAAGTAAAACTTGTGTTGAAACTCGGATGCACGAAAGTGATCCTTGAGTTCTTTGTTTGACAATTTACTTATCTACAGCTTTGAGATAGATCTTGCACAAAAGCGAGAATTGGTCCCAGCATGATTGTCTGCATGAAAGTGAGACAATACCTTTATGAAGTAAATTATATCTTTATCATGATAAAATTAGACTGACGACCTATTATTCATATCTAATCATTGAAATTATGGTGGATGAAACCCTAGTCCCAGTTTCTCTCTCTGTTTATCTTTACGCTCTTTCTATTAATTACATGCATCATATTCAATTTGCTTAGCTAATAAGAATACAACTATTTGGTACTTAATAATAAGGTCTTTGTGGGTTCGATATCTATTTTATTACTTCGAGTATCTGTGCACTTGCGGAGTACAACAATTATCACATAATATTACAATGTCATTACACAATATTACAATGTCATTACACGTTACAATTTCATTACATGATATTACAGTGTCATTACACAATATTACAATGTCATTATATAACGTTACAATATCATTACACGATATTACAATTCATGATGTTACAATATCATTACATGATGTTATAGTATCATTACATTGTATCATTACACTGCTGTCATTACACGGAACACTACTATCAAAATATGAAAATTCAGGTTCAATACATAGGGTTATAATACCAAAAACACTACTATCAATCCATTATATAAATTGTAATCAGTTACATAAACTGCAATCAGTCATTACAACAAGAGTTCAATCATGTGGTTCATCCACTAGCATAAAGTGAGAATACAGCTTGGATAGCTAGATACATAGCTGGGATATCAAAAGATTCAAACATAATTTGTGTCATCTTCTCCCTATTAGCTTTAGGATTGAGAGGGGCTTCTGTGAGAAGAACAGGGTGTTCTTCTGGCGCTACACGAAGCTCATTATAGAAGGTATGATGTCAAATCTTCATATCGTCCCAAACTCCCAGTTACTAACAATTCCATGTTCATGAATTTTGGAAGAAAAAAGAGGCATAATAGAAAATGAATAATAGAAGATAAATAGAAGCTAGATAAAAATTCTGAGATTGAAAATGATTGTGTAATTTATGTAAAATATTTGTTATTTATATATTATAAATATGTAATAAAAATTAATTTTAAAATATTATTTATAATATATACTTATTTTTTAGATTGATTGGGATTGGGTGTGGGATTGGGTTTTCTAAGCCTACCGGGTTCAGGGTCAAGGTCGGGGATAGATTTGCGAAAGTCGGAGTCGGATCAAGGATGACAAAATTTGATCGGGACCCGCTCCTTTGCCCACCATCCCTACTCTAGTGTTTTACTTGTACAAAACATACACGAATGTTTTCTTAATACAGTATTTGATTTTATTTACCGAATTCAAGGAACAAACATAAGTGGGCAGCATATTTAATGGCCAAATTTAGAGATTCACTGGGACAGAACTTTAGGGCCTGTTTTATTGGGGAGAAAAACATGGAGAAAGGAAAGAAATTAGTTTTTTCTCTTGTTTTATTAGAGGGGCTGATTTGAGGGGAAAGAAAAAGATGAGAAAAAGGGGGAGTTTTCTCCCATTTTGGTTTCTCCCCAAATCGGAGAGAAAACCAATCGCTCACGCTTTGCATGAGCCTCCGTCTTCTTCTCACCGTCGCCCCGCTGTGAGCTCCCTGCCTTTGTCGTTGCCCCGTGATCCTGATCCCTCCCTGCGAGCTCATCCTGATCCCTCCCCGTGAGCCCATCTCCCTCAGCGAGCTTGCCAACTACTGCGAGCTCTGCCGCCCCTCCTCCTTCCCAGCTAGCCTCCTCACCTTGCCCTCCTCGCCCTCGCCAGCCGCCGCAAGCTCCGTCACCTTTTCGCGCTTCCAGCCAGCCTTCGCCTGCACCTCCTTCCCAACCAGCCTCGTCGCCATCCTCCTCCTGTGAGCTAGCCGCCTAGCCATCCTCCTCCTAGCCAACCTCCTCACCTCGCACTTGTCACCCTCGAGCCTCGTCGCCATCCTCCTCCTTCCAGCCAGCCTCATCGCTAGCCTCCTTCTACCAGCCAGCCACCCAGCCATCCTCCTCCCAGCCAACCGCCTCACCTCACCCTCCTCGTCCTCGCCAGCCGCCACGAGCTCTGTCGCCTCTCCTCCTTTCCATCCAGCCTCCTCACCTCGCCCTCCTCGCCCTCGCCAGCAGCCGTGAGCTCTGCCGCCTTTCTGCGCTTCCAGCTAGCCTCCGCATGCACCGCTGCGCTTCCAGGCCGGATCGCCTTCGCCACGAGACGTAGTGCTAAGGATGGGAAGTGGTGGGCTGAGCGGACGGATTGGTGCTCACGGTGAAGCGACGAGAGAGGGCTTTGGCAGCTTCGGCGGTGACGAGGATCGAGCAGCGTTTTTGCCGAGATCGTGCCCTCCCCGCGAGCTCGCCTCTGCCGCCGCGAGCTCTCCTCGCCTCCGCCGCAGCGCTAGCGAGCCTCGAGCTTCTGCAGCTTCCCTCCAGCGCGGAGGACCTTGAGCCTCACTACAGCGCCCGTGAGCCTCGCCGGGATCTCACCGCCAAGGGCGTGAGCATCAATTTGGTTTCTTCCTCATTCCGCGTGCCTTGAGCTTTTGCACGGTGCAAAGATTCAACATTCACATGGTAATCACGTGTTTCAGTTTTTTCACCCTTCTTTTTCTTTCTTTTCTTCTTTTTCTCTCCTTCAATTTTTCTTCCCCTCTAATAAAAGACAGCCATAGGAATAAAGTAAAGCAAAGACGTTTAAACAAAAGTCCAGATGATGAATATGCGTTTAATTGCATTCGTGCATAGATCAATCAGTGAACAGATAATAATTTAACCATCTAACATTAATATTTTTTATATAAACTTCGTCTTCAATCTTCATTGTATCCACTAGACAGGTTGTTGCTCGCTATAGAAAAACAAGAAAATAAATTCAAATAGGAATGGTTAAAAATTTGTTTACACATCCACTATGTACTAATTATTTAATTTAATTTTAACTAATACAAACTACCTTATTTTATATCTGAAATGTCATTGAGGAAGTTCTAAACATTTGTATAAAAAATATGTTTCAAATCATCCATTTCATTTATGTACAAAAAAAAATGATTTTGCATTTTTATTAATTATATTTTACAATGCTTTTTCCATAAGCATATCTACATTAATTTACAACAACCAGTAATTTGCTTTTAACCTTACAGTATATTATATTATTTCTACATAACCTGTACCACAATCCCAAACTTAGCCTAAATCTCATCGGCTGAGTTGGTCCACATAATTGAACCGGTCCAGCGCTCAGTGTATTACTTGGTCCATGATATGTAACATAATTAATAATATTTAAATGTATTAGTCTATTACATTTAGAAAAGATAATATTTGTAAATTGAATTGATAAATATTACTTGGTCCATGATAGTTGTCCACAAATGAATAAATATTTTGAACCATATAGAGGGATCGAGTATATCTTCTTAATTACCACCAAGGAGACCTTACTATCTTCTTAATTACCACCAAGGTCAACTACCAAAAAGACCTTAATTTTTTTTTTTTAATAAAGCACACTCCTTTACGAGAAATTGTGTTAAGAGGTTTTGAAGTATAAAAGAAAATATGAGACATGTTATGTGATATATAATTATTTTCATATAAAGCACATGTCTCAACACTGTATGTATCTATATAGCATTACATAACTATATTAGATGCACTACAATGACATGATATATATATATATATATATATATTAGGCCTGGCAAAAAATTATACGATCCGCCAACACGACACGAGTTTTCGCGGGTTTGGGTTTAACATAATCGTGTTTCGTGTCATTATCGTGTCGACCCGTTTATGACACGCTAAAATTCGTGTCGTGTCGTGTCGTGTCGCGGGTTGACCCGTCTAACCCATATATAATATATATTATATAAAATTAATAATTTATAGATAATATTAATATAGTGAGTTAAACAGGTTATTCATGTCGTGTCGTGTCAATCGTGTCGTGTTGTGTCATCTAATAACTTTATATTATAAATCGTGTCAATCGTGCCGTGTCGTGTCGTGTTATGTGACACGACCTATTTATTAAACGTGTTAATCGTGTCGTGTCGTGTCACCTGTGAAATAAGCGGGTCGTGTCTGTGTTTCGTATATTGACACGTATACATAAACGGGTCGTGTTCGTGTCAAGCACAATCGTGTCACGTGTCAAGTATGACACGACACGTTATGACACGTGAAACACGAATTGCCACCCATAATATATATATATATATATATATATATATATATATATATATATATATATATATATATATATATATATATATATATATATATATATATATATATATATATATATATATATATATATATATATATATATATACACACGCGATGCTCCCTCAACTTTAAAACATTGAAACTATATTTTGAGTTTAACAGTGAAAGATAGATTGAAAGAAGTTGATGACTTTTTTAGTAGAATACATTCAACCATCAAATATGTATGATCTTCTTCTATAAGATTACAAATGTTCAAGACTTGTGTTGAAAAAGAAAATATTAAATGCCAAAGTAGTATTTGCCTAGATATTTAGACTAGGTGGAGCTCTACTTATTTGATGTTGGAAGTGGCTTTTGAGTTCCTAGGAGTACAAGATATTAGATTTAGTGAGGAACCTGCAAAGAAATGGGTGCCAGTTGAAAGTGAATGAGATTAAGCTCATGGCTTATTATCTTTCTTGAAAAAATTTTATTAAACTACTTTAAAATTGTCTGGTTCACTTTATAGTCTTGGCATGATTATTTCTAAATATTGTAGTAGTGATAATGTTAGCTTAAAGTTGATGGCCAATAACATGAAAGCTAAATTTGATAAATATTGGGCAAATATTAAAAAAAAAATCAATGAGATGATATTTATTGCCATAATTTTGGATCCAAGATGTAAATTGGATTATTAATGAGTCGTATTTAAAGGAAGATCCTATTATATTGCAAAAAAAGGTGAAAACAACTCTAGCTTGTATATGAGTTTTATGCTTCAAGCCATCCATAAACTTTGAAAACAATAATCTTGAACAAGGGAGTGAAATGGAGGTTGACGATATACTAGCTTGTGGTGATTACATGTCATTTATTGTATAAGAAGGAAAAGGATGGCCAAGAACCAATGCATAAGAAAACTAAGTTGAGTACTTACAAGACAAATGTGAAGATGGTAATAATAAATCTTTTGATGTCTTGAATTGGTAGAAAATAAATGCACCAAGGTATCTTAATGTGAAGATGGTAATAATAAATTTTTTGATGTCTTGAATTGGTAGAAAATAAATGCACCAAGGTATCTTATATTGTCTTATATGGCTAAAGATTTATTAGCTATTCCAATTTCCACAGTTATTTCTGAGTCAATCTTTGAGTACTAGAAGTCATGTACTTGATCTTGATCAATTTCATAACTCTCTTACTCTAAAGATAGTAGAAGTTCTTATTTGTGGCCAAGATTGACTTTGTACTTTTTATAACCCTATTTATATTGAGAAGTCTTTAGATGAGATTGAAAAGATAGAGTCAAGTAAAATTTTCTTTATTTTAAATTTTGTATTTTTTTTAAACTTTTATTCATGAACTATCTTTTTTTTTTAATGAAATAGATATTTGTTTATTTGGTTTTTCTCGCAGAGATGCCAATGTTAGATCTATCTGAATATCTTGCGCTAGAATTGAATGGAAAAATACTGTAATAAAAATATACCGGATTTTCTGATGCTGTGAATTCAATTGGAGTGATCTTCTGACTGATTGTATCTGAATATCTTGCGCTAGAATTGAATGGAAAAATACTGTAATAAAAACATACTGGATTTCATGATGTTGTGAATTCAATTGGAGTGATCTTCTGACTGATTGTGTTGTTCGTCAAGAGAGGCAGGGCGGCCGATGGGAACCAAACTGAAAACCTCTCGACAAGAACCTTACACCTCAAACAGGGACCACACCTATAAATAGGAAAAACCTAATGGGCATAATTACTTATTAGCCCATCAGAGATAAGACAATTATGCCCCCTAGGGATTCTACACAATTAAAAGCCCTTTTCCACACTATAATTAATAGATGACAATTAAATAAATTAGAGATAAAATATATATACGATTAAATACTGCAATGCATGTACGTCTACATGCCCAAATGCAATATATTATGCATGTACATGGTGCATAGTCCACATAGATCCTAACAATCTCTCACTTGGACAAGGCAACCATGTAATTACATAATAAAACCTTAAATCGTATATAAATCTCTAACACAATCTTTATGCACATAAAACTTAAGATGTCATCTAAAACAATCTTTATGCACATAAAACTTAAGATGTCATCTAAAACAATCTCGTCCATTAGTCTATTAACACAAGGACTAAAGGAACGGTCATTGACATATTTTCGCAATTAGACCCACAGTAATCACATGTATTAACTCAACTAAATGATATAGATCTAGTATGGATGTGTAGCATGGAAATCACATAATGTGATAGCATCACCTTTTATTTCCAATTGGTCTAACTTTAACCAAATGAGATCAAAGAGCAGAGCAAATAATGAAAACTGAAAAATTTCATTAATGTCATGACATTAAATACAGTAATAATCAAATGGAACAAAATGTCTATTCTCACTAAATCAAATGGCATCAAAAATAGTAATGCCCATGTTTTCAAGATGCCCATGAAAAACTTTTGGAGCTAATGCCTTAGTGAGTGAATCCGCAATCATAAAATTTGTTCCTATAAACTCAATAGAAATTAAGTCACTCTGAACTCTTTCTTTTACAACAAGGAACTTGATGTCTATATGCTTTGATTTAGAAGAGCTCCTATTGTTGTTAGAATACAAGACTGCTGCTCTATTGTCACAAAATAACTTGAGTGGTCTTTCAACACCATTAACAATCTGCAGTCTTGAATTGAAGTTACACAGCCATATTGCATGATTGGATGCCTCATAACATGCAACAAATTCTGCTTCCATAGTAGAAGATGCAACAAGTGTCTGCTTAGCACTTTTCCAAGATATTGCACCTCCAGCTAATAGAAACACATATACATAGGCCTGTCCATACTACGGTTCGAATCGAACAACCGAACCGAACCAAACTGAACTTACCAGTTCGGTTCGGTTTTGAACCTAAACGGTTCGGTTCGGTTCGGTTCCAAGGTAGATAAATTGAATTCGGTTCGGTTTCGGGTTGATGAAATTAAAAACCGTGTGAACCAAACCGAACCGATATTTAATTTAGGGTTTACCGGTTTGGTTCATTTGGTTCGGTTCATTTGGTTGGGACCGTCCGGTTCATTGGCTTCTCCGCTGAGTCTGCTCTGCTGCAACGCTGCTCGGCTCGCTTGCGGCTTGCTCGTGCTCGACCCTAAAAATTAAAATCCCTAATACCTTATACCCTATTCGATTTCGCAAATCGCCTCGACGCCTCGGGCAAAATTTCTTCAGCTCCCTGCTCGTGCAGTCGTGCTTGACTGTCTGCAATCTCCTCTCTCTCGACTGGAGTCTCGACAGTCGCCTCTCCTCCCAGGCTCCCAGCCTCCCTGAGTCCTGAGTCCCGCCCTCGGCCGGCCCTCCCCGGCGTCCCCGCCTCCCCCTCCCTGAGTCCCTGAGTCCCGCCCTCGGCCGGCCCTCCCCGCCTCCCCCTCGACCTCGACGGATGAAGGCTCGAGCTGCTTACGCCGCTCAACTCAAGCTCGCCAGTCACCAGCTCAGAGCTCCGGCCGACCAGCCGGCTCCAAGCCTCCTACTGCTCCGCTACTAGTCCGCCTACTGCTCTCAGCCGCTCAAGCTCCACCTCCACTCCACCGACCAGACGACCACCATCCGGCGTCTAGGCGTCCACGGACCACCAGTGGGTAAAAACTAAAAATCTCTATTCCCTAGTCTCATATTTTGTCCTTACTTAGTTGCTTATCAAATTTTTGTCCAGAATCCAGATAAATTTTTGCCTTATGCCCTTATGCAATGTCTTAATGTCTAAATTAGCAAATTGCCATAATTTCAAACTTTTATTTGAACTTTTAAAGGAAATGGCTGAAACTGAAAATCAAAATCTTGATAAGGATACATTGGAAAATCAAAATCTTGATAAGGATACATTGGAAAATAGAGAAGAAATTACCAAACAAACAGTTGAAACAGATACATGTGAGACAAGTAACTCAAAAAAGAGAAAACTTATACAAGATAGAATTCAACATACACTATTGAATGTAAAGCTCATTTGTGTTTAGATGTTTGTACAAGATGGAATTCAACATACATTATGTTGGATGTAGCACAAAGATATGAAGGTGCTTTTGAAAGATTCCATGAAGAAGATCCTCATTTTGAAATAGAACTCAATAGTAGTGATATACATGGTAGGCCTTCTGAAACTGATTGGAAAGTTGTGCATGATTTAGTCTCAATGTTGAAACTTTTTTATCAATTTACATTGAATGTATCTACTACTTTGTCAAGTACTTCCAATCTCTATGTGGATGAAGTTAGTCAAATAGCTTCAACTTTGAATGAATGGGTGGAAGATGTTAATATTGACCCCAAGTTTCATGAAATGGCAATAAGAATGAAACAAAAATGGGACAAGTATTGGGGGAATCTAGATAAAGTGAACTTGCTTTTGTTCATTGCAGTTATTTTTGATCTGAGATATAAGGTGGATTATTTGAAATTTGCATTGGGAGAAATGTATTGTGCAGACAAAGTTTCATCTATATTTATTAGGGTGCAAACAATTCTTGTTAGGATGTTTGATGAGTACAAAAGCAAAATGGAGATTAATAATGGTTCACATATTTCTCAATCTTCAAGTTCATCTGCTTCAGTTGGTTCATCTGAGTGTATCCTCTCCAAAACTAAATTAAGATACATGAGACATAAAGAAGTTATTGCAGTTCAAGAAAAATCTGAGTTGGATAAATATTTGAATGAAGAAACTAAAAATCCAACTCCTAGTTTTGATATTTTAAATTGGTGGAAGATGAATTCTATGAGATTTCCTATTCTATCTTCGATGGTTCGTGATATCTTGGCAATTCCTATCTCAACTGTTGCTTCAGAGTCAACTTTTAGTACTGGTGGTCGTGTGCTCGATCCATTTCGAAGTTCATTATCACCTTCAATGTTGGAAGCTTTAGTTTGTTGTCAAGATTGGATTCGAGCTACCAATCGTGAAGTTGAAGAGGATGTAGAAGATGGTCAAACATTAGAAAAAGGTAAATTTTTTTGATGCAGGTTTGTTTAAAATTAGTTAAGGGCATATTTATATTCTTGATTAATAATAATATATGTGTTTCTTTTGTTTGATAATTAACAGTGATTGCAACAATTCAATCTGCACCAGGAATTATTGATTTGCAAATGTAGCCAAGTATTTCAAATTCAACTTTGGGTTGTAAGTAGTATTTATTAATTGCTTCAGCATAAATGCATAATATCTTAGCTTCAACTTTATAAATTTACTAACATAATTAATTTGTATTATTTGACTAGTGGTTATTTGTTAAGTTGATGTTATGCAGGTAAATAGGTAAGATGATCTTGGTTTTGTTTAATCACTATTCACTGGAGCAACTGAGCAAGGTTAAATTTATAGTTATTGTTAGTTATTAGTTTATAACTTCTAAGTCATATTTGCTAGTTATTGTTTTATACTTTTATTGATGCAGGTTAATTTGAGTATTTGACATCTAGAAACTGGAGATTGAGTTTTGGACATTTTGACATATCACATATGGAGACATGGAGTTTAGAGTTATCGACATTTGGAATTGGATTTGGACCTGGACTGTTGGAACTTACCAACGTGCACTCATGTAGTCATGCTATTGGATCATGGATGCTATCAATTGTCATTAAACTTGTTGATTGTTAAACTTGTTGTAAACTACTAAACTGTGATGTGAACTTATTGGATGGGCTGTGATGCTATCATTAATGTTATAATGTATTTGTGTTTTGAACTTATTGGATTGTCTATATTGATGGGCGTAGTCAACTAGTGATGTGAACATGTGATTGTGTTATTTGTGTATATGTTATAGTGATGTGAATATGTCATAATGTATTTGTGTATTTGTGTTTTGTTTCATTGTTTGATGGTTGATGACTTGATGGTTGCGCTTATCGAGCTTATCAATATCAATAGAGGGTAAGCAGGTTTATGTTTTAGTCTTTTAGATGCTTCAAGAAGATTTACTAATGGCCAACAAACTTCTTCATTTGATATCCAGATGAGAATAATCTCACCACAGTAAACACAATTACACAAAGCATAAGCTAATTCAAGCTGAGAAGTGAGACCTATATGCTTGATTCATAAAAATACAAGTGCAAAAGTCAAATGTGATAAATGGTAATATCAAATATTCCTATCTCTTATTAAGTCAAGCTCCCCAATCCCCATGCATCACATCATTTTGGCACGGGTCGGTGATATTATGTACAAGCTATTATTATTAGCAAGCTGTAAACGGAGATATGAGAGATTGCACAAGTGCACAATCATATATGCTTTCTATGTCAACAATAGCCAATCCGCCAATGCCAATGGGACTACTTGAAGTTGAAGCATTGACTGCTTATATTTCACTAGAAATCTTATCTAGTTATCTTGGACGAAACACAACAACTGTCAACTGATGCAGCAAGAAATTTTAACTTTCGCTAGTAAATGATGCAGCAAGTCTTTTGAAGAGCTCCTTCCTAAAGGAAACACATCAATATAGTATTAGAAATTTGAAGCTGAACATAGAAGTAGCAATGTAAGTAGCTAAGTTAAATTTTTGGTTTAAACCGGTTTAAACTGAATCAAACCAAACTTTTTTGGTTCGGTTTGCCAAAGGTTCGGTTCAGTTTCGGGTTACAATATTTGGGAAAAAAAACTTTGGTTTGGTTCCAATCGGTTCGGTTCGGTTCGGTCCGAACTGATTGGACACCCCTACATATCCAGATGTCGATTTACGACTGTCTTGGCATCCAGCAAAGTCAGAATCAGAATACCCAATGATCTCAAGATTGTCTGACTTTCTGTAAGTGAGCATAAAATCTTTTGTGTTTTGCAAATATCTGAAAACTCTTTCAGCTGCAACCCAATGTTCTCTTCCTGGATTACTTTGATATCTGTCAAGCATTCCAACAATGTATGCAAGGTTAAGACGAGTGCAGACCTGTGCATACATCAAGCTCCCTACTGCCGAAGCATAAGAGATGTTTTCCATAAATTTAGAATCTATTTCACCTTTTGGACATTGTTTGAGACTGAATTTATCTCCTCTAGCCACAGGGGTTTCAAGTGGTCTGCTATTTTGCATGCCAAACCGTTGCAATACTTTTTCAATATAACTCTTTTATGATAATCCTAATATTCCTCGTGAGCGATCACGATGAATCTGGATCCCTAATACAAAAAAGGCTTCACCAAGATCTTTCATTTCAAATTGCTTTGAAAGAAATTTCTTAGTATCATGAAGTCATTGCAGATCACTACTAGCAAGCAAACTGTCATCCACATAAAGAACCAGGAAAATAAATTTACTCCCACTGAACTTATGGTACACACAATCTTCAACAGTATTTACCTCGAAACCAAATGAGAGAATTACCTGATGAAACTTTTGGTACCATTGACGAGAAGCTTGCTTAAGTCTATAAATGGATTTCTTCACTTTACAAACCAATTGAGTAGATCCAACTGAATCTAATCTTTCTGGTTGTAACATGTAAATTGTTTCCTCAATGTTTCCATTGAGAAAAGCTGTTTTAACATCCATTTGATGAAGCTCAAGGTCAAAATATACTACAAGAGCCATAATTATTCTAAAAGAGTCTTTCGATGAAACCGGAGAGAAAGTTTCTTTATAGTCAATGCCTTCCCTTTGGGTGAATCCCTTAGCGACAAGACGTGCTTTAAATCTTTCCACATTGTCTTGTGAATCCCTTTTGGTTTTAAAAATCCATTTGCAACCAATAGGTCTCACTCCTTCAGGCAATGGTACAAGATCCCAAACGTCATTGTCTTTCATAGATTGAATTTCTTCACCCATGGCATCGATCCACTTTTGAGCATTAGAACAATTAATTGTTTCATGGAAGGTGAGTGGATCATCTCCCACTGAATCAATATTATCCTGATGTTCTTGGAGAAATACAACATAATCACTGGAAATTGCACTTCTCCTATCTCTTGTGGATCTCCTTAAAGGCTCTGGTTCATTTTGAGATTGAGATTGTTGAGTTTGATCTTGATGCTCCTCATTAATACTGGATTGAGGAACTGTTGGATATTCTTGATGGGTAGGAAGCTCAACATTGTCTTCTAAATGCTGTTGTTGAATAACATTTGGAATGAAAACTTGATCATGGTCAACAACAGCTACAGGAGGAATATCAACTGATTCCTCCTTTAAGACAAAGTCATTAGCCTTATCTTCCCCCCCCCCCAAACTCAACATCCTCAAAAAATCTAGCATTTCCCGTCTCAAAAAAAGTTCTAGTTTTGGGATCATAGAATTTGTAACCCCTGGACTTCTCAGAGTATCCTACAAAATAGCTACTAACAGTTCTTTCATTCAGTTTCTTTTCATGTGGCCTAAAAGGCCTAGCCTTAGCTGGACATCCCCAAACACAAAAATGCCTTATGACAGGTTTCTTACCCGTCCATAATTCGTAAGGGGTTTTGTTTGTAGCTTTTGTAGGAACTCTATTGAGAATATACATTGCAGTTCTTAATGCATCTCCCCATAGTGAATGTGGCAAAGTGGTACGACAAATCATACTCCTTACCATATCCTTAAGAGTTCTATTCCTCCTTTCTGAAACATCATTCATGTTCGGAAGACCAGGCATGGTGTACTGAGAAACTATCCCACACTCACTAAGAAATCTAGCAAATGGACCTGGATGTTGTTTACCTGATCCGTCATACCTGCCGTAGTATTCACCACCATGATCGGATCTTATGACCTTTATTGATTTTCCAAACTGATTTTCAACTTCGGCCTTAACAACTTAAACATGTCCAATGCTTGTGATTTCTCATGCATTAAGAACAAATAGCCATATCGAGAATAATCGTCTATGAATGTGATAAAATATTGTTGACCATTCCAAGAAGCCGTAGGGAAAGGTCTACAAATATCTGTATGTATCAATTCTAAGACATCCTTAGTTCTCTCGGCTATAAATTTTCTCTTGTTAGTGGTTTTTCCCTTAATGCACTTAACAAAAATATCATTACTTAAATCCTCAAGTTTATCAAGAATTCCTTCTGACATAAGCCTATCAATTCTCTTTTTAGAGATATGACCCAAACGTCTATGCCATAAAGAGAAAGAATTTTCTGTTGATAATTTCCATTTAGTGCCTCTAGTTTCAGTATTATGGGACTCATCACCTAAATTTACTATTTCAAGTAAATAAAGGTTGTTGATGTTAGATAAATAACTGGTTCCAACAAGTTTAGAATTGAAATAAATACTACATTTTCTGTTACCAAATGAATAAACAAAACCTTCTTTGTCCAGTACATAAACTGAAACCAAATTCCGTCCAAAAGACGGTACAATAAAAGTATTTTCCAATTCTATAAAGGAACCAGTATCTAACAACAACCGAAATGTCCCTATGCCTAAAACTTCCACTGGATTTCTAGCCCCCATATAGATGAATTTCTGTTCATCACTAGGCTTTCTAAAGTTTAGACAACCTTGCAAAGAAACACTGATGTGGGTTGTAGCACCAGAATCCAACCACCAGGTGTTTCTAGGAACTGAAACTAAATTGACTTCAGAACTAACAAGACCAAAAGGTGAATTATTCAAACAAGGAATGTTATTTAAAGAGGCAGTGACAGCGGAAGCATTAATTATGTTAACTGCAAAGAGAACCAAGTGCAAAACACAATAAGCTCATAGAAGCATGTGATAAAAACAAGTAGTGATTAATCATAACATTTATAAAATCTCATCTCAAGATAACCAGGGTAACATCAAGTCTAGTCTTTGAACAGAGAGTTAATTTACCATTTGGTTATCTTGCGTAGTAATCGAGCATTGATGATAAGATCCTCCTATCAAGTACTTAGCCTTCCTTTGGGCTGACTAAGCACCCACAATGGACACCTAATAATCATCACACACTCATTACCACATGTGTATGTAGTCCTTCGACCAAACAACACTCGTTCTTTGGGTCGATATGTTGCCCGCATAAAGAAAAACATACACCCTGCCTTAATAATTCACAGTTCAAAAGATTTTATAGCAGATGTCACTTTGGTGACTATACTGAGAAATCAGTTAAAATGAAGAATTAAGTAAACCTTAACTTAATATTTTATTATCAATGAGTTTTAACAGCAGAGGTCACTTTGGTGACTATACTATTAAAACAAATTGAAATAAAAATTAAGTTTTTGTTATAATTAATCATTACTCATAAGCAGATAAACCATAAATATGTATGAATTGAGCATAATTAATCCAAATAAATAAAAGCATGATAAACTGGATTATGCATTTATTTCTAACTGAATAAGCTCAAAAATAAGAAAATATTCTAATAACAGGCATGAACATTAAAACATATTTAACCATATATAAAAAATCTACTAGCATGAATGAATATTTTACTGACATGGATAAACAACAACCAAAAAAATTAGCAATGTATAGTAAAATTTAATAATGCACAGTAGAATTTAAACTAATTAGGCATGATTAAACCAAATGAATAAATATAACACTGGATTTATTCCTAAATTTATGCCTCTAAATTTTGATAAAGAAATTATCAATTTATATGTTTAGCCTAACCCACCTAAACCAAATGATGGGCTAGCAAATTAGGTTTATTAGAAGACCAAAGATCCAAGTGGGTCAAGCCTGCTTAAACCAAATAGCAGGTTGCACAGCACAGATGCACACGAATTTTATTGGGCCCAACCAAAACTAATTGAGTTGATCCACTTAAACCAAATAATAGACCCACTCAAATAAGCTCAATTAAGCCTAAATAGGTTCAGACCCGTTAGGAAGCAGCCACCCGGATCAACTCCAAATTGGATATGATACTGAAATTCCTAATTGGATCCGAATACATACATTCCAAAATGGACCCGAAAATTCAAATCCGAAATTGCAAATCGGGCGGCCCTAATTCCCTTTCGTGGGCAGCACGCTGCACGTCGTGTGTTGCACGCCGAAAGGTCGCCACACGCGAATGCCGCTCGGCTCATGTAGCGCTCATCTGCCCTAATGCCGCACACCGCATACGTCCTCACCGAAATAATGCCGCATGCGACGTCGCCTGAAGCCGTATGCGAACGCCGCTCACGGACTCACCGGATGCCACTTGACTTCGCCAACACCGAACGACGAAGTCTCGACGCACGCCCGCACGCTCCTACAGCCGGTACCGAATGGCTTTAGTCGACCGAAAATAGGGCACAAGCCCTTCCGGATGGTCGGCGTCGGCAAGGTCGATGGTGGCGGCAAAAGACTCGTCGGAGACGAGGACGACAAAACCGGGAAGAACTGAACCCTCCTTCTGCACATCGTCGGCACACCCGCCAGCACCGGACGGCGGATGCACGCGAACGCCGGATCGTCACTCGCCATCATCCAGATGTCAGCCGAGATAAGGGCAGGCGCCCTTCTGGATTTGTCCGGCGACGACAAGGCAATGGCAGCGGCAATCCAGCGGAATGATGATCTTGATCTCGTTGTTCGGCCAAACATCACTTGTGCTCACCTGATCTGAATGGCAGAGCAACGGTGACAAAAACAATTAGGGCAGAAGCCCTGCATGTGTCGAGCACCGAGAAACTGATGTGCGCCGCCGACCACTATTAGGGTAAAACTTCTTCCAAAATATTGGTCAGCACCGGCGGTAGCCGAAAATCCAATTAAACCCAAAACAAAATCCGGCGAGAAGTGGATCATAGTTAAAAAATTTCCAAACAAGCAAGATTAATCTAACCTCGCTCTGATACCAATTGTTAGATCTATCTGAATATCTTGCGCTAGAATTGAATGGAAAAATACTATAATAAAAACATACCGGATTTCATGATGCTGTGAATTCAATTGGAGTGATCTTCTGACTGATTGTGTTGTTCGTCAAGAGAGGCGGGGCGGCCGATGGGAACCAAACTGAAAACCTCTCGACAAGAACCTTACACCTCAATCAGGGACCACACCTATAAATAGGAAAAATCTAATGGACATAATTACTTATCAGCCCATCAGAGATAAGACAATTATGCCCCCGGGATTCTACACAATTAA
This sequence comes from Costus lasius, assembly GCA_027563935.2. Classification (NCBI taxonomy): domain Eukaryota; kingdom Viridiplantae; phylum Streptophyta; class Magnoliopsida; order Zingiberales; family Costaceae; genus Costus; species Costus lasius. The sequence continues at coordinate 21,511,157 of CM050450.1, read as the reverse complement.
AAGCCCCTTTCCACACTATAATTAATAGATGACAATTAAATAAATTAGAGATAAAATATATATATACGATTAAATACTGCAATGCATGTACGTCTACATGCCCAAATGCAATATATTATGCATGTACATGGTGCATAGTCCACATAGATCCTAATAGCTAAGTGCTATCAAAGAGCATATTATTGATATGAAAGAGCATATTATTGATATGACGATGACTAAAGACTTAATGAATGAAGATTAAACACATGAAGATGAAGTTCTTGCTAGTTGCTACTTTGCTAGTGATTATTTGACTTGACTTGACTAAGTTATTTACTACTGAGCAATGATCTTATTTGGTTTGTTAAATTTTGGGTTGATTATTGTAACTTTATTGAGTGAGCTATTTGCTAGTTGCTACAAGCTACTATGCATATTTGGTTTTTAATTTCTGTGTTGATTGTTGTATGATGTAACTTAACTTGATTGGGTTATTTGCTACTGAGCAATGAGCATATTTGATTTTTAAATTCTATGTGGATTGTTGTGAGTTGTAACATAGTTTGATTGAGTTTTTTGCTACTGAGTACTAAGCATATTTGGTTTTTAATTACTATGTTGATTGTTGTAACTTGTAACTTTTAACTTAACTGAGTTATTTTTTATTTACTAGTGACTTGTGATTACTCTTGTAACTTAAAACATGCGTATTGATTTTATACTTTGTCATTTAAATTTATTATTAACACTTGAAGTACTTACTGTTGTAATTATAGTGTTGTTTATTGTTTAATTCTTTTGTGTAATGATTTACAATTTCATATTTTAAATTTCATTATATATTATTTTACATTGTCTTGTAGAATTATTGGAAAATAGTGGTTAATCGAATCTATTTTTTTAGTTTAGTAACGGTGTGTAGATTTATTGAACTAATAATTTTGGTTTGGGATAGGGAATTAGGTCACGATTTGATTTAACTGAATTATGAACACCATAGTAGGAGAAATAGTTCAAGGATAGAATCCAAGATTGTTTACGATATGATTTTTTTGTTGTAACTAATAGTGTAAATATCCTCAAGCTTTATGAGATGTTCATGTTCACACTATTAGTAGGGCTGCACTAATCTCAAAGCAGATTTCATAAAAAAAATAACTAGATTTCATAGAAATTAATTATATTTCGTTGAATGTTGATCAAATTCAGTAGAAATTCACTAGATTTCATAGAATGTTGATTAGATTTTGTAGAAATTGGTTAAATTTCATAGAATATTAATCAAATTTTATAGAAATTTATCGTCAAAATCTATAAAATATAATTAACATTTTATGAAGTCTAATAAATTTCTACGAAATTTAGTTAATAATTTATAAAATTTAGTTAATTTCAACAAAATCAAATCAAATTTTACAAAATTTGACCAATTTATATGAAATCTCATCAATTTCGCTGGAAGTAAAATGCTTATCTTATCCATCGTGGCAAAAGTATGGCAGATCAATTTGATGCGTTTATTTAAGACAACCATGACCAATCTACATTACCTACTATCTAATTGTTGTGGATTATAATTATAATTATTACATTTTACTCATACAAATAATCATATTATTTATGCCATTGTCTATTTTTATGCTATACAAAGTAATACAAAATATTTTATATTCATAGTAATTTTAGGTTAATTAAAATAATTTTAGAATTGGTTTAGTCATAAAAATATCTTATGAGGTGTTTATAAAAAAAAATCCAAATTAACAATTTTAAAAATAGCGATCAAAATTTTTATTATACTTCTCCATCTGTAATCAGAGCTAATAAAATTTCCTTATAATGATCAATAACCAAAAAATAATTTGAATTTCAAAACGGGCATTCCTCGTTCGCCGAACTGAATCAAAATTTGCAGTTAGCCGTTGATGATACAGAGGGCGACAAACACGCTGCAATTACCAAACTAACCCCGTCGGAGACATTTATTTACCAAAACTGCCATCAACAGTTGCCACGTGTCAAGCACGCTCGATGCCATACGATCCCTGTTCGCCCTCTTATGCTTCCGCCGGTCGCTCTCTAGGGTTTCCGAAGGGAGTGCGGTCAAGTGTTCTTCTCCTCCTTCCAGGTATGAGATCAAAAGACAAGCTTTCATCATCTTCGTTCGTTTTCTATTTTCTTTTTCCTTTTTCCTTTTGCGTTTGCGCTTCTTTCTTTTTTTTTTTTTTTCTCACTCTCTCTGCGCATCCAACTTTCTTTTAGGCATTCAAAAAGTCTCTCCCTCTCTCTTATTATTTTTTTTTTGGGGAAGCATCGAGTCTACTGCAAGGAATCCGAGTTCATATTGGATGTTGAAATTATCGGTCGGTTGAGACTTGGAGTGTGATCGGTTGACTAGAGTCGTTTAATGAGACCAGGAGGAGTGTATGATCTTTCTTTGTTGTTGTTTTTTGTTCTGAATTTGATGGCATAGTGCTATATTTCTCACACTTGACTCTTTTTTTACTAGCTCTTCATGATTTACATCTTTTGAAAGGAAGGATTAAATGTTTGTTAGCAATAGATAGATTAAGCGGAAAACTCATGGCTACGTAGTTTCTCCTAATTTTCTAGTAATGTATACACAGTATGCCCTGCTGCCCTACACAATTAGTGTCAAAAACCTAGCATATTTCGTTTTTCTTCTCAAAGTGCTGAACATTGAATTGTTTAGTTTTTGATGGAACATTTACGTTTGTTGCTTGGTAGTAGTTGGGGTTTGATAATTAAGCCATGTATATGTTAAAAATACGTCCTTTTACTAGGTTAATTGTAACTTTGTCTACAGAATCTGCAAAGTTCAATATCTGATACAGGAAACTTATGAAGAGACAATCCAGTCAATAATGGCTTCTGGCATTGGATATTTTGACAGAGATAATCCAAGGAAGGGCTTCAATTTGATTTCAGATTTCCTTTACTGCAATTATACTAAGCTGGCGCATTTTTAATAGAACAGAAGTTGTGTATAACATGCAATGCTTCTATTTACTCAGGTTTTTTTGTCAGAGTTAGGGATGGCAATCAAGTGGGTATTATCGGGTACCTGGATCTACCCGACCCCTTTAATTGGTAATTGGATACCTATTAAACGGGTCCAATATTTGGGTTTGGGTATTGAACATACTACCCGACTCGAGTAGAATGTTATACCCATTACCTAAACCCGATTAAATAATAATAATAATAAAATATATTAAATAATAAAAATAAATTTATAATTATATATTACTTGTAACTGGCCCATTACCCGATTCAAATTTCAACAAGCTGTAGCCTAGATAAATCCCTAACTTTCAATTTCTCATTTCTTGATTTGGCAACTTAGCGCCCAACAACAAAGTGTGCAACCCTAATATTCTATTACCTGTGACTTCACTGCCAGCCCGCTAGCCCACCATGCAAACAAAGCAACAATGAACTGAGGAAGCAACTTAATCTTCATTGTCCAATTGTCTTCAACTCACTATGATCATCTTCTATCCTTCAATGATTGGCAAACAACATTGCAACAACAAGTGGGTTGAACCTTTGATCCTCTTTTTGCTTATGATATTGTTTAAGAGATTAAAAAGTAAAAAACCTAAACTATTTGATTTTCACCATACCTGTTCATTGTTCAACATCGATGGCAAGAGATTGTCGTATGCTCAAGCCGACATTGCTCAGTGAGTGTATAATATGCATTTGACGATGTAGTACACCTTTAATTATATTATTGTTATATACTGCATGGTTAATTTAATTTTTTTATAGCTTTTTAAAATATATTCATCTGAAAATATTGAGAAAATTGGTGAGAATTCTAGTAATGTGTCAATTGTATCTTCAATAAATGTAAAATTAAGTTCAGGGCAAACACCTATTAGTATATGGAGTGTGCCTGCAAATGTTGATGCTCTATCTAATGCTCTTATTTCAATTCCAAATGTGTCATCTTTAAGTAAATCTCCTTTAGGTGATTCAAGTCGCAAATGTCAAAAATTAGCCTTCGAGGTTTTGGATCACTTTGAAAAGAAAATTATAGACGTGGCAATTTGCAATTATTGTAAATCTTCTTTGAAGGCAAATGACAAAAATAGAACAATAATTATGAAAAATCTGAGTTCTTGTTCAAGCAAAAAAACATTTCTGCCAAGGATGTTTTGACATGCAAAAGCAACTTAACATTGAGAGAAAAAGTGATGGAAAGGTTTGATTTGGAAATTTTACATTTGATCAAGATGTTTCAAAGCATGAGTTGTTTCTTTTATTGCTTTACATGAATATCCTATTTCTATTGTTGATCATATTGGTTTCTCAAAATACAATCAAAGATGGCATTCTTAAGAAGTATAGTTTAGAGAAAGACACTATAAAATGTGTTTAAGAAATTAAAAATTCGAATAGCAATTACATATATGTAGACTTCAAATAAGAGAAAAGTTACATGTCCATCACATCATATTTCCTTGATGACTCTTGGATTTTACAGTTCGTATATTGGGGTAAATAATTTTTTTTAATTATATAATGTGTCCTTAATTGATTTATGAGTTTATAAAATAATATTGATTTCAAAGTCTAAACTGGTTTATTTATGTGCTTGCATCACACACCATGCATGTTCTTGCATATATAAATAAAATTTTCAACCATCACTGTGGATAATTATAGTTCTAATGATGGTATGATCTCTATTGTCACACAAAAGTTGTATTACAAACTTTTGCTTCGGAAAATTCTTCATATGCAATATTGTGATTATATATTAAGTCTTATAGTTAAAGGACTATATGCATAAAAGATGTACTTAAAAAATTCCTGATACTATTGCACTTTGGCCAAGTCAATCTAGAGTAGAAAAATTTAAAGATATGATTCTTTAAGCAAAAGTTGTTTGGTTGAAGAAGTTGAGTCTTAATTGTAGAATTAGATGAAATACAACTTATTTGATGCTTGAGACTATTATAGGATATAAAGATCTTTTCTTTAGGTTGGAACTTAGTGATAAATATTATACTTCCTTACCTAGTGAAAAAGATTAAGAGAAGATGACTATAAAATTTGATGAAAATTTTTGAATATTTTATAATGCTACTAAAATATTTTTTGAAACAAAGTATCCTACTGCAAATTTTTATTTTGCCTAATTTTATTAACTTTGAAATGCAATAGTGTAATGAATGTCTTCATATGATGTTTTAATTTGTGAAATGGTAAATAAATGTTTGGAAAGTTTGAGAAATATTTAAAAATTATCAATATAATGTTATATGTGGTAGTTGTCTTAGATCCAAGGTAGACAATGAAGATGGTGGAATTCTTTTTTTCTTAAATTTAAGGTGATAATGTAACTTATGAGATTGATTGACTTAGGAAGATTTATTATGGTTTATTTTATAAGTATCAATATAATTTGTTATTGCAAATTTTTATTCTCCTAATAATACTTTAGATAATCTTTTTAAGTCGGTTGCATTGCTTAATTTCTCTTCTATGGGTGTGTTAGTGAAATTAGAATTAGATTACTATTAAGATTTGACAGTGTTAGTATAGACTCAAGTTTTTAACATTCTTAATTGGTTGAAGATAAATAAAATAAAATACCTTATATTGCAATTGATTGCTAAAGATTTTCTTACTATTACTATTTCTACAATTGTATCATTGAGCATGTAGCACTAGTGGGAGTGTAGTAACTAACCATCAAAGTAGACTTTATTCAAACACTTCAGAGGCATTGTTGTGTGCATAAAATTGGTTAAAGAATAAGATAAAAATATAAATTAATATACTTCTTGTTTTATAATTTATTTGACAATTATCTTATGTATACAATTATTCTTTTAAAAATATAATTATTTTTAATAAGTCAATGGTTAAATATCTTAAATTCTTTTATATGTTTTATTTGTGCAGGATTATCTTTGTCATCTTCAACTTGATTTTGAAGTTGAAGATAATCCTAAGCCAACTTGATTATGTAGTTGAAGATAAATCTGCACAAATAAAAAATATATTTAATAATTGGCTTACTAAAAGGAAATTATATTAAGAATGATTGTATATACAAGATATTTATCAAATAAATTATAAATGAGCAGTATATTAATTTACATTTCATTTTATTATTTAACCAAATTTGTGTACACATTAATGCCTCTAAGGTATCTAGATGAAGCCTACTTCAATGGCTACTTAACTTGGATGCAATAGTAAAAATAGGAATAACAAGTCTATATTATTAATTGCAATGTAGGGTATTTTATTCCATTTGTTTTTCACCAACTAATAATGTCAAAAATTTGAGTCCATGACAACACTAGCTTATCTAGATATTGATCTAATTTTGATTTCACATACACACTAGTGGAATAAGAATTAAGAAATGCAACCAACTTAAAAAGATCATCTAAAGTATTAATAAGTTAAACAGGTGTTGTTGGTGAAATGTTAGAAGAATAAAAATTTGCTATAGAAGATTTAGATTGGTACTCATAAAGCAGATCATAACAAATCTTGTAAGGTCAATCAATCTCATAAGTTGCACTATCACCACAATTTGAGAAAAATAAAATTCCACCACTTTCATTTCGTGCCTTTGATCTAAGACAATTGCCATAGATAACACTATATTGATAACTTTCAATATTTCTCAAACTTCTCAAATATTTGTTTTTTCATTTCATAAAATAAAACATCATCAGAAGGCAACTATTATATTATTATCTTTTGAAGTTAGACAAATTTGGACAAAATAAAGATTTGCAATTAGATATTTTGTTTTAGAAAATAATTCAATGACACTATAAAATATTCAAAAATTTTCACCAATTTTTATAGTCTATCCCTCAATCTTTTTTAAGGTGGGAAAGTGGAATATTTATCTATAAGTTTTAATTTAGGAAGAAAATTTTTATATCATGTAGCATTCTCAAGCATCAAGTAAATTGAATTTATCTAGTTCTACAATTAAGACTCAACTTCTTTAAATAGATAATTTTTGTTTGACGAGCCACATCTTCAAAATTTTCTAGTCTAGATAGATTTATTGACTAAAATGCAATAGTATCATAATTTTTTTCAATTGCATATTCAATTATAGATAGTCTTTTTACCCTAAGATTTAAAATTTGAGCATAACATCTTATAAGAAGAATTTTGTCATCAAGAAAAAGTTCAGAACATAACCTGTATGTGATAATTTGAAGTTATACTATTACTATAACTACAATTATCCACAATAATGATTGAAATTTTGTTTCTATGTTATGTGGAGTTAAGACATCAAAAATATACTGTCATTATAAAAGTTGTTGTAGGCTAGCAACAAATTTTGTAAAGCGAATATGATCAAAAATATAAAAATAGGATACTCATGTAAAGCAATAACAACAACCAACTCTTGCCTTAAAACATCTTAATCAAATATAAAATTTCTAAATCGAACTTTTTTTAAAATCACTTTTTCTCTCAATATTAAGTTATTTTTACTCGTCAAAACATTGTAGAATTTTTTTTGCTTGAACAAGAACTCTTATGATTTTTTATAGCTGTGCCATATCTGCTAATTGCCTTCAAAAAAGGTTTACAATAATTGCAAATTGTTATACACCATCTATAATTTTCTTTTCTAATTAATTCCAAACCTTCGATTGAGGTTTACTTGAATATGAGTATTTGGAATTGAAACAAAAGCATGGAGCAGCATTTGCAACCACACTCTACTTTGAACTTGACTCTATATTTCCCGAAGATGGAATTGACATATTAGAGTTACTTACTTCGTCCTTGGACAATGAGTTGTTGATACGTGAGAAGTTGAGAATTAGGGGTTTTTGTGGGTTGCGGCTTGTCGAAATCTGAATCGAGTTATAGAGTTGCCGGTTTTGTGTAAACATAGTTTATTGAACAGGTTATAAATAATATATAATTACAAATTTATTTTTCTTATATATATTACCCAACCCGTTTAACTAGTAGTCATGTACCTATTAAACGGGTTTGGGTATTGAACATACTACTTACTACCCGAGTTAGGTTTGTGTAGTATATTCCAGGCTGCCATCCCTAGTTCCATATATCCTAATTTGAATTAGTATTCTTTGATTCTTAAGCTTAACTAAAACCAATTCACTGAAAACTTATAAGCTTTATAGTGCCTTGATTCAGCAATGACATGTATGTATTCCATGTCCTCTTCTTTTGCAAATAAGATACGTTCATCTTAGTTTTCTCTCTTATTAATAAGAAATTTATCTGGACATAGTGATAGCTCTTTGAGGAGGTTCTTTTGGTTTCATCCTTGATCCTGCACGTCAAAGAAAGAATAAAAAAAGATTCCAATTGTTTATAAGTTGCCACTTGGACTTTTATGTGGATTTGAATGAGCCACCATTCACATGCATGATGAGTCACCATTCGTGTATTTATTATCTTTTGTCTGTTGAAGATCTATGCTGATATCACAAACTTGCAAATTTCTTCAAGCATGTATGTAAGGTGAACTTTGGTGATTGAGGCTTAAAATTGAGAAGTGTCCATCCACTTTTGATACTTTCAGGCTCCATACATGGAATTGATGGTAAATATCTTGTTGGATTCATGAGGGTGTCCATATGACCAAATTCTATGCATGAGAGCATCATAACTTTATTTTCTATCCGTTCCTCTTACTGTGCGGTATTATATGGTTTGTAGGAAATTATACTTTGGAAACTTGGAAACTTTTGTAACCTACACTGTACTTTTTTTTTAAAAAAAAAAGTTTTATTGATTAAGTTGTAGCTGGGAGATACCGAGTTCAAAAGCTACACTGGACTCTCTAATGAGTAGTCTACTGATTGGTACTCTTTCCTATCAAGCTGCACCCATCAAATAGTAAAATGTATTGTTCGCTAGATAACATTATTTCCTGGTATCCTTTTTCCAGTTATGTTCAGCCACATACTGTAAGCATTCAAAACTGTGAAGAGCATTGGGGCCATGGCACAGTCATCGCAGCCAACTCAGCCGATGATTGGAGTTGCTTCTGGTACAGCCCAAATACACTATGCTGCCCCCAGCTACCAGCCTGCCACTGTAGTCACTGGAGCTCCAGTTGTTACAGGAGCAATGCCTGCCAACCCCACAACTCTTGCTTACCAGCAAGTTCAACAGTTCCATCAGCAGCAGCAGCAACAACTCCAAACTTTCTGGGCCCATCAGATGTTAGAAATAGAACAGGCCACTGACTTCAAGAATCACACCCTACCACTCGCTCGTATAAAGAAGATCATGAAGGCTGACGAAGATGTTCGCATGATCTCTGCCGATGCCCCCGTGGTCTTTGCCAAGGCTTGTGAGATGTTTATTCTGGAACTGACACTCAGGTCGTGGATCCACACTGAAGAGAACAAGAGGAGAACACTGCAGAAGAATGATATTGCTGCTGCCATAACCAGAACTGACATATTTGACTTCTTGGTTGACATAGTTCCGAGGGATGAGTTGAAGGACGAGGGTCTTGGGATTGCAAGCGCTGCTTTGCCTGCTGTAGGTGCTACACCTGATTCAGTACCCTATTACTACGTACCAGCACCTGGAATGATGATGGGAAAGCCCGTCGATCAAACCGCTGCTGCAGCTCTCTATGCTGTTCCGCAGCCCCACTCAGTGGCTTACATGTGGCAGCAGCCTCAAGCACAGCAGCCACCGCAGCATCACCAGCAGATGTCAGATGGTGAGTAGATTGATTGCGTTTTGTTTGGGATATTAGAGGAATGATCAGATGGTGAGTATATATCATGTACTCTTAAGGTTACCCCTGTGAGATTGGTTGCTGAGATCGCCCATAGACTTTCATGGAAGTTTGCCTTTGCTGAAGCAGCAATGATGTAAGAAGGCAAGCCTTGGGAAGCTTCGATTTATTTATTTTTCAAATGTCCCATTGTGATTGTTAACAGGAAAAAGATCTTTCCTCCACTTGTTGATAACCTAAGATTAATGTTCCATTTTTGTGTTTTTTTAACTTCTCGTTCTGATAAGAAGTCGGAGGTTAACTGCAGGTAGATTTTTGTTATTCCGCCATTTCCTTCTTTTTGTGCTTTTCTTAGAACCCTCGGAAATTTATTTGTCTATCGCATCTTAATCATCTGTATCATTATGAGGAATAGGTGGAAATTTATTTGGTTTATATTGCATAGATTATCATCCCTTGCCCTCAACTTATAACGCTACTGAGATAATACAGCAAGAATGGTCCTTGAATTTTTTTTTTCCTACTATCTGCGTCGATACAATTTTTATTCATCAAATTTGATTTTTTTTTTTTTTCTAATACCTCATGGCTTATTAGGTACTTTAACTAGGTTTGTAACTTGTTTCACTATGGTATCTCTTATCTTTATTTTATAGAGGTTTTTATACATATATGTGATTTGTGTTGTCCATTGATTTCACTTGACGATGCTAGATCCAAGGCTCTTTTGTCTTACCTTCATCTGTTAAGATATTACACTTTTGCTGGCTAAATTAAGTCAACTTATTAAAAAGCAGGTCCAAAGTTTATCTCTGTGTCCTGTCTCTGATCTATAAAGTTATAGGAGATTGTGGGATGAATATGTAATAGGTGTATTGGAAAAAAAATGAGAGGTTATTTTCTTCTCGCATGAGGGATTATTTGTACTTACTACCATAAAGATCAGGTTGATCAGGTTTGCATGCGTAGCTCACACCAGCAAAGACATTGTACGGAAAACAAATGATGATGACAATATTAGATGTTGTAATGGGTGGTCGTATTAATTAGCAAGCAATACGTTCTATCTTTACTATAATGTGAAATTCTTTCATATAAATCACAGTGTTGAGGTGCTCAATTAGCTAGATAAGACTCAAATGACCCAAGCAAAAAAGTCACTAAGTTCAATCACATGGGAAGCACAAAAGTGACTCAAGCGAAGAAGTTATGGTTCTTAGTTATTTGAGAAGCACCAAGTGACTCAAGCAACAAGTTGAGAGTAGGTTTGATTACAACAATAGTAATAGAAACCTAGCATAGGATGTTAATGAATTAGGAAAGTGATTTTCATGTGATCTAAGCTAAGTGTAATATGGTGTTTAAGGAATTCTTACTTACGGTTGTCAAAAAATTGAGTCAACTAATAAACTAAACTAGACTAAACTAAAATTTTAATTTGGTTCAGTTTTTATCCAAAACTAAATCAATTCAATTAGGTTTAAATCCTTTTAAAAGAAAACCTAATTATGTTCACAATTCAATAGTAAAATTTAAGTTGAATTGAATAAATTAAATTATTTATAGTATAATATTATTCTTATTTAAAAATAATAAATGACTTAAGAATTACTAAAATATTTAAATAATTAAAACATATGAAAAATAAAATTTTGGTTGGGTTGAAGTTTGATCATTTAATAATTCATTTTGACTTTAATTTTTAAGAATATTAAAATTTTGGTTAGATTTGAACCATTACATGTGAGTTTGGTTCGGATTAAATTGATTGGACAATTCTAATTTTATCCTATCAAGTAGACATGTAATCTTTATGAATATGTTCAAATTTTCCCATGTACTAGTCATCCACATGGGCACTCAGAGGAAGATGATATTGTAATCTGATGTTTTGAATGCTACGTGTAGTAAGCCTTATTCTTTCTTTCAGTTGCAAGTTGAAGTTTGACAAGAAACTTTAGAAGGCTTGATGGCCTTGATTTGTCCACTTACTTGAGGAACCTATATTGCTTTTTGATGCAATACGAAGATATGGTATCTAATTTAGATGGGAATAACAATCTAAGCTATGTTACCCAAAGTTTAAAAACTCAAGTAAATAGTTATTATCCAATAAGGATGGGTAACCTAGACCATGTGATCAATAAGCTAAAAGATCTACTACATGGTTATTATTGATTAGGAAGAATAATCTAGGATGTATTAATAATAAGTTTGAAGACATAATGAAGGTGCAACCATTATTAATCAAGAGGGTTTATCTCTCATTTGAGATAGTTGACCATATCCACAACTTTTACCAATCAACTTGACCTTGCCCTCAAGGCACAGGTCAGTTAAGTTTAGCCTGGTTTTCACCGATCAGGACTCAACTGTGGCTTTCAACAATTAATTTTACCTTGATCTTGATCCTCTAGTTGGTTAAAGGATCTTGGTGGTGGTTTTTGGTGATTAAGAAAAATAGCCTTGATTGAGAGAGTTGATTTTAATTATGACTTTTAATAACTAACTTAACCTTGATTACGAGGTTTTTATCACTCAAATGACTTTGTCTATATCTTTTATCGGTTGAGAAGGTTGACCTTGGCCATCGCTTTCAACATTCAACTTGACCCTAGCCCTTAAGGCTTTTGTTAGTTGAGTGATATTGAGTCTTAACTTTTTACCCATAAAAGGTATTAGCATTTCAGTCACGGAAGTGCGTGAGTACCCCGATGAAAGTTGAGCACTTGGATGTCTGACTACTCAAGTAATGCTTGAGTTACCTACACATATGTGTGGGTTGCTAATCACTTAAGTAGGGTAGTTAAGCAATATAAACCAAGTATATTAGGTTATCCAGAGAGATTTTACCTACTAAGGACCTATTTAACTCAGCCTTCTAAGTCCATGTGAATTTGCCTATATTAATACCAAGCTTATTGATCTTGGGAACTCTTTTATTAAGTACAACAACATAAAAAGGTCCCACTTATATTACGGTTCACTCAAATTGTGCTTTTGTACATGGTGTTTTGGCAACTTTTGTTGGGAGGTCAAGGTGATTATATTATATGTTTACTCATCTTAATCAATTTATTTGTGATCATTCAGGTCCTAAAAGGATTAATTTCTTTAGCTAATTCTTTAAATCCTAGTATTACTAATAACTATTTTCTTGGAATAATAATTGCCTTTGACCTCTTTAATAGAATTCATCATGCTAATACACATATCTAATGCCTCAAGTTACTAGATTGTCATAGGGTCCCTTTTTCTTATGAGTCTAATATGTATGATATTCTTATACCCTAGCCAATACTTTCAATCTTCCTTGAGAATTAACAATGATTAAATGCAAATGGGTTCAGTTATATAATATAAGGTTCTCATTATCATAACATTATTATCGTAATAGAATGGTATCTATCTTTGATCATCAAAATAATCTCTTAACCAGTCATAATGGTGTAATGGATGCTTTTATTAATCACTATACTACAATTTGGACCATCACACCACTACACCATTACAATAGTATAGTAGCACAGTGATGCAGGTTTTATAGGGATACTATTTTTCTTAGTATGAAGTAGGTTTTATAGTGATGGAGCCAATATGTCTGCGAGTTTCCTGGAGCTTGAAGCCATAAATACAAATTTTCATTAATAACTTCTCAAAAGGAAACGGATCTAAAAGTTAAACAAATGAATCCTCTTGCAAAGCTCGAAGGAAGAATGATAAAGGTGACGAGTAATTATTCAAAAGTTGATTCAATTAGAGCTTGGATAGATTGGTAAGGCAAGTAAACCTTCAGAAACATGGAACCAATCTTGAACATGTAGATATCCCTCAATGCTTAGCATCTTCTTCCTCGCAGAACTTGGAATATTGCTCTGGTTCCATCAGTGAATTTAACTCACCCTTGTCACTCATTTTGACCTTTATAATCCAGCCATTGTCATACGGGCTAGCGTTAACCTTGATCAAGAAAAGCAAACAGATAAATGTCAGTATTTTTCACATTACAGAAAGAAGAAAGTTGCCAATGCTAGCTAAGAATTACAAGATTTGAAAAACAAGAGACTGAAAGTATTAAATGGTGAATATCAGGACTTGGGATTTTAAGAAAATTAACTGAAAACACTCAGATATACTTCACGAAGTACAATCATATTCGATTTGGTAGTAAATAGTGATACCAAAAAACAAAAAAACCCAGCTATCCTACAAAAGTCAGGACAGGATTTCCAGATTCCTATTAATCAGATTAGTAAGGAAGTTGTCACCACTTTAAGACAACTAATCCATAAGTCAGAAATATTTCGAATCTGCACCATCAACCTAGTTTTGTGAAATAGCATATGGTTTACTGAGTTCTGACACAGGCTAATTAACCTGCTACTGGAAATGTTCTCTGTGCTTTAAAATTAGTTTTAAAGTCTTAATAGTTACTTTCACATTTGAACTAGTTAATCTTTAAGATGGATGTTTCTCCTATGGCCTCACATTTATGCTAAAATAAAAGAAGCTAACAGAAAAGAAGAATGCAAACATTTTGATGATTCATTTGAACAATATCGACATCAAATAGCAGTAATGTTATCTCTGTAATTAGTTACGACCCAGAATATGAGCACCAGAAACACTTGGGAGTTGGGACTTCGTTTTTTCAATAAATAATGCTTCTTCCATTCCATTAACTTGATCAAATTTTTTGTCTTTCCAAGATCTGGATTGCTGATCAATACTGCTGTTTGATTAAGGTTACCTTGATGCAAGTCTATGTAGATAATTGACTACCCTAGGCTCTTTTGTTAAAAAGGATGAATGATATTTGACTATAATTATGAACTCCTTTCCATCCATGCTGAATGATATTTACTTGTGCTTAAATTAAAAAAAAAAAAAAAAGCTCAGGAAACCAAGCTTAACCTAATAAAAGCTTATATAAAGGTACCAGATTAAACAACAAACATCACGTTAGGATAAATCATCCTATTTAAAAAACATAAGAGTTGGGTAGCTTGTTCACAAAACTCACCAGTCCAGGAGACTCATTTAATTTTGAGTTGACTTCAATCACTTCTCCAGACACAGGAGAATTGACATCACTGGTTGCCTTGACACTCTCAACTGCACCAAAATTCTTTCCTTGCACCACAGAGGTACCAATTTCTGGCAATTCAACATACACAACATCGCCCAAGTGATCCTGTAAAGAAACAGCTACAGTATTTTCATAAAGTTTGATCACAGTGACGTGCAGAATTTATGAATTTTCATGAAAATAAAGCAGAAAGAAAATCATTTACATGAGCAAAAGGTTCTTATAATCCTGTACTCCTAGTTGAAATCATACTGCAAATGCCAAGTATAGTAATGCAACCAGGGGTGCCACATAGTTTCAACAATAAATGATTGGTGACTGATGGAACAAATACAGAAAACTAAAATCACCTGAGCATGGTCAGTTATCCCAATTGTTGCAGAGGGGCCGTCAACTTTAATCCATTCATGTGTATCAGCATATTTCAAATCTTTATTGACTGCAAGATAAGCATCGTAGCTGTAGTTCATATTTCAAATCAATTAACTATTAGAGATACCAAATATTGCAAATAAAAGTAACCCATATTATCTCAATCAAACTAGTCTTCAAGCCTAATGCAGTTAAGCAATATGAATCTCTCCGTTATTTGCATAACATGCCTGTTATTCTATATAGCACCTAAAAGTTAGGATATACACAAGATATGTTATGGCAGCAGGGCATGCAGAATTATCTGCGTACTCGAATTGGCTATATTTATATTGTCTGTTAGGATTGTACAAGGAAAATCCTCTAGTCCAATCAATAACATCCTCATTATCTTGTATTATACCTTAATCAGTCTTACCAGATATTTATCAACCGATTTCCACACAACTGATCATGATCGACCCACTATAGCTAACTACTCTACTGGTCTCATTTGAACATGTCCACACATCCAGAAGTCCGGGCTTGCTATCCTCTGTCAGGGCTACACTCGGTGGTTTGAATGAGGAACACTCCTGCCACTAAAATGAGTTGGTGGGTGGGTGACTAGATGCTATCTTGGCCAGCTAACTCCCATTCATTCATAAAAGTCATTGGATGATCAAATGCGCGGTGCCTATGTTCATTCAGAAATTATTTGATGCTGATTCGTTACTGTTCGATCATATTTAAAAGAACACCCAAATCATTAGTATAATAACCAAAAACTTGATCCAAGTATAGTACCAACATATATCGTTCATCGACACCCATGCCAATTGATTCTACCTAAAACACTACCACAGCTCCAACCCCATCGTCAAAATTTTACCGATTCTCCGATTCTTATACTAAAAGTCTAAAAATAAAGAAAACAAAACAGAAGGACAAATCATCCACCACTCTCATACCTAAGAACAAATAAAAGAGCAGCTATCGAAAAAGTAGAACAGATCAAATGAGAAAAAAAAAAAGAAGGTAAAAGCGTCACTATACGGCGGCACGAATCCATCGTATAAACAAAACTATCCAAATATCATCAAACTTATACATATATGCTGATTCAAAGCAAAGAAAAACTATTCAAAATCCTCTGATCCCTCCGCTCAAAAAAAAAAAAAAATCAGATCTGAAGATCACATCCGTCCTAAAACAGATCGTCATGCACAAACCTAATCGATCTTTTAACCGAGGGTACACTAACAGATCCAAGATTTCCGAAGATTAGAGAATCACCTGTAGAAAAGGCTCTATGAAAGGTGGAGATCCTCAGGTAGGCGGCGGCTCTGGAAGCCCACAACAATCTGGACGCCATGATCTATCGCTGTAGCGCACCTCTTCAATCGCTGATGCAGACTATAAAGTGTCCGAGAGGTTTCTGCAGATTCTTCTGCCCCACCTCACTGCCTGGGATTGGAAATATATCTTATAAATGCTAATTAAATTAAATTAAAGTGCGCTGCACCCACCAAACCCAAACCGGTGAATTCCGATTGCTCAAAAGGAGGAACAAATGCCAGATCTGATCTTAACTAAATTTAGGATCTAGATTTACAGAATGAAAATGATTTTATCAGATAGTTTTGATAAAGGAAAATAAAAAGAAAAATATACCGTCAAGTAGAATTAAAGAAAGGTAAGGAAGAGAGATGGATCGGACGTCACAACAAAATCCCAAAATTAAACTGATTAAAATGAAGTAATTGTTGAGCGAGCAAAAAGGGACAAGATGGGCAGTTGCACCAACCCCGAGTTGGTGCGAGATGGCCACGCTTGGACTAATGCGTGCGGTAGTGAGTGGGAGAGAAGTTGGCTGTTCGAGGTAGAGGTGGCCATGGCCCGGGCCCGGGCCTGGGCCTGCCTCGGCTTGGTTCGTGGTGGGCTGTGCCTGGCACGGCCCGTTTCAAATCGTGCCGTGCCGGCACAGGCACAGTTTCGTTGGAGAGTGAGCACGGATCCGGCACGCGAGCCAGGCACGGCCCGTGGGCTGCCTTAGGCACGCGGGCCAAATACGGCCCAACAGGCCAAATGAGAAATGCGGGCCGTGTTTGGCCCGTCCCGATTGTGGCCCATGGGCCAAAGTTGGCCCACGAGCCGATTGTGGCACGCTAGCCAAAGTCGGCCCACGGGCTGATTGTGGCACGCTGGCCAAAGTCGGCCGTGCCAAATTTTAAAAAATATAAATTAATTGAATAAGTAAATTATTACTTAATTAAAATATATAAAATATGAAAAAATAAAAAAAATTGAGAAATTGAGAATGTATATTGCACAAATTTTTGAAAAAATGTTAAAATTTTATATATTTTAGACTGGACCCATTACAGGCTGCCTACGTACCCCACTCAAAGGAGGAATCAGGTCTACGTAGTTCTCTTTTTACAACTCTTTTTACAACTCTTTCTACAACTCTTTTATAATTTTTTTTATAATTATTTATTACAACGTTTATCCATTGTTGCTTCCGCTTGTACTTCCAAGACTTTGTTCATCATCATTCGATGAAGTTGAATGACCACCTTTATCTTGAAGACGATCTTCAACATCTAGCCAATCTTTAAGACAAATACACATTTCCACGCTTGCTTCGTTCATTCGGCTTCGCTTCTCGTCCAGCACCCTGCCGCCTGCACTAAAACAAGACTCCGATGCTATAGTAGACACCGGAGGAGTTAGTAGATCACGTGCCATGGCAGAAACCACAGGATATGATTTTCCTTGTGATCTTCACCATGATAAAATATCAAAATTATCTATTTGTTCTTCTATGAGTAAAGATGTATGATTATTTTCTAAAAAAAATGTTAATTCATTAAAATTACTAGATCGACTTGTTGATGTTCTTTTTCTATTTAAAATTGTGCGTATTCTTCCTGTAATATTTTTACTACTAGTAGATACATTAGTTTGAGAGGATATTGGATTCATTGTATTTCCAAATTTTAAATTATAAACATTATACATTTCATCTAATAAGGTAGAAACTTCATTTTTTTTTTTCTCATCTACTCCTTCAAGTTCCATATTTTTATAATATTCATCTAATAAAATATGAACACCCTCTAATTTTAATCTAGGATCCATAATTGAAGCTAAACAATATAAAGGAGATATATTTTTCCAATATTTTTTAAATTTTGTTTCCATTTTAAAAATTACTTGAAAAACATTTTCATCATGTCTATATTGAGAAAAAATTTCACTAATTAAAACTAAATGTTCTAAAATTAAACATGATGTAGGATAATAAACACCAGATAAATGAGTGCTAGCATTATAAAAAATTTCTAAAATATTATGTAATAACTTTGCTTTATCCCAATCATTTTCTTCAATATTTCCATCAGGCATTCTTTCATTATAAAATAATGTAAGAGGATCCTTAAATGGAAAACATGTTGTTAGCATATCATAAGTAGAATTCCATCGTGTTTTAATATCAAGTTTAAATTTTTTATATGACAAACCATAAGATTTACATGTTTGTCTAAAATCTTGATTTCTAGAAGTAGAAGAAGTAACAAATCTAAGAGCATTTCTTAATTTAGTTACATGTTCATCTACTTCTCTTATTCCATCTTGAACACATAAGTTTAGAATATAGCATGCACATCGTATATGAAAAAAAGCACCATTAAATATTGGATTTAACAATCTTTTTAATTTATCAATTACACTATCATTATTACTTGCATTATCAAAACTAACTGAAGAAATTTTATTAATTATATTATATGAATGTAAAATGCTATGAAATTGTTTAACTATAGCATTTGGAGTATGAGGATATTCAAAAATTTTAAATGCAATAATTCTTTTTTTATAAAAAATTCACTATCTATCCAATGTGCCGTAATACACATGTATGACTGATCAGAATGATTACTGGTCCAAATATCAGATGTTAAAGAAATACAAGAAGTTAATGTAATTAAAGCTTTTAAAAGATTAGTTTTATATTCAGAAAAAATTTTTTATAGCATCCCTACGCATGGTTTGTCTACTTACTTTTTTATATTTAGGTTGTAGTGATTTATGTATAAATTTTTCAAATTTATAATTTTCTGCTAAAGAAAATGGTTGTTCATCCCAAACAATAAATTTAGCTAATTCTTTTCTAAGAACTTCAGTAGAATAATTAAAAACTTCAAAAGAACTAGAGGAAAGATTTAGAGTAGCCTGTGCACGATCGATTTGAGTTTGATGGCTTCTGATGTGGCGAATCAAATGACCAGTTCCACCCGATGATTTGCAAGTCAAGACTTTTTTGCACTTCTTGCAGCTGGCTCTTTCTTCGCCGTTAATCATCACCACATCGAAGCTCTTCCAAACGTCGCTCGTGCGTTTTCTTGAGCCCGACACAATAGACTCGTGAGGGTTTGCACTGCATCCCTCCTCTCCCTGCGTAGTGTTAGTAGGCTCAAATTCAACATGATCTTGTTGTTGTTGATTTGGGTCGTAAGGCGGAGGGTTGGCATCTTGATCTTGATCGGGTGGCATAACGGGGTTAGTTGTCCCCATTAGCTCCTGCTGTATTGCCTCAAGCTCCCATGGCAAAAGATCCCATGTATTGTTAAATCCCGCCATTAATTCTACATATAATATTAAAAGTTAGCCAAAAAATTTATAAAATAAGATTAAATACTTACTAATAATAAATTATACATTAAAAAATTACCTTATCACGTGTTTGAAGATCGCTTAGTAAGAACTAAGAAGTTGAGATTTCAGCCTTCAACAACCTTAACTTAAACATAATTATGAAAAAAAATTTATATTAGAATATTTTAAATTTGAGTACAATTACATTATAAAAGACTAAAAGTAAATTAATTTACTACTTACTCGATCTTCTCCACGTGACTAGACCGAGGGAGCTTTGAAATCTTGATGGCTAATTGAAACTCAAGACTTAGAAAAGAGATTAAGAGAGTATTAAGAGAGAATGAGAAATTAATCCAAAGTTAATTGGAAACTTGTGTGAAGAAATGAGAGGGTTGGGGGGTCAATTTATAGGGATGAATTGGGTATAAATTTACATATTTATCCCCTATTTTTAATTATTAAAAGGGGCTAAAATGGTAATTTTATAACATAAAGACAATTATATCCCTAACTTTTAAATTTTTTCAAACCGTTATAGGGCTATTTGGGTAAAAACGCATGCTAAATTCAAATTTTCGAACGTTGCCGCTCAAATGATTCGTGCCGTGCCTGTGCCGGCCCGTGTGCCGTGCTTGGCCCGGCACGCGGGCCGTGCCGAGCACGGGTCCATGCCGTGCACGGCCCGGCACGCCTACGTGCCGGGCCTGGCCCGGCCCACGGGCCGCAAACCTTCGGCCCAGCACGACCCGAGCCGAGCCACGGGCCGCCCGCAACCTATTGACTTAGTCAACGGGCCGTGCCGTGCCGGGCGGGCCGGCCCGGCCCATTGGCCACCTCTAGTTCGAGGTGTGTCACTTTCGCGGATTCGAATCACGGGAGTTAATTAGATTCACAATTCACATAAAAGAAAACAGATCCATATGTTATTACTTAAGGCAGCGGTTTGGCGCTACTGTTCTTCCTGCCGTGCGGGGTGGACCACAGAAGGCAACGGTTCTCGAGCATCAATCGCCCGAAGAAGTCCATTTAGTAGGGTTTCTAGGGTTCTTCAATCCCCTTCCATGGAGTTAGGGGACAATGTCGAGCCGTCCTCTCCAGGTTTTAGTGGCGGTGCCGGCGGCAAGGGAATGACGGGGATTGTCAATCTCCATCCCCACGGTGGGCACCCGGCCGTCGATCTCACCGATCGCGTCCACCTCCTCCCTTGTTCCATCAAGCACGATGGCCCCTGCCCCGTCTCACACTATTTCAAGCCCAAAAGGACAGGTCCTTTGCTTTCTTTTCTGTCTCATCCGTCTCCTCTCATCTTTGGACGCCTTCATCTGATCCTTGTCTGCGAAGCAGATGTCGTGGTGGATGACTTGTGCATCGAAGAAGCGTTCTTCCGAGGTAGGAAGCTCCAGGGAGTCGCCGTTCCGATACCTGAAGGATATCGAGGTTTAATTTATGAGCGGTGTTGATGGATCGTCATGCTCTTGTTTGAGTCAAAATTGAATATTTTAGAAGGGAAACGGAATCAATAACATAGTGAGATACGATTGATTTGTTTGAATGTAGGCTATGTCTTGGGGAAGATGAAATCGAACGGTGGGAAGAACTCAGGACCACTGGAAGAGGGAGTTAGCCAGTGGGTTTCCCGCGCTGAGTTTGGAAACTTAACATATTGGAATCATGACAGCTTCCCGTCTCCTGATGATCCACTTTTGCGATGCTTCCATTGGTTTTCTGTATCTGATGCTGTGAGTTATTTTCCTATTATTTACATTTATCTAATTTGACTATCGTTTTGGTTGCTTGTCTTATGTTATTACTGCAACATTCCATCAATATTGTAGATTCCTTTACATATCGTCTGCGTTATATGGTTCTTTGTTTATGTTTCTTGCATCAAATGGTGACTATGTTCGATGAAGCTTCTTTCAGCATCTGATGGTATTTGACATCTTATTATTGTGTAATTGGTAAATTAATCGTAACTCTTGTTTCGTGATGATTCTTGATTTATATGTTTGATCGCATTAATGAACACAACTACTCATGCGGATTCTGTTTCTGTTGTGTTACTTGTTTTAGCATTTTCTAATTGTAGATAAGTGGAAAATGTGGTTCCTAGGCAAGCCTCACACATTACAACCTGAAACCATGTATTTGCCTGTGAGCTACATAGTCAAGTTATCTGAGAAAGTCCTCTAATGTTTTATAGCCACTATTATTGTTCCTCATGGGGGTAAAGGAAAAAATCTCTGCACAAATTTTGTTGGAACAGTGATGTGCATCACCAATCTTTTCAAAAACTTCATAACATCATATAGTATACCTTTATGTCTTTATCCTTTTGTCTAATCGTTGATAAAATAGGAAATGCATTTGGATTTTCCATGTGAAGTAATTTCCATTATTTATGACATTACAGGAGTATGAAGAATCATAATTTGTGTAATATGCCAACCTTCCCAATCAAATCACAATAAAGGTGACAATGCCACCTACACAAGTTGAAGAAGGAAAAAACCAACTTTGGATAAGAGGAAATTGAAGATAAAAAGTTACATAAATAAACAAATTTACTTTTTCATCTCAAGGTTTGAAATATTCGTCCAAACCATTGTTTTGATCTAAGCTCAAACCAGCACGTAGTGGATGAAACCGAGGCGTACCGAGTCTGTTGCTATTTGTGGCTTGTGCTGCTCACCGAGTTGAAAGCTTCGTCCACAAGTTTTGACATGGATCTTCTGCAGATTCCACATCTGATGCAGACGAAGCTCCCCAACAAAACAGCAGCATCAATGAATTGTTGCTAGTTGTGCCACTCGCCAACTTGTTTCTGCTCGCTGAGGCAGAAGCTTTGTTGGTTCATCTGTAGCTTCTCCTCCTTTTTTTTCTCTTCACTTTGTCTTCACCTCTGCAGCTGCTCCTCCTCAACAAAGACAAGGACACTAGGACATGGTAGCATCTTTTTTTTTTCATTTACCTTCTGTTTCTCTTTTCCTCCACCTCTACCTTATTTTCTCGACTTCTCCTCCTTTCCTTTTCTCTTCCTTTCTTCCTTCTCTTTTGCTACTCTGCCCTACTTCGCTTGATACCGACCTTGTTTTGATATCGTGGTCCAAACTGGTGTTTGAATCATTGCATTATCTAGAGATGCCCAGTTTAGCAAGAATAAATATTCCAATTGAGATATGTAGCTCATTTTCTATAGATAAGCTTAATAATTCAATGGTAAAGGAGGCAATTGGAATCCATTCTCTCTCTCTCTCTCGTGTAAGTTGACACCTGTCATTGGGCACAATAAGATCCTCTCATTGTAGCCCTTAATGGAGGCTGCCAACTTTGCCTATCAAACTCATACTAGAGATAAAAAGTAATTGCTTGAAGACCATGCTCAAGAATAAAAATAACTTTTTGCACAAGTTTAGGCTTTTTTCTAGGTATCTATTCTATTTTGGTTAGTTAGTCCTAAGAACCCCATTAGGAGTCATCAATGGACTCGCGAGATATCTGAAGTATGAATGTGGTTGCCCACCTTAGGTCGATTTGGCTTGTGTGATGGCACTATCAATTCCTCAGCGTAGCTTCTATAATGTATCTACTATGTGGAGCATTATTGAATTGCTGAAATAAGGAAGCATAAAATTTCTTGCTGCCTTGAATGCAAATTGCTTTCACAGGGAAAACTTACAATGAGCTTAAGACACTTAGTGCCTGTTTGGCTGGGCTGGGCTTCCACTTCTGCTTTTGGGTGGACAATTGCTAAGGGGGCGGACAGTAGGCTTTACCTAGCTTCTGAAATTCTGGGTGGATAACAGGCACACATAAGTAGGCTGACAACAGAAGTAGAGCCGTTTGGTAGGGCTTCCAGATTTGCAGAAAACCTAACCAAATAGGCCCCTTAAGGCCTCCCAATGTAGACTACATGCTAGGCCAATTTGTGTTAATCGGCCAAACATGATCTTGGGTAGATATGAGAGGTTGCTACTTCATTCTAACAAACTATCTATTCTTCAAAGAAATAAAATTTCATATCAAACCTCTAGCACAACCTCTAAGTAGTTGTGGTCTCCCAACGTAGTTGAACT
Source organism: Costus lasius (assembly GCA_027563935.2). Taxonomy (NCBI): domain Eukaryota; kingdom Viridiplantae; phylum Streptophyta; class Magnoliopsida; order Zingiberales; family Costaceae; genus Costus; species Costus lasius. The sequence continues at coordinate 21,487,234 of CM050450.1, read as the reverse complement.
CGAAGCCATGAACTTGGCTAAATATTTCTGCAACTTCCTTGGCCACCAAAGTTTATTATGTCCACCAACTACCCATTAGTTGACTGCCATGTATATTAGAGTGAAGGACTAAAGGATTTCGCTTCAATTACAATATGAAAATTGGCTATCAATTTAAATGACTTTTTTCTTGATATTCTTGACAAGCAATAAAAATGTGGTTTCACCTATGTTTCCAAGGAGAAAGATGGCATTTCCTTAGTGCTTCATGTCATCCATTAACCTCTCACCATGCTACTTTCTACTTCTAAAGAAGCTATTCCTGTACATATTATCATTGACTGTGGGACACACATAAGTTCATGAGCACACAATTGGTGGATTGATTGCAATAATTCTGCTAATCAAATTTTAGTCAATGGATATTACACTACCATCTGATTACAAGTGTTGGAGAATGATATTTTACCACTACATTCTACGTCAACCTCACACCATACCACTTTCTACTTTTTTAAAAGCTATTCCTATACATATTATTATTGACTCCTAGGGCACATATAAATTCATGAGTATACAATTGGTGGATTGATTAAATGATTCCGCTAATCAAACTTTAGTCAATAGAGATCACATAATTAGTAATGGAGATTGCACCACCGTCTGAGTACAAGTGATGGAGAACAATATTTTACCACATCTCATTGACTTAATTTACATTTTCCTAGCATCAAATAGGGAAAGAAGTCAAAGTCGTACATGTACCCACCATCAATCTAGTGAAAATTACAATTTTGATTTGATTGAGGCAATGCATGGCCTCCTTGATGATTAGAAGTCCCTTTTTCAAGAACAAAATGACCTGTCATTTTGAGAGCTGAGCATTACATTTGCAATCTAGTAAGGATTGGTGGTTTCTCTTCCTTATTACTACACATGCTGCAACAAGGGAACATTTGGCCTCATATATCCCCCTTTCAAAAATGGTCGTGTGAATAATAAATATGATATAACATGGAAAATATGCAACCATTGTCTTGCCCTCATTGCAATGACTATAAACAACAAATATCTTATTCAATAATTGATGAACTCCTAGATGAACATGGCACAAGGTTCTTTACAAAGCTTGATATGAGGGTTATGCACTATCAATTCCCAAAAGAGGGAAAAGATATTATGAAGATAACCATTTGAGCTCACCATGGCCACTTTGAGTTCCTTGCGATGCCTTTTGGCCTCATAGATTTTCTGTCAACCTTTCAAGCCCTCATGAACTTTCTTTCACAAGGTATCTTGATCAGTGTCAAATGTACTGGGGTCACTTGAATCTTGTGTGATAGATGTTCTATATATTACATCAACTTCAGTTATAATCAAAGCTTGCATTGGAGTAGAAATGATAAGAAAAACTAAAGGCATTAGTCTCATGGCTACAACTAAATCATATCTCCACCTCTTGGAAGTTCATGGAAACATAGTCAAACTATTCATTGCCTTTTTGCACAAGCACACATTTAATTGGATCAAATCGACAATAGAATATCTTTAACAAACTCAAGCTTGCCTTTCGGCTCTTGCATTAGCTAATTTCTTACAAAACTTTAAGATTGAATTTGATGCAACAGGTCATGGCTTAAGTGGTGTGTCATTTAATAAGGTTGGTTAGTAGCTTATTTCACATGGGTACTTATAAATTGCCAGCAAAAATTATCTTTTTATGAATGCCCATCTATCTAGTTGTGATACCTCTTTCCAGATAGACTAGGCTGGGCTGGTAGACAGGCCCAAGCCCACGAGGAGGCACGCGTAGGCGGCCATAAAATCACGGCTGTCAATGCCAAAATTGTAGTGATTTTGGTGATTTTGACGGAGGACGCAGATGTCGTGAGATCTTTAGATGCGGGCTCGTCTTCAACATGAACACGTCCTCCAACGTTGGCGCTCACAAGGGCAATGGAGGCAAAGTCTTCTAGGCGCAAATGTGGCGAGAGGCAAGGGAAAATCCTATCTTCAGCGGAGGAAGCGGAGCGGCGACCTCGTCCCTTTTGGTGGACTCTGTGGAAGCGACAGCGACATCTCTGTCTTTTTCGGCGGAAACAAGCGATGAGACTTTCGGACGCGGGGCGAAGCAAGCAGTGAGGCAGCTTCGTCTTCAGCGGTTGACGCGGTCGACACAGGATGTGGCAGAGGAAGCCTCTGCCCTATAAATCGTTCGACGAAGGACGAAGTAGAGAGGGGGGGAGGGCCTGAGAGCAGAGCTGCGAGCGAGCCTATTGCGAGAGAACAGAGAGAGGTCGGAGAGCTTTGTACGGTCGACGGCAGGCGGGTGTCGGCCATCGACGAGAGCAAGCGAGGGAGGGTTTTTGTATTCTGTATTGAAGAGAATAAGAAGAGTTTTCCCTCCCCATTCACAGCGTCCTCTTCCCGGCGATCTTCCTCTTTTGTTTCCCCATCGCCAGGCGGCGGCGGCAACGTCGAAGGCTGAGGGCAAGGCGAGTTCCTCCCCTGCCGTACACCGAGAGTTCCCCCTCCGCTCTTCCTTCTCTGGTGCCGAGCGTCGAACGCCGCCTAATCGGGCGAAATTGATTTCACGAGGCGACAATTTGATTTTGACGATTTCGGCGGCCGACTTCGATTTCGACTGTGAAATCGAAAAATTGGATTCGGCGAGTGTCGGATTTTAGGGTTCTGGCGCACAATCTGAGGAGGGAAGGGTGACGTGGAGGTGAAAGGAAATTAGGCCGGGACACTAGCTATGATAGTTCAACATTGAAGGCCATAGCTATAGTTCAACACTTCCTAATTCACATGGATCATTATAACTGTAATTTTTAACTCTAACAACAACTTGCTACTCCATAACATCATTGGGTTAGCAAGTTGTTAGGCTATGACTTCATCATCAAATATGGTAAGAACTATCAATCATCATAACCAGGCATCAAATGCACTCTCTAGTTGCGACCAACCAACCCAATGTCATGCTCATAGTTGTCACTATACCCCACCTTTCCTTGGTTGGCACATTAACACTATGTTTACTAGGAAGGAAAGGAGCGTAGAAAGGAGGGAAAGTGATATTTTCCTTTGTTTACTAGGAAGGATGGAAATTATAGGAGGAAAAGGAGAAGGAAAATAGGACTAATTTTCCTTCGTTCTGGGATTTGGGTGAAAACGGATTTCATGCTTCGTATTCACCGCCATGTCTGTGTTACTACCTCTCGCACATTCACTGTTGCCACCTCGCTCACTCGACGATGCTGACCCACTTGCCGCCACTACTAGCTTGCCCGCTGCTGTCCCTGACTCCACTCTTCCGCTTCTCTCTTTCCCGTTCACAGCTCTTTCACAGGACCTATGATTTTTCCTTTCTTTTTTTTTCCTTCTCTCGGTTTTTTTCTATCCTATTAGTAAACAAAGAGGGTGAAGTACATAATGATACAATTAGTTACTAAAAGTCTAATTTTCCTTCTCTTTATTTTTTCGGTTTTGGTTTCAGTTTTTTTTTTTTTCAGTTCGGTTAAAAATCGAATTTACCGATATATATATATATATATATATAAATATATAATATAATTAATATATATTAAAAAAATATAATATATTATATTATATCTTAATTTTATTATAGTATAATTAGTTACTAAAAGTCTAAAATTTATTATCAAATACCTAATAACTTAATTACTTATTATATAATTAACTAAATCTTTAATCATATAGCTTTTCTATAATTTATCGAATTTATTGAAAAAGTTGCAGCAAATTCGGTTTGGTAAAACTTCGGTTTTTAGAAAATTCTATTTGGTTTCAGTTTTTAAATTTTTGATATAAAAAATTCGGTAAATAAATCTCGATAAATTCGGGTTCGATTTTTACAGAATGTTCACCCCTATTTTCGTCCGTCTGAGTTATCTTAGAATTGTTTAGATAGCTGAATATATTTTTTTGTTTTCTACAAATTTCCTCGCTAATTTACTAGCAAGCACTTGCATAGATAGTTGTATATATCTGCTAATAAATAATAAGTAAAAATTTCAAAGATGACTGCAAGCCAAGTTGGTATTAATACTTTGTTGACATGTATGCGCACACTACGCTGCTTGACTACGAAGTTATTAGTATTTGCAGTGAATAGCCCGTTACTTTCTAATGATTCCACCTCTTTATTGATTTTGATTTATTTGCCATAATAAGTAGGTACAGTTCAACGCTTTGTAAATGTAATCCACCATTTGACATATGTTATTTGCAATTTTCCCATATAGATTGTGTTGAATCCTCCGAAACATGGAGTAAAGTAAATTTTCCTTTAGCTACAGGATGGGCAATGCCGCTGCCCATTCAGTAGCAATTGCTAGGACCTTGAGCATTTTTGGTTGCAGTTTTTGAATTCGCTGATGGCTTCCAACGCATTAGGCTATATTTTTAAAAAAATGCTCTGGTTCTTTTCTGGAAAAAGTTGTAAGCTTCTAGATAGTTATATGTACGTCAAACATGACTTTCGTTTTATGCCATTGCAGTTGCACAAGCCAGTCACCCAAGAAGATATGGATTCCGCAATGCCCCAAAGCAGAAATGATTGAATTTAAGTACCTCCGTAAACTTCAATGAAAGAATGATTTGGGCCCATGATATCTTATTCTCTGGAGGATAGAAAGAAAAAGAATGGTAATTCTGGCTCGGCTTAATTCTGACTGAATTAAATGCGCACCACTAGAATCACAAGCCAACATAGCTTAGTTTTATGATGTTGCTCGTGGCGGCCCTATGACCTTTTGGTGTATCAAGCCTTTCTTACCAGATGGTTTTGTTATTTATTTTGGTTTAATTTCAACTCTAGTTTACTTTGATTAGATGTGTTGTGGGTTAATGACTTTTTTTAGCACAAAGTATGCCACGGTATTTTTCAAATTGTAATTAGTCCGACCAATCAACTCAACCATTTGGATGGAGATTGAGTTTAAAAACTCGTTTGGTTCAAGTTAGTTTTGGAAAATTCAATCTTATACACGAATCTACATTTTATTTTATCCATAAATAAAATTTTAACTTTCATATTTTCATATTATATTAATTACCAAATAAATTATAATTATCATATTTTGGGACTTTTGATTAAAAGGTTTATTTTGCTTTAGCATATTTGGTAAGATATATAACGTAATACATTGTTATGCAAGTAGTTAAATATGAATTACATTTTATATTTATATTAAAGAATAAATAACACAATAGTTATTAAATAGCATACCAATTATTGTATCATGATTCCAAGTAGACTAGATTGGTTAATTCATTATACAAAGTAGTTGATTTGATGTGCTTGTTTGAAAAAACATATAATGATATAACAACTAATTGAGACAGAATTACGAAGCTTTTTATGGGCAGTTTCGGCTTATATCTGAAGCTAGTTGAATAAATTTCAAACTGTTTCATAAATTAACTTTAAGTTGATCAAAATTGGTCAAAATAAAATTTAACCCAGAGATTAGAGTTAACAATGAAAAAGGGGGGAGAGTCAGTTGGTGGCTACGGTAAAGATTGCTGGCACTGAGGAAGGAGAAGGGGAGTTGGACACGTAAGAGGGAGAAGGGAATGAGAGGGGCCTTCTTTCGCCGGGTAGATCTTGCCTCGAGTCTTCCGTCGTTCACCGATCATCAAGAGCGCCGTTCACGTCAAAGAGCGGAAGCGTGTTGGAAGCAAGAAGCTTCATGCCGGTGCCCCATGAAAAAGAGAGGCGAGAGCTCGGTTCGCATTGAGCCTTCTTCCACTGAGCAGATCTCGCCTTGAGCCTTTCGTCGTTCGCCAATCAGTAAGAGCACTGTTTGCGTCGAAGAGCTGAAGCGTGTTGGATGCAAGAAGCATGTGAACGTCTCGGGGAGCATAGAATGGAAAAGCTAGAGAAGCTACATAAATGGTTGACCTCCCACCCCTTCTCCTGCAGTAACTTGAGCTTAATAATAAAATAATATTTATTGTTGTATGAGATAATTTATAATTATAGATATACTTTATTATTTTAATATTTACTTATGTTATAAATTGATAAATTATATGTTTGTACTTAACATATAATCATCAGAGCACAACACTTTAACAGTCTACCAATTTACTCAAAAACTTTCTGACTTTTTCTGCAATTTTCTTAGCTAACATTTTTTTTACCAATCCTAACTATTGACTTCATTACTTCATGCATCCACAATTCAAGCTGGGAGGCCCACTCTTTATATATCCAGCCATTTTAGAAATCCTGAAACAAAAAAATAAATTATTTTATATAATAAATGCATTCAAATAAAATCAAAGCTCAGGCACATTATGAGCCGCCCCATCATTTACGAACTGGACCCCACGCCACCTCAGCGTCTCAAGCATGCCGGGGCGAGCGGCGCACCCAAGCAAAGCAAACATCATGACGTGGATATTTTAGATTAAGATGGCCAAGCGTTGCGAGTGCCAGCTCAGCGTCCTATAATTATGCATACGAATACCTACAGGGCATGATTTACACGGCCGTCCCATCTCTCCGTAGATTCCAGTTCTAGTAAGTGGGTCGGCGCCATCAGTGAACTCGGGTTACAGTTACAGGCTGACAGGTAATCTGGCCGCACGGTGTGTCGGTGCGGACATCCGAACAAACCCCTTAATAGAAATTATCAACCACCACCCCAGGTGTGCAGCTGGCATTTACCCAACTAGTTTCGCTCTGTCGCCGGTGATCCCAAACCCTAATCTTTGGCGGAACCCCGGCCGGTGAGAGGCTTCGAACATGAGGGAGATACTCCACATCCAGGGCGGCCAGTGTGGGAACCAGATCGGGGCCAAATTCTGGGAGGTGATTTGCGACGAGCACGGAATCGATGGCACGGGAATGTATTCCGGCGACTCTGACCTTCAGCTCGAGAGGATCAATGTGTATTACAACGAGGCCAGCGGCGGCCGCTACGTCCCTCGTGCCGTGCTCATGGATCTTGAGCCCGGGACGATGGACTCCGTCAGATCCGGCCCGTTCGGCCGGATCTTCCGCCCTGATAACTTCGTCTTCGGCCAGTCCGGAGCCGGGAACAACTGGGCCAAGGGGCACTACACCGAGGGCGCCGAGCTCATCGACTCAGTTCTCGACGTGGTGAGGAAGGAAGCCGAGAACTGCGACTGCTTGCAAGGTTTCGTTTTCCTTTTTGCGAGTTTTTACTAACAACATTTCAGATTTCCGAGTACTCGAATTGTATAGTGCACGCTATTATGCTAGAAAGACTCGATTGCTCTTAATTAAAGTGGTGTAAGAAAAACTACTCTTGTTAAAATTAATCTATTAAACTAATTGTTCTCAGGATTTCAAGTTTGCCACTCTTTGGGGGGAGGAACCGGGTCCGGCATGGGCACCCTTGTTATTTCTAAAATTAGGGAGGAATATCCAGACAGAATGATGCTGACTTTCTCTGTCTTCCCATCACCTAAGGTCTCTGATACAGTTGTGGAGCCATACAATGCTACCCTCTCAGTTCATCAGCTTGTTGAGAATGCTGATAAGTGTATGGTCCTTGACAATGAAGCTCTGTATGATATCTGCTTTCGCACTTTGAAGCTTGCAAATCCTACATGTGAGTATTATCTTTGCTTTCTTACATTCTTGTTGAAGAGTCCATCTCTGATGAGTATTCTTTAAAGAGATGCCATGCCAGCCAGCCAGGTTTCCCTTCCGCTTGTTTTGTTTGTTTCTATAATTAAGCATGCAATTATTTGCTCTAGTATTTGATTGCATTATATTCCATACATTCACTCTGATCCAAATTCTCGCCCCATTTCTTTTCCCTGGTCTCAAGTCTCAACCATGTTTTTGCACCTTGCCATGCCATTTTATTCAATAAAAATCCAAATTTTGCATGAGAAGATGTGCAACACTTTCCATTTTGTACCTCAAAAATAAATCTGAATATTTATTTCCCTTTTCTTGAGTAAATATTTCCTATTTTGTTGATTTGACTTTGCTCCTTAAAGATTGGTTGTTTTTTCATTTTTTAGTTGGTGATCTGAATCACTTGATCTCTGCTACAATGAGTGGAGTCACATGCTGCCTTCGGTTCCCTGGGCAGCTGAATTCCGACCTCCGGAAGCTTGCAGTAAACCTCATCCCTTTCCCCCGCCTCCACTTCTTCATGGTAGGCTTTGCACCCTTGACCTCTAGGGGCTCGCAGCAATACAGGGCCCTCACTGTTCCAGAGTTGACCCAACAAATGTGGGATGCCAAGAACATGATGTGTGCTGCAGACCCTCGTCATGGCCGGTACCTGACTGCCTCAGCAATGTTTCGCGGGAAGATGAGCACAAAGGAAGTTGATGAGCAGATGCTCAATGTTCAGAACAAGAACTCTTCCTACTTTGTTGAGTGGATCCCAAACAACGTCAAATCCAGTGTGTGTGACGTACCCCCTAAGGGACTGAAGATGGCATCCACTTTCATTGGCAACTCGACTTCCATTCAAGAGATGTTCAGGAGGGTCATTGAGCAGTTCACAGCCATGTTCAGGAGAAAGGCTTTCCTACACTGGTACACGGGAGAGGGCATGGATGAGATGGAATTTACCGAGGCAGAGAGCAACATGAATGATCTGGTGGCTGAATACCAGCAGTACCAAGATGCGACGGCAGAGGAAGAGTACGATGACGAGGAACAGGAGCAGGAGTTACCCGAATAAGCCATTTGCATCAGGACTTGCCTCTTTGTAGTTTCTGCAGGGTGTGAGAGGGATTTGCTTTTCGACGAGTTACGTAATTGTGTGGCTGTAACTGTAAGTGTGCTGATAATTATATTTTGACACCCCTGGCCTCTTTTTCTGGATTTCTTTTCTCCACCTTGGAGGCTTGGATAACCGTAGTTGTGCCTGTTTCTTTACATGTTTTACTCAAACAAGAATGTTGTCCCACATCGCTCTGATTCTTCATTCCTACATTAGAGTATGAACACACCTAGAACTTCATTTTCCTAGGATAAGGATTATTGGTCGACTCCTTGACTATGATACAAATTGATTGTGAAATGTGGAGTATATATAGAAAATTTAATTGTCGAGGATGCAAATTGAAAAAACACATGACATGAGCTAATATACAAAAATATATATAGTAAAAATAAAGACCGACGAATTTATATTAACCAATGGGCACAAATGTTGACTCTAGTTTCACAAATTCAATAACAAGATATAACTAAAAAAAAGTAAAAATAGATATAACAATAGATGACTAAAAGGAATAAATAAAAAATAAAAATCAAATCAATTATATAAAATTTATTAAATTTTGGTTTAGCATTATTTTCAACTAATCAAGAAATATTATTTACATTTTATTTTAATGAATCTATAAATATCTTTGAGGAAAATAAAGGAATCATATGTATATAAATAAAATATAGGTTATTTCTTCCTTATTGTCATGCCCTGTATTATACTAAGTATACGAATCAATTTTAATTAATTATTACAATGGTTCAAATACCACGCAGGACTAAATATATGTGATTCGTTCAGGTCCAGCGCGACCAGTAGAGTTGCATTCATGCACACCCCTTAGCCTTCACAAAGGATTATGACCTTCGTCCAAGCTTAGGAAAGAGAGAGGATAGAGAAAATCATGTCAGCATAAAAGAAATGAATGAAATAAGAAAATTATGCCTTTATCAGTTTTCGGATCTCGCCCAAATTTGAAAACCGTTCGCGTCCGAAAGTTTGATCTGGCGCCCAAATTCCACGAACTCTGAATTTCAGCTTCCGTCCAAAATTCTGGGAAAAATGTCCAAGAAGGGGCCATCGGTCCAAGTGGTGGCCCCATCCAAAAGTGTTTTGACACTTAGAGATCTGTGCATTCACACATCTCAAAGTGTGTATTAATGGTGGATGGGGCCGAAGCGGTGACCCTTCTTTGACATTTTTCCGAAATTCCGTCACCTCGTTCGTATTCGGTGTCAATGGGTCAACGCTGCTTACCCACGTCAGCGTCAGAGCTTTCACACGAAGCTCGCTCCTTCGTTCGATCGCGCCCCGAGGCGAAAGCCGACGCCGCGTTCGAACGCTCGATCGCGTTGGTCGGAGAAGAAGAGATGGCGCCGCGTTCTTCCGGCGAGTATGTACGAACGTCGGCGTCCTACCCCGACGTCCGATCTTTAGTTCCTCTTCGTATGGACCAGCTTCCCCGAGCTTGTTGCCCAGCCGGGAGCACCGACTCGAGCTTGGCGAATCTCAGGGAAAGGGGACGTCGACGAAGGGGAGGAGGCGAGAGTTCCGACGGCGACGCGGTTGCTCCGACGGACAGGCGGACACCACTTCCTTTGTCCGACGATCACGACGTCGGCGAATGTCAGACAGCCCCTCCTCTGTCCGGGAATCTGGTTCGTCAACAAAACCCATTCGCACTTGTCCTGTTCACGTCGGAACGAGGTAAGTCCGCGTCCGCGTCCTTCGTTCGAACTGGAGTCCTCACCTGCCGTTGCGTTCTCGTCGGAACGCAGGGACGGCACCGCGTCCGATTATCGAGTCCCAGGTTATGTCCTAAGCTCGACGCTTGCAGCCGCAGTCGGCGTCCGCTAGCGTCGTCACCTTCCGACGAGCTCGCAGTTTCCGCGTTAGGCGTTTGTTCGGGACGAGGAAGCCTCGTCGTTCTTCTGCCTGCGAATACTGTCGCCCTGCCTGAACTCGCCATCCAGTCGAAGACACAATCTCGCGTTCGTCCGGATCGGACGGGACTGGAACGAGGAGGGATTTCGACGTCGATGGAGCTCCGTACCTCCCACATAGTCGAGAGGGGGAAAATTGTTGGGCTAATGGTTCTCCCCTATGTAGAGAGGGCCCAATAATTACAAGCGCAATGGAGTTCCGTACCTCTCACATAGTCGAGAGGGAGAGAATTGTTAGGCTAATGGGTCTCCCTTATGTGGAGAAGGCCCAATAATTACAAGCCCATTAGGGCTAAATGAATATGTTGGTCTAAAGGCACTTTGGATACATAGGGTTTTTTAGAACAAGAGAGAAAATCGAGTTGGAGGGAATTTCTGCTCTGCGCAGCTGTGATTGATTTTACGATCGGAATGTCATTCGTGGTCCGATTGAGCTGATTTTTGGACAGCAGCCGGAGCACCTGTTTGTCTTCGTTCTGAACGGTGGTGATCTGATTTGGAGGTACGAAAGTTTCTCTGCTAAGCCCGAACATTTGCTGTAGATTTGGTTTTCTGTTTTTGCTGGCTACAATAGTTTCTATGATCAAACGCACGATCGGCTGGTCATCTGTGATCCGATCGTTCTGAAATTTGGATAGAAGTTAGAAGACTCAATAATCTTTGCTTTCAACGGTGGAGATCAGTTTTTATGGTATAAATATTTCTCAGATTTATTCAGAACGTGAGTAATATTTGGGAGACTGTTTTTGGTGATCTCTTTTGTGATTCTCTTATCAATTTTTATAATTATTGGAGTTGTATACTCCTTGTAACAAATTTGGACGCCTCTTGTATTTGTTTTACAGCATAGTGGAGATCTTTGGGTGGATTTTATGTCCCGTGGTTTTTTCCCATCAATTTTGGGGGTTTCCATGTAAATTATTTGTGTTTTTATTGTGTGATTGAGATTGAGCATCGTCTAGCATCTTTGTTATTGTGATTGATTTATTTTTCGTTGTGATACTCTCCATTCGATCCCCAACACCTCCCACCCACACCACTGGAGCACGCCGGAGGGGCAAAGCGCTTGCCCCACCGAACAGTTCGACGCCGAAGTCCTGTGAGGGAGGGAGGAGGAGATTCAGGGGGACGGGGCGGCTTTATTCCTCTGGTTCATCCGTTCGTCGCCGAATTTCTTCAGATGAGCCCCGTATTCTCCCCTCTCTGCCAGCGGACCGTGCCCTCAGCCACTGCTTTCTCTCAATCCCACCTCCTCCCTTCAGTCCTCAGGTCCCACCCACCCCCCATTTCCGAGCTTGCCGGCCCCTTTTATAGGCAGCCCGGCCTCGGATTCTCACCGCTTTGCCCAGACACACGCAGCTGAAATCGTCGTGCAACGTCGATCCAGTGGCAGGCAGTGCCCATACCGCGCCGGATGCCCTGCCCATGCCGCACGTCCGTGCAGCCATCCGGCTCCACCACTCGACATGCAGGATCGAATGTCGCCGCCTCGCTTTTGCCCGATGGATCATACGCTACTTCCGCTTTCTGCCTCTTCTCCACCTAAGTCCGTGCTGCTGCCTCACCCACTGGAAGACCGCCACCAGGCGACGCCCCTTTGATCGGCGTCGCTTCCATTAGTTCGTCAGAGACCTTCGGCCAATCGAGCACTGTCGGCGTCGCTTCCATTAGTTCGTCAGAGAACTTCGGCCAATCGAGCGCTGCCGGCGTCGCCTGCAATCGACGAGCAGAGCATCGATTTCACCGGCGCGATTTTCCCCAAATTGGCTTCCGATTTTAGATGTGGGCCGGGCCAATTTTACCCCCGGTCAATGGCCCAGTTGACCAGGCCAGATAAATTGGGCTTGGCCTAACACTTATGATGGTGCAATGTTTGTGTGGGCAATTATACCCACTGAAATTTATGAAGTATATAATATGTCATCTAAAGGGTACCTAACATACATACTATAAAAATTATCTAACATACATACTATCAAAAACAATATAAATATAATTTTACTCCATATACTCTTGGGCCATAGATTTGCCATATTTTTAACCTTTCAAAAAGGTGTTTGAAGAACAAACATAATGGAAAAAATTTCCTAAGTAGCAGTGCTTAGTATTCCCGTGCACAGCCCCATCTCATCGCCCAATTTGCTTTGAGAATTGCACAAATCTCAAAAATGAGTATGTTAAGCACAGATCTCAAAGCAGATTGGGCGGTGAGATAGGGGCTGTGCATAAGATTTCCTGAGCAGCGGTGCTGCTTATAAAATTTTTTCAAGATAATGGGTTAGATAAGATCTTTAGTTTGAACAAATAACAAAAATTTAGAGTATGCATTTGAATCCCTTTATTATTATTTTTTATGAATACTACTATGAAATGTAACCTTTGTGATGCAACATAAAAATAAAGAGTGGACCTAGTTATTAATCTCTAATTTTAGAGGAAATTGATTAGTAAGAACCCCACATGATGATTGCATGAAATGTGATTATGGGGAAATCAAATTTAAAACTTTGAAAATAAGATGTATGGTGATAGCGATATGACAAGATACAAAAGAGCTTTTTAGCCAATTGATACATGAGAAAGGGTCGAAGAAAGAATAAAAGAATTAGTTCCTATTTAAAAAGAAGGTTAGTTGCATTACTCAAACTAGGAGTCTGTTTGGCAATACTATTACCTGCTTGTATAAGTTATACGGTAATCAACTTTTTAATTGTCATTACCTATTATCATAATTGAAAGATGTTTCAAAAACTTTTTTTATTTTTAGTACCATAAAATGTTAAAATGACACAAATTATATATACATAAATAATACAATTTATAGTTTTATTTTTATTAAATATTTTGAATTATTTATATTAATAATGTATTTTCTTTTTTTCTTTATTTTTACATAGCCACCTAATACTAACTTAGTATTAGTAAAAGTAAACACAGATGTGATGTAGCCAATGTTTTAAGTTCTGAGACTAAATATGATATAGCCTAATTTGAGGTAGGTTAGGTCCTAATCAACTATAGGCTTAAATGAAAATTGTAGCTAATAAAACACTCACATAAGGTAGAAGAACCAGAAGAAGTTATCGAAGGTGCTAAGCCGTCATGATTTTCCAACAAGCTTGGCAATATGTCATACACCCTACAGATCACATATTAATTGTTGGATTAATTAAATATTAATTAATTAAATCCAAAAATCTCTCATAACTCCTCTCACGCACACAACGTATATATTTTACTTAAAATATTAAAAATCTATTTTAACACATGCACTCGACTATTTGTGGTGGAGAATTAATTTACTATTCTTTAAATTGATCCACTTACCTATTTTGAGCATCTATTAATAGTTTCTAAATATTTAATTAATATTTTGGATAAAACTATTAATATTTTAATCAGTGAGTTTTCCCTATAAAAGGGAGGCCAGGATACTGGTTAAAACACATCAAGAGACTCTCAGAATCTCTGCTCTAAAATTTCTCTCCAAATTCTCTTTCTCCATTTTTGCTGCTAGAAGTTGAAAGTTGCTCCGACAGGGCTTCCACCGTCGCACCGGCAGGAAGCTAGCTCTGGTTGTATCTTCAAGGCGGATCTTCGACTAAGCCCGTGCGTGGGACGAAAATTGCCTTAGGACAGACGATACGTCGCCTCCAGGTTCTTTTATCTTAATGCAAGTTTTATTTCATTGTTGGTAGTTTATATGTGCAGGAATTAAAATAGACAACAATCTAAGGCAAGTTTTCGTTATCTAATTAATTTCTGCATTTAATTATCAATTCTGCCAAACTTTTAAGATCGAATTTACTGTTTAAATTGATTCGAATCTTTGATTTACGGTTTAATTGATTTCGGATTCACTGTGCATATTTTATCTAAGTTCTTGATCAATCACCCTTTAATCGATTTTCCGATTTTACTCCGATTCACTGTGCTGCCCGTGCGCCGCCCGTGCGCGTCACGCGCTTCGCACGTGCGTCCGTTTCGACGCCTCCGCGAGCTCTCTCGCGAGCGCGCCGTCGAGGTTTTCGCCGTCGCCGGTTTTTCACGTTTTCCCGTCGATCTACGCCGCCATCCGGAGCATAGTTGGTTTCTTTGCCTTCGTCTCTCGCGTCTGAGTTCACGGCTCTCTTCGTGGACGCGGAGACAAATCGAATCGACGAGAAACGCCGTCGGAATCTTCTCGAGTTTTCTCGCCGTCGCCGATCTGTTTCCGGAGCGATCGTCGATGATCGAAGTGTTTTTTGGTTTCGAAATCATTCTCATCTCGCCGCTGTATCTTTTCCCCACCTCGGCGCCTCTTCTCCAGGCCTCCGCCGCCTTGTAGAACCGCCGGACGGCCGCGCGAAAAGAATCGCCGCGCCGTCGCCCAAACCCTAAACGACGATAGCGTCGTGGGTCGGGTTTCGTACTTTGGATCCGATCCGATTACCTAGTTCGCCCGATCCGGTTCGCTTCTGTCTCGTTGTTTTCTTTTCGAACTTCGGATTTCGGATCCGATTTTCCTTCTCCGCCCGCTCCGCTTCTCCGAAACCAAGTCGCGCGATCGCCGTCTATCTCAAGCGCGCATCTTGGCGCGATCTCGGCCGTCCATCTTCGGACGCGGAACGCGGCTCGACTCAACCGCGCGCCTGCGCTCGGGTCGAACCAGATTCCGAGTCCAGACTCAATCTGAGCTTAACCCGACTCCGGTTCAATTTTGTTTTATTCGATTTTCGATTTATTAATTGTTTTTTAATTCGAAAAAAAATTCAGAAAAATTCAAATAAAATTATCTTAATGCATAGAAATTTTATTTGCATATTTTAGGGTAACTTTGCAAGTTTAAATTGAGTAGCATAATTTTCTTACCCTATTTGCATTATCAAAGTTCCTAATCTATTTCGGCAATATTTTTCCTGTTTAGGAATTATTTACATATACTGAATAGCTGCTAAATTTGAAAAATAAATTTTACAATGTTTATTCTGCATTGTTCCAGCTTCATAATATATCTAATTATTTCCTTGAGATTAAGATCTAAAATGGCTAATGAAGAACACTCCTCTCTTAAACCTGAAAAATTCAGTGGATCTGGATTTACTAGATGGAAAGAACAGATGGAAATCTGGTTAATAACTTTAGGGTTATTCAGTGCAATTGGTAAGCCATTACCATATGAAAAACCCTCAAATCCTAAATCTGCTTCTTCCTCTGACTCTATAACTGATAAATCTGAGTCTACCTCTCAATCTAAAACTCCCGAGGAAATTGAATATCACTGTAAATTCAGAATCCTCAGCTGTCTGTCTGATGTCTTATATGAAACTTATAGGAAATTCATCACAGCTAAAGAGATCTGGACATCTCTTGAAGATACATACTTAAAGGATGATGAAGGTGTGAAGAGATTCACAGCTTCAGACTTTAACAACTTCAAGATGTCTGACAACTCTCCTATAACTGATCAACTAAACAAATTCCAAAACCTGATAAATGAAGTACAACTATGTGGAACCACTTTTAGTGAATCCTTCATCATCTCCTCTCTCCTAGATAAGCTCCCACCATCTTGGTCCAAATTTGCCCAGGATCTTAGGAAATCTCTAAACCTGAATTCAGTCAGAGAAGTAATCCAAACCATCAAAATAGAAGAACAGTTCAGGCAAAGAGATTCTAAACCTAACCAGTCTAGGAATAGTGTCCACCTCTCTGAGTTTTCCTCAAACCCAAACTTCTCTAGAAAACCCAACCATAAGAAACCCAACAAGTTTCAGAAAAACAAAACCAAGAATCCTAGATCCTATCCTAAAGCCAACTCTTCTGCCAATTTTAAACATTCATCTCAAGGAAATAAGAAGGTACCTAATGGTAGATTCTGCTATGTATGCGGAAGGGACAACCATCTTGCCCCAGACTGCTTCTACAGAAAGACCCAAAAGGTACCGTCTAAGAATCCCAACAACAAGCAAACCAAACATCATGTGAATGTTGTTGAATCTCAACCTTCCAACTCTTCCCTAAGGTTAGTACCTCATCTTCCCATTGTCAATCTAGCTCATCATGAATTAGAATGGTGGCTAGATTCTGGAGCAAATGCCCATGTTTGTTCTAACCAATCTTAGTTCTCCAATTTTCAGAACTCAAGTGGAGGAAGTGTGACAATGGGAAATGGATCTACGGCTGCGGTACTTGGACATGGACAGGTCATCCTGAAGTTTACCTCTGGAAAGACCTTAACTCTGAATAATGTTCTACTTGTACCGGAGATCCGTAGGAACCTTGTTAGTGGATCTCTTCTTGTTCAATCTGGCTTCAAAATTGTTCTAGATGCCAATAAAGTTGTAATCTCTAAAGGAGACAATTTCATCGGGAAAGGTTTTACCTCCGATGGTCTTTTCAAATTAAATGTTATTCCTTTATCACCTGTCTCTTATACAACTTTAAATACTGAAAATTCTGATTATTGGCATGGAAGACTAGGACATGTGAACTTCAAATATCTAACCAGAATGAACAACTTAGGTTTAATCCCTAATCCCTTCTTAGGCCCAAATGAGAAATGTGAGATTTGTGTTCAAGCCAAACAGCCTAGAACTTCTTTCAAATCGGTTCCAATAAAGGATTCCAAACCTCTTGAGCTTATACACTCAGATGTGTGTGATTCCAATACAGAACCAACTAGAGGTGGTAGCAAATACTTTGTGACCTTCATAGACAATTGTTCTAAGTATTGCTACACTTATCTCTTGAAATCAAAAGATGAAGTTCTCAATAAATTCAAAATATTTAAGGCTGAAGCTGAAAACCAACTGAATCAGAAAATTAAAATCATTAGATCTGATAGAGGAGGGGAATATATCTCTAATGAGTTTACCCAATTCTGTCAAGAACATGGGATAATTCATCAAGTTACAGCCCCCTACTCTCCTCAATCTAATGGTGTGGCTGAAAGGAAAAACAGAACCCTACTAGATATGGTAAATACCATGCTACAAAGTTCTGGAGCTCCCCAGAACTTGTGGGGGGAAGCTATCCTTACAGCTTGCTTCATCCAAAATAGGATTCCTTCCAAAGACAAATCCAAAACACCTTTTGAAATTTGGAGAGGCCATAAGCCTAGTCTTAAATTCTTCAAAGTGTGGGGGTGTTTAGCTAAAGTAAACATCCCAGAACCTAAGAAGAAGAAAATTGGACCCAAAACTGTAGACTCTGTTTTTATTGGCTACTCCCTTGACTCCAACACATATAGGTGTCTTGTGATCAACTCTGAAATCCCAGAAATTTCCAACAACACCTTGATTGAGTCTCGAGATGTTTCATTCTTTGAAAACATCTTTCCCTTTAAATCTAGAATTCCTTCTTCCAACTTGTCTCCAGTCTTGGAAAATGGTTCAAACTCTTCAACCCCTGAACCTATAGATGAATCCATAGCTGAACCTAGAAGGAGTAAAAGAACTAGAGCTATGAGGGACTTTGGTGATGACTTTATCACTTACCTGATTGAAGACTCACCAAAGACCTATCAAGATGCTATAAGTTCTCCTGATGCTTCCTTCTGGAAAGAAGCTATAAACTGTGAATTCCAATCCATAATTAACAACAATACTTGGATCTTAACTGATTTACCTCCTGGAAATAAGCCCCTAGGATGCAAATGGATATTCAAGAAGAAATTGAGGACTGATGGTACAGTTGAGAAATATAAAGCGCGTTTAGTAGTTCAAGGGTTTCGGCAAAAGGCCGAAATTGACTACTTTGATACTTATGCGCCAGTTGCTCGGATCACTACCATTAGACTTCTTATCTCTCTTGCCTCTATCCATGACCTAATCATCCATCAAATGGATGTTAAAATAGCCTTTCTTAATGGAGACTTAGAAGAAGAAATTTATATGAATCAACCAGAAGGCTTTGTAGTTCGTGGTTGTGAAGGGAAAGTATGCAAGCTGGTTCGTTCCTTATACGGACTTAAGCAAGCCCCTAAACAATGGCACGAAAAATTTGACAAAGCCATCTTGTCATTTGGATTCAGTATAAATGATTCTGATAACTGTCTCTATTGCAAAACCACTACTTTTGGATTTATCCTTCTATGTCTTTATGTAGATGATATACTTATCTTCTCTAAAGACATTAACCTGATCTTAGATACTAAGGAATTCCTATCTAGATTTTTTGAAATGAAAGACCTAGGAGAAGCTGATGTAATTCTTGGGATGAAAATTATCAAGAATCAAAACAAAATCTCCTTATCCCAAACTCATTACATCAAAAATCTTCTTGAAAAATTTAACTTTTCTTCCTCTGCTCCTCTTAGAACTCCTTTTGATCCTAACTGTCACCTTGTTAAGAATCAAGGTAACAGTGTAGATCAAGAGTTGTATTCTAAAGCTATAGGGTCTCTCTTATTCCTTGCAAATAGAACTAGACCTGATATAGCTTATGCTGTATCCAGACTCAGTAGGTACACTTGTAACCCAAATGAATCACACTGGATAGCCATTAGAAGGATCTTTAGATATCTCAAGGGAACCAATAATCTTGTTCTGACCTACAGTGGATATCCTTCTGTCTTAGAAGGATTCTGTGATGCTAATTGGATCTCTGACTCCAATGACATCAAATCCACGTCAGGTTATGTCTTCACTTTAGGAGGTGGTGCTGTCTCTTGGCAGTCCACAAAACAAACTATCATAGCTAGAAGTACTATGGAAGCTGAGCTTGTAGCTCTTGATCAAGCTTGTTCAGAGCTTGAATGGATTAAAAACTTGTGTTGCACCTTACCTTCTATCATAGCTATAAACCCTCCAATTTCTATTAACTGTGATAGTAAAGCTGCAATTGAATTTTGCAAAAAGAAATTGGTGAACACTAAGGTAAGTAGACATATAAAAATTAGGCAAAAGACTGTTAGGTAGTTAACTACTCACAATATTGTTTCACTGTCCTTTGTCAAAACTGATGATAACCTTGCAGATTCCCTCACAAAAGGTTTGAATCAAACCAAAGTAGAGGCTGCATCGACAGGTATGGGAATTACTGAAATTTCATAAATTGCTATATATCTGCTTTATGATTTATGTACATACATTGCAAAAGGAGTGGCCGAAATGGCTTGACTCGTAAAAGGTTGATGCACTGAGCACAACATCGCCTATGGCTTGACCTAAGGCATATCTGGAACTTAGATTCCAGAAACATCGAGGGGAATGGGGATAGTCTAAATGGGCCCTCCTACGGTGGCAACCCAACCTCCGTGAAAGGTAGACCCTGGAAAGAGGTTTTGAATGGGTAACAACAAGCTGACTGGTTGGCCAAGGAGTACAAATTTTAAAAATTTGTGAAAATACTATTGTGTTGTTGGAACTATATAAAGGTTCCAATGCCCTATTTCTAAGGTGATGATAGTACTCCTATGTAGAGGAAGGATGAGTTTTAAACTCTTAAAGAAACCTATGGGTGACTCTACACACCTATTATAAAGTTTCTCCTATATGTGAGTTTCTGTATACGGCCGCAGACTAGAGACTTGACACCTCTAGCAAACTCACAAGAATAAGATATATGCGCAAGGCCAAAAATGTGCAACACCGCGTCGTAGTCAACTGTATCATGTGTATACCGTTCAATGCTGGGCCAAAAGGAATGTAGTTCAAGACCTGGTTCACTCCACTCCTTCCAGCAGAGTTCCGTGTACTAAGTGTGTTGAGCACTGCTCTTCCCTGACCGCGTGATATAAACTTCAAGCAGCAGTTTTATTTCTTTTATCGTATGTTTTCTATTTTCTCATTCGTTCGATTTCAAGATTTATTGGATTTAGTGGGGGATTGTTGGATTAATTAAATATTAATTAATTAAATCCAAAAATCTCTCATAACTCCTCTCACGCACACAACGTATATATTTTACTTAAAATATTAAAAATCTATTTTAACACATGCACTCGACTATTTGTGGTGGAGAATTAATTTACTATTCTTTAAATTGATCCACTTACCTATTTTGAGCATCTATTAATAGTTTCCAAATATTTAATTAATATTTTGGATAAAACTATTAATATTTTAATCAGTGAGTTTTCCCTATAAAAGGGAGGCCAGGATACTGGTTAAAACACATCAAGAGACTCTCAGAATCTCTGCTCTGAAATTTCTCTCCAAATTCTCTTTCTCCATTTTTGCTGCTAGAAGTTGAAAGTTGCTCCGACAGGCCTTCCACCGTCGCACCGGCAGGAAGCTAGCCCTGGTTGTATCTTCAAGGCGGATCTTCGACTAAGCCCGTGCGTGGGACGAAAATTGCCTTAGGACAGACGATACGTCGCCTCCAGGTTCTTTTATCTTAATGCAAGTTTTATTTCATTGTTGGTAGTTTATATGTCCAGGAATTAAAATAGACAACATTAATAACTATGTGGCCACTCACCTTTTTTTGATTAGCATCCAGAAGGGAGCTCTGGACAAAATGCAATCAAAGATAACTTGCCGAATAGTCCCCGGCCCTCCCCGACCCAATCACGAGTCTAGTGAAAAGACTGCAATGTGTTAGTCTAAAATTTTATGTCAACTTTTATTTAAACAGAAAATAAAATCATGCAAGAGTAAAATTTTAAAATAAAAATAAACAAAGAGAAGAGATTAGAGAAATAAAATCTGGAGGCATGTTAAAGCTTGTCCTTAGGTGAAAATTCAAGTTTTCAGATTGAACACTCAAGGATACAACCAATTACTCTTCTCTTGCTAGCACGACTGTAGAGAAGTTAATTTGGATGCCTTTCGACAATGAGCAGCCAAAAACCATAAATATGAGAAAATCAAAAAAGAAGAGAAGAAAATGGAAAAACAAAAGGGAGAAGGAAAAAACACTACAGAAATGGATAAAGCTTTCATAGGCTTTTAATCCAACGACAATTTTAGCACTTAATTGATAACATTAATCATTATAACGTTAGCAATTACCAGTTATACCTTTATTTTAATTTTTTCCAACCATCCCCATAAAAATTTTAAAAAAATCTTAAAATAATTAAACTCAATAAAATAATTAAATTAAATTAAATTATTGCTCATGCCTTTATCGTGCAATCAATAAAATGCACTTAAAGCATAATTTTTACTTAGTAAAAATATTTCTATTAGAATAAAAAATAGTGAACTAGTTTTAAACTACTTTTCTTTCACCCAAACTTTAAAAGATCCACACATAATACATGGTTTGTCCGATTGCGAGGTTGCACATTTTTGGTCATGCGCATATATCTTCATGAATGCTTCTAAGAGCTATCTATGTCCTTAGCCACGATCATATATAAACTCTCTCATATAGGAAGTTCCATGTAAGAGATGTGTGTAGAAGCTCATCTCATGATAATTAACCACTTTAGAAATTTTTTTCTTATTTCTATAATAAGAAGGACAAAATGTTCCTTATTTCTAGAATAAGAAGCATAAAATGTATCCTTAGGTAGAGGTGAGCAAGGTTTAGTAAAAATTGATTT
Source organism: Costus lasius (assembly GCA_027563935.2). NCBI lineage: Eukaryota > Viridiplantae > Streptophyta > Magnoliopsida > Zingiberales > Costaceae > Costus > Costus lasius. The sequence continues at coordinate 21,465,095 of CM050450.1, read as the reverse complement.
TACCGAAATTACCGTATGTGTTGGTAAATTCGGTTTCAGTATCGGTAATAGTTTTTCTGAAAATCGATATTCAGTTTCGGTATCAATTTTTTTATTTTTCGGTTTAGTAAAAATTGAATTTATCGATACTAAGTATTAAATTAATAAATTCGATAAATTCAGTTTGATAAATTACCAAATTTACTGATATAAATATAAAATTATTAAATTTTATTTGATAAATATATAAATATATAAATATTATTATATTTATATAGATAAAATAATTTAAATTGGTAAATAGGTAATTTACCGAATTTACTGAAAAAATTTTGGTAAATTCGGTTCGGTACGAGATCTGTTTTTTTAAAATTCGATTCGGTTTCGGTTTAAAAATTTTAGAAAAATATAAATTAGTAAATTCAATTTTGGTAAATTTGGTTCCATAAAAACTGAATGCTCACCCCTATCCTCAAGAATGAGAGTGTAAATATCAACTCTATTACATAAATATTTTTATACACTATAGTATTTTATAATTTTTATTTTTTTAAAATATTTCTCGACCAATCAATTAGCTAGTTATTACCAAACATCCTTCAAGGAATTTCCTATCATAGAGATTTGAGTTCCCAATATTGAGAGGCCTACTTTCAGAGTAACCTCACTCTAATTTTATACATTATTAATTTGACTTCTAATTCCTCTTATCATAGAGCAAAGCGAATAAAATAAAATTTTTAGCTTTAAGTTATTTTCCAAAGCAATTATAATTTAAAGGAAATAAGATTTTATTATTAATTACATATAAATGTACAGCCTATATAACACATCCCTCTATGAGATTTTGTTAGTATTTTTTAGGAAATAAGATTTTTTTTTATTTGCATAAAAAAATTTTGTTTTATGAGATTTATTATAAATATTATTAATTTTTAACATATACACATCAAATTTATCATGATATATATTATTTTCATGATGTGCATTATTTTTCATTGTGTATATTAACTTTATTATGTATAATATGTTTATTATGAACATCAAATTGTTTCGCTATTATGATTTATATAAGAATTACAAATAAAGAGTTTATACGTGCAATTCTATTGAACATATAAAACTAATTAATCAAAGTTAAAATCTGTTTATTGAACAGTTAAATATATAAAATCATGTTTTAAGTCTTATTATATAGCAAGCAACTATCAACAACAACAGAATTATAATATTATTTTTTTTACAAGCAGAATATAATAATGATTTCAACAAATTATGAAATTTTATCTTCAGCAAAAAATAACTCAATTAATTTTTTATTTAAAAGAAAATCGATGATTTAGTAATAATAAATTAATTACTGTTATATTAAATTATTGTGGCAAATTGTAACAATGATTATTGTCACGGTAATAAATTTATTATTATTTCAAATCTTTATAATTATTTAATTTTTTTAATTTAATAAGTTAATTAATTTTTTTATGGAAATGTTTATATATTTATGGCTTAAAAATAATATTTTAATCCACATTATTGTAATCAAAGTATAGCAATTAATTGAAATTCAAGTTAAAATTGGATTTGCCTTAATTGCGACAATACGTAGATTAAGGTAAATTGCCCAAGGGCAATTAAATAATTACACTTAATAGTAATATTAAAATAGAAATGATTAAGGGGCCGTTTGGTGTGGCTGTTTAGCTGAAGCAGCTAGCTGCAAGAGTAAATTTTTAGAATTTTCGGTATTTGGTTATCAGCTTCTAGGTAAGTAGCTGTCTCTCTAAGAAGTTGTCACTCTCCTATTTTTTATCAGTCAAAACTGCTAGTTAATTAAAAAATTTATTTTACTTAAACATCTTCAAACTTTTCCGGCCAGCAATTTTTAAATCGATATTATTTTAACCAGCAAAGCTTAAATTTTTAACTACTAAACTGGTCGTAAAACAATTTAAAAATTATTATAAAATCAGGTAAATAAAAACTGGTGCACATGTTCAGCTAACCAATTAAAGCAAAATTTCAATATCAATATATGCAATAAAATTGCTGCACCGTTGCCACAATTAAGATAATTGAAATATAATTAAAGAATCAATTCTAATTAAGTAATTAAAATATTTTAAAAACAAAAAGTTGTTATATTCATAATATATTTTTAATTTAAAATAAAAATATTCATATCATTTTATTAATTGAAAATTACTATAAAGTAATGTTACTGCACATAAAAAAATATTTTTTTCTTTATTTTATTTTATTTAGTCGCTGCTCTTTCGGCGACTATTTTAATTTATTTTATTAAACATAATACAGTAAAGAAACATAGAGTAACATGTTTTTTTGTTCTGATCTACATGGACCTTAAATATAAATAATTTGATGAGATAATTTTGTTATGTAATTTAATAGTAAAGAATTGTAAATAACAAATAGTAAAATTTTATTTAATAAACAAAATATGATAAAACAGATTTTTTAACTAAAATTGTTGGTGTAAAATTATATATATATATATATATTCATTTAAATAGAAAAAAATATATTTTTATTTAAATCGAAAATAAAAAGTGGTGTTGGATAACACAACACTAGCACTCAATCCTCATAAAAAAGGGGTCAAGAAAACAATGAAACTACGGTGTTGTCTCCCTCAAAAAGTCGGCGCCAAGTGAGTGACGGTGTGCAGCTGTCGACGCCGAAGGAGGAGCAGCGGCGCTTGGCTGGAGGATCGGCGCTGCGAGCGGTGTGGCGCGGCTGGGCTGGATCGCTGGAGCCACGGAATGTGCTTGGCAGGGCGTTGGCGGGAAGGAGGAGAGTGGCCGGCGGCTGGAGGAAGGAGAAGAGGGCTGGATCGATCCTGGGCAGGGCTGGGCTCGTGTCTCGGCCCAAACGAGGTGAATGTGCTATGAAGTTACGTTGTGTTCAGGGAAGTTGGGCTGGGCTGGGATGGCTGTTGGCCAGTTATAACTCCTGATTTTATATATATAAAGGATTTTGAAAATATAAAGTTGGAATTTTGACCGGAGACTAGTTGGGTTGGGAGGGTCACCATGAGATGCTTCTTTAAAATAATATTTAATATTTAAAATAATATTATTTAAAAATTATAAAGTTCTTAAGATATTTTTTATGAAGAAATAAATCATCACAGCTATTTTTTATTTATATAATGATAATTTTCATAAATATTAGAAATTATAAAAGGATTTTGAAAATATTTTTTAATTTGTACCTTCTTCCCTTGTTAAGGGAAAACATAAAGGAAGAAATTCTAGATTTTTTAACTACTATTTTTTTCTTTTTTTTTTATCTACTTTTGCATTCAATAATTAATCACTTTTTAAAACTTTTTGTTTAAAAGTAGCTTAAAGACAACTTTATTTTTTATTTTAATAATCAATCGCTTTTTATTAATTTTTTACTTAAAATCGGCTTAAAAATAAACTTAGTAGCAAAACGAAACAGGGCCTAAGTTGAGACAACTTAAACATGGCTCTTATATTAAGGAATTTGTGAAAAAAGAAATAAATATAATGGATTTGTTAAGGGCTAATTAATTAATTAATTTTTTTTTTCAAAATTTATGTGATCATTTTTGGTTAAATTTTAATATAAATAGAAATGTTAAAAAAGTAGTGCGACCGTTTCAAATTCACCATATAAGTTATAAGACTATTTGTTTTAGTAGGTTCTAACTTCTAATGAATGCAAGCATTCATTGTTAATTACCCCTAAAGAGCTTATGACATCTTTGAATAAGAGATCTATAACATATAACATATAACAGAGTAAAGACAAATAGTTGAAAGAATGATGTCATTCACAGTCTATAATTTGATTACAAGAGTACACTCTCAAGATTGATGTTCATTTGTCATAAGTCATGGAGAAAAATATGAGTTGTGTTATAACAACGTTAAGGAATTACACTCCGATATGAAGTATCAACGTATGCACCTCCCAAACAACGTCATTGACAGCACACATCAAATATTTATCATTCATGACGATGTCCGAGTTGAGTGAATTGGCCATAGGGCCAAATGTTTGGAATTTAGTGAACGAGCCGATGGGCCAAGGGTTCAAAGTTTGGATAAACAGGCAGTGGGGCCAAGCATTCAAGATTTGGGTGAATGGGTCATGGGATCAATCATTCAGAATTTGGATGAACAAGACGAAAGGCAAAGCGTTCAAAGTTTGGATGAATGGGTCGGGCCAAACATTTAAAATTTAGAAGAATAGGCCGTAAGGCCAACATTCGGAATTTGGATGAATGAGCCGATGGGCCAAGAGTTGAAAGTTTGGATGAACGGGTCGTGGGACCAAACATTCAAAATTTGGGCGAATGGGTCGTGGGATGAATCATTCAGAATTTGGGGTGAACGAGCCAATAGGCCAAGCGTTCAAAGTTTGGATGAACAGGTTGCGAGACCAAACATTTAAAATTTGGGTGAATGGGTCATGAGACCAAATATTCAGAATTTGGGTGAACGGGTTGTGGGGCCAACCGTTCAAAATTTAGGTGAATGGGTCATGGGACCAAACATTCAGAATTTGGGTGAATGGGTCATGGGGCCAAATGTTCGGAAATAAGTGAATGAGCTGTAGGGCTAAATGTTCGAAACTTGGGTGAATGAGTCGTGGGGTCAAACGTTTGGAATTTGATGGCTGATTTGTAAATCTGCTTAGATCTAGATTTCTGATAAAAAATCTGAGATCAAATTCAGAAAGATCTTACTCAATTTGGTAAGAGTCGATGTTCAGATCATTTCGAGAGCTATCCGATTGGATGAGATTGGTGCAAATCGATATTGGTCATTGAAATATTAATTCACAAATCTACTTAGATCTAGATTTTTGATCGAAAATCCGAGGGCGGGTCTGGAAGGATCTGACCCAAATGAGTAAGGATCAATTTTCGAATAATTTCGGAAGCCATCCGATCAGCTGAGATTCAGGTGAATTAATTTCATTTATTGAAAGTTTGATTCATAGATATGCTTGGATTCAGATCTCTAATTGAAAATTAAGGTTGGATTTGGAAAAATCTAACCCAAATTTGTAAGGATCAATATTTGGATTTTTTTCGTAAGTTATCTGATTGGCTGAGATTTGTGCAAATTAATCTTAGCTGTTGAAAGTTTGATTCGTGGATCTGCTTCGATCTAGATCTCTAATTGAAAACCCGAAGGCGGATATAGAAATATCGAACCACATTAGTAGGGATCAATATGTGGATCACTTTGAAATCTATCCAATCAGATGAGATTTGTACAAATCAATTTCAGCCATTGATTGCGTTTGAATTTGGATGAACAGATTTTTAGATTGCTTTAATCAGAACGTTTGATTCTTAGGTGATCAAATCTAATCCATTAGTTCTAAGATTAATCTAGGCCGTTTGATCCCAAATGATTAAATCTGGGCCATTAGATTTGCATTTAATCCTGGCCATCGATTTTAAGTGATTAAATATGGCCGTTAGCTTTGGGTTTAATCCTGGCCGTTGGATTCTGAGTGATCAAATCTGAGCCATCAATTTTAAGTTTACCCAGGCCGTTGGATCCTGGGTGATTAAATCTGAGTCGTCAAATTCAATATGATCAAATCTGAGCCGTTATTTTTTGATTTTACTCGAACCGTTGGATCAAATCTTTGATCAAACTGGATCGTTGGATCCGGTAATTGATTTTTTTGTTTCGATGATGAGTTCGTTCTTCTGCCGCCCGCCATTGTCCATCCACCATCCACTCTGTCACGCCCCGGTCGGATCGGTCTAGAATGAGCGCTTATCCGCTTCCTAGAGCCGTCCGGCGGAATACCAGAACGTAACTCTCCCTAGGGTTTCCGACCCGAAATTAGAAATCCTAATCTCCCCGGATAATTTTTATCCCCAAATTACAGTTTGCACGTAGAAAACCCTAATTTGGAAATACCTCTTCTCTCTCTGATTTTGACCCAAGTCAAAATCATGCTCTTGCTTACGTCAGCCATTCGTTCGCTGACGTCAGCCCTCGAAATCGTCCGCCTCACGCGCCGAATTAATTCCGTCTGGATGACGTCATGCTGACGTCGGCCGAAATCGAATTTCGATTTCGCTTTTCTGCTCCGCTCCGCGCTGACCGTTGATCGGAACCTCGAATGTCGCGTCGTCTTCTACCTCGCGACGCCGCGAGCGGTCGCAGCGCTCGAACGCCGCTTGCGTTCGAGCTGACGCCGGAGAAGGCTGACGACAAGGGGAGGACGCCGCCTGCGTCTCGCCTCGTCGCCGGTGACCTGGCAGCCGCCTGCTGCTTAGAGCTCTCGCCGGAAACGCCGAAACAGGGGAAGAAGTAGGGAGAGGGAAAGCTTCGTTTTATTCCTCTTAAAACGTTACAAAACTCCTCTTTTTGCCGACTATCACCGTCGCCGGTGCCCCCATCCCTCCCTCGCCGGTCATCGCCGGTTACAAGCTCTGTTTTTCCTACTCTCTCTCGTCGACGCCGCCGCGCCGACCTTCGCCCCTTGGCGGCATCAGAGCCCAGCTCTAGAAGGGCGACGGCGCCTCGCCGTCGCCGGTGGAGTCGCCCCCGGCGCTCTCTGTGTGGTGACGCCTCTGCGTACCCGTACTCGTCCGCCGCTCGGACGCTTTTAAAGGAAAGGAAGCCGCGCCCGAGTCTCGTGCGCGCTCGCCGCTCGCGAAGACCACGCCCCACGACGTCGCCAGCTCCGCGCGACCCGCTCGCCTGAAGAATCGGAGCCGCCCGCGCCGCTCGCGTACGCTTCTTCCGGCGGAGAGCTCGCGCCCGAGCTCCTTCACGCACGCCCGCGTCTCTTTCGCCCGAAGCGTTCGACGAAATCTCAGTGTGGGCTTGATTTGGAGCTTCACATGTGGGCTTGGGCTTGTGTTTCGGGCTTGGGCCGGACCGCCTGAACCGGGCCCTGACACACTCGGTGCATGAGACTGAAGCCTCTCTTCATCTTTCCGGACCGGTGGCTGTCGTTCAAGTTTTCAACGCCCTTTGGTGGCGATTCAGCGTCGAACGAGCGATTTTTGTTCAAAACAGAGGCAAAGAATAGCGTCGACGGAAAATCTATCAATTCCGGTGATGCATACTTCTGATGGATGGATCTCTTCTTCCACTGGCGTGCACACTCGAGGAGAAGGCATGGATGGATTATCAACTTGATCCGACGGCTAGATGAAGCGTTCGTTGAGGAAATTGGAGGTAATCGCAGCTAGAAGAGAAAACACAAGCGATCGCCTGAAATTATTTGATTCCGGCGATCTGGCCGTCAGATGGTCGGATCCTTTCGGCCATCGATCCGCATGACCTAGGAGAAGGTGTGTTCAAAGTTCTAGCTCGATCAGATGAGCGGATGTAGAGTTCTTATAGTGATGCGGTGTGCGCGATCGGCGTCAGGCTGGCAGGCGAGCGCTGAATTTCAGCCGTGTTCGGTGTTTCGAATGAGCGACGATTTCAATGATTCGTCTGGCACTGACAATCGATCACTGACGAGACTCTTCTCGTCTTTTTTCAGCGCGTCTTCTTCGTCAAGCAGAGCGAAGGTCGGTAGGCGAGTGAGTCGGTGATTTCAACGTCGGATCTAGAGAAGATGGCGCCAGATCTGGATCAGCAGTTGGATTTCACTGGGTTAGTGATTTCTTCGTCTAGTGAGACAGTGATCAAAGAACAGAGATTTTCATCAACAAGTGAGCAACAAAAACTCTGGCGACTTGTTGTTGGATCTATAAACAAATATAGAGATTGATCGAGATGTTCTGGTGAGCTTCTTCAGCGTCTCTCCTTTGTCAAGCAAAGCAAAGGTTAGCGATCGGAGAAGAGCAACTGCTCTTCCTCTACTTCGTCGTTCAGCCAGAGAGGAACGGCTGCACCTTGGTTTGGCGACTGGGCGAGCACCGTCTAGCAGCGAAAACAAGCAGAGGTTCCTTTTGGACTGGAAATTGGAGTTGTATTTCCAGCCAGATTAGAAATTCTCATAATTCCTTTGGTATTTTTTTTTTGACTAGAATATCATTTTATAGATTTTGGTCTTATTTTGGAGTTGTCTCTCCATCATGAGGTGTTTATTTCAAAGTTATCTCTCCATCAGGAGGTGTTTATTTTGGAATAATCTCTCTATCAAGATAGACCGAGAGGAGAAGAAAGGATAGGAAGTTATACCTGTGCAGCAATAAAAATCCTATAACAGTGTTTTCCTTCTCGTCAGCGTCTTGTCCTTAAGTGTGATCTCTGTGTATATTTTGTCAGCGTCTTGTCTTCGTAGAGTTCTTCTTTGAGTCTTCTTCTTCCTCACATGAATTTCAAGCAAAAGAGGGTTCTTTTTCTTGTGTGTGAGCTTCAGTCGAATACTCGAATGGTCGAATAGAGTGAATAGCATGAATCGCTATTTTTTCATTCGCCTCTCCTATTTTATAATCTATTTCCTCGTTGCTGTTTTTGACTGAGACATACGCCACTTCCCTCGTCGTTGTGTGCATGTAACTCAAAATAGATTTTGCTCCCTCACGTCTTTCTTTTTTTTATTTTTTTTATACGATTTCATGCCATGGCTCATTTTTTCTATTATTATTTATTTATTTTTTTTGTTGAAGGCTCCACGATCAATTTGTTTGTCATATTTGCTATGTCTCTCTCGCATGCTTAAAGCAAACTCGTGGTCAAAATAGGCTATATTGACTTTAATTTGGTTTGCAACTTTTTTATTATTTTTTATTTACATCTCCAAATTGTGTCATTGTGGTCAAAAATTAATTTAATTAATTAATTCATCAATTAATTGATAATTATTTCATCAATTAATTGATAATTAATTCATCAATTAATTGATAATTAATTAATCAATTAATTGATAAATAATTAATCAATTAATGGATAATTAATTAATTAATTAGTTTTTTTATGTCGCACCACAATGGTCAAAATTTATTTTGATCAAAATATGCTGGCTGGATAAAAAATTAATTAATTAATTAAGGATAAATTAATTAGTTAATTTTTTTATTTTATCATTTTTTTACCTTCAACAAATGCCCCCAACGGATTTGTTATAAGCAATATGCGCATGCAAATTCGTTGTAGCATTATTATTTCTTCTTGTATCACAAATACAATGTTAAATCAAGGAGCTACGCCCCGATGACAAGCATCGACGTACGTAGTTCCCAAACGATACTTCATTAACATGTTTTTTTTTTATTTTTTTTCATCACAAGTACAATGTTATATTGAGGAGCTACACCCCAATGACAAGCATCGACGTACGTAGTTCCCAAATAATACTTCATTGTCTTGCTTTCTTTTTTTTTTGATTTTTTTTGCACTCGTGTGAGGAGCTTACAATTTTTGGTAAATTGCAACCGTAAACGGAATTGAATTTGTGATCTTATCACCGTTCGAATAAAATCGGATCGTTGCTCATGTTAGGAGCTTACAATTTTTCATAAATTGTTAACCGTAAACGGAATTAAATTTGCGATATTATCACCATTCGAATAAAATTGGATCTTCGCTCAGGTTAGGAGCTTACAATTTTTGATAAATTGTCAACCATAAATGGAATTAAAATTTATGATTTTATCACCATTTGAATAAAATTGGATTTTTGCTCATGTTAAGAGCTTACAATTTTTTGGTAAATTGCCAACCATAAATGGAATTAAAATTTGCGATCCTATTACTGTTCGAATAACATCGAATCATCGCTCGTGTTAGGAGCTTACAATTTTTTGGTAAATTATTAACCATAAACAGAATTAAAATTTGCGATCCTATCACCATTCAAATAAGATCAGATCTTTGCTTGTTTTAGGAGCTTATAATTTTTGGTAAATTGTCACCCGTAAATGGAATTGAAATTTGCGATTTTATCACCGTTCAAAGAAAATCGGATCTTCGCTCATGTTAGGAGCTTACAATTTTTGGTAAATTGCCAACCGTAAATAGAATTAAAATTTATGATTTTATCACCGTTCGAATAAAATTGGATCTTCGCTCATGTTAGGAGCTTACAATTTTTGGTAAATTGTCAATCGTAAACGGAATTGAAATTTGCGATTTTATCACCGTTCGAATAAAATTGGATCTTCACTCGTGTTAGGAGGTTACAATTTTTGGTAAATTGTCAACTGTAAACGGAATTGAAATTTGTGATTTTATCATCGTTCGAATAAAATTGGATCTTCTCTTGTGTAAGGAGCTTATAATTTTTGGTAAATTACTAACTATAAACGGAATTAAAATATGTAGTCTTATGACCGTTCGAAAAAGATCAGATGTTCGCTCGTGTTAGGAGCTTACAATTTTTGGTAAATTATCTACCATAAACGGAATTGAAATTTGCAATCTTATTATTGTTCGAATAAGATCGGATTTTCGTTCATGTTAGGAGCTTTCAACTTTTGATAAATTGTCAACCATAAACAGAATTAAAATTTGCGATCTTAGCACTGTTTAAATAAGATCAGATCTTCGCTCGTGTTAGGAGATTATAATTTTTGCTAAATTGTCAACCATAAACAGAATTGAAATTTATAATCATATTACCGTTCGAATAAGATCGAATCTTTGCTCGTGTTAGGAGCTTACAATTTTTGCTAAATTGACAACCAAAAATGGGCTTAATGTTTTAGATCATATTGCCATTTGATTAGGATCGATCTCAAGCTAAGCATGATATTTCTTTAAAAATCGACCGTTGATAGGTGGCATTAGACGCTCTCCATTTTGGTCGACCAATTGATAGCCTCCTCCCTCATAAGCCTTTTTTTTATCACATAAGGTCCTTCCCAATTAGGATTCAATTTTCCTTTTGCCATTTTGTTGGGGAAGATGGGTCGTCATAACACCAAGACGAGGTCTCCTTTGTTGAACGTGTGTTCCCTTGCCAACTTGTTATATGCCCTTTGTCATTCGTGCTTGATATAGCTTCAAGTTCTGTTGCGCAATTAGCCGTTGCTTATCTAGAGTGTCGAATTTGTTAAAACGCAATTGTATATTCTCTTCAATTGTCATATTATGCTGAACATCAATTCTTAATGAAGGTATTTCTACCTCAAGGTGAAGTACCACCTCAACACCAAAGACTAAGGAATAAGGCGTATATTGAGTTGGCGTTCGATATGTGGTTCGATAAGCCCATAATACGTCTACTAGTTTCTACCCATTCCCTTTTATTCTTGGACACATTCTTCTTAAGTAGTTTGAATAAAGTTTTGTTGAATGTTTCTGCCAGACCATTTGCTTTTGGATTGTAAATCGAAGAATATCGCCAGTCAATCTTATGATGACTCGCAAACTAGTAGATAATAGTGTTTTTGAACGCGAGTCCGTTATCAAAAATTATCCTCCTAGGAGTTCCAAATCGACTGAGTATATTTTCGTGAAAGAAATTGAGAATATTACTGGCTTTGACTTCTTTTAAAGGAATGGCCTCCACCCATTTTGAAAAATAGTCAGTTGCTACCAAGATGAAGCGATGCCCCCAGGAAGATAGGGGTTCGATTTGTCCAATTATGTCAGTTCCCCACATTTCAAATGGCCAAGATGAGATCATTGGGTGGAGGGAATTAGGATGTTTATAGATCAAATCTCCGTGCACTTGGCATAAATGATAGGCTTTTGTGTATTCGATGCAATCTTGTACCATGCTCGGCCAATAGTAACCAGACCTCTTGATTTTAAGATGCATTTTGGTCCAGATTGATGGGCTCCACAAAGAACCGAATGAATTTCATGTAGCACATGTATAACTTCATCTCCAGCAACACATCGAAGCCATAGTTGTTCGTATGAGCGGCGATATAAGGAATTGTTCACACACACATATCATAAAGCTCTCTTCTTCAGCTACATTCTTTGAGCTTTATTTTCTGGTAGTGTTCTTGCTTTGAAATAATTTATAAAGGGTTCTCTCCAGTCATTTTCTTGTTCCAATGTCACTGCCATGATCTTCAATGTGTCCTCCACATACGCATTATCATCCTCAGCAGCTGTAGTTGCAAATGTAATCAATTTCCTATTCTTGATAGTGACATTGATTTGTTCACTAAAAGGGTCAGCCATTTCCTTTGCAACTTTTGCAAATGCGTCTGTTCTTCCATTGGTAGCTCTACTTATGCGAGTTAAGGTAGCATCTAGTATTTTCTCAATAAGTTTTCTAGCCTTGGTGTAATATTTACACAATTCTACTTTTCTGATTTTATATTCACCATTTACTTGTTTGATAATAAGCTGTGAGTCTCCATACACATGTAGTTTGTCAATGTCTATGTTGATTAAAAGTTACAAACCAACGATAAGAGCTTCATACTCAGCTTCATTGTTGGTACATGGTTAGTAAGTGCTAGAAAATAACACAATATTCCGTTTTCAGGAATAACAAATACCAGAACAATTCCTGATTTTACTTTTGGTAAATTGGGGCTAATAGCAGGCTGAATGGAAGATGCTCCATCAAAATAAAGCTCCCAATATTTTTCAACAACATTCGTGTTCAGTACCTCTTCATCAGGAAGATCATACGCTAACGATGAATTATTAGGAACAGGATGAGCTACCAAGAAATCCGCCAATACTTGTTCCTTTATCACTTTTTGTGGTGTATATGTTATATCAAATTCTTGAAGAAGCACTGCCCATTTGGCTAGTCGCCCTGTTAATGTTGGCCTTGTCATAAGGTATTGTAAAAGGGGATCGACTTTTGATATAAGGTGAATTTTATGCTCGAGCAAATAATGCCTCAATTTTTTAATAGCAACTATTAACGCCAGACATTGCTTTTCAATGGGCGCATATGAGTTTTCTACCCCCACAAACACTCGGCTGAGGTAATATAAGGCAATTTTCTTCCCTTCATCATTATGCTAAGCTAAAAGGGCTCCTAGAGAGGTCTCCATTGCTGTTGTATATAATATTAAAGGTTTTCTAGTGATGGGTGCCCCTAGGACTGGAGGTTGCAACAAATATTATTTAATGCTTTCAAAGGCTTTTTGGCATTTATCATCCCAAATAAATGGCACATTCTTCTTGGTTAATTTGAAGAAAGGATGAATTCTCGAGAGATTGGAGATAAACCTTTTAATGTAAGCCAAATGCCCTTGAAATGATCTGAGCTCTTTGATATTTTTAGTTGGCGACATATTGATGATTGCTTTTATTTTTGATTGGCCTATCTCAATTTTTTTGTGCTTCACGACAAACCCCTTTTCCTGACAAGATGCCAAATGCACATTTGAGAGGATTCATTTTGAGATTGTACTATCGCACACGAGTGAATACAATTCTTAAGTTTTGCTAGTGCTCACTTTTAGATTGTGACTTGACTACCAGATCATCAACATAACATTCAACAATCTTATGAATCAAGTCATCAAAGATTTTTGTCATCACCCTTTGATATGTTACCCCCATATTCTTGAGTCCGAATGGCATAACAATATAACAATATATGCCAATTAGTGTACGGAATGTCGTATGCCTTTCATCTTTTGGTGCTATTTTGATTTGGTTGTACCCAGAGAAACCATCCATAAATGAGAATATTTCATTGTTTGACACCAAGTCAATCATCACCTCAGTGATAGAGAGTGCAAAATTATTTTTCATCTTTTAAATATGCATTATTTAAATCTCGGAAGTCTACACGATACAGATCTGTCTATTCTTCTTTTTCATAGCAATGATGCTTTCTATCCAATCTGCATACTTCTTTTCCCTGATGAAGCCTGCTTCGATGAGCTTTTCAATTTCAATGATAATTTGTTCTTCTAATTCTATCCTCATTCTTCTAGGAGCTTGCTTTATTTGCGTATTTTCAGAATTAATTGCCAATTTATGTGTTGCGACTTTTGGGGTCTAGACCAGGCATTTCTTTGTATGATCATGCAAAACAGTTGCCAACTTCTTGAAGTAATGATTTTAATAGACCATTTTCATCTTCAGAGAGTGGGGCACTTATGTAAGTGGGCCTGCTATCGTCGTTCGTCCCATGATTAATTTTAATTAATTCATCACAAGTGGATTGCCCCCCATCTTCCAAACCTTTAGGTGCATTTTTGGGCTTCTCTATTTCTTGATCGTCTGTTTCTGCTTCACAATCTCAAACCATGTTACAATTATATAAAGAATATTAGCTTATCATTTCATCATACCGCTCTTCAAGTTCTTGGTATCCCAGACCTCGAGTGTTAGAAGTCTTCTCACTTGGATGAATTGTATTTGCCAAATACCGGACCATGCAATGGTTTATTGATATTTTGGATTTAAGAGATATCGAGTTTCAACGACCTATTGGGTAATCAATTTAGAAAATACCCGGCCTCAATAGCTTATTGGATATTTTTGATTTAAAAGATATCCGATCTCAATGACATGTTGGATAATCAATTTGAGAAATACCCGGCCTCAATGGCTTATCGGATAATTTGATTTAAAAGATATCCGGTCTCAACGACTTGTTGGATAATCAATTTTAGAAATACCCGACCTCAACGGCTTATTAGATATTTTGATTTGTAAGATATCCGATTTCAACAATTGTTGGATAATCAATTTCAGAAATACCCGGCCTCAACGGCTTATTAGATATTTTGAAAGATATTCGACCTCAATGACCTATTGGATTTGCTAGTTGTTGTAGAGTGATGCATTCTGAAGATATTCTTTCAACTATAAAGTCTCCATTGCCAACATAAGAGTTACTATGACAACCTCAAAATACCGGCAAAGAAAATTGTGTGTGTAGATCTCATAGATGAAAGGAGAAGCTAGGTCCCACTGAGTGTGCCAGAATTTGTGTGGTCATTTTTTATTAAATTTCAATGTAAATTGAAATGTTAAAAAAGTAGTGCGACCATTTCAAATTTACCTTATAAATTATAAGACTTTTTGTTTTAGTAGATTTTAGCTTCAAATAAACACAAGCATTCATTGTTAATTACTCCTAAAGAGCTTAGGGCATCTTTGATTAAGAGATCTATAACATATAATAGAATAAAGACAAATAGTTGAAAGAATGATGTCATTCTAAAAAGAAAAATTAATAATGCTGCAACAGATTTGCATGCGCATATTGCTTATAACAACTCTGTTGGGGGACATTTGTTGAAGGTAAAAAAATATAAATAATTAATTAATTAGTCCTTAATTAATTAATTAATTTTTTATTCAGCCAGCATATTCAGATCAAAATAAATTTTGATCATTGTGGTGCGACATAAAAAAATCAATTAATTAATTAAATTGATTTTTGACCACAATGACACAATTTGGAGAGGTAAATAAAAAAAATAAAAAAGTTGCAAACCAAATTAAAGTCAAAATAGTCAATTTTAACCATAAGTTTGCTTTAAGCATGCGAGAGAGACGTAACAAATATGGCAAACAAATTGATCGTGGAGACTTCAACAAAAAAAAAAAAAAATAATAATAATAGAAAGAATGAGCCATGGCAATAAATCGTATAAAAAAAATAAAAAAAAAAGACGAGAGGGAGCAAAATCTATTTTGGAGCTACGTGCACACAACGACGAGGGAAGTGGCGTATGTCTCAGTCAAAAATAGCAAAGAGGAAATAGATTATAAAATAGGAGAGGGGAATAAAAAAAAAAAAGATGATTCATGCTATTCACTCTATTTAACCGTTCTACTATTCAGCTGAAGCTCTTACGCAAGAAAAAGAACCTTCTTTTGGTTGAAATTCACGTGAGGAAGAAGAAGACGATCAAAGAAGAACTCTACGAAGACAAGACACTAGAAAAATATACATAGAGATCACACTAAAGGACAAGACGCTGACGAGAAGGAAAACACTGTTATAGGATTTTATTGCTACACATGTATAATTTTCTATCCTTTCTTCTTCCCTCGGTCTATCTTGATGGAGAGATAATTCCGAAATAAATATCCTCCCAGATGAGAGACAACTCTGAAATAAATACTCCATGATGGAGAGACAACTCTAAAATAAACACGGAGAGATAACTTCAAAATAAACACCTATTTTTACGGAGAGTAAACTCGACTAAATCCTAGAGAATGATATTCTAATAAAACAACATCAAAGGAATTTTGAGAAAATTTCTCATCTGACTAGAAATACAACTCCAATTTCCAGTCCAAAAGGAACCTCCGCTTGTTTTCGCTACCAGACAGTGCTCGCCCAGTCACCAAACCAAGGTGGAGTCATTTCTCTCTGGCCGAACTACGAACAAGAGAAAGAGCATTTGCTCTTCTCCAGTCACTGACCTTTGCTCTGCTTGACAAAGAAGAGATGCCGAAGAAGCACACCAGAACATCTCGATTAATCTACAAATTTGTTCGCAAATCTGGCGACGGGTCGCCAGAGTTTTTGTTGCTCACTTGTCAACGAAAATCTTTGTTCTTTGATCATCGTCTCACTAGACAAAGAAATCACTAACCCGGCGAAATCCGACTATTGATCCAGATCCGGCGCCATCTTCTCTATTTCCGACGCTGAAATCACTGACTCACTCACCTACCGACCTTCGCTCTGCTTGACGGAGAAGAGGCGCTGAAAAAGGATGAGAAGAGTCTCGTCAGTGATTGATTCTCTACGCCAGATGAATCATTGAAATCGCCGCTCATTCGAAACGCTGGACACGGCTGAAATTCAACGCCCACCTGCCATCCTGACGCCGATTGTGCACGCTGCATCACTAGAAGAACTCTACATCCGCTCATTTGATCAAGCTAGATCATTGAACACACCTTCTCTTGGGTCATGTGGATCAATGGCCGAAAAATTTGATTACAAGAGTACACTCTCAAGATCGATGTTTATTTGTCATAAGTCATTGAGAAAAATTTGAGTTGTGTTATAACAACGTTCAGGAACTACGCCCTGATATGAAGTATCGACGTACGCATGATGACACGCATTCGTATGGTATTCCGAGCATATTTTTGCAATAGATTTCCTCTCTTTTTGCTAGAATTTTCATATATTTTGACTTAAATTTCTATATTTGTTCGGAATCTTCACCTCTCTTTATTTTCATCACATTTCAGGTGAAAAGGATTGCAAATTGATAGATTTTTAGGTTTTCAAGCACATAGGCGAAATCTACAAGTCAAGACGAAGTCGACCAGCAAGTTTCAAGTCAATCGGCATCTGTTCTGAAAATTACGGCTCACCCGTAAAATATTTTACGGCCGTATTTTTTGGACAAACAGAATGTTTCACAGCTCGTCCGTAATTTGCATCATGGCCGTATCAAAATTGAGCAGAAGATTTCACGGCCACACCCGTAATGTATTTTACGGCCGTAAAAGCATTGAAGCACAAATACGAGATGGAACATAATGTTTTACGGCTGGCCATGAAAGTTTTCACGGCCGTAATTTTATCGGGGGCGAATATTGAAATTAAGCAGAATGTTTCACGGCTGCTCGTGAAAATAATTACGGCCATAATTTCTTCCGCCGAATTCGAATTTGACTCGAGTTTTCATCTGAGTCGATCCGGTTTCGAGCCAACTTTTGGGGAAACCCTGAGGAAGTGTTGGGAAACTATTTAAAGAAGATTTGGGCTGAATTTTGGGACTTTTTGGCGAATTTTCAATGCAAGAACCAAGGAGGAGGGAGATCTAGGGCACCGGGCGGCGATCAACGAAAAGGCTTCGATTCCAAGGATTATTGGCGACGATCTTCATCAGGAAACATTAATCCTTGTCTTCCTTTGTCTTTTTCATATTTTTTAGCCGATTGTAATCATTAACATGGAATTTTTAAATGTGAACATGTGTAGCATGTCAGCGTAAACTCCTATTCAAGATTAAGGGCGTAGCCCTCTTTGTTCTCATGACTTGATTGCTTTATACATCTTATGAAGTTATTTATTCTTGTTAGATTCAATTATTGTTGCATTAATCACATGATAATTACTGGCCATGATTCTCATGTTTTAGACGTCTCAAGAAGTACTAAGAAGTGAATTGAGACATATCAGATCTACAATATTTGGACAAGTCGATTTGAACACGAGAGCAGTTCGAATTGACTTGAGGGATCTTAGATTTATCAAAAAAACTCATTGGGTTTATCTTGAGTTAATAACCACGAGAGTAGGGGATTAAGTCAGATAAACACCGGATTGTACTACTGAGAAGGGGCAATCTGTACATGCGGATAAATCCCCTTCAACAAAGTAAATCCTTCCTAAGATTTCTTTAATTTTAATAAGTCATGAAGCATAGAGTGGTGAACCCGAAATCCTAAGCTTTCCATAAATTGATTACAAACCCCAGATTGCCTTTTGCCGCTTTTGTTTAGTAGTGATAAACTTCATTTTCTCTCAAATTAGTCTAACTAATGATTTTTAGTAAGAATCAGTACTTAGCCATTGGTCCCTGTGGATCGATATTTTTATTACTTCGACGTATCCGTACACTTGCGGATCACATCAAGTTTTTTGGCGCCATTGCCGGGGACCAATTTCGCTAATATTGATTCAGTCTAAGCATTGATAGACTAGGCTTTTGTTTTCTTTATAATTCTCTTCTTTTCTGCATTTAGTGAATACTTTCTATTTTCCTCATAACCTTTGGTTGATTGTTTATGCTCAGGTGTTCTAGAAAACTATTTGAAGAAGATCCGGAACCATAACGAACTTTTCGCTTGCGCAGGAAACAATTAGCAAAGAAGACCGAAGAATCCAAGATGGGTGACGCAAACCCACAACCGAGAACTCTTAAGGACTATGCAAATCCAAACTATCAAGGAGTTCGCTCTAGTATTGTTCGCCCCAACGTCGAGGTGAATAACTTCGAAATCAAGCCTTCTCTGCTATCCATGGTTCAGCAGAACCAATTTGGAGGACTACCTTCTGAGGACCCTAATATGCACCATTTCATATTTCTTGAATACTGCGATACTTTGAAAATGAATGGTGTTTCCAGTGATCCTTTGAGACTAATATTATTTCCCTTTTCTCTCAGGGATAGAGCTCGTGCATGGCTACATTCAAAACCGTCAGGTTCCATAACAACTTGGGAGGAGCTCTCCAATGCCTTTCTAGCAAAATACTTTCCCCCGAGTAAGACTGCTCATCTAAGGAACCAGATCATGAATTTTGTTCAGAAGGAAGGAGAATCACTATACGAAGCATGGGACCGATTTAAAGAGCTTCAGAGGATGTGTCCGCATGACGGCCTTGAGAAGTGGGTATTAGTCCATACCTTCTATAACGCTCTGAATTATAATACTCGTATGACAGTTGATGCTGCCGCCGGTGGAGCAATCATGAATAAGACCATGGATGAGGCGATTGATCTATTTGAGGAGATGGCTTTGAACCATTGTCAATGGGTAAGTGAAAGAGGACCATCTGCTAAGGCATCAGGTAAATATGATTTGGATGCTATTACTTCTCTTGCCGCCAAGGTAGACTCATTGACTCATAAAATCAACTCCATGAATGTTAGCTCTGTCACGATTAATGCTATCTCATGTGAAATTTGTGGAAACGCAGGACATGGTGCAGAGGATTGTCAGTTAGGAATTTCAACGCAGGGGGATAGCAACTCTGATCAAGTGAATGCGATTGGGAACTACAATGGGAGACCTCAGAATGACCCATATTCGAGTACCTATAACTCTGGTTGGAGGAACCATCCCAACCTCTCCTGGAAGACCAATCAAAATCAAAACTAAGCAGTCCAGAACAATAATCGACAATCCTCAAATTATCAACCAAGGCAATATAACCAACCTCCAGCACCCCAGAAGTCTAACTTGGAGATCATGATGGAGAACTTCATTGCCTCGCAGGAAAAACAAAATGAAAAGTTCTTACAGCGATTAGAGAAGCAGGATGACAATTTTAGGCAAGAATTCAGACATGTGAATGAGTCCATTAAGAATATCAACTCCGAGATGGAATCTATGAAGACCCATCAGAGGATGTTGGAAACTCAGATAGCTCAACAGGCGAGCTCTTCAAGCAGGCCAACAAGCAGACTACCAGGGAAGCCAGAAATGAACCCATGAGAGCACTGCAATGCCATCGTTACACGCAGTGGGAAACAGCTGGAGGAACCCAGAGCACCAGATGCTGTACAAGATCCGGAGGAGCAAAATGATGAATGCACGAAAGAAGAGGAAAGAGAAGGAGAAATAACTGTGCAAGAAAAGGAGCAGGAACCAGTGTATACACCACCACCTCCCTACAAACCACCAGTACCTTTTCCCCAGAGATTGGCGAAATCTAAGATTGATAAGCAGTTTGGAAAATTTTTAGAAGTACTCAAAAAGCTTTACATCAACATACCCTTCACCGACGCTCTATCCCAGATGCCTTCTTACGCCAAGTTTTTGAAAGAGATTTTGTCCAACAAGAGAAAGTTGGAGGAGCATGGAACGGTCGCACTCACAGAGGAGTGCAGCGCTATAATCCAGAACAAGCTGCCACCTAAGCTTAAAGACCCAGGGAGTTTTTCTATTCCCTGTCTTATTGGCAGTATGTCTATAGACCGTGCTCTATGTGATTTAGGGGCTAGTGTCAGTCTGATGCCGCATTCTGTATGCAAAAAGCTGGACATAGGAGATTTGAAGCCCACCTCTCTTTCACTTCAGTTAGCTGATCGTTCTATTCGACATCCAGTAGGTATTTTGGAGGACGTGCCCATCAAAGTCGGTAAATTCTATGTGCCTGCCGACTTTATAGTCCTCAAAATGAAAGAAGATTCTAGACTTCCCATTATATTAGGTCGCCCCTTTTTGGCGACAGCTGGAGCTATGATAGATGTCAAGAATGGGAAGCTCACTTTTAAGATAGGGGAAGAATCTATAGATTTTGAGTTGAATGAGAATCTAAAGAAACCTTCTTTTGCAGGTTCCTGTTGTTGTGTAGAGATCCTGGAAGACTCCATATCGACAACTATGAGTATTAGGATGCACAAAGATCCATTAGAGGTGTGCCTTGTTGATGATGAGGACAGTGATAAAGAGGAGGAGGTAAATTTGTATTCTACGTTATTAAACTCTGCATTGCCATTCGAGCCGAAGAAAGGGAAGGAAGAACGGTTAAGCCTAGAGAAGGGTAAGTGCGAAGTAAAAAAAGGGTATGACTTTAAAACTCTCCCAAACAATCTCAGGTATGAATTTCTTGGGGAAAACGCTACCCTTCCAGTAATTATTAATGCGAATCTTGATCCTTCTCAGACTGTTAGATGAACTTCGGCAACATAAAAAAGTAATTGGATATACAATTGATGATATAAAAGGTATTAACCCCTCTGTCTGTATGCACAAGATTTTCTTGGAAGAGGGAAGCAAGTCATCGATTGAATACCAAAGGAGGCTCAACCCAAACATGAAGGAAGTAGTAAAGAAAGAGATCTTGAAGATTCTTGATGCCGGAGTGATCTATCCAATCTCAGATAGCCAGTGGGTGAGCCCAGTTCATGTAGTACCGAAGAAGGGAGGGATTACTGTGGTAAAAAATGAAAACAAAGTACTTATTCCGACAAGAACGGTAACAGGGTGGCGGATGTGCATTGACTATCGGAAGTTGAATGCTGTCACCGAAAAGATCATTTCCCTTTGCCCTTCATTGACCAGATGTTAGAGCGTCTAGCTTGTAATTCTTATTTTTGTTTTCTTGACGGATATTCTGGTTTCTTTCAGATCCCCATACACCCCGAAGACTAGGAGAAGACGACATTCACGTGTCCTTATGGCACCTTCGCTTATCGCCGCATGCCTTTCGGCCTTTGCAACGCACCCGCTACCTTTCAACAGTGCATGATAGCCATCTTCTCTGATTTGATTGGGGACATCATGGATGTGTTCATGGATGACTTTTCCGTTTATGGATCTGATTTTGATATTTGCCTGTCTAATTTATCGCGAGTTTTGAAACGTTGTGAAGAATATAATTTGGTTTTAAATTGGGAAAAGTGTCATTTTATGGTAAATGAAGGCATTGTCTTAGGACACTTAATTTCACAGCGTGGTATTGAAGTGGATAAGGCAAAAATAGAAGTGATTGAAAAACTACCTCCGCCATCTTCTGTTAAAAGAATTAGAAGTTTTCTTGGTCACGCGGGTTTTTATAGCGTTTTGTTAAGGACTTTTCAAAAATTGCTAGACCTCTTACTTTGTTACTTGGTAAAGATATTCCTTTTGTTTTTAATGAAGATTGTTTGATTGCTTTTCAGAAACTTAAGGAGGCTCTCATCTTAGCACCCATAATTCAGCCACTTGACTGGTCAATCCCATTTGAGCTTATGTGTGATGCTAGCGACCACGCCATAGGTACTGTTCTAGGACAACGCAAGGAGAAGAAATTGCATGCCATATATTATGCAAGCAGGACATTGGATGATGCACAGATCAACTACACAACCACAGAGAAGGAGTTTTTGGCTATTATTTTTGCATTCAATAAGTTTAGGTCATATCTTATCGACTCTAAAGTAGTTGTTTATACAGATCATACTGCCATCAGGTATCTCATGAATAAGAAGGATTCTAAGCCCAGATTGATCAGATGGATTCTTTTATTACAAGAATTTGACATGGAGATAAAGGACAAGAAGGGCGCCGAAAATTCTGTTGCCGATCACTTGTCACGCCTTTGTGCAAAAGATGGAGTGAGGGAAGCTGCGGATTATGAGATGGATGATTCCTTCCCAGATGAACACCTATGCGCTATAGCGAAAACTGATGCTCCCTGGTATGCCAACATTGTGAATTATTTAGTAGCTGATATTCTACCTGTTGACTTGACATACCAGGGAAGAAAAAGGTTTTTGTGGGAAGCAAGACACTACTATTGGGAAGATCCGTTTCTATTCAAAAGATGTGCAGATGGATTATACAGAAGATGTCTGCCAGAGGAAGAAGTCAAGGATGTACTTTTCCATTGCCACAGTTCTGCATATGGAGGTCATGCTAGCTCATCTAAGACAGCATTTAAAGTACTTCAGTCGGGTTTCTTTTGGCCAACACTTTTCAAGGATGCATGAAATTTTGTCCTGACTTGTGAGGAATGTCAAAGAACAGAGAATATTTCAAAACGTGATGAAATGCCTGAATAGTCTTTTGGAAATAGAAATATTTGATGTGTGGGGAATCGATTACATCGGCCCATTTCCATACTCATGTGGGAATAAGTATATTCTAGTAGCAGTTGATTATGTCTCAAAATGGGTGGAAGTCGTAGTAGCTCCAACCAATGATTCCAGAGTGGGAATCAAACTGTTCAGAAAAATAATATTTCCAAGGTTTGGAGTTCCAAGGGTCATTATAAGTGATGGAGGCTCTCACTTCATAAAGCAAAAATTCTCTACTCTGATGAAGAAATACGGGGTCAGGCATAAGATTTCTACTCCTTATCACCCTCAGACAAGTGGCCAAGTTGAAATTTCTAATAGAAAATTGAAGAAAATTCTTAAGAAAACTGTTTCGAAGTCAAGGACGTGGTCAATGAAGCTTGATGATACATTGTGGGCATACCAGACTGCATTTAAAACCCCAATTGGTATGTCACCTTATCAGCTGGCATATGGGAAATCTTGTCATCTTCCGGTGGAGTTGAAACATAAAGCTTATTGGGCAATAAAAACTTTGAATTTTGACTTGAAAGCTGCTGGAGAGAAAAGACGGTTGCAAATTGATGAACTTGAAGAAATCCGAATGAATGTATATGAGAGTGCTAAAATCTATAAAGAAAGAACGAAAAAATGGCATGATCGTCACATCATCGTTAAAGATTTTCAAGAAGGTGACCTCGTCTTACTTTTCAATTCGAGATTGAGGCTGTTTCTAGGAAAACTAAGAACGAGATGGTCAGGACCTTTCAAGATTGTTAATGTCCATCCGTATGGTGCAATCAAAATATGGAGTGAAAAGACAGGAAAATTTACAGTGAATGGCCAACGCCTGAAGCATTATTACCTGTCAGAACCTATTGAAGAAAATATCAACCAAAAACTTTCAGAGCCTTCACCACCTGCATGAAGAGAGAGATTCATGTCGAGCTAGCGACTTTAAACTTAGCGCTTCTTGGTAGGCAACCCAAGCATTTCTCCTTATTCTTTTGATTTTGTTTATCCTTTTAGTTTTTCCAAGGCTAATTCTTATTTTTCTGTCTTTGTAGGAGCCTCCAACATAATTTCTGGGTGAGACGAAAATTGGAGAATTTTTTTGAAGGGAATACGGCCTGCCCGTAAAAATTTTTACGGCCGTATTTTTCAAGGACATAAAGTTTCACGGTTGCCCGTGAAACATTTTACAGCCGTGTTTCTTTCTATATTTAAAAAAAAACTGTAGCGAACAGAATGTTTTACGGCCGCACCCGTAATATATTTTACCGCCACAAAAGCTGCAGCCCCTTTCTGAGCAGAATGTTTCACGGCCGCCAGTGAAACATTTTACGACCGTAAATCTGTCCACTTATAAGGGCAGCGCGACCGTATTTCTAGGGTTTTCGCCCGTTTTCTCCACTCGGCCGCGCCGCTTCTTCCTTCCAAGATTTCCTCCACCACCAAGAGCCTCTAGCGACCAATCCTAACCAACATCTAACCTTGATCGTTGGTGATGTGGCGTTTGGAACTCCGATTTTCTTCATTCGGCGGAAATCTTCAACATTGTCGCCAGCGTTCGATTCTCGCAGCCTGAGCTCCACCAACACAACCTCCTGCTCTCAAAGGCTTCACACGAGGTATTAAACCCTTCCTTAGTAGATTTATGCAATAAGATTTGAACTAGGATCATCAAAAATAGTGGATTTAGCTGGGAGCTTTGAATGAGAAACTCTGTTTACGTTCCGCTTGGGCTCTGTTTTTATTTGGCTCCAACATCTGCATACATCTATTGGTTGCTTCTCGTTTCGTTGAAATCATCAAGCAATGGCTCCTAGAACCAAGAAGACTGCAAATAAGGGGAAGAAGCCTGCTTCTTCAACACCTACCACTAATCCCTATGGCTTCATCTTCAGGGATAGTAAACAAGAAACTATATACAACGCACTGAGCTTTAGGCATATGATTAACACAAGATATATGGATAAGAGGACTATGGAAATTCTTGGTTTAGATGAAGATGTTGAGTGGATGCTTGGGCAAATTAATGCATTGAGATTCTTCCAATTAACTCCACAGACGTTTATTCCCCTAGTTTTGGAGTTTCTTAGTAGCTTGGAAGTTGAACTCCATGATGAATACGAGTATGAGCCAAAGGCCCATTTGACCTTCCGGTTGGCAAACATTGAGAGGAGTCTCTCACTTAGAGATGTGAGGAACATATTGTCATTACCCAGCGGTGGAACAACACGTCCAATAACGGAATATGTAGAAAGAGCATTTTGGTATCAAGTTGCATTTAATTCTGAATTTTCTGTTAAGATAGCACGAGCCTCCAGTCTTTCAAACCCATGTCTACGATATGTACACAGGATTCTAGCGCATACGGTCTTTGGAAGAGGAGAAAGTGATGGTATGATTCGTCAAACCGAGCTATATTTTTTGTGGTGCATGTTACATGGTCATCAAGTTGATGTTGCATATTACCTAGTGAAACACTTTGACAAAGTAGCTCGAGTACAAAAGGGTGCTATTGTCATAGGCGGATATATTGCTCCCATAGCTATTGCCTTAAGTGTAGACCCATATGCGGTTGAAACTGCAAAAGGAAATCCCAAACTCGATTTGGAATCCTGTGTAGCTATGAAAATGATATTGCATGAAAGTCATGGTTTTTCTTTGATACTTGGACCGGATACCCTAGCCTTACCTTTGCCGAACAAAGAAAGGATCACAGTTCGCAACCAACTGAATTAGAGGATTTCCCCAGATGCAGCCACCAGAGAAAACCCAACTCCGCTTGATTCGGTTCCGCCACCACCGTCATTTACGGGGGTTAGATTTAGCTAGATGGATGATGACTCACCGCCACCGCGGTCTAGTGCTTCTTCCCATGGTGCAACCCCTCAAAGAAATTGGACTACCGCTCAAGATCCAGGATTCCAAGCACTATCAGCGGAGGTGTTTTCACAAGGGCGTCTTATGAAAGAATTATTCAATGTCATTAGAGAAAATCAAGAGAATATTCGAGGTATGAAATCTTTTATGAAGGATCACTTTGGCACTAGTAGTGATTCGGATGAGCACATGGGAGAACAAGATGACGAAGAAACGGACTCAAATGTAGATGATGAGTAGTATCTTGTGAGTATAACTAATCCTATCTTAAGATTTATGCACCTATATATGTTTGATAATGCATGACCATTCTGTAGGAAAAGGTGATCTCGCTATGCCTTTTGCAGCTAATGGTCATCGATATTTTGTGTGCTTGAATGAAATTCGATTTGGTTGTACTTTGATACTTTAATACTAGGTTGATGAATATTTGAACTACTTTCATAAATACTATCTGGATGTCATTCAGCACCACGTGTTGGTGCATTAGGATGAGATAATGGATTGTATAAACCTAAGTAATCTGGATATATGTTAATTGTTAATCAAAATTGTGGCTTTTCTTGATTGAACTATCTTAGATACAATGATGCTTGAAAATGTTGTGAAATACTTCTTTGTGGTGATGCATGATTTGTGTCTTATGTTTTTGGAAACTTTGTATATTTATGTGTAAGCATGAATAAGCTATCTTCTTGTGTAAAGTTTATTTCTTCAATACATATCATGTCAATTTTAATTTTTCATGATATAGTGCATGAGGTTTTGTTAAATACATTATTTGATGAGTGAAATTTAAGGGGTGATGTGATCTCTCTCAAATAAAATGAGTATACTAGTGCATTAGTGGGGTTAAAGTTGATTGATAAGCCTAATAATTGTTTAAACGGATTATGCTATTTGTTGGGAAAAGGGAAAAACAAAACCCAGATTCATGACTCCCTTACTTGGCACTGCACAAAATTGGCAGTGGTACCGAAGAAAAAGGTTGAAGTCCAAATAAATAAAAAGTGTGTACCTACGTGGGTACATACCAAAAAAAAAGAGAGAGAGAGAGAGAGAAAAAATGACTCCCTTACTTGGCACTACGAAAAATTGGTAGTGGTTCCGAAGAAAAAGGTTGAAGTCCAAATGAATAAAAAGTGTATACCTATGTGGGTATATACCAAAAAAAAAAAAGAAAAAAAGAGAGAAGGGTTTTGGAAATCCCTCTCCTGCAAACAAAGGCATGACGAGTTAAAACAAAAAGTTGGGTGAGTCCTTGAGACAGAAAACTTCATCTTTTGTGCAGGTTGCGAAGAGTTATTTGATTGAAATCATGAATCCTCTTGATTAAATTTTGGAAAACAATGTATTTGTATAAAAATCACTATTCATTAGAAATTGAAAATTTTCATGAATGATTGTATTTTAGAAATCTACTCTTGCATATGGAGGTTATCTTATCATACTTTGAATTATTCTTTGATCTATTTTATTTGCTTGAGGACAAGCAAAGATTTAAGTCGTAGGTATTTTGATGAAACGCATTCGTATGGTATTCCGAGCATATTTTTGCAATGGATTTCCTCTCTTTTTGCTAGAATTTTCGTATATTTTGACTTAAATTTCTACATTTGTTCGGAATCTTCACCTCTCTTTATTTTCATCACATTTCAGGTGAAAACAAATACAAATTGGTAGATTTTTAGGTTTTCAAGCACATAGGCGAAATCTATAAGTCAAGACGAAGTCGACCAGCAAGTTTCAAGTCAATTGGCATCTGTTCTGAAAATTACCGCTCACCTGTAAAATATTTTACGGCCGTATTTTATGGAAAAATAGAATGTTTCACAGCTCGTCCGTAATTTGCATCACGGCCGTATCAAAATTGAGCAGAAGATTTCACGGCCACACCCGTAATATATTTTACGGCCGTAAAAGCGTTGAAGCAAAAATACGAGATGGAACATAATGTTTTATGGCTGGCCATGAAAGTTTTCACGGCCATAATTTTATCAGGGGCGAATATTGAAATTAAGCAGAATGTTTCACGGCCGCCCATGAAAATAATTACGGCCGTAATTTCTTCCGCCGAATTTGAATTTGACTCGAGTTTTCATCCGATTCGATCCGGTTTCGAGCCAACTTTTGGGGAAACCCTGAGGAAGTGTTGGGAAACTATTTAAAGAAGATTTGGGCCGAATTTTGGGACTTTTTGGGAATTTTCAAGGCAAGAACCAAGGAGGAGGGAGATCTAGGGCACCAGGCGGCGATCAACGAAAAGGCTTCGATTCCAAGGATTATTGGCGACGATCTTCATCAGGAAACATTAATCCTTGTCTTCCTTTGTCTTTTTCATATTTTTTAGCTGATTGTAATCATTAACATGAAATTTTTAAACGTGAACATGTGTAGCATGTCAGCGTAAACTCCTATTCAGGATTAAGGGCGTAGCCTTCTTTGTTCTCATGACTTGATTGCTTTATACATCTTATGAAGTTATTTATTCTTGTTAGATTCAATTATTGTTGCATTAATCACATGATAATTACTGGCCATGATTCTCATGTTTTAGACGTCTCAAGAAGTACTGAGAAGTGAATTGAGACATCGGATCTACAATATTTGGACAAGTCGATTTGAACATGAGAGTAGTTCGAATTGACTTGAGGGATCTTAGATTTATCAAAAAACTCATTGGGTTTATCTTGAGTTAATAACCACGAGAGTAGGGGATTAAGTCAGATAAACACCGGATTGTACTACTGAGAAGGGGCAATCTGTACATGCGGATAAATCCTCTTCAACATAGTAAATCCTTCCTAAGATTTCTTTAATTTTAATAAGTCATGAAGCATAGAGTGGTGAACCCGAAATCCTAAGCTTTCCATAAATTGATTACAAACCCCAGATTGCCTTTTGCCGCTTTTGTTCAGTAGTGATAAACTTCATTTTCTCTCAGATTAGTCTAGCTAACGATTTTTAGTAAGAATCAGTACTTAGCCATTGGTCCTTGTGGATCGATATTTTTATTACTTCGATGTATCCGTATACTTGTGGATCACATCAACGCACCTCCCAAAGAACGTCATTGACAACATGCGTCAAATATTTATCGTCCATGACTATGTTCGAGTTGAGTGAACTAGCCATAGGGCCAAATGTTTGGATTTTGATAAACGAGCCGATGGGCCAAGCGTTTAAAATTTGGATGAACGGGCCGTGGGGCAAAGCATTCAAGATTTAGGTGAATAGGTCGTGGGACCAATCATTCAGAATTCGGATGAACAAGCCAAAGGACAAAGAGTTCAAAGTTTTGATGAACGGGTCGTGAGACCAAACGTTCAAAATTTAGATGAATGAGTTGTTAGGCCAACATTCAGAATTTGGATGAATGAGCCGATAGGCCAAGCATTCAAAGTTTGGATGAATGGGTCATGGGACCAAACGTTCAAAATTTGGGCGAAAGGGTCGTGGGACCAATCATTCAGAATTTAGGTGAATGAGCTGATAGGTCAAGTGCACAAAGTTTGTATGAACAGGTCGCGGGATCAAACATTCAAAATTTGGGTGAATGGGTTGTGGGACCAAACATTCAAAATTTAGGTGAACGGGTCGTGGGGCCAAATGTTCGGAAATGAGTGAACGAGCCGTGCGGCTAAACATTCGAAACTTGGGTGAACGAACCGTGGGCCCAAACATTCAAAATTTGATGGTTGATATGTAAATATGCTTAGATCTAGATTTCTGATCGAAAATCCGAGATCAAATTTAGAAAGATCTGACTAAATTTGGTAAGAGTTGATGTTCAGATCATTTTGAGTGCTTTCCGATTGGCTGAGATTTGTGCAAATCAATATTGGTTACTAAAATTTTAATTCGTAAATCCACTTAGATCTAGATATCTGATTGAAAATCTGAGGGCAGATCTAGAAAGATCTAATCTAAATGAGTAAGGATCAATATTCAGATAATTTCGGAAGTCATCCGATCAACTGAGATTCAGGTGAATTAATTTCATTCGTTGAAAGTTTAATTCATAGATCTGCTTGGATCCAGATCTCTGATTCAAAATCTAAGGTCGGATTTGGAAATATCATACCCAAATTTGTAAGGATTAATATTCGGATCTTTTCGTAAGTTATCTGATTGGCTGAGATTTGTGCACATCAATCTTAGCCGTTGAAAGTTTGATTCACAGATCTGTTTCGATCTAGATCTCTGATTGAAAATCCAAAGGTGGATCTAGAAAGATCGGACCCACATTAGTAGGGATCAATATGGGGATTACTTTGAAATCTTTGCGATTTGGCAAAAATTTGTATTTGAATTTGGATGAACAAATTTTTAGATTGGTTTAATCAGAACCTTTGATTCTTGGGTGATCAAATCTGATTCATTAATTCTAAGATTAATCCAGGCCATTTGATCCTGAATGATTAAATCTGAACTATTAGATTTGCATTTAATCCTAACCATTGATCTGAAGTGATTAAATATGGCTCGTTTTATTTGGGTTTAATCCTGGCCATTGGATTCTGAGTGATCAAATTTGAGCCATTGAAGTTTAATCCAGGCTGTTGGACCCTCTGGTGATTAAATCTGAGTTGTCAAATTCACTATGATCAAATTTGAGCCGTTATTTTCCGATTTTACTCGAACTGTCGAATCAAATCTTTGATCAAACTAGATCGTTGGATTTGGTAATTGAATTGTTTATTTTGCTGACGAAAAAGAACGAAGTTCGTTCTCCCGCCGCCCGCCATCGTCCGTCCACCGTTCGTCGTCCGTCCACTAGACGCTCAGTGGCTGAGGCCGAAGCCCCTCTGCATCTTTTCGGAGCGGTGGCTGTCGTTCAACGCCCTTTAGTGGCGATTCGGCGTTAAATGAGCGGTTTTCGTTCAAAATAGAGGCAAAGAACAGGGTCAACAAAAAATCGCTCGATTCCGGCGATCCATACGTCTGATGGACGGATCTCTTCTTCCACCGGTGCGCACGCTCAAGGAGAAGGCGTGGATGGAGTATCGACTTGATCCGACGGCTAGATGAAGCGTTCGTCGAGGAAATCGAAGGTAATCGCGGCTAGAAGAGAAAACACAAGCGATCGCCAGAAATTGTTTGATTCCAGCGATCTGGCCATCAGATGGTCGGATCCTTTCAGCCATCGATCTGCATGACCCAAGAGAAGGTGTGTTCAAAGTTCTAGCTTGATCAGATGAATGGATGTAGAGTTCTTCTAGTGACGCAGTGTGCGCGATCGGCGTCAGGCTGGCAGGCAAGAGCAGAATTTCAGCCGCATCCAGCATTTCGAATGAGCGACGATTTCAATGATTCATTTTGCGCAGAGAATCGGTCACTGACGAGACACTTCTTGTCTTTTTTTGGCGCCTCTTCTCTGTCAAGCAGAGCGAAGGTCGGTAGGCAAGTGAGTTGGTGATTTCAGCGTTGGATCTGGATCAGCAGTCAAATTTTTCCGGGTCAATGATTTCTTCGTCTAGTGATACGGTGATCAAAGAACAGAGATTTTCGTCGACAAGTGAGCAACAAAAACTCTGGCGACTCATCGCTGGATCTGCGAACAAATCTGGAGAGTGATCGAGATGTTCTAGCGTGCTTCTTCGGCGTCTGTTTTTCATCAAGCAGAGCAAAGGTCAGCGACTAGAGAAGAGCAACTGCTCTTCCTCTTCTTCGTCGTTCAGCTAGAGAGAAACGGCTGCACCTTGGTTTGGTGACTGGGCGAGCACCATTTGGCAGTGAAAACAAGTAGAGGTTCCTTCTGGACTAGAAAGTGGAGTTGTATTTCCAACTAGATCAAAAATTTTCTCAAAATTCCTTTGATATTTTTTTTACTAGAATATCATTCTCTAGGATTTAGTCCAGAGTTTACTCTCCATAAAAATAGGTATTTATTTTAGTGTTGTTTCTCCGTGTTTATTTCGCAGTTGTCGTCTTTCTATCATGGGATATTTATTTCAGAGTTGTCTCTCTATAAGGGGGTGTTTATTTCGGAGTTATCTCTTCATCAAGATAGACCGAGGG
The DNA here is from genome assembly GCA_027563935.2 of Costus lasius. NCBI lineage: Eukaryota > Viridiplantae > Streptophyta > Magnoliopsida > Zingiberales > Costaceae > Costus > Costus lasius. Next base: position 21,433,147 of record CM050450.1, on the reverse strand, counting down.
GAGAAAAAAAGATAGACAGTTATACCTGTGCCACAATAAAATCCTGTAGCAATGTTTTCCTTCTCGTCAGTGTCTTATCCTTTAGTGTGATCTCTGTGTATATTTTGCCAGCGTCTTGTCTTCGTAGAGTTCTTCTTGGATCGTCTTCTTCTTCCTCACGTGAATTTCAACCAAAACTGAGTTATTTTTCTTGCGTGAGAGCTTCAGCCGAATAGTCGAATGGTAGAATAGAGTGAATAGCATGAATCGCCTTTTTTTTATTCCCCTCTCCTATTTTATAATCTATTTCCTCCTTACTATTTTTGACTGAGACATACGCCACTTCCCTCGTCGTTGTGTGTACGTAGCTCCAAAATAGATTTTGCTCCCTCACGTCTTTCTTTTTTTATTTTTTTTAAACAATTTCTTGCCATGGCTCATTCTTTCTATTATTTTTTTATCTATTTTTTATTTGTTGAAGGCTCCACGATCAATTTGTTTGCCATATTTGCTACGTCTCTCTCGTATGCTTAAAGCAAACTTGTGATCAAAATAGGCTATTTTGACTTTAATTTAGTTTGCAATTTTTTTATTATTTTTTTATTTACCTCTCTAAATTGTGTCATTGTGGTCAAAAATCAATTTAATTAATTAATAATTAATTAATTTTTTATGTTGCACCACAATAGTCATAATTTATTTTGACCGAAATATGTTGGCCGAATAAAAAATTAATTAATTAATTAAGGACTAATTAATTAATTATTTATTTATTTTATTATATTTTTTTACCTTCAACAATATGCTAATACTAGCAGTGGCAATTCCACCCGTCGGTTCGGGTACCCGACCTGATTCAACCCGTTTATCACAGGTTCAGGTACCCGATTAGCTAAACGGGACGGGTTTGGATTTAGGGATATGGGTACCCAATATCCAATTCTAATAAAAAAAATATAAATATATTTTTTATTATTAGAATATGCATAATAATAAAATAACTATTATATAAATATTTATTACTATTAAAATAATAATAATAATAATAAATAGATATTATATAAATATATTTATTTTTATTTTTATTTTTAAAATATATTTTATAAAATAAAATAATAAATAATTTATCTTTTTATTTAATTGGGTACCTACGGGTACCTGTTTAAATACCCAACCCGAGTTTGGGTTGGGTTCAATAGCAGCTTTAGCAATTATGTCGGGTTCAAATTTAGGATGAAAACACGGGTACTTGACCCGTTGCCACCCCTAACTAATACTAAGCATCCAAGGCATGGTGGAAACTAATAAAATCTCCAAATTTCTCAATATTTTACAAACTATAAGCATAACAAAAGTTCAATTAATAGTGTTGTAGATCTAGAATCATCACAAGTGAAAAAAGAAAGAGTAAATCCTCTCATAACACTCAATCCTCCTGTGTTTCCTTGGACGGTATCTACAGCAAAAAGAAGGGAAAATACATTGAATCTAGTAGCAAAATCTACTAGAGTCATTTTACACTCCTTTTTTTCACTATGAATTCTGTCCAAAGAAACACAACTTCTATGAGTAGAGTGCTATAGGGAGCAAGAGGCACTCAATTGTTTACTCTAAAGAAAGGTAGAGTAAGTCTATATAACCCCTAAAAGTAAGTCCTTAATATTATGGTGGCAAAAAAATGAGTAAACTTAGAGAAGACATGCAAGGAGAAATTGCACACATCTTTTACTTTTAAGTGAGAGTGATATAAATAACAATACCTCTATAAGTAGAGCAACATAAGTAGCAATGAATAGTATAGCGATATTTAGACTTCTCTTGCCATAAAGAGAACAAATCATCAAGAAAAGTATAATCATCAAAGGCAAATCATGAGCTAATGTTTGGGGATATTAAGCACAATACAAAGTAGATTCATGCTAGAATGGGCATAAAGACAACTAACAATTTCATTTTAAGTATAAAGTCAAGCAAATGGGATAGCAGTTTCATTTTTAGTTAGGTGAAAGTGATTAGTTCTAATTAGAGATAGTAATTGAACCTAACACAGGGTGTGTTTGGCCTAGCTTCTGCTTTTAGCTTCTGCTGATTGAAGAAGCGCTTGTTGAAAAGATGCTAGTTGGAGAAGTTTAAGGGTGTTTGAGATGCACAGTTTGTGAACCGCTTATGCTATGCTGGTTGAAAAGATGCTTATGCTGTGCTGTGCTGTTAATCACAAATATTCTTAAAAATATACTAATAAACATATAACTCACATGAAAATATTATAACAAAAACTCACATAACTCACATAAATAAATATTATAATAAAAATCATATATAGAAGAGTAATCCATGTCACCACTGTTATACATTTAAAAATATATTAGAATTACATATTTGATGCCATCAAACTCAAAGCATTCTAATTATGCTGCATATCTATTGGAGTGGAATTTAATTCTACTTCAGGAGATTCCTCATTTTCTTCATGATTATCTTCTAGTGTGAAATTCTCTTCAGCGTCAACTACTTCAAAAATTTGATGAGATGAAGTTATAGCTCTAATATAATTATGTAGTGTCATCGATGCAACTACAATCTTCCCCTGTATTTCATATGAAAATGATGGCATATCCCGTAATATATTCCACCATTTTTTCCACACTCCAAAACTTTGTTCAATGCAGCTTCTAAGAGATGTGTGTGTTTTATTGAATAATTCTTTAAGGCCCTGTGGTGGATGACCATATTGAAACTCTTGAAGATGATACCTTACTCCTTTATATGGGCCAAGGTACTCATTCATTTGTCAGTATCCAGCGTCAACTAAGTAATACTTTCTTGTAAATTAAACAGGAGGAGGTTTTGGAAAATTCAAATTAAGTGCTTTTGATAAAACATGAGCATCATGGGCAGATCCCTCATATCCAGTCAATACGTACGTGAACCTCATATCGAAAGAACACGCAGCTAAGATGTTTTGGGTTGGTCGACCCTTTCTTCCTATGAACCTTATCTGATCATAAAGTGGAACAATTGCATCCACATGTGTACCATCAATAGCCCCAATACAATCCTATATTATTGGAAAAATGATTAGAATAAAATAGTTAGATGCATTGTAGCAATTGATAAATAATTATAACATACCTTAAAATGAGGCATATAACGATTATCAGATAATATTTCTTGTGGAATCTCCTGAAACTCTCTACCGGCAGGTTCAATCAATATTTTTGCATACTTACATACTGATTTCAACACTTCATTGAAAACTCTACTCACAGTTTCTCCTGAATGTTGAAATCTTTCTTGTGTTTGTCTATTTGATGCACCTTGTGCTAACACATAAACAAACATGCCGACCTTCTGAATTGTTGATATATTCCTTGATGGCTTTAAACCATATGTGTTCTGCAAGACATGACATAAAGCCATGAAATCAATTTGTTCCATCCTCATCATTCTTCGACATCTTTCAGGGTGTCCTAAAATGTCTCTCATCCAACTCATACCATGATTATCAAATACCATACAAGGTTTCTTGTGTATGTGTTTTGAGTAATATTCAATTATCACAGTCATTGTAACATGAGTTGTATTCCAAAACTCAACTGATGTATTCTCAATATACTTTATCTCATCAATTTCACTATCACTATGATCAACATCCATATCTATAAAACAAATAATAACAAAAATATAATGAGTAATTGGATACCTTAAAATTCAACATTCATACATTCATATTGAAATAAAAACATAACACATAAAGATCAATAGTTTACAACTAACAATACAACATTACTTTAAAATTTAACATTCATACATTCAAGAACATAACACATAAAGATCAATAGTTTACAACTAACAATACAACATTACCTTAAAATTTAACATTCATACATTCATATTGAAATAAAAACATAACACATAAAGTTCAATAGTTCACAACTAGCAATACAACATAACAACATAACAACACAAGTAACAAGTACTAGAAAATCATTGATAATGTTTTATAGTAGTCCCTTAAAATAGAGCAAGATGTCTTCACTGGCGTACAAATAGATATTTCAAGAATCCTATTTTTTTCAGGTGTTGTCATTGCTTTCCACATCACTCTATTTGTTTTGTCTCTGAATATGAATGCTGCAAAAAAGAAGAGGTCTGGATCAGCTTCAATTTCTGGAATAGAGCTAACATCTGCTATGATGTCCTCAATACTGCATCCTGGAGGGTCTACAAGCTTGGTCTCAATGGCAACCTTTGTTCTATGAATGTTGCTAATGAATATAAATCATCCCTCACTGTAGATGCAGTTCTACACTTTCTCATGTCTTGACTCATTACATTCATCCACTTGGTTATTACTTTCACCATGTGCTTGCAATTCTTTAGAAATCTCATTCTCATTGTTTACAGCAGGTGTATAAACTTGATCACCAGTAGCTATGGTACATCTAAACATGATATCATTTTTTGACTCGATATCAGGATGAATACCATTCTTTCAAAACTTTGCATAGTCTTTGTTTATCTACAATTAAATTAGAAATATTAGTCATATTATTGATTATAACAATGTTAAAGAAAATTAAAAATTAAATGCATACCGCAATCTTAGAAGCCCACCATTCAGGTGTAGCATCTATAGTTTCTAGTCTGGAATTCCATCCTAACCTAGTTTCTTTTCCCTTCAACTCTTTCCAAAGTTTCCAATTAGCTTTCATTTGATCCCATCTATTTTTCAGTTTTACTTTATCGTACTTCAAACCACTGAGTTCTTGAAAAATTTCTAACACAAATTTCCACCCTTGCGTTGAGAAATGAGATCCAGGCCATAAGTTTTTATCAATTGCAGCAATACATACATCACAATATATGAGTGTTGTAGGTACATTTCACACAGCTTTGACATTTTTGGTTGTTGCTTGTGAACTTTGTGCCATCTATTTTCACATAAATATAACCACTATGATAAATTTTAACTAATGATACCAAAGTGGAAAGAAATTCCATGCTTGTTCTAGTTTTACTCTAAGACTAAAATAATGCTAAACTAATTCACAAAAACCAAGTTCATATCAGCTACATTCATCACTAAATGCTCATTTTTATATAACATGTTCTAGTTTTACTTGAGACTAAAACGATGCTAAAACTAATTCACAAAAAATTAGTTGCATTCATAACTGGAAAAATAAAACTTGCTTGAAAAGAACATTGCTTCATAAGAGAAAGATCATTAACAAGAACAATCTTGATGAATAATAAAGGCCCAATATTCTTATACTAGCCTAAGGAGTTAGGAGTAGAAGATTGCTTTTACATAATAATTAAATTAATGAATATGATAGTTCTATAAGAAATACCAATAAAACTACAGGACACCAAGCTCAAATAAGCACATTTTGTGGTTATTGGTTAACATACAAACATCTCACAGCACAACAAATTATGAAGATCAAAACATTGGCATAAACAGAAATATACACTAACTACATACACATGGCATTACATCACTAGTAGGTTGTAGATTTTCATGCTTGGAATATGATGATTGAAATTCAGTTGAATAAAGGTAAACAATGAAGAACAAGTAGTTTGATCAGTTATAAGGAGCATAAACATTTGTAAAAGTTTGTTTGAGGGAAGTACTGAGGAACATCAGCTGGGATAATGTTACTGACTCACCAATAAGGTGTCATTATTTCAAGTTGTAAAATGAAGTGAATATTCTAATAAATATACAGGAATTACTTTTTTATTTAGGGAAAGAATAAGAACAATTAAATCTCTTATGAGAAAGAAGATCAAACACACAAGTTATTTGATGGATTTGTAGTAGTCCACTAAACATAAAGCAATAACTTGACTATTTGGTGACACAGTAAGAACATCTTATACCACTAGTGATAAAGATTCCTTTGCCATGTTAACCCAAGATAGCATTCAAATATCTCTAAGGAACTTGGCAAAATAACTCCGTAAATTCAAGACATCCACTCTTGTAATTTTATAATCTTTCAAAACAATCACACAAAAATAGGAAAGGAAAACATGGAATACCAACAACTATAAGTAAGTTGAAATAGAATTGACAAGTTTATCTAATCTGTAATCTCGATAGTAATAGTTTTGCTTACCTACTAGCACTGTATTTATGTTCTGGTGCTATTGTTCAACTATGAGATGATACAACAACTATGAGATGATAACAACATCAACTAGTAGAGATGTTGAGGTGATGTTATATAGAAATGAGCATTTAGTGATGAATGTAGCTAATATGAACTTGGTTTTTGTGAATTAGTTTAGCATTATTTTAGTCTTAGAGTAAAACTAGAACAAGCATGAAATTTCTTTCCACTTTGGTATCATTAGTTAAAATTTAACATAGTGGTTATATTTATGTGAAAATAGATGGCACAAAGTTCACAAGCAACAACCAAAAATGTCAAAGTCGTGTGGAATGTATCTACAACACTCATATATTATGATGTATGTATTGCTGCAATTGATAAAAACTTACAGCCTGGATCTCATTTCTCAACGCAAGGGTGGAAATTTATGTTAGAAAATTTTTAAGAACTCAGTGGTTTGAAGTACGATAAAGTAAAACTAAAAAATAGATGGGATCAAATGAAAACTGATTGGAAACTTTGGAAAGAGTTGAAGGGAAAAGAAACTGGGTTAGGATGGAATTCCAGACTAGAAACTATAGATGCTATACACCTGAATGGTGGGCTTCTAAGATTTTGGTATGCATTTAATTTTTAATTTTCTTTAATATTGTTATGATCAATAATATGATTAATATTTCTAATTTAATTGTAGATAAACAAAGATTATGCAAAGTTTCGAAAGAAGAGTATTCATCCTGATATCGAGTCAAAAAATGATATCATGTTTGGATGTACCATAACTACTGGTGATCAAGTTTATACATCTGTTGTAGGCAATGAGAATGAGATTTCTGAAGAATTGCAAGCACAAGGTGAAAGTAATAACCAAGTGGATGAATGTAATGAGTCAAGACATGTTGAACCAAGCAGTAGTAAAACAAGTAGTAAAAGAAAGTGTAGAACTGTATCTACAGTGAGGGATGATTTACATTCATTAACAACATCTATAGAACAAAGGGTTGCTATTGAGACCAAGCTTGTAAGCCCTCCAGGATGTAGTATTGAGAACGTCATAGCAGATGTCAGCGCTATTCCAGAAATTGAAGCTGATCCAGACCTCTTCTTTTTTGCAGCATCCATATTCAGAGACAAAACAAATAGAGTGATGTGGAAAGCAATGAAAACACCTAAAAAAAAGGATTCTTGAAATATCTATTTGCACGCCAGTGAAGACATCTTGCTCTATTTTAAGGAACTACTGTAAAACATTATCAATGATTTTCTAGTACTTGTTACTTGTGTTGTTATGTTGTTGTGTTGTTATGTTGTTGTGTTGTTATGTTGTTGTGTTGTTATGTTGTTATGTTGTATTGCTAGTTGTAAACTATTGAACTTTATGTGTTATGTTTTTATTTCAATATGAATTTATGAATGTTAAATTTTTAAGGTAATGTTGTATTGTTAGTTGTAAACTATTGATCTTTATGTGTTATGTTCTTGAATGTATGAATGTTAAATTTTAAAGTAATGTTGTATTGTTAGTTGTAAACTATTGATCTTTATGTGTTATGTTTTTATTTCAATATGAATGTATGAATGTTGAATTTTAAGGTATCCAATTACTGATTATATTTTTGTTATTATTTGTTTTATAGATATAGATGTTGATCATAGTGATAGTGAAATTGATGAGATAAAGTATATTGAGAATACACCAGTTGAGTTTTGGAAATACAGCTCATGTTACAATGACTACGATAATTGAATATTACTCAAAACACATACACAAGAAACCTTGTATGGTATCTGATAATCATGGTATGAGTTGGATGAGAGACATTTTAGAAGGACACCCTGAAAGATGCCGAAGAATGATGAGGATGGAATAAATTGATTTCATGGCTTTATGTCATGTCTTGCATAACACATATGGTCTAAAGCCATCAAGGAATATATCAACAATTCAGAAAGTCGGCATGTTTATTTATGTGTTAGCACATGGTGTATCAAATAGACAAACACAAGAAAAATTTCAACATTCAGGAGAAACTGTGAGTAGAGTTTTTAACGAAGTGTTGAAATCAGTATGTAAGTATGCAAAAATATTGATTGAACCTGCCGGTAGAGAGTTTCAAGAGATTCCACAAGAAATATTATCTGATAATCGTTATATGCCTCATTTTAAGGTATGTTATAATTATTTATCAATTGCTACAATGCATCTAACTATTTTATTCTAATCATTTTTCCAATAATATAGGATTGTATTGGGGCTATTGATGGTACACATGTGGATGCAATTGTTCCACTTTATGATCAGATAAGGTTCATAGGAAGAAAGGGTCGACCAACCCAAAACATCTTAGCTGCGTGTTCTTTCGATATGAGGTTCACATACGTATTGGCTGGATATGAGGGATCTGCCCATGATGCTCGTGTTTTATCAAAAGCACTTAATTTGAATTTTCCAAAACCTTCTCCTGGTTAGTATGCAATTATTTTTAAATATCTTATCACATTCATTATAATTGTATGTTATAATTATATAAGTAATTTACAGGAAAGTATTACTTAGTTGACGCTGGATACGCCCAAATGAATGGGTACCTTGGCCCATATAAAGGAGTAAGGTATCATCTTCAAGAGTTTCAACAAGGTCATCTACCACAGGGCCTTAAAGAATTATTCAATAAAGCACACTCATCTCTTAGAAGCTACATTGAACGAAGTTTTGGAGTGTGGAAAAAAAGGTGGAATATATTACGGGATATGCCATCATTTCTATATGAAATATAGGTGAAGATTGTAGTTGCATCGATGGCAATACATAATTATATTAGAGCTACAACTTCATTTGATCAAATTTTTGAAGAAGTTGATGCTGAAGAGAGTTTCACACTAGAAAATAATCACGAAGAAAATGAGGAATCTCCTGAAATGGAAGTAAATTCCACTCCAATAGATATGCAACATAATCAGATTGTTTTGAGTTTGATGGCATCAAATATATAATTCTAATATATTTTTAAATGTATAACAGTGGTGACATGGATTACTCTTTTATATATAGTTTTTATTATAATATTTATTTATGTGAGTTTTTGTTATAATATTTTCATGTGAGTTATATGTTTATTAGTATATTTTTAAGAATATTTGTGCTTAACAGCACAACACAGCATAAGCATCTTTTCAACCAGCACATCATAAGCGGTTCACAAGCTATGCATCCCAAACACCCATAAACTTCTCCAATAAGCATCTTTTCAACAAGCGCTTCTTCAACCAGCAGAAGCAAAAAAGCAAAAGCTGGGCCAAACACACCCTTATACTGTTATGAAATCCCTCCCGAGTACCCTGATATGTGTCAATAGTTTTCATACTACTAACAAAATATTCAAGGTATTATAGCTTAATAATATCATACTCTAAATAAATGAGTATCATATAATAGCTAAATCACGAGCCTATACCAAATAAAAGTCAATAAGTTATAGATTTCCACATTGCTTGATCCATTTTATATCTGCAAGACCTCAAACAGTTCAAAACGCACAGGCTGAGGTGCTTATGAACTTAAATTGCACTTCACAACACTAGTGTAGAAAAAAATAAAGACAGAATTTTTAATTGGTTCCATGTACAAGGATACAAAAAAAACTTATGTACAATGAAATGAGAACTTGAGTTGCAATGTTAAGATAAAAGCTAATTTTTTTATAGCAGATGGTTAAAATCGTAAAGCTGAGAAAAAAAATTAAGAAACCAGGGAGAAAATAGCTAATGACGGCGACAGAGGTGGAGAAGAAAACAAACACAGCTGGAGAAGGCAAGAGCTGAAGGCGAACAGCGGCGAGAGCTGATGGCAGATAGCAGCGAACGGCGGCTATCAGAGAGGCAAATGGCGGCGAGGGCTGATGGCGGACAGTGACGAATGGTGGCTATAAGAGAGGCGAATGGCGGCGAGGGTTGATGGCGGAGAGCTCTAACGGCGGCGAGACAGTAGCGAACGGCGGCAAGAGTTGATGGCAAGGGTGAAAAGAACTTAGGGCGAGCGAGGAGTCAGGCTGGAGAAGTAGCTTTGTAGCTGCTTCTCACCAACATAAGTCACTTAAGGGTTGGAATCGAGAAGTTGATGGGCCAAATGCCTCAACTTCTCAAATTTTGCTAGCTACAAAGTCATAAGCAGCCCAAGAATCTTGGCCAAACGGGCCCATAGTTGAGTACCCAACCTATTATCGCAAGTTTAGTTTTGGTGAGTCAAGTTTAATTGAGTTCAGATTTATATATATGGGTAATCAATACATGATTTTAAAATAATCTAAAATAATTTAAAATTTCATATTTAATCAAAATACTCATTAAAATATTTGAGTCAAGTTCAGGTTATATAATAAGGTACCTTACTCGAGTTCGAATATCCAATAAAAAACTAGGTACACAACCTATTACTATCCCTAGTTCTAATTCTACTCTAGTGTTACAAACAATAAATAATAACACATCAAGAACTCAAGAAGGATTGTATATAATAGTTTTAAAGTAGTTCCCATGAATAACTACTAACTAGTTTTAGGGATATAGTGTTGGGAATCCCCGAACCTCATAAAAACTTTAAAACACAGCAGAAGCTTCACATTTTGGTAGTGTTTTTCCGCTATATTTCATGCCAAATCTAGGCTTATTTTAATACTTTTATACTCATTATAGCCTTATTTCCTTCATATCTTCGGAATCTTCACTTTTTGGCACTTTTATGGAATTTCAGGTAAAAACACCCATTTTTCGACATATTTTGACGATTCTGAGGCCATGGGACGATTTCTTGTGTGAAAACAAAGCCGCCCCCAGTCGCCAGCCAGCAGAACTCACAGAGAGAATCACAGCCGGGTGAACCCCACCGGGTTCACCGGTTTTCCTGAAGGTCGAGATCTGCACAGAGAATAGCACGGCCAGGTGAACCCGGCGGGGTTCACCGTGCTTCTTTCAGCCGAGATTACAGAATGAATCACGGGCAGGTGAACCCGGCGGGCTTCACCATGATTCTAACCCAGGGCACGCGCGAGTCCGACCTTGACTCAGTTTTTTAGCGATTTCTCACTCGTTCGAGGTCCAAATTTGGCAAGTGAGGTGTCTATGGAAAGCTCTTTCAGAGGCGAACGCAGAGGATATAAAAGCCCCAATTTTCTTGCCCTAATCATTAAGGAATCATGCAACGAAGGGCGGCGGGCGGAAGAACAAGGCGACAACACGAGTTCGAGGCAATTTTCAGAGATTTGATCATCGGACCATCACGATTCTTGCGGATTCACTTCGGTTTATCCTCTCCTATCCTTTAGTAACTCGTTCTTGTAATCTTCCTATGTTAAAAGAGATATTTTTGAGCGTAACAATGATTATTGTAGCGTAAACCCTATTTCGGGGCTTGGTTTAAACCCGTTAACGAATTTAATCACAAACTTTATCTTTATTCTGTTATTTGGATTGTGTTGTGAGCATATTTTACTTTGACATGTTTATTTCATGATTTTACCTTGGCCAAGTACTTTCACGTGTTAGCCATTACAATTCATATCGAGAGAAGGATCGTAAGGGTGGATTCCCCTAGTAAAACTTGCGAGACCTCGACACGAGAGTGCTTGGTCTTCGCTCGAGGGTTTCATAATCTGCCATAGAACTCATTGGGTTCGCTTAGATCGATCCACCGCGAGAGTAGGAGGTCGTTCTAAGTCGAGCACTGGGGTGTACACTCGAGAGAGGGCACCTTGTACCTTAGGGTTAGATTCCTTGTGCAAAATCAATAATCCAAATAACCGACATCTGCCTTGTGCGATTAAAGTAATCATCGGGGTAAAAACCAAAGCCCTGATTACTTGTTTTCAATTTCTGCTTTCAAAACCCAATTTCGATTCGCCTAGCTATTAGGACTCGGATTTTCTGATACTCAACCCTATTCCCTGTGGGATTCGATATCTTTTATATTACTTCGACATAACCGTGCACTTGCGGTAAGTGTCAAGTTTTTGGCGCCGTTGCTGGGGAACAACGGTTTATATTAATATACTTCCGAGAATTGGTAGACTAGGGCTTAGGTTAGATTTTTCTTACTGCACTGTTATTTTTCTTTTTCTTTTTATTTACTTGTTGTCTTAGAACTTTAAAATCTTGACTGACCGTTTTATGCGAAGAAGTTCTAGGGTAGGTACATTCTTTGACATTGATCCAGAGATCGAGCGCACCTTCAGGACAAGAAGGAAGCAAAATCAAATTCAGAAGAAAGAAGTCATGAACCATCCAGGAGGAGACAATCAGATGGAATACATTCAACTTGATGTGAACAATGACCGAGTACAACAACCAACGGGGAACAACTATAACAATAGGACATTGAAAGATTACTCGACTCCTTACACTTATGGTTTTCAATCAGGAATTGCTAGGCCCGTTGTTGAGGCCAATAACTTCGAAATAAAACCTGCTCTTCTTTCTATGGTGCAACAAAACCAGTTTGGTGGTTCTCCTCTTGAGGACCCCAACATGCACCTCTCTATTTTTTTGGAATATTGCTATATATTGAAAATTAATGGTGTCTGCTGATGCGATCAAGTTGCGACTATTTCCCTTTTCTCAGAGGGATAGGGCGAGAGCTTGGCTGCACACACTACCTGCTGCTTCGATAAGAACATGGGCAGAGCTTTCTCAAGCCTTTCTCTCCAAGTACTTCCCTCCATCAAAGACAATTCAATTGCGAAATCAAATAACGAGCTTCATGCAAAGGATGGAGAGTCTCTATATGAAGCTTGGGAGAGGTTTAAGGAGCTCCAAAGGATGTGTCCACATCACGGAGTTGAAACTTGGGTTTTGATCCAAACGTTCTACAGCGGTTTGGATTACAACACGAGACTTACAATGGACGCTGCAGTAGGAGGTGCTTTGATGAATAGGAGAGTTGAGGATGCAATGAACCTTCTCGAGGATATGGCGATCAACCATCACCAATGGACATCTGAGAGAGGTACTTCTACCAAGAAGTCAGGTAAGTATGACCTAGACTCTCTTACTACACTCACGGCTAAGGTTGATAATCTGACTAGAAAGCTTGATTCTTGGTCTGTTAATTCTATGGATATTAACGCTATTTCTTGTGAGGTCAGTGGAGTTGCATGTCATGCAGGGGCAGATTGCCAGGTGGGAGATGGACAGATGGCTGCGATCAACTCTGAGCAATTGAATGCTGTTGGAAATTTTAACCCGAACAATAATCCATACTCCAGCACATTCAATCCAGGGTGGCACAACCACCCAAATTTCTCTTACCGGACAACTCAGCCGATTCAGCCTGGACAAGTTCCACCACAGCAAACCCAGCCCCCACAAGGAAACTTTAGGCAACCCTAACAGAACAATTTCAGACCACCAGGATTTCAGGCTAGGAACTACAATGCACCACCACCACAGCCAAGGCCCAACAATGATTCAAATCTAAGCAAGCAACTTGAAGGACTTACAAACATGATGAAGATGATGATGACAAAGATGGAATCCCTGGAAACACACAATAAGATGCTAGAGAGCCAGCTAACCCAGCAAGCTAGCTCATCTTCGAGAGCGCCAGGGAAGCTACCATCCCAGCCAGAGGTAAACCCGAGGGAGCATTGCAATGCAATCTCCACTCGGAGCGGCAAGCAACTTGAAGATCCAAAGATGTCGACCGATGACAGAAGAGATGAAGTGATACCGGAACCTGTGAAACCGCACTCGAATGTAACACCAGTGGCACCCAAGCCAGTTGAGGAGGAGCGGCCTTATGTGGGACCGCCCGCATACAAGCCACCGATTCCTTTTCCGCAGAGGCTTGTCAAGGCTAAATTGGACAAGCAGTTTGGTAAGTTTTTAGAGGTTTTAAAGAAACTTTACATTAACATCCCTTTCGTTGATGCTCTTTCGCAGATGCCGACTTATGCAAAATTCCTAAAAGACATTTTATCAAACAAGAGGAAGCTAGAGGATCAAGGGACTGTTGCACTCACTGAGGAGTGCAGCGCCGTCATTCAGAACAAGCTCCCTCTGAAGCTTAAGGACCCAGGCAATTTCTCCATACCCTGCCAGATTGGGAAGATGTCTTTTCAGAGAGCTCTGTGCGATCTAGGAGCAAGCGTCAGCCTCATGCCATTATCACTTTGTAAAAGGTTAGACCTAGGAGATTTGCAACCGACTAATATTTCCATACAGCTTGCAGACAGATCTGTACGCCACCCAGTTGGTATTCTAGAGGACGTTCCTGTTAAAGTAGGAGATTACTTTATTCCTGCTGATTTTATTGTTTTAGAGATTGATGAGGACGATAGACTCCCTATCATTCTGGGGAGACCTTTCCTTGCCACTACAGGCGCTGTCATGGATGTCAAGCATTGGAAACTGTCTTTGAACATCTGTGGCAATATTATTCAATTTGATCTAACTGACACTTTGAAAAAACCTCCTCTTGCAGGCACATGCTGCAGTATTGACATCGTGGAGAAGGCTATTCAGCATGTTGAACCCTTCAGGAAAACAGTGGATCCATTGAAGCTTACCTTGACAACCCCCACCGAAAATGCCAAGAGCTACAAAGCACGCACCAAGTTTTGGCATGACAAGCGCATAGCAAAGAAGGAATTTCATGAGGGAGACAAAGTACTTCTATTTAATTCAAGACTTCAGCTATTTCCCGGAAAGCTTCGCACAAGGTGGTCCGGCCCTTTCACAGTTCAGAAAGTTCAACCTTATGGTGCCATCACGATTTGGACAGAAAGAACTGGAAGTTTCACAGTTAATGGGCACCGCCTCAAACACTACTTTGAAGATGAGCGGGTCGAAAGAGAGGAAGTTCTTTCTCTTTCAGACCCCCGGATCTGTAACTTTGAAAACTCTTATGATCAAGTTATCGACCCTAAACTAGCGCTCTTGGGAGGCAACCCAAGTTTTTGTTTGATTTTAGTTTTCATGCATTGATTCAGACGTTGTTTTGCACTGTTGATTTATTCTTCATTTTTATTTTTGGTTTTCTAGATAGGATTGCTACTAATTTGATGTCTCTTTATGATGTAGGATAAAGATATAGGGCATGAGAATTTTTCCAGATTTTTCCAGAATTTTTCAAGATGATCAGTGCAAATCACGGCCTGGTGAACCCCATGGGGTTCACCGTGAAGTGTACTGTACTAGTGCGCCCAGTCTTTGTGACTAGAGGATTTCACGGGCAGGTGAACCCCAGCGGGTTCACCAGTATTCTTTCTGCGTAGAAACCATCCAGTGAGCTTCACAAGCAGGTGAACCCCACGGGGTTCACCATCTTTCCGAAGACTAGAAAATTTCCAAAACTCTTCACGGGTCAGTGAACCCCAGCGGGTTCCCCCGTGTTTCTGTTGCTTCAGCCCAACCGCAGTAAACATCACAGGCGAGTGAACCCTGGCGGGTTCACTAGAATTTCAAGTCTAGTTCACCCAAAAATTAGGGCACGCACGCGAATATCTATCGCTGCCTTCCATACTTGGCGAAATCCACCTGATCGCGCCGCCTTCTCCTCTTCTAAGCCTCCGAAGGGATCTCTAAGGGTTTGATCTTGGTTTTCCCTTTGATCCGAACCAGTTTCTTCTTCATTCGGTTCCAGATTTTCGCCTCGCCAGATCGAACGAGCTTCCGTCGCCGCCACCCGATCTCGACGAGCTCGACTGATTGCACCGCCTTCTCCCCATCTTACCACTCGAAGGCAGTCTCTCAGGTTCTATCCAAGATTCCTAGCACTCCGATCGAGTTCATCTCGTCTGTTTCGCACCAGATTTTCGTGTCGTCTGCTCTCCGGAGACTTCACTCCACCGCTTCCGTTCTGTGAGCACCTCCAATCAGATCTTCCAGCCGACGCTTACCAGCCGCAATCATCTTCACCAACTATGCCTCCAAGGATGAAAGCCATGGCTAGCAAGAGAACCTCATGTCCGCAGCAAGCACTGTAAGATTCGTCCGCCACGGACGATGCAGAGTACGAGCCGACGCCTACTCCTCCTTCACACTGGCCTTCTTCAGCTACGCCAGGTTCCTCTTCGTCTCGTCACGGTCGCACACCTGCCGGCCGACCACAGCCCTACGTATCTCCCCTAAACAAGTTCGGGATTATCTTCCGGAACGTTGCGCAAGAGGCACGGTATCAGATACTGTGACAACGCCGCATGCTCAATACGAGGTATCTTGACCGAACCACACTACAGATGCTAGGGATTCTAGGAGACGTTGATTTGATGTATGCAGCCATTGGGTGGGAGCAATTCCAACAGCTATTCTCACCCACTTACATTGGCACCACGCTGGAATTCCTGAGCTCATTAGAAGTAAAGGCTGATCCTATACTTGAGGATGATCCAGACCGTCTGTCTTTCCGCTTGGGTAATATCGAACACATCCTTACTCTTTCACAGTTTCGCAGCATTTACAATTTTTCAGAACCTTGTGCACGCAAAGTCCCTACCGAGTACAGTGAGCAGAACTTCTGGGGCGCTATCACTAACGAGCACATCTACTCCGCTCGTGTAGCTTGTGCTTCCAGACTGTGCAACCCAGTGATCAAGTACGTTCACCGCGTATTGGCCCACACCCTCTTTGGCCGCGGTGAAAGTGACGGTATGGTACGACAGACTGAGTTATTCTATATCTGGTGCATGCTCCACAGTTTTAGAGTCGATTCTGTGTATTATCTAGCAAAGCATTTCAGCCACGTTGCCCGTTCTTTGAGGGGGGCGATAGTAATTGGCGGCTTGATCACACCTTTGGCAGTTTCCCTAGGCATCATCCCCTACGGCACATTGGAAGCTAGCAGCAACAACAGGCTCGACATCGAGTCTTGTGTTGCCATGAAGCTAATTTTACGCAAGGGAGATTCTTATTGTATGACATTCAAGGGAAACCCTTTCTGTCTGCCTTTGCCAAACCCGGAGCGTACATTAGTCCGAGTCCGTGGAAACTGGCGCATCCAGCCAGTTGAGGACGCACAGCCCGATCCAATCGACACTGCACCACCACCACCCGAAGCATTTTCTTTTGGTGGCACCTCCTCTCACGACTCTATGATGTCTGTATTGCAGGAAATCAGGGAGGAGCAGCTTCATCAACGGGAGATGATTGATAACCTGGACAGCACCGTTACCTACATCCAGCAGAACCAATCTTCGCATTGGGAGTCCATGGAAGCACACATGCAGAGACAACACAAGATGATGGGATCCTTCTGGGAGAAGATATCGATCATGGACGACCGGATATCCGCACTTTCTGAGGAAACAACAGCTCGCATGAACATTTCTTCCGACGAGGAGGCCGAGCCCGACTATAGCGCACGCGGGAAGAGCAAGAACTCCAGGGCTTCTAGCTCTCGCTCGCGTAAGCGGAGGTAGCTTCCCATCACCATTAGCAGCATCATCATCCACTCCTCTCACATCATGGTATTGCATAGAGGACTATGCAAAAAAGTTTAGAGTGGGTGAGCTTTCTATACTCCGGTTTCTATTTTCTTGCTTCATGTGGCTATTTGACTATGTTCTCTTGACCTTGCTATGTTTGGATGGATACATTTATACTGTGATGGATATTATGTGGCATTGTATCTTATATGCCATTATATTCGTGGGCCTGGTCCACATCCTCAGGCCCCACTCTATGATAGTTATGTATGACACTTTGCACTTTACTTTCATGCTTATATCAGTACTTTGCTATGATGATTGTGATTTCATGCTGTGAAAATCTTGAATGATGTTATGATGCTTATTATTCATGAATTCATGTGTATATCATGAGACTTGTCCTATGAAAGCTATTTCAAAATTTTGAGTTGAATGCATAATTGGTTAGGAATAATCAAAGAATTAAGTCTAGAGTGATATCTCCTTGTTAGAAATACTGTTTGATCATATCCATATGTTCGATGATTTAGAAATTTTGTGATTTGGATTGATTTTGAGTTGTTCATTAGTGGGTCAAGCATTGATATGATTGTTGAATCAACTCAAGCTTGCAACTTTCATGAGAATCATATAGAGATACATATTCACTTTTTTATTCTTTGAATTTCTTTCTGTTATTGGGGAGACATTACATGTGTTCAAAAAGGATGTGTTATCAACTGCTGGTATAAAAAAAAATATTTCTCAACCTTAGATTCCTTTACTTGGCACTGCGAAAAATTGGCAGTGGTACCGAAGGACATGAGTTGAAATCTAAGGGATGTGAAGTTGAAAACAATAAAATGACTCCTCTACTTGGCATTGCGAAAAATTGGCAATGGTACCTAAGGTTATGAGTTGAAGTCTATTGCAATAATCAGTGTATCATATCCTGATGAAACATTTGAGTTAACCCCAATGATTTGACTAGGAAGGATTGGAATCGCATGAGTGTTTTATGTAAGCTTGATTGAATCCTATATTTGCTGCTTACTAGGTTGTTTGATATCTAGTATTGTGGGATCAAACTGTTGAACACTTGAGGCAACCATTTACTTAATTTCTCCTGATTAGATATTGGATTTCTATTAAATATTTTTCTAACTTGGATGTATATCTTGACACGAAAGATTACTCTTATACCAAACATGTAATTCATCTTATTTTATTGCTTGAGGACAAGCAAAGATTTAAGTCTGGAGTATTTTGATGCATCGCATTTTGGTAGTATTTTTTCGTTGTATTTCATGCCAAATCTAGGCTTATTTTAATACTTTTATACTCATTATAGCCTTATTTCCTTCATATCTTCGGAATCTTCACTTTTTGGCACTTTTATGGAATTTCAGGTAAAAACACCCATTTTTTGACATATTTTGACGATTCTGAGGCCATGGGATGATTTCTTGTGTGAAAACGAAGCCGCCCATCAAATTTGAGCTCATTCGGAGCTTGCCTGAGAATCACGGCCAGGTGAACCCCATGGGGTTCACCATCCCAGTCGCCAGCCAGCAGAACTCACAGAGAGAATCACAGCCGAGTGAACCCCACCGGGTTCACCGGTTTTCCTGAAGGTTGAGATCTGCACAGAGAAAAGCACGGCCAGGTGAACCCGGCGGGGTTCACCGCGCTTCTTTCAGCCGAGATTACAGAATGAATCACGGGCAGGTGAACCCGGCGGGGTTCACCGTGATTCTAACCCAAGGCACGCGCGAGTCCGACCTTGACTCGGTTTTTCAGCAATTTCTCACTCGTTCGGAGTCCAAATTCGGCAAGTGAGGTGTCTATGGAAAGCTCTTTCAGAGGCGAACGTAGAGGATATAAAAGCCCCAATTTTCTTGCCTTAATCATCAAGGAATCATGCGATGAAGGGCAGCGGGCGGAAGAACAAGGCGACAACACGAGTTCGAGGCAATTTTCAGAGATTTGATCATCGAAGCATCACAATTCTTGCGGATTCACTTCGGTTTATCCTCTCCTATCCTTTAGAAACTCGTTCTTGTAATCTTCCTATGTTAAAAGAGAGATTTTTTAGCGTAACAATGATGATTGTAGTGTAAACCCTATTTCGGGGCTTGGTTTAAACCCGTTGATGAATTTAATCACAAACTTTATCTTTATTCTATTATTTGGATTGTGTTGTGAGCATATTTTACTTTGACGTGTTTATTTTGTGATTTTACCTTGGCTGAGTACTTTCACGTGTTAGCCATTACGATTCATATCGAGAGAAGGATCGTAAGGGTGGATTCCCTTAGTAAAACTTGTGAGACCTCGACACAAGAGTGCTTGGTCTTTGCTCGAGGGTTTCACAATCTGCAATAGAACTCATTGGTTTTGCTTAGATCGATCCACCGCGAGAGTAGGAGGTCGTTCTAAGTCGAGCACCGGGGTGTACACTCGAGAGAGGGCACCTTATACCTTAGGGTTAGATTGCTTGTGCAAAATCAACAATCCAAATAACCGACATCTGCCTTGTGCGATTAAAGTAATCATCGGGGTAAAAACCAAAGCCCTGATTTCTCTCTGATATTTAGTCCCTACCGTCATAGCGTTGATTACTTGTTTTCGATTTCTGCTTTCAAAACCCAATTTCGATTCGCCTAGCTATTAGGACTCGGATTTTCTGGTACTCAACCATGTTCCCTGTGGGATTCGATATCTTTTATATTACTTTGACATAACCGTGCACTTGCGGTAAGTGTCAAGTTTTTGGCGCCGTTGCCGGGGAACAACGGTTGATATTAGTATACTTCCGAGAATTTGTAGACTAGGCCTTAGGTTAGATTTTTCTTACTGCACTGCTATTTTTCTTTTTCTTTTTATTTACTTGCTGTCTTAGAACTTTAAAATCTTGACTGACCGTTTTATGCGAAGAAGTTCTAGGGCAGGTACATTCTTTGACATTGATCCAGAGATCGAGCGCATCTTCAGGACAAGAAGGAAGCAAAATCAAATTCTGAAGAAAGAAGTCATGAACCATCTAGGAGGAGACAATCAGATGGAACATATTCAACTTGATGTGAACAATGATCGAGTACAACAACCAACGGGGAACAACTATAACAACAGGACATTGAAAGATTACTCGACTGTGCTTTGCCCTTCGTAGGTAGACCGTGATAACCATCACGGCTGTGCTTTGCCCTTCGCCACTTATAAAAGGGGCACGACGGCGGAACTTAGCATTCACACCTATTCTTAGTGCCACTGTAACGCCCTTGATTTTCTGAATTATGATTTAAGGTTAGAAATTCAGTTTCTGTATTTTTATCGGTTAAAATTTGGGGATTTTTACCTAAGTGTAGGAATTTTCCTACAGGGCAAAAATAATTATTTTGGTTGGGGATTTGAACCCTCAACCTTGATTCTTTGCTTCTGGAATTCTTCCACCGTGATGGCGCATATTTCTGATGTTATTGGAGTGGCGCATGGTGGTTAAGCCCAGGTAAGCCCATTAAAGCCGATTTCCACTTAAGTTAATTGGGTTATTGGATCTTGGATCCGTTTGGGGTGAAAAAAAAAAGGGGGGGAAAATTCGTGAGAGCTCCTCTCCCTCACGATTTTTGGTTTGTTTCTTGCCCTAGCCGCCTGTGTTGTCGCCCCTCACTGTGCTTGGCGCCTCCTGCAAATTTCTGACGCTGGTGGTGGCAGACTGGTGGTGGACGAACTTTCTGGAGATCCCTGATCCTCTGTTTTGGCGTTTTCTCTGTGGGCGATTTTTTTTCTGGTGAGTAATTCGATCCTAAGGAGTCTAATCCGCTAAATTGTAGATTATCATTCAATTAAAATTCGTTAATTGCAATGATTATCTGTATGAACCAAAAGTCTGCAAGTAAATCTTATTCTGGTTTTCGTTAATCTGACCTTTGTGTACTATAACCCCAATATCTCATGGCATATAGATCCAAATCGCACGAAATAAATTTTGTATGAAACTAGATACATTCGGCTTTAATTTGAATATGATATCGACCATATCCGAACTGTATTCATATTTCAATTTGTATTGCAATCTAGCTGTACAAAATCAGTTTTCTGGAAATCTGGATTTCGACCTTTATGTGTTCGAACCATCATATCTCCCTAGGTATAGCTTGAAATCTTGTCAAATCAGTTTTATTAGAAAGTAGACTTGAAGGGGTTCATTTTGACTACCATGTTGCCTATTTTCTGTTAGTTATTGGATCTGAAATTTGTGTCGCAATTCTGATATACGAATCTGTTTTCTGAAATTCTGAAATCCCGACCTTTCTATGTTCAAACACCCATACCTTCCCGGTTATAACTCCAAATCCGACGGATTCAGTTTTATTGGAAAGTAGATTCAAATAGCTTCATTTTGAATACAATATTGACTAGCTTTGGTTCGAAATTGGACCAAAAAATATATGTTGCAATCTGACAATATAAATCTACTATGTTTTGGTTAGACGAATATTCCCTTGTGAGAAAAATTTATCCTGTATGGTTTAATCTCTTAAATTGTGGTCTGTAGTTCTTCTAAAATTTATTTGCTTGATGCGAAATTTTAGAGAAAACAAAATTGGGGATTTAACTAAGAACTTAGGAATTTTCGAAAATCATGGTTCGAGCCAATTTTGGGGCTTTTGTCAATTTTCTTCACGAACGTGTAATTAAAATTATCTGTAGTGGGGGACTGAAATTATTTACATGAAATTTGTACGTTCTGTTAAGGTTCTGAAAGTGGCGCCCCTTACAGTAATTTTATAGCTCACGGTTTTAGAAATTTTGAGGAGATTATTTCATGAATAATTTCTGTTCTGTGTTTAAATGTTTGTTATATGAATAATTTCTGTTCTGTATTTAATTGTTTGTTATGTGGATATTTCCTGTTCTGTTTATATGTTGTGAAGTTTCTGAAAACCTTGAATGTGTTAAAACATTTGTGAGAACATAGAATGGTTTGACATGAATTAAGGTTAGTTGTAAGGAATTCACTCATATAAATTCTGTTCTGTGTTTAAGGACTGGATATTTGGGTGTGTCATCTTCTGGTTTGTTAGACTTTGGGCATAATGTAAGAATTAAGTAGTGGTTGGTCCTACTCCTCCGTTTTAGTACAATCTGTTCTGTAAAATTATGCCCTAGTGTAGCACTCTTCCGTGTCCTTACCCTCCTTCTGTGGCGCTGTAATGGTGCTGATAGTCTACTACGACCCGTGAGACACTATTTCTGTTCTGTTCTGGGTATTGGAGGCCAGAGTGCCACGTCCTAACAAGACGGGGGCCACCCACTGATACCTCCTCTACCATTCAGTTCTGGGTATTGGAGGCCAGAGTGCCACGTCCTAACAAGACGGGGGCCACCCACTGATACCTCCTCTACCATTCAGTTCTTGGTATTGGAGGCCAGAGTGCCACGTCCTAACAAGACGGGGGCCACCCACTGATACCTCCTCTACCATTCAGTTCTGGGTATTGGAGGCCAGAGTGCCACGTCCTAACAAGACGGGGGCCACCCACTGATACCTCCTCTACCATTCTGTTCTGGGTATTGGAGACCAGAGTGCCACGTCCTGACAAGACGGGGGCCACCCACTGATATCTCCTCTACCATTCTGTTTCTGATATGCATGCATTGTCTCGTCCTCGGCAGAGGTGGGGTCAGACCTTCTGTGGTCATCAGGCCTTCTGTGGCCTTTCTGTTTCCGATGTAGACTATCCGTTTGGACTCTGAAAATTCTGATTTTCTGTCTGTCAGTTCTGATTTCTGTAGTTCTGTTTCGATCTGTATTTAGATGTATTAGGCGGTGTGGTTAGTTGGTATGGGTTGGTATATTCATATCCTACCTGCTTGAAGCCTATTGTTACAAGTATCTGTATTTGATTGTGTTTTGTTTCTGATATGAGTGTGCATGTTAAGCTGATTTATTTTATCTGTTAAATAAAAGAATTTCAACTTAAGCATGATATTTTTGATGTGTACTATGGATGACTTTTAGTGTCTTTTACTCACTGAGCTTTTTAGCTCTCCTCCGTTGTTTAAATGTTTTCAGGTGAGACATCAAGACAGTAATCGCTACAGCTAATTGTTATGATGCTAATGTTTGATGTAATTTCTAAGAATTTTCTTCTAAAAATTTATCAGGCCTGCGTGCCTAATTTGTTATGACTTATGTGACACGTTTTATCTCCTGAGGGCTTATGCCTGTTTTCAGGATATTATATTATAGTTGTCTCGTTTAAATTATTGGATACGAGTCTTGGATTCTTTTATTGAATTGGTTCTTATTTTGAAATGTCCGATTTGAGATGTGTAACCGAATTTGTGTTGTTTTAGTATTTGAATAATCAGTTCTGCATATTTCTGAAATTCCACATATGTGTAGTGTGGACATTTGTTGTTGTTACATGTGTGTCTGTGCAGCAGTAGTTTAGTATACTTGCTGCCGGATTTTTTTCTGAACTTCCGGATTTCTATTTCCTAGTAAATCGATCCTACTCAGTTCTATGCGGTTTTCAGTTCCGTAGTAATGTCCTTCGATGCCGCTTTCTTCTTGTGTATTAATGGAAGAGTAAAATTTTTTTTAGCCCCGTATTTTACTTGTATGCGTGTGGGGTGTGCTCTGAGGGATGTTACAGATGGTATCAGAGCAATTTTACTAGCAATTAGAAACTCCGGGGAAGGAAAACTCTGTTTGTGTATTGCTAGAAACCAAGTTAGGATCTGATTTGTGATTGAATATTGGTTGTTATTCTACTGTGTTATGTGATGCAGGTAAACATAATGGTGCGACCAAGAGCTAGCAGTAGCAACGGTGATCAACAGCCTGATCTGAGGCAGACCATGGAGGCTATGACTGCTATGATGCAACAACAGAACGCATTCATTCAGCAGCAAACTCAGATGATGCAGCAGCAGCAGGCGCAGCACATGGAGGTTCAGCAACAGTTATTGCAGCGGCTGTCGCAGACACAGTCTCAGTCACAGGCACAACCGGCTGGTTCTCCTCGGGGTGATGGCGCACATCAACGATATGCTCGGTTGGTTCGAGAATTTCAGCACCTGAACCCGACTGCATTTTATGGTAGTCCGGGGCCCAGAGCTGCTGAGGATTGGCTTTTGACACTGGAAAAGATTTTCCAGGTTTTGCGCTGTGATGATGCAGATAAGCTATGTTTGTCTGTCTTCATGTTGCGTGGAGATGCTGAAGATTGGTGGAAGGGAGTCGTCAGACTGGCGGCAACTGAATCCAGAGTTGTTGATTGGCAGTACTTCATGATGAAGTTCAATGCTAAGTTTTTCCCCTCTAGCTTATCTGAGGAGCGCGAGGTGGAGTTTATTCGTCTTGAGCAGGGCGACCTGACGGTGGATCAGTATGAAGCCACATTCGCTCGGTTGTCGGGGTATGCTCCTCACTTAGTCAACACCGAGGAAAGAAGAGCCAAGAAGTTTCAGCGGGGTTTGAGGAAAGATATCAGGACAAGGGTAGCTATGCTACACTTGGAAACTTATGCTGAAGTGGTAGACAGGGCTCGCACTGCTGAGAGGTGCATTGCGGAGATGGCTGCAGATATTATTCCAGTCACTGCACCCACCCCTACTTCTGTGACTTACGCACCCACTCTGGGTGGTAAGGATAAGAAGAATTTCAAGAGGAAGAAAGACAATAAGGGCAGATACCAACCTTATCAGAAGCCAGCCAGCACAGTTTCTCAGAATGGCAAGAAGTGTCTCCACTGTGGGAGCACTAAACATCAGGATAATGAGTGCTACAGGAAGACTGGCGCTTGCTTCAGATGTGGTAAGGTGGGGCATATGATTAGGGACTGTCCTATGCCGGATGCTAGAGGACAGGGTCAGGGTGAGAAGCCTACTGTGCAGACTCGCGTGTATGCCATCGCGGAGAGGGATGCTTCGGCTTCGAAGTCCGTGGTGGAAGGTACACTTTATGTGTTTAGTTATTTGGCACGCATTCTTTTTGATCCTGGTGCCAATTTATCCTTTGTGTCTACATGTTTTGCATCATGTCTGCCTGTGTTGCCTAGGATACTTGATTTCTGTATTTCTGTTCATACACCTATGGGTGAGGCCGTATCTACAGATATAACATACCCTGACTGTTTGATTAAGGTAGAAGGAAATGATTTACCTATTGATTTGATTAGTCTTCCTATGAAAGACTATGACATCATTCTGGGCATGGATTGGCTGTCTGCCTATCATGCTACTTTAGATTGTTTTGAAAAGCTAATTACTCTGCATCTAAGTGATGGACAGCAACTGGTTATCCAAGGCCGGATTTCAGAACAAGAGCCTTTGGTGATATCTCATCTGCAGGCCAGGAAGCTTTTAGCCCAGGGCTGCAAGGGGTATCTAGCGCATGTCAAGGTGCAGACTGAGCCTGATTTGGATCTGGCTAAAATTCCTGTGGTAAGAGAGTTTGCTGACGTCTTCTCTGATTTATCTGGGTTACCACCCAGCAGAGAAGTTGAGTTTGGTATCGAGTTGTTGCCAGGCACAGCACCGATATCTAAAGCTCCTTACAGGATGGCAACTTCAGAACTGACAGAGCTGAAGAAGCAACTGGAAGAACTATTAGAGAAGGGGTATATTCGACCCAGTGTTTCTCCATGGGGAGCACCGGTGTTATTTGTGAAGAAGAAGGATGGTACTTTGCGCATGTGCATCGATTACCGTCAACTCAATCAAGTGACTGTTAAGAATAAGTACCCATTACCCCGTATTGATGATCTCTTTGATCAGTTGCAGGATGCTACTGTATTCTCTAAAATTGATCTGAGGTCTGGCTATTATCAGATGAAAGTTCAGGAGGAGGATGTACCTAAAACTGCATTCAGGACCAGGTATGGGCACTACGAATTTCTTGTTATGCCCTTTGGACTGACAAATGCCCCTGCGGTGTTTATGGATCTGATGAACAGGGTATTTCATGAACTCCTGGACAAATGTGTGGTCGTCTTCATTGATGATATTCTGATCTACTCCAAGAATGCGCAAGATCACTCTCAGGATTTGCGCAAAGTGCTGGAGATTCTGAGGCTGAAGCAGCTGTATGCTAAGGCCAGCAAATGCGAGTTCTGGCTAAATCAGATTGGCTTTCTGGGGCACATTATTTCTGATCAGGGTGTGTCTGTGGATCCAGTGAAGGTGGAGGCCATTCTTCACTGGGGAAGACCAACTACAGCGACTGAGGTCAGAAGTTTTCTGGGCTTAGCTGGATATTACCGCCGCTTTGTGGAAGGTTTTTCCAAGCTGGCAGGTCCTCTGACTAAGCTAACTAGAAAAAATTTAAAGTTTGAGTGGTCTGATGATTGTGAGTCTAGTTTTCAGGAACTGAAAAAGAGACTGACCAGTGCTCCTATCCTCATCATTCCCTGTGATGGAGAGAAGTTCACTGTTTACACTGATGCCTCTGGTAAGGGTCTGGGTGCTGTACTGATGCAGCAAGGAAAGGTAGTCGCTTATGCTTCAAGGCAACTCAAGGACTATGAAGTAAACTACCCCA
The DNA here is from genome assembly GCA_027563935.2 of Costus lasius. NCBI lineage: Eukaryota > Viridiplantae > Streptophyta > Magnoliopsida > Zingiberales > Costaceae > Costus > Costus lasius. The sequence goes on along the minus strand of CM050450.1, from coordinate 21,406,091 downwards.
CTCATGATCTGGAGTTGGCAGCTGTAGTTTTTGCCTTGAAAATCTGGAGGCACTATCTGTTTGGACAGACATTTGAATTGTTTACAGATCACCAAAGCTTGAAGTATATCTTCACTCAGAAAGAGCTGAATATGAGACAGAGGCGATGGCTTGAATTGATAAAGGATTATGACTTCACCATCCAGTATCAGTCTGGTAAAGCCAATGTGGTGGCTGATGCTCTTAGTCGGTATCCTGTGACTCAGATAGCTGCACTACGAGTCCAGGAGTGGCGACTATTGCAGGAGTTCAGTGACATGCATCTGAGTGTGACTCCGGGTGAGAGAGGCGGTCTTCTGGCTTCTCTCAGGGTTCAGTCAGACCTACTGCAGACTCTGAGATCAGGGCAGCAGTCAGATCAGGATATTCTACGGTGGAAAGAGAGGTCTGAGCAAGGCTGGGATGAGAATTTCAGTATGTCGGATGATGGTCTCCTCAGATTCCGTGGAAGGGTCTGTGTCCCTGAGGACCCTGAGTTGAGAAATGACATTCTTAAGGAAAGTCATTGCACTAAGTATACCGTTCATCCTGGTAGTACCAAGATGTATCAGGATCTGAAAAAGACTTTCTGGTGGCATGGTATGAAGAAGGATGTGCATTTGTTTGTGTCCAGATGTTTGACTTGCCAAACCGTGAAGGCTGAGCATCAGAGGCCGGGCGGTTTGATGCAGTCTCTCCCTATTCCTCAGTGGAAGTGGGAGCATATCAGTATGGACTTTGTGTGTGGACTGCCCAATACCAGAAGGAATCATGATGCCGTATGGGTGATTGTGGACAGACTCACGAAGTCAGCTCACTTCTTACCGATTAAAATGACTTACAGTTTGGATCGGTTAGCAAAACTGTACATCGATGAGATTGTCAGATTACATGGAGTTCCTTTGGACATTGTCTCTGATCGTGATCCTCGATTTCTGTCCAGGTTTTGGAAGAAATTACAGGAAGATTTGGGAACTAATCTGAGTTTTAGCACTGCATATCATCCTCAATCTGATGATCAAACAGAGAGAACTATTCAGACACTGGAGGATCTTCTGAGATCTTATGTGGTTGACTGGTCTGTTGAGTGGGATCTGGACTTATCACTAATAGAGTTCACCTACAACAATAGCTTTCACTCTAGCATACAGATGGCTCCGTATGAGGCCCTATATGGGAGGAAATGCAGAACGCCTATATGCTGGGAGGAAACTGGGGACAGAACAGTGCTAAGGTCTGATGCTGTTCAGGAAGCCACTGAGAAGATCAGAGAAATTCAGAGAAAAATGAAGATTGCTCAGGATAGACAGAAGAGTTATGCTGATGTGAGGCGGCGTCCTCTTGAGTTTTTGGTGGGAGAGCATGTTTTCCTAAAGGTCTCGCCTATGAAAGGGGTGATGAGATTTGGGAAGAGAGGAAAATTGAGTCCCAGGTACATTGGTCCCTTTGATATCATTGAGAGGGTTGGACCTGTGGCATACCAACTTGCTCTACCCCCATCACTGGAACACCTCCATAATGTGTTCCATGTTTCAGCACTCAGAAAATATTGTTCTGATCCTTCTCATGTTCTGGAGTTGGAACCTCTCCAGCTTGAAGAGAACATGACTTTTGTGGTGAAACCTCTCAGAATTGAAGATAGAAAAGAGAAAGTGCTGAGGAATAAGGTTATTCCACTTGTGAAAGTCATCTGGGGAAATCAGTCTGTTGAAGAAGCCTCTTGGGAGGTTGAAGCAGATATGAGAAAGGAGCATCCTCACCTGTTCAGTGACGGGCTTGGTCAGCTTTAGGGGACTAAAGCTCTATAAGGGGGGGAGGATGTAACGCCCTTGATTTTCTGAATTATGATTTAAGGTTAGAAATTCAGTTTCTGTATTTTTATCGGTTAAAATTTGGGGATTTTTACCTAAGTGTAGGAATTTTCCTACAGGGCAAAAATAATTATTTTGGTTGGGGATTTGAACCCTCAACCTTGATTCTTTGCTTCTGGAATTCTTCCACCGTGATGGCGCATATTTCTGATGTTATTGGAGTGGCGCATGGTGGTTAAGCCCAGGTAAGCCCATTAAAGCCGATTTCCACTTAAGTTAATTGGGTTATTGGATCTTGGATCCGTTTGGGGTGAAAAAAAAAAAAGGGGGGAAAATTCGTGAGAGCTCCTCTCCCTCACGATTTTTGGTTTGTTTCTTGCCCTAGCCGCCTGTGTTGTCGCCCCTCACTGTGCTTGGCGCCTCCTGCAAATTTCTGACGCTGGTGGTGGCAGACTGGTGGTGGACGAACTTTCTGGAGATCCCTGATCCTCTGTTTTGGCGTTTTCTCTGTGGGCGATTTTTTTTCTGGTGAGTAATTCGATCCTAAGGAGTCTAATCCGCTAAATTGTAGATTATCATTCAATTAAAATTCGTTAATTGCAATGATTATCTGTATGAACCAAAAGTCTGCAAGTAAATCTTATTCTGGTTTTCGTTAATCTGACCTTTGTGTACTATAACCCCAATATCTCATGGCATATAGATCCAAATCGCACGAAATAAATTTTGTATGAAACTAGATACATTCGGCTTTAATTTGAATATGATATCGACCATATCCGAACTGTATTCATATTTCAATTTGTATTGCAATCTAGCTGTACAAAATCAGTTTTCTGGAAATCTGGATTTCGACCTTTATGTGTTCGAACCATCATATCTCCCTAGGTATAGCTTGAAATCTTGTCAAATCAGTTTTATTAGAAAGTAGACTTGAAGGGGTTCATTTTGACTACCATGTTGCCTATTTTCTGTTAGTTATTGGATCTGAAATTTGTGTCGCAATTCTGATATACGAATCTGTTTTCTGAAATTCTGAAATCCCGACCTTTCTATGTTCAAACACCCATACCTTCCCGGTTATAACTCCAAATCCGACGGATTCAGTTTTATTGGAAAGTAGATTCAAATAGCTTCATTTTGAATACAATATTGACTAGCTTTGGTTCGAAATTGGACCAAAAAATATATGTTGCAATCTGACAATATAAATCTACTATGTTTTGGTTAGACGAATATTCCCTTGTGAGAAAAATTTATCCTGTATGGTTTAATCTCTTAAATTGTGGTCTGTAGTTCTTCTAAAATTTATTTGCTTGATGCGAAATTTTAGAGAAAACAAAATTGGGGATTTAACTAAGAACTTAGGAATTTTCGAAAATCATGGTTCGAGCCAATTTTGGGGCTTTTGTCAATTTTCTTCACGAACGTGTAATTAAAATTATCTGTAGTGGGGGACTGAAATTATTTACATGAAATTTGTACGTTCTGTTAAGGTTCTGAAAGTGGCGCCCCTTACAGTAATTTTATAGCTCACGGTTTTAGAAATTTTGAGGAGATTATTTCATGAATAATTTCTGTTCTGTGTTTAAATGTTTGTTATATGAATAATTTCTGTTCTGTATTTAATTGTTTGTTATGTGGATATTTCCTGTTCTGTTTATATGTTGTGAAGTTTCTGAAAACCTTGAATGTGTTAAAACATTTGTGAGAACATAGAATGGTTTGACATGAATTAAGGTTAGTTGTAAGGAATTCACTCATATAAATTCTGTTCTGTGTTTAAGGACTGGATATTTGGGTGTGTCATCTTCTGGTTTGTTAGACTTTGGGCATAATGTAAGAATTAAGTAGTGGTTGGTCCTACTCCTCCGTTTTAGTACAATCTGTTCTGTAAAATTATGCCCTAGTGTAGCACTCTTCCGTGTCCTTACCCTCCTTCTGTGGCGCTGTAATGGTGCTGATAGTCTACTACGACCCGTGAGACACTATTTCTGTTCTGTTCTGGGTATTGGAGGCCAGAGTGCCACGTCCTAACAAGACGGGGGCCACCCACTGATACCTCCTCTACCATTCAGTTCTGGGTATTGGAGGCCAGAGTGCCACGTCCTAACAAGACGGGGGCCACCCACTGATACCTCCTCTACCATTCAGTTCTTGGTATTGGAGGCCAGAGTGCCACGTCCTAACAAGACGGGGGCCACCCACTGATACCTCCTCTACCATTCAGTTCTGGGTATTGGAGGCCAGAGTGCCACGTCCTAACAAGACGGGGGCCACCCACTGATACCTCCTCTACCATTCTGTTCTGGGTATTGGAGACCAGAGTGCCACGTCCTGACAAGACGGGGGCCACCCACTGATATCTCCTCTACCATTCTGTTTCTGATATGCATGCATTGTCTCGTCCTCGGCAGAGGTGGGGTCAGACCTTCTGTGGTCATCAGGCCTTCTGTGGCCTTTCTGTTTCCGATGTAGACTATCCGTTTGGACTCTGAAAATTCTGATTTTCTGTCTGTCAGTTCTGATTTCTGTAGTTCTGTTTCGATCTGTATTTAGATGTATTAGGCGGTGTGGTTAGTTGGTATGGGTTGGTATATTCATATCCTACCTGCTTGAAGCCTATTGTTACAAGTATCTGTATTTGATTGTGTTTTGTTTCTGATATGAGTGTGCATGTTAAGCTGATTTATTTTATCTGTTAAATAAAAGAATTTCAACTTAAGCATGATATTTTTGATGTGTACTATGGATGACTTTTAGTGTCTTTTACTCACTGAGCTTTTTAGCTCTCCTCCGTTGTTTAAATGTTTTCAGGTGAGACATCAAGACAGTAATCGCTACAGCTAATTGTTATGATGCTAATGTTTGATGTAATTTCTAAGAATTTTCTTCTAAAAATTTATCAGGCCTGCGTGCCTAATTTGTTATGACTTATGTGACACGTTTTATCTCCTGAGGGCTTATGCCTGTTTTCAGGATATTATATTATAGTTGTCTCGTTTAAATTATTGGATACGAGTCTTGGATTCTTTTATTGAATTGGTTCTTATTTTGAAATGTCCGATTTGAGATGTGTAACCGAATTTGTGTTGTTTTAGTATTTGAATAATCAGTTCTGCATATTTCTGAAATTCCACATATGTGTAGTGTGGACATTTGTTGTTGTTACATGTGTGTCTGTGCAGCAGTAGTTTAGTATACTTGCTGCCGGATTTTTTTCTGAACTTCCGGATTTCTATTTCCTAGTAAATCGATCCTACTCAGTTCTATGCGGTTTTCAGTTCCGTAGTAATGTCCTTCGATGCCGCTTTCTTCTTGTGTATTAATGGAAGAGTAAAATTTTTTTTAGCCCCGTATTTTACTTGTATGCGTGTGGGGTGTGCTCTGAGGGATGTTACAGATGGTATCAGAGCAATTTTACTAGCAATTAGAAACTCCGGGGAAGGAAAACTCTGTTTGTGTATTGCTAGAAACCAAGTTAGGATCTGATTTGTGATTGAATATTGGTTGTTATTCTACTGTGTTATGTGATGCAGGTAAACATAATGGTGCGACCAAGAGCTAGCAGTAGCAACGGTGATCAACAGCCTGATCTGAGGCAGACCATGGAGGCTATGACTGCTATGATGCAACAACAGAACGCATTCATTCAGCAGCAAACTCAGATGATGCAGCAGCAGCAGGCGCAGCACATGGAGGTTCAGCAACAGTTATTGCAGCGGCTGTCGCAGACACAGTCTCAGTCACAGGCACAACCGGCTGGTTCTCCTCGGGGTGATGGCGCACATCAACGATATGCTCGGTTGGTTCGAGAATTTCAGCACCTGAACCCGACTGCATTTTATGGTAGTCCGGGGCCCAGAGCTGCTGAGGATTGGCTTTTGACACTGGAAAAGATTTTCCAGGTTTTGCGCTGTGATGATGCAGATAAGCTATGTTTGTCTGTCTTCATGTTGCGTGGAGATGCTGAAGATTGGTGGAAGGGAGTCGTCAGACTGGCGGCAACTGAATCCAGAGTTGTTGATTGGCAGTACTTCATGATGAAGTTCAATGCTAAGTTTTTCCCCTCTAGCTTATCTGAGGAGCGCGAGGTGGAGTTTATTCGTCTTGAGCAGGGCGACCTGACGGTGGATCAGTATGAAGCCACATTCGCTCGGTTGTCGGGGTATGCTCCTCACTTAGTCAACACCGAGGAAAGAAGAGCCAAGAAGTTTCAGCGGGGTTTGAGGAAAGATATCAGGACAAGGGTAGCTATGCTACACTTGGAAACTTATGCTGAAGTGGTAGACAGGGCTCGCACTGCTGAGAGGTGCATTGCGGAGATGGCTGCAGATATTATTCCAGTCACTGCACCCACCCCTACTTCTGTGACTTACGCACCCACTCTGGGTGGTAAGGATAAGAAGAATTTCAAGAGGAAGAAAGACAATAAGGGCAGATACCAACCTTATCAGAAGCCAGCCAGCACAGTTTCTCAGAATGGCAAGAAGTGTCTCCACTGTGGGAGCACTAAACATCAGGATAATGAGTGCTACAGGAAGACTGGCGCTTGCTTCAGATGTGGTAAGGTGGGGCATATGATTAGGGACTGTCCTATGCCGGATGCTAGAGGACAGGGTCAGGGTGAGAAGCCTACTGTGCAGACTCGCGTGTATGCCATCGCGGAGAGGGATGCTTCGGCTTCGAAGTCCGTGGTGGAAGGTACACTTTATGTGTTTAGTTATTTGGCACGCATTCTTTTTGATCCTGGTGCCAATTTATCCTTTGTGTCTACATGTTTTGCATCATGTCTGCCTGTGTTGCCTAGGATACTTGATTTCTGTATTTCTGTTCATACACCTATGGGTGAGGCCGTATCTACAGATATAACATACCCTGACTGTTTGATTAAGGTAGAAGGAAATGATTTACCTATTGATTTGATTAGTCTTCCTATGAAAGACTATGACATCATTCTGGGCATGGATTGGCTGTCTGCCTATCATGCTACTTTAGATTGTTTTGAAAAGCTAATTACTCTGCATCTAAGTGATGGACAGCAACTGGTTATCCAAGGCCGGATTTCAGAACAAGAGCCTTTGGTGATATCTCATCTGCAGGCCAGGAAGCTTTTAGCCCAGGGCTGCAAGGGGTATCTAGCGCATGTCAAGGTGCAGACTGAGCCTGATTTGGATCTGGCTAAAATTCCTGTGGTAAGAGAGTTTGCTGACGTCTTCTCTGATTTATCTGGGTTACCACCCAGCAGAGAAGTTGAGTTTGGTATCGAGTTGTTGCCAGGCACAGCACCGATATCTAAAGCTCCTTACAGGATGGCAACTTCAGAACTGACAGAGCTGAAGAAGCAACTGGAAGAACTATTAGAGAAGGGGTATATTCGACCCAGTGTTTCTCCATGGGGAGCACCGGTGTTATTTGTGAAGAAGAAGGATGGTACTTTGCGCATGTGCATCGATTACCGTCAACTCAATCAAGTGACTGTTAAGAATAAGTACCCATTACCCCGTATTGATGATCTCTTTGATCAGTTGCAGGATGCTACTGTATTCTCTAAAATTGATCTGAGGTCTGGCTATTATCAGATGAAAGTTCAGGAGGAGGATGTACCTAAAACTGCATTCAGGACCAGGTATGGGCACTACGAATTTCTTGTTATGCCCTTTGGACTGACAAATGCCCCTGCGGTGTTTATGGATCTGATGAACAGGGTATTTCATGAACTCCTGGACAAATGTGTGGTCGTCTTCATTGATGATATTCTGATCTACTCCAAGAATGCGCAAGATCACTCTCAGGATTTGCGCAAAGTGCTGGAGATTCTGAGGCTGAAGCAGCTGTATGCTAAGGCCAGCAAATGCGAGTTCTGGCTAAATCAGATTGGCTTTCTGGGGCACATTATTTCTGATCAGGGTGTGTCTGTGGATCCAGTGAAGGTGGAGGCCATTCTTCACTGGGGAAGACCAACTACAGCGACTGAGGTCAGAAGTTTTCTGGGCTTAGCTGGATATTACCGCCGCTTTGTGGAAGGTTTTTCCAAGCTGGCAGGTCCTCTGACTAAGCTAACTAGAAAAAATTTAAAGTTTGAGTGGTCTGATGATTGTGAGTCTAGTTTTCAGGAACTGAAAAAGAGACTGACCAGTGCTCCTATCCTCATCATTCCCTGTGATGGAGAGAAGTTCACTGTTTACACTGATGCCTCTGGTAAGGGTCTGGGTGCTGTACTGATGCAGCAAGGAAAGGTAGTCGCTTATGCTTCAAGGCAACTCAAGGACTATGAAGTAAACTACCCCACTCATGATCTGGAGTTGGCAGCTGTAGTTTTTGCCTTGAAAATCTGGAGGCACTATCTGTTTGGACAGACATTTGAATTGTTTACAGATCACCAAAGCTTGAAGTATATCTTCACTCAGAAAGAGCTGAATATGAGACAGAGGCGATGGCTTGAATTGATAAAGGATTATGACTTCACCATCCAGTATCAGTCTGGTAAAGCCAATGTGGTGGCTGATGCTCTTAGTCGGTATCCTGTGACTCAGATAGCTGCACTACGAGTCCAGGAGTGGCGACTATTGCAGGAGTTCAGTGACATGCATCTGAGTGTGACTCCGGGTGAGAGAGGCGGTCTTCTGGCTTCTCTCAGGGTTCAGTCAGACCTACTGCAGACTCTGAGATCAGGGCAGCAGTCAGATCAGGATATTCTACGGTGGAAAGAGAGGTCTGAGCAAGGCTGGGATGAGAATTTCAGTATGTCGGATGATGGTCTCCTCAGATTCCGTGGAAGGGTCTGTGTCCCTGAGGACCCTGAGTTGAGAAATGACATTCTTAAGGAAAGTCATTGCACTAAGTATACCGTTCATCCTGGTAGTACCAAGATGTATCAGGATCTGAAAAAGACTTTCTGGTGGCATGGTATGAAGAAGGATGTGCATTTGTTTGTGTCCAGATGTTTGACTTGCCAAACCGTGAAGGCTGAGCATCAGAGGCCGGGCGGTTTGATGCAGTCTCTCCCTATTCCTCAGTGGAAGTGGGAGCATATCAGTATGGACTTTGTGTGTGGACTGCCCAATACCAGAAGGAATCATGATGCCGTATGGGTGATTGTGGACAGACTCACGAAGTCAGCTCACTTCTTACCGATTAAAATGACTTACAGTTTGGATCGGTTAGCAAAACTGTACATCGATGAGATTGTCAGATTACATGGAGTTCCTTTGGACATTGTCTCTGATCGTGATCCTCGATTTCTGTCCAGGTTTTGGAAGAAATTACAGGAAGATTTGGGAACTAATCTGAGTTTTAGCACTGCATATCATCCTCAATCTGATGGTCAAACAGAGAGAACTATTCAGACACTGGAGGATCTTCTGAGATCTTATGTGGTTGACTGGTCTGTTGAGTGGGATCTGGACTTATCACTAATAGAGTTCACCTACAACAATAGCTTTCACTCTAGCATACAGATGGCTCCGTATGAGGCCCTATATGGGAGGAAATGCAGAACGCCTATATGCTGGGAGGAAACTGGGGACAGAACAGTGCTAAGGTCTGATGCTGTTCAGGAAGCCACTGAGAAGATCAGAGAAATTCAGAGAAAAATGAAGATTGCTCAGGATAGACAGAAGAGTTATGCTGATGTGAGGCGGCGTCCTCTTGAGTTTTTGGTGGGAGAGCATGTTTTCCTAAAGGTCTCGCCTATGAAAGGGGTGATGAGATTTGGGAAGAGAGGAAAATTGAGTCCCAGGTACATTGGTCCCTTTGATATCATTGAGAGGGTTGGACCTGTGGCATACCAACTTGCTCTACCCCCATCACTGGAACACCTCCATAATGTGTTCCATGTTTCAGCACTCAGAAAATATTGTTCTGATCCTTCTCATGTTCTGGAGTTGGAACCTCTCCAGCTTGAAGAGAACATGACTTTTGTGGTGAAACCTCTCAGAATTGAAGATAGAAAAGAGAAAGTGCTGAGGAATAAGGTTATTCCACTTGTGAAAGTCATCTAGGGAAATCAGTCTGTTGAAGAAGCCTCTTGGGAGGTTGAAGCAGATATGAGAAAGGAGCATCCTCACCTGTTCAGTGACGGGCTTGGTCAGCTTTAGGGGACTAAAGCTCTATAAGGGGGGGAGGATGTAACGCCCTTGATTTTCTGAATTATGATTTAAGGTTAGAAATTCAGTTTCTGTATTTTTATCGGTTAAAATTTGGGGATTTTTACCTAAGTGTAGGAATTTTCCTACAGGGCAAAAATAATTATTTTGGTTGGGGATTTGAACCCTCAACCTTGATTCTTTGCTTCTGGAATTCTTCCACCGTGATGGCGCATATTTCTGATGTTATTGGAGTGGCGCATGGTGGTTAAGCCCAGGTAAGCCCATTAAAGCCGATTTCCACTTAAGTTAATTGGGTTATTGGATCTTGGATCCGTTTGGGGTGAAAAAAAAAAGGGGGGAAAATTCGTGAGAGCTCCTCTCCCTCACGATTTTTGGTTTGTTTCTTGCCCTAGCCGCCTGTGTTGTCGCCCCTCACTGTGCTTGGCGCCTCCTGCAAATTTCTGACGCTGGTGGTGGCAGACTGGTGGTGGACGAACTTTCTGGAGATCCCTGATCCTCTGTTTTGGCGTTTTCTCTGTGGGCGATTTTTTTTCTGGTGAGTAATTCGATCCTAAGGAGTCTAATCCGCTAAATTGTAGATTATCATTCAATTAAAATTCGTTAATTGCAATGATTATCTGTATGAACCAAAAGTCTGCAAGTAAATCTTATTCTGGTTTTCGTTAATCTGACCTTTGTGTACTATAACCCCAATATCTCATGGCATATAGATCCAAATCGCACGAAATAAATTTTGTATGAAACTAGATACATTCGGCTTTAATTTGAATATGATATCGACCATATCCGAACTGTATTCATATTTCAATTTGTATTGCAATCTAGCTGTACAAAATCAGTTTTCTGGAAATCTGGATTTCGACCTTTATGTGTTCGAACCATCATATCTCCCTAGGTATAGCTTGAAATCTTGTCAAATCAGTTTTATTAGAAAGTAGACTTGAAGGGGTTCATTTTGACTACCATGTTGCCTATTTTCTGTTAGTTATTGGATCTGAAATTTGTGTCGCAATTCTGATATACGAATCTGTTTTCTGAAATTCTGAAATCCCGACCTTTCTATGTTCAAACACCCATACCTTCCCGGTTATAACTCCAAATCCGACGGATTCAGTTTTATTGGAAAGTAGATTCAAATAGCTTCATTTTGAATACAATATTGACTAGCTTTGGTTCGAAATTGGACCAAAAAATATATGTTGCAATCTGACAATATAAATCTACTATGTTTTGGTTAGACGAATATTCCCTTGTGAGAAAAATTTATCCTGTATGGTTTAATCTCTTAAATTGTGGTCTGTAGTTCTTCTAAAATTTATTTGCTTGATGCGAAATTTTAGAGAAAACAAAATTGGGGATTTAACTAAGAACTTAGGAATTTTCGAAAATCATGGTTCGAGCCAATTTTGGGGCTTTTGTCAATTTTCTTCACGAACGTGTAATTAAAATTATCTGTAGTGGGGGACTGAAATTATTTACATGAAATTTGTACGTTCTGTTAAGGTTCTGAAAGTGGCGCCCCTTACAGTAATTTTATAGCTCACGGTTTTAGAAATTTTGAGGAGATTATTTCATGAATAATTTCTGTTCTGTGTTTAAATGTTTGTTATATGAATAATTTCTGTTCTGTATTTAATTGTTTGTTATGTGGATATTTCCTGTTCTGTTTATATGTTGTGAAGTTTCTGAAAACCTTGAATGTGTTAAAACATTTGTGAGAACATAGAATGGTTTGACATGAATTAAGGTTAGTTGTAAGGAATTCACTCATATAAATTCTGTTCTGTGTTTAAGGACTGGATATTTGGGTGTGTCATCTTCTGGTTTGTTAGACTTTGGGCATAATGTAAGAATTAAGTAGTGGTTGGTCCTACTCCTCCGTTTTAGTACAATCTGTTCTGTAAAATTATGCCCTAGTGTAGCACTCTTCCGTGTCCTTACCCTCCTTCTGTGGCGCTGTAATGGTGCTGATAGTCTACTACGACCCGTGAGACACTATTTCTGTTCTGTTCTGGGTATTGGAGGCCAGAGTGCCACGTCCTAACAAGACGGGGGCCACCCACTGATACCTCCTCTACCATTCAGTTCTGGGTATTGGAGGCCAGAGTGCCACGTCCTAACAAGACGGGGGCCACCCACTGATACCTCCTCTACCATTCAGTTCTTGGTATTGGAGGCCAGAGTGCCACGTCCTAACAAGACGGGGGCCACCCACTGATACCTCCTCTACCATTCAGTTCTGGGTATTGGAGGCCAGAGTGCCACGTCCTAACAAGACGGGGGCCACCCACTGATACCTCCTCTACCATTCTGTTCTGGGTATTGGAGACCAGAGTGCCACGTCCTGACAAGACGGGGGCCACCCACTGATATCTCCTCTACCATTCTGTTTCTGATATGCATGCATTGTCTCGTCCTCGGCAGAGGTGGGGTCAGACCTTCTGTGGTCATCAGGCCTTCTGTGGCCTTTCTGTTTCCGATGTAGACTATCCGTTTGGACTCTGAAAATTCTGATTTTCTGTCTGTCAGTTCTGATTTCTGTAGTTCTGTTTCGATCTGTATTTAGATGTATTAGGCGGTGTGGTTAGTTGGTATGGGTTGGTATATTCATATCCTACCTGCTTGAAGCCTATTGTTACAAGTATCTGTATTTGATTGTGTTTTGTTTCTGATATGAGTGTGCATGTTAAGCTGATTTATTTTATCTGTTAAATAAAAGAATTTCAACTTAAGCATGATATTTTTGATGTGTACTATGGATGACTTTTAGTGTCTTTTACTCACTGAGCTTTTTAGCTCTCCTCCGTTGTTTAAATGTTTTCAGGTGAGACATCAAGACAGTAATCGCTACAGCTAATTGTTATGATGCTAATGTTTGATGTAATTTCTAAGAATTTTCTTCTAAAAATTTATCAGGCCTGCGTGCCTAATTTGTTATGACTTATGTGACACGTTTTATCTCCTGAGGGCTTATGCCTGTTTTCAGGATATTATATTATAGTTGTCTCGTTTAAATTATTGGATACGAGTCTTGGATTCTTTTATTGAATTGGTTCTTATTTTGAAATGTCCGATTTGAGATGTGTAACCGAATTTGTGTTGTTTTAGTATTTGAATAATCAGTTCTGCATATTTCTGAAATTCCACATATGTGTAGTGTGGACATTTGTTGTTGTTACATGTGTGTCTGTGCAGCAGTAGTTTAGTATACTTGCTGCCGGATTTTTTTCTGAACTTCCGGATTTCTATTTCCTAGTAAATCGATCCTACTCAGTTCTATGCGGTTTTCAGTTCCGTAGTAATGTCCTTCGATGCCGCTTTCTTCTTGTGTATTAATGGAAGAGTAAAATTTTTTTTAGCCCCGTATTTTACTTGTATGCGTGTGGGGTGTGCTCTGAGGGATGTTACAGCCACCGCCGCAGCGTTGGTGATTTGTTCATGACATGCGCCGTGCGGTGAGAGCATTTATGCTCTTTTGTCTAATTTAGTAAGTTATTTTTCTTTTACTTGTTATTCTTGTACTTTTTTACTGCATAGGAGACTATGTAGTTCTTTGCCGTGGGTAGAGGGTTTCCCTCTTTGTTTGTGTTTGTTGTTAGTGTACTTTTAGTGTGTTATGTTTTGTTTCATTATACACTGAGTTTCATGATAATATTAATACATGTGCTTCAATGATATTAATGCATGTGCCTTTATCTTGTGATAGTATAAAACTCTAAGTCTGTGATGGTTTTTTCCGTTATTTTCACTTTGGTTTCGGTTATTAAGCTATTTAGAGCTATGATGTAGAAAGTCTAGTTTGTTCTTTGTGTTAAAGTAGTTTTTATTATGGCTACTTTTATGCATTCAATCCGAGTTTTCATATTATTATTGAGTATGATTCTACTGTAGCATGAATGATGTTTGACAGGTTAAACCTTATTATCTGATTTATTTTTCTTGGCACGAAGCTATGTTTTTGATTATTCATGGTTATTATATTCCCTATTTTTAGTTCTACAATCTGGTTGCATTTAAAAAAAAGAAAAAAAAAGAGGAGTTTGAGAATAAAAAGGGGCAGTGGTACCTAAGTAATGATGAACCCAAAAATTCATCCAACTTGGCACTGTCGAAAAAAAATAAAATAAAAGGGTCATGAGAAAAGAAGGGGTTTGGTAAAAGTGAACAACTCCACTTTCTTCTAACTTAGTGTGAAGAAATGAGTTTTGTATGCATTATGTGGTGTACACACTTTGAATCTGTTTTCTAATAGAGTGCCGGGGGTGCATTCATCACAAATGTTTGTCTTTCGTGTTACAAGGTTAAAGGCAAATTCAAGGAAGTAGCTTGAGCCAACCGATAATAAATTCATGATTCCATTATTGAAATTTGAAAAGCTCTTCTAGTGGAACCTATTAGATTGACTATCTTATGGTGGAATTGATGATTATGAATGGTCTTAACATAGTGCTAGTGTTTAATCCTTTTTCAGATTTGAGGTTTAACTTTGACAAATAAGTTATGTTATCAGTTCTGATTATATCTCAATTTTATTCTTAAATAGTGGATTGGGTATAATGGTTTTCATGTTAGACAATACTTTGACCTTAAAACATTCTTCTTTCATTATCATTGATTTTCTAAATGGTTTAATTGCTTGAGGACAAGCAAGATTTTAAGTTTGTGATATTTTGATGAGTGTTATTTTTATATAATTTAAAGTACCATTCATATGATCTTTTCAGGCTTTTGTCTTGTTTTGTATCTGAATTTAGTATCTTTTCTCGTCAAGTACAGAATCTTTACTATTTTTTGCATTGTTTGTGAAATGTAGGTCATTTTACCATATTTTTGTGAAGATTTTGATAATTTGATGTTACGAGAAGATTCCTCACAGTGCTAGGAGGTCACAGGTCAAATTTGAGACAAATCAGAGCTTTCTGCAGAGAACACGGGCAGGCCATGTTCACCGTCACGGCCATGATCGTCTATGCAGCAATCTGTGAGCCAGACACGGCCTGGCCGTGTCCAGAAGCACGGTCGTGCTTACTTCGTCGCAAGTTCCAGAGCCAGACACGGCCTGACCGTGCTTATCATCACACCCGTGACGGCTTCCGCGCAGTTTCGACCTTTCGACGGTTTTTCGCCCGATTTGAGTAATTCCAAAGTCGGAATTTGCTGAAATTTGGAGGGAAACTTTCTAACCGCCTAAGGAAGAGATAGAACCATAAAATAGGATTTTTGCAGTGGTTCTGGGGGTTGAACTTTTCAGAGGCACGACCTAGGGCGAAAAGGGGGCGATTTCTACATTCAAGGGCTCGATTCGAAGGATTTCTTTGGGGCTATCGAGAGAAGACCAAAGATCTATCATCTCCTACCCTTGTATTGTAAATTCCCTTCCTTTCCAATATATTTTCTTGGGTTTTAGTTGATAAATAATGTATGTTCTAGAGTAAAACCCTAGTCCGGAACTCGGGCATAGCCCGTTGAATAATTCTTCACATGTAAATCATTATTATGAATCTCAGTGATAGTTTTTAGTAAATTGACTTATTTAAATGAGTTGTGCATATTGCGTATTTATGTTTTGGCCAAACATCGATATGTGTTAAGTGTTACGAGAAGTACCGAGAGGTGAATCGTAACACTCGAACTATCTCATTTAAACTTGTGACTAGAATTACGAGAGTCGTTCTACGTCACTCGAGGATTTACGATATTTCATAGAGCCTAATGGGTCTCTTAGGTTAATTTTGCTATGAGAGTAGGAGATTAGCTTATGCTAGACACCGGATTACACTTCGAGAAAAGGTAATCTGTACCCTAGGAGATATCGCCTTAAGTTATTTACTGTCGGATTGCGCTTCGAGAGAAGGAGATATGTTTTCTAATTCAATCTGATTTAATGTTTTGCATATAAAGCATTCAACGTGGTAAAACCTGAAATTCCGAACACTTCTTAAACTGTAATTTTCTCTTAAAGTCGTTGACTTCTTGGTTCAATAATTTAGTTAATTTAGTTTTAGTGCAATTCTTTTATTCCGAGTTTGAACCATCTAGTTTTCAATGACACTAAAGGTCGGTACTTGACACCTGCTCCCTGTGAGAACGATATTATTTACTACTTCGATAGACCGTGCACTTGCGGAGCCTATCATCCGTCCTCTACAATCGTGCACACATGGACTGTCTTGAGATTCCTCCGCTCCACGCACGTGCTAGCTTCGTGAGAGGAGATCCATGCCTCTTGATCTTCTCAACTTACGCCAATGCCAAGGAGAAGAGGGAGCGTTGGCGACAAGGAGTGGGTAGCACTACCACTTGTCCCAACCCTTGATGCAAAATCTTTTTATTGTTGTCACCTCGAAAACCCTCACGCCAAGCAGCAGAAGGGAGGCGACAATAAGAGACAAGAGAAGAGTCTGGTGCGAAAAAACTCCCAGGTGGGCCTCTCTATTTATAATAGCAGAGCCAGATCAGCCTTGGAGATTTTTCCTATGTGGAATAATGCATATAGGTGCCAATTCACAATTAACCAAATCAGCGTCACGGGTTCGAAACCCCACAGACGCTATTAATTGTAAATTACACCCAAGCCTATTAATTAGCCAAGAGAAAAATTCTCTTGCCAATTAATGATTTTATTTTATTCATGTGACTAAAGTGCCAAGTCCAAACTTGCACCAAGACCCTTGTTTGACTCATTTTGACAACACAAGTCAACAGAGGTCAAACGTGGACCACTAGAGTCAACTAGTGGTCAAACATGAACTAAAATAAAATATCATCTCCTCTGAAAAAGTCTCAATGCATCAGTTCCCCAAAATGATCCGAATCATACAATGATTTGATCAGAGGCTAAACGATCAGTATGAGAACTCGAGTGTCTAGGTGTGCAACCCTGTAGGTTCTTCAGACGTTGGCAGTGATGACTAAATCATCACAAGCAATGAGTGACACCTATCAGTACATCATTGCTACCCAAGTCATCAGAATGATGTCATCATCGACATCCCCTAAAACTGCGACAAAGTACAAATGCAGCTTTGTCCTTTTGCCAACTGATGTCCAGATTGAGCAAGTGTGTCACACTCATTAATCCCAATAATATGGCATGACTAAATCAGGTTCTCACCTGGGTATGGTCATACACTTTCAGTCATCCATATAGGGGCGCAATGGACAATCAAGCTTCCCTGCAAGGGGCAAATCCTCTATTGGCACATTGAATATCTCATATGGCTTATGACATACCTAATGACAACCGTTATGACTTCTCTTTTACGGCGAAGCGTTAGGTTGCATCAAAGTACATCAATCACTATATAGAGATACCAATGCCCTCAAGTCTAGGACAAGCGCAACTCTGTTACTGTGATATTCATCTCGTGACACCGAGATCAATCCTCACGGTGGGTCGATCCAGTATATCTCCCTTGACATATCCATATGCCTGCGTTAGCAACCCGTGCTCAACTAGTGCATATATCAGTCTCAAGTGAATCATAGCTATCCCATATCCACTATGACTCTCGACCAGGGATAAACACAGAGTCTAGATAAAATCTATCTTTTAGGGACATTATATATGCAAATGTACATATGTGCAAATGTACAAACTTGCATAACAACGACAATGTCAGGATAACTCATCTATCAACTAGATGTGATACACATATCCCAATGGACCATCCTGAGGTCCTAGGGCATATAGTTCCCAAGTTAACACATGCCCAAGAATCATCTCCTAATATGCTCTTCACTATTGGGCTCTCATCATGCTTAGAATTAGGTTTGCTCTAATACTATTTGTTCTCAAGTTAACAATTATAACCCACTAAGCTTTATATATTATATCATCTTTCTCTCACTTTCTATGTAGGACTAAACCAGGGTACTACACATACCATTCCTTAATTCCCTTTACTTGATGGTGAAGCACCATATGTGGCCTTTACTAAGTTAGAGTATCAAAATATATGAAAATCTACCTCATACTAATGTTGTCACGCCTCGGCGGAATTCAACTAACCCTAGCGGAGGGTTCCCTAGGGAGTAGACAATTTGATAGGAATCAAAAAACTACAACATACTCTAAAGTAAGCTCAAATTGAAAACTTTTTTTAAATAAATAATCTAAAAATTTATAACACGATCTTTAAAAATATACTATCAAATATATAAACAAATCAATTGAAATAAGAGCTAAAAGACTATCTCAACTCGGGGCTAGTATATAACTATCTATTCTATCCCTCCTAGAAGCTAGCTCTGTACTTAGAAGAGAAGCAATAGGAGTTAGCAAAACTGCTAAGTAGAAATCAACGAAATGATATGTGTTCAATTAACAAGATAATTACAATGACTAGAACTATACTACATGTTAGAAACAAATAATACAAAGATAACTGTACATAGAGGATATCGTGTAAATCATCAAGCTTAGCCAACATATCTCAATAATGAGCTGCACTCCTTTTTAGAGTCTTTCCACTGCTAGCCCGCATTGTGAAACCTAGTAGTATTGCATCCAACACCTGGCATCCGGAGTATTGTTCGAAAACAACTAGCAATACCCTAACTGGCAATCATATAGTCCAATATAATCAGTAACTATATATCACACACAAACCACTGGTGATAAATCATTCAATTCAGAAGTCAATATATCACGACATAACAACACAGATATACAACTATTCAACCATACTCATATAACAATATCGCAAATATTTCGATACATCTTTACTAACCATGCATACAGAAATAAAATATGACCAAATGAATAAGATAAATGAGGTCAATTGAATTTTAGAAACAAAGTAAACAGACGAAACAATAAAATAATAGTGTCAATCTATTTTAATATGTGCATCTCACACCAAATCAAAGGAATAAACAAAGATTCCTATCTCGAGTACTGCTATCCTAAATTTGCTATCCTAAATTTCCTCTGAAAGCTCAATTACATTTTCTTCTCAACTGAATAAGTTAAATAGCATCTATATTATTATCTATGAACCTATAAACATCCGTAATTTCTACACATTATGTATCAACTCCTAACCATGTCTTTAACCCCTAGTAATAACAATTTTAATATGTATTTTAGACTCTTACTAAAATAAACTCCACAAGTAGCTGTTGATCACAACCAAATCCCAAGATACTCGAAGCCCCAAATCTACCCTCACCACAAATAATAATAATAATAATAAAATTAGGTTTTACTAATTTATTCTCTAATAAAAATTATAGAAAGAAAAGAATTTAAAATAAATATAAAATGAATAAATAAAATAAAACAAAACAAAACTTCCCTCTGTCGCAACGCTAGACGCGGATGAAGCGAGCACAGCGTCCGTTCGCATCACTGGAAAAGATCACCAGCGCTCGCTAGGGAAAAGTAGCCGCCGAAAGGAGGATGAAGCTACCCGTGCTGGAAGAGGAAAGAGCCGCCGGCATCGAGAGAGAAAGAGGTGGAGGTGGCATTTGCAACAGAAACTCGCCGCCACCACGAGAGAGGAAAAAGTCACAGCCGCTGCTGGGAGCCAAAAGAAGTTGTCGGGAGCAGAAATCCATCGCTACTGACACTGGACCTATCAGAAGGAGCAGCCGTTGAGAGGGGCGAGTCACCGACGCGTGGAGAGGAAGGAGGAGTCACCGCAATCGCATGCACAGGAAAACTCATCGCCTGACGTAGAACTCCCCACCCGCCACACGCGTCACCAGTGTTGGAAACTTGTCAATCGAATGACGCACAACCACAGGATGTCGAGGAAGTCGCCGACGGTTGCTTCCGCTGCTACTGGACACACACGCTGGTGTCGTTGACGGGAGGACGGGAGAGAAAACGGAAGATAGCAGCGTTGAAGGAGAAGTAAAATAAATAGAGGAAAAGCTGCTGCGGTGCACGAGGGAATTTATGGATTAAGGAAGAGGTTTAGGGTTCTATTTATAAGAGATTTTAGATTTTTTTTATAGTCCCTTAAATTTCAAAATTTACAACCAAATCCATATTATTTTAATTATATCCATGAATAAAATAAAAATAAAAACTTAGGTTATAACAAATATAATTGAAAAATGAGACATAAATGACTAGGCTAATTACTTTGGTGTTGATGTAATAAGGCAATACACGTTTGTGCTTAAATCAAGAAGATCATAAAAGGGAGAAATAGTGATTAAAGAGTCTATAGCAAGAATGCTATTGGAGAAGTTGAATTACTTTGCTCAAGATCAAAGAGTCCATCAGAATACCAAATGGGTGCTTACAAGTATATCATTGTTCGAGTTAAAGAGAGGGCTTTGGTGTGACATCAATACTAACTCATAAGTTAAAGGGTAGAGTGGGCGCCTCTACATCCTACCGTGGATAGTGTTAACGACAACTAATTAAACCTCCAAAGAAAAGTCACAAATCCACTTGAGATGTTCCCTCAATAACTAATCAAATAATGAGTATTATGATGCTTCAAGTGTGAAGATGAAAGAATCTTTATCACAACCTTTTTGGTCTCAAAGCTAAAAATCTTTGATACCTTCCAAAGCCAAAACTAAACAATGGGACACCAAATGATGTCATCCTAAGAATGTGGATGAATCATTGTACAATACCTAACTCTCTAAAGCACTATAAAAGACAACTAAGTTATTTTGTTAAGAGCAAAATATCATGTTACTTTGACTTCAAATTGTTCAAGCATACTTGAGAACTTCATCACAACTTTGAATTATGAGGTCTCAATGAGAAGGTGTTTGAACATATCACACGGCAATATATAACTCATGAAGATTCATCAAATCACACAAGTCAAAGAAAAAACATAGAGAGAGAGATTACGTGCATCAAAGAAGGATACTTAATCATATGTTGGTGGAGATCATTGATTGTATGCAACTTTTGTATTAGACGAAAGCTTTAATAAGTTTCCTCACTAATAGTTTGAATCCAAGCCATATTGTAAAGAATGAGGTATCATAGTGCATCTCAGCATGCTAGTAGACTCCCATTTCTTCCCTAGAGTTATAAGTTTAGCACAATTCTTTCCAAAGCTAGTAGACTCCCTTCCATTTCTTCCCGGGAGTTAAAAGTTTAGCACAATTTTTTTTAAAGCTAGTAGACACCAAAACAAAGCTATGGAAATGAAGTGGGTATGTGAACAAGCTAAGTGAAAAAAAATTATATGTTACACCAAAACATTGTGGGGTACGTGAGATTTTTCATGATTAAAACTAAGGTAAACATGTAGATTGACGTTACTAAGGACATCTACAACTTAAGTAGGGAGAATATGTTGGACTAAGTGACAACTATTGTAAATCATATGTGAATGTGTTCTAGTATGTCATTCGTCATTCTTTTTTACTTCAAACTCACCATAGGCATTCAAGCCCATGGGAAAATGTAAGGAGTGATATTGAGTTATCAAGTCTGATGCAAGGATCGCAAAAGCATGCTATACCGTTCGATTTTTATGATATGGTACCGGTCCAGTGGCCAACTAGCCCCAGAACGCATGTGCACGATCGCAGGCGAACAGCGGAGGGAGGCCGCAAGTGGCATGGAAGCTTTGTTACCGCCTGCTAATCGTACCAATGCTGCCCGATTTATATGGTACGTATTAGTCAGGTGACTTACCCAACCGAGTCGCTGGACCGGTTTTGCGAACGTTTAGTCTGATGTCTATAAGTTTAAAACTAAAAATTCTTTGCTTTCTATCTATCCCTTCTAACTTTTACCTACTTTTTTGTTTTTGTACCTTCCTACACAAAATTATCTATACTCTTCACGTAGCCATATAACATGGGGTGTTTCAAACATTTCAAAACACTCGAGCATATTACCATAGAGCTAATAATTTTAATTATTATGCAGATTCCTAAGGCAAAATCTAAATCCGACAATATGCTTACAGTTCTGTACATATCATGTAACATGCTAAATGCATCTTCGACAATCTTCACTTGTTTGTTTGATTTCTATTTTGCTGGCAAGAATATAAGTGGAAAGATGACATGTCCACAAAATATTAAATCATAACATGAACACTTCAACTCTACTTACAACAATAACTGCAAAACATCCATCAACATACCAGGCAGGTATAAGTAGCCTGGACTTGTTGATGCATTTTGTGCCAGGTCTCCTCATGGAGACTGTTGCAAAGCCTATATAAAACGTTCAAAAACTACCTCGCCAACAACAAGTAGCAACAAGACAGGAGAAAGTACACTGTAGCAACAAAAGTTTACAGCATTTGATGCTTACTGAGAAAGTAAGCGTATAACTTTCTTCTGTATCTTTGTTTTCTTATCCCTGGTTTCTAACATACGCGAGGTTCTGCAGCTCCTCAAATGCATCCATAGTTTCTGTGTCAAACCCTCCAGCAAACTGCAAATACAGAAGCTAAATTTAGCTGGCCATGCTTCAATATAAGATGGTTAAAAGAAATAGATAATCCTTTCATTGAAGAACTTAACGATCGAACAAAATAATTTATGATATTTTTATTTTTCTTGTAAACTTATTTAACCGGACTCAAGTCAATTTTTATGAACAATCCAAGGTTTTACCTATATGAACTTTGTGTTAAGGAGTTTAATTTAGAATACATATATAATCAAATTAATACTTTTCTATCCCACGGTTAATTCGTTTCTATTTTCCAATAATCTGAAATAACCTTTGTTAATGTTGATGAAAGCTGACTTTCTATGTTGTATCCGGTATTTAACTATTTGAATGTCCCTTCTGGTCTTTTGATGTTTAGACTCTGCTCCCTCTTTAAGATATGTAAGTTGTTCTTCCTCCAAGAATTTCACATCATTCCTCATACATTGCTAATTTTGAATTGCAAAAGGTCCAAGTTTGAAGATTATGATTCTTCATTTTATGGACTATTTATTTGAAGATTTATAATATTGTCATAGCTTCTTGATCTAAGCAAATATATTACATAACAAACATTCTAATCTCCTATGTTCATTCAGATTCCCAAGTCGGAAATACGCTTTAAAGGCTTTCTCTATGTAGTAATACCTTCAAAGGAATTTCAGACTTCACGAAATAAATAAATCCTTATCGCAGTTTAAGATGAGATCACAAATGAGCCATAAAATTACAATTTGAACAACATTAAGGCTGGTATTAGAAGCTAATGTTAGATCTATGTTATTCAACATTCTAGAAAAAGACAAAATCAACTATGAGAAAATGATTCAACGACATAAATTTCTCCTGAAGACTGCAAGTAAAAAGTACTTTTATCATGTTGTTTATGCTTGAAGGAATTATAATTTCATTCACTTGGTACTTAACCTTCAAGATAATCCTGTTTCTAGGTTGGATTGATTGTTGTAAGTTCCATAAAAACATCCTTGGAGTTGATATTCGTATGTGACACAAACAGGGCAACAGTATCAAAAAACTTTTTTTTTTCTTCAACTAATAAGTTCTCATCCCCAACTAGTGTGATTAGATGGATCAAAGCTTGTGTTTCTAAACCACAGTTCTGTATTTCTAATAATAAGGATGTGGGTTTTGAGAGTCCTTAAAGACAGGCATGAATGCTCTGTGGCCACGTATATGTTACCGTGCATTTTTTTTTCGGAACTCTTGGTTGCTAAACTTGAGAATGGTTTACTCTTCACATATTCTGCTCTGATTCAATTACTACTAATTGACTTCTGCAGATGATTCATTATTTTTTTCCAAAGCTAATATGGAGACAACTCGAGTGCAAACAAGATTCAGCGGCTGCTCCCTCAATGTCACCACAAGATTTGAAATGATCTTTCTATCTTGATTGAGTTGGCTTACAGTCCAATCTTAGTAAGCCAAGTGTTTTCTTCTCGGTCAAGTGGGTTGAAGTGTTAAAATTCTTATTGTGGAATATTTGAGTATGTTTAATGGCTCTCTTCTAATTAAAATCTAGGACTTCTGTGCGACTTGGTGCATGAGTATGTTTTGTTACCCCTTTTGGAAAGTTACATAGGTAATATATGACGGTACTTGGAATGTCATTCCTCGCATTTCTTCTTTGTGATATATCCATGACAATATTTGACAAGTTTCTGTTCTTGACGTCCTACTTATGATACTTTTGGTTTATTGGTACTATTATCCCTTAGTACCACATTGTTTGGGCCTATACTGGTACTATTGTCCCTTCTGGAGAAAAAGCAATCGGTTAAAAGTCCTTCCAGGTCAGATATTGAATCAAATAATGACTTGCAATCGTTATATCTTTTCTGTTTCAAAATCCAACAAAAAACCAATTATTTGAAAAGAAACATCTTCACCACGAGTTACTTCTCGTACCTGATGAATTCTGAAAGCAAATCTCACGCCTTGAAGAAGCATATACTCCAAAGCCGGGTCTTTGTTCGAGACTCCCATCACCTGGAGCTCAGTTGCTACTCTTTTCATATACATTTTAGCCAGCTTTACTGATCCAAATTTTATCTGCAACCATCAAACTCATGATATTAGTGGCAAGAAAATTAATAAAATCTCTCATACTTTTAGTTCCCTTTCATATTAACAAAAATGACTTGACTCAAGATTAGGCTGTCCAATTCTTGTATGTTCATATTAATATATACCAGACTGGTATATCCTAGTCGGTATCGATTTATACTAATATACAATACCAACGGGACTTTTTGATACTTTTAAGAAGATATATATGATATTGACTATATTGGCATAAGATTAGATTAATATGCACCATCCATATCAAAAGTATAGACTATTTATTAAGAAATCATGGTTCAAATAAAATATTAAGTAAAAATGTCTAGAATAAATAATTGGTCATATGAGGTACGGAGAGCGAATCTAAAGATCATCTGTTGTAAGAAACATAGAAGGAAGCCTACGAAAGTACGAAGAAATTTGTCATATATGCCATTGATATGTCCAATGAACTTGTACCTTGCTAATAATACCGCTGTCCATCATCCACTCTGTTGGAATGTGGAATTCCTTGCAATGTCTTATCATCACATCTCTTGTTCGAAGATGATCATAAATGTTGCGCTCTACCCTATTTGAAAGCAAGAGAAGGAAGAAGTTGGTGCCAAGTACGGTCCATTAAGAGCAATGTGGAAAAGAAAAAAAAAATAAAGCTTTACTTTTCAGATAATGCAACCATCTTTTTCAATGCAATATCACAAGGGAGACGAGGATCATCCTCATAATTTGAAACTTCTGAATCCAGTTTCTTCAGATCCCGATATCCAAAAGCTGCTTCTCGCAAAGTGTCGGCTTTCTTCTCAGGCCAATCGAAGTGCTTTAACACTGCCCTTTCGTCAACCTTCAAAAGGTACAAAATGAATTCAAAAGATTGTTACAGATGCTAGGGGTGCTAACACAGTAATCAAGCATGCTTACCAGAAAGCATAGTTCATCATCAAGCCACTTCACAAATGCAACAACATCTTCGATATCATAATAAACGGCATCATTGACTTCCTTTATTAGAGACCTCACAAATTCACCCTGCGTTTCTACATCTGCTTTTATCTAATATTGCCAAAAAAAAAAAAAAGAGAACTGTTAATTTAATTTTTAATGAAAGAAAATGAATTTAGAATGAGAATCACAGTAATTAATTGTTTCATACAGCCAACAAGTGGGAAGACCGGTTCTCTATTTCTCCAATCATGCTGCTCCGAACATTTGCAAAGTTTGGTACATCACAGATTCCTCCACCGGTGGAATCCTTCTTGGAGTCTCTTCTCATGAGAGAATGATATAACTCTGCCACCTGTGGAGCTCTCTGCACCAACCCTGTCTTTCTACTCGAGGTCTTGCGAAACGCAGGTGGGGGTGGGGGTGGGGGTGGAGGAGGCGGCGGTGGAACCTGAACTGACCCATCTGCTTTGACTGTATTAGACATAGAAATGGAAGGCTTCGGAGGAGGATTTGGTATTCGGAGTGCACGTTTTCCAATATCCAAAGATGCAAGCTTGCATATTTCTGCTTTGCTTGTTGAGAATCTCGGACTTTGAACGCCGCACAGATCATATTTTTGTGCAAGAAGTAAGTGCTTATCGCTCGTTCCACGGAAATCCCCAGGAATAGAAGCTTCGTTATGCAATTCCTTTGAAGAAACAAAACTATCTGATTGCCTTCTCTTGTTAATTCTGATTTCTTCTGAAACTCCCTTTGGTCCACTGATAGAATGTCTGCGTAAAGGGCTTCTTCCTTCTTTGGCCTCTATCCAGTCTTTATCCAACAAAGTTTCACACTCCGCTATTCTAACGTCTTCATTGTTTTCAGACCATTTCACTAACCTCTTGACAAAGCCTACTTGATTAGAATTACATATTTGGAGAGGCACAGGTTTGCTTGGAGAATATGGCAATGTTTGCTGATCAGTAACTGTTGTGGTGACTCCAGCGTTATGGCGATTAAGTTCATCATGTAAATCCGATGTCTTATTGGATGATTTATCTGAGTTGCTGAGTTCATGACGTAAGCATGAGTTGACCCAACGAAGATAAGCAAGTTCCTCAACCTCATTGAGCCTACTCATCTGTAGACCCTCAACTTGTTTGCATAGGCTCTCGTTTGTATGCTTTAGCAATAATGCCTCAGCTTGAACCTTTGCCAGAATATCACTCTGTAAGCAGTATACAGAGAGGAAAATTGGATCAGTTTTTTTTAATAAAATGCAATTTACATTAACATGCAAAATTTTCAAGTTTTGTACCTCCGTGACCTTTGCAAGTGCAGCGAGTTGGGATTCAGCTGAGGAAAGCCTAAATGCTAGGTTTCGCTTTTGAAACTGAAGCTCTTTGTTTATCCGGCGCAGTTCAACAACTTCAATTTCTATTCTTTTGTATGATGGATTCTGTATTTGTGCAATTGAATCAGCCGATGGATGCTCATAACCTTCTAGCCTGAAACTTCCATCACAGTCCTGCCAGATCGAGGGTAAGGAGGATAATTGTTCCAATATACTCGAATTTTCAGTTTCCAGGGAATTGACTTTGGTCGTGAGTTTTTCCACCTCAATTCTCTTCGTATCAAGTTCTTTCTCAAGCTCCAAGACCCTTGGGTTTTCCTTGTTCTGTAGCAGTTCAGACTGCAATGTGGATTCCCTTTCTTTAGACTCTCGAAGGAGTTCCCTCAATCGATCTAACTCTATAAATAGATCAGGAGAAGCAGTGCTGGTGGTCCGATGGCAATCAAATACGTGAGGATGAACCTGAGCAGCATTAGCTGAGCAAGGAAAGTCACTAACAAGAGATCGTTTCACCCGAGAATGGTATGACACATGGTGGTTCTTCTGGCTTAAATTTTCAATACTCACAACAGGTTGCCTCTTGTTTGGAATCGATGCCTGCTGTTTTGTTCTCTTATCTGTAGTAAAGCCTTTAACAAAGCTGGATCCCCATGAGGAAGAAGACTTTGGCTTCACAGGATTTCCACTCGGTTTGACATTGGAGGAAATAACTTGACCATGTTCAGAGGACTTGCCAAATTTCATTCTAGCGTTGGATAAAATATCTTCCCTCATTTTGATTCCCCAAAACAGCTAACCTGGATAACTTAATTCACCTAATGACAGATGAATGCTTAAAAGTTAGAACCAGCAATATGTTGATCAAATCGAACAAAAAAAATAATAATAAAAAACTCATTTATCACAATTTATTTTCAGAGGCTATGTACCTTCGCCATAGAACTTTAAAGAACTAGTCATCCATGACTTGCTAAGTTGAGAACATCAAAGACATGGGTTTTACTTTCACCAGTTAAACCAGACTAAAACTAACAGAGGAGACTATGAAACAAATTGGAAAGAAATCTCGAACATAGCTATTAGAAGCGAAGAAAAAGGGAACACTATCTTTCTGATTTTCAAAGAGGAAGCCCATAATATATCGGAGTAAATTTTGCATTAGACATCGTATGAGTTCTAGCTCAAGCAATTACTAAGTGGAAACCCATAATAAAGTTCCACGATTGATGATTTCCAGGAACTGAGAATTACACCATCTATCATATATCCGAAGCTCGAAACCCTCAAAAAGCTCGATCGAGAAGAAAAGAGCAAACCTACCAAACTTCTCACAAGCTCCATGCGCGACTTCCAAAAGCAGCGGCCCCCATTAATCTGAAACAAGTGTTTGAAGAACCAACTGAAGTTGAAGCTCCGACTTTGCGAGCTCAAATCGACATTCAACGGGATTTTGAAGTCGCACCTTGCTCTTCCCAAGAATTAGGAGTTCACCGGTGCTCCAGATTCCAGAACAACGCCTCCTAGGGAACCCCCAACAACGAACGGGAGGCGAAGAGGAACAGGCTCAGAATCCTGTCCCGCAATGGCTTGTTGGTTTCTGCTCCATTTTCCGCATTGATTTTTCCCTTTTACTTCATCTCTGGAGCGGATTTCACTACACGACGCGCCGAGTTCGAGGGTCTTGTGAGCACCGCTCCTCCTTGGGGAATGGGGAGGAGGCGAGGAAAGCTGCGTACGGGCGAGTGCACTTTTTGAAGATGTTTCAAAGTTTGAATTTTGAAAAGGTACCGATAGCCGTAGACATTAGCGGGCTCGATAGTTCTTTTCGAAAATCCGTACCTGATAACAATTTCCAACCCGATCCAATAGCCGTAGACATTAGAAGTTTAATTTGTTGGACTATCACCTTCCCTTCATTAATCTCATTAAAAGTTTCATCGTATTATCATAATATTTATCTTTTTAACTTTTTTTGAGTGATTAGAGAATTAATTAATTAATTATTCAATCAAGGATTTCTAAAGTTGATGTGCTTAGGGGCATTTATGGAGAGTGATTGGCTTCAATTGGATAGTCCGTTCTGAAGAATGAAGATCAAAGCGTCAAGATCCGAACCATTATTAATGTAGGTTGTTGGATAGCTACATTATTAGATCAATTGAACTTGAATTGCTAAATTTTGCCGACACTCGTACTCACTAAATTAAGCATTTAATTGCCTTAATTTATTTACATGAAGATTAATTTTTTTCTATATTCCTTTTTCTTTTTCTTTTTACACATATTAATGATCACAAGCTCTAGTAGTTATTTTTTCAACCTCATAACCATTTTGTTCTTTCTACTTCCTCTTTGTATGCTTCCCCCTTAGTTTCATTTCTACTCTTAAAAAGACTCAAACAACCATCTAATTTATCATTTTAAAATTAAATAATTTAAATGTTAGTAATCGAATAATATTTTTAAAGATCATTGCCTTCTTTGTTGTTTCAAAGTTTGACCTACATGATGCCTTTAGTCAATACGAGTGGAATGCCATTAATTGGACATGGTAACATCTACTATAGTCACTTATTAAATATAACGTGTGCTAGTATTATATGAGGCCCCATAACTCAAAATTAAGTAGACCAAGAAGAAAATAGGTGCTCAAGGTAAGTAATACTAGAATAGTTTAATAACCCAATCACTTTTAAGTGACCAGCCACATCTACCATAGAACTTAGTCCCACATCTACCATAGAACTTAGTCATTTGGATAGTGCCTAAGGCTGTGTTTTCTTGGACGAAAAACTGAGAGAAAAAAATAGAAAATCCATTGAATCTAGACGAAAAATGCTACTAGATTCAATGTGTTTTCTTTTTTTTTTTCCTCCAAATTTTCTGTCTAAGAAAACCCAACCTTAAGTGATACAAGCTCAAGGCCCAATCTCTTAAAGGAATTGGGATGAGATGCCTTGAAATTTGGTAATTCAAGTGGTTGGAGAGTGATCTAAGCACAAGTGTAGTCCTTGACCTCCAAGATGGATCAAGCCAAAACACTACTCTCATTC
The DNA here is from genome assembly GCA_027563935.2 of Costus lasius. NCBI lineage: Eukaryota > Viridiplantae > Streptophyta > Magnoliopsida > Zingiberales > Costaceae > Costus > Costus lasius. Next base: position 21,376,359 of record CM050450.1, on the reverse strand, counting down.
AAGAAGCCTTAGCTTACTTAAGGGTGCTAGGAATTATGCCAAAGTTGTTCACATAAGCCCCACCCTTGCCACTTATGCGCATATGGTAGTTACATAGGGAGAAGAACAAGAACAATTATGCAAGGAGTTCAACTTTATGTTTCATATTTTGATGCACTTAGGTGTGTGTTGTATGCAATATTATTGTTTCCCACACAATATTTGATGCTTAAATATTTGGCATGTGTTATGTTATGAGGCTTCCCTATAGTATATACTCAAAGGCTCACATGCAATGGTTTAGCAAGATAAAATTCAACATCTTGAGAATATAGAATAATACAATTCAAGCTCTTATATTAGCTCAAAATTCATGTAAAAGCGCATTTGGGCTCTTACTATAGGTTCAAACTTTATACAACAATAATGGTGTAAGGCTTGAGAGGTAGGAGGATAGCTTGACATAATAGCCTCGAACTAAATGTTTAGCCTTGAGAAGAGGCTATAACGCTTATGAATATAGGATAAGACACATTAGAGCTTATGAGAGTACGCTCAACCTAGGGCTACATATGAAGATGCTCAACTACATGATGAGGCTCAATGGTTTATGGGTATAGAATAGGATGTATTAGAACTTCTAAGTGAAACCTTCCTAGTGTTGCATTTTTTTAGTTAGTACCAATTTAGCTTGTGGGTGGCTAAGAAAATAAAAGTGTTTGCTTCTATTTTCCATGTTTTTAGGGCTTGCTTAAATTAAAAACATGTTTGCAATGCATTGTAAATAAGGCTCTTAGTATTAAAATCGTATAACAAGGAACATCCCTCTTCCTCATCCAATGAGGTTAGTGTCGACTATATAATTTACCCATGGTTATTTGGTTTGACGGGGACTTAGAGGTAAATTTACTCATAGTCTTAGGATAAACACTATTTTTTATATTATTCAAGACAGGGTGGACCCCAAGAAATCTTCCCTCGATTGCTTCCACTATAGGACTCCAACCTTTTTACCTTTGACCATTACCTAATTTGAGATATATTAGCCTACTTTCTTTGAGCAAGATCAAATAGCTTGCTAGAGTCTTCTTTACTTTGACTAGAGCAATTTTCTTGATAAAAGTCTATATAGAAGTGCATAAACAAGGATTGAGTCATGGGCCTACTCTATTTGTTGGGCTTTGTAAGCGAACTAATATATGTATTGCGTTAGCAACTCTTGCTTCATGACCATTAGCCTTGTCATGGTCTTACAAATGGAGTGGTTTTCTATGATTGGTTTCGAAGACTTGTGCCAACTAGTTCTATGATAGCCCTTACATAAGGTGAGAAAGAAGTAAAGTTTGACTCACTATGACATCTAAAGAGCCATTCAGCCTAAAAAATTAAGAGCACATATGTCTACAAGTAAAATGATAAATCATATGAAATTTAAATAAAATATGAGTCTTGTCAAATTAGGTTGGGTCAAGATTGGAATCATGGCTAGAGGCCCGGCCATTGAGCAAAGTGTAACCGACCATGTCAAGCAAATTCCCAAATAGTGGGTTCATGTCATGAGGCCCCGGCTTGATCAAATGTAAGAGTTTTTGTTTGAGTGGATATGATGATTTAATAATTAATGCACTTGTTAGGTTGTAGGAGCTGTTCTGATAACACTTGCATACCAACTCTCACCAATTATTGTTCTACTCTTTCTTAGTGATGCCACCTACCACCTTCCTCTCTTTTCTTCTCACCAACCCTAATTATTTGTTTTGGATGTTTGTGTCTCATTGCAATTTGCCAATTCTGATTAAACACTTTCCTAATTTCTAATTATTTATAATAATAATAATAATCCATAAAGCAACACCAACACCATCTATCAAATAATTTTAACTTCTAAAGCAATATTTCTTAAAAAAATAATTAAGTTGTGTATTAGATTTTTATAATTATTTACAATAATAATTCATAAAGCAACTACAAAACTAGCTTTTTTTAAACATTTTACCTCTATGTCTAATAGACTATACTAACTAGACTCAACTTTACATTTAGTTAGAGTATATACATAGAATTTAGGTTGCCAATTAGGCTTGATTGGCTACCCATATTGCCCTATTCTCATCAACTAGTAGTGTTCACACATAAAAGCAACTCAAAACTTAAAAAAAGATATATAGCATGTTTAAATAAAATGAATAAAATTAAATTTAACAATATATTCAAATCTTATAATTCTTATGAAAGAAAATTAATGTAACTAAACTAAATTCTTGATGTAACAAGACCAGTATATTTTATTTTTCAAAAAGATTGATGTAATCAAGTAAAAACAATTGTTGAAAGGAATTAAGATGAAAGATTTTACAATAGAAATTAATCTCTTAGCAACAAAAGGGCAAGTATGCAACGTTGTTTAAACAAACATATAGTTCCAAAATGCAAATAATTAAGTTGAATAATAAACTAGACTTGTGATGAATGTACAAGTATGATGACTACATATGGAACAATTTAAAATGAAAAGAAAGGCACCGACATTTAAGTAGCTCTCTTCCAAAAGCAAGGTGCCCTTAATATGAGGGAGGAAGAAATTAAATAATAGACTAGTAATAGAGAAAATGATACATGATGATGTTTTAAGTCAATGAGATTGGAAAAAAAAGATCATCAATAGCACACTTAAAGAAAAGCTAAGTGATTATGGGTAGCCAATCATGATGAGTTGTTTGGTGAGGAAAACTTTTAATTATGATCAGAAATTAAGTCACTTTCTATGGAAGTACAAAGACACAACATCTAACACCCATAATCATTCACAATTGGTAGCATGAGCTTATCTAGAAGGTATATTTAAAGGAAAAGAAAAATCTTATAAATGTCCCTTTCATAAGGATCTTTAAATATCGAGATACTATCCTATCCTATCTATTCATTCTATATAATTATTAAATTCTTTATTTTATATTCTATTTTTTATTCAAAGTTGAAAAGATTGGATTGCTTCATAGAATGAATATGATGATGCTTTAATGATACCCTAGATAAATGGGCAGCCTACATAGGATTTCTTTTTATTTTTATTTCTTGGAGAGAATCCAGTGGAGAGAAGAGAAAATACAATAAATTCTGTTGTGGATTCTCTTCAAAGAAATAGATCCTTAAGTATTATATTCAAAGAAATTAAGAAATTAATATTTGCGAATCCAATGTGTAGTAGAAGGTTGATGAAATTGTGTGCATTATTAACCTAAATGTAGAACAAGCATGCTATTTCTAGGTGTATCCTAGCTCAATGAGACCTTTCTTGGAGCATGCAAATGAGTGCCTACCATATGCTTCGCCGTCACCCTTATCAGCATAAGTTTAAATGGTTGAAAATATTTCTTAAATGTGGAATCTTTGCAATTCATGCGAGTCTAGAACGACATTTTTGGACCAATTTTTGATTTTTAATTTAATCGCAATCTTCATAATTGTTTCATCGCATTCAATTTCTTAATGAAATAAAAACAAAAAATTTTTTGTTAAAATTTATTCAACACTATAATAGAAATTAAAGAAAAAAAAAAGTTCATCTTAACATTTTTTTATTAAAAAAATCTAATCAAATACTAAATTATACAACATGATTTTTTTTTTTTTTGGATTTGACTAGTATGTGAAAGATTGAGGATAGATGAACTATTTTTTACATTAATGTTAAATTCTACAAAATAGTCTTTATGCCATGAAGTAATTTAATATTTTAATTTTAGTAAATTGAACAAGTTAATATTTGATGTTTAATAATGATTTCTTGATTTGGGCTATGCTAAAGTGAATGAACAAAGATGGATTCAAATATTAAATTGACATGATAACATTGATGGTTGAGATGTTAAATCATGTCTAGCAAAATTTAATTTGATGACGTGGATATTGAATGATCCTAACATAATATAATGTAATATTATTTTCTTTTTACAAAAAATAAAAACAAAAATAATAAAATAAAAAATAAAATATTTACTTGAGCTGCCTCTACTTCTTCCTTTCGAAAATCAAAAAGCTCATTCACAACGGCTCGGTACAAACTCCATCTACGTGTATCTAAGTCACCTCCACTCTCTCCTTGCTTTTTCGTTGACAAGAGGTACTGCTGCACTGGCAAAGAGTGACTTTTATCACTTCTTCTTCCTAATTCAAGGAATCCTTCTCAGGTTTTCTTGATCGGGATTTGGGGACATTCGTGAAGTCAAAGATTGATTTAGGATGTGGTTCAGCCGTTTTTGTGCACCGCCCTGAGTGTCCTGTTTCTGTTGCGGTTTTTTTGGGATCAAATGCTTCCTCGGTAGGGCGTTTCTAGACAACTAGCGGTGGCATTTGAGTTGGCTTTAGCTTCCTCTACCGGTTCGAGGTTTTGTGCTCCATGTAATGTTGAATTCTGGTGCCCCCTCGTTAGATTCGAGTGAAAGTTGTTGCCTTTTTCCGTTGTAAATTTGCTTTCTCATTGTTCTTCTCATTATGCGATTAAAGATGATATTTTTCTCTAAATGATCAAATCGGTGTCTTTCATCTTAATTATTGTGCCTGGCATTCCTTTGTTTCTGCCGTCTGGACAATGCTTTAGCCTTTCGTGACTTTTTAAGATTTGATACTCTTCGGTTAAAGATATACATCTGTTATTTGTTGTTCTACTTTATCAAGTTGATTTTTGGTGTTTACCTTTGCTACAACAGTATAAACTGATTGGCTGTTGGACGATCTCTTCGTTGCGGAAGAGAGCACTTGTCTGTTCATAATTGAGCTTTATTATGAAGGACAATCTTCCCATGCCCACCAACAGGAGTAGAACTCAACCTAGGGCTGCTAGACCTTGGCCCCTTTCAGGTTGATACATTGTTCATTGGGGATATAAGTTTTCTCCACTATTTACTCGATATTTTTTTTATTGCTGATCTTAGGGGTGAATTGTTTTCATACATATATTTGGATCTTTTGGATGCTTCCTTAACGTTCTAAAATTGCATCTACTTAGTTAATATTTTATATTTTAAGATTTTGTCTCCGTATTTCCTCTTATTGTTTCCATATCAATCATAAATTTATGTGCTTTATCTTTTATTTACTTTTGGCAGCGATGGACTATTCAGATTCAAGGCGCAAGCCTCATATTTTTGGGAAACTTCTTATTGCAGTTGTTCTGGCAGCCTTCTGCATACTGATTTTAAAGCAATCCTCGGGGTTTAGTGGCACCAGTGTGGTAGGTTTTTATCTTATTTACTGTCTAAGTCATACTTTAGGAGAAGCTTTCTTTATACATAGAACTTAAGATGCTTCAGTTTTTATGAACTCGTTTGTTTTCTGTAACAAGTCAGAAACAGCCATATTATCCAACTACTGAGATCATTTACACATCTTTTTCCAACAATGGATTATGCATTACGAAACTTCACTGGAGTTCAACTGTTGATGAGTTTAATCAACATTAAAAAGTCAATGGTTCTACTTTACAATCAATAATGATAATGTTCAGCAAGGAAAACATAATTTAAGTGTACATCCGCCAGCATTATCTTCTAAAATTTTCAGCATTCTGAAATGTTTCTGAAGCCAAATGTGCCAAATTGTCTGTAGTATTGAGTGAATTAGTTTTCTCAGGTGATGTGTTTGAGATTGGTTTGATCTTATAATGTCTTCCTTCAACTTCTAGTACGAGAATCAATTAGATTTGAACAATATCAAGAAAACTGTGGCAGGCATTGGATCTATTTCTTAAGGAGCAAGATCTAACTTGTTGCATGCACCACTTTTCTCTTTTGGGCCTCCTTTAACCTATTCTTCACCGTTCAAATTTAATCCTTGAGTTTTATAAAACGCTACAATAGTGTTCTTGAGGTAGCATGAGAACGGAAGTTCACATTGCTTCTGGTGTATTTAAAATTATTTTTGTGTTACTTGTAATTATTAATTGGACAAATATTACACTTTGGACATTCTTATGTTGTATGAGTTGAATGGCTGGAAGTCCAACACAGGAATTGCATGGCTGGAAGTCCTACACAGGAACTAGTATGTAATATTATTATTCATTAGTTGCCTTTATGTTATTATTAGATCATAATCGTATACATTGGGTCATTTTCTAATAGCTTAAGTTTTTTTGGACAATTTATCATTCAAATTTATTAGGCGTAAGAGCTAATGTTTATGAGTTGAAAACCCTTGTATGTTTATTTTGCTAGATATTTCTTGTTGCTTCTGTGGATCACTGCTACTATTTTACCTTTTTAGTTAATTGGGAAAACATTACACTCTGGAAATTCTTTTGTTCTATGAGTTGCATGGTTCACATTCCACAATGATAACTAATGTGCGTCATCATTCTTGGTTTATGTAATATGTATTGCTAGATCATAAATATTTGCATTGAGTCACTTTCTAATAAGTTAAAATTTTGGAATAATTGATCACATTTAACATGGTGCTAGAGCTAATGATTACGAATTCTAAACCTTGTAAGCTTATATAATATGGTTCTCTGTACTCAAACTTTCTTCTCCTGCAATGCCCACAAATAATGTAGTTTCCTCATAAGGGGATTGTTAGGCATCCCTGGAGATTCTTATCGTCCTCCTTGTTTACTTTCTTCTCTTAGTACTTCTTTAGATATCTCTAGTATCTTTAATCTTACAGTTTTCTCGTCATGAGCCTGGAGTAACTCATATCTTAGTTACTGGTGGTGCTGGCTATATTGGCTCGCATGCTGCGCTTAGACTCTTGTTGGACTCATATCGTGTTACGATAGTGGTAACTCAATTTGCTAAGCTCAATTTGCTAAGCTCATCTCTATATTCTACTGATCAAGTATTTCTGACTGATTTTGACAGGATAACCTTTCCAGAGGAAACCTTGGAGCTATTAAGGTTCTCCAGCAGCTGTTTCCAGAGCCTGGAAGACTTCAATTTATTAATGCAGATTTAGGAGATGCAAGATCTGTATCCTGACTTGTTAATGTTAAACAATTTGACAAATAAAATTACTTTTTCTCTTGTTTTAACCTAAAAATAATCTTTTAGCTTTTTCCTTAACAAACATATTAGGTGAATCGGATATTTGCTCAAAATGCTTTTGATGCTGTTATGCATTTTGCAGCCGTAGCTTTTGTTGCGGAAAGCACACTTGAACCTCTAAGGTATAAGTATTTACCATGTAGGATATAGGAAAATCAGTAAGAGGATTTTGTTTTCTTATCTGTCTTTATTGCTGTAGCCTGGCTAATGATAGTTTAAATATAACAATTCCTACATATTTTTTTTAACCCCTGGATTTAGTTTCCAATGCAAAATCTATATACAGTTTACTGGGAAACCCTAGCATTGAGCATTGTGTTTGGTCAAATTTGATCAACATTAGTCAAGTTATTTTGGCTAAGTCAAAATTGGTCCACATGATTTGATGGGTACAATGAATACAACTCCTATAAACTTATCCGAGAACTAAAAAAGGAAATGAGTAGAGAGATGCTCATATCTTATTTTGCATCCAATCTTTTTATGCTTGCCCAATATTGATCCAAGTCCAAGCTGATCCAAGAATGTTTGAATTTGTCAAATAATAATTGAAGATTGCCCTACATAGTAACTATGTGTCTGAATAATTGGCAACTGATCTAAATTGGCCAAATTGATCACCCACTATCGTTATAGAAACAAAGAAAAATTATGAAAATAACAAAAGTTATCGTGTCTTCTTATCATTCTAACTCACACGTCTCTTATACCGTATTTACCCTCTTAATCTTGCAAAAAGGTTGAATTTAATCCCTTGATTTTCCCTCATTACATCTTATTCATATCTCAAGTATTTTAAAGAATATTTAATTTTCATTCATAGCATCCTCTCACCCATGCCTATATTTGAAGCCTGTTATTATGATGGAAAAAATGAACAATGGGAGGGCAAGGAGGAGAAGAAAAGTAAGACCACTTAACTGTAATACTCTACCATGTCAAGGTTCTATTATATCACATTAATATTGTGTTTCCTGGTGAGAAAAGAAAATAGGAAGGAAAGAAAAGTAAGGTGGAAAGAAAAGTGAAAGGATAGAAATAATTTTTATTTTCTTTCTCGTATTTCCTTCTTTAGGCTGTGTTTTGTTAGAGGGGAAGAAAAATAGGGAAGGAAAGAAAAATAGTGGGGAAGAAATGAAGACACGTGAGTTGTAGCTGCACAGACGAAATAGAGAAAGGAGATGCACGAGTGGCGAGGGATGACAGGGAAGGAGGAGAGGCGGCAGTTCGGGCGGAGCGGCAGGGATGCGCAACAAGGCGTCGGAGCTCGTGGAGGGGGCAGCAGCGGCGGGCGAGCTCGTGGTGGTAGCAATGGCAACAGTGACGGGAGGAGGCTGGCTGGGAGGCGAGGAGGGCGACGCAGAGGTTGGAGGGTGAGGAGAGGATGGCGATAAGGGCGACATGGAGGTTAGCTGGGAGGCGAGGGTGATGCGGAGGCTGGAGGGTGAGGCGAGGATGGCGACCGAAGGCTGGCTAGGAGGTGAGGGTGATTGGAGGGACCAAAGGCTAGCTGGGAGGTGAGGGCGACTGGAGGCTAGTTGGTGAGGTGAGGATGGCGACGAGGAGGAGGCTGGCTAGTAGGCGAGGATGGTAACACGGATGCTGGAGGGTGAGGCAAAGATGGCTACTGGAGGCTAGCTGGGAGGCAACGATGACTAGAGGCTGGTTGAGAGGATGGCTAGTATGAGGAGCATGTTACGCATGAGGAGGGTCTTATGCCTTTTCTCCTCGAAGCGGAGAGAAACTAAAAGGGGAGAAAATGGGTTGTTTTTCTTCCTAAAATACACAACCTTATATTTCCTTAGGAGGAAAGAAAATAGAAAGGATTATTAGCTGTCACTTGCTAGTCGTCGACTACTGTGTCATTCTAAACAATAAGAACATGAACAATGAGTGACAAGATAGCAAACGGTGAGCAGTGAAGTAGCGAGGCGACAAGGGGGAGTGGTGAATAGGCTAGAGAGGAAGCGAGCAAGAGAGAGAGAGGGGTGAGCAGAGAGAGGGAGGGAGAAAGAGAGGGCATTTAGAAGAGAGGAAGAGAGCGACTGAAGAGAGGAGAGAGAGAGAGAGGGTTTCACAAGCAGGGGGATGGGGAGGAGTTCGTTAGCCGTGCCTGTCATGCTCCGGCGGAAAGCTAACCATCCCTAGCTGAGGGTTCCCCAGGGAGATGATAATATTGATAGGAACCAAAGAACTACAATAATCACATATTATTTATTAAATAAATAATCCAAACTTGACATCGAAATTTTATAACACAATCTCTAAATACATACTATCCAATTTGTAAACAAATCAACTGAAATAAAAACCAAAAGACAAATTATCTCATCTTGGGGCTGGTATATAGCTATCTACTCTATCCCTCCCAGAAGCTAACTCTGTACCTGGAAGAGAAACAAAGGAAGTTAGCAAAACGCTAAGTAGGAATCAAGAAAATGGTGAAGAAGCCAAATAACAAGATAATACAATGATTGTAATAACGATATACAAATAATATAAAGAATGTAGTATAAATCATCAAGCATGACCAACAGATCTCAATAATGAGCCGCATTCATTTTCAAAGTGTTTCCACTGTAGCTTACATAGTGGAACGACTGTCTTAAACAACCTGGAGTGCTGCGTTCAACACCTGGCAACCGTAGTATTGTCCTAACTGGCGGTACCCTGACCAGCAACCATATAGCTCGAAATCATCGGTAACTATATCTCACACAAACAGGCCACCGGAGATAAATCATCCAGTCTAGAGGTCAATATATTACGACTTTAACATCACAGATAATCAACTGTTCTACCATCAATCTTAATGTCAAGATATCAGATATCTCAATACAACTTTATTAACCATTCATATAGAAACCGAATATGACTAGATGAATAAGATAAATGAGGTCAACAAAATTTTAGAAACAAAAACAAGTAGACGAATTAAATAGATATCAGTGTCAATTAATTCTAATATATATGCATCATATATTAAATCAAAGGAATAAGCAACACACCATAACAAAGGAGTAGGGTAAGATTTCTACCTCAAGTGCTGATTTCCTGAATACCCTCTGAAATCACAATTATGTCCGCTTCTTAACTTTGAAAATCCAACAAAATTGTTTATCAAACGATGTAAGCCGATTAGTGGATCAATCACTCTATAACATAAATTTGTACATAAACTCTATCAATAAATATTCTAACATGAAAACTAAGTCTACCAACATGTAGAACACATCCCTAAACCTAGAGAACCGGTCTTGGATCAAGTGAACAGGACCTAAAACCCACTGAACTGGATAAGATTGCAGTGAACCGATCAGATTCACCCTGAACTAAGTCAGACCGACATTTAGAACTTAAATTACACAAAATATACACATCATCTAAAGCCACACAGGATACCATTGGATAGAAAATTTAATAAGCTTTCTAACGGCTACCTGAACTGGCCCAGATTCGACCGAATTGGGGTCGAACCGGTCCAAATTAATGCACTGGGCCGAAATTAAAATTGAACCGCTTTGATCTGATTCAAATCAATTTCAAACTCATCTGGGCCGGGTTTATTTCCAAATAAACCGCCCCAACCCGAAAAATTGAACCGGACCAGCCGCTCGCCCGCGCCGTCCAAACACCGCCTGACTTGCGTCCGTTACTTGCGCTAGCGAGTTACCGAGAGTGCTTTGAGCGTCCGTTGGCTGCCAAACTTCGCCAGTTTGTTCTTGATGACAAAGAGAAGCTCCACGACTAGCTGCGGCGAGGTTTCGAAGCTCGTTCGAAGCACTCACAACAGCCGCAGGTGCCGATGGTGGCGCCGCCGCCATTGACACCAAAAACTTAACCAAAGCCTATCTATACTCAAACATAACTTCACCAAAACTTCACAGAAGCAAACGTACCTTGCTACGAAGATGTATCGTAGCCCAGAACAGAGAAATCGTCGTCGTCGGTTGCACAGAAAGTGAAAATGACGCAAACTCCGGCGAACTCCTTCCTGCTTTGATTTCTTCCTTCTAGCGGCGCGTCCAAGCTCGAAGAGAGATTAGGGTTTTAATCTCCTCGAATTGAGTAGAAGCCCTCTAAAATAGATGCAAAACGCGGCCCAGATTAACAAGAGCGTGGCGGTGACTCAATCGCTGCAAAGATCAGGGAAGACGACGAGCTAACTCGTCGCCCTAAATAACTCTGAATCAAAATATAAATAAACTGGTGCAGTTTAATATTAAACTGCGAAATAGCCTGGTGGTTCGGTTGAACAAAAAAAGTTGTGTCGTGGGTTCGAGCCCCTGCGAACGCAAATAACGTTTTAATTAAAAACTCAATTTTTTTATATTAAAAATTCCCAAAAATTCTAGAAAAATTATAAAAATTCCAAAACATAAATTCTGAATGTTTCTAAAATTTAAATTAATTTAATCTTAGGTTATAACAGTGCCTGTGCTTTCTTTCTCCTTTTTTGCTTAATTTGGAGAGAAACCAAAATGAGAGAAAACTGGTCAATTTCCTCCTATTTTTCTCTCCCTGTAAATCAGTTTGCCCAAGGAAACAGTGGGTTTACTTATTTCTTTTCCTTCTCTCCATTTTTTCCCCTAAGAATCATAGTGTAAGGCCTTTTGCCATTATGTTAAGCCCAGGCCACCATGTCAAAGAGGCCCCACTACCATATTGAGGCAACTTCAAATGTTGCTAGAAGAAGAGAACACCAAAACTAAAGAATTTGACAAATTGCATATACTATATGCTCTTCTCTCTTAGTTCTAAAATTAAAATCAATATATGGGCAAGATCAAATCCTATTAAGTTATGATCTATCCAATGAGAAGACTGACTAATTAACTTGATGAACTAAAAATAATATTAGTTCAATTTTAAATGGTTAAGCCTAAGCTAATGGTAATGAGCTCTCTAAGTCTTATATACCATGAGTATTCTCATTTGACTTCAAATATGAGACTAAATTAGGATATCACAATCTCCGTCACTTAAGAGTTGACATACTAGTTAAGCCAAAGGCCTAACTCAAAGCCAAGAAGAATCCCTAGTTAGTAACATATGAAATTAGTCAAATGGTGTGGCTCCACCATCCCAAGGCAGCCTTTTCTTATTAAATCCTCACCATGCTAATGACTAGGTTTGCTTTGTTGTTAATTTGTTGTAACTCTCTTAATGAGAAAATTAATCCACTAACTTGATGTGCTTAAGTAATATGGTATAATTTAAAATGCTTAAACTTAAGTTAATGAAAGTAATCTTATTAGACATTATATGCTATGATAATTCTTCTTTCCTTTCTATATGAGTCTAAGTAGGGGTATAGCAACTTCCTCCACCTCCCTTAAGATTTTTTATTATGACCTACAAGAAAACTAACTCTCGATAAATTTGAGTCAATATGACCTAACTTGCTAATTTGTTGTAATCAAGAAAACTAATTCACTAACTTGATGTGCTTAAAGTAATATAACATAATTTAAAATGCTTAAACTCATGTTATTGGAATTAATCTTATTAGGTCTTATATGCTATGATAAATGAAAAACAAATGCCAAGCATGAAGAATGGATCTATAACAAGTGCCAAGTTACAGTAGCTAAATGAACTAAAACTTCAACTAAGGTATTTTTAACTATAAACTATAACAGCAACAACTATAATTGTGGTCTATAATAGGATACTAATAATTGTGTGGTCTATAACATGGTTTAAAAATTCAGCCCGGCGAGTTGCCGGACCAGTTTGTACCGAACGGTACCGGTGGCAAAACCGGACATTTGCCCACGTGTGAAGAAGCTTCCGCCAGCACTGTCCTGTGTGTAAAGAAACTTCCGCTAGCACCGCCTGCGTGTGAACAGGCTTCTGCTGCTGGTTCAAAGCGGAAACTTCGTTTGTGGCGGTGGAAGCAACAACCCGGTACACTAGTGGTCCGGTTTCGGACCTTCGCAGGACTGGTTCAAACCGGATGAACCAACTAGTACAGAACTAGTTCCTTAATCCATGGCCTTTAATAGGATACTAGTAATTGTAATTGGATATTATAAACTAAAACTAGATACTGTAATCTAAGACTAAATATTGTAGACTGTAGCTGGGTACTGTAATAGATTGTACACTATAGTTGGATACTAGGGATGATAGCTCGGTAGTATTTTAGCGGGTATCCATTCTACCTAAACCCGTTTATAGGTAATAAAGTATCTGTCATTCGGGTTCGGGTAGGGTATGGGTAGTGTAGATGCTACCCGAGTTGGGTTTAGGTAGGGATATATATATATATATACATATTAAAAATTATGCTTTTTTAATATATTATTCAGGTTGACCCAAAATTTAACTATTATTAGGTTTTTATAGGTTCGGATACCCGAATTTTATTCGAGTAACCACATGTATAGGTTGAAATTTAATAGGGTAGGTATTTTAGTCGCGTATTTATAGGGTTCGGGTATTAAATGGGTAGTTAAATTTTTAATAGGGTAGGGTTCGGGTAGGGGTTCTAAAAAATAAACGGGTAGTTATTCGGGTATGGATAGTAGAAGAATTATTTGGGTTAGGGTACAGGTATTGGAAACTTATTAATATAATAGGAGTTGATGCTAAATACAACCATGATATAAGCATACAAAACTGGTTAGTTGGTTTAGCTTGTGGGTCATCACCTGAAATCACACCCACAAGTGGTAAACATATCTGCTGTAGTGTGCCACGAGTCTAAGGTATATACTAGTTGGACCCCGAATCTACTATATGGATAAACTGAGATGCAATAATATAGTGCATAAAATGCTCTATTGGTATAATGGATCAAAATAATCTATATATACTTTGGTAAAGTGTAACAAGCTATGTAAAGGTATGCATATAACATCAATTGATTGAGAGCTGATAAAACTATATAAAGAAACTAAAGACAAACTAATGAGTTGGCTTTCTGGTGAATAATCCAATTTCTAAGCCAAATCCTTTTGATTCATTTAGCTTAAACCTATTAGGTCATTTTAAGATTTCTAATGAAATATTTGGATCCATTTAAGCCATCTAGTTGTTTCTAGTTGAGTCTTCTTGCTTGTCCATATAGCTTTTATGTCTTAAAGCATTTTTATAGATCAATGTTCATGCTTAGGGCATATGTTAAAGGGCAATTCTCTCTTTGGGAATAAAATATAAATCAATTATAGATTTGTTGTTAATAAGTCATTAGGCACTATCCCGTGGAAATAGATCTGAGAAAATCCCCAGGCAAACTAGAGGACAATGCCTACTTTAGAATGAAAATTCAAGTTAATTTGTTGATACAACCTTCAAGATAGAAGAAAATTCAATATGGACATTGATTGTTTGCTTCATTAAATCAGGGTAGTGCACAATTTAGAATGAAATCAAAGTCAACTTTGTGATTCACTATGAACAAGTCATCAGAACCTTTGCAATAGACCAACAAAAATACCTGACATTGATATTGAGGGGTAGAGACGGCCTCCAAAATGCTCACGAGTTATAGTTATGGTAATGCAAATAAACATTATTAAATTTGGACTTCAATTGAAAAGGATATCGCCATATGTGGATAGTTGATCATATCTCACCCATACAATTTTGTAATCAGATCTAAGGTTAGTTTTGGAAATATTAGGTTTAAAATAGCTTAATGGACACTAGATCTTAATTTGAACCTTCATGGAGCTCTAGATCATATAATCAAATTATACTCACTGGAAACGAACAAAAATTCCTAAGAAAATAGAAATCTATTTGGTTGTGATCTTGTCAAGTGCAAACGCAATATAATTTGGTTTAGTTAGAGCTTGACTGAATCAATCACTTGAGAGTGAATCAGTTTTGAATCATATTCAGAACTTGGTTCAATTTTGATTGAACACGAATTGAACCAGTAAATTTCATTTCAATTTCTCATTAAGCTGTTGTTTGATGGAATTGAATCACTTCAATTTAACTATTCTTTATTTGGTTAACTGGGTCATATAATTTGACTCATATCTAGCTGCTATATTTAAATATCCACTTAATTGGAAAGATGGAACACTCGTCAACATCAGTAATTCTCTTTCATAAACCCGTATCTGTCTACACATTCAAAGATCAAGATGTCATATCCTGCAAACTAAGATTTCATATCCATGTGCCAAAGCACCCCTTGTTCTCTTGGCTTATGATTTTATGTAATCAGAGGTCAAGATGCCTATGTATGACCAAATTAAAATAAGAAAAAGGAGAGTAAAACACAAAAAAAATGAGAACAAGTGAGGGAAGGAAAAATGTATTATTCTATTCATGTATATGCCCTTGGTTAAGCTATGTAAAACTTTTTTTAAAAAAAGCTATGTAAAACGAAGTGCAAAAAGCAATAAAATCCTTGTTTGATTATTCATGCTTTGTGTGATCTATTTTTACTTTTAATATGATGTTCGCTGATAATTCCAGAAATAATTAACAGTTAGTGTTAAGCTACGTAAAATGAAGTGCAAAAAGCAATAAAATCATTGTTTGATTGTTCATGCTTTGTGCGATCTAATTTTCTTTTTAATATGACATTCACCGTTAATTCTAGAAATAATTAACAGTTGGTGATTCTAGGAGTAATTAACAGTGAAAATATGCACTTATCAGAAGTCTTGGACATAAAATCCAATAATGTCTTATCTTCCAATAGATTGCATCATGAGGGCCTCGTAATTTGTTAAGTACTTCTTCTCTCTCCATGAGGGGTGTGATCTTTAATTCCAGAAGTTACTAAATAAGTAGAATATATTATTATCATTATAACCAGGAATGCCATGCTTCCCCTAACAATTAATTCTTATATTTGAACTTTTAGATGAAAAATTAATATTGATGTCTTCTTTTATCCCCTGAAGATTTTGTTTGAACTGTATAATCTTTTGTTATCTTAGACAAGGTTTAAAATCTCAAAGTGAGCATTGAGATAACGGTAATTTTGTACTAGGCAAGGTTTGAAGTTCCGGTCTAAACGGTTATATCGGTCGCCAATCGGACACATATATACTGGGTCGTACCACACCAGCTGAAGAAGAAGAGGAAGGAAGAAGAAGAGGAGGAAGACAAGAAAGGAGGAACAATCATCTGTTGCCTGCGTCCGCCATCACTCACGGTAGCCGTCGCCCACGTCTGCCATTGCCCTGCATCCTTCTCCTTTCCTCTCCTCTTCCCTCCTTCTCCTTCTCCTTCTTTTTTTTTTCTCCTTCTCCCGCTGGATTTTACTGCTCCGATTGTTCTAACATTAAACTGAAAAAACCGGCCAGTTTGGACCGGTTTTAAAAACCTTGGTACTAGGTCTTACTGTACTAGTTGGTATGTGTTTTGGCCTCTTGTTTGACTTGTATGTTATGGGCATAGTTTTCTCTACGAAGTAGTTCCTAAAATCTTGATCTAAGTGGTTTGTCATATGCAATATAGGAAAACATATGTGCGAGCATTATTGATGGATTTGAGATGTGAACTTTTTTTTTGCCAATGGCAAGTAAGTGCTTTTATTGAAAATATATATATATATAGTATTAATACAAACACAAAACCATCACTCATCCCTCACGCTCATAGTCTAAGAAAATTTTTTGACATAGCTCCCATTGTTTCCTAAGGCATGGATCTCCTGCATACATATCCTGAAGAGTCTCTCACCCCCAAGCCCAAGACACAAAGATACATCATCCAACCCACATACACCACATGCACAAACAACACACACAGACATACTTGTTATGGCCTTGTTCCAAGAGAAAATGTAAGGGCACATGAGTGAAGTAGAAGATACATAGTTGTGGCTTTAATATTAGCCTTTGACTATCAGCTAACGTGATATATAGTAGCTAGCCGGGACTCCCAGGAATCTAAAAATTTCATTGCGTTTGGGTCCATCTTAGCATGTGTCACAAGGTAATTGACCTTCGTTCGAATAGCTTGGATCGAAACGTGTAGAATTTGCCCTTGCGTTGTGTAGCCTACGGTTATTTCGATCTTTCCAGATGTGGTAGATGAAGCCGGTAAACAGAAGCTTTTTCACAGTGGTAAATGCATTCCTAGACTTCCACCTTAAGCTAATACAATCAATAACTTGGGGCCACGAGTTCTCATGACATGGGACATTGCACATTTGCTTCACAGCTTTCCATGCCACGGCAATACCCTCACACTCAAAGAACAAATGTGCCATTGTTTCTTCTTGGGACTGACAAATAAAGCACAGCTTGTCACTGGTCATCCCCCATTGCTGCAGCCGATTGAGTGTACTTAGTCTTTGTAAGCATAGGATCCAAGCAATAAAAGAAAAACGTGGAACTCGACCATGAAACCAAACAACCTTCCACCAGGGCACAGGATTTTGGTTGAAATAGCTGTTATAGGTTGATGCAATGGAAAACTTGCCGGACGGGGTAGGCTTCCATATCAGCTTATCTTCATTAATGGAGTGGTCAATCTGTAGCGAAGGGATGGCTCTATATAAATCAATGAGGTTTGCAGAGCGCGGAGTAGGGACGCGCCATTCCCCATTACGGATGACTGAGTTGAGTCTTGCATACCTCCCAGGAGGGTTTTGGAACCAAAGGGCATCCACACAATTGCATAGCAGTTGAGAATTAAGCGATGGATCCAACCAAAACCTAATAGAATTACCATTTGCAATCCGGTATTCTATTCTTTGTTCACACGCGTCTCTAACACTCAAAAGACTTTTAAAAGGCCATGAACAACGTGCTGGAGCTTTGAGTGACCAAATGGAGTCATTCTTCAAGAAGTGGCCATAGATCCATTTCACCCACAGAGAGGCCTTTTCAGAGGCCAGGTTCCATAAATGTCGCATTAAGAATGTGTCGTTGAGGACCTTAATATTCCTAAGGCCAAGGCCTCCAAGGTTGATAGGCGTGGTAACCGTATTCCATGATACCTTAGCTTTTCTCTCGGTCTGACCATTACCCCAAAGAAACCCTGAAAGCATAGATTTTAGTTTTGAAACAACTCCTGCTGGAATTTTGAACACACTGCACCAATACATAATATTACCATAAGACACCGATTTGATCAGCTCTGTGCGGCCAGCATATGATAGCATTTTGTTTTACCATGTAGAAAGACAGCGAGAGATCTTTTCCAAGAGGGGCATACAATCTCGAGCTGAGGGCTTCAAGCTCGTGATTGGAATGCCCAAGTACCGGAACGGTAGGGATCTCATTATGCCAAGGGTGTTGGAGATATTATCTTGGATGTCACGGTCACCTGAAGAGAAGATAATCTGACTTCGCCTTATTGAGATGCAAACCTGTTGCCAGTTCAAATTGCCTAAGCACCCTTCCTATCGTGCGTGCATAATCCACCATGGCCCTGGAAAAAATGATAACATCGTCTGCAAACTGTAGATTTGTAATAGTTGGGTTATTGCATTTTCCGTGCAACTGCAAATTCCCTTAGTGATACTCTTGCTGTAAGAGGTCATTTAGGCGTTGCATTACCATAATAAAAATATACGGGGCCATGGGGCACCCTTGCCTCAATCCACGGGTACTATTGAAATAGCCGGTATCCTGGCCATTAATATTTATTGTAAATGTTGGGGAATGGATGCAGGCTAGAATTCTGTCGATGATCCAAGATGGAAATTTGTAGGATAGGAGAGAGCTAGCGACAAAATCCCACCGCACCGAGTCATAAGCCTTTTGTAAGTCAATTTTGATTGCCATGTCTGGGTTCTGTTTCAGGATGTGGTAGTTATGCAAAATCTCATAGCACAACATTATATTCTCATGAATGGAACGACCCTGAACAAAAGCATGTTGTTCAAATCAACAACATCCGGCAATGCAAGCTTGATACGGTTAGCGAGCACCTTAGCAATAAAGCGATAGACCATCTTACAAACTGAAATCGGTCTGAAATCAGCAAACGAGGATGGGTTTGGAGTCTTCGGAATTAAGGAGATTGAGGTGATGTTCATTTGTTTAAGCATATCTCCATGCACAAAAAAATCCGATATGGCTGATAACACATCAGCTTTAATAATGTGCCAGCACGCTTTGAAGAACCCAGCATTGAGCCCATCAACCCCTGGAGCCTTAGATATGTCAGCTGATAAGACCACCTGTTCAATCTCCCTCATGGAAACCAGGGAATCCAGAATAGAAAATGCAGTAGGAGAGATCGTTTTAGAAATAGGATATACCTGGACTTCACGTTGTGGGACTGGTGGGGCTAGCAAGGATTGGTAATATGACACCGCCTCCTTTTGGACATCCTCCCCAAAGACGAGATCATTTTGAATGTTCAAGATAGAGGATATTGAGTTCCGATACCGGCGAGCCTTGATAAGATTGTAAAAGTAGGTAGTGTGGGAGTCTCTCAGCGAGATGCTTTGGTCTCTAGATTTTTGTTTTAGTGCGGACTCTTCATCTTCCCAGTACTTTAAAAGTAGTTGCTTACAATCTTTTTCTTTAGCATGTAGGCCCACATCCATTGGATAGTTCTGAAGGGATGACTGAATCGCCAAGAGTTCCTTACTAATAACTGAGACTCTAGCAAGTCTCTCCTTTCTCATAGTGCTCGCCCAAGTTTTAAGAGCATTCTTAGTTCGTTGCAGCTTTTTAGCGAGAATA
This sequence comes from Costus lasius, assembly GCA_027563935.2. Taxonomy (NCBI): domain Eukaryota; kingdom Viridiplantae; phylum Streptophyta; class Magnoliopsida; order Zingiberales; family Costaceae; genus Costus; species Costus lasius. The sequence goes on along the minus strand of CM050450.1, from coordinate 21,356,717 downwards.
AACATAGGAGTACCACGAATTCGAACGGAGTCCCATGCATCCTCCACCACCTTAAACATTTCCTCATGAGAGGTCCAATAATTGAAGAAACGAAATCGAGGGCCCTTTGGTTTAATGTCATCTCCAAATATAACTAGAGCTAGCGTGTGATCAGATACACTTGGTCGCGCAAAAATGGCTTCAGCCTTGTCATATCTGTGGATCCAATCCTGATTCGCCAAAACTCTATCCAATTTACACCAAATTCGCTCCTCTCCTTGCTTTGAGTTAGACCGAATCAAAACTCTATCCAATTTACACCAAATTCGCTCCTCTCCTTGCTTTGAGTTAGACCAAGTATGATACGCTCCGCGCCATTTGATATCGCGAACATCAAGTGCAGAAGCCATGTCTTGATTATTTTGCATTTCTGATATTCTAGGCGGTTGGCCACCCATTTTTTCATCTTGGTACAATATCATGTTGAAGTCTACTAGAATGAGGGATGGACCATCATCCACATATTGTTGGATAAACTGCCAAATTGAGCGTCGGCTAGATTCAGAGTATAGTCCATAGACGATGAAAAGTAAGAATAGCCTTACACCTTGGGGAGAGCACACTGACCCAAGAATAACCTGGTCTGACGAGGCAATGACTCTAACTTGGTAGACAAGTGGGTCCCAAATCCACCAGGTCCTTCCACTTGGGCTAGAGTTATAGTTGTAGAAGTATTGCCACCTAGGAAACATGCTATTCACAATATCATTGCAATTACCTTTCTTGGCAGGCACACCATTCTTACATTGTAGAGCTTTTGGAGCGTGAGGACTGCTTGTCTTTTCCCAGGGGAGTTTAGCCCTCGGACGTTCCAACAAGTGATGGGGGCCATTTGCCTAGTCATGGAATAATAGATGGTTGAGGATCAGAGCTCTTGGGATCCTTAATTGAGAATGGGTTAGACTCCCATACTAACTTATTCACAGTAGCAACGGCCTTTTCTCTCCTAGTTCCCTCCATCTTAATAGCCGTAATAACGCTTGGACATAGCTGCACATCTCGCATTATGTACTTCTCCACAAAATCAGATTTACTATCAACAAGAGCATTATACATGACAGCAGAAAGCGAATTTGTTGAGTTGACAAATATCATACTATGGACCACCCGACTACACATGGTTTGATTCATTAAGCCACACTGTTTAATAAAGCAATTGAACCCTTTGGGGCTCCATCTCTGGATCATAGCTAGTTTAATCTTCATAGGGACCCGACATTGAAGGACCGGAGCTCTTACACTGTGTTTAGCAGGGCAGACGGAAACTGAGAAGGATAGGAAAATAAGAAAGAAAGGAAAATAAGAAGGAAAGAAAAATAAAAAATACTTCTTTCTTTATGTTTAGCAAGAAGGAAGGAAAATTAAAAGAATTGTTATAGTCACTCATTATTTTTCTTTTTATACTCATACTCTTGCTCTTCTTCTTCGAGCAATCATTTGAAGCCAGAATTCTTGGGAAGATGATGGTCTACGACATCACGAAGTGGCATACGTTCGACCATGTGGCGCGCTGGATCGAGGAGCTGCGGGCGAACGCGGACAGCTCCGTCATCGTGATGCTCATCGGCAACAAGTGCGACCTCGCCGCCGCCAGCAAGCGGGCCCTTGGAGTTCGCCGAGGAGCAGGGGCTCTTCTTCTCAGAGGCGTCGGCGCTGAGCGGCGAGAACGTGGAGACCGCGTTCCTGAGCCTGCTGGAGCCGGCGGTGTCCACGGATGACGCCTTGGAGTTCGCCGAGGAGTAGGGGCTCTTCTTCTTGAAGGCGTAGGCGCTGAGCGGCGAGAATGTGGAGACCGCATTCCTGAGCCTGCTGGAGCCGGCGGTGTCCACGGAGGACGCCTTGGAGTTCGCCGAGGAGTAGGGGCTCTTCTTCTCGGAGGCGTCGGCGCTGAGCGGCGAGAACGTGGAGACTGCGTTCCTGAGCTCGCTGGAGGAGATCTACGGCGTCATGTCCAGGAAGGCGCTGGAGTGCGGGGCAGCGAGGAGGGTTGCTTACGGTGGCAACGAAGAAGGGCGACGATGAAATCTTTGTCGGTAACAACGAATAAGGGCGACAGTGACGAATGTCTGCGACAGCATAGCGTGCGTAGGGTTTCTTCCGGCTGGGTGAGAATATGAGGCGCAACGCGTTTGTACATGTATCCGTCCAAATAGAACGGATCAATTTTGGAAGGAAAAATGGGTAAATTTCCTTCCAGTTTTCCTTTGTTTAATTTCCGTCCATCCTGCTAAACACAAAAAAATTTAATTTTCTATTTGTTATACTTTCCGTCCGCCCTGCTAAACACACCCTTAGGGTCCCTAGGGGTGCATATGTCATATGATACTCTTTCCTTTCTTTCCTTTTTTCTTCTTTTGGGCTACAATTTGACCTTGTGTCATCTTCTTTTGTGGATTTTGCGTGCCCTGGCCCTTGCTGAGATGCACCAAAACCAGGGCCGAGTCCATGCAGCCATCATCAGTTAGACCTTTATCGTCCAGGGCATGGTCCTTTGCAGCATGTTTGCTCACCATTTCCGGTGGATCGTCTGTGGCACAATTCTGAGGTGTCTGAGTGACCTCCGGCGCCGGAACTTCATTAGCATCCGGCACATTGCCTTCATTAGCATCCGGCACATCACTTCAGTACAAACATTGGACGTACTATCCCCCCCATCACCCATTTGAGATGTGAACTTGAAACATAACATGTGTATTTGCAACCATTATTATAAGTTTTGGTTTGAGTTGAGGAGAAATATACTTGTTTGTTGTAAACATGCACATTGTTCTTCAATTTCCTGCAAAGCATGATTTGGCTGTAAGCAGTAAGCATCTACTACTGCTTTGCTGCTTTGCGTAATTTTCATCACGATACTTGGTCTCTATACTTGATGGATCTAATACATTTTATCTATGCTAAAAAATCTGTGTTCAGAGTACATATCTTCAGTAAAATGTGTACTCCCATCATACACCCTAGTATAGTTTGAACTAAAAGTTTGTGAATTTGAATTAGAATTATCAACAGTCTCTCGGCCATCACTATGATTAGAACATATGAAACATGGTAATATTCTAACAAATCTATCTGTCTTATACTCTTATTTATGATTTCAACATGTGTGGATTTGATTCAGTAGGTTATTTGAATAATGAATTTGGCATTTGTCATTTAAACCTGTCATGATATTGATTGCTTTATGATAGAAACTCGTGCAAGAGCATGCTAAAGTAGACAAAGCAAAATAACCTAGACCAGACTCAACCCTAACCCTAGGCTCTTATTTATAGATTTTTTCTACTTAGCGGACCGGGTATGACAAGCCAACCCGGATCCACTTATTAATAACCCACTAACACTAATGGGCCCGTAACAATTGCCCCCCTCTTGAACTAGTCTTATCCTCAAGGCTGAAAACTTCCTCTTGTGTCGTCTCCAGGGTCCCACGGCACGCGATCTTCTCCCTCTAGATCTTCATCTTCAGCTAGCAGCATCACCTTGAATTGCTTGTTTGCGCATCGGTGCATTGGATGATATGGTTGATCATACTAGAAGCATAATCCTTTCTCTCTCTTATTGATGTACTCCTGGTGGGACATAGCTCGACTCCTTCTGGACCGGTCATAGGTGTTTGACGATGTGCATTGACCTCCCACCTCCTTGGAATCATTTTGGGATGGCACACTTCCTTTTCCCTCAGCAGGTAGTGTAATGTTAGAATTCACACTAATGTTCCTCCTCGGTTGCTGGACATTGTAGGCCGAAACCACTTGGGATGGTGAATCTGGCATAGTTGGATTAGGAGGAATGCTTCCTCCCCAAGAGTAGTTCCCACTGCCTGTCTGACTTTTGCTTACCACCCCTTCTGTCCCTGTCCGCCCTTGTGGTGTGGTCCCCCCTATTAGCTCCCTCTCGATGACTCGAGCGAGAGTCATGGCACGCATAACATCAATGGGTAAGAAGGCGTGCACCTTCTCTCTGATTGTGCTGTTCAGGCTCTTTAAGAAGAAACCCATGTATTCCTCCTCAGATAGGTCAGGTAGCTGTGAGACAATCTCTTCAAAAACTCCAATGTGCTCGGTCACAGTCAGGAGACCCTGTTCTAAGGCTGCCAGACGCTCATAGACTGAAGTGGCTGGAAACTCACTATAGCGCTATAGCATTTCTTCTTTCAGCCTCCTCCATGTCAGATTGGGAGTCCTCCGCCTCAACCACCGAAACCAGTGTCCTACTGAGCCCTCCATGCTCACAAAAGCCATCGGGACCTTGTATTCATCTGTCGTCCCCTGAATGTCAAAGTACTGCTCAGCCCGTGCAATCCATCCTACGGGATCAGTCCCATCAAACCCTGGCAGCTCTATGCGCTTATGGATCCACCACATATTCTCCCCCGAAATCATCCCCTATTTGGTTTTTCTCCCCAATGTACTCCACCTCCTAGTCTGTCTTCGTCAATGATTTCTATTCTGTTCGGTCTCATGTTTGCCTCTGGTGGGGGCCAATGCTCCCGTGAAGGGGGTGGGCGGTATGGCTCCTTGCCTGGGCGATGTGGAGGGCCCGTTGAACCCTCCCTTTGCTCGTCTCGCCTGCTTGTTAATGTTGCAGCCAAGTTCCTCACTTCACCCGTCAACGCATCAATCACCTCGTAGTATCGCTCTATCTCCTCCTAGCGCCTCTTAAATCCAGCCATTTCCTCCCGATGTAGATGCCACTCTTCTGCTACTGTCTGCACTTCAATCCTCCTACTCTCTCCTACAGACTGTAGTTCCTCTCGTATAATTGCCAGAGTACTTTGCACTTCTACTGTCATCATTCTAATTTTTTTCTTTGAATTTTTTTTCGGTGCTACAGTAACTTGCTAGCTACAGTAAACTACAGTACCCGAATTTTTTTTACCTCTCTGTTTTTTTTTTTTTTTTTTTTTTTTTGCTAAACCTAGCTACAGTGTCCTAAGCTTGCCCTGCATCCGTGCGACTCGTCCGCCTGTGCCCGCTACCACCCAGCCGCCTGCGCTGCCGGTTTGCTCCGCCTGGCTAGGGTTCTGGCCAGAGGGGGGATTGTGGTACGTTGACGTCGACTATGGTTGGAAGCGACGGCGTGGAGGCTGCAGAAGCGTCGTTGCCGAGACGCCGATTTCACCGCTTCGATTGCCGCCGCCTAGTGTCGCCTTGCGTCAGGAAGAACGGGCGACACCGGGAAGAGGCCGCAAAACCACCGGAGGACAACGATGGGCGGCCCTGGATCTCTGCTCACGAGGTCGTCGCTTGAAACTGCAACCGCGCGAACTCGCCCGGGAAGAATGTCTGCCAGAAGCCTGACGCGATGCTGGATGCGGAGGCTCTTCTTCGGCCGCCAAAGATTTCAGCAGCAAGCGTGGATGAGAAGAAGATGATTGGTAGAATAAATCACCCCGAACTGATAGACACCTCCCTAGGGTTTCAAACGATTCCCCCTAGGGTTTCTTTTCGGCTTGATGAACGATAATAGATCCACCGACTAGATCTACCACCGACAACGGAATCTCTTCCGCCTTTATCCGTCGCCGGACCACCGATTCCCCGGCGATCGATCCGGCAGGTCGGACCAATTGATAGAAACTCGTGCAAGAGCACGCCAAAGTAGACAAAGCAAAATAACCTAGACCGGACTCAACCATAACCCTAGGCCCTTATTTATAGATTCTTCCTACTTAGCGGACCGGGTATGACAAGCCAACCCGGATCTACTTATTAATAACCTTCTAACACTAATGGGCCCGTAACACTTTCTAATTTAGCATTTTTTGAATTCCAAAACTGCTTGCTCGTAGCATCTATATCCATTCATGATTTGTCATCAAGTAATCACTAAACCACTGAATTATTGAATTGAATATTTTAGATTCTGTCTTAACTGTATTTATATAATTTTAACTTTTGAAATAGGTACTATCACAATATCACGGGAAATACTTTGGTGATTCTTGAAGCTATGGCAGCGCATGGTGTTAGAACTCTCATTTACTCGAGCACATGTGCTACTTATGGTGAACCCAAAAAAATGCCTATCACAGAAGACACTCCACAGGTGAGAAAGGATTAGCATTGATATGAATAGCTTCCATCTTTTCTGGCTAATGCACATTCTGTGTATCATTGATAACCTATAACGGTCTGTTGCTTTTCTCTGAAATGGTTTAGGATGTGATAATGAATAACAATTCATGTACTCGTGCAGCACCCCATCAACCCATATGGGAAGTCCAAGAAGATGGCAGAGGACATTATCTTGGATTTCTCAAAGAGATCAGACTTGGCATTCATGATCTTAAGGTCTGTTTGTAGCAACTTGCACAATGGAAAAGGGATCTAGATCTTGACATTAGTTTTTTTCTCCACAATGACAGATACTTCAATGTTATCGGCTCAGATCCGGAAGGAAGATTAGGTGAAGCTCCTAGACCAGAAATGCGGGAGCATGGACGCATATCTAGTGCTTGCTTTGATGCAGCTCTTGGCGTAAGACCTGGGTTGCAGGTATCTTCATTTATCAGTCCCTTATTCTATATTTGGCAACGAAAAAATATCACGTAGCCAGGAAATTTGCCGTAATATTGAGCCTTGGATCTAGTAGAAACTGCACATTGTGTAGATATGTTAGTTAAAGTGCGTTCCTTGTATAGATTAAAGGAACAGACTATCCAACAAGTGATGGAACTTGCATCAGAGACTACATTGATGTTACTGATCTTGTTGATGCTCATGTGAAAGCTCTTGACAAGGCAAAACCTGGCAAAGTAGGTATATACAACGTCGGCACTGGAAAAGGTCTCTCCAGCGTGATACTCATTTGCCCTCTATCCATGGCGTATCTCATTTTCCTTTGATGAGTGTTCTATGTTACTTACAGGTACGTCAGTCAAGGAATTTGTTGAGGCCTGCAAAAGGGCAACTGGGGTGAAGATCAAAGTTGATTACCTCGAACGCAGACCAGGGGACTACGCTGAAGTTTACAGTGACCCTTCAAAGATCAATCATGATCTCAATTGGACTGCACGATACACCAATCTCCAGGATAGCCTTTCACTCGCATGGAGATGGCATAAGTTGCATCCAAATGGCTATGATTCACCTTAATCCGGTTCGGCTGCTTGATCGAGTCATCAAGACAATGCGGATTACATGTGGATTATGTCTCCTGGTGGAATAAGTCAGCAACCATAATTACTTCGTTTGAATTGTCCGGTTTGGGAGGTATTGAAAAAGGATTCAGATACACACACACACAAGATATCAGCAGGCTGGTAAGGATTGAATAATTTGTAAAATATTTACAAGGGTTGGGCTTTAGTTCACTAAAGAACAGAGAGCTCTATGTTGTAATCTCTGTCTTCGATTTGTCATGTATCCTCATTCTTAAGTTGTGACAAGATATCATGATTATTTTTTCAAAGGCAATTTGTATAGAATAACATATATATAATACAGTGTAAACCATTGTTTTCCTATAGTTGCCTCGGATAAAATATCGCCTTCATTGGAGTGTGTCCATGCTTAGAATTAGATTTGTTATAATACAATTTGTTACGACTCAATGAACAATTAACCTATTAAGTCAAGTTATGATAATATGAGTCTTTGTATACTATAACATCTCTACTTTCACTGTCATATGGGACTAAACTCGCGTATCAAATTAGCAAAGAGGAAATTGTTTAAGGTTCTTCTTGATGAGAAAGTGATTAAGGAAAATATGTAATAGGCTCTTTTAGGTCACACAACATATTAGAGATACGAGTACTGACTTGAAGGGATCAATTTCATTTTCAATCCACGAAGGATTTATTATAAACTTATTTAAAACTATATAATATTTTAAATGTATTATAATCCTATAAAATTAATTTCATTTGTAAGTTTATCTAATGGGCAAAGAGTTTTTACCCATTTGGAGATTTGTAAGTGTACACACTTGTATGTATGTAAGGTACGTGTGAATACATTGATCCAAGTGCTAAGGTCACTAGCATTAATATAATTCATAAATTAAACTTTAATTACTAGTATAATCTCTGTCAAACATAAACTGAAGTTAGAAGACTTGGTTCAAAATATAGAGTCAAGGTGACGATTGAACCGAATTTCAAGTCAAGAAGACATGGGTGTATTTGGCCCAGCTTCTATTTTTAACTTCTGCTAGTTGAAGAAGCGTTGTAGAAAAAGATGCTGGTTGGAAAAGTTTAAGAGTGTTTGGGATGTGCAGCTTGTGAACCGCTTATCCTGTGCTAGTTGAAAAAAATACTTATTAAAAAAATTACTAAGATAAAAATTATATGATTAAATTTATAGTTAATTATAATTAAAATATTTATTAAAAATATTATGAGTTATACTATTAAAAAACTATTATTACATATAAGGGTCATTGAGCATAAGCAAGTGGGGGGCCAAAAAAGCAGCTAATTTATGGGTTGGAATAGAGAAGCTGAGAGCCCAAATGCCTTAGCTTCTAATTTGTGCTGGCTGCAAAGCCATAAACAGGCCTAGAAGCTAAGCCAAATAGGACCATGGTCTTTGTCATACAAATTATATAATTATTACAACTTAACTCGCCCAATTAAGCATGCAATTACAAGTTAATTAACTAGAAAATAAGCGGCAACTGAGGAAAAAAAATTTGCAGGGAGATTGACTCCAAAAAATTTTTAAGATAGCTCACTCTCTTGAACCGTTGTATCAGGAAAAAAAATTTGATCAATAGATTTCAGTGTAATATGCACCATAATATCCACTTTAATTCAGAGACTATGGCGCTGTTTGGCATAGCTTCTACTTTTAGCTTTTGCTGGTTGAAGAAGTGCTGGTTGAAAAGCTGCTGGCTGGAGAAGTAAGGAAGGTGTTTGGATGCATAGCTTATGGTTAGATTATTCTATTTATAATAAATAAATTTTTATTAAAAAAATTACTAAGATAAAATTTATACGATTAAATTTGTAGTTAACTATAATTAAAATATTTATTAAAAATATTATGAGTTATATTATTAAAAAAATATTATTAAATATAAAAGTTATTGAGCATAAGCAGGTGGGGGCCAGAGAAGCAACTTCACCCTTGCTTCTCAGAGAAGCAACTAATTTGTGGGTTAGAGCAGAAGAGCTGAAGGGTCAAACGCCTGAGCTTCTTGATTTCTGCTGGCCACAAAGTTATAAGCAGGCCTAAAAGCTAGGTCAAAATGGATACTATATATGGGTAATTCGTTAGTAATATTTTAGTTTTCTTAAAATTTTTAAGAAAATCAGTTTTCCAGAAAATACACCCGGCACGTGGGCCCGAATTGACCTGGTCAGCCCTCCTTAAAAAATAGGAACAATAGAACTAGTTTTACGTAAAAATTATGGTGTATGCAGGTTCAAGAACTTAGTGTAGAAATAAATAAATATCCACGCACCTCCTCTCCATCGTCGATTTGTTCTGTCTGCCCCTCAATCGCTCCAGTTCAAAGTTTAAACCCTACACAGTAATGGTTTGCGTTCCAAGCAATAGTTCCCTGCTCATGTCTCTGATGATCAGGCAAGCCTCCTTCAACTGTTCTCGTCGATCTCTGATTCTTATTGGTTATTAATCTTTTAATGAAATTGATTAGTTTTATTTGTATGCAGGCATCGACGTACATTCGCTAAAGCGGTGGCGACGGTCGAGGCCTCAGCCTCGGGAGCGGCGGAGTCAGTTTTGAAGGCGCCTGCTGCTTCTTCGGCGGCGCCGGCGAAACCGCAGGATATCTTCTGGATGAAGGATCCGAAGACCGGATGCTGGATGCCGGAGAACCGGTTCGACGAGGTCGACCCGGCCGAGCTTCGACGACTACTCCTTAGTCCCTGCAAGTGATGCCATGCATGATACTACGTGCGTACGAATGCTCTCTTTTTTAATTAGGTAGTACAGGGATGTGGTAAATAGAGGAGATTGAGAGAGAGGAGACGAGTTTACTTTGGAGAGTAGATTATTTTAATTCTTAATGATTCAAGACTAAGATACAAGGTCCGTATATACAGATATAGAAGGGTAATGTTACTCTGATCAAATCTAGATGAATGTAATTTGATTATAATCTTATTGATTGATTACCACCATTGGGATTCTGCTAACTCAATGATTGTGATCGTGATATGCTTTTCTCTAACGGGATGAACTCCACCGCTTACTAGTAATTCCCCTTCATCTTGGTTAGAACTATTTTATGATTGATTAAGAATTGTAACTTTTGTTTTATTTTATTGATTAGTTAAATGTCTTCATCGATTTTAGGGCTACTACATGTATATGTATCTGACCGCATGCATCATTTGAGTCAAATTTTTAATGTGTTTGTTTCTTTAATGTATCCCTGATCTCTCTAATTGTTTGCCATAGTAATTGAGAAAATAGAGTAAATAATTAAATCACATTTTATTAATTTGAAGTGTGTAATAGTAATGTTGAACCATTTATTTTTACTCGGAATGTATATAGAGAAGTCAAGTCAAAATTGATCTTGACTTTTGGAAACATGCTAAAGTCAAATTAGGGAGAAAACTATTACACCTGTGACAGTTTATTATCTTCCTAAATGATTCATGTTAGTAGCTAAGTCCCTACATTTTCAGCTCAATCTTTCCTGCTAGACTTAATATCAAGGTGGGGAGGTGCTGTGATCAGAATTGTTTCGTTTTAGTGGATCTTGCTGTTTAATTAGCATAGCTAAAGAAGACTTGGCTGAAGATTGTTGTGATGTACTTAGTAAATGCTGTCACATTAGTATGCTACTAGATTTGGATGATGGATTACATGATTAAAGAGCTGCCATTTTACAGATTTGATCTTTAGTTGTGTTGAAACATTAATTTTCACCTGCATATATATGCTTTGGGTAAAGTAAAATTGATGTTGACCATGATTGAGAAAAATCAGAAAAGATACCAAAAGAAGATTATGACGTCGTGCGCTAGAAAGTAAAGCAAAAAATAAAAAGAGATCAATTGTAATATAAAAATGCCAAGTTAAGATGGCTAAAAGAAAAAGGGCAAGTTAAGTAATCTTGCCTTGTAAAGAGGACTAAAGAAAGGAAAGGGGACTCAGCAAATGAAGGAGAGAAGATTGCATTATATTGGAAGACGAATTACTGTGAATTCCAGGATAGGAGCATTAATTTCAGCAAATAAAAAAATTGTTGAATCAATCATTCCCACCCACATATGTAGATGGCTAGTCAAAATCAATTTTGACTAGAAGAAATAGTAAATTTTATTTGGTTTAAATAAAATTGCCAAAAGAGAGATCATAATATGCATGGAAAGAAGGTAAAAAATCCTGACTCCGTAATAAAGTAATAAAACTGCTCAAGAAATTAGGAGAAAAAGAGGATTTAGTAAAATAATTTTGAAAGGAAAGTTGGTTAAAAAAAAATACAGAGATTCGGCAGCACAAAAAGAGAGGAGAGAAGAAAGTTGCGGCAGAAATCAAGCTAATCAAGTTGATTCTCACAAAAAAAAAAGGAAGCAATTTCGGCAATTAAAAGAAAGAAAGCAAAGATGATGACGAGGGAATCAATCAAATGGATATTAGGAAATAATCCCATTGTCATTTATGGTGATTTGGATCTCGACAATGAAAGACAACGCAGCTATTAAAAGAGGAAGAGAGGTCTCAAATAAAAAAAAAGGGAGAAAAAAAAAGTAAGCGGCGGAAGAACTCGGAGGCCAACACAAAAAATCCAGAATTGAGAGACAAAGATAGAGGGGCACCAGAAGAGTTGATAAAAGGGGTCTCTCTGCAAAAGAAAAGGGGGAACAAGTCGATCCAGAAGGTCTCAGCAATAATAAAAAAGTGGAGGAAGAGAGGAGAGGCTGGAGAACTCTCGATTGAGGCAAGGCACGGCAAAGAAAAAAAAGAAAGAAGATTGAAGAGGAGTCTCGGTAAGGAGAAAGAAAGAAGCGGCGGAAGAATTCGGAGCCAACACAAAATCCAGAATTGAGAGACAAAAATAGAGGGGCATCAAGAAGGGGAGGCTTAAAAAAAAAATCTGGTATGCAAAGAAGGTGAAGCAGCCGAGAGCATGAGGCGTAAGCAAAAAAAAAAAAGAAAAAGAAGAAAGCAGCGTGAGGTTTTCTTGCGCATGTGTTTCCGTCTACTCCTCCAAGTCCTTCAATGTCATCGACGATTCAGCCTGCCGATCATCATCAAACTTTGGCAATGAGTCTTGCTTTGAAATACGAACTACCTGGCACAACGATCTGGCCATCTGACGGTTAGATCGTCGTATTTGAAGGATTTCACGAGGAGTCTCCTCGTCCTTTTCAGAATCCTTGACTCCACCGACTCCCTTGCTCCATTGATCGCATCTGGCCAACGGATGAAGCTCAGACTCTGGCAAATGATCCTCCTCCCTCTTGCGCACTAATAGACCGAAGCAATCGATTTCCTGATGGAAGGATCGCCGGAATCGAAAGATTCTCCGGCGACCCCTGTTTTCACCTGAGCCGTCCTCTTCGAGTCCGTTCTCTACCAATCTGCCGCCAATCGGGTGTTCTCTATCAATCTGCCGCCAATCGGGTCCACACAGATATGGAAAAACCAGTCTTTGATGTTTGACCACTCCTGCCAGCCAGGAAAGGATTCTCTCTGCTGTCACCTGCCGCCTTTGAAGCAAAGAATGGGCCGAGGGCCAGACAAACCGGAATCTAGCTCTCATTCAATCCTGGTGTGGTGACCTTCCATCTGAAGTAGCTTCACCAAACGAATGCCGAATGACGAGCCCTATTTGTCTCTGTCGCAGGCAGCTCTATTTTCCAATAGCCAAATCAGCCAAATCTTACAATCTCCATCTGACGGACCGGTTCAAATCCAACATTCCAATGTTTCTGATCTAATTAGATCCAATAGCTAATCCAAAACGATGCCAACTTATCAAAAAAAAAAAAAAAGAAAATAACCTTGCGGAGGTAGGGATGACAATTGGGCACCAATTTAGCGGGTACTGACCTACCCAAACCCGTTTAAAGGTAAACAAGTAGTTGTTATTCGGGTTTGGGTAAGGTATGGATAGTGCATATGCTATCTGAGTCAGGTTCAGGTAGCATAGGGTGGATACCCACTACCCGAACCCGATTATATATATGTATATAAATATATATATTTTATTTGTTTACTATAATTTTTTTAATATATTATTCGGGTTTACGGGTATCCATTTTATCTTACTCAAAATTTAATCTTTATTAGGGTATATTATAGGGTCGGGTACCCGAATATTAATCAGGTAACAATATTTATATAGGTTAAAATTTAATAGGTAACAATATTTATATAGGTTAAAATTTAATAGGGTAGATATTTAAGTCGGGTATTTATAGGGTTCGGGTATTAAACGAATAGTTAAATTTTTAATAGGGTAAGGTATGAGTAGATGTTCTAAAAATTAAATGGGTAGTTATTCGAATTAGGATACGGGTAGTATAAAAAATATGAATACCCTATCCGCTGCCATCCCTATGCGGAGTCCCACTCAAAAATTCATGATCGGTGAAAAGAATAAAAAATCTTGTATTTCAAGGCTTATGATGGTGGAGTGGGCATTCCGCATGCAACTGTGGCTGAAGTTAGCAATGCATTTATATTCGATGAATGTGAGATCAATACGCAAAAGGAACAGCTTCGTAGTCAATACCCATCTCAAGTAGTTGGAAAAGGTCTCGAATCTTGATCTTCTCAACGTCCTCCACTGCAAAATTTTTCCTTGTCACTTGAATCTTCAAAAATACAAGAATCTCCTCTGTTCATACAATCAGTTTGATGGCGAACTTTGGTACCAGAATTTATTCTTTCAAACAACATTAGTGTCTGGAAGAATTCCTTCTGTTCGTCACCACAATTTGTCTTGATCCCTCTGTTCCTCACCTCTCTCTCTCTCTCGCTTGTTGCTTTTTGAGGTGGTGAACGAAGGTTAATCGATCGTAGCTTTGCCTTGCCGGACACATTGGTGTACTTCTTGCTGATTGATTCTTCGCCGCCAATGGAGGACCGCGCCTACGAGCGGGCTTTGATGATTAAGGTCAAATATGGTGACATAATTAAGCACTTTACTGCTACCGTGACTAAAGGTCTTATCGAGCATAACATGACTACGCTCAGAAAGAAGACTATTAAACTCTTCAAACTTTCTAACTTATGTTGATGGAGATGGTGACACTGTAGCTGATGATGATGAGTTATGACATGCAGCTATTATCCAGTGCTTGAATCCTCTCATAATTAGTGTTCAATTGAAATCCAATGCTGATGCTGGAATTGACCTGAAGCAGAAGAATATGAGCTCTACAATACCAGACCCGAAAGACGCAGCAAACCAACCACCTGAAATTGTATCAATTATTGATGAAACACTGAGGCCTATATATGAACCAATACGTTCAGCACTATCAAAGATCTCTCATGATCTCTTGTTGAAGCAACAGTGGTACCAATATTCCTACACATGAGAAAGCAACTGGATATCCCTCAACTGATGATTTACTGTCATCTATTTGGGCTATCAATGACTGATCCCACAAAAGAAAGTGGTTGTTGTAGCCGAGATGGAAAATCTGTTGTGCTTGTTATTCCTCTCTTTGCTCCATCTCTACAGAATCCTAAAGAACATGCAACATATAATTCGTCTCCTGCTCCATTTGTTTCACATGAATATCCTCCGGTCGATCACAGTCCTAAACAATTACCAGTGATGGTTTAGCTTTGATGGAGGCAAACATATCAGTACAGTTACACTTGACATACATTCTCTCAATGGCTTTCCCCTACAAGTTTAGTATTTGTCACAGGGAATATATGCTCCTTTTATCCAATTAAAAAAAAAGAAATTTGAAAATAAAAAAGAAGATAGAAAAAGGACAAGAGACTGTGCCGTGCAGCAACAATAAAAAAGAAACAAAAGAGAGAAAGATGCATTGGAAATTTGGAGGGAGGTGAAGTGCGCCGAGAAGAGACAATGAAAAAAAAAATAATAAAAAAAAATAAAAGAAAAGAGGGAGGAGCACTTGCATACGAGTGACATGTGATTCATTCAAGACCTGGGTTTGAAATGAAGAATGCACAACCCGGTTATATACCTGTTGTAATTGATTTGTACAATCTTAGCAAGAAATAAAAATTCAGCCCAGCTTGATCCAATAGCAAACTGGCTAGATTCGATCCAATCAAACTCATTCAGTTAAGTCACTACGACAGAGTGAAACTCTACCACTAGTAGCGATTCAAGGCCCTGCAATCCATCGTCACCTCATCAACTTCAGTCGATAGACAAAATCGGGGCATCACCACTGCGGTCCCAAAACTACAGCCGTGAAGAGGTGGTGGGACAAAATTCTACCCATCGTTGTTTACCATTGGGTGTCATCCAACACACACATGTTCGACGGTAGTGCGGTCCAGCTCAAACTAATCCTGCAAGTTTGATGCACCATTGGGTGTCAACCAACACGTAGTGCAGTCCAGCTCAAACTAAATCCTGCCAAGTTAGATGCAGGTCCGATCCACAAATGAAATTTAAAGGAGATTTGCTACATCAAAAATTGCAAACTCAATCTAAGCCTAGCTTTAATTAAATTCAGATCGAGAGTCAAAATTGAACCAAATCAAAACAATGGTTCAAACTAAGTTGTCATGATAGTACCAAACCCATTGCAATGGGGTTGACTCAATTTGCCGTATAAGATGACAGCCAAAAAGAGAAGAGAGACGAAGATAATCTTAACTCTGATTTAGTCCAAGATATCTACGGGCTATTTTTGATCAAACACCTACTCACCAAATTAGGAAATAATTATCATCAAGTTATCAAGATCAATATTTCTCAGTTTCAAAAATGCTAAAGCCTTGGCACACCACAATATAATATTATTTGAGAGATGTGTACATCGATGCTCGTCATCGGGGTGTAGCTCCTCAATATAGCATTGTGCTCGCAATGTCAAGGCCACAACGACCAATCCCAAATTCAAATACTCACAAGCCATCAAGGCCGAGTACTTTTCGAATCCAAATACTCACAAGCCATCAAGGCCGAGTACTTTTCTCAAATTGAAATATCCAACAAGTCGCAAGATCGGATATTTCCAAATTAAATATCCAACAAGTTGCAAGACCGGATATTTCCAAATTAAATTATCCAACACGCTGCAATACTGGGTAATTTCTCAAATTAAATTATCCAATACGTCGAGAGGCCGGGTAATTCTTCAAATTAAATTATCCAACAAGCCGTGAGGCCGGGTACTTTTCTCAAATCAAATATCCAACAAGCCGCAAGGCCGGATATTTTTCAATTCAGGTTGTGCTTCCCGTCACGGTCGTGATCGTGGCTGCCGATATCTACAGAAACTTCGGTCGCTTTTACGGCAGTGCCGTGCTCTTTTCCATGGGCCATAATTTTGGGCCAACAATCCACAGAACCCTTTACGGCCTGGCCGTGCGTCTGGTCACGGCCATGAAGGTTGGGGTCGAATTTCGCCGAGCTCATCATGGCGGGTGTCACGGGCGTGTCGAGGGCTGTGTTGACGTCCGCGACTTCGTTCGACCGCGTCACGGCCGTGTTCACAGTCACAGCCTGGCCGTGTCTGGATCGGCTGGATCCTGCAGTGCCGAGCACGGCTGGAGGAACGGTTGTGCAGGAGGTCGATGGACTCGTCACGGCCATGTCTACCATCACGGCCTGGCCGTGTTCAGGGTGGCAGATGGCTTTCTGGGCTGAAATTTGCTGGGTGTCCACCTCAAGTCCTGGGGAGTGATGAAGAACAGATTTTTCTAGCCCAAGAATCACCCTAGGTATGTAGCTCTAACACAAAGAAGATGATAATGCGTTAACAGTAGTGAGATGGAAAATAGCACCTTGGGCCCCTCCGAGGGAAGGGGCCGAACTCCTCTGATTCTTCCCTACTCTTATAAACCTTCAGCAGCACGTCCTCAAGGTTGATGATGAAGCGTTCAGCATGGTTTAACTTCAATCCGAGTGATGATTTGTAGTAGATGTTGAGACTGGCAATGGAACAGTAGCACAATCTCGGCAATGGAACGGTACGCAGCTTGGGATGGAGGGAGTGATTAAACTGAGCGTTGATGGAAGGATGAGATGGATTGGTAACCAGGGTGGGGAGCAAGCTCAACTCGACGAGGAGCAAGCTCAACTCAATGAGGAGCAAGCTCAACTCAAGAACAAACACAAGGTTTTAGTTTTCAAAAGATGTCGACTAAAAATGCAAAGTGTACAACGCAGGCTTAAAACATATCTCTCCCAACGACTACATTTTCTTAGTGACCTTTGGCATTCCATGTGTGAGCATCCATTGGTGGTAAAAAAAGGTTGTTTGCTGGTTTTCTGTGATGCTTCCATTGTGCATGCTGAATAAAGCTTTGGTTGCCGTTGGCTGTGTTGTCCCTTTGGCAAGATGGCCGGCTTGTATTAACTTGAGTTGGACTGGTTTGATGTGAGGTTGAATTGGACTCGGAGTTGGCTGAATTTGGGTGCGGTTTGACTTCCATGGCTGATATTGGTCTTGATGGCTTCAAAGGCTGATATTGGTCTTGATCAAAATTGTGCTAATCTTGATGACATTTGATCTTCACGGCTGATATTGGTCTTGATCAAAATTGTGCTTGTAAACATGCTATGGTCACGATGATGTTGGGGAGGAGCTAGGTGCCTGCATATGCAATACATGTGTGCAAAACTAGGCTAAAACAACCTATTACAACCACTACAAAATAAAACAAAAGCTTCAAAGTAAACCTAGGCTAGTCCTAGCTACAACATAATATCAAGTGCTGAAAATAAGGAGTTTGTAACATATTACAATGCATCAAAATAACAAGTTTTCATGGGTTCTCAAACTTCAAAGGCATCACGCATTCATCTCATAACGAATTGGGGTCTTCTTGAGTCTTGTTGACCTCCTTGGGGTTGTCCCTACATCAGGGAGTCTCTCCAAATGTCTTCTAGAGGAATTGGGCCGTCCTCAAGTGTGTCTATGACTCCATCAAGTATCCCGGGGTGGGAAGAATTCTCCTCTGGAGAATAAAGTGGGCTGCTGTCGCCGGAGGGGGCGCCAGTGGGAAGGGGCGCGTGGTAGGGAAGGAGGTCGGCGACGTTAAAGACAGGGCTGATGAGGGAGTCCTTCGGGAGGTCAAGGACGTAAGTGTTAGAGCCAACCCACCGTAGAACAGTGTAGGGACTATTGCAGCGCGCTTGCAACTTCCAATTGGCCTGAGACCGCAAACGCTTAGGGTGGATTCGCACCATGACAAACTCACCAACCTCAAAATGTTGTGGCCTACGATACTCGTTGGCCTCCAGCGCATAACAGGTGTTGCTCAAAAAAATCCGGCGACGAATCTCATCATGTAAACCCGTGATATGAGAAGCAAATGCGTATGCGGACTCATGGATGGAAGGGGGAGGGGGAACATTATGCATGTCAATGGGTTTCCTAGGCTGGTGCCCGAGGACAACCTGGAAAGGACTCAACCCTGTAGAGCGGTGGAACGCGCTGTTATACGCAAACTTGGCGATAGGGAGGTGATCAGCCCAATGGCGTGGGAAGTCACCGGCTAAGCATCGCAAAAGGTTACCCAGGCTATCGTTCACGACCTCCGTTTGACCGTCCATCTGCGGGTGGTACACAGAGGAAAACTTGAGAGTGGTCCCGAGAAGGGCCCACAAGGACTTCCAAAAATGACCAACGAACCTGGTGTCGCAGTCAGAAACGATGGTGAGAGGGAGTCCATGGAGACGCACAATCTCCTTGACGAAGATGTGGGCAACGTGAGAGGCATCGGCCGTTTTGGAACAAGGCACAAAGTGTGCCATCTTGGAGAAGCGATCCACGACAAAAAAGATGGAGTCGTGGTGCGAGGCCGAACGGGGAAGGCCGAGGACAAAGTCCATGCTGATGTCTAGCCACGGACCTTTAGGGACAGGGAGAGGGGTGTAAAGCCCGGTGTTGGCAGGACGGGGCTTGGCACGTTGGCACGTGCCACAGTGGCAAACAACCATATCGACATCTTTACGAAGAGTGGGCCAGAAGAAACTATCTTCGGCCAAAGCGAGGGTCTTGTCGCGGCCGTGGTGCCTGGTGGCACCGCCGGCGTGCAGCTCGAGCAAGAGGTGCTCATGGAGAGAGGACCGGGGAACGCATAACCGGTTACCGAACACGAGGTAACCGTCATGGAGACGGTAAGGTAGGTCTGGGGGGTCAGCGGCAAGGAGCCGGGCAAAAGTGGGTCCAAAGTTAGGGCAATCGGCGTACTCATCGCGGACATGGTCCAGCATGGGGATCGACGTGGACAAAACACACAATAGGGAACGGATGCGATTGAGGGCGTCGGCCACCACGTTCTCCTTTCCGGCCTTGTGGGTGATCACAAAGGTATTTTGCTGAAGAAACTTGACCCACTTTGCGTGGCGAGGGGCAAGCTTCTTCTCCGCGTTAAGGAAGGAAAGGGCCTGGTTTTCACTAAACAGAATGAACTCCTTATGTAGGAGATAGTGACGCCACTACCGGAGGGACTGGACAATGGTGTAGAACTCCTTATCGTAAGTGGAGTATCGTTGCCGCACTTCGTTCAACTTCTCGCTGAAGTAGGCGATGGGGTGGCCCTCTTGTCTAAGGGTGCCGTCGATGCCGGTGCCGGAGGCATTGCACGCGACCTCAAAGACCTTTAAAAAGTCAGGGAGACGGAGGACGGGGGCCGAGGTCATGATGTCCTTAAGGGCGACGAAGGCACGATTAGCTGCGGGGGTCAAAGAAAAAGCCTCGTGTTTGGTGCAGGCCATCATAGGGGAAAGCGATGGTGCTAAACCCCTTAATGAAATGGTGGTAGAAGGCTGCGAGGCCGAGAAAACTACGGGCCTCGGTGATAGACTCAAGCTCCAGCCATTGACGAATGGCCTCGATTTTTGTGGGGTCAACCATGAGACCCTGATCCGACACATTGAACCCAAGGAATTGAACCTGGGTCTCAAGGAACGAGCACTTCTTGGCGTTAAGGAACAAGCGTTCCTTGCACAGGATGTCGAAGGTCAACCGAAGGTGTTCCAGGTGGTCATCGTGAGAGCGGCTGTAAATAAGGATGTCATCGAAGTAGACGACCAGGAATTTCCCAATATAGGGCCGGAGGGTTTGACTCATAAGACGGATGAAGGTCGAGGGCGCATTGGTGAGATCGAAGGGCATCACAAGTGTTGACACAGATTTATATAGAGTTTTACATGTCAATTTACTTATAGAATCATGCCTATTTCATGACTTTAAGCCTTACAATTGCCTTTATTTGGATACATCTATGGAATCTACACCTGTTTTGGTATTTTCGCGTTTTCAGGTCAAAACGACCACAAAGAGAGTAGATTCTGGCACTTTTGTGGCAGAGGGCCTCGTCTTAACCCAAGATGATCCAAACTGGAAGATTTCGGAGTCATCAGTCCTCTGTTGGAAATCACGACCGGGTCCCAATCAGAATCATGCCCGTGATCGTCGTTATGCCTGAAGCTGAAACAGACAAATCATGACCGAGTCACGACCAAATTCTCGCCCGAGATCGCGGACCCGCCTGTTATGAAATTGCCGTTTTCTTTGATCTAACCTAAGGGGAGGCTCAGGGGCATTGAGGACCATTCTCCCCCGTTGACAAAGAAGGCGAGGAGCAGCTTTTGGTCACGAGATGATGATTTCATGCAAAACAGTGGCCGGCGGCGCTGCAGGGCATGGAGGCTGGCGGAAAGCTTCTTTCAGCTGAGCAGAGACAGCGGCGGCAGCCCTTTTTACAGGGTATGGGAAGGAGAAAAAGAGGCAGAGAAGAGAGGAATAAAAGGAGGGGGGAAGGCATTGTTCAAGAAAACTCTCGCGCATAAGGAAAAATCAATAGGAGGAGAGTTCGGCAGAAGAGGGATCACGAGAGGAGGAGCTGTTCTTGTGGAGAGGAGAAGGAAGCTGCGCACCTGCAACCTTTTGAAGACTTTCTGTTGCGTAAGCTTCTTAGAAACATACCTGTAATACCTAGCATCATATTTGAATTGCCACATCTATTGTAAGATCTTAAATGAATATTGTATGATCCATTTAACCTTTGCAACTCTTGCGCAAAACTTGTTATCACGCATGATGTTTATGGCTAAATACATTGTCTATGTTGTTAGCGTGAACATGGTAGGCTAAATACTAAATCAGGATGTGGGGTAGCCCTTGACGATTTACTAGTTATGATAGTTAAGTTTATTAGCCAAAGTCCTTGCTAGGCCTTGTGTGTGTGCATTGCCTGCTTACCCAGAAGGATACGCTCGTACCTCTAATCCCTCGGATGAGGTTTATAAATTAGCTTTTCTAGGAGTTTACTCACTTGCATAGCTGTACTTACCCGTAGGATTAAAGGAAAGCATCATCCGGAAAGGTATGCTTGAGCCTTAAGTCGCAAAGGTGAGGTTCGTTAATCAAATCTAGAGGAGAAAACTTGCCTGCGGGTCTGTACTCACCTAGGAAAACACCAAGGTGAGGTTTGTAAATCAGATCTTAGGGAGAAAAACTCGCTCGCAGATTTGTACTTGCTCGTGAGATTTAGGGAGCCTCAGACATTGCGGAGAGCCTCTTGTCCGACCGCGCATCAGACCCATTAGGCCGAGAGTTTATCCATTTCGTTGGTGTGCTATGCCTACACTTCCCGAAAGAGAGTGTTTGAGCCTTTAATCACCTTAAGTGAGGTTTGTTAATCAGCATCTCTAGGAGTTTTTACTCGCTTGTGGATTTGTGCTTACTTAAGGAGATTATAAGGAGCTTAGACGCGTCGGAGAGCCTCTTGTCCGACCTTGCGTCAGAGCCTTACGAATTGGACCGACAATCTAGTCTGTGGGAGCGGATGAGATTCTCGGAGGGGAGCTACCTACGTGACAAGGAAGCTGTGCCCCCTTGAACTAGACAAAATATTGGCAATAGAGTTTAACTATTCAACTGTAAGGAGTCAAAGTGGTGAACCCATATCCTGATGCATCTCCTCATTAGAATCCTCTCGTGTGATTTCCTCTGTTTACATTCCTGCACTTTTAATTATTTAGTTATCTTAAACTTCACCAATTTCGACATCGTCTAGCTAGCCATTTCGAGATCTGTTGGTATTTGCCCATTAGTCCCTGTGGGATTGATATTTTATTACTTCGATAGACCTGTGCACTTGTGGGAAACGCCTACTATATCTGTGGGCGCTATCAAGTTTTTGGCGCCGTTGCCGGGGACTAATTTTTGGCAATATTGACTAGATTAAGAAGTTATTAGACTAGACATTTTTAGTTTGTTAATATACTTTCTTTTACTTCATTTTACATCTTTCTTGATTTAATGGAACATCTACTTGTTAGAATTTTAGTTTATGCATAGAACTTTACGACCGGAACCTGCAATACCATTTGATTCGGAAATTGAAAGAATGTTCTGTCGTCACAGAAATCTTCAGAAATATCAACCCAAGAAGAATTCGCAAACATCAATCATGGACGGTAACAAATCACTTCGCGACTTCACTGCACCGAATGTTCAAGGACTGCATTCTAGTATTGCACGTCCACCAATAGAAGCGAATAATTTTGAGATAAAACCGTCACTTCTGTTAATATTACAACAAAACCAATTCGGTGGATCACCGACCGAAGATCCAAACATGCATTTATCTGTTTTTCTTGAATACTATGACACTCTTAAAATGAATGGTGTAACCACTGACGCTATGCGGTTACGACTTTTTCCTTTTTCACTTAGAGACAGGGCACGAGCTTGGTTACATTCATTACCATCTGGATCCATTACCACATGGGAACAACTCTCACATGCTTTCCTTGCAAAATACTTTCCTCTGAGCAAAACCGCACAACTGAGAAACCAGATTAGCAATTTCTCTCAAAGAGAAGGCGAATCATTATATGAGGCATGAGACCGCTTCAAGGAATTACAGCGGATGTGTCCTCACCACGGTCTCGAGAAATGGGTACTGGTACATACATTTTATAATGGACTGCTTTATAATACTCGTCTTACTGTTGATGCAGCCGCTGGAGGAGCCTTGATGAACAAGGCAGTTGATGAAGCCTACAATTTGATCGAAGAAATGGCGCTCAACCACTACCAATGGTTGGGCGAAAGAGGTACTTCATCTCGACAAGCCGGTAAGTATGAACTTGACGCTCTTAGTTCTCTTGCTGCAAAAGTGGATTCGTTATCTTATAAGCTTGACTCTATGAACATGCGTCATCATGTTTCTAATTCTGCTATGTGTGAAATTTGTGGAGTGGAAGGTCATCTTTCTGACACTTGTCAATTAGGAAATATGGTATCACAAGACCCACCACCTGCTTTGGTAAATACTGTAGCGAACTTTAACTCAAGGGTCCAAAACAACCCTTATTCCAACACCTACAATCCTGGTTGGAAGAATCATCCCAATTGTTCCTATAGAAACAACAATGCAGCTCAACCATCAAACTTTAGGCAGCCCCCTAGATTTCATTCATCCAATACCGGGTATTAGCCTAAATAATTTGACCAACCACCACAACCAAGAACCAACACAATACCACAGGAACAAACTTTCGAATCGGCTTTGACAGCTTC
Source organism: Costus lasius (assembly GCA_027563935.2). Lineage (NCBI taxonomy): Eukaryota > Viridiplantae > Streptophyta > Magnoliopsida > Zingiberales > Costaceae > Costus > Costus lasius. The sequence continues at coordinate 21,333,040 of CM050450.1, read as the reverse complement.
GTGTCAGCGTAAACAAAAGCAATGGACTGTGTGTTGGAAGCAATCAAAAACTTAACAACAAACTAGAAGATAATGGAAAACCAAATTGCCCAACAAGCCAGTACATCTAGTAGACCACCGGGCAGATTGCCTGGACAGCCTGAGATGAACCCTAAAGAACATTGTAATGCCATTACCACGCGTAGTGGCAAGCAACTTGAGGAACCAGAAATGCCTAAGGATGACCATTGTGAGAATGAGACCAGAACCCCTGAATCTGAAGAACCAAATGAACCTGTTGAAAGTGAACCACAAACGAAAGAAACAGAACCTGTTTATGTGCCTCCACCACCTTACAAACCGCCAATTCCATTTCCCCAGAGGTTGGCAAAAGCAAAACTCGATCATCAATTCGGTAAATTTTTAGAAATTTTGAAGAAATTGTATATTAACATACCATTTACCGATGTTTTGTCACAAATGCCATCCTATGCTAAGTTTTTGAAGGAGATCCTATCCAATAAAAGAAAAATGGAAGAACAAGGCACAGTGGCATTAACTGAGGAATGCAATGCAATCATCCAAAATAAGTTACCGTCAAAGTTAAAAGATCCAGGTAGCTTTACCATTCAATGCCTGATCGGAGACACATCTTTTGACCGCGCTTTATGCGATCTTGGTGCCAGTGTAAGTCTGATGCCATTCTCCCTTTGCAAGAAACTGGATATCGAAGACTTGAAGCCGACGAACATCTCTTTGTAATTGGTCGACCGTTCCGTATGACATCCGGTAGGAATTTTAGAGGACGTGCCAATAAAGGTCGGTAAATTTTTTATTCCAGCTGATTTTGTTGTACTTGAGATGGAAGAAGACTCCAAACTTCCTATTATATTGAGCAGACCATTTTTAGCCACCGCCGGTGCTATAATTGACGTTAAAAATGGAAAGTTGACACTGCGCGTAGGTGAAGACACGGTTGAATTTGATATTACCGAGAGCTTAAAGAAACCTCTTTTTGTAGATTCCTGCTATAGTATCGGAGTCGTCGACGACGAGTTTGACCCGTCTTACATCCATCGGACAAACGTCGACCCTCTCGAAATTTGCTTGCTGGGTGATTATGACGAAGAGCAGGAAAAGAAGTCCGTGCCTTTGCTGATATTCTTGACTCGAGCACAACCATTGAACTAGAAGAAGAAAAGCTTGCGGAACCATCTGTGCCGACATCCGAGGTCTGTAAACAACTTAACTTAGAGCTCAAATCCTTACCAAGCAACCTCAGGTATGAATTTTTGGGTGAGAATTCTACTTATCCCGTCATCATAGCAAACCATCTTGATTCAGAGCAGACAAGCTTTCTCCTAGATAAGCTTCGACAATATAAGAAGGTAATTGGCTACACTTTGGATGATATAAAAGGTATTAACCCTTCTTTATGCATGCACAGGATACACCTCGAAGAGGACAGCAAACCATCTATCGAATACCAGAGACGTTTGAACCCGAATTTGAAAGAGGTGGTTAAGAAAGAAATTTTAAAGCTATTAGATGCTGGGGTCATCTACCCCATTTCGGATAGCCAATGGGTAAGTCCGGTACATGTGGTACCAAATAAAGGAGGAGTAATGGTGGTAAAAAAATGAAAATAACGAATTGATCCCGCAAAGAACCGTTACCGGGTGGCGCATGTGTATCAATTATTGAAATTTGAACAAGGCCACTCGCAAGGACCATTTTCCTCTCCCCTTCATTGATCAAATGCTTGAAAGATTAGCCACTAACTTTATTTTTGTTTCTTGGATGGATACTAAGGATTTTTCCAAATACTGATACATCCAGACGACCAAGAGAAAATCACGTTTACATGTCCCTTCGGTACTTTCGCTTACCGGCGTATGCCGCTTGGCTTATGTAATGCACCAGCTACATTCCAGCGTTGCATGACGGCTATCTTCTCCGATTTCATTGAAAACATCATGGACATCTTCATGGATGACTTTTCGGTATATAGGTCCAATTTTGACTCTTGTCTATCTAATTTGACCCGTGTTTTGCAACATTGTGAAGAGACGAGCCTGGTGTTAAATTGGGAGAAATGTCACTTTATGGTAAAGGAAGGGATCGTTCTTGGTCATTTGATATCGGAGCACGGTATCGAAGTCGATAAAGCAAAAAATCAGTGTGATAGAGAAAATGCCACCTCCAAACTCCGTCAGAGGAATAAGAAGCTTCTTAGGCCATGCAGGCTTTTATAGGCATTTCATTGAAAACTTTTCTAAAATTGCTAGGCCTTTAACATCTTTACTGGATGTTTCATTTGTTTTTGACCAGAACTGCATGGATGCGTTTCAACAATTGAAGAGGGCATTGATTTTCGCCCCAATAATATAACCTCCGGATTGGTCGCTACCCTTCGAAATTATGTGCGACGCTAATGACTATGCGGTAGGAGCTGTATTAGGGCAGCGGAAGAACAACCGAACTCATGCCATCTATTACGCCACCCGAACACTGGATGGAGCACAGAGCAACTATGCCACAACCGAAAAAGAACTTCTGGCTATAGTTTTCGCTTTTGACAAGTTTCGATCGTATTTAGTTAACTCGCGTGTCATTGTTTATACAGATCATGCGGCAATCCGATATCTCATGACAAAGAAAGACGATAAACCACGGCTAATTAGGTGGATACTGTTATTACAAGAATTTGATGTTGAGATCAAAGATAAGAAGGGAGCCGATAATTTGGTAGCAGATCATCTCTCCCATCTGACATTTACTCCCGAGAATAGTTTGGAAGAAGAAATTGACGATGCATTCCCGGACGAAAAATTACTAGCGGTCACCGCTGTGAAAGCACCATGGTATGCCGATCTGGTAAATTACTTGGCAGCCGGTATTATGCCTCCGAAACTCACATACCAACAGCGAAGGAATTTTATGGCTATGGCGAAATACTATTATTGGGACGAACCACTCTTGTTTAAGCGTTGTGCTGATTGTATCATTCCAAGATGCTTACCGGAAGAAGAGATTCCAGATGTCCTATTCCAATGCCATTTTTCTTCTTATGGAGGGCACTTCAGTGGCAAGAAAACATCACATAAGATTCTCCAATGTGGTTTCTTTTGGCCGACTTTATTTAGAGACGCAAGGGACTATGTACAGTCTTGCGATCGTTGCCAACGGATGAGTGGAATATCACGAAGAAATGAGATGCCTCTAAATATCATCCTTGAAATCGAGATCTTCGACGTATAGGGGATCGACTTTATGGGTCCATTCCCACCTTCTTGTGGTAACAAATTCATCTTAGTCGGAGTTGATTACGTCTCCAAATGGGTAGAAGCCTTGGCCGCACCAACAAATGACTCGAAGGTGGTCACTAAATTTTTCAAGAAGTTAATACTCCCACGATTTGGAATGCCTCGCGTGGTAATCAGTGATGGCGGATCTCATTTTATTGAGCGAGGATTTGAATCACTTCTCAAGAGATATGGAGTATTACACAAAGTTGCCACTGCTTACCATCCTCAGAGTAGCGGCCAAGTGGAAATATCAAACCGTGAAATTAAGCACATACTTGAGAAGACTGTGTCGCGTACTCGCACCGATTGGTCACTTAAACTTGACGATGCATTATGGGCATACCGTACAGCATTCAAGACTCCAATTGGTATGTCCCCATTTCAGTTAGTATATGGTAAATCATGCCATTTACCAGTTGAAATCGAACACAAAGCATATTGGGCGATACGGCGACTGAATTTCGATGAGAACCAAGCTCGCAAGGCCAGAAAGCTTCAGTTGAATAAGCTTGATGAATTTAGATAGGAAGCCTATGAGAACGCCATGATTTATAAAGAATGTACCAAAAGATGGCACGATCAAAGGATTGTGAGGAGAGAATTTTGCGAAGGTGAATTGGTATTATTGTTTAACTCCAGGATCAAACTTTTTTCTGGTAAGCTTCGGACCAAATGGACGGGACCATATGTAGTACAAAAAGTTTACCCTCACGGTGCTGTAGACATCTTCTGAGAGTCAACTGGTACATTTAAAGTTAACGGACAGAGACTCAAGCACTACATCTCCCATGAACCGATACTGGAGGACACTGCGTTGTTCCTCACGGACGCTCCTTCGCTAGAATGACACAAACTGTGGTCAAGCTGACAGACCATTAAATCAGCGCTTCTTGGGAGGCAACCCAAGCATCTTACTTTAGTTAAATTCATTTTCAACATCTTACTTTTTTGTTTTCATGTTTTTGTTAAAGCTTCGGTTAGTTTGCATATTCTTAGGAACTCTTTTGATAATTAGTGTTAAAACCTTAGTGATCGCATGCTAGGACACACCAATCCAGCCTTAGAATGTTTTAAACCTTCTCTACTATGAGTTTGGATTTCATTTCTTAGTCGTAGTCATTTCGTTCCAACACATGGTTTTGATGTTTAACAATGATGATACTCTTGCAGGAAACGCGCATGAACTATGATGTTGATGACTACCAATTCCGAATGTCAAAGCTACCACCATTTAACAAGTTTCATCTGATTCATTGGAAAACCAAATGCATTGCATTTTCACTAATTGATTTCTAATGATCTTTAAATTTGAGAGCTTAATGTACATCCGTGAATCCGTCTTATTTATCTTTAGCATTGCCAATTGATTCTACCGAAAGTTGAAAACAACATTTGGGCCTAGTTGTGCCCTTTCTCTACTTGCATTAGTTGTTATGTTCCTGCCTATTTTGCTATGAACGTTGATGCCTTTACTTGGTTAAAAATGACACAGGGATATCACAAACTGATGCAGTAAGGAGAGGAGCTTTCTGCCAATTTTTTCAAAATCTCGGGCGGGCCCCGACAGAAATCTCGATCGTGATTATCACATGACATGTCCCGCAAGTGCACTGTTATGTCGAAGTAATATAAAAGATATCAAATCCCACAGGGAACAAGGTTGAATACTAGAAAATCCGAGTCCTAATAGCTAGGCGAATCGAAATTGGGTTTTGAAGACAGAAATCGAAAACAAACAATTGCAACTACGTCGGTAGAGGTTAAATATGAGAGAGATATCAGGGCTACGATTTCCACCGCAATGATAATCTTAATCGCACAAGAAAGATATTAATTATTTGGTTTATTGGTTTTGCACAAGGAGTCTAGCCCTAGGGAACAAGGTGCCCTCTCTCGAGTGTACACCTCGGTGTTCGTCTTAGACCGACCTCCTACTCTTGCGGTGGATCGTTCTAAGACGAACCCAATGAGTTCTATGGCAGACTGTGAAATCCTCGAGCGAAGACCAAACACTCCCGTGTCAAGGTCTCACAAGTTTTACTAAGAGATTCCACCCTTACGATCCTTCTCTCGATATAAATCATAACGGCTAACACGTGAGAATACTCGGCCAAGGTAAAATCATGAAATAAATATGTCAAAGTAAAATATGCTCATAGTTCATTCCAAATAACTAAAATAGATATAAAGTTTGCGATCAAAATCATCAAAGGGCTTCAACCAAGCCCTGAAATAGGGTTTATGCTACAATCATCATTGAAATGCTCAAAATCTCTCTTTTAATGAAAGGGAAAGTACAAGGAAATGAATCTAAGAGGAAGGAGACGATGAACCAAAGGAATCCTGAAGAAATCATGATGATCTTGTGTCTTAATCTCTGAAAATCTCCAAAAATTGCCTCGTCGCCGTGTTCTTCCGCCCCGGGCCGCTTCCTTGCGTGATTCCTCGATAATTAGGGCAAGAAAATTAAGGCTTTTATATCCCCTACGTTCGACTCTGAAAGAGCTTTCCATAGACACCTCACTTGCCAAATTCGAACTCCAAACGAGTGAGAAATCAAGGAAAAACCGAGTAAGACTCGGACACGCGCGTGAGCCTGGGTTCGAATCACGATGAACCCGCGGGGTTCACCTGCCCGTGATTCATTCTGTAAATTTCGGCTGAAAGAAGTGCGGTGAACCCCGCCGGGTTCACCTGGCCATGCTTTTCTCTGTGCAGATCTCGACCTTTAGGAAAACCGGTGAACCCGGTGGGGTTCACCCGGCTGTGATTCTCTCTATGAGTTTTGCTGGCTGGCGACTGGGATGGTGAACCCCATGGGGTTCATCTGGACGTGATTCTCTGGCAAACTCCGAATGAGCTCAAATTTGATGGGTGGCTTCATTTTCACACAAGAAATCGTCTCATGGCCTCAGAATCTTCAAAATATGTTGAAAAAAGGGTGTTTTTACCTGAAATTCCATAAAAGTGTCAAAAAGTGAAGATTCCAAAGATATGCAAGAAATAAGGCTATAATGAGTTTAAAAGTATTAAAATAAGCCTAGATTTAACATGAAATATAATGGAAAAACACTACCAAAATGCGATGCATCAAAATACTCCAGACTTAAATCTTTGCTTATCCTCAAGCAATAAAATAAGATGAAATACATGTTTGGTATAAGAGTAATCTTTCGTGTCAAGATAAACATCCAAGTTAGAAAAACATTTAATAACAATCCAATATCTAATCAGGAGAAATTAAGTAAATGGTTGCCTCAAGTGTTCAATAGTTTGATCCCACAATACTAGATGCCAAACAACCTAGTAAGCAGCAAACATAGGATTCAATCAAGCTTACACAAAACACTCATGCGATTCCAATCCTTCCTAGTCAAATCGTTGGGGTTAACTCAAATGTTTCATTTAGGGTATGATACACTGATTATTGCATTAGACTTTAACTCATAACCTTAAGTACCATTGCCAATTTTTTGCAATGCCAAGTAGAAGAGTCTTTTTTTGAACGCATGTAGTGTCTCCCCAATAACAGAAAGGAATTCAAAGAATAACAAAGTGAATATGTATCTCAATATGATTCTCATGTAAGTTGCAAGCTTGAGTTGATTCAACAATCATATCAATGTTTGACCCACTAATGAACATCTCAAAATCAATCCAAATCACAAAATTTCTAAATCATAGAACATATGGATATGATCAAATAGTATTTCTAACAAGGAGGTATCACTCCAGACTTAATTCTTTGATTATTCCTAACCAATCATGCATTCAACTCACTCAAAATTTCGAAATAGCTTTTATAGGACAATTCTCATGCAATCTCATGGAAAAATTTCACACAGCAAATATGAAAAGCATAATCATCATAACATAGTGCGGATGCAAATATGAAAGTAATGTCATACAGTCACAAGGTGGGGCCTGAAGATGTAGACCAGGCCCACTAATATAATGTCATATAAGATACAATGCCACATAATATCCATCACAAAATAAATGTATCCATCCAAACATAGCAAGTTCAAGAGAACACAATCAAATAGCCACATGAAGTAAGAAAATAGAAACCGGAATTTAGAAAGCTCACCCACTCTAAAATTTTGCATAGTCCTCTATGCAATACCATGATGTGAGAGGAGTGGATGATAATGCTGCTGATGTTGACAGGAAGCTACCTCCGCTTACGCGAGCGAGAACCAGAAGCCCTGGAGCTCTTGCTTTTCCCGCATGCGCTATAATCTAGCTCGGCCTCCTCGTCAGAAGAGATGTCCATGCGTGCCATGTTCTCCTCATTGATGAAGGCCAACCTATCATTCATGCGTGATAGCTTCTCCTAAACAGAACCCATCATCTTGTGTTGCCTCTGCATGTGTGCTTCCATCAACTCCCATTGTGAAGATTGGTTCTGCTGAATGTAGGTAATGGTGGTGTCCAGATGATCGATCATCTCTCGCTGATGAAGCTGTTCCTCTTTAATTTCCTGCAATACAGACATCATAGAATCGTGAGAGGAGGTGCCGCCAAAAGAAAATGCTCCAATTGCTGGTGGCGTAGTGTCGACTAGATCGGGCTGTGCGTCCTCAACTGGCTGGATGCGCCAGTTTCCACGGACTCTGACTGATGTCCGCTCCGGGTTTGGCAAAGGCAGGCATAAGGGGTTTCCCTTGAATGTCATGCAATATGAATCACCCTTATGAATGATCAGCTTCATGGCAACACAAGACTCGATGTCGAGCCTGTTGTTGCCGGTAGCTTCTAATGTGCCGTAGGGGATGATGCCCAGGGAAACTGCCAAAGGTGTGATCAAGCCACCAATTACTATCGCCCCCCTCAAAGAACGGGCGACGCGGCTGAGATGCTTTGCCAGATAATACCCAGAATCGACTCTAAAATTGTGGAGCATACATATATAGAATAACTCAGTCTGTCGAACCATACCGTCACTTTCACCGCGGCCAAGGAGAGTGTGGGCCAATACGCGGTGAATGTACTTGACCACTGGGTTGCACAGACTGGAAGCACGAGCTACACGAGCGGAGTAGATGTGCTCGTTGATGATAGCGCCCCAGAAGTTCTGCTCACTGTACTCAGTAGGGACTCTGCTTGCACAAAGTTCTGGAAAGCCGTAAATGCTGCGAAACTGTGAAAGAGTGAGGATGTGTTCGATATTACCCAAGTGGAAAGACAGACGGCCTGGATCGTCCTCAATGATAGAATCTGCCTTTACTTCCAATGAACTCAGAAATTTTAGTGTGGTGCCAATGTAAGTGGGTGAGAATAGCTGCTGGAATTGCTCCCACCCTATGGCTGCATACATCAAATCAACGTCTCCTAGCATCCCTAGCATCTGTAGTGTGGTTCAGTCAAGATACCTTGTATTGAGCACGCGGCGTTGTCGCAGTATCTGATACCATGCCTCTTGCACGGCGTTCCAGAAGAAAATCCCGAACTCGTTCGGGGGAGATACATAGGGCTGTGGTCGGCTGGCGGGTGTGCGACCGTGACGAGACGAAGAGGAGCCTGGCGTAGCCGGAGAAGGCTGGTAGGAAGGAGGGGTAGGCGTCGGCTCGTACTCCTCATCGTTCGTGGCGGACGAATCTGAAAGTGCCTGCTGCGGTCGTGCGGTTCTCTTGCTAGCCATGGCCTTCGTCCTAGGAGGCATAGTTGCTGGAGATGATCGGAAGATGGCTGGTAAGCGTCGATGAGAAAATCTGAGAGGTCGCCCTTGAGTGTTAGGATGGGGAGAAGGCGGCGGAAGATGCCTTCGTCGAGCTCGGGAGGCGGCGGCGATCGACTGAAAAACTCGAAGAAACCGGCGAATCGAAAATCCGGGACTGATTAAAGATGAAACTAGTTTGGATGAGAGGGGAAATCAGGATCAAACCCTTAGAGATCCCTTCGGAGGCTTATAAGATGAGAAGGCGGCGCGATCGGCTGGATTTTCGTCAAGTATGGAAGGCAGCGGTAGATACCTCGCGTGCGTGCCCTAATTTCGGGCGAACATAAGATGAAATTCTAGTGAACCCACCTGGGTTCACTCGCCCGTGATGTTTACTGTGGTTGGGCTAAAGCAATAGAAACATGGGTGAACCCGCTGGGGTTCACCGACCCGTGAAGCGTTCTGGAAATTTTCTGGTCTTCGGAAAGATGATGAACCCCGTGGGGTTCACCTGCCTGTGAAGCTCACTGGATGGTTTTTGCCCAGAAAGAATACTGGTGAACCCGCTGGCCTGCCCGTGAAATTCTCTAGGTCACAAAGTCTGGGCGCACCGGTACAATACACATCACGGTGAACCCCATGGGGTTCACTAGGCCATGATGTTTATTGTACACTCGAAAAAATCTAAAAAAAGGCTGGAAAAAATTCCCAATCCTCCCTCTTCTTCCTACAACGTATAGAGACATCAAATTAGTGGCGATCCCTTCTAGAAAAGCAAAAATAAATGAAAAACAAATCAACGATCTAAAACACTAACTAATGACAAGGAAAAATGCATAAGAACTAAAATCAATCAAAAACTTGGGTTGCCTCCCAAGAGCACTAGGTTTGGGTCAGTAGCTCGACCATAAGAGTTTTCAGAGTTGCAAATTTGTGGGGTCTAAGAGAGCAAGAACTTCCTCTCTTTAAACCCTCTCATCTTCAAAGTAGTGCTTGAGCGGTGTCCGTTTACTGTGAAACTCCCAATTCGTTCTGTCCAAATAGTGATGGCACAATAAGGTTGAACTTTCTGAACTGTGAAAGGACCGGACCATCTCGTGTGAAGCTTCCCTAGAAATAGCCGAAGTCTTGAATTAAACAGAAGTACTTTGTCTCCCTTATGAAATTCCTTCTTTGCAATGCGCTTGTCATGCTAGAACTTGGTGCGTGCTTTGTAGCTTTTGGCATTTTCGGTGGGGGTTGTCAAGGTAAGCTTCAATGGATCCACTGTTTTCCTGAAGGGTTCAACATGCTGAATAGCCTTCTCCACGATGTCAATACTGCAGCATGTGCCTGCAAGAGAAGGTTTTTTCAACGTGTCAGTAAGATCAAATTGGATGACGTTGCCACAGATGTTCAAAGACAGTTTTCCATTCTTGACATCCATGATAGCACCTGCAGTAGTAAGGAAAGGTCACCCTAGAATGATAGGGAGCCTGTCATCCTTATCAATCTCCAAAACGATAAAATCAGCAGGGATAAAGTAATCTCCTACTTTAATAGGAACGTCCTCTAGAATACCAACTAGGTGACGCACAGATCTATCTGCAAGCTGTATGGAAATACTAGTTAGTTGCAAATCCCCTAGATCTAGCCTTTTACAAAGTGAAAGTGGCATGAGGCTAACGCTTGCTCCTAGATCGCACAAAGCTCTCTGAAAAGATATCTCCCCAATTTGGCAGGGTATGGAGAAACTGCCTGGGTCCTTAAGCTTCTGAGGGAGTTGTTCTGAATGATGGCGCTGCACTCCTCAGTAAGTGCAACGGTCCCTTGATCCTCTAGCTTCCTCTTGTTTGATAAGATGTCTTTCAGGAATTTTGCATAAGTCAGCATTTGCAAAAGAGCATCAACGAAAGGGATGTTAATGTAAAGTTTTTTTAAAACCTCTAAAAACTTACCAAACTGCTTGTCCAATTTAGCCTTGACAAGCCTCTGTGGAAAAGGAATCAGTGGCTTGTATGCAGGCAGTCCCACATAGGGCCGCTCCTCTTCAGCTGGTTCAGGTGCCGCTGGTGTTTCATCTGAATATGGTTCCACAGGTCCGGTAGTCAACTCATCTGTCTTGTCATCAGTCGGCATCTTTGGATCTTCAAGCTGCTTGCCGCTCCGAGTGGAGATTGCATTGTAGTGCTCCCTCTGGTTGGGATGGAAGCGTCCCTGGCGCTCTCGAAGACGAGCTAGCTTGCTGGGCTAGCTGACTCTCTAGCATCTTATTGTGTGTCTCTAGGGAGTCCATCCTTGTCAACATCATCTTCATCATGTCTATAAGTCCTTCAAGTTGCTTCCTCAAATTTGAATCATTGCTCGGCCTTGGCTATGGTGGTGGTGCATTATAGTTCCTAGTCTGAAATCCTGGTGGTCTGAAATTGTTCTGTTGGAGCTGCCTAAAGTTTCCTTGCGGGGGCTGGGTTTGCTGTGGTGGAACTTGTCCAGGCTGAATCGGCTGAGTTGTCCGGTAAGAGAAATTTGGGTGGTTGCGCCACCCTGGATTGAATGTGTTCGAGTATGGATTATTGTTCGGGTTAAAATTTCCAACAGCATTCAATTGCTCAGAGTTGATCGCAGCCATCTGTCCATCTCCTGCCTGACAATCTGCCCCTGCATGACCTACAACTCCATAGACCTCACAAGAAATAACGTTAACTTCCATTGAATTAACAGACCAAGAATCAAGCTTCCTAGTCAATTATCAACTTTAGCCGTGAGTGCAGTAAGAGAGTCTAGGTCATACTTACCTGACTTCTTGGTAGAAGTACCTCTCTCAGATGTTCATTAGTGATGGTTGATCGCCATATCCTCGAGAAGGTTCATTGCATCCTCAACTCTCCTATTCATCAAAGTGCCTCCTGCTGCTACGTCCACTGTAAGTCTTGTGTTGTAATCCAAACCGCTGTAGAACGTTTGGATCAAAACCCAAGTTTCAACTCCGTGATGCGGACACATCCTCTGGAGCTCCTTAAACCTCTCCCAAGCTTCATATAGAGACTCTCCATCCTTTTGTATGAAACTCGTTATCTGATTTCGCAATTGAATTGTCTTTGATGGAGGGAAGTACTTTGAGAGAAAGGCTTGAGAAAGCTCTGCCCATGTTCTTATCGAAGTAGCAGGTAGTGTGTGCAGCCAAGTCTCGCCCTATCCCTCAGAGAGAAGGGAAATAGTCGCAACCTGATAGCATTAGCAGACACACCGTTAATTTTCAACATATCGCAATATTCTAGAAAAATAGAGAGGTGCATGTTGGGGTCCTGAAGAGGAGAACCACCAAATTGGTTTTGTTGCACCATAGAAAGAAGAGCAGGTTTAATTTCGAAGTTATTGGCCTCTACTGTAGGCCTTGCAATTCCTGATTGAAAACCATAAGCATGGGGAGCAGAGTAATCCTTCAATGTCCTGTTGTTATAGTTGTTTCCCGTTGGTTGTGATACTCGGTCATTGTTCACATCAAGCTGAATGTGCTCCATCTGATTTTCTCCTTCTGGATGGTTCATGACTTCTCTCTTCATAATTTGATTTTGCTTCCTTCTTGTCCTGAAGGTGCGCTCGATCTCTGGATCAATGTCAAAGAATGTACCTGCCCTAGAACTTCTTTGCATAAAATGGTCAGTCAAAATTATAAAGTTCTAAGACAGCAAGTAAATAAAAAGAAAAAGAAAAATAGCAGTGCAGTAAGGAAAATCTAACCTAAGGCCTAGTCTACCAATTCTCAGAAATATACTAATATCAACTGTTGTTCCCCGGCAACGGCGCCAAAAACTTGACACGTCCCGCAAGTGCACGGTTATGTCGAAGTAATATAAAAGATATCGAATCCCATAGGGAACAAGGTTGAATACTAGAAAATCTGAGTCCTAATAGGTAGGCGAATCGAAATTGGGTTTTGAAGACAGAAATCAAAAACAAGCAATTGCAACTACGTCGGTAGAGGTTAAATATGAGAGAGACATGAGGGCTACGGTTTCCACCACAATGATAATCTTAATCGCACAAGAAAGATATTAATTATTTGGTTTATTGGTTTTGCACAAGGAGTCTAGCCCTAGGGGTACCAGGTGCCCTCTCTCGAGCGTACACCCCGGTGTTCGTCTTAGACCGACCTCCTACTCTCGCGGTGGATCGTTCTAAGATGAACCCAATGAGTTCTATGGCAGACTGTGAAATCCTCGAGCGAAGACCAAGCACTCTCGTGTCGATGTCTCGCAAGTTTTACTAAGAGATTCTACCCTTACGATCCTTCTCTCGATATGAATCGTAACGGCTAACACGTGAGAATACTCAGCCAAGTTAAAATCATGAAATAAATATGTCAAAGTAAAATATGCTCATAATTCATTCCAAATAACAAAAATAGATACAAAATTTACGATCAAAATCATCAAAGGGCTTCAACCAAGCCCCGAAATAGGGTTTACGCTATAATCATCATTGAAATGCTCAAAATCTCTCTTTTAATGAAAGGGAAAGTACAAGTAAACAAATCTAAGAGGAAGGAGATGATGAACCGAAGGAATCCTGAAGAAATCGTGATGATCTTGTGTCTCAATCTCCAAAAATCTCTAAAAATCGCCTCGTCGCTGTGTTCTTCCACCCTGGGCTGCTTCCTTGCGTGATTCCTCGATAATTAGGGCAAGAAAATTAGGGCTTTTATATCCCTTATGTTCACCTCTGAAATAGCTTTCCATAGACACCTCACTTGCCAAATTCGGACTCCAAATGAGTGAGAAATCAAGGAAAAATCGAGTAAGACTCGGACACGCACGTGAGCCTAGGTTCGAATCACAGGTGAACCCCGATTCTGTAAATTTCGGTTGAAAGCTGGCCATGCTTTTCTCTGTGCAGATCTCAACCTTCAGGAAAACCGGTGAACCCGGTGGGGTTCACCCGGCTGTGATTCTCTCTGTGGGTTCTGCTGGCTGGCGACTGGGATGGTGAACCCCATGGGGTTCACCTGGCCGTGATTCTCTAGCAAACTCCGAATGAGCTCAAATTTGACGGGCAGCTTCGTTTTCACACAAGAAATCATCCCATGGCCTCAGAATCTCCAAAATATGTCGAAAAAATGTGTTTTTACTTGAAATTCCATAAAAGTGTCAAAAAGTGAAGATTTCGAAGATATGAAAGAAATAAGGCTATAATGAGTATAAAAGTGTTAAAATAAGCCTAAATTTGACATGAAATATAACGGAAAAATACTACCAAAATGCGATGCTTCATCACACGGCTCAAATAGGAGAAAATTCGCCGAGAGCATTACGACCAGAAAGACATTGAAGCCACAGCCGTAATCAGTAACAAAGAATTTCATGAGAAAATCCTGACTGGGGAACGCTGAAAGTTGTGACCGAAATTTTTCCGAAGAAGCAAAACGAGACTTATCTGCCGAAAGGTTCACGACAGACCTGTAACTAGAGGCACAGCCATGAGATTCGCGCACGATCATACAGAAGACAATCACGGGTGGGTAATGATGAAAATCACAGGCAGGATTTCCTCAGAAAGAACAATGGACAAAAATTTGACGAGAACGTCAGGGCTACCCCGTAATTAAAGACACCACCATGAAGATTTGCATTAAAAGAACTGCGGAAGGAAATCACGACCGAGTCTTGATGAAAATCCTGGGTGTGATTACTAAAACTCAGCAGCTTAGCGGATCCGCCTGGCCAGCCCGACCCGTTAAACAACCCGTTAAGGGTTTCACTTAAGCAGCTCGCCCGAGCTTTCCATCTAGGGTTCCCGATTTCCTTTTTCCTAGTCGTGTCCGTGCCTTGCACGACCCCACCGTGAGCCCCACCAGTCGCCGCCGTCTACTTCACCGCCGACCACCAGCTCTCCGGCGACATTAGGAACTTCCAGCGAGCTCTCATTCCAAGTTCCCAATCCTTATTCCGCCGCAAGCTCCTCTTCAATCAGCTGCCAATAATTCGATATTCTCTTTTCGCCGCTCAAGCAATCATGCCGCCAAGGAGGAAGAACACCGAAAAGCGTCTAGCTGGAGCAACGAGCCCTCGACCAGCAGCACCACCTCAGTAAGCCGCACTGCCGAAAATCCAAATGCGTGACAACCATCAAGCGGCGAGGTATCAAGTCCTATCTGTTGGGAAACCCCGGGGACATTTTACAATTTTTCAGAGTTATAAGCATACATACATACATTGCACAGCAGAAGAATGTCCCCGAAACAGGCCGGTCCCAAAAACCCAGTGAAGATCGCAAGCAAGAGAGTCGACACGATGAGTTAGGAAATACCTTAGAGCAAGATGAGGTTGATGTCGTGATAGGCGCCCAAGCGTGCGCCCTCTGCACTCTCACACACACGGATGCCTCGAGTCCTCTTCTTCTACGCCCGGTGCTAGCCTAAGGAAGAAGATCCAAGCCTTGTGCTCCTTCTTCAAAGTATGCGCCACCTCCAAGGTAGATGCGCCAAAGATGAAGAAGGATGAGGGAGAGGGAAACCGCCAAGCATCAAGTTCCTTGCGTCAGAGAGAAGGAAGAGGCTTGCGGCTAGGGTTTGGAAGGAAGAAGAAGATGCGCTACTTCTTGGTGTTGTCGCCCTTCAAGCCCTTGCTTTCGCCCCTCCTCTTGTTGTCACGCCTCTAAGGATTGTAACCCCATAAGAGGGGGTGGCTAGGGTCACTTATAAAGAGCTAGAGGCGGTTAGGGCAAGGGTTGAGATCATGACAAGTGTATGGCTTGGATGAGAAGGTTTGAGGTAAGGAAAGTCTCCAAGACTTTACCATAAACCTCATTCAACCTTTCCATAAGCTACCAAGCCTTGCCTTGTGCGCCAAGGCCTAGCCTTGCACCCCAAGCAATGCCTTAATGCATTCACACTATCAATGGGAGAGGGCTAGGCGCAAAAAGCTTCCTTAATGAAGCAAATTTGCCATCCAAACCCCATTATGCCCCTTGGGCGCCAATGGGTTTGGCTTCCTCCCCATTATACCCTTTTAGTCTATTGCCTCTTCATGACAACTTATTATTGGGCCTCATTGGATAATGAGCTAGCCCACACTTCATTACATGGCTTGATTAAGCACTTGGATCCAATCCAATGCAACCCTAATCCAAATGTGGCCAACCATGGTCAATTTCGGGTCAACCTACCAAAAATGAAGTTTGGCTCCAATAACATTCTTCCATCTCATCAGGCCCATTGGCGCTGATGAAATCTCCCAATTAGATCCGAGTTATCCAATAACTCGATCATAAGGCTTCCCGATCAATACGAGAACTCAAGTATCAAGGTGTGCGACCCTGTAGGTTCCTCTGACGCTGGCAGTGCTGACCAGAGGTCATCACAAGCAGTGAGTGGCACCTAGCAGTGCATCGCTGCTATCCAGGTCATTGAAATGGATATCGACATCGACATCCCCATCATCGCAACTAGGTACAGATGCATTATAGTCTCTTTGCCGAACTGATATCCGATTGGACAAGTGTGTCACCACTTGTTTTCACCCAATCACATGGCTATGACTAAAACAGGTTCTCTCCTAGGTATGGCCATACACTCTCAGTCATAGAACTATAGAGGAGCTCCATGGATATCATACTTCCCTAAGGAAGGGGCAAATCCTATGTCTGTCCATTGACCTTCTCATATGGGTCGTGACATGCTCAATGACAACCGTTATGACCTCCCAACTACGGCGAGGTGTTAGGTTGTATCAAAGCAAATCCCTAACCATATAGAATGGCCAATGACATCAAGTCAAGGGATTAATGCATCTCCTATTACTTGTGAGGATAACTCATGACACCAAGTCATAGCCTCACAGCGGGTCTATCCAGTATATCCTCCAATGATATACCCATGTGTCCGTGTTAGCACCACGTGCCTAACCAGCCCACATACCAGTCTCACAAGTACCATAGCTATCCCATATCCACTAAGGTACATCGACTGGGGACTATAGTTCGAGCACAGATCCAATCTGTCTCCAGGGACATTATCATGTTAGTACATATGCGCAGATGTAAATAAACATAGATAACGACAATGCCAGAATGATATAAATATCAAAGTCAAGTAGTACATAAGTGGACCAAAACTAGGTCCTAGGGCATATACACCAACACTATCTAACCGGCGGATAATCAACACAAGGTACATAGACCCACCGGCATTAGCTGCTCTCAGAATTTTCGATGATCTGCTTTGGGTTTTTTTGCCAATTTGGATAGGGACGATTTCTACAGTATGCTCATCCCACGTACATCCCTTTCACACTTGAATTTCTGAGCTCGGTTGAATTAAAAGTCTCTGCTCTAGACACAGATCCTGGACTGCTATCTTTCAGATTGGCGAACATAGAGTATCGCCTTACCATTGCTGATCTTAACGACATCTTTGGGTTTCCTGCGTACGCTTCCAGGGTCAGACCAACGAACTTCAATGAAGACATTTTCTAGAGGTGCATCTCCTCTATGTCCGCTTACTCACCCCGGAATGTCAGAGCTTCGACGCTCTCCAACCCCTGCATCCGCTATGCACACAGGTTACTCGCACATTCGATTTTCGTAAGGGAAGGAGACAGAATTGTACGCCAGCCAGAGCTACTATGTCTATGGGGGCTCTTGCACCATTTCCAGATTAATGCCGGTTATCATCTCGCCCGGTAATTTATGCGGGTAGCCCATGTGCAGAAAGGAGTCATCTGCATCGGTGGGATGATCACGATGATAGCTCTCTCCCTTGGACAAAACCCCTATAGTCAACCTGAAGCAGTTGGAAGGCGCCGACTGGACTTGGAACATTTGCTTTCGATGAAGATGATTGTGAGGAGAGGAGATATCTACCATCTAACCTTTGCCGATACCGCTACCACCATGGCTTTACCCAACACAGCTCGCAAATACATCAGGGACAACGCCAACTGGCGCTTATATCTAGAGCCGACGGCACTCGAGGATCAGGCGGCCCCACTAGATGTTGACCCCGGCTTTTCCATCGGTGGGCAACCTTGGACTGCCGCGCGCCCTTCTACAGACGATATGCTTCATCTTCTCCGGTAGGAGCAGCTGAACCAAGGAAAGCAACTAGTAGCCTTGATGGACACGGTCAAATGCATTGAGATCTTCCTCCATAGTAATATGGCACCACCACCGCCGAGAGATGAAGACGAGGATGCTAATGATACCATCCATGTTTCTGATTCCTCTGAGCCAGCTGACGACGACGATAATGATGACCCGGCTGAGTGCAGTGAGTAGGGCTGCACTCTAGTAAGTCTTCCCTCACCCCCTTTTTTGATATATGCCTATACTATATGCATCTGGGATGATGCATCTTTTGCTTCGGGTGAGGGTACTTACACATTTTGATAGGTCGTCGTGACTTTTATGAGCTTTATGATGAGACATTGTACTGGTTCTTTGACTTTATGATGTTGCATGTGCTGTTGGTATTGATGAATTGTTACTGCTTTATGAGATGATGATGATGTGCTGATGTACCAAACTTGTCAAAATTTTAACCCTATTTCACTACTGAACGTTAATATGCTCAATTTTCATAATGATTTTACAGCAAGTTACTTTGATAATGTTTCAGCTTGGCATGGATATTTTCATGATTGTACTTCTATGACATGCTATACCTTCTTACTATGCTTTTATCATGATTTTATTGATAAGCTTTAAACCTTTTTGATAAATATTTCTTGAACATGTAAGGACCTAAGTCGTAGGTCCCAACCAAGATTTCTTATTTTCATTGACTGATATTTTCCTCATTTAAGATTGATCCTTATTCATGGACCTGATTTATGATTGATTTAGATCCCCACGCTACACTTAGATCACATTCATGATTAAGCAACTAGCCACTCGATTCCTTATACACTGGAAACTTGAGGATTGAACTTTGATAAGCTTTGAGTCTAGGAAACGTCTATATGTCAACATGAGCACTATTTATTTGGAAGATTATAGACCAAACCAATTGACACATATACCTAACACCCTTGGTAGCTCTTGGTATTAGTTCTGGTTCGAACCCCTCTGACTTGGCACCGTACAAAAGATAGAAAGAAAGAAAAGAATGGAAAACAAGAAACAGTGGTACCGAAGTTGCAACTTGGCACTGCCCAATACATTGAGAAAAGAAGATGAAAGAAAGAAGAGCAGTGGTACCGAAGTTGCAACTTGGCACTGAAATTCAAAAGAAAAGAAGGCAGTGGTACCGAAGCCTTGGCTTGGCACTGCAGAAACAGAAAGAAAAAGTGCAGTGGTACCGAAGTCATGTGTAAGGCCTTTACTACCACTTTAGAGTTTACCCTTTTGGGGCTTTGAGTGTAATGGTGTCTTATGTGGTAAGGAACTATTTTCTATCCGATATTATCATGCAACTATTGTCTATAGATTTAACCTAGATACTCTACTTTTCATCTTGACATCTTTAAAGTCTATAGTGGTTTGTGCATCCTGTGACTAGCTATGATTATTTCGCATTTATCGATCGTTGGGGAGTATAACTTGAGTTGAACAGCCCTCATGGAACTTCATTTCTCTCTTTTTGCATGAGGACAAGCAAAGGTTTAAGTCGTAGGTATTTTGTTGACACAGATTTATATAGAGTTTTACATGTCAATTTACTTATAGAATCATGCCTATTTCACGACTTTAAGCCTTACAATTGCCTTTATTTGAATACATCTATGAAATCTACACCTGTTTCGGTATTTTTGCGTTTACAGGTCAAAACGACCACAAAGAGAGTAGATTCTGACACTTTTGTGGCAGAGGGCCTCGTCCTAACCCAAGATGATCCAAACTGGAAGATTTCGGAGTCATTAGTCCTCTATTGGAAATCATGACCGGGTCCCGATCAGAATCATGCCCGTGATCGTCATTATGCCTGAAGCTGAAACCGACAAATCACGACCGGGTTACGACCAAATTCTCGCCCGAGATCGCGGACCCGCCTGTTACGAAATCGCCATTTTCTTCCGTATTTCTTTGATCTAACCTAAGGGGAGGCTCAGGGTCATTGAGGACCATTCTCTCCCGTTGACAAAGAAGGCGAGGAGCAGCTTTTGGCAGCAGATTTGGTCACGAGATGATGATTTCATGCAAAACAGTGGCTAGCGGTGCTGCAGGGCACGAAGGCTGGCGGAAAGCTTCTTTCGGCTGAGCAGAGACAGCGGTATAGGAAAGAGAAAAAGAGACAGAGAAGAGAGGAATAAAAGGAGGGGGGAAGGCATCGTTCAAGAAAACTCTCGCGCATAAGGAAAAATCAATAAGAGGAGAGTTCGGCAGAAGAGGGATCAAGAGAGGAGGAGCTGTTCTTGCGGAGAGGAGAAGGAAGCTGCGCACCTGCAACCTTTTGAAGACCTTCTATTGCGTAAGCTTCTTAGAAACATACCTGTAATACCTAGCATCATATTTGAGTTGCCACATCTATTGCAAGATCTTAAATGAATATTGCATGATCCATTTAACCTTTGCAACTCTTGCGCAAAACTTGTTATCACGCATGATGTTTATGGCTAAATACATTGTCTATGTTGTTAGCGTGAACATGGTAGGCTAAATACTAAATCAGGATGTGGGGTAGCCCTTGACGATTTACTAGTTGTGATAGTTAAGTTTATTAGCCAAAGTCCTTGCTTGGCCTTGTGTGTGTGCATTGCCTGCTTACCCGGAAGGATACGCTCGTACCTCTAATCCCTCAGATGAGGTTTGTAAATAAGCTTTTCTAGGAGTTTACTCACTTGCATAGCTGTACTTACCCGTAGGATTAAAGGAAAGCATCATCCGGAAAGGTATGCTTGAGCCTTAAGTCGCAAAGGTGAGGTTCGTTAATCAAATCTAGAGGAGAAAACTTGCCTGCGGGTCTGTACTCACCTAGGAAAACACCAAGGTGAGGTTTGTAAATCAGATCTTAGGGAGAAAAACTCGCTCGCAGATTTGTACTTGCTCGTGAGATTTAGGGAGCCTCAGACGTTGCGGAGAGCCTCTTGTCCGACCGCGCATCAGACCCATTAGGCCGAGAGTTTATCCATTTCGTTGGTGTGCTATGCCTACACTTCCCGAAAGGGAGTGTTTGAGCCTTTAATCACCTTAAGTGAGGTTTGTTAATCAGCATCTCTAGGAGTTTTTACTCGCTTGTGGATTTGTGCTTACTTAAGGAGATTATAAGGAGCTTAGACGCGTCGGAGAGCCTCTTGTCCGACCACTCGTTAGAGCCTTACGAATTGGACCGACAATCTAGTCTGTGGGAGCGGATGAGATTCTCGGAGGGGAGCTACCTACGTGACAAGGAAGCTGTGCCCCCTTGAACTAGACAAAACATTGGCAATAGAGTTTAACTATTCAATTGTAAGGAGTCAAAGTGGTGAACCCATATCCTGATGCATCTCCTCATTAGAATCCTCTCGTGTGATTTCCTCTATTTACATTCCTGCACTTTTAATTATTTTGTTATCTTAAACTTCACCAATTTCGACATCGTCTAGCTAGCCATTTCGAGATCTGTTGGTATTTGCCCATTAGTCCCTGTGGGATCGATATTTTATTACTTCGATAGACCCGTGCACTTGCAGGAAACACCTACTATATCTGTGGGCGCTATCATGTTTTTGGTGCCATTGCCGGGGACTAATTTTTGGCAATATTGACTAGATTAAGAAGTTATTAGACTAGACATTTTTAGTTTGTTAATATATTTTCTTTTACTTCATTTTACACCTTTCTTGATTTAACGAAACATCTACTTGTTAGAATTTTAGTTTATGCATAGAACTCCACGACCGGAACCTGCAATACCATTTGATTCAAAAATTGAAAGAACGTTCCATCGTCACAGAAATCTTCAGAAATATCAACCCAAGAAGAATTCGCAAACATCAATCATGGACGGTAACAAATTACTTCGCGACTTCGCTGCACCGAATGTTCAAGGACTGCATTCTAGTATTGCACGTCCACCAATAGAAGCGAATAATTTTGAGGTAAAACCGTCACTTCTGTCAATGTTACAACAAAACCAATTCGGTGGATCACCGACCGAAGATCCAAACATGCATTTATCTATTTTTTTTAATACTATAACACTCTTAAAATGAATGGTGTAACCACTGACGCTCTACGGCTCCGACTTTTTCCTTTTTCACTTAGAGACAGGGCACGAGCTTGGTTACATTCATTAGCATCTGGATCCATTACCACATGGGAACAACTCTCACATGCTTTCCTTGCAAAATACTTTCCTCCGAGCAAAACCGCGCAACTGAGAAACCAGATTACCAATTTCTCTCAAAGAGAAGGCGAATCATTATATGAGGCATGGGACCGCTTCAAGGAATTGCAGCGGATGTGTCCTCACCACGGCCTCGAAAAATGGGTACTTGTACATACATTTTATAATGGATTGCTTTATAATACTCGTCTTACTGTTGATGCAGCCGCTGGAGGAGCCTTGATGAACAAAGTAGTCGATGAATCCTACAATTTGATCAAAGAAATGACGCTCAACCACTACCAATGGTCGGGCGAAAGAGGTACTTCATCTCGACAAGCCGGTAAGTATGAACTTGACGCTCTTAGTTCTCTTGCTGCAAAAGTGGATTCATTATCTTATAAGCTTGACTCTATGAACATGCGTCATAATGTTTCTAATTCTGCTATGTGTGAAATTTATGGAGTGGAAGGTCATCTTTCTGACACTTGTCAATTAGGAAATATGGTATCACAAGACCCACCACCTACTTTGGTAAACGCTGTAGGGAACTTTAACTCGAGGGTCCAAAACAACCCTTATTCCAACACCTACAATCCTGGTTGGAAGAATCATCCCAATTTTTCCTATAGAAACAACAATGCAGCTCAACCATCAAACTTTATGCAGCCCCCTGGATTTCATTCATTCAATACCGGGTATCAGCCTAAACAATTTGACCAGCCACCACAACCAAGCACCAACACAATACCACAGGAAAAAACTTTCGAATCGCGCTTTGACAGCTTCGTGTCAGCGCAAACAAAAGCAATGGACTGCGTGTTGGAAGCAATCAAAAACTTAACAACAAACCAGAAGATAATGGAAAACCAAATTGCCCAACAAGCCAGTACATCTACTAGACCACCGGGCAGATTGCCTGGACAACCCAAGACGAACCCTAAAGAACATTGTAATGCCATTACTACACGTAGTGGCAAGCGACTTGAGGAACCAGAAATGCCCAAGGATGACCATTGTGAGAATGAGACCAGAACCCCTGAATCTGAAGAACCAAATGAACCTGTTGAGAGTGAGCCGCAAACGAAAGAAACAGAACCTGTTTATGTGCCTCCACCACCTTACAAACCGCCAATTCCATTTCCCCAGAGGTTGGCAAAAGCAAAACTCGATCATTAATTTGGTAAATTTTTAGAAATTTTGACGAAACTGTATATTAACATACCATTTACCGATGTTTTGTCACAAATGTCATCCTATGCTAAGTTTTTGAAGGAGATCCTATCCAATAAAAGAAAAATGGAAGAAAACAGCACAGTGGCGTTAACTGAGGAATGCAGCGCAATCATCCAAAATAAGTTACCGCCAAAGTTAAAAGATCCAGGCAGCTTTACCATTCAATGCCTGATCGGAGATACATCTTTTGACCACGCTTTATGCGATCTTGGTGCCAGTGTAAGTCTAATGCCATTCTCCCTTTTCAAGAAACTAGATATCGGAGACTTGAAGCCGACGAACATCTCTTTGCAATTGGCCGACCATTCTGTACGACATCCGGTAGGAATTTTAGAGGACGTGTCAATCAAGGTCGGTAAATTTTTTATTCCAGCTGATTTTGTTGTACTTGAGATGGAAGAAGACTCCAAACTTCCTATTATATTGGGCAGACCATTTTTGGCCACCGCTGGTGCTATAATTGATGTTAAAAATGGAAAGTTGACACTCCGCGTAGGTGAAGACACGGAAAGGACCGGGTGGAACGGCGGAGACGGGCGCCTTGCCCTTCTCCTCCCAGGTCAAGTGATGCCTTGCATTTTGGTAGTAATTTTGATGGTCATTTCATGCTAAATCTAAGCTTATTTTGACACTTTTATACTCTTTATAGGCTTATTTCCTTCATATATTCGGAATCTTCACTTTTTGGTGTTTTTGTGGAATTTTAGGTAAAATCACCCTTTTTTGATGTATTTTGGAGATTCTAAGGCCATGAGACGATTTCTTATGCGAAAACGAAGCTACATGTCAAATTTGGGCTAAAACGGAGTTAGCCTGAAAAATACAGCCAGGTGAACTGATGACACCAAACTTCATAGTATATTTTGTGTTATTTCATGTGTCTTTTTGTGCCATAATTATGCTCTTTTGCTTATTTTTAAGCCTTATTTGTCAACTATTGCAGAATCTACACCATTTCTTATTTTTGATCATTTTTGGGTTAAAAATGCCATATTTTGATGGATTTTGAAAGATTTGAGCACACCAATGGAATCCAGATGTCGAGACGAAGCTACATGTCAATTTTCAAGAAATTCGGAGCTAATTTACAAAAATACGGCACTACCGTATTTTTAGGCAAATCTCTCACGGTACCGTATTTTGCATCAGACGACAATCAGAAAATACGGCACTGCCATATACAATTACACGGTACCATATTCTTCAGCAATTTCAACCAAAGAATTCTAGCACAAATACGGCACTACCGTATTTCTCGGTGAAATTCTCACGGTACCGTATTCTCCATAAAAACTCGACCAGAATACTTTTGCAAAATACGGCACTGCCATATGAAATCCCACGGTGCCGTATTTCTAGACAATTTTTTATAGAACCCCAGAGGCAGAAATACGGCACTACCATATTTTTGAGTAAAACTTCCACAGTGCCGTATTTTTGGAGGATTTTCGTGAGTTTTTCGGGTTCAATTCTTGCGTGGGCCATAATTTTTGATCCAGAGGTCCAAATTAAGATCTTAAAGATGTTGTGGACTCGTCTTTAAGAAAAGAAGACACACGAAGTGGAATGGGGAATTTGTATCCAGTATTGAGAGAGAAATTGATAGAACAGAGCTTAGGGTTTGGCTTCATGCTGAGAGGCATGGAGGCCACCTCGGGTCATGATTTTTTACACTGAAGCCTCGCCTAGAGGAGAGGAGGATACACCAGAAGTTTTAGAGAGTTTGGAGTCCGATCGGAGGAGAAATTAACAAAACAGCGGTGACAGCGCTGTTCAAAGGCAATTACGGTGCTGTAATTTCGATTACAGCACTGTGTTTTGTAACTTCTACCCTTCTCCTTTGATTTCTGATACTTTGAAACTATGGTTGATTGTAATCTTTCCTTCATGCAAGCTTAGATCTTCTTTTGGGACATAGGGTGTAATCCCCTTAGTTTGTTAATGACTAGAATACATTGATTTTTGTCAAGTTTAATTTTAATATGATAATTTTACTTTTGTGATTGATTGTTCTTTAATTCTATTTAATTTTATAAATATCAGCATGTTTTAGAGTTTTGTGAAATAGACCGAGAGGTTGATCGTTTGAAATTCGGAACCCTAGGAATCGTTGAGTTTGGAACTATTGTAAGAGATTAGGTAGTTCTTCGAATTCTAATTTTTAGTGATTTTATTGCCATGTTGAATTTCTAATACTTTGGATTGAGTTAATGTGTAGACTTGATTTGATCTTGCACGAGAGTGAGGATCGAGTCGTCGGAAAACCATAAGTAAAACCTGTGTTGAGTTTCAGGATGCACGAGAGTGATCCTTGAGATTCCACTTGAGATGATTGACTTAGAATTTGGATGCACGAGAGTGATCCTTGAGTTCTTTGTTCAATGATTCACTTATCTTTAGCATTGAGAATAGATCTTGCACGAGAGTGAGGATCGGTTATCTGCATGATTGTCTGCACGAGAGTGAGATAATACCTTTATAAAGTGAATTAGATCTTTATCATAATAGAATTAAACTGACAACCTTTATTTCCTTCTAGTCATTAGAATTAAGGTGGATGAAACCCTAGTCCCAGTTTCTCTCTGATTGTCTTTTTCGTGTGTTCTCCATCATTGCTTTTCATCATATTCGGTTTGCTTAGCTAGTGAGAATACAACTATTTGGTACTTAACAATAAGGTCTCTGTGGTTCGATATTTTTATTACTTCGAAGTATCCGTGCACTTGTGGACACAACATGAACCCCACGGGGTTCACCATCCCAGTCGCCAGCCAGCAGAACTCACAGAGAGCTTCACGGCCGGGTGAACCCCACCAGATTTCCTTCAGGCCGAAAACTTCACAGAACAAAGCATAGCCAGGTGAGCTCGGCGGGGTTCACCGCGCTTCTTTCAGCCAAACTTCACATAACGAATCACAGCCAGGTGAACCCGGCGGGGTTCACCCGTGATTCTAATCTAGGCTCACGCATGAGACCGACCTCTACTTGATTTTTCTCTAATTTCTCACCCATTTGGAGTCCGAATTTGGCAAGCAAGGTGTCTATGGAAAGCTCTTTTGAAGGACATAAAAGCCCTAATTTTCTTGCCCTAATTATTGAGGAATCACATGATGAAGTGGCATGGGTGGAAGAACAAGGTGATAACACGGGTTCGGGGTGATTTTTGGGAGTTTTGATCATCGGAACGCTTCGATTCTTCAGGATTTGTTTCGGTTTATCTTCTCCTATCCTTTAGAAACTCTTCTTTGTGATCTTCCTATGTTAAAAGAGAGATTTTTGAGCGTTTCAATGATGATTGTAGCGTAAACCCTATTTTGGGGCTTGGTTGAAACCCGTTGACGAGTTTAATCGCAAACTTTATCTTTATTCTGTTAGTTGTATTGTGTTGTGAGCATATTTTACTTTGAAATATTTATTTTGTGATCTTACCTTGGCCGAGTACTTTCACGTGTTAGCCGTTACGATTCATATCGAGAGAAGGATCGTAAAGGTGGAATCCCTTAGTAAAACTTGCGAGACCTCGACACGAGAGTGCTAGGTCTTCACTCGAGGGTTTTATAATCTGCCATAGAACTCATTGGGTTTGTCTTAGTACGATCCACCGCGAGAGTAGGAGGTTGATCTAAGCCAAACACTGGGGTGTACACTCGAGAGAGGGCACCTTGTACCATAGGGTTAGATTCCTTGTACAAAATCAATAATCCAAATAACCAACATCTGTCTTGTGCGATTAAAGTAGTCATCGTGGTGGAAACCAAAGCCCTGATTTCTCTCTCATATTTAATCCCTGCCGTCGTAGTGTTGATTGCTTGTTTTCGATTTCTGCTTTCAAAACCCAATTTCGATTCGCCTAGCTATTAGGACTCGGATTTTCTGGTACTCAACCTTATTCCCTGTGGGATTCGACATCTTTTATATTACTTCGACATAACCGAGCACTTGCGGGACGTGTCAAGTTTTTGGTGCCGTTTTCGGGGAACAACGATTGATATTAGTATACTTCTGAGAATTGGTAGACTAGGCTTTAGGTTAGTTTTTCTTTACTGCACTGCTATTTTCTTTTTCTCTTTATTTACTCACTGTCTTAGAACTTTATAATTTTGACTGATCATTTTATGCAAAGAAGTTATAGGGCAGGTACATTCTTTGACATTGATCCAGAAATCGAGCGCACCTTCAGGACAAGAAGGAAGCAAAATCAAATTCTGAAGAAAGAAGTCATGAACCATCCAGAAGGAGAAAATCAGATGGAGCACATTCAGCTTGATGCAAACAATGACCGAGTACCACAACCAATGGGGAACAACTATAACAACAGGACACTGAAAGATTATTCTGCTCCCTATGCTTATGGTTTTCAATTAGGAATTTCTAGGCCCGCTGTTGAGGCCAACAATTTTGAAATAAAACCTGCGTTGCTTTCTATGGTGCAACAAAACCAATTTGGCGGTTCTCCTCTTGAGGACCCCAACATGCACTCTCTATTTTTCTAGAATATTATGATATGTTGAAAATTAACGGTGTATCTGCTGATGCTATCAGGTTGCGACTATTTTCCTTCTCTTTGAGGGACAAAGCGAGAGCTTGGCTGCACACACTATCTTCTGCTTCGATAAAAACATGGGCGGAGCTTTCTCAAGCCTTTCTCTCCAAGTACTTTCCTCCATCCAAGACGATTCAGTTGTGGTATTAGATAACAAGTTTCATGCAGAAGGATAGAGAATCCCTATACGAAGCTTGGGAGAGGTTTAAAGAGCTCCAAAGGATGTGTCCACATCACGGAGTTGAGACTTGGGTTTTGATCCAAACGTTCTATAGCGGTTTGGATTACAACACAAGACTTACAATGGACACTGTAGCAGGAGGCGCTTTGATGAATAGGAGAGTTGAGGATGTAATGAACCTTCTCGAGGACATGGCGATTAACCATCACCAATGGACATCTGAGAGAGGTACATCAACCAAGAAGTTAGGTAAGTATGACCTTGACTCTTTGACTGCATTGACGGCTAAGGTGGATAATTTGACTAGAAAGCTTGACTCTTGGTCTGTTAATTCGATGGATATTAACTCTAATTCTTGTGGGGTCTGTGGAGTTTTAGGTTATGCAGGGGCAGATTATCATGCAGGAGATGGACAGATAGTTGCGATCAACTCTGAGCGATTGAATGCTGTTGGAAACTTCAATCCCAACAACAATCCATATTCCAACACATTCAATCCAGGATGGCGTAACGATCCAAATTTCTCTTACCGAACAACTCAACCAATTCAATCTAGACAAGTTCCACCATAGCAAACCCAACCCCCACAAGGAAACTTTAGGCAGCCCCAACAGAATAATTTCAGACTACTAGGATTTCAAGCTAGGAACTACAATGCACCACCACCACAGCCGAGGCCCAATAATGATTCAAATTTGAGCAAGCAACTTGAAGAACTTACAGACATGATGAAGATAATGATGACAAGGATGGACTCCCTAGAGACACATAATAAAATGCTAGAGAGTCAGCTAGCCCAGTAAGCTAGCTCGTCTTCCAGAGCGCCAGGCAAGCTTCCATCCCAACCAGAGGTAAACCCGAGGGAGAATTGCAATGCAATCTCCACTCGGAGCGGCAAGCAACTTGAAGACCCAAAGATGCCGACTGATGACAGGATAGATGAAGTGATACTAGAACCTGTGGAACCACATTCAGATGTAACACCGATGGCACCTAAACTAGCTGAAGAGGAGCGGCCCTACGTGGGACCGCCTGCATACAAGCCACTGATTCCTTTTCCACAGAGGCTTGTCAAGGCTAAATTAGACAAGCAGTTCGGTAAGTTTTTAGAAGTATTAAAGAAACTTTATATTAACATTCCTTTCGTTGATGCTCTTTCGCAGATGCCGACTTATGCAAAATTCCTGAAAGACATCTTATCAAACAGGAGGAAGCTAGAGGATCAAGGGACCGTTGCACTTACTGAGGAGTGCAGCGCCATCATTCAGAACAAGCTCCCTCAGAAGCTTAAAGACCCAGGCAGTTTCTCCAGACTCTGCCAGATTGGGGAGATGTCCTTTCAGAGAGCTTTGTGCGATCTAGGAGAAAGTGTTAGCCTGATGCCATTATCACTTTGTAAAAGGCTAGACCTAGCGGATTTGCAACCAACTAATATTTCTATACAGCTTGCAGATAGATCTGTGCATCACCCAGTTGGTATTTTAGAGGACGTACTTGTAAAGTAGGAGATTACTTTATTCCTGCTGATTTTATTGTTTTGGAGATTGATGAGGATGACAGGCTCCCTATCATTCTGGGGAGACCTTTTCTTGCTACTGCAGGCGCTGTCAGGGATGTCAAGCATGAGAAACTGTCTTTGAACATCTGTGGCAACATTATTCAATTTGATCTAACTGACACTTTGAAAAAACCTCCTCTTGTAGGCACATGCTGCAGTATTGACATCGTGGAGAAGGCTATACAACATGTTGAATCCTTCAGGAAAACAATGGACCCATTGAAGCTTACCTTGACAACCCCCACCAAGGATGCCAAGAGCTACAAAGCACGCACCAAGTTTTGGCATGACAAGAGCATAGCAAAGAAAGAATTTCATGAAGGGGACAAAGTACTTCTATTCAATTTAAGACTTCGGCTATTTCCAAGAAAGCTTCGCACGAGATGGTCCGGCCCTTTTACAATTCAGAAAGTTCAACCATATGGTGTCATCACAATTTGGACAGAATGAACTGGAAGTTTCACAGTTAACGGACACTGTCTCAAGCACTATTTTGAAGATGAGCGGGTCGAAAGAGAGGAAGTTCTTACTCTCTCAGACCCCACAAATTTGCAACTCTGAAAAACTCTCACGGTCGATCTACCGACCTAAACCTAGCACTCTTGGGAGGCAACCCAAGTTTTTGTTTGATTTTTGTTTTCATGCATTGATTTAGACGTTGTTTTACATTGTTGATTTATTCTTCATTTAATTTTTGGATTTCTAGAGGGGATTTCTACTAATTTGATGTCTCTTTATGTTATAGGAGGAAGTTGGAGCGCATGAGAATTTTTCTAGATTTTTCCAGAATTTTTTGAGTTAATCAGTGCAAATCACGCCCTGGTGAATCCCATGGGGTTCACCCGTGAAGTGCATTGTACAAGCGCTTCCAGACTTTGTGACCAGAGCGTTTCACAGGCAGATGAACCCCATGGGATTCACCAGTATTTCTGTCTGCGCAAGAACCCTCTAGTAAGCTTCACAGGCAGGTGAACCACACGGGGTTCACCATCTTTTCTGAATACTAGATACCATCCAGAATACTTCACGGGCTGGTGAACCCCAGTGGTGGCTGGTGAACCCCAGTGGGTTCACCCGTGCTTCTGTGGCGTCAAGACTCGACCAGTGGACATCACGGGCCGGTGAACCCAGGTGGGTTCACCAGTATTTCATCAAACTTCACCCGAAATTAGGGCACCGTACTGACTTTTTCGCCGCTGCTCCCGAATCTCGCCAGGATCCTGCTGATTTCGCCACTCTTCCCACCTTCCAAACACAAAGGAGATCTCTCTGGGTCCGATCCGAGCTTCCTTACAAGTGGGACAAGTTATGTTTCAACTTCGTCCCTGATTTTCGCATCGCCAGATTTTGTGTGTTTTCACCGCCGCCACCCGATTTCGACCGAGCTGACCGGATTGCGCCGCCTTCTCTCCTTCTTAACACCCAAAGGCAATCTCTCAGGTTCTGATTTATGATTCCTAGCAATCCGATCAAGCTCTTCTCACCTGTTTCACACCGGGTTTTTGTGTCACCTGCTCTTCTATGTCTTAACTCCGCCGCTTTCGATCTGTGAGCACCACCGGCCAGATTTTCTCACCAAAGCCTTGCTTAACACTTCCAATCTTCTCTGGCCACCATGCCTCCAAGAACGAAAGCTATGGTTTCTAAGAGAACCATGTGCCCTCAACAGGCGTTATCTGACTCGTCCGCCATAGACGACGAAGATTATGAGCCGATGCCGACGCCAACTCCTCCATCCTTCCAGCCATCTTCAACTGTGCTAGACTCCTCTTCTTCTCGTCTTGCGCGCACGCCCACCAGCCGACCACAGCGCTATGTCTCTCCCCCGAACGAGTTTAGAATCATCTTTCGGAACGCCGGGCAAGAGGCACGGTATCAAACGCTGTGGCAACGTCGTGTGCTCAACACGTGGTATCTAGACAGAGGCACGTTGCAGATGCTTGGAATGCTAGAGGATGTAAATATGATGTATGCCGCAGTGGGTTGAGAGCAGTTCCAGCAGCTTTACTCCCCCACTTATGTTGGCGTGACATTGGAGTTTCTGAGCTCCTTGGAAGTAAAGGCAGACCCTATTCTCGAGGACGACCCAGGTTGCTTGACCTTCCGTCTTGGTAACATCGAGCATATCCTTACTCTATCACAGTTACGCAGCATTTATGGTTTTCCTGAACCGTGTGCACGCAAGGTCCCCACCGAGTTCAGTGAACAGAATTTCTGGGGAGCGATTACCAACGAGCACATCTACTCTGCTTGCGTGGCCCGTGCCTCCAGTCTTTGCAATTAGGTCCTCAAGTATGTCCACCGCGTCCTGGCCCATACCCTTTTTGGTCGCGGTGAGAGTGATGGCATGGTCCGTCAGACAGAATTATTCTATCTCTGGTGTATGCTCCACAGTTTCAGAGTCGACTCTGGGTATTATTTAGCTAAGCAATTCAGCCGTGTCGCCCGTTCTTTGAAGGGGCGATTGTGATTAACGGTTTGATCACTCCCTTGGTGGTTTCCTTAGGCGTCATTCCATACGGCACACTAGAGGCTACTGGCAACAACAGGCTTGAGGTTGAGTCCTGTGTTGCCATGAAGCTGATCATTCGCAAAGGAGACTCTTATTGTATGGCGTTCAAGGGAAGCCTATTTTGCCTGCCCCTACCGAACCCAGAGCGCACCACTGTGCGTGTGCGAGGGAACTAGCGTATCCAGCCAGTTGAGGACGCACAGCCAGATCCCGTCGACACCACACCACCAGCCCCTGGCGCCTTTTCTTTTGGCGGCACCTCCTCTCACGATTCAATGATGTCTGTGTTGCAGGAAATTAAAGAAGAGCAACTCCATTAACGGGATATGATTGATCACCTGGACACCCCCGTTGCCTACATCCAGCAGAACCAATCTTCGCATTGGGAATCCATGGAAGCGCATATGCAGAGGCAGCACAAAATGATGGGATCGGTGTGGGAAAAGCTCTCTGCGATGGACGAGCGCCTCTCTTTCATCAATGAGGAAAACATGGCTCTCATGGACATCTCTTCCGATGAGGAGGCCGAGCCCGACTATAGCGAACGTGGGAAGAGCAAGAGCTCCCGAGCTTCTGGCTCTCGCTCGCGCAAGCGGAGGTAGCTCCCCATCAGCATCAGCATCGTCATCCACTCCTCTCACATCATGGTATTGCATAGAGGACTATGCAAACTTTTAGAGTGGGTGAGCTTTCTTTACTCCGGTCTCTACTTTCTTTCTTCATGTGACTGCGATTTGTTGTGATGTTGAGAATTGATACTTTTATTCTGCGACAGTTAGATATTATGTGGCATT
The DNA here is from genome assembly GCA_027563935.2 of Costus lasius. Taxonomy (NCBI): domain Eukaryota; kingdom Viridiplantae; phylum Streptophyta; class Magnoliopsida; order Zingiberales; family Costaceae; genus Costus; species Costus lasius. Next base: position 21,300,048 of record CM050450.1, on the reverse strand, counting down.
GTATTCTATATGCCATCTTATTCGTGGGCCTGGTCCACATCTTTAGGCCCCACTATGTGACATGTTATGTATGACACCTTGCATTTTATTTTCTTACTTATATCAGTAATCTACCATGATGATTGTGATCCTCATACATGCTGTGAATTTTGAAATGTTAAAGTTGTCACAATAGCTTATCATTCTTGAGTCTACTTGTTCATCAAGACTTGTCCTATGAAGGCTATTTCAAAAATTTAGATTGAATGCATGATTGGGTAAGAATGATCAAAGAATTAAGTCTAGAGTAATACCTCCTTGTTAGAGATACTTTTTGATCATGTCCATTTATTCTATGATTTTAAAATTTTGTGATTTAGATTGGTTTGAGTTGTTCATTAGTGGGTCAAACATTTCTATGATTGTTTAATCAACTCAAGCTTGCAACTTACATGAGAATCATATTGAGATACATATTCACTTTGTTATTCTTTGAATTCCTTTCTGTTATTGGGGAGACACTACATGTGTTCAAAAAGGATGTGTTATCAACTACTGTTAAAATAATAATAATAATAATAATAATAATAATAATAATAATAATAATAATATCACCTTTAGATTCCTCTACTTGGTACTGCGCAAAATTGGCAGTGGTACCAAAAGACACGAGTTGAAATCTAAGGGATGTGAAGTTGAAATCAATAAAGAGACTTGTCTACTTGGCATTGCGAAAAATTGGCAATGGTACCTAAGGTTATGAGTTGAAGTCTATTGCAATAATCAATGTACCATACCCTGATGGAACATTTGAGTTAACCCCAACGATTTGAATAGGGAGGATTGGAATTGCATGAGTGTTATGTGTAGGCTTGGTTGAATCCTATGTTTGTTGCTTACTAAGTTGATTGGCATCTAGTTTTTGTGGGATCAAACTGTTGAGCACTTGAAACAACCAATTACTTGATTTCTCCTGATTAGATTTTGGATTGTTATCAAATATTTCTCTAACTTACATATATGCCTCAACCCAAACGATTGTTCTCATATCTATCTTGTATTTCATCTTATTTTATTGCTCGAGGACAAGCAAAGATTTAAGTCTGGAGTATTTTGATGTCTTACATTTTGGTAGTAATTTTGATGGTCATTTCATGCTAAATCTAGGCTTATTTTGACACTTTTATACTCTTTATAGGCTTATTTCCTTCATATCTTCAGAATCTTCACTTTTTGATGTTTTTGTGGAATTTCAGGTAAAATCACTATTTTTTGACGTATTTTGGAGATTCTAAGGCCATGAGACCATTTCTTATGCGAAAATGAAGCTACACGTCAAATTTGGGCCAAAACGAAGTTAGCCTGAAAAATACGGCCAGGTGAACCCCACGGGGTTTACCATCCTAGTCGCCAACCAGCAGAACTCACAAAGAGCTTCACGGCCGGGTGAACCCTGAAAGTTCCCTAAAGGGGGCGAAACCCTAAAGCATGCGCATATAAAAACTTACATGGGCGGAATCTAGGGTTCCCTAGGATCGCATGTATGAACATAGATCAACTTAACAATTTGTATAGATCAAGAAGGGGATCATACCAATGCCATTTCTTGGATGGCGTCTTGGAAGAAGAGGGCGAGCGGCTCTCCTCCAAAGGTGGCGCACACAAGGTGAAGATGACTACTCCCTTGGCGTTCCTTGTGCTAGCAAAGCTCCAAGGTCTCCTAATCGCGTGAAGGAGATTGAGATGATCTCTAGGCTTTGTCAAGTCCTCTCCTTGGCGTCCAGACTCAACACACGAGAGAGAGGCGTCGAGAGGAAGAGGCGAAAAGAGATGCACCCACGAACGAATGTGGAGGCGTTCACGCTATTTTGGAAAACATAACTTCCAAAAATAGCAAGCCACTAACATCATGCGTTCATGCGTTCACTCCAAGTGAACGATCGCATTTTTCTTCTCCCTTGAACCAAGCGCTCATTTGATGAACCTGGTTCAATTGAATTTGGTTCAAGGACCAAATCAAACCAAGCCTTAGTCTAGATCAAATTAAACCATAAGGCTCAAGATCTAACCATTCATCTCTTGATGCTCTTGATCTCACCAATCTAGCATCAAATCTCTCGATCGAAGCTTACCGATCTCAAGCCCTAATCAATCAAATATGATCAGACCAGATCTCACTTACAATCAGAGTTTAAATTCCTTTAAACTGAACCAAAACAATTCAGTCCACACGATCTGACATAAGTAAGCCATATCATCAAATTGTGCGACCCTAAGGGTTTCCTTTAAATGTCGGTAACGATAACTTACGTTATCACGATCAGTGAGGGGTATCTAGCAACACATCACTGTCTCCCGATATAAAGGAAAGAGTCTTCCAAGACTACACCCAAACCACAGCACAAGTGTGAACCCAAGTCACTTGACATATGTGTTTCCTTTGCCACTGGATGTTCTTATTGGACAAGCGTGTCAAGCCTGTAATTCTAATATGATGAGAATGATTAGATCAGATGAACATCACACTCCAAACAAGGAGACGGCAATCCTATATCTATCACTAGTGCCCTAACATGACTCATGCTCACTATCCAAGATAGTCTATAACCATTATGTTTCAAATGATATTGAACTACCTCAAAACAATGCCAATCATCATTTAGAAACACAAGTGATCTCAAGTCAGAGGAAATATGCCACTTGTTTGCATATAAGGATTATTCACATTGTGACAAGCAATCGAATATCCTAAGTAGGGTCTGTCCAGTACATCCAATGTACCCATGAGTCTACATCTTATTCCATGCTCGAAGCATCCTATAAGATTAGAACACATATTAGTCTCAATCATATCAAGGCTGTCTCATGTTCACCAAGATATCTCGACTAAGGACAAAGCTGCATGTCAGCCAAGCTGAACAGCATTGAGACATTATTCAGAAGTATACATATTGCAGCAGATGATGTAACAACCTGAATAACAACCATTGCCTTTATAAACATAGAGTTTATACATGATACTGAAATAATCCCAAGGCCTCAAACATTAGCCTTAAGGGCATACCCCAACAAACCCTAGCGGGGTTCACCAGATTTCCTTCTGGCCAAAAACTTCACAAAACAAAGCATAGCCAGGCGCTTCTTTCAGCCAAACTTCACATAACGAATCACGGCCAGGTGAACCCGGCGGGGTTCACCCGTGATTCTGATCCAGGCTCACGCGCGAGACCGACCTCTACTCGAAGGCGAATGCATAGGACATAAAAGCCCTAATTTTCTTGCCCTAATTATCGAGGAATCAGACGACGAAGCGGCGTGGGCGGAACAACAAGGCGACAACACGAGTTCGGGGCAATTTTTGGGAGATTTGATCGTCGGAACGGTTCGATTCTTCAGGATTTGTTTCAGTTTATCTTCTCCTATCCTTTAGAAACTCTTCCTTGTGATCTTCCTATATTAAAAGAGAGATTTTTGAGCGTTTCAATGATGATTGTAGCGTAAACCCTATTTCGGGGCTTGGTTGAAACCCGTTGACGAGTTTAATCGCAAACTTTATCTTTATTCTGTTATTTGGATTATGTTGTGAGCATATTTTACTTTGAAATGTTTATTTCATGATCTTACCTTGGCTGAGTACTTTCACGTGTTAGCCGTTATGATTCATATCGAGAGAAGGATCGTAAGAGTGGAATCCCTTAGTAAAACTTGCGAGACCTCGACACGAGAGTGCTAGGTCTTCGTTCGAGGGTTTTATAATCTGCCATAGAACTCATTGGGTTCGTCTTAGTACAATCCACCGCGAGAGTAGGAGGTTGATCTAAGCCGAACACCGGGGTGTACACTCGAGAGAGGGCACCTTGTACCTTAGGGTTAGATTCCTTGTGCAAAATCAATAATCCCAATAACCGACATCTGTCTTGTGCGATTAAAGTAGTCATCGTGGTAGAAATCAAAGCCCCGATTTCTCTTTCATATTTAATCCCTGCCGTCGTAGCGTTGATTGCTTGTTTTCGATTTCTGCTTTCAAAACCCAATTTCGATTCGCCTAGCTATTAGGACTCGGATTTTCTGGTACTCAACCTTGTTCCCTGTGTGATTTGACATCATTTATATTACTTCAACATAACCGTGCACTTGCGGGATTTGTCATCAAGCGAGGCAGCGGTGCGTCGCGGGGGGGTCGACGGGGACCCACGTGGTTCGGACGAGGGGGCGTGATGCAGGGGCATCTAAAGCACTACGTCGATCCAAGCGCATCAAGAAACCACCAATAAGATATGGACATCAAGCTTGAGCTCTTCTGCTAAAGACATTTACTTTTGCACTTTATTTTATTTGAACACTTGTATTTGCTTTCATGTTCTAGAATAGGATTAGCTTAGGGTTTTATTTTCTTTAAGCATGTTTTACTTTCCTAGATTATGTAGTAGGTTGCTCTAGCCTAGGAATATATATGCACCTGTAATTGCACATACAAGACACCCTGGACCCTCAACAATCCTCTCTCAAGACAAAGACAATGTCAAGTCAAATCTCCAGCCAAGTCAAGTCAACAATTAGCATCCTAAAGCAACTCAAGTCAAAGCCAATCTCAAGATAAATCCCCAGCCAGCGCAAGTCACCAACCAGCATCCTAAAGTAATTCAAAGTCAAAGTCCAACCTTAGTCAACATTCAGCCACAAATCTCCAAAAGCAACGACAATATCCAAATGGTCAAGGAAGCCTCCACCTCATCAAGGACAACATGCACAAGCTCCCTCCATATCCGGCTGAAATCTCCAACCGAGGCACCCTTTCACGCATGCAGCTCCAACCAATCAAATCTCCACATGCAGCTTCCTCCACACTCGGCTGAAGACAAACCAAGGCACCCTTTCATGCATGCAGCCCCAGCCAATCCAATCTCAACACAACTACATGCAGCATCAATGCCATATCTCCCCACCGGTTCCACAAGCTTCTGCGGCTACATCTCCAACACACAACCGCCCACCATAGCCAATGGAAAAGCTGGACACAACACTTCACCTCAGCCATCCAAATTCGAAATCAAGAATTGACAACCCTTAGATGAACTTGAGAATTTTTGTAACGCTGAGGACTTGGGTTTAAAGCCCTTGTATTTCTACATTTGCACTTAGTCTACTCTTTGATGAAAAAATCTCAACTTGTGTTAGCGTATGTTCTCATTTTAGTTTCGTTTAACTTAGTGCCGATACTTCCCTTTTCCCTCTTCACTGAGAGTAGTCCTCATTCCATCCCTCACGTAAGACCTCTTGAGTGCTTGCTTGTGGAGTAGTGGCGTGATCTCTTGGAGCTTGGAGCGGTGGAGCATTTCCTGAAGCCTTCGGCTGAGCATTTGAAGACCTGATCAAGATCCCTAAGGACCCATTTTTTCATAGTTTAAGAGGGCTTGTAGGCATTGTATTCAGCCCCCTCTTGTTCTTGATTGTAAAGGCCATTTAATTACCCATTTTATAACCTCGCCGCCCAAAGTCAGAAGCAGCCGCCCAAAGTCAGAAGCAGCGGGAGCAGGGGAGTTCAGAGAAAGGGGTCTTGGCCCCCTTCCCTAAAGGGAGCCGCAAGTAATTCCTAACCGAGTAGGATAACACACTTTATGGTTGCATGCTAGATTTCCTGCTAGTGATTATTGCTGGTCACTGTTGGTTACTGTTCTTACCATCGTTAGAATCATCTGCGCGCACTTAGTTAGAGCTACATACCTTAGGTCCGATCGTTGGGGTTCCGCCTTTCTTCAGTAGTATCAAAGCAGCCCTAAGGTGCTCTAGAATTTGCGCAATTAAATCTGAATCTGTTTTCTGAACCGATTTCCTAAAGTTCTCTACTTTCTGAGATTTTCCGCTTTCTGAAGTTTCTGTCCTCGGAGGTTGTCTGAAATATTTGGCTGAGTTACTGATTTTCTGCGTCTGAACTTTACTTGTCTGAAATCTTGTGTTGCGCATGAAAGTTTCTGCTGAAAGTTTGAGATTGTGTCTCCGAATCCTTTTCTGAACTTTACTTGTCTGAAATCTTGTGTTGCGCATGAAAGTTTCTGCTGAAAGTTTGAGATTGTGTCTCTGATTTTGTTTGCATCGCTGAGCCTGGAACACCTTCTGATTACCTCGTTATCAATAGGTTTCAAGGTTCCTCTTATTGCTGAATTTGGAGTTGATTTGGATTGTCAATTAGTTTTCAAAACAAAAACCTGCTGCCTCCTGCATTTGCGTGTGCTGAACTCTGAAATTCCATTTACCGGATTCTGCTGCTGAACTTTGTTTGATTTTCTACTTGGAATCTCTGAATCACGAGGACCCTCACTCTATCTTAGTAATAGATAGAACTCAGGGCCCTCTAGTTACATCAAATTCGGTCACAGCAGGAGCTATTGCTGTTGGCCGAGATGCTCCTGCTGTTGGCCGAGATCTTCATAAAGAGAAGGCTGAATTCTGCATTTACTGTGCATACCAGCCGCACCTTTGATTTCTCGTGCGTTGGTTAGAAAATTTTGGAGGCTATCTGGAGTAGTAGGTGGACTTCAAAACTCTCTTATTTGGGCAAGAGGTGAACGCAGCAAAAGCTATTGCCAGGTTCACTAAAGGCTTGAAAATTCATTCTGTGTTTTGTGCGCTTACTGTAGTTTACCGTTTACTGTGTATGAAACTGATTTCTCTTGCTGCGTTTTGAGAACTTCAACTGCTTTGATTTGGCCATCAGAGACTCTGTTGTATTTCTGTGTTTGGATTGAATTTTACAAGCTATCTAACTGATAGATAGGCTGTGAAAACTCAAGCTGTACCAACTCAACGCAATCAAGTAAATATTGCTGTTGAAAACGGCAGCAATAGAAACATTTAAGGACTTAGTTACTATCCCTTGCCGAATCTTTTTTTTCTCTGAAAGAAATCTGTGTGTTTGAACATGGTAACCACAAGAAATAGAGCTGGCCAAGATACCATTGAGGGGGAAGGAACTTCCACTGATAATATGGCAAAATTAATTGAACTATTTATGAGTCGTATGGATAAAATGGAAGAGCAAAATATGATCCGTATGGGTCAGATTCTAAACCAACAGACACAAACTCTAAGTCAAATTGTGAGCCAACATAATCCTAACCTAAACTCAGAACAACCATATCACCAATCTCCTAGGAGAACTCTTGAAAATTCTTGGGGAGAGGGGCCTAGTCAAACCGAACCAAGATTAGGAAGGACTGAAACCCAGCCTGAACCTTACCATCACCCTAGAGTCCCAACCCCTAATGAACATAATCTGAATGGACCCTACCATCACCCTAGAGTACCAACCCCTAATGAACATAACCTGAATGAAACTTACCATCACCCTAGAGTCCCAATCCCTAATGAACATAATCTGAATGGACCTTACCATTACCCTAGAGTCCCAACCCCTAATGAACATAACCTGAATTAAACTTACTATCACCCTAGAGTCCCAAATGAACATAATCTAAATGGACCTTACCATCACCATAGAGTCCCAGCCCCTAATGAACCGAATCTGAATGAACTTTGTAGGGGGCGGGTGGAGGAAGATATTTTTAAAAATTTAAGAATGAACCCACCCTTGTTTGATGGGAATGTTGATACACAGGGGTACCAAGAATGGGAAACCCTTGTTGAGCAGTATTTTGAATGCCAAGCCATACCTGAAAGAAGTAAGGTGAAGTATGCCTGATTCCTGTTTAGAGGGACTGCTTTGATATACTGGACCAGCCTAGAGAAACAGCTTGAGAGGATTAGCACCCATCACCGATTGGACAGTGATGAAGCAGCGGTTAGGAGAGAAATATGTTTCCCCACACTATAGGCAGCGAACCTATAATCTGCTGACTAGGTTAACCCAAGGTAATGACACAGTAAGGGAGTACACCAACAAGTTTGAAGATCTACTAATTAAGTGTGGTATAGATGAAGAACCATGGGTGACTATCGATAGGTACAAGATTGGGTTAAGGCCTGAAATAAGAAGAAATCTCATAGCTCGGCCCACTGATAGTATCCAAGAAGTTTCCCAAATAGCTAGTGAGATAGAATATGAACTTATACAGTATAGATACACTCCAAGTATTCATAAAAATCAGAACTCAATGGGAACTGCATCATCTAAAACCATCTCTCCTAGGGCATCTCATCTCAATGTACCGATGTTTGGTGCACCTTACCCTAGGGCGCCCCTCCCTAGTACATCGAACCATGTTAGGACTGCCCAGGACCCTAGTGCTCCTAACCCTGCTAGGGCCGCCCAAACCTCTACTAGAGTCACCTGCTTTAAATGTTCTCAACCAGGCCACTTGGTCAAAGATTGTAGGAAGGCAGCATTACTGATAGCCGAGGACCCAGTAGAGCAGGAGCCCGAAGATCTAAGTAATGAAGATTACATCCCTGGGTACAATAGTGAGTATAATAGTGAGGAGGATCCTAGTGATGCCATAGTGGGAATAGTGAGGTGCACCTTCCTTAAAGATACCCAACCCGAGGATTGGAGGAGAACCAGTCTGTTCTATACTTACACCAAGTGTCATGGCAAGGTATGCAAAATTGTAGTAGACAGTGGAAGTAGTTTAAACGTCATAGCTAAAGGAGCTGTCACTAGGTTTGGGCTAAATTTAGAAGATCATCCTAAGCCATATAGCATTTCCTGGGTAAACCACACTAGCATACCCATTACCCATAGATGTGCTGTACCTTTACACTTGGCATCATGCCAAGGGAAGATCTGGTGTGATGTTACTCAAATGGATGTCGCTGATGTCCTACTAGGAAGACCATGGCTGTATGACCTAGTTGTAATCCATTATGGAAGGAGTAATACATACACCTTCATGCATAACAGGAGGAAGATCACTCTAGTTCCCAGCCTACCCCGAGAGTTGGGGGCCTCACACACTAAGGGGAAAACCATTGAAGCACCCAAAGCCATTACTTTGCTAAGGACTCAATCTTTCTTAAAAGAAGCACAAGAGCTGAATCAAATCTTCACTTTAGTTATTAAGCCAGTTGAGAACACTAAAGTGAGTGAAATACCTCCTGAATGAAGGGTCCCCTTCAAGGGGGAGCGAAACCCTAAAGGGCGCATGTATAATTTTGCAGCGGAAAAAGGGGTTTCTAGGGATCACTAGCATGATATATGATCAACTATAGAAAAGACCGATTGCAAACATCAAGAAGGTTCATACCATCGCCATTCTTTGGATGGTGTGTTGGAAGCAAAGATCGAAAGGGATCTTCTCCCTAGTTGACGCACACAAGATGAGGAATGGCTTCTCCTTGTCGTCTTTGTGCTAGCAAAGCTTCAAGGGTCCTTTACGTGGAGGAGATGAGATCCTTTGGTGCTTGCCGAAAAAAGCCTTCCTCTACACTCGTCGAGAGCGTTGTCACACGAGAGGGAAGAACCCGTCAAGAGGTGATGAGAGGCGATAAGAGAGAACGTTCTTTTCAACGTGGAGGCGTTGCAATCCAAAAATAGCAACCCATTACTCTTAACCGTTATGCGTTCACATGAAGTGAACCGCAACTCCTCTACACCATTCGAACCTTTGAACCAAGCGCTCACATGATGAGCCGGTTCAATTGAATTTGGTTCAAGACCAAATCAGCCCAAGCAATGGTCGATCTCATCGAACCTAAAGGTTCAAGATCTAACCGTTGATCTCTCGATGCTCTTGATCTCACCGATCTAGCATCAAATCTCTCGATCGAAGCTTACCGATCTCAAGCCCTAATCAATCAAACATGATCAGACCACATCTCACTTACAATCAGAGTTTAAACTCCTTTAAACTGAACCTAAACAATTCAGTCCACACGATCTGACTTAAGTAAGCCATATCATCAAATTGTGCGACCCTAAGGGTTTCCTTTAAATGTCGGTAACGATAACTTACGTTATCACGATCAGTGAGGGGTATCTAGCAACACATCACTGTCTCCCGATATAAAGGAAAGAGTCTTCCAAGACTACACCCAAACCACAGCACAAGTGTGAATCAACTCACTAGGCATACATGATTCCTTTGCCACTGGATGTTCATTATTGGACAAGCGTGTCAAGCCTGTAGCTCCAATATGATGAGCATGATTAGATCAGATGAGCATAGTCACCTGGGTATGGCCATACACTATTCTCAATCATCTCATTCAGGGGGGCCCCTTTAGAACATCTCACTACTTAAACAAGGAGACGGCAATCCTATATCTATCACTAGTGCCCTAACATGACTCATGATCATTATCCAAGATAGTCTATAACCATTATGTTTCAAATGATATTGAACCACCTCAAAACAATGACAATCATCATTTAGAAACACAAGTGATCTCAAGTCAGAGGACATGTGCCACTTGTTGCAAACAAGGATTATTCACATTGTGACAAGCAATTGAATATCCTAGTAGGGTCTATCCAGTACATCCAATGTACCCATGAGTCTACATCTTATTCCATGCTCGAAGCATCCTATAAGATTAGAACACATATTAGTCTCAATCATATCAAGGCTGTCTCATGTTCACCAAGATATCTCGACTAAGGACATTACAGCATGTTAGCCTAGCTGAACAGCATTGAGACATTATTCAGAAGCACACTTATTGCAGCAGACAATGTAACATACTGAATAACAACCATTGCCTTTATAAACATAAGAGTTTATATACATGATACTGATACAATCCCAAGGCCTCAAACATTAGCCTTTAAGGGCATACCCCAACAATCTCCCACTTGCACTTAATCTAATGGTTGAGAAATCTCAAACCCATATTATTACAGTGCTTCTCATGCTTCTGCTGCCTCAGAGGCTTGGTAAGCGGGTCAGCTAGATTGTCATCTGTATGAACCTTGCAGACTTTGATCTCGCCACGATCAATGATCTCCCGGATCAAATGAAATCGTCTCTGTATGTGCTTGGACTTCTGGTGCGACCGTGGTTCCTTTGCTTGTGCGATTGCTCCAGTGTTATCACAAAAGATAACCAAAGGATCTGCACTCGAAGGAACAACACCAAGTTCCTGAATGAACTTACGAATCCACACTGCCTCCTTGGATGCTTCCGAGGCTGCAACATACTCGGCTTCTGTTGTGGAATCAGCAACGATTGTCTGTTTGAAACTCTTCCACACCACCGCTCCTCGATTCAAGCTAAAAATATAGCCTAATTGCGATCGGAAATCATCCTGGTCAGACTGGAACGAAGCGTCAGTATATCCTTCAATACTGAGTTCTTCCTGACCACCATATATCAAAACATATCTTTGGTCCTCCGCAGATATTTTAAAATGTTCTTGACTGCAATCCAGTGCGCCAATCCTGGATTACTTTGGAACCGACTGGTCACGCTTAACCCGTAAGCGACGTCTGGGCGAGTACACAACATCGCATACATAATGGACCCAATAGCCGAAGCATAAGGCGTATTGTCCATTTCATCTTTCTCAGTCTGTGTTTGTGGACACTGACTCTTTGAAAGATTCAGACCATGTCTGACTGGAAGATATCCTCTTTTAGAATTCTCTAAATGGAATCTCTCCAGGACCTTATCGATGTAAGTACTCTGGCACAGCCCGAGAAGCCTCTTAGATCTATCCCTGTAGATCTTCACACCTAATACATAGGCTGCTTCTCCTAGATCTTTCATCTGAAAACATTTCCTTAACCATGCTTTAACAGCATGCAGTTCAGGAATATCGTTTCCAATGATTAAGATATCATCGACGTAGAGGACTAGGAAAGTAATCACGCTCCCACTAAACCTCTTATATACACACGGGTCATCTTCATTCTTGATGAAACCAAACTCAGAGATTGATTCATCAAAACGAATATTCCAGCTTCTAGATGCTTGTTTAAGTCCATAAATGGACTTCTTTAACTTGCATATTTTATGACGATCTGATGGATTAGTGAAACCTTCTGGTTGTGTCATATACACATCCTCATCCAGATTTCCATTAAGGAAAGCTGTCTTCACATCCATTTGCCAGATCTCATAATCATAATATGCTGCTATCGCGAAAAGAATCCGAATAGACTTGAACATGGCTATATGAGAGAAAGTTTCATCATAATCTATCCCGTAGATTTGTTTGAAACCTTTCGCAACTAGCCTGCCTTTATAGGTAACCACGTTACCATCCATGTCAATCTTCTTCTTGAAGATCCATTTACAGCCTATAGGGATTACTCCCGGAGGCGGATCAACCAAATCCCAGACTTGGTTATCTGACATGGAGTCCATCTCGGCGCGCATAGCTTCAAGCCATCTCGCTGACTCCAGTCCACTGACCGCATCCGCATAAGTGAGGGGTTCATCATTGTCAATGATGTAGACTCCGTCATAGCGCTCAGGCTGTCGACGGATCCTTCCCGATCTTCGCGGTTCCCGTGATATCTGAGCCTCAGGTTGTTCAGTAACCTGTTCTACCGGCTCAGGCTCATCCAACTGTGCTTGAGCACTTTGTCCTTCCTCTGGATTCTCATCCAGCTTTATTTCTCTCCCACTGGCCTCTTGCAGAAGATACTCCTTCTCAAGAAATATGGCCGTCCGAGCAACAAATACTTTGTTCTCTTTGGGATCGTAGAAATAATAACCCTTAGTTTCCTTAGGGTAACCGACAAAGATACATTTCTCAGATCTGCTCTCTAGTTTCCCAGAGGCGAGCTTTTTGACATAAGCCTCGCAGCCCCAGATCCTGATAAATGTCAAGCTCGGCTGTTTCCCATACCATAACTCATATGGCGTCTTTGAAACTGCCTTGGATGGCACTCGGTTTAGTACCTTTGCAGCTGTCTCCAGTGCAAATCCCCAAAAGGAGTAAGGTAGAGCAGCCTGACTCATCATAGAACGAACCATATCAAGTAACGTTCTATTTCTCCTCTCGGACACACCATTCCATTGCGGTGTTCCTGGCGGAGTGAGCTGTGAGATAATCCCACACTCCTTCAGATAGTCAGTAAACGCATGACTCAAGTATTCTCCACCTCGATCAGAACGAAGTGCCTTGATATTTCGGCCTAGCTGATTTTGTACTTCATTCTTGAACTCTTTGAACTTGTCAAAAGATTCACTCTTATGTCTCATCAGATAGACATAACCGTACCTACTGAAATCATCAGTGAAGGTGATGAAGTATTGATAGCCACCTCTGGCATGTTTACTAAATGGCCCACACACATCACTGTGTATAAGGTCAAGTAAACCTGAAGCCCTTTGACCTTTATAAGGAAAAGGTGACTTCGTCATTTTACCCATTAAACAAGCTTTGCATGTATCAATCTCCTCAAAGGAGAATGATCCCAGCAGTCCATTATCATGCAACCGCTTGATGCGTTTCTCGTTAATATGGCCTAAACGACTATGCCATAACAAGGTGCTGTCATCAGCATACTTGGCTTTCTTATTATCAATAGTTTGTATAGAACATTCCATGTCCAACATGAATAACCCATTGTTAATTGAACCAGTAGCATAAACAATATTATCAAGAGTAAGATAACACTTTGAAATCTTGCATTCAAAGGAAAACCCTTTCCTGACAAGAGCAGGAATAGAGATAATATTTTTGGTAATACTGGGTACAAAGTAACAATTGTTTAATTCTAATACAATGCCAGATGGTAATGAGATGTAATATTCCCCTACAGCAACAGCAGCAACCCGTGCCCCGTTTCCAACTCGTAGGTCCACCTCATGCTGTCCCACCTGTCTTCTTCTCTTGAGTTCCTGTACATTTGAACAAATGTGAACTCCACATGCAGTGTCCAACACCCATGATATAGAAGAAGATGATATCATGACTTCAGTCACAAATATACCTGAGCCAGAAGCGATGCTTCCCTTCTTGTCTCCTTGGAGCGCTTTACAGTCCTTTTTCAAGTGACCTAGCTGGCCACAGTGGAAACATATGTATTCCTTTAACCGCTTAACTTTTTGCTTCAGAGCCTTGCTGTAACTCTTGACAGGGGCCTTGCCCTTCTTCCCCTTCTTCTTGTTCCTAGAAGGAACCATTAAGACAGAGGTCGAAGGCTTTCCCTTCAGAGTCTCCTCAGTAGTCAAGAGCATATTCAGCAGCTCTGCCGGAGTACAGTCGATTTTGTTCATATTAAAGTTAATGATGAACGCATCGAAAGAGGGCGGGAGAGACTGCAGAATAATGTCTACAGCAAGCTCCTGATTGATGGTATGCCCCAGTTTCTCTAGAGCCTCCTTGTGCCCAATCATCTTGAGCACGTGAGCTCCCACTGGGCTCCCTTCAGCCAGTTTGCTCTGAAAGAAAAGCTTGGTCAGATTATAGCGTTCAGTCCTCGCCTGTGCAGCATACAGCATCTTGAGGTTCGCTATAATCTCTATAGCCGACATATCCTCATGCTGACGCTGCAGGGGTGGCGTCATAGACGCTAGCATCAGGCAAGCAACATCAATGCTATCATTGACATGCTTTTCATAAGCTTCACGAACCGCCCTTGCGGCGTTCGCAGTGGGTTGAGGCGGCATAGCCATCTCGAGGACATACAGTTTCCTCTCTGCCTTAAGAACGATCTTAAGGTGTCCGAACCAGTCTGAGAAGTTTGGCCCAGCAAACTTCTCCCTTTCCAGTAGGGATCGCACATTGAAGCTCATGGTGTTCGTTGCTGCAGGAATCTACAACAATGCAAGAACAGCAAGGTCAGTATCAATGTAGAGAATCAATCCAGGACTTAAGAAAGATTCTTTTCTCACTATTTTATCTGGCTGAAAAATCCAGCAAAAACAGCCCGAAAGAGTAGAACTCTTTTAGTGAGATGGGATCCAGATTTCATACTTGGTCTCCGCGTCCCGCTCAGGCGAGATAAGATGCACAGAGAGTACAAGCACTAATCTCTAGTAGGCTGTCCCAGCCAATCGCCAACCCGTGCGATTCCCCTTCATCTGGGCAATCCAGCAGACTGTGCCAACTGAGTTGGTACAACACAGTCTCTGATCCCACAGATGGCTGCCTCCATGTGCTACCATATGCGCCACATATGTAGCCTACATGGTCAAGCTGACCCGACCTACTCCCTGGACCACCACGTGCTATGCTGAGCAACGAGAAGCGATAAATCCCTTCTCTGTAACACGCAGGTGTAATCCAACACCGTCTGAAGATAGATGGACGTGCCCACTGAGTGGGTACAACACGGCTCCAACGATAGTCAGAACAGTGAGGTTTCGCGTCAGAAGGCTTACGAGCTTGATATTTTAGCGTTGGATTTTAACGGTCTTTTATCTTCTTCACTATCATGCAATTCCTATGGTGATAGCAGAAGATAAATAAATCATGCTGTTCTACTTATATAAACAATAAAAGAAAGCATGGATCTTATGTGGTAAAAGCCCATAGCCTAAGTAAGACCTTAATTAACTTAAGTCTTCACTTGCTTTTCTTCATGGGACTTTTGCTGCTCATTTGGCCCAAACCAGGGCCCAAGCGCCATCTGCAGCTCAGGTGCGCCCACCAGGAATATGCACCTGTCCCAGAGTCGAACCCTGGACCTCCCACCTGGTCAAGCCACTGCTGCATGCGCCTCTGCCAAGTGTGCTCTGTGCTCTTGTCTGATTAACTTACAAATTAATCTATCTAGACAAGATTGACACGCAGGTCAATTACACTTTATAAATTAAATACAATGTGATACGCAGATCACAATAATTAATTTACAACTTTAATACAGGCACGCAGGCCCCAGCACAGCACACATTTAACATGGGCAGCCCACATAAGAATAAATAAACAAACATATGCTTACAATCAACATGTGATCCAAAAGAAAATAAAATTTTGAAAAACCCCATTGGCTTCAATTTTATTTTTCCTTATATGCCCTACTACCTTACAACGGTCCATTATTAGGGATCCACTCATTAGACTAGTCAGATCCATTGCCCTTGCATGCACCAAGTCCTAACTGACTTGAGTTGACCTAACGGTCAACCATGCATGCGCCAAGGGCTGAACGGCCACAATGAGGTCTGGCAAGCGGGTGTGACCCCGGGCCTAACTCATGTGCGTTCAGAGGTTGTCTCAACCAGATATCGCTACACACCTGTCCGCAGTCGACCTATAGCCACCTCATGCTTGCGCACAGGTGCCATTTGGTCGACCCATCTAGGCTGTCAGATAGTCTGATCAGACTGGTTGGATCTTGACTAGACTATGACTTCAACCCTAACAACCCGTCTAAGGGTTTAAAGTAGGCGCCACTTAGATCTAATGGTAAGCGCGCAAGTCATTTTAGTTTTAAGAAAAACATCAACAACAACATATAGAAGCGTTACCTTCATACATGCGCCAACAATAATATACAACAAGTAAAGTTTCGCATGTAGCCTAGATCTAGCAATATGGCGCAAACAAGGATCACAAAGCATAGCAATCATATTAGCATGCATTAGAACCGGCTTTGATACCAGTTGAAGGGTCCCCTTCAAGGGGGAGCGAAACCCTAAAGGGCGCATGTATAATTTTGCAGCGGAAAAAGGGGTTTCTAGGGATCACTAGCATGATATATGATCAACTATAGAAAAGACCGATTGCAAACATCAAGAAGGTTCATACCATCGCCATTCTTTGGATGGTGTGTTGGAAGCAAAGATCGAAAGGGATCTTCTCCCTAGTTGACGCACACAAGATGAGGAATGGCTTCTCCTTGTCGTCTTTGTGCTAGCAAAGCTTCAAGGGTCCTTTACGTGGAGGAGATGAGATCCATTGGTGCTTGCCGAAAAAAGCCTTCCTCTACACTCGTCGAGAGCGTTGTCACACGAGAGGGAAGAACCCGTCAAGAGGTGATGAGAGGCGATAAGAGAGAACGTTCTTTTCAACGTGGAGGCGTTGCAATCCAAAAATAGCAACCCATTACTCTTAACCGTTATGCG
Organism: Costus lasius; assembly: GCA_027563935.2. Classification (NCBI taxonomy): domain Eukaryota; kingdom Viridiplantae; phylum Streptophyta; class Magnoliopsida; order Zingiberales; family Costaceae; genus Costus; species Costus lasius. The sequence goes on along the minus strand of CM050450.1, from coordinate 21,283,153 downwards.
TTCACATGAAGTGAACCGCAACTCCTCTACACCATTCGAACCTTTGAACCAAGCGCTCACATGATGAGCCGGTTCAATTGAATTTGGTTCAAGACCAAATCAGCCCAAGCAATGGTCAATCTCATCGAACCTAAAGGTTCAAGATCTAACCGTTGATCTCTCGATGCTCTTGATCTCACCGATCTAGCATCAAATCTCTCGATCGAAGCTTACCGATCTCAAGCCCTAATCAATCAAACATGATCAGACCAGATCTCACTTACAATCAGAGTTTAAACTCCTTTAAACTGAACCTAAACAATTCAGTCCACACGATCTGACTTAAGTAAGCCATATCATCAAATTGTGCGACCCTAAGGGTTTCCTTTAAATGTCGGTAACGATAACTTACGTTATCACGATCAGTGAGGGGTATCTAGCAACACATCACTGTCTCCCGATATAAAGGAAAGAGTCTTCCAAGACTACACCCAAACCACAGCACAAGTGTGAATCAACTCACTAGGCATACATGATTCCTTTGCCACTGGATGTTCATTATTGGACAAGCGTGTCAAGCCTGTAGCTCCAATATGATGAGCATGATTAGATCAGATGAGCATAGTCACCTGGGTATGGCCATACACTATTCTCAATCATCTCATTCAGGGGGGCCCCTTTAGAACATCTCACTCCTTAAACAAGGAGACGGCAATCCTATATCTATCACTAGTGCCCTAACATGACTCATGATCATTATCCAAGATAGTCTATAACCATTATGTTTCAAATGATATTGAACCACCTCAAAACAATGACAATCATCATTTAGAAACACAAGTGATCTCAAGTCAGAGGACATGTGCCACTTGTTGCAAACAAGGATTATTCATATTGTGACAAGCAATTGAATATCCTAGTAGGGTCTGTCCAGTACATCCAATGTACCCATGAGTCTACATCTTATTCCATGCTCGAAGCATCCTATAAGATTAGAACACATATTAGTCTCAATCATATCAAGGCTGTCTCATGTTCACCAAGATATCTCGACTAAGGACATTACAGCATGTCAGCCTAGCTGAACAGCATTGAGATATTATTCAGAAGCACACTTATTGCAGCAGACAATGTAACATACTGAATAACAACCATTGCCTTTATAAACATAAGAGTTTATATACATGATACTGATACAATCCCAAGGCCTCAAACATTAGCCTTTAAGGGCATACCCCAACACTGAAGTGGGTAGATTGTTGGAGGGGTTCAAGGAAATCACCCCTGAAGAGCTCCCTCCTGAGCGTGGCATTCAGCATGCCATAGACTTGGTCCCAGGGGCCACCCTTCCACATCTACCTCACTATCGCATCAGCCCCACGGAGAACGCTGAGCTCCGGAGACAAGTGGATGAATTGTTAGGAAAGGGCCTGATTAGAGAAAGCTTAAGTCCATGCGCTGTTCCTGCCCTTCTGACTCCAAAGAAGGATGGTACTTGGCGCATGTGTATATGTTGGTGTATATGCCCTAGGACCTAGTTTTGGTCTATTATTTGTACTACTTAACATTGATATATATATATATCATTCTGACATTGTTGTTATCATTATTTGTTTACATCTGCGAACATGTACTTATATGATAATGCCCCTGGAGACAGATTGGATCTGTGCTCAAACTATTGTCCCTAGTCAATGTACCTTAGTGGATATGGGACAATTATAGTACTTGTAAAACTGGTATATGGGCTGGTTAGGCACAAGGTGCTAACGCAGACATATGGGTATATCAGTGGTAGATATACTGGACCGACCCGCTGTGAGGCAATGACTTGGTGTCACGAGTTATTCTCACAAGTGATAGGAGATGCATTGATCCCTTGACTTGAGGTCATTGGCCATTCTATATGGTTAGGGACATGCTTTGATACAACCTAACACCTCACCGTAGTTGGGGGTAATAACAGTTGTCATTGAGTATGTCATGACCCATATGAGAAGGTCAATAGACAGACATAGGATTTGCCCCTTCCTAAGGGAAGCTTCATATCCATGGAGCTCCTCTATGGATCTATGACTGAAAGTGTATGGCCATACTCAGGTTAGACCTAATTTAGTCATAGCCATGAGATTGGATAGAAACAAGTGGTGACACACTTGCCCAATCGGATATCAGTTCGGCAAAGAGACTGTAATGCATCTGTACCTGGTTGCGATGATGGGGATGACAATGTCGATATCCATTCCGATGACTTGGGTAGCAGCGATGCACTGCTAGGTGCCACTCACTGCTTGTGGTGACCATGGGTCAGCACTGCCAACGTCAGAGGAACCTACAGGGTCGCACACCTTGATACTCGAGTTCTCGTATTGATCGAGAAGCCTTATGATCGAGTTATTGGATAACTCGGATCTATTTTGGAGATTCCATCAGCGCCAATGGGCTTGATGAATTGGAAGAGATTTATTGGAGCCAACTTCCATTTACGGCATATTAACCATGGTTAGCCCAGTTTGACCTCGGGTTAAATTGGATTGGATCCAAGGGCTTGGTTAATATGCATAATGGACATTGGGCTGGGCCCATTGAAAAGTTGAGCTTAATGGGCTTAAGGAGAAGGATGTGTAGGCGCATGGTTAACCCTAGTTAGACTAGGGTTGGCGCCTACGACACATTTGGTTAATATAAGTTGATATTAATTATTTGTGGGTTATTTAATTAATTAATTTAAATAATTGTAAGGAGTCCTATTTAATAGGGCTGATGATTTAAATTATTAATTAGAGTCCTAATTGGATTAGGACTTGATTATTTAAATGATTAATTAGAATCCTAATTGGATTAGGACTTAATTGAATCATTAAAATAATCCTATTCCTACTTCTTCTCCTAGCCACTACTCTAACCGCCCCTTGCTCTATATAATGAGCCCTAGCCGCCCCCTCTCATGACACACAACTTATTGAAGGCGTGAGAACAAGAGGAGGGGCAAGAGCAAGAGGATCAAGAGGAGTTGGCGCATCTCTTCATCAACCAAGCCGCAAGCACTTCTTCTTCATCATCCTTGGCGCTTCTTCTATTGAAGGTGGTGCAAGTGTGACTTGTGCTTGGCGGCATCTCCCTCTTCCTTCTTCATCCTTGGCGCATATACCTTGGAGGTGGCGCAAGTTGAGAAGAAGGTGACTGAAGGCTTGGATCTTCTTCCCGAGGCTAGCACCGGGCGTGGAAGAAAATGACTCGAGGTGATCCATGTGTGTGAGACTGTAGAGGGCGCACGCTTGGGCGCCTACTACGACATCAGCCTCGCATCGCTCATAAGGTATTTTCTATCTCATCGTGTCAATTCCCTCGCATGTGATCTTCACTGGGTTTTTGGGACTGGCCTGTTTCGGGGTATTCTTCTGCTGCGCAATGTATTTGCATCTCTGAAATTTTATAAAATATCCTCAGGGTTTCCCAACAGTGGTGTCAGAGCGACTTGCGAGACTCGAATGATGTATTTTCATGCTTTTCCATGCTCACATGCCATATCTCAATTTTCGCAAATTGCATGATCACATGGCAAACGATTTTTCTAAGTAGGAAAAATTAGGGTTTCTTGTTTCTATCATCTTTGCAATATCTTTTGGATTTTTGGGTTATTTTTCTTGCATGATTTAAGGATCAAAGGCGCACGTGGTTTTGTCAAGTAGGACGGGCATTGTGTCTTCGGACTGGCCGGGTCTCTTGATCTGAAAAATTACCAGCCGAGAGGATCTTTGAGATCATCATGAAAAATAGATTGCAAATAACTAAAAGATTTGTGAGAAGAAGATGAGAAAAAGAGACTAGTTTTATGAAAAAGTAAAATTTCAAATTTTATGTTTTTCATGAGCATGTAGAACTGCATGTGTAGATACCTTGCTTGTGCATAATGTTGTGATCATGAGTCAAGCCCCTTTGCATGCTTGTGATGTATCTTTGTGAGGCTTGCGTGCCGCTTTTCTTTCCTTTTATTTTTTTAATAAGAAGAAGAAGATTAGGGGGCGCAATCACATGGAACCATGGTGCATGCATGCTTGATGGCGCATGGAGGAGAGGCGCAAGATGGCATGGCCGAACCCTAGGGTTTGAGAGCTGGCCATCTTGGCTCCTTGCATAGTGGCGCATCATCTATGGAGGAAGACTCATGGCATTGGCCGAACCCATGAGGGACACCTCTAGGGTTTGAGAGCTAAACCATGGAGAGAAGGACCTTGGAGCCAACCTTGAATCTCAAGTTAGAGGTCAGCTAGGTTAGTTCTTGTCTTTTGGGCTTGAGTCCTAGGTCAAGAGTTGAACCTCCTTTTGGCATGGGTTGGTTCAATGTCTTGAATAGGCTATGATCACATCATTCATTTATTGCTTTCCATATTTGCTAAAGCATGCCTGTTTTATCGTTATGTTATCACTATAGGATTGTATGCCTGTAATGTTAGACATAAGATAAAACTGATGAAATCTCAAAAACCCTCATAAATAAATATCAAGTTTAGTAGCCTTTTAACGCGTAGCCCTCACTAAGCTACGATCAGTGGTGTTGTGAACTGTTTCCCACCCTCGTGGGACACACACACTTATCTTTAGAAAGTGCGTGGTGGCAATGGTTTCCCCAGTCTGTTTTAATCGGATGCGCCTTCGCAAGGAAACTCGTTGGCCCTGTGCATAATAGTTAGGAATGGACTTGACTAGAAGTTCATATGTGCTGGGCACATGATGAAAATCTAGAGGCATCGTTGAGAGGTTAGGGTTTCATGCTGTATCCAGCCCTCGCTTGGCATGAAATGCCTAGTCTGTTTCAATAAGGGGAATTGCTTGGAGCAATCGATCGGCGTGCCCACATTAGGAAGCATGGGTTACTTTGTGCATCTCATCCCACCCTCTTGGGACGCGAAGCCTCATGTGGAATAAGGATCCCATCTCACTAGGAAGTCTTAAATTTCTCGATTGACTTTGTGGGTTGTCAATTCGATTAAAATAGTGGGAGCCATAATCATTTAAAACAAGTCCAGTTTAAATGATTTAAAGTAGTACTAATTTGTTGTTTCTTGACTGTTGTAGAACAATGGCAACGAACAATAGCGGTTGGTCACTGCGATCTATCCTTGAGAAGGACAAGTTGGTTGGATCCAAATTGATGGATTGGTATATGAACTTGAGAATTGTGCTCAAGCTCGAGAGAAAGCTCCATGTCCTTAGGCAGCCTATTCCTGACCCACTTCCATGCTCGGCCTCAGCGGCTGAGAAAGATGCTTACGATAAGCATCAGGCTGATACTTTGGAGGTTGCACAATTGATGCTAACTAACATGTCGCCCGAGCTTCGAGGGCAATATGAATTAAAGAGTGCTTCTGAGATTATTTCTAATCTAAAACAACTCTTTGATGAATTGGTTAGGCTCAATCCTCCTAAAGTTGAAATTCCATGTGTTGAGCTGATTGGCTTAACAAAGGAAATGGAATTAAAAATGGAAAGGGCCAGAAATAACTGGTGCTTGTCATGTGGAGGACCACTTCACATTTTAAAGGACATTGTTATAGAAGTCAACCTTTCTACTTCTATGTCATGGGTATTGGATACCGCATGTGGAGCTCATATTTGTACAAATATGCAGGAGCTCAAGAAAAGTAGATCGGTGCAGACTGGAGAGATTGACCTTCGAGTAGGAAACGGGGCACAGGTTGCTGCTGTTGCTGTAGGAGTTTTGATTCTCTCATTGCCTTCTGGACTTCAACTAGAGTTAGATAATTGCTATTGTGTACCTTCGCTTACTAAGAACATTGTATCCATTCCTTGCTTGGCAAGGAAAGGATTTAAATTTGAAATAAATAAGAACTCTTGTTCTTTTTCGTTTGCAAATATGTTCTATGGAAAGGGTACATTATGCAATGGTCTATATGTGTTGGACATGGATAACTCTATATGTAACATAAATCACAAAAGGACCAAACTGAGTGGTTCAGTTGGTGCTTTTCTATGGCATTGTCGATTAGCCCATATAAACAAGAATCGCATTCAACAACTCCATGCAAATGGGTTGTTAGATTCAACTTCCTTGGAGGAATTTGATACTTGTGAGCCTTGTTTATTAGGGAAAATGACAAAGGTGCCCTTCACCAAGACAAGTGAGAGGGCAGGAGGTTTATTGGACCTTATACACAGTGATGTGTGTGGACCATTCAATAAACAAGCCAAAGGAGGACACAACTACTTCATTACCTTTACTGATGATTTCAGTAGGTATGGTTATGTCTACTTGATGAGACATAAATCTGAATCCTTTGAGAAATTCAATGAATTCAAGAATGAAGTAGAGAACCAGCTTGGTAGATCCATTAAGGCTCTTCGATCAGATCGTGGTGGAGAGTACCTGAGTGGTGAGTTCCTTGACTATCTAAAAGAGTGTGGGATTCTATCCCAACTCACTCTGCCTGAAACACCTCAATGGAATGGTGTGTCTGAAAGGAGAGATCGAACTTTGTTGGACATGGTTCGATGTATGATGAGTCATGCAACTCTACCTCCCTCATTCTGGGGACATGCACTAGAGACAGCTTCTCTGATACTGAATAACGTTCCATCTAAGAGTGTCTCAAAGATTCCATACGAGGTATGGAGTGGGAGACGCCCTAATCTATCTTTTATCAAGATCTGGGGATGCGAGGCATATGTCAAGCGTCAGGATTCTAGCAAGCTAGAACCTAGATCTGATGAATGTGTGTTTGTGGGGTACCCTAAGGAAACTAAGGGTTACTACTTCTATGTTCCCGCCGAGAACAAAGTTTTTGTTGCTCGGGGTGTTGTCTTTCTAGAGAAAGAATTTCTCATGAAAGAAGTTAGTGGGAGGAAGTTTGACTTGGATGAGGTCCAAGTGCAACCACAAGACATAGAGATGAAACCTGCACCACCTGTACTAGTTGCTAGGCAACCTGAGGCTCAGACACAGGCCCCACGTAGGTCTGGGAGAATTCGTCATGCACCTGAGAGGTATGGGTCGCTGCCGACCCAACATGACGGGATCTTCATCATTGAGGATGAACCCAGGACTTATGATGAGGCGGTCAGTGGACCGGACTCAAGGAAATGGCTTGAGGCCATGCGATCCGAGATGGATTCCATGTCAGCTAACCAAGTCTGGAATTTGGTTGAGTTACCTGATGGGGTAAAGCCCATAGGGTGTAAATGGGTCTTCAAGAGGAAGACAGACATGGATGGCAACATAGTTACCTATAAAGGTAGACTAGTGGCTAAGGCATTCAAACAAATCCACAGGGTGGATTATGATGAAACCTTCTTGCCAGTTGCCATGTTCAAATCCATTCGGATTCTACTTGCTATAGCTGCATATCATGATTACGAGTTATGACAGATGGATGTGAAGACAACTTTCCTTAATGGGAAGCTAGCTGAGGATGTGTATATGACACAACCTGATGGTTTCGTCCATCCTGTAGAGGCCAATAAGGTCTGCAGGCTAAAGAAATCCATCTATGGATTAAAGTAAGCATCTCAAAGTTGGAATCTTCGATTTGATGAAGTTGTGAGAGATTATGGCTTTATCAAAAGCGAAGATGACGCCTGTGTATACAGAAAATTCAGTGGGAGCTTGGTGACTTTTCTGGTCTTATATGTCGATGACATACTGCTCATCGGGAACGACATCCCTAGTCTTCAAGCTGTGAAGGCATGGTTAGGGAAGTGTTTTGAGATGAAAGACTTAGGGGAGGCCGCCTATATCCTAGGCGTGAGGATCTATAGGGATAGATCCAAGAAACTCCTAGCCCTTAGTTAGAGTACATACATTGATAAGGTCCTGGAGAAGTTTAGCTTGGAGCAATCCAAGAAAGGGTACCTTCCAGTGAGACAAGACCTTACTCTCTCAAAGAGCCAGTGTCCCACCACACAGGTTGAGAGGGATGACATGAGTCGAATACCCTATGCTTCGGCAGTAGGATCGATCATGTATGCAATGTTGTGTACTAGATCAGATGTGGCTTATGCTGTGAGCATAACCAGCCGATACCAATCCAATCCTGGAATACAGCACTGGGTGGCTGTAAAGAACATCCTAAAGTATCTGAGAAGAACTAAGGATCTGTTTCTGGTCTATGGGGGACAAGAAGAGCTCAGTATGCAGGGCTACACTGATGCGTCATTCCAGTCTGACCCTGATGACTTTAGATCGCAGGCCGGCTATGTGTTCAAAATGAATGGAAGCGCTGTATGCTGGAAGAGCTTCAAGCAATCCACCATCGCCGATTCTATAACCGAAGCTGAGTATGTGGCCGCTTCTGAGGCAGCCAAAGAAGCTGTTTGGATAAGGAAGTTCATTTCTGAACTTCAGGTGGTTCCCAGTGCAGTGGATCCCATTGAAATCTACTGTGATAACAATGGAGCAATTGCACAAGCCAAAGAACCACGGTCTCATCAAAGATCCAAACACATACTCAGGAGATTTCACCCGATCAGAGAGATCATAGATAGAGGTGATGTTAATATTAGCAGAGTTGACACAGAGAACAATCTGGCAGACCCATTGACCAAGGCTTTGGCGTAGCAGAAGCATGATGGTCACACTAGAGATATGGGGTTGAGGTTCCTTAACCTCTAGGTCTTAGTGCAAGTGGGAGATTGTTGGTGTATATGCCCTAGGACCTAGTTTTGGTCCATTATTTGTACTACTTAACATTGATATATATATCATTCTGGTATTGTCATTATCATTATTTGTTTACATCTGCGAACATGTAATTATATGATAATGTCCCTGGAGACAGATTGGATCTGTGCTCAAACTATTGTCCCTAGTCAATGTACCTTAGTGGATATGGGACAGCTATGATACTTGTAAGACTGGTATATGGGCTGGTTAGGCACGAGGTGCTAACGCAGGCATATGGGTATACCAGTGGTAGATATACTGGACCGACCCGCTGTGAGGCAATGACTTGGTGTCACGAGTTATCCTCACAAGTGATAGGAGATGCATTGATCCCTTGACTTGAGGTCATTGGCCATTCTATATGGTTAAGGACATGCTTTGATACAACCTAACACCTCACCGTAGTTGGGGGTAATAACGGTTGTCATTGAGCATGTCATGACCCATATGAGAAGGTCAATAGACAGACATAGGATTTGCCCCTTCCTAAGGGAAGCTTGATATCCATGGAGCTCCTCTATAAATCTATGACTGAAAGTGTATGGCCATACCCAGGTTAGACCTGATTTAGTCATAGCCATGAGATTGGATAGAAACAAGTGGTGACACACTTGCCCAATCGGATATCAGTTCGGCAAAGAGACTGTAATGCATCTATACCTGGTTGTGATGATGGGGATGTCAATGTCGATATCCATTCTGATGACTTGCGTAGCAATGATGCACTGCTTGTGGTGACCATGGGTCAGCACTGCCAACGTCAGAGGAACCTACAGGGTCGCACACCTTGATACTTGAGTTCTTGTATTGATCGAGAAGCCTTATGATCGAGTTATTGGATAACTCGGATCTATTTTGGAGATTCCATCAGCGCCAATGGGCCTGATGAGATGGAAGAGATTTATTGGAGCCAACTTCCATTTACGGCATATTAACCATGGTTAGCCCAGTTTGACCTCGGGTTAAATTGGATTGGATCCAAGGGCTTGGTTAATATGCATAATGGACATTGGGCTGGGCCCATTGAAAAGTTGAGCTTAATGGGCTTAAGGAGAAGGATGTGTAGGCGCATGGTTAACCCTAATTAGACTAGGGTTGGCGCCTACGGCACATATGGTTAATATAAGTTGATATTAATTATTTGTGGGTTATTTAATTAATTAATTTAAATAATTGTAAGGAGTCCTATTTAATAGGGCTGATTAATTAAATTATTAATTAGAGTCCTAATTGGATTAGGACTTGATTATTTAAATGATTAATTAGAATCCTAATTGGATTAGGACTTAATTAAATTATTAAAATAATCCTATTCCTACTTCTTCTCCTAGCCACTACTCTAACCGCCCCTTGCTCTATATAATGAGCCCTAGCCGCCCCCTCTCATGACACACAACTTATTGAAGGCGTGAGAACAAGAGGAGGGGCGAGAGCAAGAGGATCAAGAGGAGTTGGCGCATCTCTTCATCAACCAAGCCGCAAGCACTTCTTCTTCTTCATCCTTGGCGCTTCTTCTATTGAAGATGGTGCAAGTGTGACTTGTGCTTGGCGGCATCTCCCTCTTCCTTCTTCATCCTTGGCGCATATACCTTGGAGGTGGCGCTAGTTGAGAAGAAGGTGATCTAAGGCATGGATCTTCTTCCCGAGGCTAGCACCGGGCGTGGAAGAAGAGGACTCGAGGTGATCCGTGTATGTGAGACTGCAGAGGGCGCACGCTTGGGCGCCTACTACGACATCAGCCTCGCATCGCTCATAAGGTATTTTCTATCTCATCGTGTCGATTCCCTCGCATGCGATCTTCACTGGGTTTTTGGGATTGATCTATTTCGGGGTATTCTTCCGCTGCGCAATGTATTTGCATCTCTAAAATTTTGTAAAATAACCCCGGGGTTTCCCAACATTATAGACTATCGAGCCATCAATAAAATAACTATCAAGTACCGTTTTCCTATTCCCCGTCTTGATGATATGCTGGACATGATAGCTGGATCCACTTGGTTCTCCAAGTTGGATCTACGCAGCGGGTATCATCAGGTGAGGATTCGAGAGGGGGATGAGTGGAAGATGACATTTAAGACCGCTGATGGACTCTATGAGTGGCTGGTGATGCCTTTTGGCCTCACCAATGCCCCATCCACTTTCATGCGATTGATGAACCATGTGCTGAAACCCTACATAGGAAAATTTCTGGTTGTGTACTTTGATGATATTCTTATTTTTAGCAACAACCAAGAGGACCTTCTTAAGCACCTTCAAGCCCTGTTAGATATTTTGACGCAAGAAAAACTATTCCTTAACCTTAAGAAATGCGTGTTCATGGCCCAGGAGGTTGAATTTCTTGGCTTTATTGTATCTGATGCTGGACTTAAGGCTGACCCTGCTAAAATTCAAGCTATAGTAGACTGGCCCACACCTACTTCCATCACTGAGATTAGGAGTTTCCATGGCCTAGCTACTTTCTATAGGCATTTTATTCAGGGGTTTAGTACCATTGTCGCACCTATTACAAATTGCTTACAAAAGAAAAATTTTGAGTGGACCGCCATGGCTGAAAGGGCTTTCTTGGATTTAAAGGCTAAAATTACTATTGCTCCTGTCTTAAGATTGCCTAATTTTAGTAAATTTTTTGTAGTAGACTGTGATGCCTCTGGGGTTGGAATAGGAGGTGCTTTGAGTCAAGAGGGTCATCCTATAGCATTTTTTAGTGAGAAATTAGATGATGTAAGACAACGTTATTCAACGTATGACAAGGAATTCTATGCTATTATTCAATCTTTAAAGCATTGGAGGCATTATCTGATTCACAAGGAGTTTATTTTGAATAGTGATCATCAAGCCCTTGTGTACTTAAATAGTCAAAGCAAATTAAATCCAAGGCATGCCAAGTAGGTAGAGTTCTTACAACAGTATACATTTGTGTTGAAACATAAGGCTGGTACCCAAAACAAGGTAGCTGATGCCCTAAGTAGGAGAACTCTACTGTTGAATACCCTGCGGGTTACTGTTAATGGATTCGAAAGGTTAAAAGATGAATATTCTGTTTGTCCTGATTTTGAAAATATTTACAAAGAATTGGAAGCCAACCCTCATACCCATGCTGAATTCTTTATTAAGGATAATTATCTTTTTAAAGGGAATAGGTTGTGCATACCTAGGACATCCTTACGTGAGTTCTTAGCTTGGGAGATACATGGAGGAGGGGCGGTAGGACATCATGGGAGAGACAAGACACAGATCCTAGTTGAGGAGAGATTCTATTGGCCCACTTTAGGAAGGGATGTTGCTAGAGTGGTAGAACACTGCATGACTTGTCAAATTTCTAAGACTCAAAAGCATAATACTGGCCTCTACACTCCTTTACCTATACCAGAGGGACCTTGGCAAGATGTGAGTATGGACTTTGTGATAGGTCTACCACGTACTAGTTCTCGTCATGATTCTATATTTGTTGTGGTAGATCGGTTTTCAAAAATGGCACATTTTACCCCATGTAGTAAGACTTCTGATGCTTCACATGTTGCTAGACTTTTCTTTAGGGATGTGGTTCGTCTGCATGGGTTACCTCTCACCATCGTTTCTGATAGGGATACTAAATTTGTTAGTCATTTTTGGAGGACTCTTTGGAAACTGCTTGGAACTCAATTAAACTTCTCTACTGCTTACCATCCTCAGTCTGATGGTCAAACTGAGGTGGTGAATAGGTCCCTTGGTAACATTCTTAGATGTCTTGTGGGAGAGCATCCGGGAAATTGGGATAAGCTATTACCTACTGCTGAATTTGCTTTCAATAGCGCTGTTAACAGAACCACTGGGCTTAGCCCTTTCCAAATCAACATAGGGTATCAACCTAGGAAGCCCATTGACCTGGCTCCTCTCCCCACCCCGTTCAAAACTTCTCAATCTGCATTAACTTTTGCTCAGCATATCCTGAAAATTCATAATGAAGTCAAGGACCATATAGCTAATACCACATTGAAATATCAAACTACTGCTAATGAACATAAAAGGCATGTATCTTTCAAGGAAGGCGATCTGGTTATTTGCAGGAACAGGAAGGAGCGACTCCAGGGAGGGAACAATAAGCTACAAGCAAGAGGCATGGGGCCATTCAGAATCAAAAAGAAGATCAATGACAATGCATATGTATTGGATCTACCAGCCACCATGGATATTCACCCCACGGTGAATGTAGAAGACCTCACACTCTACAAGGAGCCCTTACCAATTGAAGTACCAAAGGCGAACAAGGAAGTCCACACTATTCTGGAAGAGCAGCAATGCTTCACAAAGCAAGGGACAAAGAACTACTACCTGATACAATGGACAGATCACACCAAGACCTGGATGCTTGAAGAAGAAGTACAACTCCTCATTCCAGATATGCTACAGTCCTACAAATTAAATTCTCCGGAGGAGAATTCTCTCAACCCCGGGAAAGCTGATGCAGGGGCATCTAAAGCACTACGCTGATTCAAGCGCATCAAAAACCACCAATAAGATATGGAAATCAAGCTTGAGCTCTTCTGCTAAAGACATTTACTTTTGCACTTTATTTTATTTGAACGCTTGTATTTGCTTTCATGTTCTAGAATAGGATTAGCCTAGGGTTTTATTTTCTTTAAGCATGTTTTACTTTCCTAGATTATGTAGTAGGTTGCTCTAGCCTAGGAATATATATGCACCTGTAATTGCACATACAAGGCACTCTGGACCCTCAACAATCCTCTCTCAAGACAAAGACAATGTCAAGTCAAATCTCCAGCCAAGTCAAGTCAACAATTAGCATCCTAAAGCAACTCAAGTCAAAGCCAATCTCAAGATAAATCCCCAGCCAGCGCAAGTCACCAACCAGCATCCTAAAGCAATTCAAAGTCAAAGTCCAACCTTAGTCAACATTCAGCCACAAATCTCCAAAAGCAACGACAATATCCAAATGGTCAAGGAAGCCTCCACCTCATCAAGGACAACATGCACAAGCTCCCTCCATATCCGGCTGAAATCTCCAACCGAGGCACCCTTTCACGCATGCAGCTCCAACCAATCAAATCTCCACATGCAGCTTCCTCCACACTCAGCTGAAGACAAACCAAGGCACCCTTTCATGCATGCAGCCCCAGCCAATCCAATCTCAACACAACTACAAGCAGCATCAATGTCATATCTCCCCACCGGTTCCACAAGCTTATGTGGCTACATCTCCAACACACAACCGCCCACCATAGCCAATGGAAAAGCTGGACACAACACTTCACCTCAGCCATCCAAATTCGAAATCAAGAATTGACAACCCTTAGATGAACTTGAGAATTTTTGTAACGTTGAGGACTTGGGGTTTAAAGCCCTTGTATTTCCACATTTGCACTTAGTCTACTCTTTGATGAAAAAATCTCAACTTGTGTTAGCGTATGTTCTCATTTTAGTTTAGTTTAACTTAGTGCCGATACTTCCCCTTTCCCTCTTCACCGAGAGTCCTCATTCCATCCCTCACGTAAGACCTCTTGAGTGCTTGCTTGTGGAGTAGTGGCATGATCTCTTGGAGCTTGGAGCGGTGGAGCATTTCCTGAAGCCTTCGGCTGAGCATTTGAAGACCTGATCAAGATCCCTAAGGACCCATTTTTTTCATAGTTTAAGAGGGCTTGTAGGCATTGTATTCAGCCCCCTCTTGTTCTTGATTGTAAAGGCCATTTAATCACCCATTTTATAACCTCGCCGCCCAAAGTCAGAAGCAGCGGGAGCAGGGGGATTCAGAGAAAGGGGTCTTGGCCCCCTTCCCTAAAGGGGGCCGTAGGTAATTCCTAACCGAGTAGGATAACACACTTTAAGGTTGCATGCTAGATTTCCTGCTAGTGATTATTTGCTGGTCACTGTTCTTACCATCGTTAGAATCATCTGCGCGCGCTTAGTTAGAGCTACATACCTTAGGTCCGATCGTTGGGGTTCCGCCCTTCTTCAGGGCGCCTCAAGACGAGGAGGCAGGGCTGGCACCGGAGGCGCGTAGGCGGCACGACACCGGGGACCTAGCTCCATGCGAGGGCCCGCGGAACGCAGATCCTGCTCGATATCGCGAGCATGGTGAAGGGTCTGGATAACCGAGTCAAGGCCATGGGAGGGCAACATACGATGAATCTCATCGCAGAGGCCGTGCTTGAAGCGGGACTAGGTGAAGGCCGGGTCTTCCTTAAGGTTGCACCAAATGCCGAGCTCGTCGAAGCGAGTGTGGTACTCGTCGACGGAATCGGAACCTTGGGTAATGGAGCAATAAGAATCAAGGAGCTGCTGTATATACGTAGGAGGCACGTACTTCTCCTTCAGCCTATAACACATATCCTCCCACCGAGTGATGGGGGAAGACGCTGATTGACGAGTTGATGCTCAACATTGGTCCAATACAACCGGGCAAGTTCGGTGAGCAGGAGATGGACATAACTGACCTTGAGATGGTCGGATATGGCACTCCACTCAAAGTAATTGTCGATAGCTGCGGCCCAATCAAGGAACACACAGGGGTCGAGGCTACCATTGAAAATAAGTGGGTTGATGAGTGTGAGCCGGCGGACTTCATCGTCCTCATGGCTATGTGGGAGTGGGCGACAGGGGGTAGGGGCCTCCTCAGCCCACACGGACTCGTCACCGAAGGGGTCATACCGGGGAGACTCGGTGGCCTGCATGCGGAGCAGGGCTAACGGAGGGGGAGCGCTAAACGAGGGCTGACCCTCAGCGGGTTTAGACCGGAGTTCCGCTACTTGGTCCGTGAGATGTTGGGCCAACGACATTAGACGCTGAAACATGGTCTCCATTGCTTCCAAGCGTGTGGATAGCGATTCAACTGACTCTATCTTAGGGATAGGACTCTCTTCAGACGCAGCGGGCACTTGGGGAGATGGGTTCTGATAAGAGGTACCTGACCTAGTTGTCATGATGCCGAAAATGTGTATGGATGCGGAAAACAAAGCCAAAGAAACCGTATGATATGCATTGAAGAGATCGGCGGAGCTAGACAAGAGTTAGCTCCAACTTGGCTCTGATACCAAAAATTTGACGCAGCGGATGTAGGGGTCCTTAGTTCCGTACTCTAAGGGACTAGACCATGATGCCGAGAATGCAAGAGGGCCTTGAGACGAGGGAAGATCGAACGCGTGTGGACGAAGAAACCACAAGAAAGCCTATGAGAAAGACGAGAAGATGTTTCTTGAGCAATACCCAAACGCGCAGAGAAGCAACAACTCGATTACTAAGGAAACTACTCACCTCACGCGTAGAGTGATGACTCTAAATTTCATAGTATTTTCCGTACTTATTTAGTAATCTTTTGAACCATAATGTTACTCTTTTGCTTGTTTTTAAGCCTTAATTGTCAAATATTGCAGAATCTACACTGTTTCTTGTTTTTAATCATTTTCAGGTTAAAAGTGCTATATTTTGATGGATTTTGGAAGATTTGAGCACACCAATGGATTCCAGACGTCGAAACGAAGCTACCCAATAAATTTTAAGGCAAAATACACCTTCTAGCTAAAATATGGCACTACCGTATTTTGCAGAAGATCTCTCACGGTACCGTATTTTGCAGCAGACATATTTGGGCGAAATACGGCACTGCCGTATGAAGCTTCACGGTACCGTATTTTGCGACATTTTTAACCAGAGAGTCTTAACGAAATTACGACACTACCGTATTTGGCAGAAGATCTTTCACGGTACCGTATTTTGCGAAGATTTTGACCAGAGAACTTCATCGGAAATACGGCACTGCCGTGGTCACATACACGGTGCTGTATAATTTAACCAGAAAGTTTTGACAGAAATACGGCACTGCCGTGGTCGCATACACGGTGTCGTATTATCTGACGATTCTGATCAGAAGCACTTTACAAGAATACGGCACCACCGTATTTATGAGAAATATTCTCACGGCACCGTATTATTTGCCCGAAGCCCACAGAATGAAATACGGCATTGCCGTATGAAGCTTCACGGTACCGTATTGTGGAACTCAAAATTTTGATTTTTTCGCCCGGTTCTTGCAAAGACCGTATCTTTTGATCCAGACCTCCAAATTAAGATCTGAAGGAGGCGGTGGACTCACCTTTAAGAGGAGAAGACGCACAAACTAAAAGGAACAATTTTTATCAAGGGTAGAGGGAGAATTCGAGGAAATCGTCGCCGCGCTAGGGTTCATCACCGTTTGCTGCACAGACCATCTTCGACCATGATTTTTGAGAAGAAGCTATGCTTGAGGAAGAAGAACACACCACAGAAGTTTCGGCTTGAAAGGAGATCAATCGAAGGAGGAATAATCAAAAATGTGTTCGCAACACTGTTCATCATGAATTCAGAGACAAATTATGGGCTGCAATTTACTTGTAGCCCTGCTTTGTAACTTTTACTCCTTCCTTACTATCTCCAATCATAAAAAATCATATTTTGCTATGATTCTTCCATCATGTTAGTGTTGAACTATAAATTTTCACCCACAATATATGTACAAAAGGTACCCTATAAGACTTCCACCATTTCAACTTTAACTGGAATCAAGAACATTGCATTGCTTAGTTCCTGAAAACAATAATTCAAAAAGCCCATCAACAACACAGCAATCATGCACATGCAATATCTTTCAACTGCTCTCCGTTGCTTGTGTGTATAAGGCCTATGTTATAGAGTGTATAACTTCGATCATAGGGATCAATTTAAATACCAGCCCAGTAGCAGCCTGTTCGGTCTAAGTCCATAGGTAGCAGCATTTTCAGGTTTGCCAATGGATTCATGAATTTCAGCGACATTTCTGAGAGCAATCTTCGGAAATAACACGATCAGCATCTGCAACAAGACCCGCTGCCTTGGTCCACTTTTCGCTGAAGCAATCCCCAGCATTATCAAAGCACAAAGCTGCAAACTCAAAATTTCCCTCATTGAATAACTGGGGAATGAATCAAAATAAATGGAATAACACATGCGAAGTGGTAACCTATTCACTGGTGTTTCAAGGAAGCAAAAAAAAGAGATTCACTATAACGCCAGGCCGAGAAACAGGAAACACAAACCTCGAACCACGTACTCTCTAGTCTTCTGCGCTGCTTGTTGCCTTCATAGCCTGTGCAAGGGAAGCTTCACGATGTCTAACTTGGACAAGGCACAATTCAATCCAGCAATCAGACATTGGTTTACAATACTCATCAGTATCCTCACAAATCCAAAGTCTCTGCTTGGTGCGAGTTGTAGCGACATGGAGTTGCTCCAATTCTAAACAAAGGAGATTGTGCCGTTCCTGTTCAAATGAGGGAAGTCATCTCGAAACAGAAGCCCGAACAGTGAATGATTATCAGTGTCTAGAAAATTTCCAAATTGGATTTCAAAACCAGATGCAAGTAAGCTTAACCAAAAATGCCCAATCATAGGATGTGCAGCAAACAAAACCTTTTCCTTCAATTAAAGGTAGAAATTTATCTCTTTTAGAATCAGAAATGACTGCAATACTTAAAAAAAAAGTTATAGTTGCAAAGGAAGGAAATTACAAGCTAGAATGTACCCTTGTCCTGGACTGAATGTGAGGGGAATGCAAACCAAGTAATGTCATTTTGCATCAGTTAGACCTTTAGGAGATAACAAAGCAGGAGGCTTCCTGGTTTGCTGATTGTCCTCACCTGCTGAAAGTAATTCTCGTAACTCTCTCAATTGCTTACTCCTCTGAAGGCCTATTTGATCGGCTTTAAATTCGAGTGGTTGAGTCTGTTGAACCACGAGATCTAATAATAAGGGATAAGGTCAGAAGCTATTTAGATCATGAAAAAAAAAATCAATAGCGCACCATTGACCATGCATGCAAGAAACAGTAAAAAAAAATCGATTTTGACTGAAAAGAGAGCCAAAGAATTCCTCACAGCACTTTACAAATACAACCAAGAGCCAGCAGGAGGTAAAAAGAAAGAAAATAAAACCTGGCGCAACCTGGCATGTGTCAGCAAGAACCGCAGAAAATAAAATTACCAAATCCCACCAAATGACCAAAGACAAGACAAGTCCAAAAAATTCAAAGAAGGAGACAAACACGCTGCCAACAAATGAGGCAATTGTCAGAACTGATAGGAAGGTCTGGCAATGGACGAACAAGCTGCCAGAGGTAAGGGAATGGAAGACCTGACACGAAAGAAGGGAAAGGGTGGCTGCAGTCGGCAAAAAAAAATCAAAAAAAGAAAAAGGGAGCAACTGCCCTCGTTTGGCCGTGGCTTATATAAAGAGAGGCTAGCAAAGAAAAAAAAAGGGAGGAGACGCACGGCTGCTGCAAGAAGAATCATCAGCAGGGAGGAAAGGTAAGAAAGGGAAGTTCCTTCATTTCATTTACGTAGGCCTGAGGTGCAATAAGCACCGGTGGCATCACGAAGTGCTGGATGGCACTACCATAGACACACACACACGTCGCTCTCTTGTTTTACGTATGTAGGCTTGGGGTGCACTAAGCACCGGTGGCATCACAAAACGTTGGTGAAGAAGTAAAAAAAGATGCCATTGAAAGTGAAAGGGTGAAGAGTTAAGAGAATATGAGGTGAAGAAGTAAGGAGAGGCATAAAAGGTTGAGGAATAAAAAAGGAAGAGGCTGTCAAAAAAGAAGGAAGAAAAAAGAGAAGAGAGAAGAGGAAAAGTGATGCTATTAAGGGGAAGAGGGCATGCGAAGGATCTGAGAAGCGCAAAAAAAAAGAGGGAGCAATACAAGCGATTAAAAGAAAGAGAGACGCCAGATTCTGAAAAGAGGGGAAGATCAGACGGTAAAACCATGTAAAAAGAGAAGACGAAACAAAAATAAACAAACGAACGAATAAACAAATCAGAAGAACCCAAGAACTCACGCAACAAAACTGAGAGGTAGCAAAGAGGGAGGCTGGAAAGCTGGTCCGGAGAACTCATGCAAAAAAGAGAAATTGAGAGGTAGCAAAAGGGGAAGAACTCACGCAACAAAACTGAGAGGTAGCAAAGAGGGAAGCTGACAAAAGGATGCGAAGAAACTAGCAAAATAAAAGAATGTGAGAACAAAATAAAAGAAGAATGTGAGGAAGCTAGTAAGATCAGAAATACATAAACAGAAGCGACGAAAGCCCGCGTCCGGATCAAAAGAGGAAGAGGGGAAGTACCTGTCTTCTGGTCCCTTTTTCCTTCGATTATTCAGTCTCGGGGAGTCAGTGCGAAGATTGCTAAACTTGAGGAGTAGCTGATGAAGGTTCACCCCTTTTTCTTTCTCTCGCTTCCCCCGGCTCGAAGAAAACCACCACGGTACATGTGACAAAAAATGTTCAATCGAGGTCCGGGCCTGGCTCTATACGTCTCCCACATCACTGCAAAGAATGCGGCCGTGTTGGTGTATATGCCCTGCAGACCAATGTATGGACATGGTCAGGCATTGTTTGAATGTACTTCGATAGAATTAATGAAATTGATATAATCAATAAAGGCATGGTCGTTATTATGCAGATTGCTTTACCTGCGTTGATGTATTGAATTGCATAGATAATGTCCCAGGAGTTTGGATTGGATCCATTCTCATAAGTAATCCCCGGTCAAGGTACCTTAGCCGATATGGGACAGCTTTGGTGCATGTGAGACTGGTGTATGGGCTGGTTAGGTGCGGGGCACAGTAACGCAGACATACAGGTGCATTGGATGCACTGGAGTGATCCACCGTGAGGATTGACTTGTCTAGTCAACAAGTCAATCTCACATGCAAGAGGTTTGCATTGATCCTTAGACTTGAGGTATTCATGTCTAGATATGATGATGGGTATGTTTTGATACAGTCTTACGTCTCTCCGTAAATGGGTGATCAAAACGACTGTCATTGAGCATGTCATAAGTCATGTAGAGACATGGATGACCAATAGTAGGATTTGCCCCTTCCTTCCGAGGAAGCATGATATCCACCTCGGGGCGCCCCACCTTATTGGTGCATGACAGGAAAGTGTGGCCACACTTGTTGAGTCATGACCAATGCATTGGATAATAAACTTGAGACTAATCCAATGGCAGGATATCAGTTTAGGCAAAGGGATCTAGAATGCATGGGAATCCTCGTTGCTTGTTAGGGAGTTGTTGCCAAATGACTTAAGTCCTATGACATGGGTAGTAATGATGTGTTGCTAGATACCTCTCACTACTTATGATGATATTCAATCATCATTGCTATCGTCATTAGGATCCTACCGGGTCACACGCAATAGACTCTTGACGTTGTTTTATGATCTGGAAATCTTGGAATATATTTGAGTTCATCATTCTGAGTCCAAGAGAGATTCATGGTTGAATCTGAGTCCAATTGGGATTCATGAGTTTGTATATGTATCCTAGTCAAGTTGGACTTGAACAAGGGATTATATACCATGTTGGATTCGAATCCTAATCTAATTAGGAGTTGGAATCCTAATCCTATTAGGAATTGGAATCCTAATCCAACTAGGAGTTGGAATCCTAATCTAATTAGGAGTTGGAATCCTAACCCTATTAGGAATTGGAATCCTAATCCAACTAGGAGTTGGAATCCTAATTTAATTAGGAGTTAGAATCCTAACCCTATTGGGAAATAGAGTCCTATTCCAACTAGGAGTTGGAATCCTAATTCAATTAGGAGTTGGAATTCTAATTCTACTAGAAATGAGAATCCTAATCTAATTAGGATTCAAATCCTAATGAGAATTAGATTTGGATAAGGCCCATAGTGGTTGGGCGCAAATCCTAATCCAACTAGGATTCAAATCCTAAAGAGAATTGGATTTGGATAAGGCTCATTGTGTTGGGCGCAAATCCTAATCCAATAAGGATTTATTTTCACTGGCCTAATTAGTGTTGAGATCCAAATCCAATTAGGGATTATGGATTAATTCTAATTGAGGCAAGTTTGAATCCTAATAGGAGTTGGAAATACACTTGGCACATGGGATAATTCCATATATGGAATTTGCGCCAATGTGAAGTGTATGAATCCTTTTGGAAATTGGTTTCCTCAATTGGAAACATGCTTGGACGTGTGGGCTGATATGAAGGCGTGTATTGCTTGGTTATATCAAGCAAGAAATCAGCCAATCTCATATGGAAAGTTCTAATAAGAATGAAACTCAAATATCCTCTCTTGATATGGAAAGAAGCTAGATTATTTCTATGCTTCAATTAGAACCAATTCAAGAAGGTATGTGGCTAATGTCTTGCGGCAATTCCTTGGAGGAATTGCGCCAAGAGCATATATGGCAAGTCCCAATTAATTGATTTCAATGACTAGCTCTTAAATTGGCAAGAAGCTTGATACTTTCCAAGCCTTATTCTTGCGCATATTCAAGGCTAGTAGCGGCTGGTCAATTAGGGAGAATTCCTTGGAGGAATTGTGCCAATCTATAGTTGGAAAGAGAATGGGCGGTGGAGGCTTGAAAGGCTATAAAAGAAGGGGTATGCGCCCCTCTATGGATGCTAAATTCGCCAAAGCAAGGCAACTTGGAGTTGCGCAAGCTTTGGATATCTAAGCCGCCCTCTTCCTTTATAGTTGCGCCACCTTCCTTCATCCTCTTGTTTGTTGGCCGAGAGTCTCCTTGGAGGAGTCTTGTTGGCGTGAAGAACAAAAGGAGAAGGAGAAGGAGATTCCAAGAGGTGATCTTCTCTTCCCGAGGCTAGCACCGAGCGTGGAAGGGAGCAACGTTGAGAAGGTCGACGCGTGGATACTTGTAGAGGACGAGCACGTGAGCGTCTTCAACTTGGCACCTTCATCCTAACAAGCAATAGAGGTACTAACCCTAACACATCCTTGTGTTCTCTCTCTCGCATGGATCCTTGGGAAAGGAATGTGTTTCGGGTGTAATGCTTCTTCCGCTGCGTCCTGGGACTGCAAAATTTTAAATTACACCCGGCATTCACCAACAGGCCGAAGTTGATCTCCCTCGGCACTACAGAAGAACAAATCGAATACTGCAAAAATAGTAATAATGATAAATACATACCGACGATGAGACTTCTTCATTGAGGGAAATACGATAATCTGAACTTGGTTATCCCATGCCACTGCAAGAAAGGCGATGGAAACTATAGAAGAAGGAATCAAAACCTTCGGAAGGAATGCTACAAAGAAAAAGAAGAAGCAAAGAAATTTCCTACGGAAATTCACGAATAGACCCTGCTGTGGCGGGAATCACCCGAGCACAAAGAAGAACAAAATAGAGCCTCGCTTGATCGCCGGGTTTCAGCTACAGCCGGTAAAGGAGGCTGGAAGACTGAACCCTAACAGCTCCGGAACCCTAGTCACGATGGAACTTCGTTTAAGATGGAGCTTCAGCCCGATATCTAATAGATCCGACCCGACCTAATATTGAAGGATCTGACCCGACTCGCCTCAACAAATGGAGTTGCGTGCAACCTACAGTGGAACACCTCCAGGGATCGGCGTTCCTGGCAGGATCAATCCGCGACCCCTACCAAAGATCCCTCTCGCTACCACTATTTTGCCGGAATCCTCACCGCCTCCTCGACCCAAGCGTCAACCTTTGTGCCAGAGAGAGTCTATCAAAAGCGGCGCTACATCTTCAGAAACCGTCGCCTGAAGCCACGAGCCAGTATTGCCGCCGCTTCCAGGCAGGCAAGTGTCCTTCACCTCCATCCCCTCGAAGAACAACGCCAATAAGCTCGCCGATGCCTTCTCATCCCAACCACCCCAGCCGCCAATTTCTGTACCGAAGAGGCTCCGCCTGAAGCCTTCACCTCCATCCCCTCGAAGAACAATGCCAATAAGCCCGCCGGCACCCTCTCGTCCGAAGACATCGTCGCCTGGACGAACTGCTCAATTTCATGCCTGCTTCTTTTGAAAAGTCAAGGCAGAGAACTTTACTCTTCGATTAAGTTGCGGAGCCAGAGACACGTAGCGCGCCGCCTTCATTCCCTCGAACTCGGTTTAGTAGCAAAGCTAAATTGATGACGGGATCAAACAACAGGTTTAATTTACAAGTGAGCTTTTAAGATTAAAAAGAAACTCATGCTGCATTGCCAGAGGAGTAGCAGCACCGCCTCTTTTCTCTTGCGACCTCGCCTCCTGCTCGCCTTCTCAGAGACCGGCGCTGTCATCAATCGCTGGGACGCGAACCCTGCGGCGATTCCCCAAAATCATCGTCGACCAAGGAATCACTCGAGCTCTGTCTATCAACCGTGTAAAAAGGGAAAGGGGAACTTTTCCCTTTGACCGAGGGTCGCGGAGTCACCGAGAGAAGACCCTCTCAGCGTTGCTAATTTCACCCCTTGGTTCCCGGTTTAACAACAGGATCAAATTAATGATCGAATGTCACGGTCTTAAAGAAAGAGTTGCTTTGTACTCCTGCAAAAATAACAAACGAGAAAAACAAAGCAAAAAAAAAACAACAACAACAAAAGAAAACAATAAAAAAGGATAAAAGGAGAAGGAGATGAAAATTAATGAAATGTTCGAATCTGGTATAGTCGTTTCGGCATTATGAGCGTAAACCTATATCATGTTGTCTCATATTAAAAAAAAAACTCTCAAATGTAAAATGTCTAACTCCAAAGACACGCTCATGCAAACATACTGAAAGCCTTATACCATCGTGACCAAGTATTGTTTGGAGGTGCGTACGTCGGCGTTTACCGTCGGGGCGTAGTTCCTCAATACGGTGTTGCGCTCATTAGGGTCGAAGTTTTGATTTTTCAAATCAAACTACCCAGTACGCCGCAAGGCCGGATAAAAATTCTAAATCAAATTATCCATTACGCCGTAAGGCCGGATAAATTCTAAATCAAATTATCCGTCATGCCGTAAGGCCGGATAAATTTCCAAATCAAATTATCCATCATGCCGCCAGGCTGGATAAATTTCCAAATCAAATTATCCATTACGCCGAAAGGCCGGATAAAATTCCATGTCAAATTATCCATCATGTCGCCAGGCGGGATAAATCCTCAAATCAAAATTATCTAACATGCCGCAAGGCCGAGTAAAACTCCAAAACCAAATATCCGACACGCTACCAGGTCGGATAAATTCCAAATCAAATTATCCAACACATCGTTAAGACCGAATAAAATTCCATGTCAAATTATCCAACACGCCGCAATGCCGGATAATTCTCAAACCCAAATTACTCAACACGCCGCGAGGCAGGGTAATTTCCCTAAAATCCAAGTCATCCAACACGCCGTCAAGGCCAGATGATCTTCCAAATCCAATACCCATCGTGCCTTAATGCATTACAATGAAATATTGTTTGGGAGATGCGTACGTCGATGTTTACTATCGGGGCGTAGCTCCTCAATATAACGTTGTACTGCCTAGGCCGGGTATTACCCAATATTCCATCACAAAATCAAAGTTTGGCAAATACAAATCGTCCATATTGATGAAAACTCCCTTCTTTATTATCATGCCAAATTATGTATTACGTCAAATCAAATTAATGAATGATATCAGTTGACTATATCTCTATTTTTGTTACGTACTATAGATCTCTTAATCAAAGGTTCCCTAATTTTAGGGGTAATTAACAATGAGCGCTTGCGCTCATTGGAAGCCAGAACCCATTTAACAAAAAGCCTTATTAATTTAAGGTGGATTTGAAACGGTCATAATACATCCTCAATGTAACAATTTTGACCCCACAAATTCTGGCACGCCCGGTGGGACCGGCTTCTCCTTTCATCTTCGAGATCTATATTACGCAACACAAAATTTCACGCCCTTGTTCTTACACTTCTCTTGTTCTACGCAGCAATGGCGAAGAAGCTGAACATCTTTGTTGAGGATGCATCAATCATCATGCATGGAATTCAATTTGGCTCTATTTCGAAAGAGGACGTCGAGTTCATCTATCTACCCTTTACAGACTCTGAGAACATCAGGGGTGAGGGGAATATCACTCCAGTCATCAAGATTAAGACGCCCCTGAAGGAAAAGAGGACTACCGCGAGAAAAGAAAAACTGTTGGTCGCTGCTGATGGGGGCACGTTCGACAAAGAAGAGGAGGAATCATCCTTCACTGTTAACGGGGGCAAGATTCACCAAGCTGTATTCTCAAGCCCTGAAAAGACAAAAAAGCGGGAACGACAAGCCTTAAGGAAGAAGAAGGCTAGGCCCTCCAGACAAGGTCGCCTAATCCCTGTAAGGCGTAACCATTCTGCTGCTAAGGTGGAAGTTTCCATGACAAACAAGTTTGCGCCGCTTCTGTCGGTTTTAAAAAATTCTAATTTGATAGAGGGATTGCAACTGCGAACCAACATACAAAACGAGCCACACCCAAAACCCAAAAATATCATTATTCAAAGGACAACATCTCAAAGGGTTTATGAGGCCTACAAAAAGGCTCAAAAGAATATGAAAAGAAAGGAAAGACGTTTCAAGACTAGCCATAAGGAAACAGAGGATTATACAATTCATACAGTGTGAATGGTGGAACACGCACGGGAGACTGGCTCTAATTCTGAGGAAGAAACCCTTCGTACCATGACAAGAAAAGCTAAAAGTAAAAAATTAGCCTCTGTTGTAATCCAAGAGCCCGTCCAACGATATGAACCAGGAGCGACCTCTTTGCATCAGGAAATCTTTGAAGGGGAGGAGGAGGACGAGGATGAACCTGTCATGACCCCAAACCATGACCATAGGGACGATGCTATCACCGATCTTAAAAGACAGCTCAAGAAGAGAGATAACGACATGAGCATCCTCATGGCGAAATTCGAAGAAGTGACAAGTATTCTAGCAAAAACGCAACAGATGCTATTATGCCAAGAACAGCCGCCACGAGAGCAGAATAACGCTCCGACAGTGTCTTCCCTACCAGCTCCACCAGCTCAATCACCAGCTCAGTCAAATGACGAGGCTATCACTCTAACTAGGAGAGAAATACAAGAACTGGTGATGGACCAGCTGAAACAAATGGAGGGAACCAAAATTGCTCCGCGAAGGAGGCGAGGGAGACCTTATCCAGCTGTATACGATAATATCCCTTACCCCAAAGGGTACATCGTACCGCATTTTAAGATGTTTAATGGAATAGGAAACCCTGACCAACATTTGGCCCATTTCGTCGCGACTTGTGGGAACACTGGCGGCAATGACGCTCTATTGCTCCGACAGTTTCCACAAAGTCTCTCAGGGATCGCCTTTGAGTGGTATTACTCCCTGGAAAATGAAGTTATCAGAACTTGGGCTGACATGGAGGAAACCTTCAGGATGAAGTTTGCTTCGGTAAGCGATAAGATTACAATCGCGGATCTGGCAGATACAAAGAGAAAAAAGGAAGAGACCGTCCTTAATTACATTACAAGATGGAGAAATTTGAGTATTAAATGCGAAAAGCCACTAGAGCAAACCGAAGCCGTGGAATTGTTGATCCGCAATATCGACAGCTGGATGGCCCCCTTTCTTTGCGGCAATAACATTTCTACATTTCAAGAATTGATCACCCAAGTGGCAAAGCTGGAACGAACAAATCATCAGCCCTATGTAAATACGCAGAACCCGAGATTCAAAAGGGAAGAACCAAGAAGGAATGAGCCCAAGGTCGCCTATACAAACGCTACCAGCAGGGGCAAAAGGGTGGAGGTTCATAATACAAACATACCTCGAATCGAGAAAGCGCCAACGCTTGGCGAAAATAGCCGAGGCAGGCCGTTGACCCTTGAAGAAAGAAAGAATAAAATCTATTCTTTCAAAAGAGAAAAGACGATGAAGATTTTTAGGGATGCCCTCAAGAATGGCTTACAGCTACCAGAGCCGAAACGCCCTGAAGAAAGCAATAAGACTGACGATCCCAACTTTTGCCCTTACCATCGCGTACTGGGGCACACAATAGAAGACTGCTATATTTTCAAAGATTGGGTGGAGAAACAATATAAGACAGGGAAGATAACTCTATCGAAAAAGGTATTGAATGAAACCCAAACCGAGGAGGTTGATGTTATTCAAACAAGAATAGATCCGGCGCCTATAGAAGACCAGGAGTGGAATACCGTGGTGTCAAAAAGGACGTTGCGACTCCTCCAAAAATTACAACAGATACCAGGCATAGTGTGGAAAGACTCTTTGTCCCCACGATACGTATCACCAAGACCTCGTCCACCAACAAGGGAAAGTCAAAGGAAAAAGAAAAAGAACCCTCAATTGAAGAAGAAAAATAAGAAAGTAGCCTTCTCAACTAAGGCGCAAGAAAAGAGCGATCTCAAAAAATACATCGACTCGCTTGAAGAGTATGTGCAAGAAATGCCTGAGCCTATAAAACTTCACCACTACATCACTGAAGAGGTGTGGGAAGGACTCCTGGAAGGTGACTCGGAAGATGAAGAGTACGAGGTGGAATCCTGTAGGATGATGTCGGTGATCCCGGAGCCCCCGAAAGAAAACAAAACTGACAATGTTGAAGCCGTCACTACCGCGAGGATGGGTGTCTGTTACGCGATTAACCTGGGAAGTGACTCCGATGATGAGGTCTTACCTGCCTATTTATATGAGGAAACACCTGCCGTTGAAAGAAGTAAGCAAATAAACGAATCATGCCAAATGAATCTTAGAAGCGGCAAGGTCATGATAGGACGTACGATAGACAAAGAAAAGGAAAAACTCAAAGGAAAGCAAATTGAAACACAGGAAGTGGGCGACGATGCGGTACTCCCACTAAAGCTATCCTCTTCTGAATATAATATACTGTCACATTTGAGGAAGGTCCCCGCCCTCCTCAGTATATATGATGCTTTGATGATGTCACAAGAGCTGAGGGATGTTCTTATTTACGCCCTGCAAAACCCTCAAAAATTTCAAGCATTCTTCGTGGAGGCTGATATAAAGGAGGCATTAAGTACGTACGCTACATCGTCCATTACTTTCAACGATGATGACATGCTATTGGGAACGTCGCAGCATAATCGACCGCTTTATGTGACCGGGGATGTGGAAGGAATAAAGATAAGCAGAATCTTAGTTGATCCAGGGTCGTCGGTTAACCTCATAACCTTGCGAACCTTAAAAAGCCTTTCTTTAGGCGTCCATAATCCGTTCCAGCATCACTAGGCCTGCTATAGATGCAAACAACTTTGAGATCAAACCAGCGTTCTTATCGATGATTCAACAGAATCAGTTTGGAGGATCTCCTTTGGAAGATCCAAACCAACACTTATCCCTTTTCCTTGAATTTTGTGACACCATAAAGATTAATGGTGTATCTGACGATGCCCTCAGACTAAGGCTGTTTCCTTTTTCTCTCAGGGACAGAGCAAAAGCCTGGCTTCATGCACACCCGAC
Organism: Costus lasius; assembly: GCA_027563935.2. Classification (NCBI taxonomy): domain Eukaryota; kingdom Viridiplantae; phylum Streptophyta; class Magnoliopsida; order Zingiberales; family Costaceae; genus Costus; species Costus lasius. The sequence continues at coordinate 21,254,237 of CM050450.1, read as the reverse complement.
TGGAACGTTCACTACTTGGGAGCGCTTGTCAAACGCCTTCTTGCAGAAGTACTTTCCTCCCAGTAAGATGATCCAGTTGAGGAATCAAATCATAGGCTTTGCCCAGAGAGATGGAGAATCAATGAGTGAAGCATGAGAGCGCTTTAATGAACTCCAATGGAAGTGCCCCCACCATGGAGTGGAAAATTGGGTTTTAATTCAGACTTTCTATAATGGTTTGCTTTACAATACACGCTTAACTGTTGATGCTGCTGCAGGGGGAGCATTGATGAACAAGACTGTTGAAGATGCTCATGCCTTGATTGAGGAGATGGCGCTAAATCACAACCAATGGGCTTCAGAGAGAGGAGTGCTTTATCAGCCTTCTCATGGTAAGAACGATGGTGATGATTGGCGCTCTCTTGCAGAAAAGGTAGACTCGTTATGTAACCATTTTGATTCTTTTCAAATGCAAACCGCTTCTGTTTCTTCTGTTGTATGTGAAGTTTGTGGGAACAATGGACATTATGCTGAGGAATGCAAAGTTATAGTTGACCAAGAGAGTGAGCAAGTTAATGTTGTAGGGGGTTACAACAAAGCTAGATCTAGTGACCCTTACTCCAATACTTGCAATCCTAGTTGGTGCAACCATCCTAACCTGTCTTGGAAAAGTGACAATCAAACTAGTGGGCAAAATGATAATAGGGGGTATAACCAGAGACAGTCAAACCAGAATCAACCCCAAAAATCTAGTTTAGAAGAGATGTTTGAGAGATTCATGGGTAATCAGATGAGCACAAATGATGAGATCACAGAAACCCTTAAGCAGATAAACTCTAGGTTGGATGGTGTTGTTGCTCATAACAAAATGTTGGAAACTCAGATAGCACAACAGGCTAATACACCTTATAGACCCCCTGGGAAGTTACCTGCAAAACCTGAACCAAATCCCAGGGAACATTGTAATGCCATCATGACTAGGAGTGGTAGACAGTTGGAAGATCCAAGGGGACCCTTAGATGATGAAGAGGATGAGCCTAATGTTATACCTAGTGAGGAATCTGTTTTGGAACCACAGCCCACACAAGTGTAGTCCCTTCCTGATTCTTCTCCTTCTAGAGAGAATGGATCTTCATAGAAAGGTGACTTACCTTGTGAGGATGAGGTGCCTAGACCTAGTTCTCCACAACCATATAGTACACCTATCCCTTTCCCCCAGAGGATCGTGCAAGCTAAACTAGATAGGCAGTTTGGGAAATTTTTGGAAGTGTTGAAAAAGCTGTACATTAATATTCTTTTTACTAATGCATTATCCCAAATGCCTACTTATGCAAAGTTTTTAAAAGAAATCTCATCCAACAAGAGAAAAATTGAGGATTACGGTACTGTAGCACTAACTGAAGAATGCAGTGCTCTAATTCAAAACAAGTTGCCACTAAAGTTAAAGGATCCAGGTAGCTTCTCAATACCCTGTTCAATTGGCAATGTTGCTTTCAATCAAGCTCTATGTGATCTAGGGGCGAGTGTTAGTCTTATTCCTTTATCTGTGTGCAGGAAACTAGACATGGGAGCCCCTAAATCGACTACAATTTCTTTGCAACTCGCCGATAGATCAGTGAAATATCCAGTAGGTATTTTGGAAGATGTTCCTATACAAGTTGGTAAGTACTTCATACCTACTGATTTTGTGGTACTTGAAATGGAAGAGGATGCCAAGATTCCTATTATTTTGGGTAGACCGTTCCTAGCCACTGCTGGAGCCCTTATTGATGTAAGGAATGGTAAACTTACTTTGAGAATTAGCAGTGACAAGATTGAATTTGATTTGAATAATTCATTGAAAAAACCTGCATATGCTAGTTCTTGCTATACTATCCATGCTATTGATGACACAGTCTATGATGTTAGTTGCTTGTTTGATGATTCTTCTATTGATATTCCTCTTTCTAATCCTTTTTCTGACTCTCCTTCTTATTCCTTGGGAAGTTCTTGTGAAGAAAATGACAATTCTGGTTTTGAGAATGATTTTGATGATTTTGATGATGAAAAACATGACATTTTGGATTGTGCTACTTTTGATATTGAAAAAGAAAAGATTCCTAAAGTTGAACTGAAAGTTTTACCTAATAACCTTGGATATGAGTTTCTTGGTCCCAACTCTACCTACTCTGTAATTGTAAATTCTCAATTAGATGCCAGGGAAACTGATCTTCTCTTGAAAGAACTAAGAACTCATAGAAAGGTAATTGGGTACACTATTGATGACTTGAAAGGAATTAACCCTTCCTTTTGTATGCATAGGATTCACATGGAGGATGAGCATAAGCTGTTGGGAAACCCCGGGGACATTTTACAATTTTCGCAGAGAATACAATACATGCGCAGCGGAAGAATATCCCCGAAACAGGCTAGTCCCAAAAACCCAGTGAAGATCTCTTGCGAGGGGGTCGACACGATGTGATAGTAAGTACCTTTAAGCAATTGGAAGCCGATGTCGATGAAGGCACCCAAGTGTTCGCCCTCTGCAGTCTCGCACACACGGATTCCTCAAGTTTTCTTCTTCCTCGCCCGGTGCTAGCCTCGGGAAGAAGATCCATGCCTTAGGAGAGCCCTCCAAGCAACTTGCGCCACCACCAAGATGTGATGCGCCAAGGAGATGGAAGGAGAAGAGAACGCCGCAAGCCTTCTTGTTCCTTTGCGCCAAGGAAAGGAAGAAGAGAAGCATGCTTGCGCCCTTGATGGAAGAAGAAGAGCTCTAAGCTCTCCAAGCCGTCGCCCTCTAATGCTTCACGCCTCCAAGGAATAAGCATCATCAAGAGAGGGGGCGGCAAGGGCTTATTTATAGGAGCAAGAGGCGGTTAGGGGAGAATGGCAAGTGTTGACAATTAGGGCATGATTCTAGGAGATTATCCAATCAAATATATTGATTAAATCTCCACTCCCATATGCGCCTAAGACTTGCCAAAGCAAGCATCAGCCATATGCGCCCATATCATGCCATATGAGGCATTAATCCCATCCATGCGCCTAGACCTAGTCAAGGCAATATGATGGATTGCCTAATGTGGCTTGGGCGCAAGTCCTAATCCAATTAGGACTCTAATTATGTTAATAATCAGCCCACAATTGTCAAACACAATCCAATCAATTATCTTGTGTGATTTAATCAAATCCAGTTTGATTTAATCACCTAGGAGATACCAAACAAGGCATAGGCGCAAATCCTAGTCCAACTAGGATTCCATATGCGCCTATCCTATTAATTCATCCCCATTATACCCTTCAAGCCTCATAGCCCTTCAATACAACTTATTAGCAAGCCCAACTAAGCAATGGGCCAAGCCCAAAGTCCATTATGCATGTTAACCAAGCTATTGGATCCAATCCAATTTAACCCATGGTCAAATGAGGCTAACCATGGTTAATTTGATCGATATGCCAAAAACGGAAGTTGGCCCCAATAAGTTTCTTCCATCTCATCAGGCCCATTGGCACTGATGAAATCTCCCAAATAGATCAGAGTTATCCAATAACTCGATCTAAAGGCTACCCGATCAATATGAAAACTCGAGTATCAAGGTGTGCAACCCTGTAGGTTCCTCTAACGGTGGCAGTGCTGACCAAAGGTCATCACAAGCAGTGAGTGGCACCTAGCAGTGCATCGCTGCTACCCAGGTTATTGGAATGGATATCGACATCGACATCCCCATCATCGCAACTAGGTACAGATGCATTACAGCCTCTTTGCCGAACTGATATCCGATTGGACAAGTGTGTCACCTCTTATTTTCATCCAATCACATGGCTATGACTAGAACATGTTCTCACCTGGGTATGGCCATACACTCTCAGTCATAGAACCATAGAGGAGCTCCATGGATATCATACTTCCCTTAGGAAGGGGCAAATCCTATGTCTGTCCATTGACCTTCTCATATGGGCCGTGACATGCTCAATAACAACTGTTATAACCTCCCAACTACGGCGAGGTGTTAGGTTGTATCAAAGCAAGTCCCTAACCATATAGAATGATCAATGACCTCAAGTCAAGGGATCAATGCATCTCCTGTCACTTGTGAGGATAACTCATGACACCAAGTCATAGCCTCACAGCGGGTCTATCCAGTATATCCTCCAATGATACACCCATGTGTCTGTGTTAGCACCACGTGCCTAACCAGCCCACATACCAGTCTCTCAAGTACTAGAGTTGTCCCATATCCACTCAGGTACATCGACTAGGGACTATAGTTCGAGCACAGATCCAATCTGTCTCCAGGGACATTATCATGTAAGTACACAATCGCAGGTGTAGACAAACAATGATAACGACAATGCCAGAAAGATATATATTAATATCAGAGTCAAGTAGTACAAAGATGGACCAAAACTAGGTCCTAGGGCATATACACCAACAATCTCCCACTTGCACTAAGACCTAGAGGTTGAGCAACCTCAACCCCATATCTCTAGTACGACCATCATGCTTCTGCTGCGCCAAAGCCTTGGTCAGTGGGTCTGCTAGATTGCTCTCTGTGTCAATTCTGCTAATCTTGACATCACCTCGATCAATGATCTCTTTGATCAGGCGAAATCTCTTGAGTATGTGTTTGGACCTTTGATGAGACCGTGGTTCCTTAGTATGTGCAGTTCCCATTGTTGTCATAGTAGAGCTCAATGGGATCCATTGCACTTGGAACCACCTGAAGTTCAGAAAAGAACTTCCTGATCCAAACGGCTTCATTGGCTGCCTCAGAAGCAACCACATACTCAGCTTCGGTTGTAGAATTAGCTATGGTGGATTGCTTGAAGCTCTTCCAGCATACAGCACCTCCAACCATCTTAAACTAATAGCTGGTCTGCGATCTGAAGTCGTCAGGCTCAGACTGGAACGACTCATCAGTGAAGCCCTGCACACTGAGTTCTTCCTGTCCCCCGTAGACTTTATAGAATAAATCCTTAGTCCTTTTCAGTATACTCAAGGATATTCTTTACAGCCACCCAGTGCTGTAAACTAGGATTGGATTGGTATCGGCTGGTTATGCTCACAGCATAAGCCACAACTGGTCTAGTACACAACATTGCATACATGATCGATCCCACCGCCGAAGCATAGGGCACTCGACTCATGTCATCTCTCTCAGCCTCTGTGTTGGTACACTGGTTCTTTGAGAGAGTAAGGCCATGTCTCACTGGAAGGTATCCCTTCTTGGATTGCTCCAAGTTGAACCTCTCCAGGACCTTGTCAATGTAGGTATTCTGACTAAGGGCCAGAAGCCTCTTGGATCTATCCCAGCAGATCCTTACGCCTAGGATATAGGCGGCCTCCCCTAAGTCTTTCATCTGAAGCACTTCCCTAACCATGTCTTCACAGCTTGAAGACTAGGGATGTCATTTCTGATGAGTAGTATGTCATCGACATACATGACCAGAAAAGTCATCAAGCTCCCACTTAATTTTCTGTATACACAGGCGTCTTCTTCACTTTTGATAAAGTCATAATCTCTCACAGCTTTATCAAACTGAAGATTCTAACTTCGAGATCCTTACTTTAATCCGTAAATGGATTTCTTTAGCCTGCAGACTTTACTAGTATCTGCAGGATGGATGAAGTCATTAGGTTGTGTCATATACACATCCTTAGTTAGCTTCCCGTTAAGGAACGCTGTCTTCACATCCATCTGCCATATCTCATAGTCATGATATGCAGCTATAGCAAGCAGAATCCGAATGGATTTGATCATGGCAACTGGCGAGAAGGTTTCATCATAGTCCACCCCGTGGACTTGTTTAAATCCTTTAGCCACTAGTCTACCCTTATAGGTAACTATTTTGCCATCCATGTCTGTCTTCCTCTTGAAGACCCATTTACACCCTATGGGTTTTACCCCATCAGGCAGCTCAACCAAATCCCAGACTTGGTTAGCCGACATGGAATCCATCTCGGATCGCATGGTCTCAAGCCATCTCTCGGAGTCCGGTCCATTGACCGCCTCATCATAAGTCCTGGGTTCATCCTCCATGATGAAGATCCCGTTGTGTTGGGTCGGCAGCGACCCATACCTCTTAGGTGCACGACGAAACCTCCCAGACCTACATGGGGCCTGTGTCTGAGCCTCAGGCTGCCTAGCAACCGGTGCACGCGGCTCAGATTCCATCTCGTTGTCTTTGTGGTTGCACTTGGTCCTCATCCAAGTCAAACTTCCTCCCACTAACTTCTTTCATGAGAGATTCTTTCTCTAGAAAGACAGCACCCCGAGCAACAAAAACTTTGTTCTCGGTTGGGACATAGAAGTAGTATCCTTTAGTCTCCTTAGGGTACCCCACAAACATACACTTATCAGATCTAGGTTCTAGCTTGCTAGAATCCTGACGTTTGACATAAGCCTCACATCCCTAGATCCTGATAAAAGTGAGATTAGGGCGTCTCCCATTCCATACCTCGTATGGAATCTTTGAGACACTCTTAGATGGAACATTATTCAGTATTAGAGAAGCTTTTTCAAGTGCATGTCCCCAGAATGAGGGAGGTAGAGTTGCATGACTCATCATAGACCGAACTATGTCCAACAAGGTTCGATTTCTCCTTTCAGATACATCATTCTACCGAGGTGCTCTAGGAGGAGTGAGTTGGGATAGGATCCCACACTTACTCAGATAGTCAAAGAATTCACTGCTCAGGTGCTCTCCATCACGATCTGATTGAAGATCCTTAAAGGATCTACCAAGCTGGTTCTCTACTTCATGTCTGAACTCCTTAAATTTCTCAAAGGATTCAGACTCATGTCTCATCATGTAGACATAACCATATCTACTGAAGTCATCAGTAAATGTGATGAAGTAGTTATACCCTCCTTTGGCTTGTTTATTGAATAGCCCACACACATCACTATGTATGAGATCCAACAAACCTCCTGCCCTCTCACCAGTCTTGGTGAAGGGCATCTTTGTCATTTTCCCTAATAAACAAGTCTCACATGTATCAAGTTCCTCCAAGGAACTCGAATCTAGCAACCCATTTGCATGGAGTTGTCGAATGCGATTCTTGTTTATATGGGCTAATCGACAATGCCGTAGGAAAGCACCAACTGAACCACTCAGTTTGGTCCTTTTATTATTTATGTTACAAATAGAGCTAACCATGTCCAAGACATGCGGACCATTGCACAAAGTACCCTTCCCATAAAACATGTTTGCAAAAGAAAAAGAACATAAGTTCTCTTTTATTTCAAACCTAAATCCTTTCTTTGCCAAGCAAGGAGTGGATACAATGTTTTGGTAAGGGAAGGTACATAATAGCAATTGTCTAGCTTTAACTGAAGTCCAGAAGGCAGGGAGAAAAACTCCTACAGCAACAGCAGCAACTTGTGCCCTGTTACCTATCCGTAGGTCAATCTCTCTAGGCCTTACCGATCTATCCTTTCTGAGCCTTTGCATATTTGTACTCCACATGCGGTATCCAATACCCATGTCATAGGAGTAGAAAGGTTGACTTCGGTAACATAAATACCTGAGCATGAAGACAAGGCCTTGCCTTTCTTCTCCTCATTCTTTAGTTGCAACATGTCCTTCAACATGTGAGGTGGCCCTCCACATGAATAGCACATATTATTCCTGATCATATCCATCTTTAATTTCAGTTCCTTGGTCAAGCCTTTCGGCTCAACACACTGAATATCAACTTTAGCAGGATTGAGCTCAACCAATTCATCAAAGAGCTGCCTTAGATTAAAATAATTTCAGAGGCACTCTTCGATTCATATCACCCTTTAAATTCAAGTGACATGTTGGTTAGCAACCTCCAAAGTATCAACCTGATGCTTATCATAAGCATCCCTCTCAGCCGCTGAGGCCGAGCATGGAAGTGGCTCAGGAATAAGATGCTCAAGAACATAAAGCTTCCTCTCGAGCTTGAGCACGATTCTCAAGTTCATATACCAATCCAGTAAGTTGGATCCAACCAACTTATCCAGGGTAGATCGCAGTGACCAACTGCTATTGTTCATAGCCATTGTTCTACAACAACCAAGAAACAGCATATTAGTACTACTTCGAGTCATTTAAACTGGACTTGCCTTTTAAATGACCATGGCTCCCACTATTTTTAAATTCGAATTGACAACCCACAAAGTCAATCGAGAAATCCAAGATTTCCTAGTGAGATGAGATCCTTATTCCACACAGGGCTTCGCGTCCCACGAGGGTGGGATGAGATGCACAAAGTGACCCATGTTTCCTAAGGTGGGCGCGCCGGCCGATTGCTCCAAGCAATTCCCCTTATTGAGACAGTCCAGGCATTTCATGTCCAGCGAGGGCTGGATACAACATGAAACCCTTACCTCTCAACGATGCCTCTAGACTTTCACCATGTGCCCAGCACATGTGAACTTCTAGTCAAGTCCATCCCTAACCGTTATGCCCAGGGCCAACGAGTTTCCTTGCGAAGGCACGCCCAGGTTAAAACTGGACTGGGGAAACCATTGCGACCACGCACTTTCTAAAGATAAGTGGGTGTGTCCCACGAGGGTGGGAAACAATTCACAAGTCCACTGATCGATAGCTTAGTGAGGGCTACGCGTTAGAAGGCTGCTAGACTTGATATTTTAATTGAGGGTTTTTGTTTAAGGTCTCATCATCTCAGTTTTATCTTATGTCTATCATTACAGGCATGCAATCCTATGGTGATAACATAACAATAAAACATCACAGGCATGCTTTAGCTTTTGTAAAGAAAGTAATAAAGGGATGATGTGATCATAGCCCATTCAAGACATTGAACCAATCCATGCCAAAAAGGGGTTCAACTCTTGACCTAGGATTCAAGCCCCAAGACGAGACCTAGCCTAGCCGACCTCTAGCTCTATCTTCAAGGTTGGCTCCAAGGTCCTTCTCTCATGGTTTAGCTCTCAAACCCTAGGGGTACACCCACAAGGTTCGGCCAATGCCATGGTCTTCCTCCAAGGAAGGTGCGCCATCTAGCAAGCCACAAGAGGGATAGCACACAAGCACAAGGCTCGGCCAAACCCTAACTTGCGCCCCCCATGCAAGGATGTGCCACCTTTGAAGCTTGTTGCGCCATCAGGCAAGGATGCGCAACCAAGCAAGCATGCACCTTGCTCCAAGTGGATGCGCCACCCTAATCTTCTTCTTAGTTAAAAGCAAAAAAGAAAAGCGGCACGCAGGCCTCACAAGGATACATCACAGGCATGCTCTGGGGCTTGACATATGACCATAACATCATGCACAATCAAGTACTTACTCATGCAATTCTACATGCTCATGAAAAACATAAAATCTGAAATTTTACTTTTTCATAAAACATGTCTCTCTTCCTTCCCTTCAAATCACAAATCTTTGATTCTAAGTTTCTCTCAGGAGTCTACAAGAGGCATACCGGTTGCCCTGCTTGCAATCCCTAACTTGTTAGGATAAGGGCAATCACCCAGTCCATGCCCTATCCCAACAAGTCTCTCAAGATAGGTCTATCCTATTATGAGAGGAGAAATTTTCTCTTCCACGTATGGGTCTATCCCATCACATGAAGAGAGCAAAGAACCATAAGAAGTTAATTAGAAGTAAGAAACAAGAGACCTACAATTTTTCTACTTAAAGAAAAATCATGCGCCAACATCTATGCAATATGCGAAAATGTAGATATGGCATGTGAGCATGAAAAGCATGAAAGAACATCGTTCGAGGCTCGCAAGTAGCTCTGATACCACTGTTGGGAAACCCCGGGGGCATTTTACAATTTTCGCAGAGAATACAATACATGCGCAGCGGAAGAATATCCCTGAAACAGGCTAGTCCCAAAAACCCAGTGAAGATCTCTTGCGAGGGGGTCGACACGATGTGATAGTAAGTACCTTTAAGCAATTGGAAGCCGATGTCGATAAAGGCGCCCAAGTGTTCGCCCTCTGTAGTCTCGCACACACGGATTCCTCAAGTTTTCTTCTTCCTCGCCCGGTGCTAGCCTCGGGAAGAAGATCCATGCCTTAGGAGAGCCCTCCAAGCAACTTGCGCCACCACCAAGATGTGATGCGCCAAGGAGATGGAAGGAGAAGAGAACGCCGCAAGCCTTCTTGTTCCTTTGCGCCAAGGAAAGGAAGAAGAGAAGCATGCTTGCGCCCTTGATGGAAGAAGAAGAGCTCTAAGCTCTCCAAGCCGTCGCCCTCTAATGCTTCACGCCTCCAAGGAATAAGCATCATCAAGAGAGGGGGCGGCAAGGGCTTATTTATAGGAGCAAGAGGCGGTTAGGGGAGAATGGCAAGTGTTGACAATTAGGGCATGATTCTAGGAGATTATCCAATCAAATATATTGATTAAATCTCCACTCCCATATGCGCCTAAGACTTGCCAAAGCAAGCATCAGCCATATGCGCCCATATCATGCCATATGAGGCATTAATCCCATCCATGCGCCTAGACCTAGTCAAGGCAATATGATAGATTGCCTAATGTGGCTTGGGCGCAAGTCCTAATCCAATTAGGACTCTAATTATGTTAATAATCAGCCCACAATTGTCAAACACAATCCAATCAATTATCTTGTGTGATTTAATCAAATCCAATTTGATTTAATCACCTAGGAGATACCAAACAAGGCATAGGCGCAAATCCTAGTCCAACTAGGATTCCATATGCGCCTATCCTATTAATTCATCCCCATTATACCCTTCAAGCCTCATAGCCCTTCAATACAACTTATTAGCAAGCCCAACTAAGCAATGGGCCAAGCCCAAAGTCCATTATGCATGTTAACCAAGCTATTGGATCCAATCCAATTTAACCCATGGTTAAATGAGGCTAACCATGGTTAATTTGATCGATATGCCAAAAACGGAAGTTGGCCCCAATAAGTTTCTTCCATCTCATCAGGCCCATTGGCGCTGATGAAATCTCCCAAATAGATCAGAGTTATCCAATAACTCGATCTAAAGGCTACCCGATCAATATGAAAACTCGAGTATCAAGGTGTGCGACCCTGTAGGTTCCTCTAACGCTGGCAGTGCTGACCAAAGGTCATCACAAGCAGTGAGTGGCACCTAGCAGTGCATCGCTGCTACCCAGGTTATTGGAATGGATATCGACATCGACATCCCCATCATCGCAACTAGGTACAGATGCATTACAGTCTCTTTGCCGAACTGATATCCGATTGGACAAGTGTGTCACCACTTGTTTTCATCCAATCACATGGCTATGACTAGAACAGGTTCTCACCTGGGTATGGCCATACACTCTCAGTCATAGAACCATAGAGGAGCTCCATGGATATCATACTTCCCTTAGGAAGGGGCAAATCCTATGTCTGTCCATTGACCTTCTCATATGGGCCGTGACATGCTCAATAACAACTGTTATAACCTCCCAACTACGGCGAGGTGTTAGGTTGTATCAAAGCAAGTCCCTAACCATATAGAATGATCAATGACCTCAAGTCAAGGGATCAATGCATCTCCTGTCACTTGTGAGGATAACTCATGACACCAAGTCATAGCCTCACAGCGGGTCTATCCAGTATATCCTCCAATGATACACCCATGTGTCTGCGTTAGCACCACGTGCCTAACCAGCCCACATACCAGTCTCTCAAGTACCAGAGTTGTCCCATATCCACTCAGGTACATCGACTGGGGACTATAGTTCGACCACAGATCCAATTTGTCTCCAGGGACATTATCATGTATGTACACAATCGCAGGTGTAGACAAACAATGATAACGACAATGCCAGAAAGATATATATTAATATCAGAGTCAAGTAGTACAAAGATGGACCAAAACTAGGTCCTAGGGCATATACACCAACATAAGCCGCATGTAGACTTTCAAAGAAGACTCAATCCGTCCATGAAGGAAGTGGTAAAGGAGGTGCTAAAATTGCTAGATGCAAGTATTATCTACCCTATCTCTGATAGTAAGTGGGTAAGTCCTGTACATTGTGTACCTAAAAAGGGAGGTGTTACAGTAATGAAAAATAAAGACAATGAGTTAATACCAGTTAGAACTGTCACTAGTTGGCGTATGTGCATTGATTACAGAAAACTAAATACTGCCACTAGGAAAGATCATTTTCCCTTGCCTTTTATTGATCAGATGGTTGAGAGACTTGCCAAGCTTTCTTATTTTTGTTTTCTTGATGGTTATTCTGGATTCTTTCAAATTCTTATTCACCCAGATGACCAGGATAAGACCACTTTCACATGTCCATATGGTACTTTTGCTTATAGAAGAATGTCTTTTGGTTTATGCAATGCACCTGCCACTTTTCAGAGGTGCATGATGGCAATCTTTTCTGAATTTATTGAAGACTTCATGGATGTCTTCATGGATGATTTTTCAGTTTATGGTTTTTCCTTTGATGACTGTTTGGCTAACCTCTCTAGAGTTTTGCAGAGATGCGAAGAGACTAACCTTGTCTTGAATTGGGAAAAGTGTCACTTTATGGTTAGACAGGGGATCGTTTTGGGCCATCTTCTTTCAGAGAGAGGGATTGAAGTGGACAAGGCCAAGATAGAAGTAATTGAGAAGTTGGCACCACCCACCACTGTCAAGGAAATCAGGAGCTTTTTGGGACATGAAGGGTTTTACAGGAGGTTCATCAGGGACTTCTCTAAACTTGCTAAACCTTTAATAGATTTACTTTGTAAAGATTCCAAATTCTGCTTTGATGAGAAATGTCTATTTGCTTTTCAAGAATTGAAGAAGGCCTTGACATCAGCACCGATCATGCAGCCACCTGACTGGGAATTACCTTTCGAGCTTATGTGTGATGCCAGCGATTTTGCAGAGGGAGCAGTTCTAGGGCAAAGGAAGGACAAGAAGCCTCATGTGATCTCCTATGCCAGTAAAGCTCTAGATGAAACACAGAGAAACTATACCACCACTGAGAAAGAGTTGTTAGCCATAGTTTTTGCATTTGACAAATTCAGATCTTACTTGATAAATTCAAAGATTATAGTGTACACTGATCATGCTGCAGTTAAATATTTGATGCAGAAGAAGGACAGTAAGCCAAGGTTGTTGAGATGGATTTTGCTTCTGCAAGAGTTTGACCTAGAAATCAAGGATAAGAAAGGCACAGAGAATTTAGTTGCAGACCACCTTTCAAGGATGATGGTTGAAGATACAAAAGGTGACATTAATGATTCTTTTCCTGAGGAACAACTGATGAGAGTTGAACAGATTAAGGCCCCTTGGTATGCAGATATTGTGAATTATCTTGTTGCAAAAATATTTCCTATTGATTTGAATTACCAAGGCAAGAAAAGATTTTTAGTAGATGTTAAACACTATTTTTGGGATGAGCCTTATGTGTTCAAAAGATGTGTAGATGGAATATATAGGAGATGTATCCCCGAAGAGGAAACGAAAGACATATTATCACAATGCCATGGATCATCATATGGAGGGCATGCTAGTACTAAGAAGACAGTTTTTAAGGTATTACAATCTGGATTTTATTGGCCTACATTGTTTAAGGATGCAAGAAATTTTATAATGTCTTGTGATAATTGTCAAAGGATGGGGAACATAAATAAAAGGAATGAAATGCCATTGTGCACCATACTTGAGGTTGAGATTTTTGATGTTTGGGGTATTGATTTCATGGGACCTTTTCCATCATCTGGAGGAAATAATTATATACTCGTGGCGGTAGATTATGTTTCCAAGTGGGTAGAAGCCATTGCATCTCCTACTAATGACTCTAAAGTTGTGGTGAAATTTTTTAAAAGAGTTATCTTCCCACAATTTGGAGTACCGCGAGTGGTGATCAGTGATGGAGGATCCCACTTTATTGAACACAAGTTTTCAGCTTTACTTAGAAAATATGGGGTGAATCATAGGGTCGCAACACCTTATCATCCCCAAACAAGTGGACAAGTGGAGATATCTAATAGGGAAATTAAAGGGATATTGGAAAAAATAGTGTCGAGAACAAGGAAGGACTGGGCTCTTAAGCTTGATGATGCACTTTGGGCATACCGGACTGCTTTCAAAACACCAATAGGTATGTCACCATTTCAATTGATTTATGGCAAGTCATGTCACCTTCCTGTAGAACTCGAGCATAAGGCATTCTGGGCGATTAGAGCATTAAATTTTGACTTGAAGAGTGCAAGTGAAAAGAGGAAACTGCAATTGAGTGAACTTGAAGAAATTAGACTCTCTGCTTATGAAAATGCAAAAATCTACAAGGAGAGAACCAAGAGATGGCATGATCGGCACATACTCAGAAAAGATTTTCAACCCGGTGACTTCGTTCTCTTGTTTAATTCTAGATTGAGACTTTTTCCTGGTAAATTGAAGTCTCGATGGTCTAGGCCTTTTCAGGTGAAGAAGACTTACCCGCACGGAGCCGTCGACATATGGAGTGAAGAGAAAGGAGTGTTCAAAGTTAATGGACAAAGATTGAAGCACTACTATCATGGAGAACAAATTGAAGAAGGGGAACATTATCTGCTTGATGAGATACAAACGAATCCAAGTGTGGATGGGTCAAGCTAAAGACCATTAAATTAGTGCTTCTTAGGAGGCAACCCAAGCAAAACTTTTTCTTTTTCTTTGATTTTGGTTTGTTTTCGCTTAGTTTACTTTGTTTAGAGTTAACCCTTACTTCTCTGATTTTTTAGCAATTTTTTTTGAATTTTTTTTGAATTTAGTTTAGAAAATACGGCAGTACCGTATTTTCTCGACGAACTCTCATGGTACCGTATTTCTGAACATTTTTTGAACAGAATATTTTTTTTTGGTTTTACGGCAATACTGTAGTTGCTTGCACGGTACCGTATTTTTGGCCGGATTTAAATAGAAAGATTCTAACATTATATGGCGGTACCGTATTTTTAAGTAACTCTAACACGGTACAGTATTATTGGCCGTTTCTGAACAGAAAGTTTTTTTTTTTGTTTTACGGCACTGCCGTGGATTCTTACACGATACCGTAATTGTGAGAAATTTTTAACAGAAAATTTTTTCGAAATACGACGATACTGTATTTTCACACAATACCGTATTCTTCCGCATTTTCATGTACAAAACCTGTAGCAAAATTACGGCACTGCCGTATTCACCATACGGTACCGTATTTCACACCCGACCCCACGTATTCATGTGCCGTATTTAGGGTTCGGCGCACTGTTCTTAGGGTTTCTTCTCCCGATTTCGCGCCGACTTTCTGTTTTTCCTCAAGCATTCGCTTCCCTAAACATCATGTGATCTTTCCCCTCAACTTTCATCCAATTCCAAGCAAAAATCGTGACGATTTCGAGCTCGATCACGATTATTTCTAGGTCGCTGCACTGTTTTCCGCCGAGTTTTCACCTCTTTCGATACCAAACTTCATGTGATGCACTGTTTTCCTGGCGTCGATTGATTTGTTTCCAAGCTCAGAAATCTTCGGGGGAGAAAGGAGATCACATTCCAAAAGGATCTGAAGCTCGATCTCAACTCAGAAATCCAGATTCTAAGCTTCAAACCCAGCCTGTTTTTCTAGCCGCACGATTTTGGTAACACCAGTTCCTCAAAGTTTCCCCTGTTGTTCCTTATTTCTTTTTGCACTACAATATGACACCTACCAAAAAGTTGGAATCAAAGAAGAAAGGAAAAGCCCCAGCTAAAACTCAGATGCCGCCACCGAATCCCTTTGGTATCGTGTTTAGGGATGAGGAGCATGAACAGAGATATAACATACTACTTACTCGACGCATCGTCAAAACAAAATACACTGATATTAGAGCTTTAGAAATCTTTGGACTGAAAGACGATGTGTTTTGGATGTATGATAGGGTAGGGTTGAGAGAATTTTTTGAGATTACATCTGAAACTTACCTACATGTTGTTCTAGAAGTTCTAAACAGTTTAGAGGTCAGTTGGGAAGAATACATGGATCACACCGCCGAGGGAGAAATCAGATTCAGGATGATGAACGAAGAAAGAATGCTCACATTCAAGGAAATTCAACGCATATTCCACTTCCCACGGAAGGGGCGAACAGAACCACCCATTGGATTTCTTGAGCATATCTTTTGGGATCAGATTTCCTCAGATAGCAGGTATTCAGCCTCAACAGCAAGGGCTTCAAAGATTTCGAACCCCTGCATCAGATATGCCCACCGCGTCCTTGCACACACGATATTCGGGCGAGGAGATAGTGATGGTATTGTCACTCACGCTGAATTATATTTACTCTGGAGTATGCTTCATGGTTACACTATAGATATAGCTTTCTTTTTCATGAGACACCTTAGTAAGGTGTCAAGGGCTAAGAAAGGGGCTATAGTGATAGGAGGTTTCCTTACTCCTATAGCACTACATCTTGGGATTGCGCCCTATGGGATCGAGGTTGCTCGAGGCAACTCCAGGATAGATATTGAATCATGCATTGTGATGAAGATGATTCAGCGTGATGGGGACACTTATAGTTTGATACTTCAGCCAGGTCTTCCCACATTGCCATTGCCTAACCCCGGATGGACCTCAGTACAGAGCCTTGAAAATTGGAAGCTATTACCCAGTTGTATATCCTACGCTACACCTGCACCAGAGACATCATTTCCACCACCACCTCCTGCTTTGGGTGATGACCAGTTTGGTATGAATATTGACTCCTCGCCACCCAGAGTCACTGAGCCACTGCCTCCAGGAGCCACCGGATCCTCCTCACATCACGCAGCCCCAGATCAGAGAGGTTGGCAGAGTTACCGAGACCCAGGGTTTCAGACTATCACTGCACAGTTGTACAGGCAGGAGCAGCGGATGGAGAGGGTGATTGGAGGCATAGGAGGGTTACACGAGCAGATAAGTCACATTCATATGGATATCGAGGCATTGGGAAACTATATGGAAGACATGGGAAATTTTCTCTATGATCGTTTTGGCTACGAGGACCCCAAGAGAGGTGGTACCTACGGTGATGCAGGTGAGGGAGCATCTCATGATCCCATAGCTGTCGCCCCAGCTGAAGAAGACGAGGAGGAGACGCAGTCAGATGAGTAGGATTTTGTGAGTATCTCGTCCCTATTCTCATACTTTGTTTGAGTTCACTAATCCGTGTTGATCTTACCCTCATGTAGAGAAGGATGACTTTGCAAACTTATTGCCTCCTACTGCTACGGATTCTCGCTACTTGATTGCTATTGCTTTGAGACTTCAATTTGGTTGTACCGAAATATTTAGAGGATTTGCTATGCTTTCTATTCAATTTGGTTGTATATGTGATATTTGATGTTTTGGATTGATGCTATGAGTTCGGTATACCATAAGATTTGTTTGGTATTTACTGGTTGTCGTTGATGCACTTGAGTGGTTTGTTTATCTAAGAAAATACTGCCATTATCATGCCAAAATTTTTCTTGATGATTTACATGTTGAAAATTTGAAATTAGGCTTAGACCTATTATGATGAGTTTATTTCTCTAATACATATCTACCTTTCGAAAATTTTTCGTTGACCAATGGATGGGGTTTTGGATAAACATATTATCTGAGGAATTTGATTTTAAAGGGAAGTTACTTCTTTGAATAAAATCAGCATATGAGTGTAATTCTTGAATTGATATTGATAGATTAATTCAGTTGATGTTCATGCTATTTACTATTTGTTGGGAAAGGAGATTCCATGATCCAAACAAAGTGAGAACTCCCCTACTTGGCACTGAGAAAACCACAGTGGTACCAAAGGACATGGGTAGAAGTAATGAATAAAAGATGCATGTATCTATGTGGGTACATGCCATGAGAGAAATCTATTCACATAAACTCCGCTATCCTTGGTAAACCATTCCAATAAGAGGATATGAGTTCTATTGCGTTGGTTATGTGATCAATGCACTCTAATTTCGTCACCGGCAAAAAGGGTGGTAATCGAATTAGAGAATGTGAAAAAAAAAAGAGAAAAGAAAAAAGAAAGATCTTGAGATTATGAGTGGAAAAAGATCTTGGAACCCCTAATCCTGTAAACAAAAGTTAATGGTTATGAATTGAAAGCTAGATAAGGTCTTGAGATTGATATTCCCTTTATGCAAGTTGTGAAGTTTTATTTAACTAAGTAGTGAAACTTGAAAATCAGATGCAAAGGATGATATGTCTGTTTGAAATTCCATAGAATGGTTAATAAAAGTTTTCATTGGTGATTGTGCTTTAGAAATTTATTCGTCATGAGAAAGTTTTCTCCTTTGATCAATTTCTTGATTTTTGCTTGAGGACAAGCAAGGTTTGAGCCTTATGTGTTTGATGACTCTAAATTTCATAGTATTTTCCGTACTTATTTAGTAATCTTTTGAACCATAATGTTACTCTTTTGTTTGTTTTTAAGCCTTAATTGTCAAATATTACAGAATCTACACCGTTTCTTGTTTTTGATCATTTTCAGGTTAAAAGTGCTATATTTTGATGGATTTTGGAAGATTTGAGCACACCAATGGATTCCAGACGTCGAAACGAAGCTACCCAACAAATTTCAAGGCAAAATACACCTTCTAGCTAAAATACGGCACTACCGTATTTTGCAGCATACATATTTGGGCGAAATACGGCACTGCCGTATGAAGCTTCACGGTATCGTATTTTGCAACATTTTTAACCAGAGAGTCTTAACGGAATTACGGCACTACCGTATTTGGTAGAAGATCTTTCACGGTACCGTATTTTGCGAAGATTTTGACCAGAGAACTTCATCGGAAATATGGCACTGCCGTGGTCGCATACACAGTGCCGTATAATTGGACGAATTTAATTAGAAAGTTTTGACAGAAATACGGCACTGCCGTGGTCGCATACACGGTGCCGTATTATCGGACGGTTCTGATCAGAAGCACTTGACAAGAATACGGCACCACCGTATTTACGAGAAATATTCTCACGGCACCGTATTATTCGCCCGGAGCCCACAGAATGAAATACGGCACTGTCGTATGAAGCTTCACGGTACCGTATTGTGGAACTCAAAATTCTGATTTTTTTTGCCCAGTTCTTGCAAAGACCGTATCTTTTGATCCAGACCTCCAAATTAAGATCCGAAGGAGGCGGTGGACTCACCTTTAAGAGGAGAAGACGCACAAACTAAAAGGAATAATTTTTATCAAGGGTAGAGGGAGAATTCGAGGAAATCGTTGCCGCACTAGGGTTCATTGCCGTTTGTTGCACAGACCATCTTCGACCATGATTTTTGAGAAGAAGCTACGCTTGAGGAAGAAGAACACACCACAGAAGTTTCGGTTTGAAAGGAGATCAATCGAAGGAGGAATCATTAAAAACGTGTTCGCGACATTGTTCATCGCGAATTCAGAGACAAATTACGGGCTGCAATTTACTTGCAGCCCTGCTTTGTAACTTTTACTCCTTCCTTACTATCCCCAATCATACAAAATCATGTTTTGCTGTGATTCTTCCATCATGTTAGCTTAAACTCTTCTTGGGACAAGGGGGTGTTATTCTTCTGATATTTCAATGACTAGATAACTTTTTCATCAATATGTCTTTGCTTTGGTTATTTTACTCAAGTGATTTATTGCCTTCAATCGCTTTTAGTTTCATGTTTTAAGATGTCTTAGAGTTTTATGCTATGGACTGAGAAGATGATATCATAGAACTTGGAACCTAGAATTTATTGTAAGAACTCATCGCAAGAGATTGGTTGTGCTCTTATCTTTAGATTTTAGAAGTTTATTTCTTGTTATTGTTATGACCTAGAAATTATTGTTGTTACAGACATGATAACGTGCTAGAGATAGACGTTAGATTGTTAGAAAGCCTTGAGTAAAACCTGTGAAACTAAGGTGCGAGAGTGCTTAGTTTTGCTTGAGATCTTGGTATTGAAATAGGATGCACGAGAGTGATCCTTAACTCTTTAACCGAAATTCACTTATATTTAGCATTGAATTGATCTTGTGCGAGAGTGAGGATCGTTCCTTGCAAACTAATTATGCGAGAGTGAGTTAGTTTGTTTTCCAAGTGAATTATATCTTAACCGTAGTAGAGATAAATCGATGATTCTTTAATCCTATCTAGTTCTGAATATCAAGTTGAATGAACCCCTAGTCCCGATTCTCTCATCCTGATTTACTTCAATTACAGTTCGATTGCTTTTTACACAATTCTCGATTCCCTTAGCTAGAGAAAACTCAATTAGTCAGTATTTAACGACGAAGTCCCTGTGGTTCGATATCTTTATTATTACTTCGAGTATCCATGCACTTGCGGATACAACATAGAGCCAATTTTTTGCAAGCACGCAAGCGCGAATAGAACCTCCACAGGACTACGAAGGAAGCCTTCTACAAGTGCAAGACGCAACACCAAAGGCATAGTGGCTGGATGCAAGATCGTTTGCAAAGGACCCAGAGCCCGAGGGGGGGGGGTTCTCCGGGTGTTTTGATTGAAAGCAAGTAAAAGACAGCGAATACAAGCGCGAGGGAACTCTAGATGAGCTCGTCGGAGTTGGAGGACCTAGGCCTTCGCGTGGGGGAAGGCGACTAATGCAACCAAGCTAAGGAAACACACAACCCTCAGCCTCTTTTATAGATCAAGAGGAGAAGGGGCACATGGAAAACACATGGGGGTAGTTGGATAGGCCAGCCCCCCCCCCCCCTTTAACTAACTAAAAGAAGGTCAATATTCTTTCAAAACAAACTAAGTAATATGCTAACTACTTCTACAAGGAATATGTCAAAGGTTGGGACACATTAGCTGGGTGTTTGGGCCGTTGAACGGGCCGACTTCGGTTAGCTACACTGTCTCCTGGCACGCAATGATGAAACAGCAGAAGCGGCTGACCGTGGGTTGATTTTGAACATTGGTAGCGGTCTCTTGGGCCGAATTGAGGACCCAGTTGTTGTAGCGATCTGAGGTCGGGTCTTGGGGCAGCCTTCTTGTGATATTAATGGGATGAATGGACTCCGTGGATGCGGGTGAAGCCTCGTTGATGGAGCGGATGGGACAAGTTGTGGCGGATGAGGGGCTCACCACACCCACAAAACGGTCCGGGGGGTGCGAGGATCGTTGCGAGCGTCGAACGGGATGGAAAACGACATCTTTCTACATTCTGGGGCGAACACGGGATGGCCGTGTTGGAGAACACAGGCGTGTTCAGCGTCTGGGCTCCTGGCTGAGGCAAGCACGGCGGGGCCGTGCTTGGAGGCACAGGCGTGAATGGGTGATCTGGAGTTGGCCGAGTCGTTCACGGCTTGGCCGTGTTTCCCGTCACGGCCATGATCGTGGTTGCCGATATCCACAGAAACTTCGGTCGCTTTTACGGTAGTGCCATGCTCTTTTCCACGGGCCATAATTTTGGGACAACAATCCACAGTACCCTTTATGGCCTGGCCGTGCGTCTGGTCACTACCGTGAAGGTTGGAGCCGAATTTCACCGAGCTTGTCACAACGGGTGTCATGGGCGTGTCGAGGGCCGTGTCAACGTCTGCAGCTTCGCTCGACCACGTCATGGCCATTTTCGTGGTCACGGCATGGCTTTGTCTGGATCGGCTAGATCCTGCAGTGTTGGGCACGGCTGGAGGAACAGCCGTGCAGGAGGTCGGTGGACTCATCACGGCTGTGTCTGCCGTCACGGCCTGGCCGTGTTCAGGGCAGCAGATGGCTTTCTGGGCTGAAATTTGATGGGTGTCCACCTGAGGTCCTGGGGAGTCTCTCCAAATGTCTTCTAGAGGAATTGGGCCATCCTTAAGTGCGTCTATGACTCCGTCACTCTTCCAGCACATGATCGCCGATACCCTGCAGGCTGTTCTCCAACGCCGAAATCACCGGCATCCTCATCGGGAAGGCCAACTTCCCCTTACCCTCCTTCAACGGGCTCCTCTCAACGGCCCTATCATTTCTTCTCACAAGCATCTCGCCGGATGCAAAGAATCGAACGCGGAAGAGTAACTTTACTCTTCCATGATGGAAACAAATAATAATAATATAAAATAAAATAAAATAATACATGTGTAATATGAAAATAAAAAGACAGCGTCATCACTAGAATCTAATAGGTTGCATCTGCCTAAATGTCGATTTAAATAAAAAAATCTCAACCGTTGGTTCAGCCACTTGGATAACGACTCGAAATTGAAAGAATCACGTCTAAATGTTGACTCTAAAAGAAAATCTTCGAAAAATATTCCCAATTGAATATTCATCAAACATAATACTAAAAACCTTAATGTATCGCGATGAAATATTATTTGGGAGGTGCGTACATCGACGTTTATCGTTGGGGCATAACTCTTCAATACGACGTTGCGTTTGTTGAGGCCGAAGTATTTTTTTTTAAAAAAAAAATCAAATTATCCAACAAGCCGCAAGGCCAGATAATTTTCTCAAATTTAAATATCCAGCAAGTCGCAAGACCGCATATTTTCCAAATTCAAAATTATCCAGCATGCTGCAAGGCCAGGTAATTTCCTTAAATTTAGATATCCAACAAGTCACAAGACCGGATATTTTCAAATTCAAAATTATCCAGCAAGCCGCAAGGCCGGATAATTTCCTCAAATCTAAATATCCAATAGGTCGCAAGACCGGATATTTTCAAATTCAGATTATCCAACAAGCCGCAAGGCCGGATAATTTCCTCAAATTTAAATATCCAACAAGTTGCAAGACCGAATATTTTCAAATTCAAATTATCCAACAAGCCGCAAGGCCGGATAATTTCCTCAAAATCTAAATATCCAACAAGCCGTCAAGGTCGGATAATTTCCTCAAAATCTAAATATCCAACAAGCCGTCAAGGCCGGATATTTTCCCAAATTCAAATTATCCAATAAGTCGTAAGACCAGATAATTTTCTCAAATTCAAATTATCCAACACGCCGCAAGGCCGGATAACTTTTCCAAATCAAATTATCCAATACGCCTCAAGGCCGGGTAATTTTCCAATGCGCCGTCAAGGCCAGATGATATTCCAAATTCCATTATCCATTATGCCTTTATGCATTATGATGGAATATTGTTTGGGAGGTGCGTACGTCGATGTTTATCATCAGGGCGTATCTCCTCAATATGACATCGTGTTTCCAGGGCGGATATTGTCTCATAAGCCGTCGCAAGATTAAATTGATAAAAAAACTCTTTGCTTTCATTGCTCATACACCATGTCAATTCATGTATTCTCACAACATTTATGAATAAAATTGTTTAGTCTTGCATTTTATTTCATAGTATAGATCTCTTAATCAAAGGTTCC
Organism: Costus lasius; assembly: GCA_027563935.2. NCBI lineage: Eukaryota > Viridiplantae > Streptophyta > Magnoliopsida > Zingiberales > Costaceae > Costus > Costus lasius. Next base: position 21,231,071 of record CM050450.1, on the reverse strand, counting down.
TTAACTTCGGGGTAATTAATAATGAGTGCTTGCGCTCATTGGAAGCCAGAACCCATTAAACAAAAAGTCTTATTAATTTAAGGTGAATTTAATAAATGTCATATTACATTTTCAATGTAACACATTTTGACCCCACAAGTAAATTTAAAATAATAGGAAAAGAGAAAAATATTTTTATGTGCTTTCATAATTGTTGTTATTTTAAAATTGATTAAAAATGAACCAAAGCAAACTTAGTCCCTATTATCTAGGAGGGGTAAACAAATGGGGAGAAAAAAAATAAAAGAGGAAAGAAAGATGAAAGGAGAGAAAATAGAGTCACATGAATTTCATATGATTTACGATTAGATGCTACATGGGAAGAAAGAAGGGGTGGGGCGAGGGGCTTTTATGGGGAGCACTAGGAAGGGGAGGGAGGCGGTGGGGGTATGGTGGTGCTTTCTGCACTAGCACGAGAGGGTGGGGTGGGATGGGATGGAGAGGAGGCAAGGGCGAGGACATCTTAGGAGGTGTGAGGAGGACACGAATTGATGTGAAGGTTCTTGTTTGTCCTAAATTCTGGTGGATAGACATGCTTGGATGAACAATCCCACTACTAGATCTAACAACCTTTTATGAGGTTGTTGTTCAATAATCAAATCTTTTATGCCAATTCTAAGGGTAGAGCACCCTAGATAACACCAGAAGTCAGAATTTCAACGGCAAACACGATTTTAGCATATATTTTTATTATATTCATATTTATATTTTATAAATATATTATTATTATATTTGTCTTATTATAATATAGTTATTTTTAAATATCTATAGTCAAAGTATTGTTGTCTATTAGAATATTATGTGACTAGTGTTGGCTAGAAAACCTATACCCGACTTGATCTGACAGTGATGGGGAAAACCCGAGTTGACTGGGGGTCAGGTTGGGTTCGAAGAAAACCGACTAACAAAAATCAGGTCAGGATCGGGTATGGCATTATAAATACCTGCCCCGACCCTGTACTATAATATCATACCCGACCCCGTACTCGATAGTTAAAATTACTATTTTACCTCTAGTTATTTTAGATGTATGTAAATGTAACTTAACCTAATTCCCTCCTAAATCCCAATCCCTTTAACTCTATTTTACCCATAGAGTTATCCTATTATACAAGTTGTATACACGATCATATAAGCTCTATCCACCATCATATAGGCTCTATCCATGATCATACAAGCTCTATCCACGATCATACAGGCTCTATCCACCATCATACAGGTCTGTGATAATTTATCCACGATCATACTCTATCCACCATCATACAGGTTGTATCCACGATCATACATGCTCTATCCACCATCATACAAGCCTATGATAATTTATTCATGATCATACAGGTTGTATCCATGATAATATAACTTTATCTACTATAAAATAGATTGTATTCACGATAGTATAACTTTATCCACGATAGTATAACTCTATCCACAATAGCATAACTATATCCACGATAGCATAACTTTATCCACGATAGCATAACTCTATCCACAATAGAATAACTATATCCACGATAGCATATTTATAGTTATGCTATCATGGATAGAGTTATGCTATGATGGATACAATCTATTTTATAGTGGATAAAGTTATATTATCGTGGATACAGCCTGTATGATAGAGAATAAATTATAATAGGCCTATATGATGGTGGATAAAGCCTATATAATCGTGGATACAACCTGTATGATGGTGGATAAAACTTGTATGATTGTGGATACAGTCTATATGATCGTGAACATGGCCTGTATGATTGTGAATACAATATAAATGATCATGCATAGAGCTAGTGTGATCGTTGATACAATGTGTGTGATGGTGGATAGAGCTTGGATGACCATGGATAAGCAATACAATTTCACCAATATCATTTAAATATTATTTTTACTTTCAAACCAATCATCCTATACATAAACTAAGTCAATTCGTGGATATATGTTGTTGTCCACAAGTACACGGATACTCAAAGTAATATTTAAGATATTGAACCACAGAGACCTCGTTGTTAAGTACCGACGAATTGAATTCTTACTAGCTAAACAAATCGAGAATGTTGAAAATAAACGATCGAACGGTGTACGAAAAATCAGAGAGAAAGAATTGGGACTAGGGGTTCATCCACCTTAATATTTATGACTAGATATAATTAAATGTTCATCAATCTATTTTCGTTATGGTAAAGATATGGCTTACTTAGTAAAGAAATTAACTCGCTCTTGCGCAGTCAATTTACAAAAAATGATCCTCACTCTTGTGCAAGATCTATTCAATGTTTAATATAAGTAAACTTCAACAGAGAGATTAAGAATCACTCTCGTGCATTCCATCTCAATATCGAGATCTCAAGCGAAACTAAGCATTCTCATACCTTAGCTTCACAGGTTTTACTTAAGGTTTTCAAACAATCCAATATCTAGCTCTAGCATATTTTTATGTCTAAAGCAATAATATGTAAAAGGCTGGATTTGGGTGATTTGAAACCCACTAACATCTCTTTACAGCTTGCAGACAGATCAGTTCATCATCCTGTTGGTATATTAGAGGACGTTCCTATTAAAGTTAGAAACTATTTTGTTCCTGCTGATTTTGTTGTGCTAGAAATTGATGAGGATGACAAACTCCCTATCATTCTAGGGAGACCTTTTCTTGCTATTACTGGTGCTGTCATTGATGTCAAGAATGAGAAACTATGCTTGAACATCGGTGACAATGTTATACAATTTGATTTGTCTGACTCTTTGAAAAAATCTTCTTTTGCAGGTACATGATGCAGTGTAGATATTGTTGAGAGAACTGTACAACAGATTGAACCCTACAGGAAGGAGATAGATCCCTTGGAACTGGCCCTAACCAGTACTGAAGATACAAACATTGAGGGCAATGCTGAGAGGCACGTTGCTCTACTAGATGCTGACCCGAGCGCACACGCCAAGCCAGAAGAAAATCAAGAGAAACAAGGGGAGAAGAAGATTGAATTCAAAAGTCTACCTAGCTCACTGAGATATAAATTTCTAGGTGACAATTCTACATACCCGGTGATAGTTAGTGCAAAATTGAACCACGAGCAAATCGAGCTACTCCTTCAAGAACTCCGTCTTCACAGGAAGGTAATAAGCCTTTTGTTATTTTCTTCCAACAAAATCCTATGCATGCAGATAGAGGGGTTAATCCCTTTAATGTCATCAAGTGAGTAGCCTATTACCTTCTTGTGAAGACAGAGGTGCTCAAGCTTTTAGATGCAGGAGTTATATATCCAATATCATACAATTCTTGGGTGAGCCCAGTACATGTTGTACCCAAAAAGGGAGGTGTCACAGTAATTAAGACTGATGCAGATGAATTGACACCAATGCACACAGTTACAGGATATAGGATGTGCATTGATTACAGTAAGTTGAATTCTACTACACTAAAAGATCACTTTCCTTTACCATTCATTAATCAGATGTTAGATAGATTGACTCACAATTATTATTTTTATTTTCTGGATGGGTTTTCAGGTTTTTTTCAAATTCTTATCCATCCCGACGATCAGGAAAAAATGACTTTTACATGTCCTTATGGAACTTATGCATACAGGAGGATGCTCTTTGGACTCTGCAATGCCTCTGTGACATTTCAACATGCCATGATGGCCATCTTTGCATATTATAATGAGGACTTTATGGACATATTTATGGATGACTTTTCTGTGCATGACTCTTCTTTTAACCATTGTTTATCTAACCTATGTAAAGTTTTGCAGAGATGTGAAGAGGTGCACCTGGTGTTGAACTAGGAGAAGTGCTACTTCATGGTCCGAGAAGGTATAGTTCTTGTACACTTGGTCTCTGAGCGCAGAATCGAGGTGGACAGAGCAAAGGTTGAAGTAATCAAAAATCTAAAGCCGCTTACAACAGTAAAAGGAATTAGAAGTTTTTTGGGACACGCTGGTTTTTACAGAAGATTTATCAAAGATTTTTCCAAAATTGCTCGTCCTTTAACTAACCTTTTGGCTAAAGATTCTATCTTTTGTTTGATAGGGAATGTGATGAAGCTTTTATAAAACTCAAAGATGCTTTGATTTCTGCACCTGTGATCCAACCTCCAGATTGGTCACTACCTTTTGAATTAATGTGTGATGGTAGTGACCAAGCCGTGGGGGTAGTTTTAGGACAAAGAAAAGACAAAAAGCTGCATGTCATATATTATGCTAGTAGAACACTTGATGATGCACAGATAATAAAACTACTTACAATTGATTTTGCTTTCGATAAGTTTCGTTCATACTTGGTTAATTCGAAAGTAATCGTTTTTACTGATCATGCAGCTATCAAATACTTGATTAATAAGAAAGATGCCAAGCCCAGGCTTATTAGATAGATTCTCCTTCTACAAGAGTTTGATGTTGAGATCAGAGACAAGAAGGGGAGCGAAAATCTGGTGGCTGACCATCTTTCCAGACTTGAAAGAGATGTTGAAAAGAAGGCCGATGATGAGTTAGAGATCAACGATGCATTCCCTGAAGAACATCTATATGCTTTACTAGAACACAAGTCCCATGGTATGCAGATTATGTGAATTACATTGTGTTTGATATTCTTCCCCCTGATCTTACTTTTTAGAAGAAGAAAAGGTTTTTGCATGATGTGAAGTCTTATTATTAGGATGAACCATATCTGTTTCGGCGATGCGCTGATGGGTTGTATAGACAATGTGTGCCAGAGGTGGAGATACATGATGTGTTGACCCATTGCCATTCTTCACCCTATGGAGGACACGCCGGGGTAGAAAAAATAGTCTTTAAAGTTCTACAGTCAAGTTTATATTAGCCCTCTATATTTCATGATGCTAAATATTTTGCTTTAACTAGTGACAGCTACCAACGAAGTGGGAATCTCTCAAAAAGAGATGAGCTACCTCTGAATGATATAATGGAAGTGAAAATTTTTGACGTGTGGGGGATTGATTTCATGGGACCCTTCCTGTCTTCATGTGGCAAACAGTATATTCTTGTTGTCGTTGACTACGTGTTGAAGTGGTTGAGGCATCCGCAGAGGCTACCAATGACTCTAGGTCGTCATGACGCTTATGAAGCGAACTATTTTCCTTCGATTTGGAGTTCCACGTGTTTTAATCAGTGATGGAGGATCCCACTTCATTGAACAAAAGATTGGAGCACTCTTGAAGAAATATGGTGTAAAGCACAAGATTGCCACGCCCTATCATCCTCAAACTAGTGGTCAGGTAGATGTTTCTAATAGAGAAATCAAATAAATTCTCGAGAAAACTGTATCGCAATCACGGAAGGATTGGGCACGAAAACTACATGATGCCTTATGGGCCTACAGAACTGTATTCAAGACACCCCTTAGTATGTCTCCTTTCTAACTTATCTATGGAAATCCCTGTCACTTACCTATTGAACTTGAGTATAGGGCTTTTGGGCTATCAAGCAACTCAATAATGACTTCAAAAGCACCGGGGAGAGGAGAAAGTTGCAACTTGACGAACTAGATGAGATGTGCCTTTTTGCATATGAGAATGCCAAGATATATAAAGCACGAACCAAATATTGGCATGACAAGCGTATTGTGAAGAAAGAGTTTTATGTGGGGGACAAAGTGCTACTCTTTAATTAAAGACTCCGATTATTTATAGGAAAGCTTCAAACAAGGTGGTCCGGCTCTTTCATGGTACAACATGTTCAACCTTATGGCGCGATCACAATTTGGGCAGAACGCACGGAAAGCTTCATTGTCAACGGGCATCGCCTTAAGCACTACTTTGAAGATGAGCGGGTCGAGCAAGGGGTTGTCCTTGCTCTCACAGACTTCGCAGAATTGGTGACATGAAAACTCTTTTGGTTGAGCTATTGACCTAAAACTAGCGCTCTTGGGAGGCAACCCAAGTTCTTGATTATTTTTTGGATTTGCTGCATTATTTCTTGTTGTCATTAGATACAATTTTCGTTTACTAGTTCTACTTAATTTTTGATTTTGATTGGGGGATTTTTTCTTATGATATGCCTTTCTGTGTTGTAGGAAGCTATTTGGAGGACAGGGTTTTCGAGGCAGAGTTTTTGAGCCTTCTAGTAAACTTCACAGCCAGGTGAACTCCATGGGGTTCACCCGTGAAGTATATTGTATTCATCCAAAAATTTGGCTTTCACGAATATAATTGCGGCAACCAGGTGGATTTAGCTTTCTTCGGTGGAGCATGGTATTTCAGGCCTCTGAGGCTTCTTCAATGAACTTCATGGCCAGGTGAACCCCACGGGGTTCACCCATGAAGTTTACCATATCCGAGCTTCTAACTCACCCTCCAGAGAGCTTCACGGTTTGGTGAATCCCATGGGGTTCACCCGTATTTCTATCTGCGCGAATCCATCTAGAGGACTTCACGGCTTGGTGAAACCCATGGGGTTCACCTGTAATTCTGTCATTGCCAGTTTCCACCAGAAAGCTTCACAGGTTAGTGAACCCCATGGGGTTCACCCGTGCTTCTAACTGCTATTCGCCCATATTTAGGGCAGCACACGGGTAGGGTTTCCGCCAAACCCATGCGCTACCACCCCCTGTCTCTCTCGATCTTCACCCTCACGCTATAATCTCCTTCCTCAGTGCTCCTAGAGGTTTTCCACTGCTTCGATTCGAGTTCCCCCCGAGGTTTACACTGGATTCTTCTCCACTGAGCGACGGATTTTAGTTTTTTTTCCTCTTCACCCGTACTCTTTCCGCTGATTATTGTTCCGTTTCGCCGCCAGCCTTCGACTTTTCCCCTGTTCGGATTTTCTTGCCTGAACACGCACCTCAGTCTCCAGAGGACTTCTCTCATTGCTATATGGCACCAAAGACGAAGGCGGTAGTCTCTCAACGCCCTGCTCCCCGCCTCTCATCTAATTCATCAGGCGACGACGATGACTATGTTGGGAAACCCCAGGGACATTTTACAATTTTCAGAGTTGTAGACATACATTTTACGCAGCGGAAGAATGTCCCCGAAACAGGCCGGTCCCAAAAACCCAGTGAAGATCGCAAGCAAGGGAGTCGACACGATGAGTTAGTAAGTACATTAGGAGCAATATGGAGCGATGCCGATGTAGGCGTCCAAGTGTGCGCCCTCTGTAGTCTCGCACACACGGATCTCTTGAGTTCTCTTCTTCCACGCCCGGTGCTAGCCTCGGGAATAAGATCCAAGCCTTAGGAAGATGTTTTACTTCTCTTGCGCCACCTAGAGAAAAGATGCGCCAAGTGAAGAGGGAAAACTACCCAAGCCGCCAAGCCCTAGATCTCTTTGCGCCAAGAGGAAAGGAGGAAGAGGCTTGCGGTTATGGAAGATGCGCCCTTGCTCCAAGCACTCGCCCCTCTCCTTGTGTTCACGCCTTCAAGGATTGATTACCCGTAAGAGGGGGCGACTAGGGTCACATTTATAAGGCAAGAGGCGGTTAGGGTAATGGCTAGGATCATGACAAGTGTAGGGCTAGGATGAGGAGGTTTGAGACAAGGAAAGTCTCCAAGACATTTCCATAATTCTCATTCAACCTTTCCTTTTGTTCCCACGCCTTTCCTTGTGCGCCAAGGCCTTGCCTTGCGCCTCAAGCAATGCCATAAAGGCATTCATTCCATCCTAGCAAGAGAGGGGAGGCGCCCTTTACTTCCATAATGAAGCAAAGGCGCCAACATGACCCCATTATGCCCCTAGGCGCCTAATGGTTCATGTTTCTCCCCATTATACCCTTTTAGCCTCTCATCTCTTCATGAGAACTTGTCATTGGGCCTCATTGGATAATGAGCTAGCCCAAACTTCATTACATGGGTTGATTAAGCACTTGGATCCAATCCAATGCAACCCTAATCCAAATGTGACCAACCATGGTCAAATACGGGTCAACCTGCCAAAAATGAAGTTTGGCTCCAATAACATTCTTCCATCTCATCAGGCCCATTGGCGCTGATGAAATCTCCCAATTAGATCCGAGTTATCCAATAACTTGATCATAAGGCTTCCCGATCAATACGAGAACTCAAGTATCAAGGTGTGCGACCCTGTAGGTTCCTCTGACGCTGGCAGTGCTGACCAGAGGTCATCACAAGCAGTGAGTGGCACCTAGCAGTGCATCGCTGCTACCCAGGTCGTTGGAATGGATATCAACATCGACATCCCCATCATCGCAACTAGGTACAGATGCATTACAGTCTCTTTGCCGTACTGATATCCGATTGGACAAGTGTGTCACCACTTGTTTTCATCCAATCACATGGCTATGACTAAAACAGGTTCTCACCTGGGTATGGCCATACACTCTCAGTCATAGAACCATATAGGAGCTCCATGGATATCATACTTCCTTAGGGAAGAGGCAAATCCTATGTCTGTCCATTGATCTTCTCATATGGGTCGTGACATGCTCAATAACAACCGTTATGACCTCCCAGCTACGGCAAGGTGTTAGGTTGTATCAAAGCAAGTCCCTAACCATATAGAATGATCAATGACCTCAAGTCAAGGGATCAATGCATCTCCTGTCACTTATGAGGATAACTCATGACACCAAGTCATAGCCTCATAGCGGGTCTATCCAGTATATCCTCCAATGATATACCCATGTGTCTGCGTTAGCATCACGTGCCTAACCAGCCCACATACCAGTCTCTCAAGTACCAGAGCTGTCCCATATCCACTCAGGTACATCGACTGGGGACAACTATTTGAGCACAGATCCAATCTGTCTCCAGGGACATTATCATGTAAGTACACAATCGCAGGTGTAGTCAAACAATGATAACGACAATGCCAGAATGATATATAAATATCAATGTCAAGTAGTACATAAGTTGACCAAAACTAGGTCCTAAGGCATATACACTAACAATCTCCCACTTGCACTAAGACCTAGAAGTTGAGGAATCTCAACCCCATATCTCTAGTGTGACCATCATGCTTCTGCTGCGCCAAAGCCTTGGTCAATGGGTCTGCCAGATTGTTCTCTGTGTCTACTCTGCTAATCTTGACATCACCTCTGTCAATGATCTCTCTGATCAGGTGAAATCTTCTGAGTATGTGTTTGGATCTTTGATGAGACCGTGGTTCCTTGGCTTGTGCAATTGCTCCATTGTTGTCACAGTAGAGTTCAATGGGATCCATTGCACTAGGTACCACTTGAAGATCACATAAGAACTTCCTTATCCAAACAGCTTCCTTGGCTGCCTCAGAAGCAACCACATACTCAGCTTCGGTTGTAGAATCTGCTATGGTGGATTGCTTGAAGCTCTTCCAACATACAGCGCCTCCATTTATCTTGAACACATAGCCGGCCTGCGATCTAAAGTCGTCAGGGTCAGACTGGAACGATGCGTCAGTATAGCCCTGCATACTGAGCTCTTCCTGTCCCCCATAGACCAAGAACAAATCCTTAGTTCTTCTCAGATACTTTAGGATGTTCTTTATAGCCACCCAGTGCTGTAGACCTGGATTGGATTGGTATCGGCTGGTTATGCTTACAGCATATGCTACATCTGGTCTAGTACATAACATTGCATACATGATCGATCCTACTGCCAAAGCATAAGGAATTCGACTCATGTCATCCCTCTTAGCCTATGTTGTAGGACACTGGCTCTTTGAGAGAGTAAGGCCATGTCTCACTGGAAGGTATCCTTTCTTGGATTGCTCCATGTAGAACTTCTCCAGTACCTTATCAATGTAAGTACTTTGACTAAGGGCCAGAAGCCTCTTGGATCTATCCCGGTAGATCCTCACGCCTAGAATATAGGCGGCCTCCCCTAAGTCTTTCATCTCGAAACACTTCCCCAACCATGTCTTCACAGCTTGAAGACTAGGGATGTCGTTTCCGATGAGCAGTATGTCATCAACATACAAGACTAGAAAAATCACCAAGCTCCCACTGAATTTTCTGTATACACAGGCGTCATCTTCGCTTTTGATAAAGCCATAATCTCTCACGGCCTCATCAAATCGAAGATTCCAACTTCAAGATGCTTGCTTTTAATCCATAAATGGACCTCTTTAGCCTGCAGACCTTATTAGCCTCTACAGGATGGATGAAGCCATCAGGTTGTGACATATACACATCCTCAGTCAGCTTCCCGTTAAGGAACGTTGTCTTCACATCCATCTGCCATATCTCATAGTCATGATATGCAGCTATAGCAAGCAGAATCCGAATGGATTTAATCATGGCAACCGGCGAGAAGGTTTCATTATAGTCCACCCCGTGGACTTGTTTAAATCCTTTAGCCACTAGTCTACCCTTATAGGTAACTATTTTGCCATCCATGTCTGTCTTCTTCTTGAAGATCCATTTACACCCTATGGGTTTTACCCCATCAGGCAGCTCAACCAAATCCCAGACTTGGTTAGCCGACATGGAATCCATCTCGGATCGCATGGCGTCAAGCCATTTCTCGGAGTCCGGTCCACTGACCGCCTCATCATAGGTTCTAGGTTCATCCTCAATGATGAAGATCCCATCGTGTTGGGTCGGTACCGACCCATACCTTTCAGGTGCACGACGAATTCTCCCAGACCTACGCGGAACCTGTGTCTGAGCCTCAGGTTGCCTAGCAACCGGTGCAGGTGGCCCAGATTCCATCTCTTTGTCTTGTGCTTGCACTTGGACCTCATCTAAGTCAAACTTCCTCCCACTAACTTCTTTCATAAGAAATTCTTTCTCTAGAAAGACAGCACCCCGAGCAACAAAAACTTTATTCTCGGTTGGGACATAGAAGTAGTATCCTTTAGTTTCCTTAGGATACCCCATAAACACACACTTATCAGATCTAGGTTCTAGCTTGCTAGAATCCTGACGTTTGACATAAGCCTCACATCCCCAGATCCTGATAAACGTGAGATTAGGGCGTCTCCCACTCCACACCTCGTATGGTATTTTGGAGACACTCTTAGATGGAACATTATTCAGTATCAGAGAAGCTGTTTCTAGTGCATGCCCCCAGAATGATGAAGGTAGAGTTGCATGACTCATCATGGATCGAACCATATCCAATAAAGTTTGATTTCTCCTTTCAGACACACCATTCCATTGAGGTGTTCTAGGAGGAGTGGGTTGGGATATGATCATCTGCCATTGTTCACAGCCATTGTTCACAGCCATTGTTCTACAACAACCAAGAAATAGCAGATTAGTACTACCTCGAGTCATTTAAACTGGACTTGTTTTAAATGACCATGGCTCCCACTATTTTATATTCGAATTGACAACCCACAAAGTCAATCGGGAAGTTTAAAACTTCCTAGTGAGATGGGATCCTTATTTCACATGAGGCTTCGCGTCCCACGAGGGTGGGATGAGATGCACAAAGTAACCCATGCTTCCTAAGGTGGGCGCGCCGGCCGATTGCTCCAAGCAACTCCCCTTGTTGAGACAGTCTGGGCATTTCATGTCCAGCGAGGGCTGGATACAACATGAAACCTTTACCTCTCAACGATGCCTCTAGACTTTTACCATGTGCCCAGCACATGTGTACTTCTAGTCAAGTCCATTCCTAACCGTTATGCCCAGGGCCAACGAGTTTCCTTGCGAAGGCACGCCCAGGTTAAAACTGGACTGGGGAAACCATTGCCACCACGCACTTTCTAAAGATAAGTGGGTGTGTCCCACGAGGGTGGGAAACAATTCACAACACCACTGATCGATAGCTTAGTGAGGGCTACGCGTTAGAAGGCTACCATACTTGATATTTTAATTGAGGGTTTTTGTTTAAGGCCTCATCATCTCAGTTTTATCTTATGTCTATCATTACAGGCATTCAATCCTATAGTGATAACATAACGGTAAAACATTTCAGTCATGCTTCTGCAGATAATAATAAAAGCAGTAAATGATGATGTGATCATATCCTATACAAGACATTGAACCAATCCATGCCATGAAATAGGTTCAACTCTTGTCCTAGAACTCAAGCCCCAAAAACTAGACCTAGCCTAGCCGACCTCTAGCTTGAACTTCAAGGTTGGCTCCAAGGTCCTTCTCTCATGGTTTAGCTCTCAAACCCTAGAGGTACACTTTCAGAGTTCCCCATAGGGTCGGCCAATGCCATGGTCTTCCTCCAATGAGGATGCGCCACAATGCAAGAAGCCAAGTTAGCTAGCTCTCAAACCCAAGGGTTCGGCCAAGCCTAACTTGCGCCACTAAGCAGGCTTGCGCCTCTTTCTTGTTGCATCACCATCCAAGGTATGCATGCGCTAAGCTCCAAGTACATGCGCCACCCTAATCTTCTTCTTAGTCAAAAGCAAAAAAGAAAAAGCGGCACGCAGGCCTCACGAGGATACATTGCAGTTATGCAAAGGGGGCTTGACTAATGATCACAACATCATGCACAATCAAGGTATTTACTCATGCAATTCTACATGCTCATGAAAAACATAAAATCTGAAATTTTACTTTTTCATAAAACCAGTTTCTTTTTCTCATCTTCTTCTCACAAATCCTTTGGTTTATTGCGATTTATTTTTCATGATGATTTCAGAGATCCTTTCGGCTGGAAATTTTGTCAGATCAAGAGACTTGGCCAGTCCGAAGACACAATGCCCGTCGTACTTGACAAAATTACGTGCGCCTTTGATCTTTAAATCAAACAAGAAAAATAGTCCAAAAATCCAAAAGAGATTGAGAGGATGATAGAAATAAGAAACCCTAATTTTTCTACTTTTAGAAAAATCGTTTGCCATGCATCATGCTATTTATGAAAATAGAGATATGGCATGTGAGCATGGAAGAAAAGCATAAAACATCGTTCGAGTCTTGCAAGTCCCTCTGATACCACTGTTGGGAAACCCCGGGGACATTTTACAATTTTCAGAGTTGTAGACATACATTTTACGCAGTGGAAGAATGTCCCCGAAACAGGCCGGTCCCAAAAACCCAGTGAAGATCGCAAGCAAGGGAGTCGACACGATGAGTTAGTAAGTACCTTAGGAGCAATATGGAGCGATGCCGATGTAGGCGTCCAAGTGTGCGCCCTCTGCAGTCTCGCACACACGGATCTCTTGAGTTCTCTTCTTCCACGCCCGGTGCTAGCCTCGGGAAGAAGATCCAAGCCTTAGGAAGATGTTTTACTTCTCTTGCGCCACCTAGAGAAAAGATGCGCCAAGTGAAGAGGGAAAACTACCCAAGCCGCCAAGCCCTAGATCTCTTTGCGCCAAGAGGAAAGGAGGAAGAGGCTTGCGGTTATGGAAGATGCGCCCTTGCTCCAAGCACTCGCCCCTCTCCTTGTGTTCACGCCTTCAAGGATTGATTACCCATAAGAGGGGGCGACTAGGGTCACATTTATAGGGCAAGAGGCGGTTAGGATAATGGCTAGGATCATGACAAGTGTAGGGCTAGGATGAGGAGGTTTGAGACAAGGAAAGTCTCCAAGACATTTCCATAATTCTCATTCAACCTTTCCTTTTGTTCCCACGCCTTTCCTTGTGCGCCAAGGCCTTGCCTTGCGCCTCAAGCAATGCCATAAAGGCATTCATTCCATCCTAGCAAGAGAGGGGAGGCGCCCTTTACTTCCATAATGAAGCAAAGGCGCCAACATGACCCCATTATGCCCCTAGGCGCCTAATGGTTCATGTTTCTCCCCATTATACCCTTTTAGCCTCTCATCTCTTCATGAGAACTTGTCATTGGGCCTCATTGGATAATGAGCTAGCCCAAACTTCATTACATGGGTTGATTAAGCACTTGGATCCAATCCAATGCAACCCTAATCCAAATGTGACCAACCATGGTCAAATACGGGTCAACCTACCAAAAATGAAGTTTGGCTCCAATAACATTCTTCCATCTCATCAGGCCCATTGGCGCTGATGAAATCTCCCAATTAGATCCGAGTTATCCAATAACTTGATCATAAGGCTTCCCGATCAATACGAGAACTCAAGTATCAAGGTGTGCGACCCTGTAGGTTCCTCTGACGCTGGCAGTGCTGACCAGAGGTCATCACAAGCAGTGAGTGGCACCTAGCAGTGCATCGCTGCTACCCAGGTCGTTGGAATGGATATCAACATCGACATCCCCATCATCGCAACTAGGTACAGATGCATTACAGTCTCTTTGCCGTACTGATATCCGATTGGACAAGTGTGTCACCACTTATTTTCATCCAATCACATGGCTATGACTAAAACAGGTTCTCACCTGGGTATGGCCATACACTCTCAGTCATAGAACCATATAGGAGCTCCATGGATATCATACTTCCTTAGGGAAGGGGCAAATCCTATGTCTGTCCATTGATCTTCTCATATGGGTCGTGACATGCTCAATAACAACCGTTATGACCTCCCAGCTACGGCAAGGTGTTAGGTTGTATCAAAGCAAGTCCCTAACCATATAGAATGATCAATGACCTCAAGTCAAGGGATCAATGCATCTCCTGTCACTTATGAGGATAACTCATGACACCAAGTCATAGCCTCATAGCGGGTCTATCCAGTATATCCTCCAATGATATACCCATGTGTCTGTGTTAGCATCACGTGCCTAACCAGCCCACATACCAGTCTCTCAAGTACCAGAGCTGTCCCATATCCACTCAAGTACATCGACTGGGGACAACTATTTGAGCATAGATCCAATCTGTCCCCAGGGACATTATCATGTAAGTACACAATCGTAGGTGTAGTCAAACAATGATAACGACAATGCCAGAATGATATATAAATATCAATGTCAAGTAGTACATAAGTTGACCAAAACTAGGTCCTAGGGCATACACACTAACAGACTACACCCAGTCGCCGCCCTCACATCCTCCACCCCCACCACCAATGGCACGATCTTCATCACCCCCAGCGGGCACGGGCCTCGGCTAGTCGACCACATCCTTATACCTCTCCGCCGAATGAGTTCGGCATTATCTTTTGGAATGCCGCACAAGAGGAACAATACCTCCTCCTTCACCAGCGCAAGGTGCTTAACACGCGCTACCTCGATTGGGGAACACTGACCTTGCTGGGCCTCTTTGATGACAAGGAGCTCATGTACGCCAATGTAGGGTGGGAGCAATTCATGCACCACTTCTCTCCTACTTACATCAAGCGTCACCTTGGAGTTCCTCAGCTCCATCAAGGTAACAGCAGACACCATCCTTGATGATGACCCCGGCCACCTCATTTTCCGCTTGGGCAATGTCGAGCACACTCTTACCCTCTCCTAATTGTGTGGTATTTATGGATTCCCATAACCTTGCACGCGCAAGCCACCTACTGAATACACCGAGCAGGGCTTTTGGGGTGCTATAACTAATGAACATATCTACTTGGCACAAGTTTTCTGGGTTTCCAGCATCTGTAATCCAGTTATCTGATACATCCACCGCATGCTAGCACATACTATCCTCGGGTGCGAGGAGAGCGATAATATGGTACGCCAGTCAGAGTTGTTTTATTTGTGGTGTATGTTACACAGTTTCAGGGTGGACTCCGGCTACTATTTAGTAAAGCAGTTCAGCCGCGTCGTCCATTCTTGCAAAGGGGCGATAGTGATTGGAGGGCTTATTACCCCGCTGGCGGTCTCTTTGGGGGTAATCCCCTATGGCACAATGGAGGCTACTGAAAACAACCGGCTCGAGATCGAGTCATGCGTTTCCATGAAGCTCATTATTCGTCAGAGGGACTCCTATTGCTTAACTTTCAAGGGGAACCAGTTCACACTTCCTCTACCGAACCCCGAGCGCACCATAGTGCGAGTGCGAGCTAACTGGCGAATCCAGCCCATCGCCGACCCTTAGCCAGATTTGGTGGACACCGCACCACCAGCCCCAGGTGCTTTCCACTTTGGCGGTTCCTCCTCTTTCGATTCCATGATGGCTATACTGCAGGAGATTAGGGAGGAGGAGCTTCACCAACGGGAGGTGCAGGATCAGATGGACTCTACCCTCTCTTACATGCGGTAGGAGCAGTCTTCTCACTGGGAGTCTATGGAGGCCGGCATGCAAAGGCAGCACAAGATGATGGAGTCCGTTTGGGAGAAGCTATCCGCTATGGATGAGTGGCTCTCTTTTCTCTCCGAAGAAAACATGGCATGCATGGACATCTCTTCGGATGAGGAGGCTGAACCTGACTATACCTCACACGGCAAGGGTAATAGCTTTCGAGCTTCTAGCTCTAAACCCCATAGGAGGAAGTAGCTTCCTTGGAGCCCCGCATCGACACCTACTCCTCTCTCGTACACGACTCCGCATAGAGGACTATGCAACATTCAGAGTGGGTGAGCTGTCTCTCTTCTTGTTTATTATCTTTATTGCCATGTGGTTATTTGACTTGCTGTGGTTGCGATTTATTATCTTTGTTTGATGGATGGTCATTGGCATTGTACTTATATGCCATTACTCGTGGGCCTGGTCCACCTCTTTAGGCCCCTTGACTGTTATGCATGACAAGTCTAGACCAGGTTTGGATATTGGTTCTATGTTTTATCTAGATATCTCTGCTATGATTCCCATATCGTGTGTGAATTGTGAATGAGTTATGCATGTGGTTGTTCTGAGTTAATATGATGTTGGGTTTAAAAGTTCAGTCATTGGTTTATAATGTCTAACCTTGATCCTATAATAGCTAGCTTAATTTCTATAGTTAAATACATGCTTGGTCAGGAGTAATCAGGACTTGTTGAATGCATCACCTAGCTAGAAATGATTATATGACCATATTCATATGCTATATAATTTTGAAATCTTTCGATTTGGATTGTTTTAGGTTGTTCATTTGTGGGTTGAATATTTCTATGATTGTTCGATTGATTTAAGCTTGCAATTCACATTTGATTCATATTAAGTTGCACATCCACTTATTCATTCTTGAATTCCTTTCTTTCGTTGGGGAGATGCTACATTTGTCAAGTGATGAAAGGATATGTTATCACCTAAAAAAAAATCTCTTAGATTCCTCAATCTGGCAATGCAAAAAATTGGCAGTGGTACCTAAGGATATGAGTTGAAGTCTAAAATAATAATTAGTGTATCATATCCTAAATAATGCATATGAGTTAACCCCAACGATTTGATTTGGACGGATTGGAATTGCATGGGTATTGTGTATATTTAATTGAATTCTATGTTTATTACCGGCTAAGTTAATTGACATCTAGAAATTGTGAAACCAAACTGCTGAACGCCTGAAACACCCAATCTTTTGATTTCTTCTGATTAGATCTTGGATTGCTAATAGATGATTTTCTAACTTGGATGCATGCTGCATCATGAATGACTACTCTCGTACTTATTATGTATTTCATCTATTTTATTGCTTTAGGACAAGCAAAGATTTAAGTCTGAGAATGTTTGATGCCTTCCATTTTAGTAGTGATTTTTAGTATTATTTCATGATAAATCCAGGTCTATTCTAATGTTTTTATGCTTCATTTAAACTTATTTACTCAAAAGCTTCGGAATCTTCACTACTTCTTGTTCTCGTGAAACTTTAAGTAAAATCGCCCAATTCTAGAGTATTCTGAAGATTCTAAGGCCATGAGGCGATTCCGTATGTGAAGACGAAGCTACCCATCAAATTTGGAGTCAATCGGAGCTCATTTGAAAAAATACGGCCAGGTGAACCTGGCGGGGTTCACCGGTGCTTTTGACGATAGTCGAAACTCACAAAACACTTCACAACTAGGTGAACCCGGTGGGGTTCACCCGTGATTCTTTCGGAAGGATTTTTGGTAGAACTGTACAGAGAACATCACCACCTGGTGAACCCGGTGGGGTTCACCCGTGATAACGACTGGGGCATCTGACCTCTTCTCGGATTTTTGTCAATTTTGAATCCTACAGATGTCCAAATTTGGCAAGTGAGTACGTTTTGGAAATCTTATTGAAAGGCGAATCCAAGGAATGTAAAAGCCCTCAAGGAAACTTCCTAATCAAGGGGAAATCGGCGCACAAGCAGGCAAGGGTGAGAAGGAATAGTGACAACATGATTTCCAGGCGACTTTGCGAGATTGGATCATCGAACCATCGCAATACTTGGAGATTTGCTTCGGTTCATCATCTCCTCCCTCTCAGAAACGCTTTCTTGTAGTTTTTCTATCTTTATAATGAGAGTTTTGTGCGATTTCATGAATACTGTAGTGCAAAACCTATTTCGGGGCTTGGTTGAAGCCCATTGACGAATTATTGTGAAACTTATTTCGTATTGTTAATTTGGATTCTTGTTTGAGCATATTTTACTTTGCTATATATATTTCATGATTATACCCTGGCCACGTATTATCATGCTTTAGCCGGCACGATTCATACCGAGAGAAGGATCGTGACGGTAGATCATCTTAGTAAAACTTGTGAATCCATTATTGGGAATCCCCGGGCCAATTTCAAAATTTTAATAACAGTGGAAGCGATGGCCCGAAACAGGATAACCCTAAGAGCCAGGATCCCTTACGAGTGATCCACTAGATGTGTCAGAGTAATATACCTTTATTCGCATAATCCTAGGGGTTGGTGATGACGAAGAAGAGGCGCACAAGGGTCCGCCCTCTACAATCGTGCACACACGGACTGCTCAAGATTCTCTTCACTCCACGCCTAGTGCAAGCCTTCGGGAGGAAGATCCTATTGCCTATGTCGCTGCCCTCTTTGCTTCGCCATCTCCAAGATGAGCCAAAGAGGTGATGAAGGGAGGAAGATGGCCACAAGGAGAAGAAACCTCTACTGCTTGTGCCAATCTTAAGTCTAGCTACTTTCCCTCTTGTTTGCGCCACCATGAAGGTGCGCCCATGAGGTAAGTCTCCTTCTCATCCAATACAGGCAACAACCTAACAAGAAGCGCCTATGATGATGAGAAGAGATACCATCACTTCTCTTCTTCTCCTCTTTTCTCCACTTGCGCCAACTTCATGGAAGTTGCGCCCATGATAAGAAATCAGCCTTCTTCATGCATCAATCCCTCCAAGGGATACATCATCGAAGAAGGAAGAAAGCTCCAAGCCTTCTTTTGTGCCCATGGAAGAAGAAGGTGTTGCCACCATGAAGGTGGCGCCACTTCTCTCTTGGAGGCGCCATGGAGAAGGAGATATCATCTCCTCTTGCGCCAATCCCTCCAAAGGATGCACCATGGAGAAAGGAAGAAACTCCAAGGTGGCCTCAAGCACCTAGAGGGGATGAGACTTGTCATCCATAGAGGTAGGCAACATCTCCTTGCATGTGGTCGCCATGGAGAAGAGATTAGAGGTATACGGCTAGGTTTTATGAGTTATATAGATGATTTCGGCTAGGGCTATATTTAATTACGAATTTTCATAATTAATAAGCACCTAGATCCATTATCTCTTAATGGATGCTGATCCGTAACTTAAGTGATGAATATATATAATATAAATATTCACTTAAGTTGTGTATGGCCCCCATGACTTAAGTAGTGCATTAATTGAATATAAATATTCAATTTAACACTTAAGTCGCGGGCCCCCATGTTACGTTTAAATCAATCGCAAAAAGCCTCCCAACAAAATCGGAGCTTAAACCCAATATTTGACCACTCGACTGAACCTTGTCCATCAAGGTCAAACGTGGTCACCCGAAGGTCAACCGGGGTCAACTGAAGTCCAAACGCAACATCATCCCAAAAGATCATCTCCAACTCATCAGACGCATCCGCGATGCATCAGACTCCCAAATTGACTCGAATCAACCAAATGACTCGATCATAGGCAATTCGATCAATACGAGATCTCGAGTGTCTAAGTGTGCGACCCTGTAGGTTCCTCAGACGTTGGCAGTGATAACCTCACATCATCACAAGCAATGAGTGGCACCTAGCAGTACATCATTGCTACCCAAGTCCTCAGAATGGAGGACATCCCCTAAAACTGCGACAAGATACATGTACACTCTAGTCCTTTTGCCAGGCTGATTATCCAAGTCGGACAAGTGTGTCACACTTGTTTATTCCAACATTAATGGTCATGACTCTATTCAGGCTTAACCTGGGTGTGGCCACACGCTTTTAGTCATGCACCATGTAGGGGCCCATGGACATCAAACTTCCTCGCAAGGAAGGGGCAAATCCTCTATTGGCACATTGAATCTCTCATATAGCTCAAGATATACCCAATGACAACCGTTATGACTCCCCTGTTACGTGGAGCGTTAGGTTGTATCAGAGTACATCTCTTACCATATAGAGATATCAATGCCCTCAAGTTCAGGATGAGTAAATCTCTTTCGTTGTGATATTTGACTTATGACACCAAGTCAAATCCTCACAGTGGGTCGATCCAGTATATCTCCCTTGATATATCTATATGCCTGCGTTAGCAACCCATGCTCAACCAGTGCATATACCAGTCTCAAGTGTATCATAGCTGTCCCTTATCCATTATGACACTTGACCGGGGATTATTCTTTGAGATTAAATAGAATCTATCTCCAAGGACATTGTATATGCAAATGTACATATGACGCAGATGTAAAAAAGGCATAACAACGACCATGCCAGGATGTATATCACAAATGAATGTGACTCACATCGGACCAACCACAGGTCCTAGGGCATATACACCAACATCCATGACACGAGAGTGTTTGGTTTTCACTCGAGGGTTTTATAACCTTCCACAGAACGAATAGGGTTTATTTAGAACGATCCACTGCTAGAGTAGGAGACCGTTTTAGATAAACACCAAGGTGTACCACCGAGAGGGAACATTTTGTACCTTAGGGAAAGGTTCCTTATGCGATACTAAGAATTTACGTAACAGATCTCCTAAATTGCAATAAAAATCATCAGTGTGGTAGATACTAAAGCCCTAATCTCTCTCATACATACACTCTCCCATAATTGTCTTGATTTCTTATTTTCAGTTAATTAATATTAAAAACCCTATTCAAATCTGCTTAGCTATTGAAACTTGGATTTTTCTTGTACTTAACCTTGTTCCCTGTGAGTTCGACAATCTTTTATATTACTACGATATTACCGTGCACTTGCGGTATGTGTCAGAGTCCTTTTTTCTCAGCTGTGGTAGAACTTTGGGAGTCTATACTCTTAGTTGGTGCTAAGGTGATTTTGACGCCATCTTTAACAAAGCTATATGTGTTATGGAATCCATCGTGGATGGTCCTCTGATCATATTTCCATGGCCTACCTAAGATAAGATGACAAGCATCCATAGGAACAACATCACAGTATACCTCATCATGGTAATTTTGACCTATAGAAAATTGGACAAGACATCGCTTGTCAACCTTGATCTCTCTTGTTTTACTAAGCCATTTGAGACCATAATGGTGTGGATGTTTTTCAGTCTTGATCTGCAGCTTATAAACCATGTCAGTAGAAATCACATTTTCAAAGTTGCCTCCATCAATAATAACATTGCAAACTTTACCCAGTGTGGTGCACCACGTATGGAAGATGTTATGATGCAGCCATGTTTCCACGTATGGAAGATGTTATGATGCAGCCATGTTTCCTGTTCCTTTTGTTGCAAGCTTAAGTTTTAGCATACTAACAACTCACCTTCATCAGCATGGACTAACTCCTCATGCTCAGTAGATTCTTCCTCGTCCTCAGCTGAATGGACTACAATGTCTTCTTCTATGAGAGTGATGGCTCGTCGATTGGGGCAATCCGCAGCTATATGTTCATACCCGTGACATTTGCAGCATTTTCTAGAGCCAATGGAGGGGGGTTGCTGGGTGTTAGTGAACTCCTTCTTGTTATGGGTAATGGGAGATGAGTCTTTAGTGCTGCTAGGAGGCCTTGAGGGAGAGGGCTGGACAAGAGATGTGCCACTACCTCTGCTAGTGTAGCGTGAATTGGTGCTCTTCCCCTTGTTGTCCCTTAGTTGCTTTTCTACCTTAGTGGCAAGCTTGCAGACATCAGCTAAAGTCCAGTATGATTGTAGCTGAACAACATTACTAATCTCAAGCTTCAAAGAACCAAGATACCTGGCAATAGTTTGTTCTTCGGTCTCCACTATATCACACTTAATCATAAGATGTTCAAATTCAATTGTAAAGTCCTCCACAGATAATTGATGTTGATGAAGATTGTACAGTTGCAAATAGGCATCTTGTTTGTAATTACTGGGTAGGAATTGTCTTTTTAGCTCTTTCTTCATTTTTCTCTAAGACTAAATGGGATGCTTGCCCTTTTGAATGTGTTGCCTTTTGAGATTTTCCTATCAAAGACCAGCATATTTCCTAAGCTTCATAACTGCCAACTTCACTTTGCATTCTTCAGGAACCTCTTTGAATTCAAACACCCGCTCGGCCGTATGTATCCAATCAATAAGTTCATCGGGTTGTGACTTGCCCTCAAACTCAGGTAGGTCAACTCAAAAATCAAACTCAATTCGGTGATATTGTTGTGGTTGAGGATGGAAATGCTGGTAATTATGCCTCTCAGGGGTTGGAGATTGGGGAAAAGGGTTATCATCTTCTTCCCCACTATCTTCTCTATTATCACCAGTTGGTTGTTGACCTAGTTGTTCGTCATCCACCCTCAGTTGTTGACCTAGTTATTCTTGCAATTGTTGCACCTGTCTTCGTAGTTCTGCGATTTCAATGTCACGCACGTCCCTTTCGCGGCATGTCTCAGTTTCAACATTTGGCCCTCTACGACGACCACTAGCCATGGTTCAGCTCTGATACCACTTGATGCCGAGCTGCCCTTAGATAAATTGAAGTGTGAGAGCTGGTTCACTATACTACAACTGACACAAGCTGCAGAGCATCATAAATCGGGGTGGGATTCGCATGAAGCCCAAATATCACTCCAATTTAATCTCAGAGAGATGTAAAGCATCAGCAAGAAATCACAAGATTAACAAAATAGTGGATCATGTCATAAAAGCTCGATGAAACACCAAGAACAGCTCAGCTATAGTTTCGTGCTCCAAAATAAGACAGACTACAATAGTAGTTCTCCATTGTTATACACAAGTAAGAAGTTAACCAACTAAAGAGTGAAAGGGAGTCACTAAGAGCTCCATGACTGAAAAAGTCACCACCAAGATTTCTCATGGATACATACCAATCAAGAGCATTTCCACTTTTGTGTTTTTTTCTCCTCACTTGTTGTCGCTCCTCCTTTCCCCTTTTATCCCTTAGGGCGTCCCTTTCCCATGGTCTTCTTTACTTGCAGTTCTAGTTAGCATTGCCACATGAGGGTCCATGTCAGTACTAGCCTGGACAAATAATTTAACCACATCAGACTGTGAACTCATTCTATCTTCCCAAAGATAAGTCAATTGTAACTTTCCAGCATCGTCATTATGGGCTGAGCTTAATTGATAGTGCGCTACTATTCAGGTTCGTGGAGGCCAACTCGGCCTCATAGAGTTAAGTCAAAATTAGTCTAGAAAGGTTTTGGTTGGTTTATGGATGTCTAAAGGTCATTCATCATGAATCTCCTTGACAGCTATTGCTTACATGACTTCATAATCTTTCATTTTTGAGATGAAGGTGTTTTAACATGGTTAGGCATAGATTCCATTATTGCTCCTTATATGTTGGGCTTGAAGTTCTTTAAAGGAGAGGGATCTAGTTCAACCTTAAATTTTTTGTGCAAAGAGGTATGTGTTTAAATGTTCAAAGAGAGCTACATTCAAGTAATATAACCGTGGTCTCCCTAATAAGACATGGGATACATTCATGATGATTATGTCATGCTAAACTTGATCATGATATGATGCCATGTTGATTAGAACCAAACAGATATGTTTAACTAAAATGCTTGTTTGGTCAATCCAATCAATCGAGTAGAGGTTACGGTGTATGATAAATTAGAGAGCATGACCTTTATACTACTTGTTTAATTTAAAAATCACTTTACAAGTGCAACCATTGCACTCTAGAGGTATAGAAGCTACTCTTCCACCTTGAAATTGATAATAGCAGTGCCCATGCTATTTTTTTCTAGTAGTAGGGCAGTTCAAGTTAAAATTTTCTATGTTATGAGATGTAGGGAAAACATGCTCTCTAGTATAAGGGGCAAAGGTAGGTTGTCTATATGCAACCTTGAGGCAAGGTTCAACCTCTCAAGCTATTGGAACATGCAATTGAGGGGGTTGAGTGTATGTGACATTACCTCCCATTTAATTTTTAGCATTTTTTTCAATTGAGGGGGAGAATGATCTTCTTCTAGATGACCTTGAACTAAGTCATATACTACTAGTTCAATGGTGTACACTACTAGTAATTCAAGCAACTAGTTTATGTATTAAACTATGTTTCTCCTCAAGTTTTAACTTTATTTTATGTCAATGATCAATGGGTGGAAGATTTGAACACTCAAGGTTACACTCAATGTTAATCCAATAAACTTTGTAGATCTTGTTAATAACCTATGTGCAAAATACACCCATATAGTTTAATATATCATACATTATTCCAACTACTATTTTGTGGTTGTGAGCTAATCGAGGAACACCCATGAGTTGATGTTGATATTGAATAGTTAGATTGATGTTGACTATGTGAAGGATGCCATGATCTTCAAAGAGAAACTTAATGGTGGTTGGGCCTAGAATGGTCTAACACCTCAATCAGGGTTGTGTTTCAATGGTTCCATAAGAGGGATCCTTCTTGTTTAAAGTGTACAATTAGGTCCCTTGGGGAATGTCCTTAGTATTTTTTTAACTACTCTAATTGGTAGAGAACTTTTTCAGGCATTCAAAATGACTATTCAAAATAGGTCTCCATCTAATTTCTAAATTGCTCAATCAAAACAAATAATTAATAGTTGTCATTGTGGCTACCCTAAGAGGTTGAGGGGGGCATGAAAATCTACTCTTGAGTTAAGAGGGATTATGTACAACTAATTGAACTCATATTTGAATAGAAATAAAAGCGGGAATCAAATTTAAGGTAGCACTTGGAACAAGGGCTTCAATACTAGGTTTTTGTGTGCATAAAAAGGCAACAATTTGAAATAGTCTCAATGTATGTGATGAAAACACAAAGAAAGAAAAGTAAGGAAATCAAATTAAAAAAACTCTTTAATGTGTGGATTAGGACAACACTTTGCATTGATCATCTTTTATCTTGAGTACTGATTGGATTAGGGTGGGTTTTAATACCAACTTGATGTAGGATGATAAAACTTGATATGTTGTAGCCTTCTATAATGGATAGCACAAGGAACAATAGTTGGAGCTATGGAACTTGATGATTTAGAGACTTTGGAAGCTAAAGAATCTAAGGTTGAGATTTGAGAAGAAGGAAAAAAAAAGTTTAAATATCATGCAGCTAGGGTTTCAAATTAGACATTTCATTGCTTCCTTTAGAAATTTCATTCCAATTTTCTTAACAAAGAAGAGATGGCTTCTAGAATGTGGATGGTAAAGCAAAGAAAAAAATTATTGTTACACATGAAATAAATAAACCAAGTTTCATTATTTATATTAAATCTAGTAAAGTTAATGAGAAGGCTAATTATGTGAAGGTAACAAAAGATTATTTGATGCATGTCTATAAAAGAGAATAAATAAAATATTCATTAACAAAATCACCATTACACTAGTATAGAACTTGACACATCATTAAAAAGGATCGAGCACATTGAAATAAAAGTTTATTATTATTATTATTTGAGAACAATATGAAGATTAAGAATTCGGACTAACTCATATAAGTCATAAAATTAAGCTGATTATACATTAACAAAGCCACCATATGATCTGATAAAAACAAATCAAGACATAACTTGATTTGCTAGATGCATAATAATGTTAATTTAGTTTTAAAAAATGAGGAATATACATCTTGGATGTATTAAAATATCATTTAAATTTGTATTAAATTAATGTTGATATTGTCAATTAATATTAGGTTTTATAGAAGCGCCTCTAAATAAGCATTAGATGATAGATACTATGGTGATTTTAAGAGTATACAAGTCTAATTCAATTCCAGAGTTCAGATGAGTAAAAAATGCATATCATAGGAGACTATTATCATACTTGTTATTGGTGGCTGAGGTTGGCCTCAAGAATCTGAAGTTGATACAAGTGCTCCAGACAAAACCAGAGTTCAGATGAAAGAAAAAAGAAGAAAAAGGAAAAGAAAAAATAAAGACAACAAAACATCTCTGAAGAGTCTCAGAGGCGATCGATGAGTGAGGAAAACTGGCAGGCTTTATCTCTCAGCTCCTGCAAATGCAAGCTGGGAGTAAGAGCTAGCTAGCCAACCTTCCATTCTATCCCTCCCCTAGCTCTAGCACCATCTGCGAATTATGAGCCAAGCAGCTAACTAGGGTTTACTATATTGCTAGGTATATACTTATATTTTTGTTGATTTTATGCAAATATTAATTTCCAATGAGTCGGAGAGTGCAGGGTGGTGAGTTTAGGGCCATATGGCAGTATTTTAATGTCCTGTTTATGTTTAGAAAATAGGGAGGCCTGCACCGCTAGCTATAGTTGAGCGGCTGAGGCCTATAAATCAATACTCTTCTCTCAAAACCTTGCTTCTTCATCCCTACCTTCCTCCTCCTTCTCCCCCTCTTTCATTCTTCTATTCATTCTTGCCAGCTTCGATTACTTGTTGATGGCTAGCTAGGGTTTTGGTCCTAGTGGAGTTGCTACCACCAACCAACTATCCTCCAACCCTAGATCTTAATTGCTTTCTCCTTCTCACTCTCTATCTCTCTCTATTCTCTGCTACTTAATCTCATGGAGCTCATGATAAAGATTCATTCCGAGACCAAGAGAAGGATGAGATCATGCATGTTTTCTTCTTCCCATTCTTGCTAGCTATATATGTGTGTGAACAATAGAGTAGGTCGAGGAGCAGAGGGGTGAAACTGCAGGTTGTGCCTGGCTCCCTGTATGCCACACGCATGTAGACTAATCCGTGGAGTGATTTGCTACTGTGGGTGGCGTGCAAGGAGCCAAGCATGACTACATCTCTCTCTAGGGTTCTATCTGGATATACGTACAGTAAGAACACATGTCATGATCGCAAGTTTTTATTTTGCTTGTATATATGATTGTTGATGTTAATGGCCGAGAGATCAACAAACAGTAGAGCTAGAGCTCCTGGAGAATTTCGATCCTTCGCTCCTTTGCCTGAGTTAAAGATATAAAATATTAAGTGATTTTCATCTATGGTACAGATTAAACAATTTTTCTACTTGATCTTTTGCTTTCTCCGTTCATGCTAATGACATTACATGATTGATGATTTGTTTCCTTTCATGATTTACACATATCCTTAGTTAACGCGCATGCTTTTGGAGAATATTTTTGCTGATACTTTGCTCCATCTTTTAATAAAGTGTTACCGATTCTTGGGAATAATTAATGGAAGATCAGATTTTTGCTATCCATGCTTAGATTATTTTCTAATGCTCGCCAAGCTGTACTCATGCCCGTTTAGGTAATCAATTCTTCGTTTGTGGGATTACATTGTTTGCTGAGATTCTCTAGGGTTCAGATGTTGCAGGTCCAAGAGAACAATTTCTATGGGACTTGATTGAGGCGCCGTCCTCTCTCTCTCTCTCTCTCTCTCTCTCTCTCTCTCACAGACACATATGCAATCAATCTCATATTCAGGTTCTCATCCCTCTCTACTACTTGTGCTCTGCAACATTGCATGGTGAAGCAGGTGAGAAGGGGGAGGTACGACTGAACATGGATTGGGGCTCCAGCACAGCACATGATCAATTATATAAATAATTGTTGTGGTGTCTGGTGATGCATGGCGAGCACTACATCTTTTGCCTTGCTTTATGTTGGTGATAGTGCAAGCAAGAAGAAGAGCCCAAGTGTTTTGGGACAGAAGCTTGCCAGCTTTCTAGCCTACCAAGGACTGTGACTGTGAGACACCATGCAGCGCAGCTTTATGTGCCATCCAAAGGAAAATAATCATTATAAATAATGGTTAAATATCATGTATTAATCAAGAACTAATCCAGTACACGTATCCTTTCTTCTCGGTGCATCTTGTAGCCAGCAGCAGTATCCAGCCGGCGGAGAGCGAGCTCCGCCGCCTATCGGCACAAGATGGCGTTTCCGGCCAAGGAAGACGATCACTCAGAGTCGCAAATCGATGCCACTGGTTGAGAAGTCATGACCAATATCAAAGCGAGAATACAGGGAAAAGCTTTTGCATCAAATTGTGCAATTTTTTTTTTTTTGCTAAGTATGAGCATCTAAATTTAATAAATTTTCTACTAGATTAGTGACAATGTCATTCTTATGTGATTGGTTGAAGAATTGAAGAGAGACAAATGCTATTTAAGCTTGATAGTTTCTTTAGCCTTAATAATTATTTGAAATAATTCAAACTTGGCAAGATTCTATTTTGAAATATTAGTTATGTTCCATAGATGAAGCATTAGTAGCAGTAAGCTATAAATAAGACAATATTTTTATCGTGAGATTTTTAGCAACAAATAATAAAATGATAATCAGATCATTTTGATAAGAACTCATTGCAACAAAATATCAAATGATTATCACGCTCTCTTCAAAAAATCATACAGTCTCAAATGTCACTCTAATAATTGAAAAGTGATATAGGACTTTTAGCAAAGAAGAAAGATTCAAATCTGCCTCTCAAGGCTTATAACTCTTATGCCCTATTTCCTTGAGAGGATGGAAAATGAGAGGGGGAGAGAAAAGAAATCAAGAGGGGAAGGATAGGAAGGAAACTGTGAAGCACGTGAGTGTCATGTGCATGCCACATTGCCACCAGCGCCGGCGAGCGGTGACGGCATCGGCGAGCAGTGGTGAGGGCAACGTTGAGCATGGCGAGGGCTCCAGTGGGCGTCAGCTCCAGTAGGCATTGAGGGAGTCGGCTCCAGCGGGTGTCAAGGGCGTCGGCTCCAGCGGCAGGTGAGGGCATCGGCTCCAACGGTGCAAGGGTTTCTGCTCCAACGGGCATCGAGGGCATCGATGAGGGTGGCAAGTGAGGGCTCCAGCTAGGCCTGTTCATGGTTCGGTAAACCAAACCGTTGACCATGGTCAACCAGTTAACCGAACCATTCAGTTCAGAAAAACCATGAACCATTCAGTTCAGAAAAACCACGAACCATTCCTGAACTGTTGGACCGGTTAACCGGTCAAACGGTTAACGGTTAACCAGTCAAACGGTTAACCGGTACGATCATAATTTATTTACTAAAATTTATTTAAAAAGTTGACTTTGACTATTAAATATTATTATTTAATAATTAATATTTTAAAAAATTATTTTTTAAACTAATTTTAATTATTATTATTTGGTAATTATATATGTAAAATAATTAATTTTTAAGTTGTAATGAATGGGTTTTGAACCCATGACCTACTAACTTGCAAAATAACCTTTAACCATTACACTAAATACACAATCAAAATAATTTTGACATATATATATATATATCAGTCGGTTCGGTTAACCGGTGAAATTTTTTTCCCCAAACCGTAACTGAACCGAATCGAACCA
This sequence comes from Costus lasius, assembly GCA_027563935.2. Classification (NCBI taxonomy): domain Eukaryota; kingdom Viridiplantae; phylum Streptophyta; class Magnoliopsida; order Zingiberales; family Costaceae; genus Costus; species Costus lasius. Next base: position 21,201,650 of record CM050450.1, on the reverse strand, counting down.
TTATACCCAAAAAATCGATCGTGAGCCGAATCGATCCATGCGGTTAACCTCCCATTCTATTCGGTTCGATTTTTCGGTTCTGTTGGTTTTTTGAACAGCCCTAGCTCCAGCGGCTGTCGAGGGAGTCTAGCAGGCGGCAGGAGACAGCTCCAGCGGGCATCAGCGACAACAAGAGGCGTCTTTGAGCGAGTGTGGCAAACGCAGACGATGCATGGGTGAAGATAGGTAGTGCATGGGTGAGGACGGAGCCGCAGACGAGGGTTACCATCAGCGAGGAGGCGATTGCCGTCGGCGAGGAGGCTATTGTTGGCGTGTAGTAAAGGGAACGAGGTGACAACGAGGAGGCTGATTAGACGAGGACAGCATACGGAACGAGAACGAGTTTCTGCCCGATTTGGGCGGACTCAAAAACAAGGGAAAAGAAGCATCTTTTCTTTCACTTTTTTCCATTCTTCTATACAAGAAAACAATGGGAAATAGGGCTTTCCTTTCTATTTGCTGCTGATTCCTTCCAAGGAAACAGAGCCTTACCGATTAAAGAGGTAAGGTATATGTGCTTGCCAAAACCAACGACACAAAAATAAGTATCGATATCTAAGAAAATCTAGAGTGTCCATTTTTCAATTCATATCGAACCGAATCAAAAATTTTGGTTTGATTTGATTTATAACTAAATCGATTCGGTTTGATTTAAAATTTCTTTAAAAATTTTAGTTCGATTTTTGATTTAACTTCAAATTTTTGGGTTAGAACTGAATAAACTAAATTTTTACTAATTATATATATATTTATATAATTTTCAATATTATAATATTATTTTAGTTTAAAAAAAATAATATTATTAGTAAAAAATTTAAAAAAATTGATCTAAACTGAACTAGGTTTGGTTATAGTTAAGGTTTTTAAAAAATCAGTTAAATTTTAAATTTTAAAAATATACAAAAATCGATTTGAACCTTTCGACACCCTTAGTGTCACGCCCCAATTTTTCGCGCCTAAAATCAGAGCGTGATCGCACGAATCTACACAACCTCTGTGTAAACCCGTCAGCGAATCACTCTCGTCAATACAATGCGTCTATGCGGAAGCTAATAAGCAAATATAATATGCGCGCTCTCAATATAATAAGATCGTCTCTCCCAGCAGTACAGATCACTCAACTAACTCTACCCAATCACCAGAACCTCTCTGAGCTGACTGAGCTGTGATGGCCGAAACTGTGATGATGCAATACTGAAGGCAAGGTGGCGGGTTAGGCTCTTCCTCTGCCACTAACCACTTTGCACACCTTGTGCGCCCTGAAAACCACAAGCTTTCACTGGCAAGTATCACACACAGCAGGGTGATCTATCAGAGATCAAAGAGCAATAGACAGATGCTCAAAACCTAACACCCAATAACTACCGGCCTGCTTAACCCTAAGCAATAATATGTCTACACAACGAGACTTGAACAAGACAAGCACAATGCTTGCGCCTACTCAAAGCCTAAATCCGATAAAACCAACGAAGATCCAATCCTCTACCGAGGTCAATACTCGATATACAAAAGGACCCTATTCCCTAATCCCGGGAATAGGTACACAAATATATTATATATCAACACTAATCGGCAATACAAGGTTTTAGGGTTAAAAGTATACCCAAAGCAAAGCTATGCACAATGTTGGCGTGAACAGCCCCCTCTCCTCTAAGAAGCCGCTCACAAAACCCCCTAACCACAAGTGATTAGGGTTCGGACCCTAGAGTGGAAGACTCTAGGGTGTGTTGATGAAGAAGGCTTCGGTTCCTTGGTTCCTCACCAAACCGACAGCCCTTGTTGATGAAGATGGCGTGAAGACTCCCCTCTTCACTTTGATGGCCGAGTGTCCAAGGCTCCAAGGACACCCTCCAAGTATGCTCCGGTGATGAAGATGAAGACCACTTCCCTCAAGTGTCTTCAAGAGTTCTCGGATGAAGAACTCAGCCCCTCTCCTCACCTCAAGGAAGAAGAACACTCTTCAATCTCCAAGTGGACAGCACTTCGTGGAGCAAGGATTCATCAATCCTTTCATTGTCGCCAAGCCCTCCCTTAAGTAGAGAAGCCGCCCAAAGTCAAGCTCTCTTGCGGCCAAGTATTGGAGGAAGAATAGGAAGCTTTCCTATTATGGCGCCAATTCAAATTTCAAGTTGACCCAAGCCTTGAACCGAACCAAACCTTGGTTCATGATGTCCGCCCAAGGCATGAGTTCGCCCTCTTGATGGATCTAGGTGAGTTATGGAGAGAAAGTCCATTAACCCCTTATTGGATCCTCAATTCCAATCTTATTGGATCTTTGCCATAAGTTGCCACATGAGAAACATGTGTCTCACTTAAACAAGATTCCAGGAATATTCCTTGAAACCCTAGGCTTCTTAGATCAGCCCCTAGGTCTCAGAATTGAACCCCGATCGAACCTGGGTTCATGTCCAGTGACCATGGTTAAGCTGACCATGGTTAAGGTAACCATGGTTAAGTTAACCATGCTCCCAAAATACGGGAATGATCCCTCATCATTCCAAAGCACCCCCAGGCCATGCCCAAGGATAGATGTGTCGAGGTACCTACAAAAACATACTTAACACAAGTGTTAGAAACCTAACTCCACTAGTAGGCTCCCTGCAACACCAGCCTAGCACCCCTCTAGACTCCTCCATTCCTCCCCAGAACCCCGCTGGATCCATGGAATGGTCTGGGGTATAACCCCAGCATACCCAGGGTCTCACAATACTCCCCCAACTGAATTGGCACTCGCCCTCGAGGCCATCAGCTGATCATATGCCCTGGCTAGCTCCTCAAACTGGGAAATGTCTTCTACCTTCTCCCAAGTAGCATCCTCCTCTAGTTCATCCTCCCACTGAACTAGGAACTCCATCTTACGACCTCCAGGTGGTCCTGAGCCATAGACTCTATGGTCTAAAAATTTTATTGGCTTTTTGGCAAACTCAACCCTGCCCCTCGCAGGCTGCCTCCTCACCTGTCCCCGGTCTGGATGCCTGTCATCAGTATGATACTTCTTTAAAAGACTGACATGGAAAGTGGGATAGAACTGAAGCCATCGTGGTAAGTCCAATCTATATGCAACCGGGCCTACTCTTTTAATGATCCTGAAAGGACCCTCATACCTCCTCACTAGGCCTCTATGGTATGTTTTAGCATCAGTTTTTCTCCACATCTGTGGTGTAAGTTTCAGAAGGACCAACTCTCCAACTGCAAACTCCACATGTCGTCTATCTCGATCAGCATAGAGCTTCATTCTGTTTCTGGCCTCTTCCAGGCTGTCACGAGCTTCATCCCACAGCTCTGACCTATCCTCAATAAAATCTACAGCCGCCTGGCACTCTCCCCCTGCGCCCCTATTCAGTGTATCCATGGGTGTCATAGGCTGCCACCCTAACACATGCTCAAATGGGCTCTTCTCAGTTGCTGATGAAGTCTGTATGTTATATGCAAACTGGGCCGTATCCAACAATCTCAACCAATTCTTCTGTGTAGAAGAAACAAAATGTCTCAAATATTCTTCCAGTAATGCATTAATTCTTTCTGTTTGACCATCAGTCTGGGGATGGTATGCTGTTGACATCTTTAGATCGGTACCCAATCTCTTGAATAGGGAAGTCCAAAACTTTCCAGTAAATCTAGGATCCCTATCACTTATAATTTCCTTGGGTAACCCAAAATGTTTTACCACGTGTGTCAAAAATAGGTTAGCAGTAACCTCTGCTGTGCAAACCTCCGGTGCAGCAGCAAATACAGCATATTTACTCCGTCTGTCTACCACAACAAACACAGACGCCATCCCGTCTACTCTAGGGAAATGGGTGATGAAGTCCATGGATACTGATAAGAAAGGTCTATCTGGTATAGGCAACGGCTGCAAAAGCCCTGCATCTTTCCTCCTTTCTATCTTGTCCTGCTGGCATGCATGACAAGTCTTAGCATAATGCTCGATATCCTCTTTCATCCCCGGCCAATACCATGCTCTGCTGATTAAGGCATACATCCTCTTGCCTCCTGGATGACCCGCCCACACGGTGTCATGATACTCACTCATCAAACCGTGCCTAATGTCTCCTGAGGATGGAACATAAGGTCGGTCTCCCTTGGCCATGATCAAACCCTCATCATTTATATAATACCTCCGGATGACCCCCATCCTGATTTGAGATAATAGCTTCTCATAGGTTTGATCTGCCAGTGCCTGATCTCTGATGAGTCCAACTATCTTACTCTGAGCAAAGGATAATGCACCACAATAAGTCACAACTGCAATCCGGCTAAGTGCATCAGGTACCTGATGAATGCGCCCCGGTTTGTGCTCCCACCCAAAATCAAACTCAGCTAGTTGCTCCTGCCACCTAGCTTGTCTCGCAGATAACTTCTTTTGGGTTTGGAAAAATGTGTTGGCTACATTATCAGTCTTGACAGTAAACTTGCTCCCCAGCAAGTATACCCTCCAAATCCTCAAACAGTGCACTACAGCTAGCATCTCCTTCTCATGAGCAGAATAGTTCAATTCAGCACTTTTGAGCTTCCTACTCTCATATGCAATCGGTCTACCCTCCTGTACTAGGACTCCACCTAAAGCCCTATCCGATGCATCTGTATGAACCTCAAAGGGTAAAGCAAAATCTGGAAGTCTCAAAATAGGCTCTGAAGTCACCCTCTCCTTCAGATCTGAAAATGCCCTCTGGTGTCTCTCCTCCCAACACCAGGAAACATCTTTCCTTAAGAGGTCGGTTAAAGGAGCTACGACCTTAGAGTAGTCCTTGATAAACCGCCTATAAAAATTAGCTAACCCCAGAAAAGATCTAAGGGTGCTAACTGAGATAGGGGCCGGCCAATCCACTATTGCCGCCACCTTCTTCTCATCCATTCTCACTTGTCCACCCCCAACGATGTGTCCAAGAAATTCCACCTCCTTCTGGGCAAAGTCACACTTTTCTAGCTTCAGATATAACTGGCTTTGCCTCAGTACTGCCAACACCTGCCTCAAGTGTTCAGTGTGTTCCTCCAGACTCTCAGAATATATCACAATGTCATCCAAATACACCACCACAAACTTATCAAGAAACGGGTGTAGGATGTTATTCATTAAGTTACAAAATGTTGCTGGAGCATTGGTTAGCCCAAATGGCATCACCAGAAACTCATAAGACCCATAACGTGTTACACATGTGGTCTTGGGCTCATCCCCTTCTGCAATTCTGACCTGCCAATACCCGGAACGAAGGTCAAGTTTACTGAAAACTTTGGCATGAACCAATCTATCAATCAAATCCTGGATCAATGGTATAGGATAGGAGTTCTTAACAGTCACCTTGTTAAGAGCCCTATAATCGACACACATTCTCATTGACCCATCCTTCTTCCTCTGGAATAGCACAGGTGCTCCATACGGTGCTTTCGAAGGCTGGATATACCCAGACTCTAACAATTCATCTAATTGCTTCCTGAGTTCCTCTAACTCAGCAGGTGGCATCCGATAAGGTGCTTGGGCTGGTGGAACAGCCCCTGGGATCAACTCGATCGCATGGTCAATATCGCGCCTAGGTGGTAACACCTTCGGCATCTCCGGCGGCACTACATCACTGTACTCCTGCAACAACTCCCCTATAGGTGCAGGTAATAGCTGAACACGATCCTCCAAAGACATCTTCGCCGCCCCCACACTCATCTCAACATCACGGCTCCTACTAGAACTAGGAAGGTCGGCCGAACCTCCCCTATGTCCACTCGGCTGCACAGGTGTAGAAATAGTCTGAGGAAAGCCCTCCACTACCCTGACATGCGCCAGATAAGTGGTCTCACCACGACGAAGTCCTCTGGCTACAATAGATGCTGCCACAATCTCCTTGCCCTTGTTCTTACTCTCAACCTTTGCCGCAGTGTGGCAAGGGAGAAAACAGGGTGATCGTTCATCAACTATCTGCAATCCGTTTAAGTGTGGCATTGGGACCGCCTTCGCTCTGCGAAGTAAATCCATACCAACTATAACATCAAAGTCGTCAAGAGCAGTCACCATGGCATGTACCCGCCCTGACCATGATCCAAGTCTCACCGGTACATCATAAGAAACTCCGGATGCTCTCCTCGGGTCTGCATTCACTGTTTTCACACTGTTGGTACACGGCATTGTTTTCAACTTCAGTTTATCTTTCACTCTATCTGATACAAACAGATGAGTGGCTCCCGTGTCCACCATAGCAGTAATTTGTACATCGTTAAGGACAAGATCGATGTACATCAGGGGACTAGACCTGACACTCACATTTGCAATCACCAACGGGTTAACAGATACACCCGCACATCCAAGGTCATCCTGGCCCTCCTGTGTACTACCCAGCGCCAATGAAGCAACTCCCTGCTTCCTAGGACAATCTCTCATAAGATGAGGTCCGTTACAGATGAAGCACCCCTGCTTCCCTCTGCTAGTCACGCTGGTAGAAGCCTTCCCCTGCTGCTGCTGGGGTCTCTGCTGAACTGGCAGTGGCTTCTTCTTCTGAGCCTGTGGCTGATAGTGTGCCACGCCCTTATTCTTTTTCCAATTGGGCACCCACTTCTTAACCTGACCCTGTCCTGTAGGTCTCCTCGGTGGTGAAGAAGTGGTCCTAGCTGCAGTAGATCTGGAACCCCCTCCCATATCTACTAAGGCATCTGCAGCTGCTACAGCCTCCCTGTAGGTAGTAACTCCCTTCCTCTGGAGTTCTCTATATGCCCACTCCTGTAAGCCACTGGTGAAGGAGTGAAACTTCTCTTCTTCCTCCATATTAGGTATCTCTAGCAGTAGAGTACCAAACTGTTTCACATACTCCCTTATGCTCCCAGTCTGCTTCAGGTATCTAAATGCCACGCGAGCACTATGCAATGTGTTCGCTGGTCTGAAATGAGCTCTCATCTCTTCCTTCAGGGCATCCCAATCTGGGATCTCCGGTGTGTCCCCCTCTGTCCTCGGGGCTACATGTGTGCGCCACCAGAGTTTTGCATCACCTTTAAGAAAGGCTGCACAAACTTCTATCTTGTCGGCTTCTCCTACAGCCGCCGCCCTGAAGTAATGTTCCATATCAAAGAGGAAGTTCTCAACCTCTTTAGCCACCCGAGCTCCCTCGAACGGTGTAGGCTCTGGAACATGGCGCCTAGCAGGTGCCACTGCTACTGGCGCTGGGGCTCTAGCCTGATTCCCCAACTGTGTCATGGCAATCTTCATAATGTTGACATCGGCTGCAATGGTCTCCACACTCTGGCCGATCTCCCCAATCTGGCCCTCAACAGTATGTGACAAATCAGCCATCCGTTCCTCTACGGAATGTGTCAACTCGGCTACATGACCCTCGGACTCAATCCGTACATCGTGGATCATGTCTCTCATGGCACTAACCCTCTCGCTAAGGGGTCCCTGATCAGCATCACTATCAACCCCAATAGTAAGCTGTAATCTGGTCAATGCTGCCTCTAGCCTCGAGATCCTCTCCTCGAGCTGTGCCTGCGCCGCCATACTCCTCGTAGATGGCGCAATGTCTGGATACCGCTGTGTAGGTGAAACTGAGGAAAATACTGGCTAAGTCTCAGAGTGGTCGGAACTGACCGTCTAGCAGAATTACTGAGGAATTACGCCCCGGGCACTAGGCTCCGACGTACGCAACCCCCAAACAGTAATCTAACTAACGTCGATATCCCCAAACACACTCGTCCCAACTCTGTAAAACACCAGTAAGTCCGCTGATCTGTGCTGGAAGTGGCCTCTGATACCAGTTGTCACGCCCCAATTTTTCGCGCCTAAAATCAGAGCGTGATCGCACGAATCTACACAACCTCTGTGTAAACCCGTCAGCGAATCACTCTCGTCAATACAATGCGTCTATGCGGAAGCTAATAAGCAAATATAATATGCGCGCTCTCAATATAATAAGATCGTCTCTCCCAGCAGTACAGATCACTCAACTAACTCTACCCAATCACCAGAACCTCTCTGAGCTGACTGAGCTGTGATGGCCGAAACTGTGATGATGCAATACTGAAGGCAAGGTGGCGGGTTAGGCTCTTCCTCTGCCACTAACCACTTTGCACACCTTGTGCGCCCTGAAAACCACAAGCTTTCACTGGCAAGTATCACACACAGCAGGGTGATCTATCAGAGATCAAAGAGCAATAGACAGATGCTCAAAACCTAACACCCAATAACTACCGGCCTGCTTAACCCTAAGCAATAATATGTCTACACAACGAGACTTGAACAAGACAAGCACAATGCTTGCGCCTACTCAAAGCCTAAATCCGATAAAACCAACGAAGATCCAATCCTCTACCGAGGTCAATACTCGATATACAAAAGGACCCTATTCCCTAATCCCGGGAATAGGTACACAAATATATTATATATCAACACTAATCGGCAATACAAGGTTTTAGGGTTAAAAGTATACCCAAAGCAAAGCTATGCACAATGTTGGCGTGAACAGCCCCCTCTCCTCTAAGAAGCCGCTCACAAAACCCCCTAACCACAAGTGATTAGGGTTCGGACCCTAGAGTGGAAGACTCTAGGGTGTGTTGATGAAGAAGGCTTCGGTTCCTTGGTTCCTCACCAAACCGACAGCCCTTGTTGATGAAGATGGCGTGAAGACTCCCCTCTTCACTTTGATGGCCGAGTGTCCAAGGCTCCAAGGACACCCTCCAAGTATGCTCCGGTGATGAAGATGAAGACCACTTCCCTCAAGTGTCTTCAAGAGTTCTCGGATGAAGAACTCAGCCCCTCTCCTCACCTCAAGGAAGAAGAACACTCTTCAATCTCCAAGTGGACAGCACTTCGTGGAGCAAGGATTCATCAATCCTTTCATTGTCGCCAAGCCCTCCCTTAAGTAGAGAAGCCGCCCAAAGTCAAGCTCTCTTGCGGCCAAGTATTGGAGGAAGAATAGGAAGCTTTCCTATTATGGCGCCAATTCAAATTTCAAGTTGACCCAAGCCTTGAACCGAACCAAACCTTGGTTCATGATGTCCGCCCAAGGCATGAGTTCGCCCTCTTGATGGATCTAGGTGAGTTATGGAGAGAAAGTCCATTAACCCCTTATTGGATCCTCAATTCCAATCTTATTGGATCTTTGCCATAAGTTGCCACATGAGAAACATGTGTCTCACTTAAACAAGATTCCAGGAATATTCCTTGAAACCCTAGGCTTCTTAGATCAGCCCCTAGGTCTCAGAATTGAACCCCGATCGAACCTGGGTTCATGTCCAGTGACCATGGTTAAGCTGACCATGGTTAAGGTAACCATGGTTAAGTTAACCATGCTCCCAAAATACGGGAATGATCCCTCATCATTCCAAAGCACCCCCAGGCCATGCCCAAGGATAGATGTGTCGAGGTACCTACAAAAACATACTTAACACAAGTGTTAGAAACCTAACTCCACTAGTAGGCTCCCTGCAACACCAGCCTAGCACCCCTCTAGACTCCTCCATTCCTCCCCAGAACCCCGCTGGATCCATGGAATGGTCTGGGGTATAACCCCAGCATACCCAGGGTCTCACAATACTCCCCCAACTGAATTGGCACTCGCCCTCGAGGCCATCAGCTGATCATATGCCCTGGCTAGCTCCTCAAACTGGGAAATGTCTTCTACCTTCTCCCAAGTAGCATCCTCCTCTAGTTCATCCTCCCACTGAACTAGGAACTCCATCTTACGACCTCCAGGTGGTCCTGAGCCATAGACTCTATGGTCTAAAAATTTTATTGGCTTTTTGGCAAACTCAACCCTGCCCCTCGCAGGCTGCCTCCTCACCTGTCCCCGGTCTGGATGCCTGTCATCAGTATGATACTTCTTTAAAAGACTGACATGGAAAGTGGGATAGAACTGAAGCCATCGTGGTAAGTCCAATCTATATGCAACCGGGCCTACTCTTTTAATGATCCTGAAAGGACCCTCATACCTCCTCACTAGGCCTCTATGGTATGTTTTAGCATCAGTTTTTCTCCACATCTGTGGTGTAAGTTTCAGAAGGACCAACTCTCCAACTGCAAACTCCACATGTCGTCTATCTCGATCAGCATAGAGCTTCATTCTGTTTCTGGCCTCTTCCAGGCTGTCACGAGCTTCATCCCACAGCTCTGACCTATCCTCAATAAAATCTACAGCCGCCTGGCACTCTCCCCCTGCGCCCCTATTCAGTGTATCCATGGGTGTCATAGGCTGCCACCCTAACACATGCTCAAATGGGCTCTTCTCAGTTGCTGATGAAGTCTGTATGTTATATGCAAACTGGGCCGTATCCAACAATCTCAACCAATTCTTCTGTGTAGAAGAAACAAAATGTCTCAAATATTCTTCCAGTAATGCATTAATTCTTTCTGTTTGACCATCAGTCTGGGGATGGTATGCTGTTGACATCTTTAGATCGGTACCCAATCTCTTGAATAGGGAAGTCCAAAACTTTCCAGTAAATCTAGGATCCCTATCACTTATAATTTCCTTGGGTAACCCAAAATGTTTTACCACGTGTGTCAAAAATAGGTTAGCAGTAACCTCTGCTGTGCAAACCTCCGGTGCAGCAGCAAATACAGCATATTTACTCCGTCTGTCTACCACAACAAACACAGACGCCATCCCGTCTACTCTAGGGAAATGGGTGATGAAGTCCATGGATACTGATAAGAAAGGTCTATCTGGTATAGGCAACGGCTGCAAAAGCCCTGCATCTTTCCTCCTTTCTATCTTGTCCTGCTGGCATGCATGACAAGTCTTAGCATAATGCTCGATATCCTCTTTCATCCCCGGCCAATACCATGCTCTGCTGATTAAGGCATACATCCTCTTGCCTCCTGGATGACCCGCCCACACGGTGTCATGATACTCACTCATCAAACCGTGCCTAATGTCTCCTGAGGATGGAACATAAGGTCGGTCTCCCTTGGCCATGATCAAACCCTCATCATTTATATAATACCTCCGGATGACCCCCATCCTGATTTGAGATAATAGCTTCTCATAGGTTTGATCTGCCAGTGCCTGATCTCTGATGAGTCCAACTATCTTACTCTGAGCAAAGGATAATGCACCACAATAAGTCACAACTGCAATCCGGCTAAGTGCATCAGGTACCTGATGAATGCGCCCCGGTTTGTGCTCCCACCCAAAATCAAACTCAGCTAGTTGCTCCTGCCACCTAGCTTGTCTCGTAGATAACTTCTTTTGGGTTTGGAAAAATGTGTTGGCTACATTATCAGTCTTGACAGTAAACTTGCTCCCCAGCAAGTATACCCTCCAAATCCTCAAACAGTGCACTACAGCTAGCATCTCCTTCTCATGAGCAGAATAGTTCAATTCAGCACTTTTGAGCTTCCTACTCTCATATGCAATCGGTCTACCCTCCTGTACTAGGACTCCACCTAAAGCCCTATCCGATGCATCTGTATGAACCTCAAAGGGTAAAGCAAAATCTGGAAGTCTCAAAATAGGCTCTGAAGTCACCCTCTCCTTCAGATCTGAAAATGCCCTCTGGTGTCTCTCCTCCCAACACCAGGAAACATCTTTCCTTAAGAGGTCGGTTAAAGGAGCTACGACCTTAGAGTAGTCCTTGATAAACCGCCTATAAAAATTAGCTAACCCCAGAAAAGATCTAAGGGTGCTAACTGAGATAGGGGCCGGCCAATCCACTATTGCCGCCACCTTCTTCTCATCCATTCTCACTTGTCCACCCCCAACGATGTGTCCAAGAAATTCCACCTCCTTCTGGGCAAAGTCACACTTTTCTAGCTTCAGATATAACTGGCTTTGCCTCAGTACTGCCAACACCTGCCTCAAGTGTTCAGTGTGTTCCTCCAGACTCTCAGAATATATCACAATGTCATCCAAATACACCACCACAAACTTATCAAGAAACGGGTGTAGGATGTTATTCATTAAGTTACAAAATGTTGCTGGAGCATTGGTTAGCCCAAATGGCATCACCAGAAACTCATAAGACCCATAACGTGTTACACATGTGGTCTTGGGCTCATCCCCTTCTGCAATTCTGACCTGCCAATACCCGGAACGAAGGTCAAGTTTACTGAAAACTTTGGCATGAACCAATCTATCAATCAAATCCTGGATCAATGGTATAGGATAGGAGTTCTTAACAGTCACCTTGTTAAGAGCCCTATAATCGACACACATTCTCATTGACCCATCCTTCTTCCTCTGGAATAGCACAGGTGCTCCATACGGTGCTTTCGAAGGCTGGATATACCCAGACTCTAACAATTCATCTAATTGCTTCCTGAGTTCCTCTAACTCAGCAGGTGGCATCCGATAAGGTGCTTGGGCTGGTGGAACAGCCCCTGGGATCAACTCGATCGCATGGTCAATATCGCGCCTAGGTGGTAACACCTTCGGCATCTCCGGCGGCACTACATCACTGTACTCCTGCAACAACTCCCCTATAGGTGCAGGTAATAGCTGAACACGATCCTCCAAAGACATCTTCGCCGCCCCCACACTCATCTCAACATCACGGCTCCTACTAGAACTAGGAAGGTCGGCCGAACCTCCCCTATGTCCACTCGGCTGCACAGGTGTAGAAATAGTCTGAGGAAAGCCCTCCACTACCCTGACATGCGCCAGATAAGTGGTCTCACCACGACGAAGTCCTCTGGCTACAATAGATGCTGCCACAATCTCCTTGCCCTTGTTCTTACTCTCAACCTTTGCCGCAGTGTGGCAAGGGAGAAAACAGGGTGATCGTTCATCAACTATCTGCAATCCGTTTAAGTGTGGCATTGGGACCGCCTTCGCTCTGCGAAGTAAATCCATACCAACTATAACATCAAAGTCGTCAAGAGCAGTCACCATGGCATGTACCCGCCCTGACCATGATCCAAGTCTCACCGGTACATCATAAGAAACTCCGGATGCTCTCCTCGGGTCTGCATTCACTGTTTTCACACTGTTGGTACACGGCATTGTTTTCAACTTCAGTTTATCTTTCACTCTATCTGATACAAACAGATGAGTGGCTCCCGTGTCCACCATAGCAGTAATTTGTACATCGTTAAGGACAAGATCGATGTACATCAGGGGACTAGACCTGACACTCACATTTGCAATCACCAACGGGTTAACAGATACACCCGCACATCCAAGGTCATCCTGGCCCTCCTGTGTACTACCCAGCGCCAATGAAGCAACTCCCTGCTTCCTAGGACAATCTCTCATAAGATGAGGTCCGTTACAGATGAAGCACCCCTGCTTCCCTCTGCTAGTCACGCTGGTAGAAGCCTTCCCCTGCTGCTGCTGGGGTCTCTGCTGAACTGGCAGTGGCTTCTTCTTCTGAGCCTGTGGCTGATAGTGTGCCACGCCCTTATTCTTTTTCCAATTGGGCACCCACTTCTTAACCTGACCCTGTCCTGTAGGTCTCCTCGGTGGTGAAGAAGTGGTCCTAGCTGCAGTAGATCTGGAACCCCCTCCCATATCTACTAAGGCATCTGCAGCTGCTACAGCCTCCCTGTAGGTAGTAACTCCCTTCCTCTGGAGTTCTCTATATGCCCACTCCTGTAAGCCACTGGTGAAGGAGTGAAACTTCTCTTCTTCCTCCATATTAGGTATCTCTAGCAGTAGAGTACCAAACTGTTTCACATACTCCCTTATGCTCCCAGTCTGCTTCAGGTATCTAAATGCCACGCGAGCACTATGCAATGTGTTCGCTGGTCTGAAATGAGCTCTCATCTCTTCCTTCAGGGCATCCCAATCTGGGATCTCCGGTGTGTCCCCCTCTGTCCTCGGGGCTACATGTGTGCGCCACCAGAGTTTTGCATCACCTTTAAGAAAGGCTGCACAAACTTCTATCTTGTCGGCTTCTCCTACAGCCGCCGCCCTGAAGTAATGTTCCATATCAAAGAGGAAGTTCTCAACCTCTTTAGCCACCCGAGCTCCCTCGAACGGTGTAGGCTCTGGAACATGGCGCCTAGCAGGTGCCACTGCTACTGGCGCTGGGGCTCTAGCCTGATTCCCCAACTGTGTCATGGCAATCTTCATAATGTTGACATCGGCTGCAATGGTCTCCACACTCTGGCCGATCTCCCCAATCTGGCCCTCAACAGTATGTGACAAATCAGCCATCCGTTCCTCTACGGAATGTGTCAACTCGGCTACATGACCCTCGGACTCAATCCGTACATCGTGGATCATGTCTCTCATGGCACTAACCCTCTCGCTAAGGGGTCCCTGATCAGCATCACTATCAACCCCAATAGTAAGCTGTAATCTGGTCAATGCTGCCTCTAGCCTCGAGATCCTCTCCTCGAGCTGTGCCTGCGCCGCCATACTCCTCGTAGATGGCGCAATGTCTGGATACCGCTGTGTAGGTGAAACTGAGGAAAATACTGGCTAAGTCTCAGAGTGGTCGGAACTGACCGTCTAGCAGAATTACTGAGGAATTACGCCCCGGGCACTAGGCTCCGACGTACGCAACCCCCAAACAGTAATCTAACTAACGTCGATATCCCCAAACACACTCGTCCCAACTCTGTAAAACACCAGTAAGTCCGCTGATCTGTGCTGGAAGTGGCCTCTGATACCAGTTGTCACGCCCCAATTTTTCGCGCCTAAAATCAGAGCGTGATCGCACGAATCTACACAACCTCTGTGTAAACCCGTCAGCGAATCACTCTCGTCAATACAATGCGTCTATGCGGAAGCTAATAAGCAAATATAATATGCGCGCTCTCAATATAATAAGATCGTCTCTCCCAGCAGTACAGATCACTCAACTAACTCTACCCAATCACCAGAACCTCTCTGAGCTGACTGAGCTGTGATGGCCGAAACTGTGATGATGCAATACTGAAGGCAAGGTGGCGGGTTAGGCTCTTCCTCTGCCACTAACCACTTTGCACACCTTGTGCGCCCTGAAAACCACAAGCTTTCACTGGCAAGTATCACACACAGCAGGGTGATCTATCAGAGATCAAAGAGCAATAGACAGATGCTCAAAACCTAACACCCAATAACTACCGGCCTGCTTAACCCTAAGCAATAATATGTCTACACAACGAGACTTGAACAAGACAAGCACAATGCTTGCGCCTACTCAAAGCCTAAATCCGATAAAACCAACGAAGATCCAATCCTCTACCGAGGTCAATACTCGATATACAAAAGGACCCTATTCCCTAATCCCGGGAATAGGTACACAAATATATTATATATCAACACTAATCGGCAATACAAGGTTTTAGGGTTAAAAGTATACCCAAAGCAAAGCTATGCACAATGTTGGCGTGAACAGCCCCCTCTCCTCTAAGAAGCCGCTCACAAAACCCCCTAACCACAAGTGATTAGG
This sequence comes from Costus lasius, assembly GCA_027563935.2. Taxonomy (NCBI): domain Eukaryota; kingdom Viridiplantae; phylum Streptophyta; class Magnoliopsida; order Zingiberales; family Costaceae; genus Costus; species Costus lasius. The sequence continues at coordinate 21,186,320 of CM050450.1, read as the reverse complement.
GTTCGGACCCTAGAGTGGAAGACTCTAGGGTGTGTTGATGAAGAAGGCTTCGGTTCCTTGGTTCCTCACCAAACCGACAGCCCTTGTTGATGAAGATGGCGTGAAGACTCCCCTCTTCACTTTGATGGCCGAGTGTCCAAGGCTCCAAGGACACCCTCCAAGTATGCTCCGGTGATGAAGATGAAGACCACTTCCCTCAAGTGTCTTCAAGAGTTCTCGGATGAAGAACTCAGCCCCTCTCCTCACCTCAAGGAAGAAGAACACTCTTCAATCTCCAAGTGGACAGCACTTCGTGGAGCAAGGATTCATCAATCCTTTCATTGTCGCCAAGCCCTCCCTTAAGTAGAGAAGCCGCCCAAAGTCAAGCTCTCTTGCGGCCAAGTATTGGAGGAAGAATAGGAAGCTTTCCTATTATGGCGCCAATTCAAATTTCAAGTTGACCCAAGCCTTGAACCGAACCAAACCTTGGTTCATGATGTCCGCCCAAGGCATGAGTTCGCCCTCTTGATGGATCTAGGTGAGTTATGGAGAGAAAGTCCATTAACCCCTTATTGGATCCTCAATTCCAATCTTATTGGATCTTTGCCATAAGTTGCCACATGAGAAACATGTGTCTCACTTAAACAAGATTCCAGGAATATTCCTTGAAACCCTAGGCTTCTTAGATCAGCCCCTAGGTCTCAGAATTGAACCCCGATCGAACCTGGGTTCATGTCCAGTGACCATGGTTAAGCTGACCATGGTTAAGGTAACCATGGTTAAGTTAACCATGCTCCCAAAATACGGGAATGATCCCTCATCATTCCAAAGCACCCCCAGGCCATGCCCAAGGATAGATGTGTCGAGGTACCTACAAAAACATACTTAACACAAGTGTTAGAAACCTAACTCCACTAGTAGGCTCCCTGCAACACCAGCCTAGCACCCCTCTAGACTCCTCCATTCCTCCCCAGAACCCCGCTGGATCCATGGAATGGTCTGGGGTATAACCCCAGCATACCCAGGGTCTCACACTTAGTACTTAGAGAGCAAGGTGGCAACTAGTTGACTAGCTCAAAGCCTTATATAAAATTTAGAACTTCTATACCAATTATAGGCATAACCATTGATGACCAAGCCTCTGTACAAGCGATATTTGAAGGCATAATTACAAGCATTATGTAAGGACATTAAGGCCTATCAACATAGAGAAATTCTTGCGCATTAGGGAGCGGGAGCAAGGTTACCAAAATCCAAGATGCTTGAAGATAATTAATGCATACGTATAGAACCAAAAAAGATAAATCAAAGCCAGATATGAAGGGCAAGATATTCAACACATGGTTTAAAATTTTGGCCCGGCAACTCGATCCGATGAGTTGCCGAATCAATTTGTACTGGTGGCAAAACCTGATGCTACTGCTGGTGTACAAAGTTTCCGCTAGCACCACCACTTTCACCTAGTACATTGGTGGTCCAGGTACTAGACTTTTGCCAGACCGATGTCGGACCTAAACTTCAACTGGTATAGATCAAAACTTTAAACACTGATTCAACACCCTAATTATAGCAAGAATTGATCATGTTTAAGGTGTTGAGGGGGTGCTATACTGTCGAAGATGGTAAATCCCACTCAAATTATCATTCAGGAAGAAGACAAAATTTAATCCTAATTTTACTTAGGATTCACTCAAGAAATCATCTATCTAATTTTAGAAGATCCAAGTGCCTATCATGATAAGAGTCGCAATTCAAATTGTTCATATGTATCAAGAAGCCAATAAATACCTATTGATCTCATATATTCATTATCTTATTAATATACAAGTAGAAAAATTTTAGCATGAAGTTCTCTAGGTGATAGAATAGAGCCGCTTTCTTTTAAGTTTTTCAAGAAGCCTCCAACTTCTCACATGTAATAATAATGTACTTTGTCATATATGTCCAAAGAAAAGTAGAAAAACTTTTGGGTCAATATACCAAAAGTATAGTTTTTAGTAAAATTTTGTATTTGGAAAACTCAAAAAAAAAAAAAAAAAAAAAAAAAAAAACAGACTCATATATTGCAGTGCCATGAATTTCTTGTAGTTGCTGTTTACTGAAAGTATTTATAAGAAATTAAAATGAATATATTTTTCGATTTGTAAATGAAATTAATGATGTGAGCAGGCGCGGGCCAAAAGGCCCCTCCCCCCAAAAACATGCAGCTTGTCTTGGATTCATAGATGACTGAGCAAGTTTTAAAAAGCAGCTCCAGATTCTTCATTTCCAGTTGTGAAGATGGCTAAAAGCTCGGCAGGTGCACGTGCTACTGTGACACGTGAAAACTCCTCCCTCCAAATCAAGGCCAAACCTCGTTGATGCAGCGCAATATTGTACGTACGCTGTTGCTTGGAGGCGTCGCTAAACCGCTGTCATATCCATAATCTGCAAAGCAGAGCACAGAATCATGAGGTTTGCTGGGTCTTCTTGCACATGGCTGTGTGTCTGCGCGCACAAAAAAGCATAAATTAGATGAGATCTCCAATCCATTAAAAAAAATAACAATAACAATGATGCTTAGATGTAAAGCATGAAAGGGCAACTACAAGATAGCAGCAAGTACATTAGCTGAGAGGCCATGTCTAGCTGTTTCTTTCTTCTTGGATTGTCAAGGATGTTAGACATTATGTTGTACATACAAGAGAGAGAGAGTATTCAAGTGGTTGGTCTTTACAGCTTTGCAGGCATGCCGCCAAGCATGCCCACATTCTTTTTCCTTAATTAACAAAGGAGATGAGGGATTAGCATGATGTGGCACAAGGCAGTTCCACAAGAACAAGTGGATGAGACAGAGCTGTGCCACTACAATTTAGTGGGATGAAGAGATACAAGGAAAATGTGGAGTAGGAAAGTGACGTGCCATCATCCAAATTGAATGTTGCTTATGCAGCACAGCATGACTAAAAGAGGGAAATGTGCAGCACAAACTTGATGGCTTGCTTGGCCAGTAGAAACTGTTCCTACCCCCAGCAGCATCTGCACCTGTTTCACAGACCTTTTTCTCTGAGTTGAGAAAGAAACCACCCTGCTCATGCCATGCTCTCGCCCTGCTTCCGGTGATGGTGCAGCCTTTAGCTTGCAGGACCACTCTGAGTTCAATGGACCACTGAGCTATTTCCAAGACCCAGCGCCTGTAGATAATGGGTAGGCACAGAGCATTTCGCTGGGCAAATAAGGGAGCTCGAAGCCCTGACAGTTGAGAGCAATGGAACCATTGCCTGAGAGCATGTCCTGCCCATGATGCCAGCCTCACAGCAGAGAACCAACCTGACTTGGTTTCTGGCCAAAACACAAAAATCCAACGTAAGTTTTTGTTTATTGGATGGATGGAACCCCAAAGCACTCAGAAAGTGAAGGAAACCTGCCTTGTGAATTCTGATTCAGCCAGCCAATTGGGCATTTTGAAAGAAAGGAAACCTGCCTGCACACCTAGGTGGGAACAGGACAAGAGCAAAAGTACCTTTGGTTGTGAACTGGTACAGGGCTACCGTAGAAGCTGACCAGCTAACCAACCTGACGCTTATTTATACTCAATCACATGCACTAGTTCATACTTGATAGGGAGAGCTGCACCAAAAGGGAAATAATGGGATAGTAGAAAAAGATCACATCACTGCAGTAACTATTAATAAAGGCTTTAATTCAAACTACTGACCTAAATACTGATTCCCATTTGAGGCTAGTGGGAGAGAGAGAGAGAGACTGTTCAATCGGCAACGGTCTTCAGACTCAGTAGTCAGCACAGAAATCATGCTGAAAAAAAGAAAAGGATAAAAAACACCAGTCCCTATTTTCAAAGAGAATAGAGCAACAAATAAAAAGTATGAGAGATATAAGCATATAGGAAGCAATTATATATAATTATTTGCTTTTATCATCATATCCGTTTACCACGTTTTCTTTTAAAACTTCTATCCAAAATTGCATAAAGTAAATCATAAGTGATCATTCGCAAAAACATATCTTTGTTAAAACTGGACAAATTGGACCAATCATTAAAGAATTCAGTCACAAGTAAAAAAAATAATAATAAAATTTACACAGAAATGCGGAAGAGAGCAAGAAGATGCAGCAGGATGGTTTATCTGAGAAGTAGAAACTCTACAAACAATAGCAGAGAAATAGAAACTCTACAAACAAAAACCAAAGATCATAGAGATGTATGTATATGGTTATAATTATACTTTTATTCTGTTAATTGGTTAAATTTATCCAAAATTTGTTGTAAACACAATGGTGATCATGATCATGGAGTTTACCAATAGATGGATCTAGATCAACTCATCAAAGTACTTAAATATGGTGAATAGGATAACTGTGCATGAAATAATTTCTTTCCCTGAACAAACAATTTCTCGAATTCTATCCAAGACATAAGCCTAGTCAGATTTTTCCAAAACGAGTGTTGAATTCCAATCAAGGCAGTCACTTCCTACTCTTCAAAATCAACCTCTCACATCCTTTTCCATGAAATCCTATATTTATTGAGGAACATTGTTTAAGTTAATGCTTGTATTTCACATACTTATACAGCCTAAACAATTGTAGTCATTAAAAATTACAAACAGCAATATAAAAGTAAGAGAAGGCAAACCCGCTCTTCATCATTACCTTCTTTGCTTGGTGATCAAATGTTACTAAACCAATTGATTTTTTTTCTCTAGGAGAGTTAATTAATGAATCTGCCTGCAATTGATTGCATCGATATATAAGTTCTAGTTATTCCACTGAAAAAGGCTAAGATTACGGCATATTTTATTCTATTGAGCGAATCATCTACTAAATTGGAACACTAGACCAATCGTGTCCGGTGGTCGAGCATTTCAGAGCATGACTTTTACAATTCAAGGCAACTGCAGTGATAGACAAATCCTTCAACAATAGCACGTGACAATGCTTGATACATCTCACTTCATCGCTCTCCCAAAGAGGTATTATCTTCAAGGAAACAAAAGAATACTAGTAGTTTTATACAATGTTTGAAAAACCAGTTTGATCGGATGTACCGGTCTGCTGTCGGACAGCTTCGTACCCTGTCCAGAAACTGGATGTACTGCCCTCAACTCTGCTCCATTCTTTTGACTCTGCCCGCCTCCACTCCGCTTGGACCAAGAGCTTCGCCTCTGCCTACTTCTACTCCATCCGCTTGGAGCTTCGCCTCTGTCCAGTGAGCTTTGCTTCGCCCGCCTAGCTTCACTCCACATGCCTAGCTTTGCTCTACCTGCTTCCACTCAATCCACTAGCTTCCACACGCATAAACTGCTCTGCATCTGTTAGTGTCGGACCAGTTTTGAAAACCCTGATTTTATAGTTTTTGTTATTTAGCTTTATCACATCAACAAAAATAAAAAATAGAACTAGGAAATCCTAAATACTAGAATTGGAATGTTAGAAAGAAAAAAAAAAAGAAAATCACTCTCACTATTCAAAATGATACTTCAACCACTCGAAGTGATGTTAATACCACAATGAACAAAGCGGATACATTAACAAGAAGTCATAGTAATTTATGTAGGCAAGTTATGCAAGGTCAACAATTTGAGTGATATTTATCTCTCTGTAGTTGAATCTTACACAAGAATCTTCCCTAAACTTAGGGATGTCCGGAGGCATGAAGAGAAAATAGCAGCAATCAATAAAAGTGTGTGACTATTTGACTAGGCAAAACCATGAAGTTAAAGATGATTTAAGAGATACCACAGGATGAGTCACTGAATACTTGAAAGTACACTAGTATTTATCAATATGAAATATACAGATAAGGTTAGCAAGACAGTAATTGATAGGGCAATTGCATAAATGTAATTTTTCACCTTTACACTTGATAGGCACAATTTTAGAGTTAAACCACACCTGTCATCCATGAGTTGCTTGAGTTGTGATGTGGGGTGGGGACATAAAATATGGAATAGCATGAAATTAAAATCTAAGGAAAACAAACATGCTAGCATGCAAGAACTAATGTGTTTTCAAAAAAAAATATGTTTTGGTATTTTATGATAAAAACCGAAATTAATATACATGCAAAAAGCAACTACACTACAAAATAAACTACTCTAACATGCTATTATAAAACAAATTAAAACTAGACATGTGGTTAACGAATCTAAGGCTAAGCATGCAATTCTAAAACTACTTTAAACTATGAATTGAAAAACTAGAAGAGATACTCATAGTGCGGTCCTTGAGAATAGAAAGACCGTGACTTCTTGTTCTTCACCGATCCTACTCTCATGAAAGGTGACGGTTACACATAGGACATCACAGCAAGCTACACATGCGTGGGTGAATTTTAAAAGTAAGTTAAATGTCTAACAACAAACGGGTCAAGAGGGGAGTTAAGCTCCCAAATTCTCTTGTTAATAGGAGTTTAGACTATGTAATATTTTAAGAGGGGTGGAAGAAGAGATCTTGCACCATAATGAATCCTCCATGCTCTTGCGCCATCCTCCTACAAGACACACATAAGGTGTAGTAAGATTGTTCTTGAAGAGGGGAGAATGAAACAACACAAAGAGTTAGAAAGACTTAGCTTGTCAATGAGTTCTCTTCAACTTGTGCCATTTCTTAAGTGCTTCTAGGTAGATGGACTACTTGCGCAACTTGTTGGTTGAAGAGGTTGAACTTGTGCCAAGTGCTAATGATGAAGAACTTGATAGAGAGGTTAGCAAAGGGAACCTTGGCCCTTGGGAAGAAGTGAAGATAGGTGACACAAGCACCTCCGAGGAGAAGAGGATAGGGAAGGGGCGACACAAGCACCCAAGGTTTCCTAGGAAACTATTCGACATTTCATTATTCAATAGCTAATTCTTACATGCGAGATTACAAGTTTTGTAGGCATTTGCTCAACGTTTACAAACGAGCAAAATAAGAAAAAAATTTGAGGCCTTCAATGACATGGAGTTGGCACTTGCAATCTTTCCAAATCTTGACCAAGGGTTATGGAAATATTTTGAATTTTGAAGGCTTGGTCGGCTTGAATAATGAGGGAGGAGCTTTGTGGCGTTGGCTATTTCCTTTTTGGCTTTGATGAGTTTTGGAATTGCTTTGGGTGAATTCTTCTATGCTTGGGCGAATTCCTTTGAGATCTTTCCATCCTTGGGTGGTGCTTGAATTACTTCCTCTTTGGCTTGGACAAATATGGAATCCTTTTGGTGGCTTTGGCGCATTCTCCTTTGCTTGGGCGAAAATTGCATTGAAGAGCTTCCTTAATTGGCTTCATGAGGTGGCAAACTCCTTTGGTGGCGATTTCTTCTTCCTTGATTTGAGGCTTGAATAATGGATCTTGATTAATTCTTCAGTGATGTGCACATATGAATTGTGGTGGTTGAAATCTTCCTTGATTGATGAGATCATGAGACATATAAATAAGGAAAGGTGAGATGAAGTGCTTCATCTCAAGTCTTCACTTTGAACTTGGCTTTGAAGTGTCATAATTGGAGCTAGCTTAGTTGACTGAGCTTTGAGCTTGTCCACAAGACTTGTAAATGCCATTACACTACTCCTACTATGATGAAACATGATGCCATGCACTAATTCTACTATGATGGAACATAATTTCATTAAAGAAAAATTACAAAACAAAGTACAAAACTTATCAAATGTAGCTACATGATGCATGCAATGCAAAGGTGCCTTAGGATACCCATAGACTAGGGTAGCCTTAAGCTCCAATTATATTTTCTTGGGTCATGGTCTCTACCCCCATCAATTTGATAGTCTAAACTCCTGTTAATGGAGTAGTGTAATGGCATTGATGTCATGACCCAAGAAAATATAAATGGAGCTTAAGGCTACCCTAGTCTATGGGTACCCTAAGGCACCTTTGCATTGCATGCATCATGTAGCTACATTTGGTAAGTTTTGTACTTTGTTTTGTAATTTTTCTTTAATGAAATTATGTTCCATCATAGTAGAATTAGTGCATGGCATCATGTTTCATCATAGTAGGAGTAGTGTAATGGCATTTACAAGTCTTGTGGACAAGCTCAAGGCTAGCTCAAAGCTCACTCAACTAAGCTAGCTCCAATTATGGCAAGCCACTTCAAAGCCAAGTTCAAAGTGAAGACTTGAGATGAAGCACTTCATCTCACCTTTCTTATTTATATGTCTCATCAATCAAGGAAGATTTCAGCCACCACAATTCATATGCGCACATCATTGAAGAATTAATCAAGATCCAATATTCAAGCCTCAAATCAAGGAAGAAGAAATCGCCACCAAAGGAGTTTGCCACCTCATGAAGCCAATTAAGGAAGCTCTTCAATGCAATTTTCACCCAAGCAAAGGAGAATGCGCCAAAGCCACCAAAAGGATTCCATATTTGTCCAAGCCAAAGAGGAAGTAATTCAAGCACCACCCAAGGATGGAATGATCTCAAAGGAATTCGCCCAAGCATAGAAGAATTCGCCCAAAACAATTCCAAAACTCATCAAAGCCAAAAAGGAAATAGCCAACGCCACAAAGCTCCTCCCTCATTATTCAAGCCGACCAAGTCTTCAAAATTCAAAATATTTCCATAACCCTTGGTCAAGATTTGGAAAGATTGCAAGCGCCAACTCCATGTCATTGAAGGCCTCAAATTTCTTTCTTATTTTGCTCTTTTGTAAACATTGAGCAAATGCCTACAAAACTTGTAATCTCGCATGTAAGAATTAGCTATTGAATAATGAAATGTCGAATAGTTTCCTAGGAAACCTTGGGTGCTTGTGTCGCCCCTTCCCTATCCCCTTCTCCTCTGAGGTGCTTGTGTCACCTATCTTCACTTCTTCCCAAGGGCCAAGGTTCCCTTTGCTAACCTCTCTATCAAGTTCTTCATCATCAGCACTTGGCGCAAGTCCAACCTCTTCAACCAACAAGTTGCGCAAGTAGTCCATCTACCTAGAAGCACTTAAGAAATGGCACAAGTTGAAGAGAACTCATTGACAAGCTAAGTCTTTCTAACTCTTTGTGTTGTTTCATTCTCCCCTCTTCAAGAACAATCTTACTACACCTTATGTGTGTCTTGTAGGAGGATGGCGCAAGAGCATGGAGGACTCATCATGGTGCAAGATCTCTTCTTCCACCCCTCTTAAAATATTAGATAGTCTGAACTCCTGTTAACAAGAGAATTTGGGAGCTTAACTCCCCTCTTAACCCGTTTGTTGTTGGACATTTAACTTACTTTTAAAATTCACCCACGCATGTGTGGCTTGTTGTGATATCCTGTGTGTAACCGTCACCTTCCATCAGAGTAGGACCAGTGAAAAATGGGAAGTCACGGTCTTTCTATTCTCAAGGACTGCACTATGAGTATCTCTTCTAGTTTTTCAATTCATAGTTTAAAGTAGTCTTAGAATTGCATGCTTAGCCTTAGATTCGTTAACCACATGTCTAGTTTTAATTTGTTTTATAATAGCATGTTAGAGTAGTTTATTTTGTAGTGTAGTTGCTTTTTGCATGCATATTAATTTCGGTTTTTATCATAAAATACCAAAACATATTTTTTTTTTGAAAACACATAAGTTCTTGCATGCTAGCATGTTTGTTTTCCTTAGATTTTAATTTTCATGCTATTCCATCTTTCATGTTCCCACCCCACATCAAGTTGGTTAAACCTTTTGCCCGTGACAGGAAGGGTCTTAAACCTGTCCAAATAGAGAATTACATTGTTAGGATATTCTGTAACATTATATTCATGAATGTCATACATCATCGCTGCTGACTACTTGAAAGTACACTAGTATTTATCAATATGAAATATACAGATAAGGTTAGCAAGACAGTAATTGATAGGGCAATTGCATAAATGTAATTTTCCACCTTTACACTTGATAGGCACAATTTTAGAGTTAAACCACACCGTCATCCATGAGTTGCTTGAGTTGGTTAAACCTTTTGCCCGCATCAGGAAGGGTCTTAAACCTGTCCAAATTGAGAATTACACTGTTAGGATATTCTGTAACATTATATTCATGAATGTCATACATCATCCCTGCCGACCTTGATCCATCTATGGTCAATCACATGCATGAGAACACTCATGTCTTCAAATACAATAGTAAGTCTATTCAACTGATTCGTTTAAAAGCTAGCAGGTCAAATAGCAAGAACAATATTAGAAGATAATGCCATCACAACCAAGTAATGTGTTCATATTTAACAAAAGCAGAATTTAGGAAAATAATGTCAGATTAGAGCTTTTTTAAAAAAAATTTCCATGCTGTAATTCTCGATAAGCTAATTAATGACGTATTGCTTTGAGGAACAATTCAATATGCTATTGATAATCATGTTGTTAATAAAATCACTATCAAGAATACATCAAAAAATAGAAAACCTATATGTTCTGCCCAGTACAGGCAAATGTACGGACCAATCTGATAACAAACAGCCACTACAAACTGGGTCTGCATGTTGGAAACCTAGTGCTAGTTTGTACCAATACAAACCAAAGTGATATTGATAATCATGTTGCTAATAAAATCACTATCAAGAATAGATCAAAAATTAGAAAACCGATATGGTCTGTCCAATACAGGCAAATGCACGGACCAATCTGATAACACACAGCCACTACAAACTGGGTCTGCATGTTGGAAACATAGTACCAGTTTGTACCAATACAAACCAATAGGATGTTGATAATCATGTTGTTAATAAAATCACTATCAAGAATAGATAAAAATTAGAAAACTGATATGTTCAGCCCAATACAGGCAAATGTACAGACCAATCTGATAATACAACCACTGCAAACTAGGTCTACACGTTGGAAACATAGTACTAGTTTGTACCAATACAAACCAAACAGATATTGATACAGTACCCGCACTGATACTATGTTCAACAACTAGGAATCTATTAGTTAGAGCTTTTCACTATTGCAAACAACTAACTTTCATTCTTTTTTTTTTTCAAGGGCAAGTAATTGATGAAGGTGAGACTCAACCTCAAGACCTCATTGTAGCCATTTGTAACTTGATTTTTGAGGGAGAATAGGGTTTTTTCTCCATATATAAACTCCTATACACTTCATTTTTCACACAATATTCTCAAACATTCTCATGTATTTAGACAATTGATATTCATTCTGAATTTAGTAAGAGTTCCTAGCAAGAAGGATACATTAGTCTTACTTTTGAATTAGTTCGCCTCTCCCTTTGAATTCAATCTCACATGTCTTAGAAACATGAAAATTAAAATTAATTATTGTTGTGATGTTAACAAATTAAAGTTGAATGAAACTATGAAAGTACACATGAGTTCAATTTTGATTTCTTACCTTGTTAGTCTATTGGGCTTGATTTTGAATTGATCCTGCCCTTTAGTTTGTTCTCATATATCTTTGAAATCTTAAAAAAAAAATGAAATTAGTCATTATTGTGCTGTCAAATTATATTTGATTTAAAGTATAAATAAATTAAGTTGTGATCTATTATCTTGCTAGTAGAAACTTATTTACGGAAGCAGTTGGAAGTTTAAGATAACATTTAATGCTTTAGGAATACCATTAGGAGACATTTTGATTCAAGAGAATCACGTGATAGCCTTCGTTAGCAAAAAAATCAATGAAGCACATAGCTACTTCATGTATGATAAAGAGTTTTACATTCTTGCTCACCTAAGTTATATTCAATTTCATAAGAGAGGGTGTCAAGCATGCTAGAGTTTCTTCAAGAATGCACTTTTGTCTATAAACAACTGTCCTAGTAGTGAAAATAAATTTATTAATGTGTTGAGTAAAATTGTTAACCCTTTTGTGTGATAATTTGTAATTAATATGATCGTCCTTAATAAAAGGATTAAGGGGTCATCCTTTGTATTGTTTCTAGTGCCTTAAAAAATGTATTGGGTCAAGATAGGACTGCAACATTGGTACGGACCAAGATTTTAAACTTTATTTTGGCAAATGTAAATTGCATAATGTTATTCAATGTTTTAAAAACTAGTTTTTACTAGGCAGTATGGCTGGTTTGTACCATAACATGGACCATGATGATCAAAACATGGACCATGATGATCCGAGTGGAGTGGAGCAAAACAAGGAGGAGGAAGAGGAGGTGTGCAAGCTTCCACCAAGAGCAGAAGTTGCAATAGAGAGTGGTAGAGGAAGGAGGAGGAGGAGGAGGAGGAGGAGGAAGAGGCCTTCCTCTTATGTTTTCATCATATATTATTCAAGACCTTAAAATTTCAAAGTACTACTATAGTAATATCACATGTTATAAAAGATTTTACATATTAACACGGATTTAATTCTCATACATAATTATTTGTCAACGTATTATAAAAAAACTATGTTTTAAGGGTATTTCATAAGGCATTTTATGTACATGTTAAACATATAGGAATTGTTACTTTTAATGCTATTTGATCTAGTGGGAGTGCATATTATGTTTGGTATGTTGATATTGTACTTAATGTCATTATATTAATCATAGTTTTTATTTTCTATTGTTTACTCTGCTCTTCGATCATATTTGGTTAAGGTTAGACCAGTTAAAAATAAGGATACAAAAATTGATCCATACCAAACAATACAGTTGGTTTTTACAGGTCCAAGCTGATTCACAGACCAAGGTGCTACCATTGTAGTAAAGTGGAGCATTGATGTAGTAAAGTAGAGCATTGATGCAGACAAAATGACTAGTTTCAAGATTATGATCATGACCAAAATCATAGTTTACCATGATTCCTTTTGTGGAGATCATGCATCAAGATTACGGCCATGATTAAAATCACAATATGCCTGTGATTCCTTATACAGAGATCGTGTATTAAGATTACGACCATGATCAAAATCATGGCCTACCTATGATTCCTGTTGTGGGGATCGTGCACCGAAATTACGGCCGTGACCAAAATCATGAAACCTATGGAGTTTTCACCGATATAGACTGAAGTCAATCATGGTCGTGACAAAAATCATGGCCCGGCCCTAACGCCTAATTATGGCGATGGCAAAAATCATGACCTGCCCGTGAAATGTTTAAAAGCACCGCTCGATTCTGCTTGAGAAGATTATGGCTGTGATAAAAATCATGGCCGAGCTCTTAACACCAAATTACGGCCCTAATGGAAATCATGACCTGCCCATGAAATCTTCAGTGGCTCATCTTAGTTTGCTCAAAAAGATCATGGTCTGGCCATGAAATCATCGGCACTATAAACAAAGTCAAAATCAGTGGGTTTACAAGGTTCCTAGTGCATGAGCTGACTACTGGACAAGTTTATAGCGCATGAGCCCATCTGGCGTGGAAAGAAAGTTAATTGGCCCAGCTAGTAGCAGTCACCAACTCAGTCAAGAAAGAATCTTAGTTTCTACTTTAAATTTGTCTCTGTCCTTAGTCAAAGTAGTTGGAATGTTTTTAACTTTTAATTGTAACAACTAGTCATGTAATGTGTGTGAGTTTTCCTTGAGATATGTGTGATTTCCTCCCCTTGAACTTATAAAAGGGGACGACTATGTAGTTTGTAGATAACTTATGAATGAAGTGAAGACACATCTCGTTGTTTTGGTAACTTAGTTATTGCATTCCTTTCCTTTCGGGGCTATGTTATTCACGCTCTTTCCTTCTTCCATCTAATCTCTCAAGAGTTGTGTTATCCATGCTCTTTCTACACTTCTCTTGAAATTGACACACTAGTTCAATAAGAGATTTCTTCGTCTTTGGTTGTTTGGCTCAGGACTATAGACGCACCAATATTTCGCTACATCATGGAGTGCCTAAATAATGCGCTTAGCTGAAATTGACCCTTCTACCTAGTTAGTTGTTAATTTTCTATAGTTGGGTTTCATGATTGGCGTATTTATCCTTCCGTTGCTCAAATATGTATTTCAATTGTGATTTCAACATGCTTTCCCGAAAGGATTTCTATTGTGCACACTTTTGACTTCACTCATCTACAAACTCTCTATAGTTTTTAAATTGTGCATCAGTTACCCAAACCTAGAGTCAGTTTTAGGATTTTCCCTCCCACATGCCCGCTGAGTCAATTTTGTATCAAAGGGTTCGGTGAGTAACTCTTGTCTATTCACGTTGATCCCCAAAAGCTTGGATTGGTATGATACCAGTCCATATAGGATGGAACTAGATGGAACCAACGCAACATATTGTAGAAGAAACAAAGGAAGAGGAAGAAGAGGAGAGGAGAGGAAAAAAAAGAGGGAGGAAGAAGAAGAACAGGAGAAAAGAAAGAACTAACTGCAGTGAAGCAGTGGAAGGAGATAGAGGTTTTGCTCCTCTCCCCTCCTCTTCCCCTCCACTCCTCTTCTTCTCCACTTGCTACATCGTGGCGAGTGCTACAGAGGCACGGAGTGAACGGAAGCTCCTGTTCTCCTCTTCTTCTTCTCCACTTGCTCCACTCCTCTGCAAAGCTCGCCTGTTCCACCTGATTTTTTTCATGGTCCGGAACTGAACCATACTTGAACCAGTATGGGAATTTATTGTTTGGACCAGTTTCTTGATCCTTGCATACATCTTTATACATATGTGTGTTTAAGACCTTACAAAAGTGTTTTGATTTATTTACAGGTCTATATCATCTAAAATAAAAATAAAAAGTACGGGGAATTAAATATTTTGTGGTCTAATTAACCGGTTAATAATAGGCTAATTAATAATTATACCTATTAAGTTTATTTTTTTAATTAGGGTGTGGTCTCTTAGGGGGCATCAAGAAATATTTTTTTAGTAATGTTATTAGAGAAATACAACATAATCATTGTGAATTACACTTCTCTTTGCCCTTGTGGATCTTCTTAAAGGCACTAGTTCATCTTGAGTTTGAGTTTATTGAGTTTGAACCTCATGTTTTTGATGAAAAATAGATTAAGGAACAGTAGTTTGATGATCATGATTAGTAGGAAGCTCAACATTGTCATGTATCTGAATCGATTATTGTTGAATCATATTAGGAATAAAAACTTGATCACGATTAATAGAAACCACAAGAAAAAGGATATTACATGATTCCTCATAAAAGACAAAGTTATTACTCTTTTCTTCCCCCCAAATTCAACATCCTCAAAAAACCTAGTGTTTCCTGTCTAAAAGAATTTTTTTTCATAAAATTTAAACCCCTATCATTTTTCAGTGTCATACAAAATAACTAGTACCAGTTCTTACTTCTTGCATTTAATTTCTTTTCATTTGGCTTACATGGTCTTGTTTAGTTGGACAACCTCAAACATGTAAATGGTTTAAGACATGTTTCTTACCCGGCCACAAATTATAAAGGTTTTTTTTTTGTAGCTTTTGTAGGAACTCTATTGAATATGTATATTACGATCTAATGTTGTGGCAAAGTAATATAATAAATCATACTTCATACCATCCTATTAAAGATTCTATTCCGTCTTTCTGCTACACCATTCATGTTTGGTGACCTAGCATGTTGTATCGAGAAATAATTCCACAATCATTTAGAAATCGAGCAAATAAACATAAGCATTGTTTGCTTGATTCATCATACCTTCTGCAGTATTCACCATCATGATCGGATCTTATGTCCTTAATAGTTTTTCCAAATTAGTTTTCAATTTTGACCTTAAATAACTTGAAAATATTTAATGTTTGTAACTTCTTATTAATTAAGTAAAGGTGGTCATATCGAGAGTAATCATCTTTGAATGTGATAAAATATTATTGGCCATTCCAACAAGGTGTAGGAAATGACCCACAACTATTTGTATATATCAATTTTAAGATATTCTTAGTTCTCTCTATCTCCTATTTTTTTCTTGATTGCAATTTTGCCCTTTATGCACTCAACAATATTATATTTGATTCAATGAGTTTTCCATGAATCCCTCCAATTCTCTTATTATAGATATGACCCAAACATTTATATCATAAAGGAAAGAGTTTTTGATTAATAATTTACATATAGTCCTTTGATTTTAATATTATGAAATTCATTGAATAAATTTACTATATCAAGTAAATAAAGGTTGTCAAGATCAAATAAATTACTAGTTCCAACAAGCATAGAATTAAAATAGACACTATATTTTGTATTTCCAAATGAACAAATAAATCTTTCCTTGTCCATAAGAGAAACCATATCAATTTTCATCTAAAAGATGGTACCCTAAATATGTTTTTCAATTCTAAATAGAAAAAATGTCTCTATACCTAAAACTTCTGCCAAATTTCCAACTCCAAATAAATGAATTTCTCATCATTGCTAGGCCTTCAACAGTTCACTCGGTTGGCAAGCTACAATAAAAATTCTCAGTCTGCACCCAAGAAGCTGGGGACCAAACGACATGGATTCTCAAAAATAACGGGCCGCGCCCGCAGAAGCTACTGACCCACAGCTCCAAACGCACCCTATATCTGGGTACTGAAACCAAATTAAATTCAATATTAATAAGAGCAAAAGACATACCTTCTTTACTCGCTAAGCATGATTTTAGTTCAATCTTTCTGCATTTGAGAATAATCTTTCTAAAAAAAAAATTTCCCTTATGTCCCTTGGACATATCCTTATGCTTCTTTTGCGGTTATGTCACTGTAATTTCTTAGTCTTTCCTCTTTTTTCTACATCCCAAAGAAGTATGCCAAATAAGTACTTTCATTTTTATTTAATCTCATCTTTGCTTCGTGAGAGAGAAGCTCATTTATTGTCCATTTATCCTTTTGACGATTATAACTCACCTCAAACTGATCAAATTATGAAGAAAGAGAAATAGATACTAAATAAATTAGCAAGTCTTTCAAAAGCTCTATTTTTATTGTCTTTAGCTTTCTTGAAAGATTAAACATTTCAAATATGTTCTCTTTGGTGCTCCCATTACCCTTGGAGACAAGCTTTCTTAAGGCTACACTTGTCTCCGCCTTATCGCTTATCAAGGAATCTTTTTAGCATAAGTTACCTCAAACATAGTATCCAAAGCATATCTGGGATAGCATTCTTCATTATTATCAGACTAATATGGTTAGATCGGTCCCACCTCTTAAAAAGCCTTTGAACCGCATGAGAGCTTTAATCTGTAAAAGGTGTCAGACATGGCTCTCTCAATGCAATGTCTAGATCTATACATCCCAATACCATAGTCAATTTATTTTTCCAAGTCTCAATGTCGCTACCATTAAGAATTGAAGCATTAGCAATATCAACTGCAAAGAGAACAATTTATAAAACATAATAAGCTCATATATATATATATATATATATATATATATATATATATATATAGATACATACATACATATTAAAATTAGTGAATATTTATATAAATAACAAAATCCCATCTTAGGATAATTAGAGTGATATCAATTGTAGTATTTGGACTAGGGTTCAAAGTATCAATCTAACTGGTTGTATTGGTCAGCAATTAGACCGGTATGTACTGCATAATGGACCAAAACTGGTCTATACCGGTGGAATTGGGCGGGGCAGCGGGCAGAGCAGTGGAAAAAGAGAACACAGAAGAGGAGGAAGAAAAACAAGAGGAAGAGAGAAGAAGGAAAGGAAGAAGAAAAGAAAGAAGATGAGAGTCCGCCCAATGCATTCGCCGCACCGGCGTCCACCCATTGCGCTCTGCACTAGCATCTTCCCGCTGCGTCCGCTATGCTAGTGTCCGCTATGCTAGTGTCCAGTGTCCACTGCTTCTTCCTCTCTTTCTTCTTCCTTTCCTTCTCCTTTCTCTTCCTCTTCCGTTGCATCTCAATTCTACTGCTTGGTCCAGTCCGAACCACCGCCAGATCAATACAAAAAACTGACCGGTTCAAATTGATTCCTTAAACCTTAATTTGGATAATTTCGGAAAGAGAATCGATTCATAATTTGTTCTCTTTGTATGGTAATAAAGTATTAATGATAAAATCCAGTGAAGTGCTTATCCTTCTTTGGGACTGATTAAGCACTCATAGCATACACCAAACAATCATCACACACATTACCATATGTGCATGTAATTTATTTGCCAAACAATAAGCATTTGGATCAACAAGTCAACCACATAATGAAGAAACACACACCTTCAACTTAATATTCCACAATCAAAAGTTTTTCATATCAGAGGTCAATTTGGTGGCTATACTATTGCAATCAACTAAAATTGAGAATTAAATATACTTAATTTTAGAGTTGTCTATAATTAATCATTAATCATAAGTAGATAAAAGTTATGATATACAGATGTCTATGAATTGAGCATAATTGATCCATATAAGTAAAACATAACAAACAAAATTATGATTTTATTCCTGTTAAATTTAGATAATTTAATTGTTAATAGGTTGGCCTATATCCTTTTTGCTTCACTATATATTTGTATCTATACCTGGTTTATTTGTACAGAATTCAACTTGGTATCAAAGCAGCAAAACCCTACTTGGCGCCTTACGCCTCGGTCTTTTTCTTCATTGCGCCACCACCGACTTTCTTCCTGTTGCTACACTCTTCAGGAGTCGCGAGTGACGAGACCTGCTTGCCTTACCCTTCTCGGTAGAGCAAAGGGTTGGTGCACTCTTCAGCAACAACAAGTGACGAGGCTAGCAAAGGGGTTGGTGCACTCTTCAATCGAGTCAAAGTAATAAGAGTTTAAGTCCATTATGATTAGTACATTCTAGTGTTATCGAATAGCGGCGGCTATGGCGCTATTCGAGAGCGAAAATAGTGGAGTCTGCGATGAAATTGATGTTGTGTTGTGGAAAATGTGATTTCGGCCATTGCAGACGCGTCAAAGAAGGCGGTGGGTGTTTGTGAAGCAGCAATGGCGGAAGACGAGAAGTAGGCGAAGGCTCAGCGTCAGTAGAGGCATTGGCGTTAGCAGAGGCAGAAGGTGTTGACATCAGCATCAGCGTTAGTAGAGGCGGAAGGCGTCGGCGCCGGTATCGGTGTCAGCAGAGGCGGAAGCATGAAGGGAAGAGAGGCAAAGCTAGCGCAAGGCGCTGATAGAGGCAGATGTCGTCGGCTGGCTAGGCGGAAGGCGTCAGCTGCCTAGGCGGATGCATGGAGTCGTGGACGAACACTCCTCGCAGACAAACGGGAGCGTAGAATCGTGGACACGATGGATGAGTCAGCGAACACGTGGAGTCCGCTAACACGAGAGATGAAGCATCAGTGCGTCATGAAGTTGAATAGGTATGTATAGAAGAAAAATAAACCGTGATGTCTTTGCCTCGTTTGGAAAAAGTGGTGCAATGTTCATTTTACCTACGCCTGTGCCTTCGCCTCGCATAGAATTTTTCAGCCATCTGCCATCTGCTCATCAGTGTTTACATCCGGAAATTTTTTGGTTACTGTTATCTCCTAGATTATTTTTTGGTTACTGGTCACTTTATCACCGCCTTAATCTCCTGAATTATTTTTAGCTTCCTACAAGTCTCTATTAAGGTAACAACTCCTTCGATCTTTTTCTTTTTTCACTTGTATAATTAATTCATCATTCATATTCTATATTCTCCATTCCAACCATACCCTAATTTTTCTTTCAAATAATTTTTTTCTAGTATGGCATGTGAAGAATCTTTAAATCATTCAAAAGTTGGTGCTAAACCTGATCCCGGTTGGAAATATTGTAAACCAGCACAAGGAAATGACACAAATATTTGCATTTGTAATTTTTGTGGGAAAATCACAAAGAGAGGAATTACTAGAGCCAAAGAACACTTGATGGGAATAAAGGGTAATGTTGCAGCATTTCAAAGGGATATTTGAAGGAAAAGAAGAAGCAAGATAGTGAAGCATTTCAAAGGGAAAGGATACATAATGATATTGATGAATTTAATGACATTGATGAAGAAGAACATGCACGGAATGAAGGGTTTAGAGAAATAGGGTCTCATAATGCAAATAGAACGAAGGGTGCTTCTAAGGGCCCTATTTCTCTCTATTTTGCTAAACTTGAAACTCCAATTGAGCAAAAGAAAAAAAAATTGAGTAAGGCAAACATAAGGGAGACATGTGACAAGAAGGCTACTACAAGAGTTCATCAATATATAGCTTGATTTTGGTATCAAGCTGGCTTATCCTTCAACATGATTAAATTACAAAGCTTTCAAGACATGCTCACAGCTATTTGAAGCTATGGACCAAATTTAAAGCCTCCATCTTATCATGATATAAGAGTTCTACTTCTCAATAAAGAGTTAGTGTACACTGAAGATTTGTTAAAGGGCCAGAAGGAACATTGGGGTAGATTTGGATGTTTTATTATGTCTAATACATGGATAGATAGAAAGTAAAGATCCATAGTTAACTTCTTAGTGAATTATCCTACCGGCACAATATTTATTAAATCTATTGATGTATCAGATATTGTGAAGACAGGTCAAAAAATATTTACATTGCTTGACTCTATTATTATAGATGAGATTGGAGAAGAAAAGATTGTTCAAGTCATTACAGATAATAGAAGCAACTATGTTCTTGCAGGTAAATTAGTAGAAGAAAAAAGACCACATTTGTATTGAACCCCGCAAAACCCATTGCATCGATTTCATGTTTGAAGACATTGGAAAGTTGCACCTAATAAAGATGACAATTCGAAACACAATATCACTTGTTGGCTTCATTTATAGCTATTCAAGTACTTTAAGCTTATTGAGATATTTTACAAATAAGAGAGAATTGGTGAGACATGCAATTACACAATTTGCTATATCCTTCCTCACATTGGAAAGAATTCAAAAGGAAAAAGCAAATCTTAGAAAAATATTTGTGTCAAATAATTGGGCAAATAACAAAATATCCAAGAAGGCTAAAGAGAGGAAAGCAACAAGATTATACTAATGCCAATTTTTTGGAATAATGTAGTGTACACGCTTAAGATGATGGATCCTTTAGTGGGAGTGCTTCGCCTCGTAGATAGTAAGAAAAAACCAGTCATGGGTTATATTTATGAGGCAATGGAGAAGGCTAAGAAAGCTATTATGAGATATTTTGAGAACAATGAAAATAAATACAATGATGTTTTTGAAATCATTGATCATAGGTGGACTTGCCAACTTCATTACTCATTATATGCTGCTGGTCACTTACTAAACCCAGAATTTTTCTATAATAATCCCTCAATGAATTTGATTTTGAGATAACTAATGGATTGTATGCATGTATTGAGAGGTTGATTTCAACTTCAGAAATGAAACAAAAGATTCTTAAGGAGCTGCCTATTTATAAAACAACTGGTGATATGTTTGAAACAAATTTGCAGTTTCACAAAGGAACACACTTGCACCAAGCGAGAAATTTTATAAAAATTCTAAAATCTAAATTTCAAATTTTGCTATATATATTATTAAATAATAAAATATTTTTGGCTTTTTAGCACAATGGTGGCGAATGTATAGATTGTTCTCTCCAAATTTACAACAACTCGCCATAAGGATCTTGAGCTTGACATGTAGTGCCTCAGGATGTGATCGCAACTGGAGTGTGTTTGAGTAAGTAATTTATTAAATTAATAATTTATTAGTAATTAAGAGTTTGTTACTTATAGAATTTTGTTAATTAATTTATTTAACTTATTGTTGCATATTCATTCCAAGAAAAGGAATAGACTTGGAGCATAAAAGACTACACAATTTAACGTATGTTAAATACAATCAAGCCTTGCTTAGAAGATATAATTATAGAGATGAAATTGACCCAATCTCACTCAATCATATTGACGAGTGTAATGAGTGATTACTTGGTAAGATGGATAGTGATAAAGATAATGCCGGTAATGAAAGGGTCTTTGAGGATGAAAATGATAGTGCCCTTAATTGGGATGATGTTTATAGGACTTCAGGAGTTTGAGAGCCTAGAATATCTAGGCAAAGATTTAAAAAAAGAAAGGAACCCCCTAATGTTGTTGGTGCAGCATCTAAGACAAATAAATGTTTGATATGTGTAACTCCTTCAACCAAAAAAAGGAAAAGAGATTGTGGTTGAGGTAGAAAATGATGCAATTTTTGAAGAATCAGAAAAAGAATTAGTAGACATTGATTGTGATGATTCAGTAAAAAAGTTGAAGGATATGTCTCACTATCTGAAAATATGAATAATGATTATGTTGGAGAAGAGATAAATGAGCATGAATAAATTTCTTTTTGTCTTTGTTTTGTGTTTTACTGTTTTCACTATTTTGTATTGAACTTTATTTTTATTTAGTGTTTCCATTACTATGTTTTTAAGTTTGAAAATTTAAATCAATGACTTTTATTGAATGTTGAGTTAGTAATATGTTAAATTTTTTATTCAAGGACTTTTAAATTTTATACAGCTTGTTTTAATTGTTATATAGTTTCTTTTAATTGTTATATAGCTTGTTTTAATTGCTATACAGCTTGTATTAATTATTACACAGCCTGTTTTAATTGTTATATAGCTTGTTTTAATTGTTATACAGCTTATTTTAATTGTTATACAGCTTGTATTAATTATTACACAATTTATTTTAATTGTTATATAGCTTGTTTTGATTTTTATACAGCTTGTTTTATATGTATATAATATATATTTCAACCGCTATATGATTTTTGCTATTTTCCCGCGACGCTATCCGCTATATTACATAGCAGATTTTTGGCTTGCCGCTATTTTTCGCGAACCGCTATCCATAACGCTGGTACATTCTGATATTTGGGGTGCAAGTCCTGTCATTGGTTAGGATGATCATCTGTATTTTATCAACTTTCCAAATGACATTTCTAAAATGTATAAATTTTTTTTATTAAAAACTAGGTATAAAGCTTTCTTTGTATTCTTTTTTTTTTTTGCTAAAATAAAAAATCAGTTTAATGTCACTTTAAAAGTCCTATGTACTGATAATGCTCTTGAATATACTAACTCAAATTTTTAAATTTTTTATCATTTTCATGATATTGATCATCAAACTACTTGATCATACACCTCATCACAAAATAGTGTAGCTAAGAGAAAGTACAAACATATTCTTGATGTAGCACACACCCTCATATTTCATACAAATGTACCTTTGATGAGGTGTAGATAAGAGAAAACACAGACATATTCTTGATATAACATGCACCTCATATTTCATACACATGTACCTCGATCTTTTTGGCCTGATGTTATTCTTACTGCTAATTTTTTAATTAATCGAATATCACTAACTAGTTTTTGTTGTCAAGCCCCGATAAATAACTCTATTTGCTGAGACAATTTGGCATATCCAACATGCACTACAAAAATTCATCTATAAGTTACAGAACTATTATAAGAAATCCAACATCATTAAGACTATATAATCCATGTAACAAAATCCTCATCGTAAAATTACATGATATAAAAGAGTGTGTACTACCAGTGTTTATAAGTAAGCATGCAGGACTATCAGAAACAAAAATAATACCTCTTAATACAGATTCTGAAGTTTATTGAGCCTCCTGTTCTGTCAAGGCATAAATTTGAGCTGAAGCAAAATTTTGGAGGCAAAGATTCTGAGATCGTGAGTTTTGAGAACAAGCATTATGGGGATGAGATACTGGACGGTTATTCTGATTCTGTCTACCTTGAAATCTTGCTTACTTGTACCTATTTTGCTGATACTATCCTTTTCTTTGAGGGCAATCCTTCTGCAAGTGACCCCTTACTCCACACTTATAGCATTAGACTAACTTGTTTAGGCAAAATCTTAAAATATGTCCATTTTAATCATAGTTATAACAACTCCTAGGAGGTACTGCAACACTAGATCTCATACTAGGTGATGGTGTTTGTGAAGCATAGGACCTAGTCTCCATGACTCTTAGTCTCTTGTTTCCTGGCTCAAAGTTCCTACTACTATTATGTGAAAAATGAGTATGAGTATTATGAGGCACTAGTCTCCTTGATCATACTGCCCTAACTGTATAGGTTGATTTTCTTTCTGCCGTTGAGTCAAAACTTTCCGAGAAACCTTTATACTAAGTGCAAATTCTACCCTCATAGCCTTGAGGGACTATGGTTGTCAGTTTATCTAAAATATCATCATCTAGGCCTCTATGAAAATGTTGGGTCTATCATTGTCATTAGCTAAAACCTCTGGGAATAAAGCTGCTAATTTATCAAATTCATTTGCATTAGTGGTCATTGACCTCCCAACCTACCATGTGGTAAGAAATTTTTGCCTCCGACCATCTCTAAAGGTTTTAGGGAAAAACTTATCTAAGAAAGCTTTTCTGAATTATTCCCAAGAAGTAACATTTTCTCCCAAAGCTAAATTTTTAACTTGCCACCACTCTTTAGCTTGATCTACTATGTAATAAGTGGTCATAACAACTTTGTCATTTTCTAGGCACTTTATCACCTTAAATGTTTCTTCGATTGTAACCATCCAATTTCGTGTTGTCCAAGGGTCTTCTTCTCCGGTGAAGACTCCAAACATATTCTTTCCTAGAGTTGTAAACTGTGTCCAAGCATTCTTGGACTTTGGTCGGGGCTCTTCTCTCTAAATTACTGGGGATAACATATTAACTTGCACCACATTTTCTAATACCTCAGCATGTCTAGAAAATTTTTCTTATTCTCCCACAACTGGTACCATGGGAGCAGGAGGTACAAGTGGAACATCAAGAGCAGTTGGGACAGGTGGGGCTTCATAGCCACTTCTTCTCCTGGTAGGAGCTCTCGCCCAATCTTGTGGGAACTATGCCACGACCAAATTTGAACCCCTAGCTTCAGTTATAGCTTGGGTTCTACCTCCGTGACCTCTACCACGATGACCAGAAGAACCTCTTATTCTATAAGGCATCCTAAAAAGTTAAAAGAACAAAAAGTATAAAAAGCCATATATACAATATAAGCATATAAACCAGATTATTAAACCACAAAATAGTCCTAAGTGCCTTAAACCTTAATTCTTGTAGGTTTGTAAGGATCCTAAGGTTGTGAGATTAATCCCTCATGAATTAAAGTTTAAGGCACTTAGGACTATTTTGTGATTTAATAATCTGGTTTATATGCTTATATTGTATATATATTTTTTTATTCTTTTTTTCTCTTAACTTTTTAGGATGTCTCTTAGAATAAGAGGTGGAAGGACCTCTAGTCGTTGTGGTAGAGGTCGAGGAGGTAGAACCCGAGCTACAGCTAAAGCTAGGATTTCAAATGTGGTCGTGGCACAGTTTCCACAAGATTGGGTGAGAGCTCCTACCATGAGAAAAAGTGACTATAAAGCCCCACCTGCTCTAGATGTTCCACCTGTACCTCTTGCTCCCGTGGTACTAGTTGTGGGCAAACAAGAAAAATTTTCTATACATGATAAGGTATCAGAAAGTGTGGTGCTAAGTTAATATCTTACCCCCAGTAATTCAGAGAGAAGAGCCCTAGCCTAGGTCCAAGAATGCTTGGGTGCAATTTACAGCTCTAGGAAAGGATAGGTTTGAAGTTTTCACTGGAGAAGAAGACCCTTGGACAGCACGAAATTGAATTGTTACAATCGAAGAAAAATTTAAGGTGATAAAGTGCCCAAAAAGTGACAAAGTTGTTATGGCAAGTTATTACATGGTAGATCAGGCCAAAGAGTGGTGGTAAGCTAAAAGTTTAACTTTCGGAGGAAATGTGACTTCTTGAGAACAATTCAGAAAAGCTTTCCTAGATAAGTTTTCCCAAAAACCTATAGAGATGGTCAAAGGCAGAAATTTCTTACCATATGTCAGGCTGGGATGTCAGTGACCACTTATGCAAATGAATTTGATAAATTAGCAGCTTTATTCCAAGAGGTTTTACCTAATGACGATGATATGGTCTAACATTTTCATAGAGGCCTAGATGATGATATTTTAGATAAACTGACAACCATGGTCCCTCAAGGCTATGAGGCCATAGTAGAATTTGCACCTAGTCTAGAGGTCTCTCGGGAAGTTTTGACTCAACGGCAAAAAGAGAAGCAACCTATACAGTCAGGACAGTATGATCAGAGGAGACTAGTGCTCCATAATACTCATACCCGTTTTTCATAAAATAATAGTAGGAACTTTGAGTCAGTAAACAAGAGACCAAGAGTCATGGAGACTAGGTCTTATGCTTCACAAACACCATCACCTAGTATGAGTTCTAGTGCTGCAGTACCTTCTATGAGTTATTATAGCTGCGATGAGAATGGACATATTTCAAGATTTTACCCAAACAAGTCAGTCCAATGTCATAAGTGTGGAGTAAGGGGTCACTTTCAAAAGAATTGCCCTCGAAGAGAAAGAGGGTACTAGCAAAACAAGCATTAGTCAGCAAGATTTCAAGACAGACAGAATCAGAATAACCGTCCGGTATCTCATCCTCATAATGCTCGCCCTCAAAACTCACAGTCTCATAATCTTTGCCCCCAAAATTTTTCTCCAGCTTAGGTTTATGCCTTGACAGAACAGGAGGCTCAGCAAGCTTCAGGATCAATATTAAGAGATATTATTTTTGTTTATGATAGTCCTGCATGCTTACTTATAGACACTGGCAATATACACTCTTTTATATCATATGATTTTACAATGAGGATTTTGTTACATGGATTATATAGTCTTAATTATGTTGGATTTCTTATAATAATTTGCAACTTATGAATGGATTTTTGTAGTGCATGTTGAATATGCCAAATTGTCAGTCTCGTTAAATGGAGTTAATTATTGGGGCATAACAATGATGACTAGATAGTGATATTCGATTAATTAAAAAATTAGCAATAAAAACAACATCAGGCCAAAAAGATCAAGGTACATGTGTATGAAATATGAGATATGTGCCACATCAAGAATATGTCTGTGTTTTCTCCCAGCTACACCTCATCAAAGGTACATGTGTATGAAATATGAGGGTGCGTGCCATATCAAAAATATGTCTATGTTTTCTCTCAACTACACCATTTCGTAATGAGATGTATGAACAAGTAGTTTGATAAATAATATCATGAAGATAACAAAAAATTTGAAAATTTGAGTTAGTATATTTAAGAGCATTATCAGTATAAGACTTTTAAAGTGACATTAAACTGATTTTTTTATTTTAGCAAAATAAAAATTTAAATACAGAGAAAACTTTATACTTAGTTTTTAATAAAAAACATTAACACACCTTAGAACAGTTATCTATAAAGGTGACAAAATATAGATGACCATCCTAACCAATGACAGGACTTGGACCCCAAATATCAGAATGTACCAATGTTATCGATGACGGATCATGGAAAATAGCGTAAACCAAAAATCAGCTATGTAATATATCAAATAGCGTCGCGGGCAAATAGCGAAAATCATATAGCGGATGAAATATATATTATATACATATAAAACAAGTTATATAAAAATAAAAATAAGTTGTATAGCAATTAAAACAATTTGTGTAACAATTTGTCTAACAATTAAAAGAAGTTATATAACTATTAAAACAAACGGTATAAAATTTAAAAGTCATTGAATAAAGAAAGGTAACATATTACTAACTCAACATTCAACAAAAGTCATTAATTTAAATTTTCAAACTTCAAAACATAGTAATGGAAATACTAAATAAAGACAAAAGTTCAATACAAAATATTAAAAACAGTAAAACACAAAACAAAGACAAAAAGAAATTTATTCATGCTCATTTGTCTCTTCTCCAATATAATTATTATTCTTATTTTCAGATAGTGAGGCATATCCTTCAACTTCTTTTTCTGAATCCTCAAAATCAATGTCTTCTAATTCTTTTTCTGATTCTTCAAAAACTGCATCATCTTCTACCTCAACTACAATCTCTTTTCCTTTTTTGGTCAAAGGTATTACACATACCAAACCTTTATTTGTCTTAGGTGTTGCACCAACAACACTAGGGGGTCTCTTTCTTTTTTTAAAATGTTTACCTAGATGTTCTAGGCTCTCTAACTCCTGAAGCCCTATAAACATCATCCCAATTAAAGGCATTATCAGTTTCATCCTTAAAGACCCTTTTATTACCAGCATCATCTTCATTACTATTCATCTTCCCAAGTAACCACTCATTGCACTCGTCAATATCATTGAGTGAGATTGGCTCAATTTCATCTCTATAATTATATCTTCTGAGCAAGGCTTGATTGTATTTAACATACATTAAATTGTTTAGTCTTTTATGCTTAAATCTATTCCTTTTCTTGGAATGAATTTGTAATAACAAGTTAAATAAATTAATTAACAAAATTCTATAAGTGACAAACTCTTAATTATAAATAAATTATTAATTTAATAAATTACTTGCTTAAACACACTTTAGTTGCGTTCACATCTTGAGACACTACATGTCAAGCTCAAGATCCTTATGGCAAGTTGTTGTAAATTTGGAGTTGAGAATCCATACATTCGCCACTATTGTGCTAAAAAATAAAAATATTTTATTATTCAATAATATATATGACAAAATTTAAATTTTAGAATTTAGAAATTTTCATAAATTTCTCACCTGGTGCAATCATGTTCCTTTTGAAACTGCAAATTTGTTTTCAAACATACCACCAGCTGTTTTATAAATGGGCAACTCCTTAAGAATCTTTTGTTTCATCTCTGAAGTAGGAATCAACCTTTCAATACATGCATACAACCCATTAGTCACCTCAAAATCAAATTTAATTGAGAGATTATTATAGAAAAATTCTTGATTTAGAAAGTGACCGGCAACATGTAATGGGCGATAAAGTTGGCAAGTCCACCCATGATCAATGATTTCAAAAACATCCTTGTCTTTGTTTTCATTGTTCTCAAAAGATCCCATAATAGCTTCCTTAACATTCTCTATTGCCTCATAAATATAACTCATGACTAGTTTTTCTCACTATCTACGAGGCGAAGCACACGCACTAGAGGAGTCATCACCTTAAGCGTATATACTACATTATTCCAAAAAATTGGCATTAGCACAATTCTTGTTGCTTTCCTGCCTTTAGTCTCCTTGGATAATTTGTTATTTGTCCAATCATCGACAAATATTTTTATAAGATTTGCTTTTTCCTTGTGAATTATTTCCAATATGAGGAAGGATGTAGCAAATCTAGTAATTGCATGTCTCACCAATTCTCTTTTGTCGGTAAAATACCTCAATAAGCTTAAAATACTTGAATGGCTATAAATGAAGCCAATAAGACAATGGACACTGTCATTCTCCTCCTCCCTTGTTCCTCAGCATCCCAGCTTTCTTCCTGTGCCGGCGATGATGGCGCTTGATGGCGGCATACAGGTTCCAACGACGTAGGCAGCACCGACAACCCTCTTCTTTCCCCTTTTCTTTGTGTGGTTTGGTTGCTAGGGTAAGTAAGTGATTTAACCCTTATTTTTTTTATTAACCTTGCTTAGGGGAATAATGATAGATGTGTATATAGTAGATTCATAGATTATATTGTATAGGTGCCCTAATTTTTATTGTGGATGAGTATAGGGTTAAATACCATGTTGTGATACACGTGTTTGATTCAGATTGAATTATCAAGGTAATAATTTGGGGATAAGTGTATGTATATCATAATTTGTAAAATCAGGGTTAGAGACATTCATGGTAGAAATATGTTATCTTGTAGATATGTTGATGGCTAGAACTATATGGTAATTAATACTATTTTCTTAGCATGTACTATTGTAAGGTAACTGGGCTTGAGACTAAATGTGCCTGAAGTTTGAGTACTAGTGGTTT
Source organism: Costus lasius (assembly GCA_027563935.2). Lineage (NCBI taxonomy): Eukaryota > Viridiplantae > Streptophyta > Magnoliopsida > Zingiberales > Costaceae > Costus > Costus lasius. Next base: position 21,156,755 of record CM050450.1, on the reverse strand, counting down.
GTTTCGTGACTATGGATTACACTTTCAGGTAGGGATCCTACCTTTACTTTCTTGTGCAGTGCTAAGCCTTGTGCTTAGACACCAAGTCTTTTGTTTTCACCTGTTTTGACTAGTTTCTTATATCTTTCGTACTCGTATAAATTTCATGGTGCATATAATATAAATGCATATTTTATTTGGCTTTTGAGCAGACATTCATAAAAAGATTATTGATGTTATATACATATGTTTTGAGATATGATATTTTTATGGTGTGTTGAGATTTGATATTGTACACTTTGAGCGTGCGCGCCGTACGTGGAGGTTGGAGATCCATCGGCGAGGTTACGTATTAGACTATAGCGCCAACAGTATGGTGGGCTATTAGTGATTTCTGGTCAGAGTTATTGCCAGATTGTCCTTTGGACAATACTAGAGTTTCCAAGTATTGAACGCAACACTATCAGTTTGTCTAATGGCAGTCATTCCACTTTTGGAGCTTGGGGATAAAACCACTCTTATTAGAGTGCAAGGCGTAATACAATTTTTGTGACTATGAAGAGCTCGATTTTGTTGAGTTATGATGTATATGGTATATATTTCATATTTGTATATATATATATATATATATATATATATATATATATATGATATTCATGTAGTGAGTAGACTTGATTTCATTTTTGAACATGCATCTATATTCTTGAAAATCTCTACTTAGCTATTGGCTAACCCCTTTGTTTTGCTTCCAGGTATTGATCAGTTGTAGTCTAGAAATGGATAGATAGACTAGAGGCTTATTAGGAAAGTGTCTAGTGATTTTGCATATTTACTATTTCTCTTTTATCTTGACATGAGTTGATGCAACTCTTATGTTTATTTTTATAGTTGAATAATCAGATAATAAGTTATGAACTTTGATAGTTTTGATTAAACATCTTGAATTGGTTTTGAGATTTTGTTATAAGAATTTTGTGATTTAATGATATTGGAATTCTTATTATAGTTTTGTGAGTTATGGATTGAAATTTCTGTAGTGTATGTTTAACATGCCAAATTGTCATGTCGCAATAAATGAAGTTATTTATCAGGGCATGACATTCGTGGTCTCTCTCCATTTTCTATACTCTTTCCATCTCAATCTGATTCCCATTTAACTCTACATATTTTTTATTGTGTGTTATGTTCATGCCTTTGGACCTGGGTGAATAAGCTGAGTCCTCGTGTCATTAGGTGTATATTTCTTAGATACTCACAAACTCAAAAAGGGTATCGATGTTTAGACCCTATTTAATGACACCATTATACTAGTGCTGATGTCACCTTTTATAAGTTAATTTTTTTTTAATTCCACTAATTATTCAAGACAACAAATTTTTTTCTCCCTCTACCTACACTAGTACCACTTGAGAGTCCATCTATTATCTCTCTACATGCTGCATCATGTTTACAGGTGTATAGCCGATGCTTACGTGCCTCATCACTAGTTGAAGCACCTATGTCTAAAGGTCCGCCACATATCTCAAAACCAACACCTAATTCAGATGACTTACCTATTGCACTACGCAAAAGTAAACGTAGCATAGTTACGTACCCTATTTCTAATTTTGTTTTATATCATCGCATATCACCTGAGCATTGTGAATTTCTTAATGCTCACTTATCTTTTAATATTCCCCGAAATTATGTTGAGGTTATGCAAATACCAGAATGGAAAAGAGCAATAGATGAAGAAATAAAAACACTTCAACCTAGAAGAACTTGGACATTAGTCTTTCTTCCACTAGGAGCACAACCTGATTCTTATCGTTGGGTATATACTATTAAACATAATTCTAATGGAAGCATTGATAGTTATAAAGTTCGATTAGTTGCAAAAGGATTTGTTCATTACTTAACTTGAAAAAAAAGGATTTGCTCAAGTTTATGGAGTAAATTTCTTTAACACTTTATCTACTGTCACCCAGTTAAGTTCGGATCGTGTTATCTATTCTATCGCAGCAAAGTTTCAGTAGCAATTACATTAAATGAATATTAAGAATGTCTTTCTTTATGAAGATTTATCTTGAGTTAGTTTTTATGGAGCAACCTCCAAGTTATGTTGCTCAGGGAGTTAGTATGCAAATTCAATAAATCAATATATGGACTTAAGCAAAGTCCACGTGCTTGGTTTCATAAGTTCTCTTAAGTAATGCTCTTAGCAGGGTTTAAACAAAGCAAAGCGTACTCTTCAATTTTTACACGACACACAGAATCAGGAATAGTAATTCTTACATTATATATTGATGATATACTATTCACAGGAAGTGTGATGCTATCAGCATAGTTGAAACAAAAAAAATTTGAAATTTCAAGTCACCCTCAAAGATCTTGAAAAATCAAAATATTTTTTAGGGATTGAAATAGCATACAAAGATAATTGTATTTCATTATCACAGAGGAAATAAGCTTTAGACTTATTAAAAGAAACAGAAATGGAGAATTGCAAACCTATTGAAACATCCATGGTTCTAAATCAGAAGTACGAAGTCAATATAAATTCTCCATTTGTGGATGCCATAAGATATAGACGACTAGTGAGAAAGTTAATTTATCTCACTATTACTGGGCTTGATCTTTCTTATGTTGTGGGTATAGTTAGTCAATTTATGCAAAAACCCCAACAATGTCATTTGAATGCTACTATGAAAATTTTATAATATATCAAAACTTCTTTTAGGAAAGGTCTTATACATAGAAATAATAGACATGTCAAAGTAGAAGCCTACTCAGATATTGATTATGCTAGAGATGATGATAAAAAATCTTTATCTGGATTATGCACCTATCTAGGAGGGAAGTTAGTGACTTAGAGAAGTAAAAATAGGTTGTTGTAGCTTGGTTAAGTTGTGAAGCTAAATATAGAGTTATGACACAAAGTACATGTGAAATGACGTGGCTAAAAGAATTCCTACAAGTGTTAAGTCTCACATGTTCTACTCCAATAGATATGTATTGTGAATCTGTGATAATCGGTCCGCTATTTTTATTGCAAATAATTTGGTATTTTATGAGAAAACTAAACATATTGAAGTTTATTGCCACTTTATTAAGGAAGTTATCTCAAATAAACTCATTTGTATACTAAATCTGATGATCAATTTCACTAAAGCTTTGAGTTCAATAAGATTAAGCATTCTATGTAACATGCTGGGTTTAATTGATATTTTCTCTCCAGCTTAATGAAAAGTGTTAAATTTAGATAATTTAATTATTAATAGGTTAGACCTGTTAACCCTATACCCTTTTTATTTTACTATATATTTATATCTATACCCTGGTTTATTTGTACACAATTCAACTATTCCTACCCAAAATACATAATAAAATCTCTTGTAATAAATTATGGATTCCAAACATGAAATTGAAAAAGCAAAAGCAATTTCCCATATTTGGATTCCAAATATAGGAATTGAACATTGGGTTTTGAATTCACCCCATCCCCCAACCCACCCAAAAAAAATACCTATTTAATTAAATCATGGTTGGGGAGAGATTAGCAAACTAATTTTAGGTAAAGAAATGACTTTGACAACTCTCTGATACCTTTGTTAAGCCATAGAAATCTTGCCAAAAATATTGCTTAGTTTGAAGAACAAAGCCACAACACAGCCGAAATCCATAAGGAAAAGCCGAAAAGAGATCCTCTCAAAGCGATATTCTAATTGATAGTGTCTTGTTATTCTAGACTGAGAGTAACAGATGGGAACCAACTCAAAAACACTCTCTTCACAAGTACACATCAATTAGGGATCACATCCTATTTTTTTTAAAACAATAAACTTAATGGGTATAATTACTAATTAGCTCATCACTAACTTGTTAATTACACCTTAGGAATTCTATACATAATATTTTAACTCTCACACTTTTTTATTTTAGATGACATGGATCGGTAAATAAAACAGATCACTTCTTTAAGGTCTTTATATATATATAATGTGTGCAATTAATTACTGTAGTACGTTTACATGTCCTTTTGTGTGAACACGATGCATAGTCCAAAAGTCCTAATATATTCATCGTTGAATTCTTTTAAAGTCACAAATATGGTAATAGTCAAAATATATAAGTGACGACAAAGAAATTATTCGTTTTCTTTCACCTGATATTGTTATTATCCTTACATATTTATTTAAATAGTTTGTAACTTATCATTGTTATTGTCATTCGGCGAGAAGAGAAGACAGGATTTGAAAAAAAAAAAAAAAAAAAAAAAAAAAAAAGGAGAAGAAACGACTTTGACTTGCGTCCATCTAACCAATGGAAAGTATTCATTGTCAATCAGCATTCAAAATCTCTAGAAGCACATTACTTGAGAGAACCATCTCAATTATCATAACTATCAATTTTAATCTTTCGAAAATTATTTCCAAACTGCATAAAATATGAAATAATTTAGCGCATCCAATCTATACATTCATCAAATTTCACGTATTCTGTATAGAAGAACGATCCTAGAATTAGGTTCCAGTGTTCTCCCTGGGACGACGAAAGCAGACAATCACTAGAATCAATGAGAAAAAAATCCCATAACGTGGTGATCTACTATTCATCTTAAGAAAAAAAAGGCATACATAAGTACCAAGAATAGATAGAAAATAACCAACTAAATACTAACATGAGAATCCAACAAAAAAAACTCGGCCTTGAACCGACAAAAAGATAATAAAGAAGCAAAAACATACCTCCAAAGTCGAAAATTGGGCCAACAGAATGGCTTCATGCCCGTAGAATTAACCATCTTAGAAACATCACACGTCAGCATCGACGACCACGAAACAACCGACGGTATTTACCGTTCCGGTGCCTTCAACGGCGAGGCTGCAGAAGGAATTGATAGAAAGAGGGAAAATTTCGATTTCTTGCGAAGGAGAATCAATGGTTAGGGTTTCCGGTGGTGATCGGCCGGAGGCGGGGCGACATGGCTGCGAGCAGGAGAGGGAGTTCAAGAGAGATAACGTACAACCAAATTGTTTGAGCGAGTTACATAATTGAAACACGAACCGGCTCGTTTGAACCGGGTTCGGCAAATTTTGTGCCGAAAGCGGCGCAAGATATTTCATTAATTTAATAGTTAAATTTCAAAACAAGTAAATTCTAAAATTTTCTATTTTCTATTAAGTAAATTTTTAATTTTTAAATATGTAATATTTGAAATAATTAATTCAAGGATAAATAAAAGACGTAAAATAATTAAATAATTAAATTGAAAAACTTGTAATATAAAAAATACAAAAAAATAGTTTTTAGACAGTATATATGAATTATAAATGCTGAAATATATAAATTTTGAACTTTGAATTATATAAAATTTAAAATATCGTGTTAAATTCAGAATAAATGAATTGCACAAAAATTCAAATTAAGTATAATATGATGTGATTAAATTGAAAATTGCAAATCATGTAAAATTAGAAATAAATATATGACAGCTAGTGAACATTTTAAATTAGTAGTTTCAAAAGAAATAAATTAATGGAAATAAAATCATATAAAAATTTGATGAGAATTATAAGAAATTTTTATTATGAATTATCTAAATGCATTAAATTACTTTTTTTTTCTTGCTAAAATGTGATTTATACATTTATAAATATCCAATTCGTATAAAAAAATAGGTTAGGCTAAAATGATTACTAAATAATTTTCATCGTAAAATGTTAGTGTTATTAAACTTTTTAAGAAAATCTGAATTCATAAACAATGCATAATTAAGAAACGGATCTCTTTGGCCTGCCTGAACCGGGTGAGTTTAAAGAATCGGGAGCGGTCCAAATACGCCGCAGATCTCGCTATAAATATGCGAATCCCTCGCAACGTTAAGGCTCTTCGGCTCTTCATCCGGGAACCCTAGTCCTAAAACCACAGCGGGGACGGTGAGCGTGCTAGCGTTTGCTATTCTCTCTTGCGATCTCTATTACTTCCTCTAATCATTATTTTAGGATTTTTTTTCCCCTGTTTTTTTTTCAGATAAGTTCGAGCTTGAGGAAATGGCCGCGTACGTGTTCCATACCCCTGCTCGTTATCTGCTTCATTTTTTGCCTGTGAAAAAAGATGCCTCTTGATTTGTTAATGTGTTTGGCCATTGCTTTTTATTTTCCCACTTGTTAGATGTTTCCAAAAAGTTGGAAACTTGGTTAAATTAGATGCTCATTTTTCTGTGCAAAAAGAAAAAAAAAAAGAGAGAACGATCCAGTTTGCTGTTGCGTATTACAATTCACTGACATTATTGGTGAACATTAATTTTGCTTTATATAATCTCTAGGACTTAGTATCCAGATTCTGAAGCAATTTGTCAACAATTGATTGAAATTCATCAAGTAGTAGTGTGGATGTTGAATTAATTATGGATCTATATTATTGAGGAATAAGCAATTTTAGCTTGTTCGTCGATTTCTATTGTTTAACGAAAAAACAAAGGCGCATGAGCTTCATCAAGTTCAGAATATGTACGGTGTGGTCCCACCACACCTAACTTTAATCTGACTTGCTACATGGTTAGTCTTGCAATCATGTGTTCTCAATTTGATAATGCATGTAGAGAATACAGGCAAGATTTCTTTTCTACCTGTTTTAGAGAATAATTGGGTGAAAATTACTACTCGTCATAACATACAGATGAGAGGCTGCTTTGAATGACGCAGTTATTGAGCCATTAAGCAATAGAATTGACAAAAGACTTTATTACTACTATTTGGGTGCAGAAGCAAGTCGATGTTCTCAACAAGTTATTAATTTTTGTGGAGCCCAATTATGAAATGCATATTGTTAACTTCTATGATCCTTAGGGAGCTGCTGCCTTTGTCATCCTAACACCTTACTCGTTTTCTCAGAGGGTTGGTCAAGTTTTTCATTCTTCTTGAAAGCATGCTATTGGTTAATGAATATATATCATGCTTCCTGGGCCACATATCTCCTCCAATTCTAAAGACACTTATATGTACTATGAATGTCGGATGTCTGCACACATGCATGAGAGACAAAATTGCATTAAGAATTGCTTATGACAACACTGACAGGATCTGTGTGTGTGATCTCATTGCAATAGAAACAAGAGCATGTAGAGGCGAATAACTTTTACCATGCCATAAAAGTTCTCTCCTACTCTGAAATTTTTTCTTGCAATCTTTGGCATTTGACACCCTAATGCTTGAATGTGGTGGCATGCATGACCTAGATTTTCATTCCACAAATTGCTAATTCTTTCCCATGAAATTTTGTTTAGTCTTTATGGCCTTTTCCCAGTGCATCTATGTTTACTACTCGTAGCAATGTTGTCAAATTGCAGCTATGGTGCCACTATAGAATTTTTACAATTGGGATTTTGAGCATTATGAAATGCAGTGCTTGTAGTGTGGTAGGATCACGATATGCTATTTCCACCATTGTGACGTGTTTCACATCGCAGAGACTATTGAAATAGTGGAAAATAATAGGGATTGCATATGATATTGATGAGTGTAATAAGTGGTTATTTGGGAAGATGGATGGTGATGAAGATGATGCTAGGAATGAAAGGGTCTCTAAGGATGAAAATGATAATACCCTTGACTAAGTAGATGTGAGTTAGAGAGCTTAGAACATATACTAATACTAGACAGATTTTTAGAAAGTAAGGAACTCCTAGTGTTATTAGTACTTCATCTAAGATAAAGAAGCATTTTCTTCAACCAAAATAAGAAAAGAGAATTTAGCTGAAATGGAAGATGATGTATTCTTGGAAGAACAAGAAAAATAATTAGAAGATATTGATTTAAGGATTCAAAAGAAGTTGAGGATATGTGTCATTGTCCAACAATGAGAATGATGATTATGTTGGAGAGATGCGGATGACAATGAATAGTGTGCTTGCGATTGCATTTGGTAAAGGCTTGTTAACCTAAAAACACTTTGGTAGTAAAAAAAATTGGTTGGTAAATACCGCACAAGTACTTTCTAATGTCAAGTAGAAAATTGCTTTCTAATGTCACTTGAAATGCTAAGCACTCACAAAGGCACCTTAAATATATTTTTTTTGTTCTATAACATGGATACCTGGAGACAATCATATTGGTTTAACCTTAGACCTTTAAATTGAAGCAGTTTATTCCCTTTGTTAAGAGCATCTTGTTCTTGATACCTGGTTTTTGAAATTTTAAGACTATTTACCTGTTATTTCAATGCTACTGACAATCATCTATTCAATTGGTATACAAGTTAAAACAATACTTTACTTCTTATCGTTTGGCTTCAAGATATCTTAGTTTTGCTGTTTACTTTGTTGCACCTGTGTATAGAAGTGGCTTTGTATGATTTTACAACATTGTGAAGTTGTAGAATACTCAACTTTATTTGCTTCCAGACGAGTAATTAACACAAACAGTGCATGCCCTCAATATCAATGTGGATTGAGAAGTACATTCTGTTATAAAGCAATTGTTTTTGATTAATTCTTTTGGCTTTGCTTGCAGTGTTGTTAAATAGCCGCAATTGCGGCGCTATAGCGTTTTTCCATAGCAGTTTTTGAGCAATCCGCTATGAGACGCTATAGCACCGCTATAGAGGATAGGACCACGTTATAATATTTTTAAATTTTAGAAATTAAAATTATGAGTTGAATTGAGTTGGTACTATGTGATCTTTCTTTACATAATTTATTTTATTTTTATGTAGCTTAATTTATTAGGTATATAACATATATTTCAAACGTTATACTTAATTTTTTATGTGTATAATATATATTTTAAACGTTATGTGACCTCCGCTATTCGCCCACAACGCAATCCGCTATATCATATTGCGGATTTTTAGCTTTTCGCTATTTTCCGCGATACGTTATTGATAACACTGCTTGCTTGTCACTGCAATGCTTTTCAAACTTCTTGTATGTGCAGTTAACCTACGCGTTACATATTTTCACATTGTCACGTTGTTAAATATTCTCATGGTCTTCAGTGAAGATGCTGAGAACTCTGCTCCTGCTCTTGGAGAACCCATGGACTTGATGACAGCCCTCCAACTTGTGATGAAGAAATCATTAGCCCATGATGGACTTATTCGAGGTCTCCATGAAGCTGCCAAAGCAATTGAAAAGCATGCGGCACAACTTTGCATTCTGGCTGAGGATTGCAACCAGGCTGACTATGTTACGCTTGTCAAAGCACTTTGTGCTGACCATAATGTGCATCTGGTAACAGTGCCTAGTGCCAAAAACCTTGGAGAATGGGCTGGGGTTAGTACCTCTTACACATTTTTCATTCCTTTTTCATATTTTACCAAGGGATTGCTAGTTCCGTGCATTGGGAAAAATTAGTGACAAATGAATTTCATTTGAATACCTTTGTATTAGCTTACATTTGCAGTTGGCCAAATTTTCTGAAAATTGTCTAGATATTTGGAAAATATTTTTTCTTATTTCTGGATTTTTTTTTTGTTCAAAAAAAGAGAAATGATTTAAATATTCTTTCCGTCATATGTTGGCCCATATTTTCTTTAGTTCAGGCAAAGCTTTTTCTTTCTGTGCGACGTAAAAAAATGAAATGAAAATATGCCTTTTTCCCTGAATCGAAACTGATCATGCTGTAAATATATATTCGGCAATAGTTAGTTGTGCGGCAGGTTTTTGACATTTTGAAGTAAAACTTGTGGAAAGAAATATAACAATACCATAAAAAATTTTGAGAATTCATAACTTTCAGATAACACTTTAATTGCTGTTCCTAGCTAGACCCACGTCTAATAATGCTTACATTAAAAATGGTTAGTTATTTACTGAGACAGGTCAAATTACTATGTTAAGCTGCTGATATGTTTCTTTGTCAGTTCTTTTTCACATTATTGTCTGTCAATTACTCAATTTTCTTGATTTTTGAAGATGAACTTAAACATTGGTTCAACACTGACTTCTACAAATGCGTCTGTTTGTGAAAGCTTCCTGTCGAATCCTTGTACGAGTTATGTTTGTAGGATTGAGAACCCATTTATGATTGTTGGAGGTTTCTATTAGCATTTCCTTATCCTCACTCAGCTTGGTCTATAAAGATGGTTAGGGTAGAAGAGATGGTCTCAATTTCTATTGGATCATTTGAGGATTACTTGTCTATGCTTGATTGCGGGTTTTTTTTTCCTGCTTGGGTTCAACCATCATGCTTTGATGCATTATATATCCTGGCCTGAAACGCAGCTATGCAAGATTGACTCCGAGGGAAAGGCTAGAAAAGTTGTTGGTTGCTCATGTGTGATCATCAAGGTATCAAGTTTGATCGAATACTAGTGTAACTTTTTTTTGTCTATTAGAGTAATCATGTCGTGTTAAGTCAAATGTTCTTTTTGGCAGGATTATGGTGAAGAGTCAGAGGGGCTTCATATAGTGCAGGAGTATGTCAAGTCCCATTGAGTGTTGCGTCGATACATCGAGTCTCGTAATTTTTATTCACTTTAAGAAACAGGTTGACTTTGCAATGTAGAACTATGCGTCTCAATTTTTGAACTTTCGTAAATTTTGGAACCTACTTTATTTGTTGCTAGATACGAACTTTGTTTTCCCAGTACATATTTGTTGTTGTTAGCGCCTCTGTGATCAAGAAAAGTTTCAAGAAATCCCTTTGTTGAACCATTTATTTTATACCCAGAGATGTTAAAAGAGAAAATATTTGCCCAACACGAAAGAAAATATTTATGGGCAATGATGATTTACTAAGCTATACAAATAATTTGCTAAGGCAATTGTAAAGCTGAGAGATGAATTTAAGCGGTCATTATTTATTTATAGTGATGTTCGAATTCAAGTCTAAGATTAAGCCTTGGATAATTTCAATAAAGAAGATATGCAGAAAATGCAGTGGTATGACTTAGAAGACTACAATTTACTGTTTAAGATTGAATTCATGCAGATTGCAGGTTCAACAGTAAAGTTGTTATCAGATCTTTGATGGAATTGTTTTTAACATAGGACCTATGTATTGAATCATTTATTTATGTTAAAATTGATTTTGACTTTATTAAACTATTCATTGCATACAAAGATATATAGAAAAGAGTCAAGTCAAAATTGATTTTAGACTCCCGACAAAATTGGAAGTACAGGTTCAAAATCTGGCATGCGAACATGCAACCAAAAGGAATGCAGAGTATTTGTGGCAGCTAAGCAAAGCAGAATAAAAAATTAAATCTATTTTAGTTGCTAAGGCAAGTTATTTATGAGGAAGCGAAGTAGCAGAAATAAAATGTGAGGAATCCTAACTAGTAAGGAAAGGATAAAATCGTTGACAGCAATCAAATTTTTTTAAAACAAAACAAGCGACAGGCATTTAAAGCAAAGAGAAGGAAACAAATTTTTGGATAGGTGGCCGGAGGTTTATATAAAGAGCTGACAGGCATTTAAAGCAAAGAGAGGAAACAAATTTTTGAGGCTGGAGGTTTATATGAAGGCTGTGTTTTCTTAAAGGATGGAAAATTATAAAGAAAAGAAAACTGCAAAGAAAAAAAATCCAAATCCACAGATTTTTGTTTGTTTCTTTGAGAAGAAAAAAAAAATTGGATGGAAAACTATTATTGTATTATTATTAAAAATTATTTTACATTAAACAACTAAATTGAGACAAACTTAATAATAATAAATTTTAAATATAATATTAAATAAATTTTTTAATACAAAAACTACCTAATGTTAATAAGATAGAGAAATTTATTTTAATAAGTCATATTAAGAAATAATTTTTTTTCTTGTTTTGATTGCAATGAAAGTGAAAGCTACATTCCTTGGTGGGGCATAGTTTCATGCATCAAAAAACAAAGAATGAAAGAGATGCAGGGCACAGCTTCATGCATCAAAGAGCAAAGAATGAAAGAGATGAAGCATGTGACATAAATTTATAATCGATTGTGCATATTAAGTCGGATTGTATAATAATTCATGTAATGAATAATATTCTGGGCATCAAATAAATTTCAGGCATCAAACTAATAAATCCAATTAGTATAACGGAAAACCTTGATTTTGATCCGCCCCCTCGCGTTTTCCCTTCAAGGAAACACGCCTTTAGGGCTAGAAGACAAAGTGAGAGTAAAAAAAAGAAAAAAAGAGACTAAGAAGACTACGCATCAAGAAGAGAGAGATTGAGGCCGGATTAAAAAAAACAAAAGAAGAGAAAGATAGTCTTCGATTTATTTTTTAATATATCGTTGATATTATTATACTGCTGCTGATATTATTGATGCTGATGTACTGCTGTTGATATTATTATACTGCTGCTGATATTATTGATATATATACTGCTGTTAATATTATTATTGATATATTGCTACTAATATTATCATGATATTCTGTATTGCTTTTGATATTACTGATGATGATATACTGTTGCTGATATTATTGATATATACACTGCTGTTGATATTATTATTGATATAATTGTTGCTTATTTATATATACTGCTGATCTTTATTATTGCTTATGGATATACTATTGATTTATCATATACGGTTGATTTATCTGTGATATATATTTGTTGATATAAACTGTGATATATATTTCTGCTGATATAAAATGTGATAAATTGTTGGAATAGATTTGGATAAACTGTTCATATAAATGATAAATTGTTGATATATATATATATATATATATATATGTATTGTGATATAATATACTTGTGATAAATTGCTTATTATATTTATAAACTGTTTATAATTGATTATTGATATATGCTGTGACATATTTTACATATTATAAATTGTTGTATATGTTATAAATTGTCATTGGAACATTGATAATAGTTATAGAATTATGCTAAATTGTCTATAATTGTTTGATATAAATTGTTACCGTCGTTATATATTGTTATCAAATTGATCGATAAATTGTCATTGGAACATTGATAATAGTTATAGAATTATGCTAAATTGTCTATAATTGTTTGATATAAATTGTTACAGTCGTTATATATTGTTATCAAATTGATCGATAAATTGTTATAATTGATACTCCTACTATGAGCCGAGTGATAAAAAGGGATTAAAATGATGAAATAAAAAAAAAACAAGAGGACTAAATTTTACGGCTGGAATCTATCGAAATCAAATAGGAAATGACAAATAAAAGCCTGATAAAAAAATCGATAAAAGAAACCTCGGTGATCAGGGAAATAAAAATAATAATAATAATAATAAATCCTCGCAAACATCAAAGTCAAGACATGAAATTCAAAGAGACAAATAAAAAGAAACCAAAAGAAGACAGATCAAAAAATCTAAAATTCTCAAAAAAAAAAAACATCAAAATTGAATTAGTACCTGTTCTCCTTTGATTATCCCTCGCTGGAACGAATCTTGATGGTGAACGTTCTTTGCCAAAGTATTACAGGAAGACTAAACTAGCAATGCTTGATGGTGGATGTTCTTCGTGATTGCAGGGAAACTAAACCAAGTGTCATGAAATTACCCGAGAACCAAAAAAATAAATGAAAACAAAGAAGGATAAAAGAGGATTTTACTCGCTGACTTCCAATTTAGCTAGTGAAGTGTCGCATTATGGTTGAACCCTAGTCGAAGCTTCAATTCAAGGAAGATCTGCTATCGAAGGATCCGACCGACTTGCGAACCCGACCCGATTTGCCTTCCACGACCTAGGGGTTGACCTCAACAATCGCCACAAATCCTGAAGTTGAAATCACGAGTCTCTAGCAGGCGATGCGCAGTGTAGAACGCACCATGATAATAGCTTCAGCCTCCCTTTTCTCAGCTTTTTCAATGTAGTAGTTAGAATATTTGTTGTAACCACCCCTCATGTGAGTGGTGTGAGTTTGCCCTCCCTTAGCTTATAAAAAAGAGATAGGGCATAGTGTTTAATTAGCTTACAAGTGGTGAACTTCGCAAAGGCGCTGCGAAGGGTCTCGTAGCTTCGGAGTAGCAGTCGGTGCCTCGACTCCGCGAAGCGTGTGGAAGTACATTGAGGTTGGAGGCAAGGTGTACGATCCTTGGCTTCGTCTCGATACCTCACCTTCTTCGATTGTAATGGTTAGTAATTTCATTTGAGTGCTATTTCGTAGTTGAATGCCTTGATTATCTATTTGGCTATCCGTTGCTCTTATACGTATCCGATGTCTTTGAGTTCGCATGTTTGTTTGCGTGTTTTTCGAATCATTCGCATCGTTCTTACGCCCTCCTAGATCCGATCTAGGAGATTTTCCCATCCCGTAGCTCGGCGCTACACCAGATCACCACTCCACCATTTGCGAAATCTCCTGTTTCGCCATCTATTACAACAACGAGTCAGACCCACCCTGTTGTCGATGCCATCGTCGATGTCATTCCCTCTGTCGTCGTTGACGGGCGTCATCAGCAAATCTGCCCCAGACTTGTTCCTCAGTAATCGCCGCCGCCTTTGCTCCCAAAGTTTTGCTCGTCCTCTACCTATCTAAAGGAACCCTAACAATGGCGCTTGTGGTGTAGAAGACCTCCACAGGTCGCGAGTATAAGGTGAAGAATCTCTCCCAGGCTGACTTTGGCTGCCTCGAAATCGAGCTTGCGGAGGTTGAGAGGCCGGGACTCCTGACCTGCTGCACTAACTAAAGGCCCTCCTAGCCCTTTGCCAGCGTCCGCATCTCTGGATCCCTCCACATGACCATCCAAACTCATTGATGCCTCCAGTTTGTGGCTGCCATTCAGAGGAATCGCCCGAGCTTCGTTTGCCAGTTGAGAAGTCAAACTAAACTTTACTCTTTGACTAACAGTTATAAAGTCGAGAAGAAAATTTATACGAACTTCGGGCTAATAACGGATTAAGATCTTTGAATCAATAAAAAAGTAATGATAATATTTATATGTTACTCTCAATTAAATAATAAATTTAAATTACAAAGATTCCTATAAGCCTTAATACATTGCAGCAAAATATTATTTGAAAAATGCGTACGTTGACGTTTATCGTCGGGGCGTAACTCCTTAGTATGACGTTGTGCATATTAAGGCTAAAGTACTAATTATCCAACACACTGCGAGTCTAGATAAATTTTCAAATCAAATTATCCAATACGCCGCAAGGTCGGGTAATTTGCCAAATTAAATTATCCAACACGCTGCAAGGCTAGGTAATTCTCCAAAAAAATAAATAAATAAATTATACTATACGCCGCGAGACCGAGTAATTTTCCAATACGCCACGAGGCCGGGAATTTCCCAAAATTAATTTATCCAATACACCGCAAGGTCGAGTAATTCTCCAAAATTAAATTATCCAATATGCCGCGAGGCCGGATAATTTTTCAAATCAAATTATCCAACACGTTCGAGTAATTTTTCTAAATTAAATTATCCAACACGGCACAAGGCCAGGTAATTCTCCAAAATTAAATTATTCAACACGCCACATGGCCGGGTAATTTTCCAAAATTAAATTATCCAATACGCCATGAGGACAGATAATTTTCTAAATTAAATTATCCAACACGTCGCAAAGTCGGGTAATTCTCTAAAATTAAATTATCCAATATGCCACGAGGCCGAATAATTTTCCAAATCAAATTTTCTAACACGTTGTGAGGCTAGATATTCTCCAAATCAAATTATTCAACATGCCATAAGGCCAAATAATTTTTTAAACTACAATATCCAATACGCCACAGGGCCGGGTTCCCAGATTTAATTATGCAACACGTTGCAAGGCCGAGTGATTTTCCAAATTGAATATCTAATGAAGCCTTAATGCATCACGATGAAATATTATTTGGGAGGTGCGTACGTCGAAGTTTATCATCGGAGCGTAACTTCTCAATATGACATTGCGCTGCCAAGGCCGGATATTCTCAAAATTTAAATATCTAATAAGTCATTGCAAGACAAAATATTTGACCAATACAAGTTGTCTAATTTGATGAAAGCTTTTTACTTCGCTGTTTATGTATCATGTCAAATCATGTATTCTTATCATGTCTATGAATAATATTGTTTAACTCTTTTCTCTTATTTTACTTCATAGTATAGATCTTTTAATCAAAAGTTTCTTAATTTTAGGGATAATTAACAATGAGTACTCCCACTCATTAAAAGCTAGAACTAATTAAATAAAAAGTCTTATTCATATAAGATGAATTTGAAAAAAATCTATTATATTTTTAATATAATACTTTTTTTTAAATATTTTTTTTTACCTCACGTGGATCGTGTCTGCTGAATTGTCATTGTTGAACGACCGCCACCGCTCGGGGTAGAGGCTATGAAGAGAAGCAAACACACCACTGACGCCTTGTCAGAGTAAGCTCAGCACATGTAGTTTCCTTGTGATCAATCAGTTGTATAGTTTGCCATCTTGGACAATAAAAACCAAGATTCGTCCCGAAAATACATATTTCTGTTAGAGCAGTACAAGTGGTCTGCATAATTTCAAGGCAAGGGCAGCGTATTCCAAATATGCATGTAGGACAAACTTAACAAACAAAACGTGTGATTCTTCTTGGTGCCTTGATGTGCATAATGATCCATACAACATTTAATCCCACACGCTTATTTCATTAAATTATGTGTTAGTCGATTGTTATAATTATAAATATCTTCTACTCTTGTCTCCTTCCCCCTCCCCTATCTCTTTTCCCCTTCTCTCCCTAATATTGTGCTTATCTTTTTTTACAATATCAAATGCCTTACATTACAACTCTTACAAATTCAAGAGGTAGGGTAAATGGATGAGCCTATCAAAATCAACAATGTGTTTAATATTAATGTCTAAGCCTATAATTCTACATGTTTATTGATCGTAAGCAAGCAATGCTTAAGCATAATCAAAAGGCATAAAATCAAAATGCACCTACACATGCTCAAATGGATTACTAATGGACATTATTCTTCAAAAATACTTCAAGCTATCAAAGGCTAAGCTACTAATAGCCTAACTCAAGGCTATCAATCAATGGAATATCGAGTTGGGATCAAACTTAAACTAACTTATGAAATGGTAGCAATACATCCATTCAAACCCATTTAAATTCAAAGCAATCAAGAATAAAACGAAAGTAAAGAAAATAAACCAACACTTTGCATGGTAATTATGCTCATAACAACTTGATTTGTAATACCTGATGAATGTGGTTCTCTTAGCCCTCCCGGTGGCCTTTCGTCAACATACTCAAAAACATCTTTAGTTAATTTCTCTTCAAGTAGAACATTATTGGTAAAAATATATAGTATTTTAATTGGTAGGGCTACGAATTAGAAAAAAAAAAAAATGGCACGTGTTATTTGTGTAGGGTAGTTGGGTGTGAATGGTTTGACCCATTTAGCGGCAAATCGGCAATCGACGCAATTGATGGGTCGTCGGAGTCCAATGCGTGGACCAATTTAAGTCTCGGGGTTCAATTACACGTCAAAGTTTGGGTCCACTCCGGGTCCGGTCACCAGCCAGACGAAAGGAATGTATTAACAAGGACGTGGTTTCGTTGATTGGACTGCCATTGCAATTTCCACGTTTCAAAATTCAAATAAATCGACCGAATTGATGACACGCTATGAATATTAATTACTTGATGGAACCTTTTTTGTAAGATTTCGAAATGGTTCCATTTCTAAAATCTAAATATTATTTTTTTAGAATTTTCGTTGATGAAGCCATGTACACAATGGTTATTCTATATTATCTTCTCTTCATTTGTTGGAGCTCGTGTTAATTCTTGTTTATTTTCTACACATTAATTTATAAAATTATTTAAATATTTTTTATTTTAAATTCATAGTTCATTCGCTGTGTTTTCTTAGATAAAAAAATAAAATAAAAGAATGACAAACACATTAAATCTAAACACAAATATTATTAAATTCAATATATTTTTCATTCTTTTCTTATAATTTTTCATTCAAAAAATTATAACCATTACTGTTTTACAACATATTTAAATAAAAATAGATAGCTTAGATGGACTTACCATAACAAAAAAAAAAAAAAAAAAAAAATCTTATATCACCTATGGATGTTAAATTTTCTCGTTTAGGGTTTTTTTCATAGTGTATCTTATTTACTATGTTACCTATCATTAGTGTCATCTAAAATTCTTAGCCATTTTCTCAAATATGTACTTTTTTGGATTAACTTTCAAATCTTTGCAAGTCATATCCCTAATTAGAGCTTAACGGAGTCATATTTATATCATACTCTTCATATGGCTTGTCTAATAATAGTGCAAATGAAGATTACATTATTGAGAAATTTTGAAATGTATAATTATATAAATTAAGTACAACATAACATCTAAAATCTTTACAAATTCTTCTAACTAGGCTTTGGCATGTGCTATATACTAAATAACCAATCTTTATATTATAGATGTAACCTTAGTCGAGGCAATAAAGATCAAACTGATACATGGTAATGAGTAACAAAAAAAAATGTTAGATAATTAAACCAATAAAGATTAAATTACTGCTGCCCTAACATTATGGTTTTATTGAAGGTAGAAAAAAAAGAAATATTTTTTTTTTCATTTGTTTCCTTCAAGGAAGAAAATGAAGGTGGCAAAAATTATTTTTTCCTCTTTTATGTCTTCTATCCAAATTGATCAAAAAACTCAAGGGAATAAAATTTGGTGTCCAAGCTCAGTCGCTGTCGTTGTCTAGCCACTCATCCATAGTCATTGTTGCCATCTAAGCTCGCATGCCATTGTCGTTCAGTTGCTTGCCCGTCGTCACCATCTCTCGTTGCCAGCCTTATCCATCCAACTCGTCCGTTGTCGCCATCTCTCTAGCCGCAGCCCACTAACCGTCCAGCCACTCGTCCACCGTCGCCGTCGAAACGCTCATCTGCCAACCCCAACCCTAGCTATCCAGCTCGCCCACCGTCGCCGTTCAGCCTGCCATCGCCGTCACCTTCTAGCCGCAGCCCAATCACCACCTGTCGTCCAACCTATTGTCGTCGTCATTGTCTAGCTTGCCATCGCCGTCGCCGTCGCTATCGCCATGACCACGTAGCCCCAGCCCATTTTCGTCTAGCAAGGAATTTCTTTTAACAGTGGCCATATGTCTGATCATTGGGGCCCATGTTCTTAACTAATGGCACCGAAATATCCTGTGTTTGCAAAGCCATCCGGGACAGATGATCCGAAAAAGTAGTCAACTTTGACGCCCCAAGTCGACCGAAGAAAACTCGGGAGGATTTGAAAGCATCGCCGACTCGTGGCCTCCTGTCGCGCTAAATAGAACACGGCAGCGTCTCTCTCCGCAGCAATGGAGTATGAGAGGATCCGTAAAGTGCAGGTAAGGAAAGACAGCTGCAGCAGCTCCCAGTTCTTCAAGGCATTCATTTATTTCGATTTAATCTTGCTTTGTTGATCTTCCCAAGTTGTACGCGTCTGTGCTTGCTGCCGTCTGTTTCTTCTACTACTGTTAGAGCAGGGTGGGCAGTAGCTCTTCAGTTGTGCATTCATTCATCAAGTTCGATTGTTTGTCCTGTTGCAACTCTGATGAGGTTATGCCATTTGTGGTCTCTAATTGATTGTGTGATTTACAAGTTTTTCCCGTGTAAACTGGATGCATCTCTTGTGATTCCTAAGAAAAACATTCTCTTGTTCTGACGGTATTAATTGAAAAAGGATGTTTCTCCTCAAGAACTTTGAATTATGCATGCTACTCCAAGTAGAATCCTCTGATTAGGACCTATGCAGAGTTTTTCCCATTTCCTCACATATTCTTTAGCTCCATGCTTCCAGACGATCGAAGTTAATGGACTTCAGCTGAAAAAAAGAATCAATTTTGTAGTATCTATGTGAAACTATCTTCTTCGTAGCTTAATTGTGGATTTCCTTGTGTAACTGTAGATTGGCATGCTTTCTCCAAGTAAATTAAGAATGAAACTACTCGGGCCGCGTGACGGTACAAGAAAAGGAGAGAGCAATTCATCAAAGATGTCTCCAGTGAAGGATGAAGACATGAAACGTGCAAGGAGTAGATTACTGTGTTCTGATGTCGACGAAGAAGGTCAGTGATAAGTTACTGCCTGAAATGGAGTAGTCTTCATCCATTTATGATTTATAATTATGTACGTAGGCAAAGATGCACACATTTAGTATTCGGAACTAACTCTTTATCTTATTTGCTACTGCAGAGATCTCCAAGGACATCAAAGGAGCTTTGGCATCTGATATAGATCTAGATAATGAATCTTTTGGTGGAGAGGTGCCTGGGAAGAAGGCTTCAAGTCGCAGCAATGATGTCAATCAATCACGATCAAATGAGAAGATTGACATAAATTGTTTCCCGAGCATTCCTCTCCAAGTTCAATCCAACAGCAGCTTGAGCATTATACATCCAGTAAGAAACTCAGATGAAGGGGGCAGCAACTCGCACGACAGTGGGAATGACGCTGCCTATAGCTTTGAGTTTTATCGTGCTGATAGAACAACTAAGCAACCGTCGCTTGGCCTATTTAAACGACACATTCCGTCTAAATGGAATGATGCAGAAAAGTGGATAATCAATCGACAGATGATGAACCCCAGCGTCAAGGGGAAGGTTGTTTCACAGAATCACCAAACAAGAACTTCTAACGCAGATTCTATGGTTGCAGAGCATAAATCTTCAAGAACTGAATTCAACCAGAATTCTTCTCAGGATATTGCAGAAAAGTTTTCTTTTGATCCTCATGGTTCAAACTGCAAACTTGTTAAATCTGTTAATTCTGCAACTTACAGTGGTAATTCTGGGAGTTTAGCCAGACCTGGAGATGGAGTAAATTGTCAACGATTAAGTAGAAGGTTTGCCAGTGAGCCAACAGGTACACTCATTTTTTAGTATCAAATGCAAAAAGAAAAAAAAAACAATGCCTTTTAAATCAGTCAAGTTTGCACAACAATCTCAGTTTCTATAGATTTAGATGACCTTATTATAGCTAAGCATGAGTTTAGATGTGTCCTGATAGGTAAAGAATTTCTTATTACCAAATTAGAATTGATATGTCATTTTTTTGAGTTATCAAATCTACTCCTATCATCCCCAAAGGTAATCCAAATGATTTTTAATCATGCAGCTACGGAGTTTGTGTCAATGAGAGACATAGGTACCGAGATGACTCCTGTGCCTACTCCTCTTGGATCAGTCACTCCAACTCGGAGCTCTATGTCTTCAATGCCATCGACTCCAAGAGAAGGTGCAGCTGCATCAATGCCTAACGAGGATATGAAGGACAGAGAACAAGATTCTGAAACAAAAGGCAGCAAGGGTACCTTGAGAGAGAGAGAAATGAGAGTGAAAATAAGAAGTGAAATAGCAGCCCTGAGCTTACAACTAGGAAAGAAGAACATGGCTTCATGGGCACGTAAAGAGTTAGAACAAAGAGATACTGAATCCTGTGCTGCTGACACTGATCCAACAAAAAGAGATTATGAATCATGTGCTACTGCATGGGAGGAAGCTGAGAACACTAAACATATGGCAAGGTACAAACTCGACTTGAATTTTTAGCAATATTAGCTATTAAAGAGAATGATTATGATGAATCCAACCAGAGTTTAGAATTTCAATGGTTGTTGACCAATTGTTGAGGCCTAGGAATCAATTTTATGCTAGTTTTGACAATTCTCTCTATGTTTTACAATTTACCTGATATTGCCATGGAATTGAAACCAGTCTGCTTTAAGTAGAGATTAGAATGCTCTTAAGAACAAACAAGTTGTCAAGCAAAAAGATGGTCACTATTTTGCTACTTCTCTTAAAGATTTTTCACTTTCAAGTATTATTCAAAGAAAGGTAATTTGCAGATAAATATCATGATCATGATCACCATGTCAGTCCTTGCGTTCCAATTTTGCTTCGACATCAAACAATTGAAATGGATTGCATGAAATGCACATAGCTTCTACTTCCTAAATAATTATAACACATATAGAAAGAGGTAAACCCCCAATTCCCTGCAAGTGCAAACTGAACTTCTTCGATGAATAAATGGTTGGTTGCTGATATTGAACTCAACTATAAGCCAATATTGTACGATAGGATCCTTAAAATAAACCTTCTTTAAATTTTATTAATAGCATCCACCTTATCTAAAGGGTTGAAGCACATGAAACCTACAATTATTCATTTAAGTTGCTGTCTTAGGTTTCCTAACAACTTAATTCTTTACTCATACGGCTACGTTCTTCAGATACAAAAGCGAACAGGTGAAGATCCAAGCATGGGAGAATCATGAGAAAGCAAAAATTGAAGCTAAAATGAAGAAAATTGAGGTACTTTTGGCTTTTCCTCAATTCCAATGCCTTCTTCATAGCCTTAATAAGATGATTATTGGGAAAAAACCTCATTGAGGTTGTAGAATCAAATAATCTGAAAATCTAAAGCATCTTGTCCTGAAGAAAAGTCAAAATCTTTTAAGTTCCATAAGTTGAAGAAATTTCCAAAGAAGCATGAAATTTATGACCTGGAAAACTATTTAGTTAGAAAATGTGGCCAAATAAAGCAATCAAGTTAGAATACTTGATGTACGTTTCCAGCAACTGATAAACATGGATAGAAGGACACAAATTATGATGAGTTGTATGGACTTGTTGTTTATATTTTTAACGTGACTTATGAACAAACTCTACTACTGTGTTCCTACCTTCAAATTAACAGGCTAAAGCAGAAGAAATGGTAGTTTGTGCCACTGAGAAGATGGCAGAAAAGCTCGCAATGACACTGCAGGAAGTGAAAGAAAAACAAGCAGCTGCTGAAGCCCGAATGAACAAGAAAGCTGCCAAGATATCTCACATGGCAGAGCGCATGCGCAAAAATGGCAAAATTCCTCCCAGAAATTACTTGTGCTGCAGCGGTTTCTTTTAGATCCTGTCGAGTATTCATTATTCAGACAGGAATCTCCAGAATGTGAAATGCTGATCTCCTTAGCAATGTCTCAGTTTAGATAAATTTTACTGTATGGATATTCAACTAAGGATCACTTGATCTCTCCCTCTAATCCCTCTTCGCTTCGTTGGCTTGTCACGCCATATGTAATCAGAGAGTGTAGTGCTGCAATCTTGAAAAGCTCCATCCTCGATTAACTTTCTTTTTTATTTATTTTCTCTTGGAGAGGATCAACTGTAAATTCAGGGCCAGCTTTAGCAGTAAATCAAGTTTTTTTTCTTGACATGAATCAGTTGGACAACCCCAAGTTGCTTTTGAAAGGATGAAACAGGAACGAGAACAAATTGTGCAGTTATTATGTGGCTGCTCTACGAGTCAAACTGGTGTTCCTTATTTCTCATCAGCATATTGTCACTAGTCGGAGCGGTGGGTGTAAAACTCGTGTACCATCGTACACTTGGGTAAATAACGTATAGATACGGTAAATTCATGCAATGAATCTAGATGGAAAGATAGCCTTAGATCTTGCTCCTTTCTTCCTTCTTCCTACGTTTATGTCTAAAAACGCCATTTGAACTTTCTGTGTTTTCTGATAAAAGGTCAAAAAAATATTAGAAAAAAATTTATGGGTGCATACTAAAGTTTTCTACGAAACTCATTCAACTCGCATATTGTGTTTTTCTAGCATTCTTAGCATCAAACCCACTATTTTGTTTACTGAATTTTATAGTCAAATATCATTTTTTTACAACACTTAGTAAGCTTTGTTTTTAGTAAAAAGACATGCTTCGGTTTACTAGTTGAAAGTGGTTTAAAGGGTGTTTGATTTGGTCTTTTGCTTAATTTCAGTTTTTTGTGTTCCTTTGAAAGTCATTCTCATTCTAACTCATTGCTAGCATCATTGATTTTCAAACTGATTTTTAAAAATAAAACAAATTTTAAAGGTAAAATGAGAGACACTAGAACCTCCCAAGAGTAGAAGAACCTGAGCATAATCAAGATGCCTTATCTAAATTTAAGAGTTTGTTAACCTATTTGAGTTTGAGACATGAAAAAAATAGAGTCTAACACCCAAATTAATATTAGTCAACCTAAAAGGCCATCCACTCCTTATGACGAGGAAGAACACAATTTACACTAGGAAGAACCAAGTAGGGCCCACATTCCACCTCCTAGAAAACATAATGAGACAACTTGGGGAGAGTGGCCAAGCCGAGCACACCAAGGAACTACATATCATCGTAAGACTCATTGAGAACATAGTAGGAGACTAACACAAGACTAGGATCAAGGGTACCCCACCCAAAATTCAAAGTATAGGACCACCCCACCTCCAAGTGAGACCTACGTAAAGGATCCTCCGATTAGAAATCACACTTATTGGTCTAGGGAAGAGAAGGAAGGCTACAAATCCATTAGATTGACCCCCACCTCTTTTTGAGGGTAGCTTAGACACCCAAACCTATCTTGATTGGCAAGTGTAGAATAATATTTTTGAATTAAACACTATAATTGAACATAGTAAGTGTAATGTGCTATATTTTTCTTACACAAATCCGCCCAAATGTACTGGAGTAATATAGAACACCAAGTAGATAGGAGTAGAATGCCACCCATTACCAAGTGGAGTGATATGAAGAGGAAACTTAGTGCGCAGTATGCATCACCACACTATAGGCAAAGAATGTATGATCAGCATTCTAGACTTACCTAAGAAGTTGACTTTCTGGGAGATTGCATGGCCAAATTTGAGGACCTAATCATTAAATGTGATTTGTGTGACATTTAATGTGTGAAGTCCCTGCATGACCCTAGACTACTTCAAAAGAGGGTTGAGGACTGAGATAAGAAAATCCCTAATGTACCACTCTAGCAAGACCTTACAAGATGCATCCCAACATGCTAGTGATGTGGAGTATGAGCTCAAATAGTTTAGGGCCACTTTACCCCCACCAAAGACCCAAGCCAAGTTGCCCATTACCACCCCTAAAGCAACCAACACCAGTGCATCAACTAAGGACAAAATTCCTTCGATCCCCACCAAAAACAAAAGCACTTGCCATAAGTTCTCCTAACCTGGTCATTCACTAAAGATCATCTTAAAAGGACACTTATCATCATTGAGGAGCAACTTGAACCTAAATATGAAGAAGAAATTACTACTATAGAAACCTATACCCCTGAGTACAACAGTGAGGATGAACCCAGAAAGAAACACTTGTTGTGGTTAGGTGTAGTTTCATAAAGTCTGCCTCTGCTAAGGATTGGCATCCTACCAATCTTTTCTATACCTATACCAAGTGTCAGGCCCGTGGATCATTGGGCCGGATGAAAGCATACTAGGCTGAGCGGTGGACCAAGCCCGTGTGGCGAGCGAATGAGTGGAGCCCGCGATTCCCTTCATAACATTTGGTCAACGCTCAATTTTGACTCGAACTCGCCCTTCACTGAACCGTGTCTTCGCCGCTCGTGTCGGAAGCGGATGACGACGCCGAAGGCTGCGAACGATGTGGAGGCTTCGACGGGCGACGCGGGAATAGGTTGATGGCAAACTCGGACGAGGACTATGGTGACGCTCGGCGAAGCGTGAGAAGCGGGTGGCGGACGCCCTAAGATGGGAAGGAGACGCGGTCGATGCGGAGCTGGGAGGCGGTGCTCTTCTCTTTAAAAAAAACCAGTGTGTGGACAAGCGAGGAGGATCGAGCAATCATCGAGTAGAACCAGTGAACTTAGGGTAGCGTCTATGAGTGTTCCCGGCGGCCAGGGGGTCGTTGGTGAGAGCTTTCCAGAGGGATCATGGGAGATCGACGAGAGCTTTGTAAGCGAGGTTGAGCGACTGTAGCCAGCGACTGGGGAGTCGTCGGCGAGAGAGGGGAAGAGGGCGTCGGAGACGACGAAGAGAGGCTTTGTACATTGTTTCTAGTGAATAAACGAAGCTTCCTTCCGATCTTCTTCTTCCCCTGCGTCTCTGGTTTCCAATTGTCGACGAGGCATTCCAGCAGCGGTGGCGCTTCTAGGCGGCGACTAAGGCTGAGGGAAGGTTGCGAACTCCTTCCCTGCCGGCACGCCCCTCCGGTGAACCTCCGGCGACGAAGGCTCGATACGAACGTGGTCGGCGTTCATCTAGGCTCGCGTGATGAACAGAGGAGGTAGACGAATCATTCGTACATTCAACATTCGAATAAAGGCAGTTGACGTGAGGACGATGTCAGTAGAATGAAATTTGGGTTTCGAATTTTTGTGGAAAGCGCGGCGGCAATTTTGACTGAGTCAAAATCGGAAAGCGGATTTCGATTTTGCACAATATAGGTAATTTTGACCTTGGTCCAAATTAGGTCAAAATTAGGGTTTTCAATTTGGGGGTGATTTCACACCCAAAAATCTAGGGTTTCACACCGGTCTAAAGGTCCGTTGGAGAACCTTAAGGCCGGGGCGTGACAATTGGTATTAGAGCCAAACTGTGGGCCCATATCCCACAGGTCAAAGATACACGTTGGCAGGTCAACGTGGTGTGGTCAACGCGGCTGCTTCACCCGGGAAGGTGAAAGTCGGTCAGAAGTTCCAGAAGATCGCACACGCAGCCAGAGGATCATCATAGGACGTTTGGCCCTAGCATGATTGATAGTGCCCACAAATATAGTAGGCGTTTCCCGCAAGTGCACGGGCCTATCGAAGTAATAAAATATCGATCCCACAGGGACTAATGAGCAAGTACCGATAGATCTCGAGATTGCTAGCTAGACTACGTCGAAATTGATGAAGTTTAAGACGATGAAATAATTAAATTTGCAAAACGTAAAAAGGAGAAATCACATGAGAGGATTATAATGAGGAGATGCATCAGGATATGGGTCCACCACTTTGACTTCTTACAGTTGAATAGTTAAACTCTATTGCCAATGTCCTATCTAGTTCAAGGGATTCAGCTTCCTTTATCACGTAGGTAGCTCCCCTCCAATAACCTCATCCGCTCCCACAAACTAGATTATCGGTCCAATCCGTAGGGTTCTGACACGCGGTTGGACTAGAGTCTCCCCGCTACGTCTAAGCTCCTTATAATCCCCTTAAGTACAGATCCACAAGCGAGTTAAAACTTCTAGAGAAGCTGATTAACAAACCTCACTTAAAGTGATTAAAGGCTCAAACACTCCCTTTCAGATAGTGTAGGCATAGCATACCAACGAAATGGATAAACTCAACCAAATGGGTCTGACGCGCGGTCGGACTAGAGTCTCCCCGCTACGTCTAGGCTCCTTATAACCCCCTCAAGTAAGTACAGTTCCGCAAGCGAGTTATCTCCTAGAGAAGCTGATTAACAAACCTTACTAGAGTGATTAAAGGCTCAAGCATGTACTTCTGGATAATGCATCCCTATAATCCCACGGTAAGTACAGTTCCGCAACCGAATTTTCTCCTAGAGAAGCTGATTGACAAACCTCACTAGAGTGATTAAAGGCTCAAGCGTATCCCTCCAGATAATGCTTCCCATTAGTCCCATGAGTAAGTACAGATCCGCAAGTGAGTAAACTCCTAGAGATACTAATTAACAAACCTTACTCAAGTAACTAAAGGTTAAGTATGCTCTTTGGGGTTACGCAGGCAATGCGTGCTCATAAGGTCAAGCAAGAACATTGGAGTAATAGAGTCAAACCATTATAACTAGTAATTCATCAAGAGCTACCCCACATCCTGATTTAGTGTTTAGCCTAACATGTTCATGGTGAAAGCGTAATCAACGTACTCAAACATAAACATCAAGCGTAATACTAGATTTGTGCAGGAGTTGTAATAGAAAGGTAAGATCATGCTATGTCTTGCAAAGATTATACAATAGATGTAGCAAATCGAATGCAGCATTAAGACCTCCCCTTACAACTTTCTCCTTGAGGAGCTGGCACAAAAAGGTCTTCAATAGTTGCAAATGCGCAGCCCTTTCTTCCTGGTGTGGCCTTCTCCTCCAAGGTGCAGCACTCTCCTATGCGATTCCCCCGTTTCTTTGCTGAACTCTCCTCTCTTAAATAGGCTGAAGGTTCTTGCTTCTCTTTGAAGGCTCTATCTTCCTCTTCCTAGTGGGCTGCTGCCCCATTTCTAGATTCTGCAAAGCTGCTGCAACTTTTCAGCAGAGAAAAAGTCTTCGCTGCAGCCTCCTCCATACCCTACAAACTTATCCTCATGGAATCATGCTTATTCCAGCCGATTTCACCATCTAAAGGCTGCTCCAGGGGTTCTCGTCAATAGGGGAGAAAAGACTTGACTGTTCTCAAGTTTTCCCTTAGGTTAGGTTGAAGATACCTAGGTTAAAATCGTGGTTTCGAAACAGGCAAGTCCGCGATCACGGGCGAGAATTTAGTCATGACCTGGTCGTGATTTATCAGTTACAGCTTAAGTGCGGAGACGAGTCAAGGGCATGATTCTGATCGCGACCCGATCGTGATTTCCAACAAAGGCTTCAATGAATCCGAAAACTTCTAGTTAGGATCATCTTGAATTAGGATGAGCTCCTCTACCACAAAAGTTCCAGAATCCACCCTCTTTATGGTCATTTTGACCTAAAAACTTGAAAATGCACAAGGAGGTGTAGATTCCATAGATGTTTCCAAATAAATGCAATTATGGGACTTAAGGTCGTGAAATAGGGATGATTTCATTAGTAAAATGACGTGTAAAACTCTATATAAATATGTGTCAACAGAATACTGATAGCGATCTGCAAGTGCACGGATTTATCGAAGTAATAAAAGTTATCGATCCCATGAGGACTATGAAGCTAAGTACTGACTTCTTGACTTGTTCGAATCTAAGCAGACTAATTCAATGGTCTATTTAAACTTCTATGCACGAACAAACTCGGAAGCAGCTTTTAAGAGATTCGATTTCTAAAGAATCGAGATTTCATGGGTTCGCCACATTGACAGTCATGAGTTGTTAAAAAGAATAACTAAATCACGAAAATTATCTATCATGAAAGGAACACTTCCCATGATACATATGAGAGCGTAGTACGGTATTTAATTAGATTAATTCCCTACTCTCGTGACAGTTAACATAATTAAACCTCTTAAGTTCAATGAAGAGTTGGTTAAACCCTTCAGAAGAATCCAAACTACTCTCGTGATTAGATTCGTAGGTCTAATTGAAATAGGTCGGACGTTGCGATTCACCTCTCGGTCCTTCTCGCAACGCCTAAAACGTAAACTTACTTGGCCAGGGTAAATTACAAAATAAGTGCGATTTCAACTAAATCATGAAGATAAGTTCTAATGAAAGTAGTAAAAGCATGCATTAACTCATAAAAGTCAATGGGCTACGGCCAATCATCTCGACAAAAGTATCTACTCACTCATGATATTAAAGAAATACATGATGTTTTTGATGAACAAGTAAGAACTCATGAAAAATTGCAAGAAATCGCTAAAAAGACTATAGAACCGCCTTCTCCTTAATCTGAGGATGAGGATTACTCGATCAATCATCACTTTCAAAGAGAATCTCGTCGGAATATTCTTAGAAATCGTGTTATCGCCTCAATCGCCACCGCCGCTTGTCTTTGTCCGAAAAAAAAGCCCCCTAAACCCGATCAAAATTCGATCTTTTATAGCTGGACCGGTTTGGAACCCATCAAGGAACGGTTCTGCAAAGTTTGGCTCAAATCCGGTTTGAAACAAGTGAGAAACGAGCGAAAAACTCGTCGGGCGGAAGTTTTTACGGCTCGTGATGAGTTCATGGCTGAGGCCGTGAATGTTTCTGTGCTCAATGGTCTTCGGTCACAGAAATTTTCATAGCCTGTGATGGAATTACAGCCTCACCCGTGAAAGTTTCTATTCATTCCGACACTTAGCCAATTTTCACCTCCCGCTCGTCGTCGCTTTTACGATTGAATCCACAATTACGGCCAAGGCCGTAAATGTCTCGTTCTTCACTGTTTTCGCTCCAAATTTGACGTGTAGGCTCGTGATCTCCTCGATAATCGTGTCTTAACTTCAAAACTCTCAAAATTCATCATTTTTATGCCAATTTACCTACATTTTCATAAAAACCAAGAAAAGTGAATATTCTCTGCAAAGTAAGATAAAAACACTAAAAGTAACACAAAATCATAAAAATAAGCCCAAAATATTATTTAAAACATAGGCAAAAAAAACATGATGTAAATGCAACGCATCAAAATACCCTAGACTTAGAATTTTGCTTGTCCTCAAGCAATATATCAATATGAATAAAGAATGTATAGATAAGGAACACTCATTTGCTTTTACCCCTAATAACATCTTTAGTCCACAAATTAAATAATCAATCTTTCTAACTCAAGTAATTCAAGAAAAATCATAATAGAAATAAATTCCCAAGAGGTTACAATCCAAGAAAGATAAAATTCACATTTCATGTCATAATATCCATTCTTCACACACTAAATATCAGATACTTTCAACTTAATAAATCCATCTTACTCAATAGACAAAAATTTATTTCAAGAATTTCGGTGATGTTAAAGATAAGAGATTTTTAAAGCAATTTGGTCTTTAAACGGTTATATGCCCTTTCCTGTAAGCATCATAACATTGTTTAAAATATACCACAAAGCAATATAATTTAACTCATAGTCTCAATCATGAAAGTCAGCGGAGTTGTCCACATAACCGTCCACATAACCTACAGCTTTCTCTTTTTCTCCAAAATAATTTTTTTTATTAGACTTCAACTCATGTCTTCGGTACCACTGCCAATTTTTCGCAGTGCCAAGTAGAGGAGTCTTTTTTTTTTCTTTATTTTTCTAGAGAAAGCCGGTCAGTGTTAACTTATGACCTCAGATCATGCCACTAGAGGAGTTGGAGCAAATCTCAATTTAAAGATATATCACCTATTTTATATTCATAAAAATTTCCATCAAGCAAAAATAGGTAAATTAAACTTCAAGTAACAAAATACTATGCATGTGTCATATGAACTCATAACAATTCACATATGCATTTTATCAATACCAAAATTGAATTTACTCAACAATTTAAGTCCACATGAAATTTCAAGAATTCCCTAAGTCATCAAATTAATCACTCAAAATGTTTCCTAAGTTTAAAATTAAGGATTAAATAAATTTGTGTATCCTTAAAACCATAAACATTCAAAATACATATCTATAAAGTCTTGAAGGATAAGCATATCATGAAGGACACCCTAGACTTAAATTGTTGCATATACATAAGCATTAAAATCAATAAATGATAGATTTCAGAAAAATTTGCAAAAATTCCCCTTATAATGTTGGCGAAACCTTGATCAGTTATATCAAAAGCATCAAATATAGCTCAGAAAAATCCAGAAAATGTACCAAATCGAAGATAGTCAAGTTTTACATGGTAATCAACTTTCAGAGTTCAAATACTGTCTAGTTTTATCAGTAGAAACACAGTTTACCATTTCAGGCTACTATTCACCTCAAATATCAAAGTATATAGTAAAATCACTCTAAAATGCATAAACTCATCAACATAGCATCTAAAATCATCACATAACATACCAGACACATCATGGCTACCAAATATATGCAAAACCATCACATCCAAGTCAGGTTCAGCAACCTAAGGTCCAATACCGTCTAATATATACAATATCAAGTCAAATATCAAATATCATCTAGAAATACCAAAATGAATTATATATTATCCCAATACAACACACACACAAATAAATCATAAAAAAGCTGTGTGTGGTCGCATCGACAATGAGTCTACTAAATCCTGTGCATAGATGAGATAATTGTGAGTTCACATGCATAAAATCAAACCATAGTTGCAAAGCGCGTAAAAATGAAGTATAATACTCACAAAATCAATCAATCAGTCTCTGTGTGCTCGGAATCCTCCTCGTCTCTGGTACGTCTAGTCGATGATGATGGGAGACGGCTCCGTAATAACTCCTCTATCACGTGTAAAGAGTCGAGTGCCCTCGACTGTCCCTGCTCAAGTCGCGATATATCGTCGTGTATCCTCCTCTGCTCGGCTCGCATCTGCTCCAATGAAGGATCTGATCATGCTAAAGTGGACGGTCGGGCAGATGAAGACGACCGATCAGTGGCTGATAGGTCGACTGGAGGAATATGCTCTGTAGATCTCGGTGGTGATGGAGGTGAAGCTGCCTCTCTAGGACCTCCCCCACATGTGGGATCCACGATCCAATTTTGCTGAACATGAACTGTAGTGCGGTCCAAGTTCGGCAACCTCATCGTAATATCTGAGCCTCTGAACATCAGATGATACGAGCTCCCAAGCCTCGTAATCATCTTAATGGCAACACATGCATCCATGTCCAATCTGGGATTACCCTTTGCCTCGTTCAACCCCGAGGGGTCAATACCGAGGGCAAGGGCAATCGTGGTAATTATGCCTCCCATCACAAGGACTCCTCTCCGTGCTCTAGCAGCTTTCTGAATCTATTTCATCAGGAAAAATGAAGTGCTAATTCTAAAACCTCTCAGCATGGCCCATAGAATGAATAGCTATGTAGACCTGACCATGCCGTCGCTCTCCGCTCGCCCAAAGATGGTGTGCACCAGTACTCTATGAATGTATCTGAAAACTAGGCTAGACAAACGCATGGCCCTGGCAGTCCTAGGGTCAAATCTCTACTCGCCAGTGATCTCCTGCCAAAAGGTCCTCTCTGAAAACTCACGAGGACGGTGTCAAGTCACATCCGAGGGGAATCCAAAAATATGACCCAGCTGGTCCAAAGTAAGTACATGCTCCCGGTTCCCCAACCGGAATGACATCCTCCCTGGGTCTCCGTCATCATGGTTTCTCAGTGTAATCGGAACAGTACTGAAGAACTCCAAGGTTAGCCGTAAATAGGTGGAACGTCTCTGATGATAAAAATCCTGCCACCCTATGTTCGCGAACATCCACTGGATGTCGTCGAACAATCCTAGGGACTGCAGTACCTGGTCGTCCCAATACCGTGTGCTAATCACTCCTCGGGTGGACAGGGCTCGTACCTCCTCTCGACCTCTCTACTCCTGTGACGGATCTGACGTGGATAAGGAGTAAGGACAGGAGACGGTGATCGTGCGCTTCTCCTCTCTGGAATGATAGGCTCTAGAATAACAAGAGATGGCTCAGGTGATGATGGCTCTGGTGATAAAGCTAGAGAATGTCCTGATGATGGCTCTGGTGAAGGTAAATGAATCTCTGGCGATGGTACTGGTGCTACTGGTATGGGTGCTGGCTGTGTCATCCATGGTATCTCAGAAACTGCGGGTGGAACTATCTCAGGCATCGCAGAGGACTCACGTGCAACGGATGGAGAAGAAGAATGGATCTCAGGTATGTCCACTGATATTTCCGGTAAATCTGCAAATATCTCAAACGATCCCTCCTCTTGATCTGGCAATACTGGCGTAGCAGCCTTAGGGATAGGCAAATCTCCCTGTGCTGAGGAGGGTGATGCAATCTCTGGGGTCTGGACTGTATCATGTGGAGTATCCACCTCCATAGCCTGAGTATCGGCAGGAATAGCAGACTCTGGTATATCTGTGAAAGGTGCTGGTGTGGCTGAACCCTCTACATCCATCGGTACAGCGTCAGTCTGCATCTCCATCAAATGCACTATCTCTGGATCTACATGTGCAGATACTGGGGGTACCACTGGAGTCTCTACAGTCTCCACAACTGGTGATAAAGGTCTGGTGGTCCTCCTCCCCCAAGTACTAGTGGCTCAACCAGTATGCTTCCTAGCATACCGTCTGGCGATCCTCTGATCTCGGCTCTCTGGCCTATCGGCAGGCCTCTCTAAAATAATCTCCAACTCTGGAGAACTAACAGGCTCTAGCACTACTGTCTGTGATGTACTGGGAATAAAAGACGTGCTAGGAGCTGGTGATGTCCTCTCAGTACCAAGCTCGTTAGAAACACTGGGATACTTCCAAGGCATGTCGGAGGGAGGAAATAAGTCAAAAGGTATCGGAGACTCCACTGCCGACATCTGATGCAGCTCAAATCTATCCGGGAGTACTCCATGGACCATCCTATACCTAGGATAAACAGGAGGGTACGGTCCTCGTACACACTCCTTCCTCACCGCCCCATAGGGTCTGGTCTGGTCCTAACTGATCTCCTTGGCGGCATAATATTAATAAGACAATCCAAATAATCCAAATATGCGATTTTAATCCAAAAATTGAAGTGCTACAGTATTTTTGAAAATCGCCCGTGAGGACCAGGAGAGAAATCGCCTCAAAAGTCTGATCTAAATGGCCCCAAATCGGTGCTATGTGTATGTAATCTAAGTACAACTGATGAATCACAAGCCAGAGCGAAGAAAACTCACAAATCTAGGTGAAAATCAGGCTTGAATCGGCACAAAGACGAGTTCTGGCGGGCCGGCGTATGCACAGTGGTTATTAAAAAGATCCAACGGGAATCCGGTGGAAGATGGCTGGAAATCACTCGCTAGAAGTAGAAGAAGGCACAGTGGTTCTCCGCTCGTAGAAGGAATCGTCAAAAATCGGCGAGTTACGAGCGTGGCCGAAAACCCTAAGTCGCCTGTCAAGTTTAAACCATAAGAACTTACGGTCCATAAGTGTGTCACGGCTTCGGCCGTAAACCTTCCTTAGTGTACAGTATCTAGTTAAACTTAGTCATATATGTACTCATGGTTGCACGAGAATTACGGATTCACCCGTAAAGTTCGCGTTTTGACTTGGTTTTTCGTCAGAAAAATCATCAAAAAAATACCTGAAAAATTCCTGCACATAAAACAAAACACCAGTTTTAGAAAAAATTTCATATAAAAGAGCTCATCAGATAACACCAACAAAATACGAAATAAAACTCAAAAGATAAACCCTATGAACTGTAATGAAAAAAGAAATTCACACTCAAAAGAAAAACAAACTAAAGTTAATGAAAATTCAAAGCCTCTGGGTTACCTCCCAAGTAGCGCTAGTTTACGGTCTTTAACTCGACCAAGGCAATGCTCATGACTCTTCTGGTGGATATGAGGCGCAGTGAATAATTGGCAATTGTTGCTCCTCATTCCTTTCTAGTTCATTATACAGATTTGACTTTAAAGTTTTAGGTAGCGTCCATGTCTCGGCTTCCTTCAACTCATCCCTTTTATGCTTTTCCCGACTTTCTGAGAGACGTCTGTCAACTTCAAAATCACTTCCTCTATCAAAATTGTCCTCTTTCATTTTCTAGAAATTGATCGGAACCTGCAAAATTAATTCTATTAGTTTCTGATGAAAAATCGAACACCAACTTGCTAGTATTCAAATTCAGAGTAAGCTTTTCTTGCAACATGTCAATTATAGCTCCAGTGCTGGCTAAGAACGGTCTTCCTAGAATGATAGGAAACTTAACATTTTCTTTCATGCTAACAACCATAAAATCAGTAACAATAGAAAATTTATCAATTTGAACTGTTACATTTTCTAATATACCAATCGGTTGCTGATTAAAACCATTAACGAATTGAACGTAAGTGTCGGTGGGTTTAAACTCCCTGCTTCCTATTTTCTCAATCAAATGTGATGGTAACAAGCTAATACTAGTTCCTATGTCACACAAAGCATGTTCAACAGAAAATTTGCCAATCTTGCATGGAATTGAAATATCTCCAGGATCTCTTACCTTTGTTATTTCAATGTTCTGACTTACCTGGTGTTTCTCTGTCTCTGGCTTACCAATATCAAGTTTTCTCTGTTCTGTCCTAAACAACCTCTAGGGAAAAGGAATTGGAGGACATATGCAAGCGGGCATACATATTTCTCTTCTTCCCTTTTCTCCTTGCAATACTCCATATCAAAGACAATGCTTGCAAACTGATCAATAGACTCCTCAATAGGTTCTTCAGGTGTCTCGTTATACTTGGCATTCATTACTGTGACCGCTTTGATGTGCTCTCTGGGATTCATCTCAGGCTATCCTGGTAGTCTCCCTGTGGGTCTGCTAGCAGTACTGGCTTGCTGTGTAATCTGGTTCTCCAACATCTTGTTGTGGGTAGTCAGGGCTTGCACACTAGATGTCAGTTGCTTGATCTGGTCAAAAAGGTCATCAGTTCTCTTCTGTTGTGTCATAACAACCTCCAGCATGGTCTCATAATCTGACTTTTGGGGCTGCCCATATTGTCTGGGCTGGAAACCCGATGATGACCTATTATTCTGCTGAGAATATTGAGGAGGTACTCACCCTTGATTTTGCTTGTAGGACAAGTTTGGGTAGTTCCTCCATCCTGGGTTGTATGTTGCATAAAATGGGTCATTCGCAGGTCTCTGATTGTAATTTCCCATAGCATTTGCTTGCTCTTGATTTGATTCCTCTTGTGCAGAAGTTATGATTTGACATTCAGACGCATTGTACCCTGTTACACCACATACCTCACAAGAAACTGCATTAACTGAACTTGATGAAAAAGATAAAGAATCAATCTTCTGAACTAAAGAATCTACCTTAGCCGCCAGTGATGTCAAGGAATCATTGTGATACTTACCAAATCCCGTGGAGGTAGCGTTCCGCTCACCTGACCAGTGGTTATGGTTCATGGCCATATCCTCCAGAAGAGCAGTTGCTTCTTCCATGTTCTTGCTCATAATTGTTCCTCCTGCTGCAGCGTCCACCATCAATTTGGTGTTATAATCCAATCCATTGTAAAAGATTTGGATTAAAACCCAGTCTTCAAGTCCATGGTGTGGGCACATGCACTGGAGTTCCTTGAATCTTTCCCAAGCGTTGTACAGCGATTCTCCCTCTTGCTGTGAAAAGCACGTGATTCTGTTGCGCAGTTGAACAGTTTTGCTCGGTGGAAAATATTTGTTCAAAAATGCCCTTGATAGCTGTTCCCAAGTGGTGAATGATCCTGCTGGCATCGAATACAACCAAGCTTTGGCACGGTCCCTGAGAGAAAATAGAAATAGTCTTAGTCTGATAGCATCAGATGAAACTCCGTTTATTTTGACTGCATCACAGTATTCAAGAAAAACAGCTAAATGAAGATTTGGGTCCTAATTTGGGGAACCCCCAAATTGATTTTGCTGGACCATCGTCATCAGCGCCGGCTTTAACGCGATCCGCAAGTGCACGGATTTATCGAAGTAATAAAAGTTATCGATCCCATGAGGACTACGAAACTAAGTACTGACTTCTTGACTTGTTTGAATCTAAGCAGACTAATTCAATGGTCTATTTAAACTTCTACGCACGAACAAACTCGGAAGCAGCTTTTAAGAGATTCGATTTCTAAAGAATCGAGATTTCATGGGTTCGCCACATTGATAGTCATGAGTTATTAAAAAGAATAACTAAATCACAGAAATTATCTATCATGAAAGGAACTCTTCCCATGATACATACTACCTCTCTCGGAGCGTAGTAAAGCATTTAATTAGATTAATTCCCTACTCTCATGACAGTTAACATAATTAAACCTCTTAAGTTCTATGAAGAGTTGATTAAACCCTTCAGAAGAATCCAAACTACTCTCGTGATTGGATTCGTAGGTCTAATTGAAATAGGTCGGACGTTGCGATTCACCTCTCGGTCCTTCTCGCAACGCCTAAAACGTAAACTTACTTGGCCAGGGTAAATTACGAAATAAGTGCGATTTCAACTAAATCATGAAGATAAGTT
Source organism: Costus lasius (assembly GCA_027563935.2). Lineage (NCBI taxonomy): Eukaryota > Viridiplantae > Streptophyta > Magnoliopsida > Zingiberales > Costaceae > Costus > Costus lasius. The sequence continues at coordinate 21,119,325 of CM050450.1, read as the reverse complement.
CTAATAAAAGTAGTAAAAGCATGGATTAACTCATAAAAGTCAATGGGCTACGGCCAATCATCCCGACAAAAGTATCTACTCACTCATGATATTAAAGAAATACATGATGTTTTTGATGAACAAGTAAGAACTCATGAAAAATTGCAAGAAATCGCTAAAAAGACTATGAACTGCCTCCTCCTTAATCTGAGGATGAGGATTAGTCGATCAATCGTCACTTTCAGAGAGAATCTCGCTGGAATATGCTTAGAAATCGTGTTGTCGCCTCTATTGCCGCTGCCGCTTGTCTTCGTCCAAAAAAAAGCCCCCTAAACTCAATCAAAATTTGATCTTTTATAGCTGGACTGGTTTGGAACCCATCAAGGAACGGTTCTGCAAAGTTTGGCTCAAATCTGGTTCGAAACAAGTGAGAAACGAGCGAAAAACTCATCGGGCGGAAGTTTTTACGGCCCGTGATGAGTTCACGGCTGAGGCCGTGAATGTTTCTGTGCTCAATGGTCTTCGGTCACAGAAAGTTTCACGGTCCATGATGGAATTATAACCTCACTCGTGAAAGTTTCTGTTCATTCTGACACTTAGCCGATTTTCACCTCCCGCTCGTCGTCGCTTTTACGGCTGAATCCATAATTACGACCAAGGCCGTAAATGTCTCATTCTTCACTGTTTTCGCTCCAAATTTGACGTGTAGGCTCGTGATCTCCTCGGTAATCATGTCTTAACTTCAAAACTCTCGAAATTCATCATTTTTATGCCTATTTACCTTCATTTTCATAAAAACCAAGAAAAGTGAAGATTCTATGCAAAGTAAGATAAAAACACTAAAAGTAACACAAAATCATGCAAATAAGCCCAAAATATTATCTAAAACATAGGCAAAAATACGATGTAAATGCAACACATCAAATACCTATGACTTAAAGCTTTGCTTGTCCTCAAGCAAAAAGAAAGAAATGAAATTCCATGAGGGTACTAGTTGTTCGACAAAAGTTATTACTCCGCAATGATTTATAAATGCTAAGACATAATCTAATCACAGGATGCACAAATCACTGTAGACTTAAAAGATATCATGATGAAAAGCAAAGTATCTAAGTCAGATCTATGGACAACAGATGTACGATAATCTAGATAATAATAGTTCCTTACCACATGAAGCATCAATCCACTATAGCACCCAAAAGGTAATCCTTAAGGTAGTAGCAAAGGTCTTGCTCATAACTTCGGTACCACCGTTCTCTCTCTTTTTGTAGTGCCAAGCCGTAACTTCAGTACCACTGCCTTCTTTTCTTTTGTTTTGAATTTGCAGTGCCAAGTCACAACTTCGGTACCACTGCCCTTCTTTTCTTTCACTTTCTTCTTTTTTTTTCTTTCAGTGGCAATGCCAAGTCATGACTTCGGTACCACTGCTCTTTTTCTTCTTTTCTTTTCTCTTTTTGTTGGGCATTGCCAAGTTGTAACTTCGGTACCACTGCCTTTTGTTTTTCTCTCTTTTTTTTCTCTCAATTTCTTATACGGTGCCAAGTTAGAGGAGCTCGAACCAAAACCAATACCAAGAGTTACCAAGAGTGGTAAGTTTGTCAAGTGGTTTGGTCTATAATCACCCAAACAAATGGTACTCATGTTGAGACACAGATGCTTCCTAGATGCAAAGCTTATCAAAGTTTAATCCTTAAGTGTCTAGTGTGTAAGAAATCAAGTGGCTAGAATATATCGTTTATCATATTATGGAGTCATAAGAAAATGAAGCTCGATTTTGAACAATAAACGTGATGTAAAACTTGTTCTTCCAGAGTCATGGGGGTGCATGGAATGTTTTCAACACAAGATTACGGTGAGCAAGTAGCAAGAAGATAAATCTAACCATGAATGAAATAGTTCAACCATCAAGTTAAAAAATATGATATGCAATAAGTTCACTTGTTCAAATAGTATGGTTGAGATTAGCATATCCAACATGGTTCAAACAAACTCGAAATAGTTCATCAGCAAATTTAAAATGTCATAGTTAAAGCATTGATAGCACATCGTTAAAAGGTCAAATACCATGTTTAAACAGCATACAACAGTAAACTTTTAAAAATAAAGTTTTAAGCACGATGACTCTACGATACCGAAATATGTCAGGATAATAGCCAAAATATGTAAATCTCCCCCAAACCTAGAGAATGCATCGTCCTCGATGCACAAAAAATATATAAAGGGGCAGAAGAGGGAGAGACTTACAAAAGTGCAGTTCTACTTGCGGCATTCATCTGGGTCATCGTCATTGTCAGATGGGGATGAGTCCGAGATATGGACCGTCTCATCTTGGTCATCCTCTTTGCGGGAAGGATATTCGAAGAGGTACGTGTGATGAAATATCTTGAAGGAGTACGTGACCTCAATCAGGTGTGCAATTTGCTTCCCCTGTATAAGTTAGTCCTTGCGAATAAGCTGTAGAATATCATTAGTAGGAAGACAAGTGGCAGTCTTCGGTTGGGCACCAGAGGAAGAGCTAGGATCCATGTCGAGTGGTGCAGTAGAATCCTTTGGAGCAATGGGATTTAGGTGTAGACGCCAGTTGGTGCTGTCCCAAAATGGAGATCATGGATGCTTGGGCGCTTTGTGGAGAGTAGGCGGTCTTCGGTTGGGCACCAGAGGAAGAGATAGGATCCATGTCGAGTGGTGCGGTAGAATCCTTTGGAGCAGTGGGATTTAGGTGTAGACGCCAGTTGGTGCTGTCCCAAAATGGAGATCGTGGATGCTTGGGCGCTTTGTGGGGAGTAGGCGGTCATCGAGGAGATGCAATCCCAGAAAATGTCTTCATTGAAGTTTGGAGGGCCAATGCAGGATGCCTCGTGTTGATGACTCGGCAACCAGAAAGGACTTGGTAATAAGCAGCTTGGAGCTTGTCACATATTTGTATCTCTGCTGGACCTGGGTGCTGTGGCGATGGAGGAGTTGGACGGGAAGCGTTGGCCAGTCGCTTTCTCGTCAACTTCTTTCCAGGTGGCATGGTTGAGCCGAAAGATACAAATAAAGTTGCTGTCATGAAGAACTAAAGAGTAGGTCGTCGACTTCTTTCCAGGTGGCATGGAGGCTTCAACAGGCGACGCAGCAACAGGTCGGCGACAAACTCAGAAGAGGACTATGGCGACGCTGGGCGAAGCGTGAGAAGCGGGTGGCGGACACCCTAAGATGGGAAGGAGACATGGTCAATGCGGAGCTGGGAGGCGGTGCTCTTCTCTTTAAAAACAGTCGGTGGGCGAACAAGTGAGGAGGATCGAGTAATCATCGAGCAGAACTGGTGGACTTAGGGTAGCATCTACGAGTGTTCCCGGCGGCCAGGGGGTCATTGGTGAGAGCTTTCTAGAGGGATCGTGGGAGATCAACGAGAGCTTTGTAAGCGAGATTGAGGTGAGGTTGAGCGATTGTAGCCGGTGACTGGGGAGTCGTCGGCGAGGGAGGGGAAGAGGGCGTCGGCAATAGGGGTCGGCAACGACGAAGAGAGGCTTTGTACGTTGTTTCTGGTGAATAAACGAAGCTTCCTTCTGATCTTCTTCTTCCCCTGCGTCTCTGGTTTCCAGTTGTCAATGAGGCATTCCAGCAGTGGCGGCGCTTCCAGGCGGCAACTAAGGCTGAGGGAAGGTTGCGAACTCCTTCCCTGCCAGCACGCCCCTCCGGTGAACCTCCGGTGACGAAGGCTCAATACGAACGCAGGCGGCATTCGTCTGGGCTCGCATGACGAATAGAGGAAGCGGACGAATCGTTCGTCCGTTCGGGGTTCGAATCAAGGCAGCTGACGTGAGGACGATGTCAATAGAACGAAATTCAGGTTTTGAATTTCGGTGGAAAGTGCGGCAGCGATTTTGACTGAGTCAAAATCAAAAGGAGAATTTTGATTTTGCACAGTGGAGGTAATTTTGACCTTGGTCCAAATTAGGTCAAAATTAGAGTTTTCAATTTGAGGGTGATTTCACGCCCGGAAATCTAGAGTTTCACGCCAGTCTAAAGGTTCATCGGAGAACCTTAAGGCCGGGGTGTGACACCAAGCATAAGAAAAAAGTGTGTAAAACTGTGATAGACAGTGGTACATTAGTTAAACATTCCTATGACATATAGGTGCCTAGTACACATCCAAATATCTTCTTACCATGGGCAAATCTAGTGTTACATAACTACCATATCAAATGTACTCTTAGTCATCCTTGGTTATATGATTTGGATGTCACTCATTATGGATATAGCAATACCTATGAGTTTGCCTTTAATAAAAAGAAGGTACATCTACTTCTCTGCCTTCCCCAAGAGCTGAGGGCATCTCATTCTAGGGGCAAGACCATAGAGCACAATAAACCCACCCATCACTCTCCTAAGAGCTCAACCATTCCTCCAGGAAGTACAAGAGACTGGAGGCATGTATACATTATAGGTCAGGGAAGTTAACGAGACTCCCATGAGTGAAACACCTTCTGAAGTATTAGAGTTACTTGATGGTTATCATGAGATATCCCCTGAGGAGCTACCTAGTGAGCTTTCCCTAGATCAAAGCATAAAACATGCTATTGATTTAGTACCAGGGGCCACATTACAACATCTGCCTCATTATCACATGAGTCCCATAGGTATACTGAACTTCGTAATCATGTGGATGAACTTTTAAGCAAAGGTTTTATTTGTGAAAGTCTAAGTCCATGCACGTTATTACCCTTCTTACTCCAAAGAAGATGGATCATGACGAATGTGCATAGATTGTCATGTCATCAAGAAAATCATTGTCAAATACTGATTTCCTATCCCATGATTGGATGACGTACATGATATGATTACTGGATCGACTTGGTTGTCCAAGCTTGATTTATGCAGTGGGTTTTATCAAGTATAAATCTGAGAAGGGGATGAGTGAAAGATGACATTTGAAACTCAAGATGACTTATATGAGTAGTTGGTGATGCCATTTGGCCTTACTAATGTTCCATCTACCTTTAGACTCATGAATAACATTCTCAAACCTTTCGTAAGTCAATTCCTATTAGTATACTTTGATTACATTTTAATCTTTAGGAAGGACAAGGAAGAACATCTTGGACATCTAAAAGCAACCTTAGAAGTAATAAAGACTTAGCACCTTTTCCTAAACTAAAAGAAATGCATATTCATAATTAGGGAGGTCAAATTTTTAGGGTTTATTATAATTGCTCAAGAACTTAAGGTTGACACTGCAAAATTAAAGTTATTATCGATTGTTTTGCACCTATTACTCTCACTAAAGCTAGGAGTTTTCATGGCCTAGCCATATTTTAAAATTCATTAATGGGCTCAGTACCCTTGGAGCACCAATGACCAACTGTTTCCACAAGGGCCAATTCGAATAAACATTGCTGCCCAAAAGCCGTTTAAGAATTAAAACTGAAAATCACCTCATCCCCTATAATAAGGCTTCCCGATTTTAGTAAGGTCTTTATAGTTGACTATGATGCATTTGGGGTAGGCATAGGAGGAACATTAAGTCAAGAAGGATATCCTATAGCCTTTTTTAGTGAAAAGCTAAATGAGACTAGGCAAAGGTATTCAACCTATGATATGGAGTTTTATACAATAGTTCAATCACTCAAGCATTAGAGGCACTACTTAATCCATAAAGAATTCATTCTCAATAGTGACTATCAAGTTTTAGTTTGTCTAATCTGAATAGCCTAAGTCAAGCTAAATCCTAGACATACCAAATGAGTAGAATACCTACAATAGTGTACTTTTTGTATTGAAACATAAATCTAGAGCCCCGAACAAGGTTGCTGATGCACTTCAGTAGGGTTGTTTTACTATTACACCCACTACAAATGCTATGACCCACTTAGTAAGCCAACTATTTATAAACTTGGTGAGCCAATTTACAACGTGGCCTAATCTATTAAAATGCTTAAGCCCAAGTTAACAATAGCAAGCCTACTAAACCATATATACCATATAATGGTTTCTCCCACTTGCAATGTGGGACTATACTCGCGGTATTACAATCTCCCTCACTTAAGACTTGATGTCCTTGTCAAGCCCACATCTCTTAGTCGACAGCATGTGAGGTAAGCCTAATGGCGGCTCCGCCATCCTCGGTAGCCCTTTCCTATTGGTTTATCACAATGCTTAGGACTAAGTTTTGACTCTGACATCATTTTTTATGACCCACTTAGTAAGTAAACTATTCATTAACTTGGTGAGCCAATTTGCAACGTGGCCTAATCTATTAAAATGCTTAAGCCCAAGTTAACAATAGCAAGTGTACGAATACTCGAAGTAATAAATAAAGTATCGAATCCACAGGGACCTACGTGTTAAGTACCAAATAATCGTTTTCTCACTAGCTAAGCAAACCGAAGATGATGTAGCAAACAATCGAAAAGTGCACGGGAAAATATCAGAGAGAAACTGGGACTAGGGGTTCATCCACCTTAATTCTAATGACTAGAAGGAAATAAAGGTTATCAATCAAATTTCATTATGATAAAGATTTAATTTACTTCATAAAAGGATCATCTCGCTCTCGCGCAGACAATCATACAAAGGACCAATCCTCACTCTCGTGCAAGATCTATCCAATGCTAAAAATAAGTAAATCATTGAACAAAGAACTCAAGGATCACTCTCGTGCATCCGAATCTCAACACAGGTTCTACTTATGGTTCTCCAACGTTTCGATCCTCACTCTCGCACAAGATCTCTACGTTTAACACATTAACTCAATCCAAAGAATTATAAAATCAATAAGGCATTAAAATCACTAAAAATCAGAATTCAAAGAACAAACCTAATCTCTTACGATAAGTTCCAAACTCGATGATTTCTAGGGTTCCTAATTTCACAATCAACCTCTCAGTCTATTTTGCAAAATTCTAAAACATGCTGATATTTATAAAACTAAGGAGAATCAAAGAACAATCAATCACAAAAGTAAGATTATCATAATAAAATTATCATGACAAAAGCTAATGTTTTCTAGTCATTAACAAACTAAGAGAATTACACCCCATGTCCCATAAAAAGATCTAAGCTAGCATGGAGGAAAGATTACAATAAACCGTAATTTTAGAGGATTAGGAATCGAAAAGGGGAAGAAAAGTTACAAAACAGGTGCAGTAATGAAATTATAGCACCGTAATTGCCTTTGAACAGCGTTGTCACCGCTGTTTTGTTGATTTCTTCTCCGATCGGACTCCAAACGCTCTGAAACTTCTGTGGCATCCTCCTCTCCTCCAGGCGAAGCTTCTGTGTAAAAATCATGGCCTGAGGTGGCCTCCACGCCTCTCGGAGTGAAGCCAAACCCTAAGCACCGTTCTGTCGATTTCTCCCTCAAGGCTGGATAACAATTAGGGATTTCACTTCGTGTGTCTTCTCCTCTTAACGACGAGTTCGCAGCAACTTTCAGATTTCAATTTGGAGTTCTGGATCAAAAGTTATGGTCCCTGCAAGATTCAGGCGGAAAAATCAGGAAACAAGGCACAAAATACGGTACCGTAGTTTGAAAACGGCAGTGCCGTATTTTTACCCAGAATTCAGAAACTTTCTGTATAAAATCCTCCAAAAATACAGTACCGTGAGATTTTGTCCCAAAAATACAGTAGTGCCGTATTTTTGCAAAATAGTTCCGATTTTCATGAAATTTGATGGGTAGCTTCGTTTCGACGTCTGGAATCCATTGGTGTGCTCAATTCTTCTAAAATGCATCAAAATATGGCACTTTTAACCTGAAAATGATCAAAAATAAGAAACGGTGTAGATTCTGTAATATTTGACAATTAAGGCTTAAAAATAAGCAAAAGAGCATAATTATGACACAAAAAGACATAAAATAACACAAAATATATTATGAATTTTGGTGTCATCAAACACATAAGGCTCAAACTTTGCTTGTCTTCAAGCAAATAAATAAGAACAATGCTAAGTATGGAAAATATGCTCTTTTAAGAAAAATAAATTTTTAAATATAATCACTTATGAAATATTCCACCAACTTTTTGCACAAAATTTCAGATAAATACATCGTCCTCTGAATTTAATCTTTAAGATCTACAACTTTGATCAAATAAAACTTCGCAACTCGCATAATGAAAAGAATCTCAGTCTCATGATTTCACCTTTGTTTCAATTTAAATCTATCATACCTTTGTTTACAGGAATAAATTCTCCAAGATCTTTTTCCACACAGAACCTTTCTTTTCTTGCCCCTCTCTTTCTTTCTTTTTTTTATTATTATTATTTTTTTGCATATACCCACATAGATACATACTTTTTATTTTGGACTTCAACTCTTGTCTAAGGTACCACTGTCAATTTTACACAGTGCCAAGTAGGAGAGTCTCTCACTATTTTTGTGGATCCTGGATTCCCTCTTCCCAACAAATAGTAAGATAAATCAAACATCAACTAGGTTAATCAATTGACATCAATTCAAAAATTACACTCATATGCTCATTTTATTCAAGTAAGATGTTTCACCCTTAGATTCCATTCATCAAACAACATACCTACCCAAAAACCTTATGCATCAATCAATGAAGAATTTCAATAAGTAGATATATATTGAAGAAATAAATTCAGCATAATAGGTATATCTCCATTCATAGGCATGCATGCATGAACATTCATCATCATAGAAAAATCTACCCATCTCTCATCACATGGATTCAAGTCATAAAATTTTTAAACCTCAAAAATATCATCATCAATGCAAAAGGTGTGAAGCATGAAACTCAAACAATCATAATCAAAAGTGAAACATGATAGATTCAAGAGACCACATCGAATAGAAATCTCAGTGAGTGATACATCTAAAGTAAATCAGAGATGCAAACAATATGAAATAATCATAAATACAAGAGAGTGCAAAAGATACTCACAAAACTATATAGCAAGCTCTGACCAAAAATACATAAGGCTCAGACCAAAAATAGTGTCGGGGCAAATGCTGCAAGGTCCAAAGGTGTGCCTTTTGAAAATTTTACCTGCACAAATTAAGATACATAAGACTCAGTTTTTTTAAAAAATAGTCTCTAAAATAATAATGATAGAAATGATTTTCTCAAAGAATAATCAGAGATATCATCGATGGTCCAGAAGAGTGCTGGTGAAAAGAGTTGATGCAGCTGAGAAGTAGAGGGTGAACAGAGGCTAGCTGAAGAGCTGCTAGCGATGATGGTGGTGCCGACAGTAGAGTGAGTAATCTCTAGTGGCCTGCTAGAGACTACAGTCCTGGAGATGAGATCGTCGGCCTATGGGTGCCAGAAATAATGCTGCATAGATAAACAAAATCAGTCACTAATGAAAACTCTACTGCATGAATAAATAAAATCAATAAAAATAGAGGCAGTAGAAAAAGTAAGAATATGCAGATGGTATAATCCAGTGTCGACGGTTGGAAACAGTGATGTCAGAGGCAGATGCAGTGGTGGCTAGAGGTGGAAGACAGTTTCTCTTGAAGATTTCTAGATCTGGAGGCAAAAAAAGCTATAACAGGTAGAAAACAAAGCAAGCAGTTTTTGAATTTTTTTTATGAAAAGTAGCCCTACCCAAAAATAAGATTTAATGATCCAAATAGAAAATGGACAAAACCAAGTTGTAGAATAAGATATGTTCTTTTCAAATGTATGAAAATTAAAGGATCAAAATCTATCAGAAATTTAGGGCATCAACAGAAAGTAGGCTACTCAGATTAAAAACTGCAAAACTGCACAAAAGTTAATCAAATTCGAAAAGTTGCCATATGTCCTAGAATTGTCAGAAAATATTTTCATGAAAACAATTCATCCACAAGATAGAATGACATACGAACTTCATATTCCAAGTGAAAAATCACGGTTTCCAGTCATCGAAGCACCTTAAAAACTCGCAGCAAAAGTGCTAATCAGATTAGTCAGAAGAAAACTGCTGCAGAAATTAATCAGAATCGAAAAGTTGTTAGGTGCTTTTGAATGATCCATGGACTTTAAAATTTAGTAAAAATATCCAGATGATAGAAAAAGATGAGTACTTCGTGATGGTGCAAGAGATCAAAAATTTTCGCAACCCAGTTCCTTAAAATCGCAGTGAGAAAACACCTACTCAAATAAGCAAACTACAGATTTCAAATACGGTACCGTGCAATTCCTCATGGCAGTGCCGTAAAATGCATAAAACTCTCGGGTCAGAAATTGGCAGAAATACGGTACCGTGAAAGATTTTCTCAAAAATACGGTAGTGCCGTATTTTGCGCTTTTTTTGCATAAAAAAAAGAAAAATTAGAAAAATTAATTCTAAAAATAAAATAAACTAGAATAAAAGAAACCAAACCAAATAAGAGTGCTTGGGTTGCCTCCCAAGAAGCGCTAATTTTTAAGTCATTAGCTTGACCAAATCCAATATCATGGTGAAGTAGGTGAATTAGTACCAAAGTAGATTGCATATAATTTTCTCTTTTTCCACTGTCCAAAAAGCTTAGCCACTAATCTAAATATCCAAAATTTCATATAAATCAAGATTGACATGGCTTTCTCAAATATGCAGAAATCAAAATCAAAATTTTCAACTCCAATCAAAGGATATTCAATTATCTTCCTATGTTTATCAAAAAGTAAAATCATAAGTCCTTTCTTCAAATTTAAATCTTCAATTGCAATAGAAATAAGACTTTGATCAAAATAATTAAGCATTGGATCATCATAATAATAGTCTTTATGTCTCTCATTAGAATCCTCAATAAAACACACTTTCTCAAATAGATCAAAATTTTCAACAATAGATATGGGCAAAACATCAACATGGTGAGATTCATCAATTTTCACAATATTCAAATCCTTATCAATTTCCTCATGTTCATCATCAAATAATTTAGCAATTTCAAAATCATCATTAAAGTCAAGATGAGACTCTTCAAAATCAATTTCCTCATGCCTCCCCACAAATAATTCATCGTCAGAAGAGTCAAAATCAGAATCATATGAAAAATCATAATGAGATTTATCAATGTTCTCAATAGAGTCAATGTTAACAACAAGAGATTTATCATTAATTTCAAAAATATCACCAAAATCATAGTGGGGTTCATCAATGTCTATAATTTTCAAACCTTCATCATACTCATTAGATGTAACCATAAATAAGTTTTCATCAAAATCAGAATTATCATTAGAAGAAGTTTTTTCAAAATCAATTTCCCCAACCTTTTCCTCAAATAAATCATCAGAGGAATCAATTTTACAATCAGGATCAGGATGAGATTCATTAATATTCACATAAGGCTCAATCTCAAAACAATCATAATCATAGGGTGATTTTTATAAATCAAGTTTTTCAGTTTCCAAATCAAACTCAAATAAACAATCTTGCTGTGCTATCTGGGTTTCTAACATTTTAGTACGAGCACATATATCATCAAGCCTATGTTTATGGGTCTCATTCAAATCTTCATTTTGTTTCATGAATTTTTCAAACATCAACTCTAAGTTAGATTTTCGAGTGTCCTCAAAGTATGGTTTGGAAATATGGTTCAAGCAATCATTAGAAAAAGAAGTTCGATGATTTTCCCATCTAGAATACAATTGATAAGATTCTTTCCATGATAAATTGGGATTTAAAAATAGGCAATCAGAGGAATAATGATCAAAATATCCACAAATATCACATCTAATAGAAGACGAAGATTTCTTGACAGAGTGCATAAAAGCGTTTAATGTATCTTCTAGTGTGCTCAATGAATTATTTTCATACCTTCCTTATGGCATATATTCCTCACCTTTTTCAGTTGCCCAGGAGTTGTGATAAAAAAACATATCATCAAATATATCAAGAACAGAAAGATAATCCAACACCAATCAATCAAATTATGTTTTTTTTCAAAATATATAAAAAAAATAGAAAATAATAAACACAAGCAGATTCACAAATTTCAGAAATACAAGCTCTGTCACAACTTGTGAAAATCCAAAACCTGCAAAAACAGAAAACAAAGTTAAATCTAAAATAAATAAAACTTAGTCTAGCAATACTAACAACTATTTTGATATTAACAAAACTAAGGTCCCCGGCAACGGCGCCAAAAACTTGTTATAGTCCGCAAGTGTACGGATACTCGAAGTAATAAATAAAGTATCGAATCCACAGGGACCTACGTGTTAAGTACCAAATAATCGTTTTCTCACTAGCTAAGCAAACCGAAGATGATGTAGCAAACAATCGAAAAGTGCACGGGAAAATATCAGAGAGAAACTGGGACTAGGGGTTCATCCACCTTAATTCTAATGACTAGAAGGAAATAAAGGTTATCAATCAAATTTCATTATGATAAAGATTTAATTTACTTCATAAAAGGATCATCTCGCTCTCGCGCAGACAATCATACAAAGGACCAATCCTCACTCTCATGCAAGATCTATCCAATGCTGAAAATAAGTAAATCATTTAACAAAGAACTCAAGGATCACTCTCGTGCATCCGAATTCTAAGTCAAAAATCTCAAGTGGAGACTCAAGGATCACTCTCGTGCATCCGAATCTCAACACAGGTTCTACTTATGGTTCTCCAACGTTTCGATCCTCACTCTCGCACAAGATCTCTACGTTTAACACATTAACTCAATCCAAAGAATTATAAAATCAATAAGGCATTAAAATCACTAAAAATCAGATTTCAAAGAACAAACATAATCTCTTACGATAAATTCCAAACTCGATGATTTCTAGGGTTCCGAATTTCACAATCAACCTCTCAGTCTATTTTGCAAAATTCTAAAATATGCTGATATTTATAAAACTAAGGAGAATCAAAGAACAATCAATCACAAAAGTAAAATTATCATAATAAAATTATCATGACAAAAGTTAATGTTTTCTAGTCATTAACAAACTAAGGGAATTACACCCCATGTCCCATAAAAAGATCTAAGCTAGCATGGAGGAAAGATTACAATAAACCATAATTTTATAGGATTAGGAATCGAAAAGGGGAAGAATAGTTACAAAACGGGTGCCGTAATTGCCTTTGAACAGCGCTGTCACCGCTGTTTTGTTGATTTCTTCTCTGATCGGACTCCAAACGCTCTAAAACATCTGTGGCGTCCTCCCCTCCCCTAGGCGAAGCTTCTATGTAAAAATCATGGCCTGAAGTGGCCTCCACGCCTCTCAGCGTGAATCCAAACCCTAAGCACCGTTCTATCGATTTCTCCCTCAAGGCTGGATAAAAATTAGGGCTTTCACTTCGTGTGTCTTCTCCTCTTAACGACGGGTTCGTAACAACTTTCAGATTTCAATTTGGACTTCTAGATCAAACGTTATGGTCCCCGCAAGATTCGGGCAGAAAAATCAGGAAACAAGGCACAAAATACGGTACCATATTTTGAAAACGGCAGTGCCGTATTTTTACCCAGAATTCAGAAACTTTCTGTATAAAATCCTCCAACAATACGGTACCGTGAGATTTTGTCCCAAAAATATGGTAGTGCCGTATTTTTGCAAAATAGCTCCGATTTTCAGGAAATTTGATGGGTTGCTTCGTTTCGACATCTGGAATCCATTGGTGTGCTCAAATCTTCCAAAATCCATCAAAAATATGGCACTTTTAATTTGAAAATGATGAAAAATAAGAAACGGTGTAGATTCTGCAATATTTGACAATTAAGGCTTAAAAACAAGAAAAAGAGCATAATTATGACACAAAAAGACACATGAAATGACATAAAATATACGATGAATTTGGGTGTTATCAGGTGGCCCCTAAGCCAAAGGTCCAGATTCCTAAGCCGGCGACGTTCGGAGGAGTCCGATCGTCGAGGGAGCTGAAGAACTTCATATGGAATATGGAGTAGTTCTTCACCTCCAACCACATCTAGGACAATGAGCATATGTAGGGGTGCACCACATACTTGACGGCCGACGCAAAGCTTTGGTGGTGATCTAAAGTTGGATCGACGTTGAGAGTGGCGATCTGGACCTGGGACGTGTTCCTAGAGGAGCTGTGGCGGCAGTTCCTTCCACGGAACTCGGTGGATCAGGCTAGAGATGCGGTGGACGAGCTCCAGCATACCGGCCCCATCCGAGAGTACGTCAGAGTGTTCTTGGCGCTGATCCTAGAGATCCAAGACATGTCGGAGGTGCACCGATGGCACACGTTCCTCTGGCATTTGCAGCTGTGGGCCGAGGCGGAGGTCTGGCTACATTCCCCACGGGACTGGAGAGAGGCTGCGGCGATGGCCGAGGGCCTAGTGGACACAAGGCATCGGGGTCTACTTCGCCAAGAGCCTTGACGTCGCCCATGAAGGGCGGCTCTCCGACGAGGATGAGAGCGCCACCTCAGGCTCGACACCCTCCTCGGCATGGCGGAAGCCAGCCAGTGCGTCCCCAGCCATGACAGGAGCTTGCCTGACCCATAGAGAGAGGGCCAGAGCGACCCTGGCCACTAGCGTGCTTCCTATGCCAGGGTCCACACCGGATGCAAGATTGCCCGAGCCAGGAGTAGATCTCGACGATAGCGGCACGAGAGTTGGCCGACGACACCGGCGCATCCCCAGCCACAACAAGAGCAGACGTCCGATCGGCAGCAGGGTCTGTTGGCGATGAGAACAAAGAAAAGAGGAGAAAGGGACGCATGAACAAAAGTGAGAGATTCCTCCTCGCAACCTCCACATGAGTTTCCTCCATGAGCGGTGCGAACACGAGCGAGCTTCCCAACAATGAGCGACGAGTGATAGCGCCCACAGATATAGTAGGCGTTCCCCGCAATTGCACGGGTCTATCGAAGTAATAAAATATCGATCCCACAGGGACTAATGGGCAAATACCGACATATCTCGAATTTGCTAGCTAGACTACGTCGAAACTGATGAGTTTAAGAAAATGAAATAATTCAATACGCAGGTATGTAAATAGAGGAAATCGCACGAGAAAATCTTGATGAGGAAAAGCATCAGGATATGGGTTCACCACTTTGACTCCTTACAGTTGATTAGTTAAACTCTAATGCCAATGTCCTATCTAGTTTAAGGGACTCAGCTTCCTTGTCACGTAGGTAGCTCCCCTCTGATAATCTCGTCCGCTCCCACAGACTAGATTATCGTTCCAATCCGTAGGGTTCTGACGTGTGGACGGACGGGAATCTCTCCGCCGCGTCTAAGCTCCTTATAACCCCCGCAAGTGAGTAAAGATCCGCAAGCAAGGCATGCCTCGTAGAGATGCTAATTAACAAACCTCACTCGAGGTGATTAAAGGCTCAAACACCCCCTTTCGGGTAGTGTAGGCATAGCACACCAACGAAATGGATAAACTCTCAACCTAATGGGTCCGACGCATGGTCAGACTGGAGTCTCTCCGCCGCGTCTAAACTCCCTATAGTCCCACGAGCGAGTACAGATCCGCAAGCGAGTTTTTCTTCTAAAGATCTGATTTACAAACCTCACCTCGGTATTCTCCTACGTGAGTACAGACCCGCGGGCAAGTTTTCTCCTTAAGATCCGATTAACAAACCTCACCCTTGTGACTCAGGGCTTAAGCATACCCTGCCGGATAATGCTTTCCTATAATCCTACAAGTAAGTACAGCCCTGCAAACGAGTTTTCTCCTAGACAAGCTGATTTACAAACCTTACTCGAGGGATTAAAGGTTCAAGAATATCCTTTTGGGTAATACAGGCATTGCACGCTCACAAGGTCGAGCAAGGACCTTGGCGATTAGGACTAACTATCGCAACTAGTAAGTTATCAAGGGGCTACCCCACATCCTGATTAGGATCTTAGCCTATCATGTTCATGGTGAAAGCGTGAACTACAATATTAAGCATCTCATACATGAGTAAGATTTTGCGGCGATTACAAGAAGATGGCAAGAGCATATAATGTTCTACTAAGATTTGATTATGAACACAATAAGAATCAAATGTATTCCCTAGATCCTCATTTACAAATTCCGTCAAGAGATATTCTGCGCAAAATAAGTCTTCAATGTTACCTGATGCACAGCTTCTCCTTCTCCTCCTTTGCAAACACAACTCCCCTTCGCGTGATCTCTCTGCCTTAGCTCCTCCCCTCTTCTTTGTGAGTTCTTTTATCCCCTTCTTATACTTCCTTTTGCCCATACCTTGTCAAAAGGCTGCCACAATTGCTGCTATTTTCTTCAGCTGAAAGAAAACTCTGCCGCCAGCCTCCATGCCCTGCTGTTCTTCAGATTTCCACGAAATGATGATTTTGTGACCAAATCAATCACCAAAAGCTGCTCCAGGCCTTCCTTGTCAACGGGGAAAAATGGTCTTCAATGCCCCTAAGCTAACCCTAGGGTTTGACCAAAGATATCTGGGTGAAAATCGTGATTTCGTAATAGGCGGGTCCGCGATCACGGGCAAGAATTTGGTCGTGACCCGGTCGTGATTTCTCAGTTTCAGCTTCAGGCATAGCGACGATCACGGGCATGATTCTGAACGGGACCCGATCGTGATTTCTGAGAAGGGCCTCGATGAATCTGAAAGTTTTTGGTTAGGATCATCTTGAGTTAGGATGAGCTCCTTTGCCACAAAAGTGACAGAATCTACCCTTTTGTGGTCGTTTCGACCTGAAAATGTGAAAATACCGAAACAGGTATAGATTCCATAGATGTATCCAAATAAAGGCAGTTATAAGGCGTAAAGTTGTGAAATGGACGTGATTTCATAAGTAAATGGACATGTAAAACTCTATAAAAATCTGTGTCAACAGAATACCTACGACTTAAACTTTTGCTTGTCCTCAAGCAAAAAGAATGAAATGAAGTTCTATGAGGGTCGTTCAACTAAAGTTATACACCCAATGATCTATAAATGCGAAATGATTACGACTAGTCACAAGATGCACAAATCATTGTAGACTTTAAGGATATCAAGATAAAAAGCAGAGTATTTAGGTCAGATCTATGGATAACAGTTGTACGATAATATTGGATAAAAATAGTTCCTTACCACATGAAGCACTGATCTACTTAAAGCACCCAAAAGGTAAACTCTAAAGTAGTAGTAAAGGCTTTGCTCATAACTTCGGTACCACTGCACTTTTTCTTCTTTTCTGCAGTGTCAAGCCGTAGCTTCGGTACCACAGCCTTCTTTTCTTTTTGGTTGGCAGTGCCAAGTTAGAACTTCGGTACCACTACCCTTTCTTTTCTTTCATTTTCTTTTTTTTAATGGCAGTGCCAAGTCGAAACTTCAGTACCACTGCTCCTTTTCTTTTTTTCTCTTTCTGTTGGGCAGTGCCAAGTTGTAACTTCGGTACCACTGCCTTTTGTTTTCTATTACTCTCTCTTTCCTCCTATTTCTTGTGCGATGCCAAGTTAGAGGAGTTCGAACCAAAGCTAATACTATGAGTTATCAAGGGTGATAAGTGTGTGTCAAGTGGTTTGGTCTATAGTCTTCCAAATAAATAGTACTCATGTTGATATATAGATGCTTCCTAGACTCAAAGCTTATCAAAGTTCAGTCCTCAAGTTTCCAGTGTATAAGGAATCCAGTGACTAGTTGTTCAACGTGAATGATGCTCTTAGTGTAGTGTGGGAGTATAAACCAATGACAAATGAGTTAAATGAATCATAAATAAGAATCAATGAGAAAATATTAATCAGTGAAAGTAAGAAATCTCAGCAAGGACCTACGACTTAGGCTTTACGTGTTTAAGAAGTATTCATCAACGAGGTTCAAAGCTTATCAGCAAAGTCATGATAAAGGTATAGCAGAAAGATGCGGACATGATAGAAATACAATAGTAGAGATGTCCTTGCAAAGTTAAAGTATCACTAAAGTAACTTGTAGTAAAAATAGCATGCAGGTGGAGCGCATTAATGTTCAGCAATAAAGAGGATTAATGTTTCGGCAATTCTGGTACAATAACAGCATACCACAACAGTACATACAGCGGCATAAAGTTGAAACATCAGTACATACGATACTACATCATCAGAACATAAAAATTCGAAGCTATGACGACCCATCAAAATACGCAAATCCTCCCCAAAGCAAAAATGGCACATCGTTCTCGATGCAGCAGCATAGATAGATATCAAAATAGGTAGGGAAGACTTACTAAAGTGCAGGCCTACTCACTGCACTCTGCCGGGTCGTCGTCGTCATCAACCTCCTCGGAGGAATCGGAGACGTGGATAATATTGTCAACATCCTCATCGTCATCTCGTGGTGGTGGTGGTGCCATGTTACTGTGAAGAAAGATCTCAATGCACTTTACCGTGTCACATCAGGGCTGCTAGCTGCTTCCCTTGTTGAATATGATCCTGGCAAAGCAGGTGAAGCATGTCGTCGGTGGAAGGTCTGGCTGCAGTCCTGGGCTGGCTGCCAATAGAGAAGCTCGGGTCGACATCAAGAGGTGCAGTCTAATCTTCCGGTGCTGCTGGCTCTGAATGCAAGCGCCAGTTGGCGTTGTCCTTGATGTCCGTCCTCGCGGTATTCAGTAATGGCATAGTGTCGGTGGTGTTAGCAAAAGTCAGGTGATAGATATCTCCTTGCCTTACGATCATCTTCATGGAAAGCAGGTGCTCCAGGTCTAGGCGGCGGCTTCTTATTGCTTCAGGTTGGCCGTATGGGTTGTGTCCAAGAGAAAGTGCAATCATGGTGATCATCCCACCTATGCAGATAACTCCTTTCTGCGCATGAGCTACTCGCATGAATTGCCAGGCGAGATGATATCCAGCATTTATTTGAAAGTGGTGCAAGAGTCCCCACAGGCATAGTAGCTCAGGCTGGCGCACTATTCCGTCCCCTTCCCTCGCAAAGATCGAATGTGCGAGTAGGCGGTGCGCATATCTGATGCAAGGGTTGGAGAGTATGGAAGCTCTCACATTTCTGGGTGAGTAAGCGCTCATGGAGGAGATGCATCTCCAGAAAATATCCTCGTTGAAGTTCGGTGGCCCAACTCTGGAAGCATACGCAGGAAATCCAAAAATGTCGTTAAGATCAGCAATGGTAAGGCGGTACTCTGTGTTCGCCAGTCGGAAGGTTATCAGTCCAGGATCTGTGTCTAGGGCGGAGACCTTCAGTTCAACAGAGCTCAGGAATTCCAACGTGAAAGGGATGTAGGTGGGGTGAGTGTATTGCAGGAAACGCCCCCATCTGAATTGGCGGAAAATCTAGAGAAGATCATCAAAAATCCCGAGTGCAGCTAACGTAGGAGGATCTATGTACCTAGTATTGATGGTTCTTCGATTCGACAGAACCTGATACCTTGTCGCCTAATGACTATCTCGCATTTGGATTTCCGGTGGTGCAGGTTGCTGCTGCGGCACTGCGGGTCTAGGGCTCGTGGCTCCGGCTGGTCGCTTTCCGGTGTTCTTTCGTTGGGGCGGCATAGTTCTTGAGCAGTGAAGGGAAGACACGGAAATATCAGCAGCTGGTCGAAGCAGAGCTCGCAGCGAAATAAGGACTGAAAGCTTGGAATGAGAGTTCGCCGGAGGTGATTGGAGAATTCACCGGAGGGTCGATGGTCAGCGGTGAAGTTGACTGCGGAGAATGGTGGGGCAGAGCGAGTGGGGTTGTTGCGAGACGTACGAAAATGGAAGAATCGGGAACCCTAGGTGGAAAAGACTCGGGGCGAAACTTAAGTGTATAAGCTTAACGGGTCGGGCTGGCCAGGCGGATCCATTAAGCTGCTAAGGTTTAGTGATCACGCCCGAGATTTTCATCCGAACTCGGTTGTGATTCTCCCGCAGTTCTTTAGTGCAAATCTTCATGGTGGTGTCTTCAATCACGGGGCAGCCGTGACGTTCTCGTCAAATATGCACGCGTTCTGTCTTTTGGAAATCTTGCCCATGACTTTCGTCATGACCCACCCGTGAATGCTCCTGTAAGATTGTGCGCAATTTTCACAGTTGTGCCTTTAGTCACGGCATCGCCGTAATGTTCCTGGCAAATGAGTCCTATTCGCCTCTTCGGAAAATCTCGGTCACGGTCACGACTTTCAGCGTTCCCCTGTTTTGATTTCCTCGTGTAATTCTGTGTTGCTGATTATGGCTGTGGCTTCAGTCTTCTACATGCCGTAATTCTCTCGGTGAGTTTTCTGATGTTGGGCTAAGTAAGAATCATGGTCGAGATTTCTGTCAGAACCCGCCCGTGATTTCAGAAAAATCGGCAGAAAACGTCTCTCTTTACTGCATCTGTTTTGCGATACCCCTGTGTCATTTTTGTAAACCAAGTAAAGGTATCAATATCTCAGTTCTAAATAGACAAAAGTATAACAACTAATGCAAGTAGAGAAGGGGCACAACATGTCCCAAACGTCATTTTTAACTTTTATAAAATTAAACGCCAATGCTGAAGATAAACAATATCAATTCAAGAATGCATATAGGTTCCAAATAGAAAGGATTAAAATCGATTAGCGTAGATGTAGCTTGCGCTCTTCTCAGAGAATGCTCTTTATCAGGGATTCCTATGCCAACACCAGTTTCAGGATTTTTCTTAAGCACTCTAAGTTCGACGCGTGTTGTCAACATAGCGTATGTGCATTACCTGCAAGATTACCACCAATGTCAGATATCAAAACCATGCATTAGAACAAACTAGGTGATGAAATCCAAATTTATAGCAGAGGAAGCTAGGATGCCGTCAAAATATGCAAGCTAAATCAAACTAACACAAAACATGCAAATAAGAGAACGAAAAATGCTGAAAACAAATTTAACTAAAGTAAGAAGCTTGGGTTGCCTCCCAAGAAGCGCTGATTTAATGGTCCGTCAGCTTGACCATAGTCAATGTCATTCTGGTGAAGGAGGGTCCATGAGGAGTAGTGCAGTCCCCTCTCGTATTGGTTCATAGGAGAAGTAGTGCTTAAGTCTCTGTCCGTTAACTTTGAATGTACCAGTTGACTCTCGGAAGATGTCTACAGCACCGTGAGGATAAACCTTCTGCACTACGTATGGTCCTGTCCATTTAGTCCGAACCTTACCAGGAAAAAGCTTGATCTTGGAGTTAAACAAGAGCACCAATTCACCTTCGCGAAATTCCCTCCTCATAATCCTTTGATCGTGCCATCTCTTGGTGCGTTCTTTATAAATCACGGCATTCTCATAGGCTTCTTGTCTAAATTCGTCGAGCTCATTAAGTTGAAGTTTTCTGACCTTCCCAGCTTGGTTCCCATCAAAATTCAATTGTCGTATCGCCCAATAAGCTTTGTGTTCGATTTCGACCGGTAAATGTCACGATTTACCATATACTAACTGGAATGGGGATGTACCAATTGGAGTTTTGAATGCTGTACGGTATGCCCATAATGCATCGTCAAGTTTAAGTGACCAATCGGTGCGAGTGCGTGATACCGTTTTCTTAAGTATGTGCTTTATCTCTCGATTTGATATCTCCACCTGGCCGCTAGTCTGAGGATGGTAAGCGGTGACAACCTTGTGTAATACCCCATATCTTTTGAGAAGTGATTCAAATCCTCGCTCAATAAAATGAGATCTGCCATCGCTGATTACCACGCGAGGCGTTCCAAATCGTGGAAATATTAATTTCTTGAAAAATTTTGTGACCACCTTTGAGTCGTTTGTCGGTGCGGCCAAAGCTTCTACCCACTTGGAGACGTAATTGACTCCAACTAGAATGAATTTGTTACCACAAGAAGGTGGGAATGGACCCATAAAGTCAATTCCCCATACGTCAAAAATTTCGATCTCAAGAATGGTATTTAGAGGCATCTCAT
Source organism: Costus lasius (assembly GCA_027563935.2). Taxonomy (NCBI): domain Eukaryota; kingdom Viridiplantae; phylum Streptophyta; class Magnoliopsida; order Zingiberales; family Costaceae; genus Costus; species Costus lasius. The sequence goes on along the minus strand of CM050450.1, from coordinate 21,097,670 downwards.
TTCTTCGTGATATTCCACCCATCCGTTGGCAACGATCACAAGACTGTACATAGTCCCTTGTGTCTCTGAATAGGGTCGGCCAAAAGAAACCGCATTGGAGAACCTTGTACGCTGTTTTCTTGCCACTGCAATGCCCTCCATAGGAAGAAGAATGACATTGGAATAAGACATCTGAAATCTCCTCTTCCGGTAAACATCTATGAATGATACAATCAGCACAACGCTTAAACAAGAGTGGTTCGTCCCAATAATAGTGTTTTGCTATAGACATAAACTTCCTTCGTTGTTGGTATGTGAGTTTTGGGGGCATAATACCGACTGCCAAGTAATTTACCAGATCGGCATACCATGGTATTTCCATTGTGGTGACAGCTAATAAATTTTCATCTAGGAATGCATCGTCTATCTCTTCCTCCAAACTGTTCTCGGGGATAGATATCAGACGGGAGAGATGGTCCGCTACCAAATTTTCGGCTCCCTTCTTATCTTTGATCTCAACATCAAATTCTTGCAATAACAGTATCCACCTGATTAGCCATGGTTTAGCGTCTTTCTTTGTCATGAGATATCGGATTGTCGCATGATCTGTATAAACAGTAACACGCGAATTAACTAAATACGATTGAAACTTATCAAATGCAAAAACTACAGCTAGAAGTTCTTTTTCTGTGGTGGCGTAATTGCTCTGTGCTCCATCCAGCGTTCGGCTGGCGTAATAGATGGCATGAGTTCGGTTGTCTTTCTGTTGTCCCAGGACAGCTCCTACCGCATAGTCACTAGCATCGCACATTATTTTGAAGGGCAGCGACCAATATGGAGGTTGTATTATAGGAGCAGAAATCAATACCCTTTTCAGTTGTTGAAACACATCTAAGCAGTTCTGGTCAAAAACAAATGGAGCATCCTTAGCAAGCAAAAATGTTAAAGGTCTAGCAATTCTTGAAAAATTTTCAATGAAACGTCTATAAAATCTTGCGTGCCCTAGGAAGCTTCTTATTCCTCTGACGGGAGTTTGGAGGTGGCATTTTCTCTATCACATTGATTTTTGCTTTATCGACTTCGATACCGCGCTCCGATATCAAATGACCAAGAACGATCCCTTCCATTACCATAAAGTGGCACTTCTCCCAATTAAGCACCAAGCTCGTTTCTTCACAACGCTGCAAAACTTGGGTCAGATTAGATAGACAAGAGTCAAAACTGGATCCATATACCGAAAAGTCGTCCATGATGTTTTCAATGAAATCGGAGAAGATAGCCGTCATGCATCGCTGGAAGGTAGCTGGTGCATTACATAAGCCAAATGGCATACGCCAGTAAGCGAAAGTGCTGAAGGGACATGTGAACGTGGTCTTCTCTTGGTCGTCTGGATGTATAGGTATTTGGAAAAATCCTGAGTATCCATCCAGGAAGCAAAAATAAGAGTTAGTGGCTAATCTTTCAAGCATCTGATCAATGAAAGGAGAGGAAAATGATCTTTGCGGGTAGCCTTGTTCAATTTCCAATAATCGATACACATGCGCCACCCGGTGACGGTTCTTTGCGGAATCAATTCATTATCTTCGTTCTTCACTACCGTTACTCCTCCTTTCTTTGGCACCACATGTACCGGACTTACCCATTGGCTATCCGAGATGGGGTAAATGAGCCCAACATCTAATAGTTTCAAAATTTCCTTCTTAACCACCTCCTTCAGGTTCGGGTTCAGACATCTCTGGTATTCGATAGATGGTTTGCTGTCCTCTTCGAGATATATCCTGTGCATGCATAAAGAAGGGTTAATACCTTTTATATCTTCTAAAGTGTAGCCAATTACCTTCTTATATTGTCGAAGCTTATCTAGGAGAAGGATTGTTTGCTCTGAATCAATATGGTATGCTATGATGACAGGATAAGTGGAATTCTCACCCAAAAATTCATACATGAGGTTTCTTGGTAAGGATTTGAGCTCTAAGTTAAGTTGTTTACAAACCTCGGATGTCGGTGCAGATGGTTCCTCAAGCCTCTCTTCATCTGGTTCAATTGTTGTGCGTGAGTCAAGAATATCGGCATAAGCACGGACTTCTTCCTCCTGCTCTTCGTCATAGTCACCCAGTAGGCAAACTTCAAGGGGGTCGACGTTTATCCGAGGAATATAGGACGAATTAAGCTCGTCGTCGATGACTCCAATGTTATACCAGGAATCTGCAAGAATAGTCTTTTTCAGGCTTCCGGTAATATCAAATTCAACCGAATCCTCACCTACACGCAGTGTCAACTTCCCATTTTTAACGTCAATTATAGCACCGGGAGTGGCCAAAAATGGTCTGCCCAGTATTATAAAAAAGTACAACGAAATCAGCTGGAATAAAAAAGTTACCGACTTTTATTGGCACATCCTCTAGAATTCCTACCGGGTGTCATACGGAACGGTAGGCCAATTGCAAAGAGATGTTTGTAGGCTTCAAGTCTCCGATATCCAGTTTCTTGCAAAGAGAGAGTGGCATCAGACTCACACTTGCTCCAAGATCGCACAAAGCGCGGTCAAAAGGTGTGTCTCCGATCAGACATTGAATGGTAAAGCTACCTGGATCTTTCAGTTTTGGTGGTAACTTGTTTTGAATGATTACGCTGCACTCCTCAGTTAACGCCACTGTGCTATATTCTTCTATTTTTCTTTTATTTTTCAAGATTTCCTTCAAAAACTTAGCATAGGATGGCATTTGTGATAAAGCATCGGTAAACGGTATGTTAATATACAGTTTCTTTAAAATTTCTAAAAATTTACCGAACTTATGATCGAGTTTTGCTTTTGCCAACTCTGGGGAAATGGAATCGGCGGTTTGTAAGGTGGTGGAGGCACATAAGTAGGTTCTGTATCCTTCATTTGTGGTTCACTCTCAATAGGTTCATTTGGTTCCTCAGACTCAGGGGTTATGGTTTCATTCTCACAGTGGTCATCCTTGGGCATTTCTGGTTCCTCAAATTGCTTACCACTACGTGTGGTAATAGCATTATAATGCTCTTTAGGGTTCGTCTTGGGCTGTCCAGGTAATCTGCCTAGTGGTCTAGTAGATGTACTAGCATGTTGGGCTATTTGGTTTTTCATTATCTTCTGGTTTGTGATTAAGTTTTTGATTGCTTCTAGCATGCAGTCCATAGCTTTTGTTTGTGCTAACACGAAGTTGTCAAAGCGTGTCTCTAAGGTTTGTTCTTGTGGTACTGTGTTGGTGCTTGGTTGAGGTGGCTCGTCAAATTATTTAGGTTGATATCCAATGTTTGATGAATGAAATCCAGGGGGCTACCTATAGTTCGATGGTTGAGCTGCATTATTGTTTCTATAGGAAAAGTTGGGATGATTTTTCCATCCAGGGTTGTAGGTATTAGAATAAGGGTTGTTTTGAATCCTCAAGTTAAAGTTACCTACAGCATTTACCAAAGTAGGTGGGGGGTCTTGTGATACCATATTTCCTAATTGACAAGTGTCAAACAGATGCCCTTCTATTCCACAAATTTCACACATGGCAGCACTATGACGCATGTTCATAGAATCAAGTTTATGAGATAACGAATCTACTTTTGCAGCAAGAGAACTGAGAGCATCAAGTTCATATTTACCGGCTTGTCGGGATGAAGTACCTCTCTTGCCCAACCATTGGTAGTGGTTGAGCGCCATTTCTTCGATCAAATTATAGGCTTCATCGATTGCCTTGTTCATCAAAGCTCCTCCAGCGGCTACATCAACGGTAAGACGAGTGTTATAAAGCAAGTCATTATAAAATGTATGCACCAGTACCCATTTCTCGAGGCCGTGGTGAGGACACATTCGCTGCAATTCCTTGAAGCGGTCCCACGCCTCATATAGTGATTCACCTTCTTTTTAAGAGAAATTGGTAATCTGATTTCTCAGTTGCACGGTTTTGCTTGGAGGGAAGTATTTTGCAAGGAAAGCATGTGAGAGTTGTTCCCATGTGGTAATGGATCCAGATGGTAATGAATGTAACCAAGCTCGCGCCCTGTCTCTAAGTGAAAAAGGAAAAAGTCATAGCCGCAGAGCGTCAATGGTTACACCGTTCATTTTAAGAGTGTCACAATATTCAAGAAAAACAGATAAATGTATGTTTGGATCTTCGGTCGGTGATCCACCAAATTGATTTTGCTGTAACATTGACAGAAGTGACAGTTTTATCTCAAAATTATTCGCTTCTATTGGTGGATGTGCAATACTAGAATGCAGTCCTTGAACATTTGGTGCAGCGAAGTCGCGAAGTGATTTGTTACCGTCCATGTTTGATGTTTGCGAATTCTTCTTCGGTTGATATTTCTGAAGATTCTTGCGACGTCAGAACGTTCTTTCAATTTCCTAATCAAATGGTATTGCAGGTTCCGGTCGCGGAGTTCTATGCATAAACTAAAACTCTAACAAGCAGGTGTTTCGTTAAATCAAGAAAGGTGTAAAATGACGTAAAAGAGAGTATATTAATAAAATAAAAATGTCTAGTCTAATAACTTCTTAATCTAGTAAATATTGCCAATATTAGTCCCCGGCAACGGCGCCAAAAACTTGATAGCGCCCACAGATATAGTAGGCGTTCCCCGCAAGTGACGGGTTTATTGAAGTAATAAAATATCGATCCCACAGGGACTAATGGGTAAATACCAATAGATCTCAAATTTGCTAGCTAGACTACTTCGAAACTAATGAGTTTAAGAAAATGAAATAATTCAATACGCAGGTATGTAAACAGAGGAAATCGCACGAGAAAATCTTCATGAGGAAAAGCATCAGGATATGGGTTCACCACTTTGACTCTTTACAGTTGATTAGTTAAACTCTAATGCCAATGTCCTGTCTAGTTCAAGGGACTCAGCTTCCTTGTCACGTAGGTAGCTCCCCTCCGATAATCTCATCCGCTCCCACAGACTAGACTATCGTTCCAATCCGTAGGGTTCTGACGTGCGGACGGACGGGAATCTCTCCGCCGCGTCTAAGCTCCTTACAACCCCCGCAAGTGAGTAAAGATCCGCAAGCGAGGCATGCCTCCTAGAGATGCTAATTAACAAACCTCACTCGAGGTGATTAAAGGCTCAAACACCCCCTTTCGGGTAGTGTAGGCATAGCACACCAACAAAATGAATAAACTCTCAACCTAATGGGTCTGACACGTGGTCGGACTGGAGTCTCTCCGCAGCGTCTAAACTCCCTACAGTCCCACGAGCGAGTACAGATCTGCAAGCAAGTTTTTCTTCCAAAGATCTGATTTACAAACCTCACCTCGGTATTCTCCTACGTGAGTACAGACCCGCGGGCAAGTTTTCTCCTTAAGATTCAATTAACAAACCTCACCCTTGTGACTCATGGCTCAAGCATACCCTGCCGGATAATGCTTTTCTATAATCCTACAAGTAAGTATAGCCCTGCAAGCGAGTTTTCTCCTAGAGAAGCTGATTTACAAACCTTACTCGAGGGATTAAAGGTTCAAGAATATCCTTTCGGGTAATAAAGGCATTGCACTCTCACAAGGTCGAGCAAGGACCTTGGCGATTAGGACTAACTATCGCAACTAGTAAGTTATCAAGGGGCTACCCCACATCCTGATTAGGATCTTAGCCTATCATGTTCATGGTAAAAGTGTGAACTACAATATTTAGCATGTCATACATGAGTAAGATTATGCGGCGATTACAAGAAGATGGCAAGAGCATATAATGTTCTACTGAGATTTGATAATGAACACAATAAGAATCAAATGTATTCCCTAGATCCTCCTTTACAAATTCCGTCCAGAGATATTCTGCGCAAAATAAGTCTTCAATGTTACCTGATGCGCAGCTTCTCCTACTCCTCCTTTGCAAACACAACTCCCCTTCGCGTGATCTCTCTGCCCCAGTTCCTCCCCTCTTCTTTGTGGGGTCTTTTATCCCCTTCTTCTGCGCTTCTTCCTTTTGCCCATACCTTGTCAAAAGGCTGCCACAGCTGCTGCTATTTTCTTCAGCCGAAAGAAAACTCTGCCACCAGCCTCCATGCCCTGCTGTTCTTCAGATTTCCACGAAATGATGATTTCATGACCAAATCAATTGCCAAAAGCTGCTCTAGGCCTTCCTTGTCAACGAGGGAGAATGGTCTTCAATGCCCCTGAGCTAACCCTAGGGTTAGACCAAAGAGATCTGGGTGAAAATCATGATTTCGTAACAGGCGGGTCTGCGATCACGGGCAAGAATTTGGTCGTGACCCGATCGTGATTTCTCAGTTTTAGCTTTAGGCATAGCGACGATCACGGGCATGATTCTGATTGGGACTCAGTCGTGATTTCTGAGAGGGGCCTCGATGAATCTGAAAGTTTCTGGTTAGGATCATCTTGGGTTAGGATGAGCTCCTTTGCCACAAAAGTGCCAGAATTTACCCTTTTGTGGTCGTTTCGACCTGAAAACGTGAAAAATACCGAAACGGGTGTAGATTCCATAGATGTATCCAAATAAAGGCAGTTATGAGGCGTAAAGTCGTGAAATAGACGTGATTTCATAAGTAAATTGACATGTAAAACTCTATAAAAATTTGTGTCAACAACGAGCAGCAAGAGCTTCCCTGCTCCCCAGCTGTAGCAGCGGCGGCGTCACCCTCCCAAGTACCAGACGGTGATGACAGGCGGACTAGAGCTCCATCTTCCCAGCTTATGGACAGCAGCAAGAGCAGGCGACGAGCGCGTTGCCTCCTCCCACGAGTAGCGGGCAACGATAGCGGCGGAGGCCGCTTCCCCCACAAGCGGCAGACAGAGGTCCGCCACATCCTCCTCCCCTCAGGCAGAGACCAGCAGCATTTCGACGAGTACTCTGGCAGCGCCATGGTCAGACGAGAGGGAGAGTTGAGTTGAGTGCATGTACAGAGAGGAGAGGGAGGGGTTTTAGGTAGCTGGTTGTAGAGAGAAATAATCAGTGAAAATTTCCCCTTCAAATCCAGCATGTTCTCTTTGTTTTCAGGCGTCCGATTCCAGGGTTTTCCGGTCGTCTTCCCTGATCATCCTCCCAACCTTCGACGGTCCGTTTCCAGCGACCAGAGGGCGCCAAAGGAGGCTAAGGGTGAGGGGCGCGAGCTACCCTTCCCCTGCCGCAGGCCCCATCCGGCGACGTCCACGGCTGCAGTGACGTGTACGAGGAAGACGAACGCACGCAGCATTCGATTCAAGGCGCGGTCAAGTCAACGCCACGGCGGAATTGAAATCGAGTGCTTAGTCGGCGTGATTAGCTAATTAAGTGTGATCAGTCTAATCTGGGCATGACAAAAGGGCTATCGAGGGTAGTGGAGCCACCATTGGGCTGATCTCGCATGTAGCCAACTAAGGGATAATTCATAGGCTTGTGTTAAGGTTTGGGCTTGACGAAGACGTCAAGTCTTAAGTGAGGGAGATTGTAATACCCCAGTTTAGTCCCACATTAGAATTGGGAGAACATATTATATAGTACATAAGACTTAGTGGGCTTGCTATTGTTAATTTGGACTTAAGCATTTTAATATATTAGACCCCATTGTAAATTGGCTCACCAAGTTAATAAATAGTTTGTTTACTATGCGGGTCATAGCAACAAATTTCCGTTACTAAATTTGATAGGCTTAAGGATGAATATTCTACTTACCCAGATTTTGGAACTATTTTTAAGGAGGTATTTGAAGGGACTTGTAACCATACTAAATATATCTTAAGGGAGAGGTATTTATTCAATGGAACTAAGTTGTGTCCCACAAACATCCGTAGATGATTTTATTTATAGGAGTTACATGGTGGAGGAGCTACCGGGCATCATGTTAGGGACAAACTCAGGCCTTAGTGAAGGGGAGACTTTTCTAGCCATCTTTTAGAAAAGATTTAGTAAAAATTATGTGTCATTGCAAAACATGTCAAGTGATGATTAATCATATATAAATATTTTTATATGTTCTTATTATTAATACAAAGACAAGTAGTGCTTTATATATATAGTGTTATGCAGCTAAGAAGTATTACTTTTTTTGGTGTCACGTGATAGATATTGTGAGTGCTTTGAGAAGTTGGAATTTTTTGGTGTAATTATTATAAATCTATTGTGAATTAAATATTATGGATTGGTTTTTTTATGGAAATGTAACATATTATGGTTTTTTGTTTAGATGATTTTATGGGAATTATAAATGAGGTTGGATTTCTTGATATGTTAAATTATAAATTTGTGTATGGAACATTGTTGAGCATATCTAACTAGGGGTGGCAATGGGTCGAGTACCCATGTTTTCACCCTAAACCCAAACCCAACCCGACTACAAAACCCGCTACCTGAACCCAGGTCGGGTGCCCATTATACAACCCGAACCCAGGTTGGTATTTAAATGGGTACATACGAATACCCGTGTTTTCACCCTAAACCCAAACCTAACCCAATTGCAAAACCTGCTACCCGAACTCGAGTTGGGTAACCATTATACAACCTAATCCTGGGTCGGGTACCCGCAAGTATCCGATTAAATAAAAATAAATTATTTATTATTTTATTTTATAAAATATATTTTAAAAAATTAAAATTAAAATAAATATATTTATATAATAACTATTTATTATTATTTTTATATATTTAATAGTAACAAATATTTATATAATAGTTATTTTATTATTATATATATTTTAATAATATATATATATATATATATATATATATATATATATATATATATTTATTGAAATCGAGTATCGGGTATCAGGTACCCACATCCCTAAACCTGAACCCGACCCGAACCAAATTAAAACCCGACCCATTAAACCCGAACCCGCCCCATTTAGCTTATCGGGCACCTAAATCCATCATAAACGGGTCGGGTCGAGTACCCAAACCTGATGGGTGAAATTGTCACCCCCTATATCTAACATACCAAATTGCCATGCCCCCATAAGTGGTATTATTTATCGAGCCAGGATAATTTTGGCTAAACTTAATAATTTATATGACAATGGTGCATGTTATATTTTCTATTGTTGTTGATTTCATTATTACTTGTTATTGACATACAGTATGATTTCATATTACTGTATTTATCTCATTAGTTGAGCATGTATTATCTTGTTTAATTCATGCTTAGCACTTTTTGCTAATTTTTGTTGTTTCTATTCTAGGATGTAGCTTCTTAAAGGGAAAGAATAAATATCTAGATGATTGGTGTATGTTAGCCCTACAGACCAATTGCAGTAGTCTAATTTGTGTATTATAGACTTATTTATCATTGTTGTGTATTCACTATACCAGAAAAGAGTATAGGATTACATGATAATGTCCCTGAGTTTGGTCTTTTCTATTCTCGAAACATTCCTAATCGAATACCTTAGTAGATAAAAGACAGCTTAGATATATATGAGACTGGTGCGAGTTGGTTGGGCACTTGACACCAATGTAGGTGAATCAAGAAGGATATACTAGATTGACCCATCGTGATTATTAGCTTGGGTGTCACCAACTCAATATCACAAAATGATAGGTTTATAGTGATCCTTTGGCTTAAGGTTGTCAGGATTCCTATATAGTGAGTGTACTTTAATATAACCTACCACCTCACAATAATTGAAAAATTATAACGGTTGTCATTGAGTATATCATAGGCTATATGAGTATGATAGACCAATATAAGATTTGCCTTTTCTTTACGAAAGTTTGATATCCACAGGCCCCACCTAATGGAACATGATTGAAAGTGTTTGCTCATACCCAAGTGTGTAACCTAATTGTGTTATGTCTTTTAGAATGGGCCAATAGGTATGACATATTTGTCCAATCACGATATCAGATGACAAAAGAATTATATTACATAGGATACCTTGTCGCTTGATAGAGAGTTGTAGACATATGACACATTTTCTATGACCTAGGTAGTCGCAGTGTATTGTTAGATATCCCTCACTACTTGTAATGATCTTGACCAGTGATTATTACCGATGTCATATGGAACCTATAGGATTACACATAGACTTAATGCCCCACAATTTATTCAAAATATTAGAAATAAAATTCTAGGATATTTCTAGATTTTTAGAGAAATTTTAGGAATTTTAATGATTTTCTAATAAGCAAATCAAGTTTATTATTAAAAAAATAAAATAAAATAAGAGTTTCGCACGCGTGTGCCCATGGGAGCTTGAACCTGTGACGTGCATTTTTTATGAGAGTTTAGCCAATACGATTGACTATTACAACAAGCTCACATTGATGTTAAATTCAGGTTCACACTTTGTTAGACCAAGTTAGGTGGGTGCAATAGTGAGCGGTTTGTCCCTCACCTCCTCTTCTGCCAGCGAGACGAGTTTTTTAGGCTTGTTTCCTATCGTGGGAGTGAGGGGGTCTTTAGTGTCTGCATCTCGCCTCCTCGTGCCTCTCTTTCCATTGGTGAGTTTCTAAGGACAAGAGGCATCACAACGTCGTTCGAGTTTGCCGGCAATAAAGAGGGAGGCGGCGACGCTTCTTCTTCCATGAAGCCGACGAAGCATTACCTCTTCGCTCACAGCGTCTTCCCAATGCTGCTCCAAGTATTCTTCTTTTTCTCTTGTTTTTAGAAAGTTATGTTGAGTTTTAAGGTTTGACGGTGGTAGCACCACCATCTGGTTCGGCCGTGATAGGCCCCGCAAGTGCACGGTTTCTATCAAAGTAGTAAAAGTTATCGATCCCACAAGGACTAGGTGTCAAGTACCGACATATTGTTTTATTGGTAGCTAGACAATTCAAAATAGATTAAGAAATCTAAATTAAATTAATAAAACTAAATCGAAGATTCAGTGGCTAAAACGGGAAATTGTAATTAGGAAATATCAGGACATCAAGTTTCACCACGTTGATAAGCTACATATAAAATGTTAAACAATCCAAGTTCAAAAACTTAAACTACTAAAGGCGATCAATCCACTTGTACATATTACCTTCTCTCGAAGCGTAATCTGGTGTCTACCTAAGTCAATCTCCTAGTCTCGTGGCTTATTAACTTAAGGTAGATTCAATGGGCTCTATGAAATATTGTTAATCCTCGAGTGACGTTGAACGACTCTTATGGTTCAAGTCACAAGTTCAAAATAAGTGGGTCAAGTGTTACGATTCACCTCTCAGTTCATCTCGTAACACCTAACACGCGTAGAAAGCCCGGCCGAAGCAATCACACGAAATATGCACAACAAATATTGAATAAGCAAATTTAATTATATTTCACTTAGATTTAGAAAGCATTCAAGACATGAATTTGTTTAACGGGCTACACCCGAGTCCCGAAATAGAGTTTACTCTATGAAATACATCATGTAACATATAAAAACTCTAGAAAATACAATCAAAAGTTGGGGAAATTATAGATCTTAGGTAGGAGACGATAAATCTTCAGTCTTCTTTCAATAGCTCCGAAGAAATCCGTCCAAACGAGCCCTCGAACGCAAGTTTCACCCCACTTTTTCTCTAGTCCACGCCAATGAAAAGTTTGACCCCTATACCTGCCTAAAAAATATATTTTAAAAATTATGCATTTCAAGATGCTCTAGTCAGAAATTTTACCCCTGGAGGTATTTTACTCGTATTCGTTAAAATTCAAAAATTATGCATCGGAAACTTCACCTCTCCCGTTATTTACTAAAATTCAAAAATTATGCATTACAAAGATTGTGACAACTTTGCACGCCCTTGTACACATGTGTGGATGTTGAAGTTTTTAAAATCAGTTGCTAATTTATACTTCCTTCGACTGAGGTGTTTGATCCGCAGTCTCCGTTACTATTCACCGTTCCAAATTTCCAATAAATACCAGGAGGCGTTGAGAAGAATTTCGATCAAGTTTTGGCATAAATCTTTCTTTTAATGACACAGATAGATTTGTATGAGCTTTATGACACGATGGACTTTTTTTTTTCCTATTAATCACTTAAATGCCAGTAAAGATGTTGGATCTGCATTGAATTTCCCTTTTGAGCTTCTCAAGCTTTACGGAATGTCTGAATTACTTGCAGGTCCTAGTGTTAGCAACAGGCCATAAGATCTGCATTGAATTTCCCTTTTGAGCTTCTTATATATTCCCTTTCCGAAAAGAGAAGCTCTCAGAAAGATCAGAGGAAACAACGGAAAAATTCAGTAAAATATGCATTTTATCCTAACTTCTCTTTCAAAGCTCAACACATCTCACTAGCATTTCATGTTTGCACATACTACTTTTGCCTAAGTTAAATTGAGAGAGCCAATAAATGATAAGGGTCAGTTTATTAGAAGAGAAAATAGAAAGGAGATAAAGAAGAAAATTAAAATATATATTTATGTAGTTTTGAAATAGAATAAAAAAAACTAAAAGTGGGAAAATATTGTTTTTTCCTAAAAAATTTCACTTTAGGTAAATTGAGCCTAAAGGCTATGGCAAACCACCTAAGCTTGGGTGTGAAAGTTTGCTATGGCATACATGCACACACTAATAACGTTTTTATGAAACTCACAAGTACCTTGAGTTATACTTAAAGCTGCTTAGTAATGCTCAGCACATCTCTCCAACTTGTACCTGTTGCAGGATCAGATGAAACGAAGATACTTTGAGAGCACATAGTCAAAGCGAATGAGGCCCATCCATGAATACGAGAGGGATAATAGAATCATCTGGATCGAAGGAAGGATCTGACATATGTGGCGTCGCACTTTATGCAGAACACATGCACCTCGCCTTTGTGATGACAGTCAACAACACTGCAGAAGGTGGGCTCCAGGTACAAGATTGGCGTATCGCTGAGCAGAGCACAAGAGCTGTATCGTAATCAATGAATCACTTAACGTGAAGGAAGAGGCAGATCTGGGGGGTGCGGGGATAAGTAACGCAGCGTGTTTGACATGGAAAGGTGGTGGGAATTACAGCACTAAGACAAGGACCCAATCACATGGGGGCACTATGACGACTATGTTGTCTAGATTTATGTCGGGTGCATCAGGTAGAGTTGACAAAATGTCCTAGTTGACAAGGATTTCCCCTTATTGAAACTAGGAGCCAAAAGTCCTAGATGCCTGCCCTAATACTTAAGCATGAGACAATTAGTGTAGCAGACTACAGTCACAGTTAAAAGTACGGAAACAAGTACTAGGAAGTAAATACCACAATCACCAGAAGATATCATATGATATAATTATTAGAAATGCATAAATTAAGCAAATCTACTGGTGCTTCATTTAAGCACCCAGACAAGAAATTGCAGCGAAAGAAGGGGGGATCGCTTTCCGCTGCTGTGACGAAGGCCAAGGCAACATTTGTTTTCAATACTCCAGTGACCCCAAAGATGCAATTCCGGTGCTCAGATTTCTTGAACCCTTCTGGCTAATGCAATCGTCAAAACTCTTGCTCGGAAGCCCTTTGATAGGTGCTGTGTTCAGGAAATCAGAACTCTGCTTGCCCATCTGCTGCACTTCCAGCGGCGAGAGTATCTTTATGCACCATACACTACTCACGAACTCCCTGGAGGTTACATAAGTGGTAAAAGAAGCAAACATGAATTATAAAACCAAAGAAGAATCTTAAAAAGTTTAATTGTTCATATCAACAACAGACGCATGTGGCAAGATATTTATATGCAGACTACATTAAATAATTGACTTACTGCCAAGGATCATCGCCAACAAGAAGAGTGTCATTCTCCCTGTCGACAAATACAAGCTGCCAGCCTGATCTCAAAGGGTCTTCCAACTGGCCTTCTAGGCCAAACAGACGCCCAAGCTCACTACGCAACTCCTGATAGCTGCTAAACTTGGTAATGTCCAGTGATCTTCCGAAGGATCCCGATTTACAGACCTGTGTTTTTCAAACCAATTAGCATAGAGTATTCAAACGATGGCACACAAGGTGTCGTTGTAATGGGTATAGTGTTCAATAAATTCTCAGAGACATGAAAATTTTGAACTCTGAATATGAAGATCCACACAAGAAAATAAACTGACTTCATATTAATGAGGAATAATCGTCTCTGACCTTAACAAAGGTTCCACCTTTTGAGTTCAATGAATCTACGTTCTCAGGAGACTGCAAAAGTCCAGGTTCTTCTAACCCATTGGAACCGCTCAATGCGTGATCCAATGGAAAATCATTTCCTGACGAAGCCACGAAAGTGCTAGCAGCATAGTACACGTTCATAGAATCCTCCACATTTCTGGCATTGCGATGGTTCGTCATGCCATTTTGCACCAAAAGTGATGATGGATCAATGTTAACACCAAACAAGAGATGACTCTGGACATCCATGCTCTCATCTTGATCCACCATGCACTCTCTTCGAGGAAATGGCAACAATGTAGAGTGCGGAGAAATGCTTGGTTGTGATACGGTTAATTGTTCCACCTGAGGTATTACAGATTGAACTCCAGATGGGTGCATTGACTCAACAGCCAACCTCTTTGATGGCCAGGGATTAGAAGTAATTAGTTGGTTGCTTCTTGTCCAACTAAGAAGATTTGATGCTTCTTCTGGTGACAACTGGCGCAAAATATTTTGCAAGGATGAGGCACTAAGAGCAGAGACACAATTACCATTGGAATCTGCATAATTCTGTGTCTGGAAAAATGACGAAACACGTTGCAACGCTGTTGATGAAGACTCAGACTCAGACACTCCATTAGAAACCTGTTGATGATTAGGTAAAAACTTCTTATGTTGCAATTGTTGGTGCTCGAAGGTTTGCTGCTGCTGCGGTACCTGCTGCTGTAAAATTTGTTGTGGCTGCGGCTGCTCATCAAACAAATATCCTTGAGGCAAATGATGCTGAAGAAACTCAGATTGAGACGGTGCTTGAACCTGGTTTATTTGTATACTCTGATTAAATGATTGAAGGGTTTGAGATTGGCCGTTATCTAGAAGCTGAACAGGTAATATAGGAGATGATGCGGTAGTTATGTTCGAAGATTGCTGGTATTGTAGCATTGAGGATGATATGTGCTTTGTAGTATCCACGGTCCTCGATTCCTGAAGTCCTGCAGCAGCAACTGCCTGGTACACGTCAGGCTGCAGACCAAGAATTGGGGTATCAAACCCTCGCTGTATTGGCATGCAAGGTGTAATTCCAATACCCTGAAAATTCAGTGACTGAAATCCAGAATTTCCACCATTTTGGAGCCACGTCAGAGGTGAATTCAGACTGGTTTCATCATCCTTGCCACCTAAATTATTGGAGATAATAAAATACAAATAATTACGCCGACTTAATTTTCTATACAGAGAAAAAGAAATCATTATACCGTGAAGGGAGGGAAGTCCAGTGGGCCACGGACGCTTAAGCCTAAATGGAAAAGGAGATGGATACATTGGAAAGGTTGTTAGAGGTTCAATTTCCCAAAGTGAGACTCTGGGCTGCCTCAGTCCAGCTGTTGACTCATCCCAGCCAACCTGCATTAAAGAAGCCCAAGCTTTTACATACAGGGTTAAAAAAATCAGTCCGCACGGGTACTAACCAATGAAGTATTAAATCGGTACCACCAGCATGAACCAGCTTTAAAAACCTTAGTACAAATATAATATTGGACTAGCACAGGAAACAAAATTGGTACTTGTCTGGTACACAAGTATATATTTATATATGTAAAATATTAGTTTGAGCAGCACAAAAGGTCATGTGTTGGATAGCAATATACCATTATGGAACGAGATTGAAAACATTGTTGGATGGCAGCAAATCATTATATCTCCAAGCAATCAGTTATGCAGTTCCAATAAGAGAGAGAAGCATGCTAAAAACATTTACTAGAAAGAATTCTTTTTCATCTCAGTAAAACTTGATATTAAAGAAATAATTACCTTCACGGAGCGCCAATGTGAATTTGTCCAATTGACAGGGTCAAGATCACCAATCCCTGTAATTGTGCCCATGTATCTGTTGGATGAATGAAGTAACCATCACGAGTCAGAATATCATAGGAAATTGGCAAAACCTCAAAACTTGTACATGTGGTGGCAAAAATAAAGAAAAAAGAGAACAATACAAAATTAGTGATAAGAAAAGTTGCACCCTATTGTTCAATTACAATTGAATGTAAAAGCCCAAGAATCCAAATTACTAATATGGCCAGTACAAATTCAAACAAACCTTCGAACACTTGACTCTTCCGTCTCAAAAAGCATCCGGAAGCGCATTCCCACAGACACACGGGTGTTATAAACTGCTTTAACATACTTTGCGAGTGGGATAACAAACTCAGAAGGGCTTGCCCTGAAAAACTTATGAGAAATTATCAATTACATGACTAGAAAACACAGTTAAAGATGTACGTGATTACCTTGGGTTATAAAATATAGTAAATCGACTATTCGTAGCAGCAGCATGAGCAGCTGCAGCAAGAAGTCCTATGTGCATGCTGTCACTAGATAGTACAGATGAAGGCATGACTGTTTGTGGCCTATTGGCACGCCGAATTCCAAGAAGTAACTGATTGTTCTCGTTCCTTTTGAACCAAAAACTTCAGGTATTGAGATAAAAGTGGCAGCTAAAATAACAATTAACTGGAACAGTACCATATAAAAAGCACAGAATCCCCTGCAACGAGTCTCTTTGCACTCACAAAAATACTCCATCCTGTTGTAAGAAGATGCCTCTTAGGCTGACCTGCAACAGTAGCATGATCATAGGCTCAGTGATAACGAAATGCTGCAGGTATGCAAGTCCAGACTAAAAACACCAAGCAACCACAGTAAGAGGGCAGACAAGCAGTACTAACAAAAACAGGATGCTATTCTTTAGAACGATATTTGCTATGAACAATGGTATCATTATAGTGCAGCAATTTGTAAATTGTTGAATCCGACTTAGCACCTATATACAGTGGTAATTGACTCATGACTAGAAAATAGACAAACACAAGTTGTCTGCTCTCACAATTAGTTATAGGGAATTGACCCACTTATATAAGATACTTCGGTTGTGAGATTCTTTCTAGGCAATAATCACAAAACCTGAAGCATAGAACAATATGTTTCCTTGATATATAAATGCCTTATCATTGAGCAAATGCTGGCCAGTTGTCAGGTGTTTTGACACTTGCATTAAGATGCTTAATAACTAATATTTTATATGTACCTAAGGACAGAACATAGTGTCAGAATGTCAGGAGTATGTATTCTTCACAAACTTTGTTTGAATATGCTGACTTGAATAACATGTATGGATCATATCATAGTTAGTATGTTCGGTCGATGCTGACCAGGATTCTGATCAATTCTAATTGATGTCCCTAAGGCAGAACATTGAGTGTCGAATGTCAGGAGTATGTTATTCTTCACAAACTTGTTTGAATATGCTGACTTGAATAACATGTATGGATCATATCATAGTTAGCATGTTAGGTCGATTCTGACCAGGATTGGATAAGCAAAGTATGATCAATTCTAATTGATGTCTCAGACATCAGCAGAAACAAGTTTACATATTATCAGGTTGTAAGAAAATCAGTGGATAACCTACAAACTCACTTTTAATTGATCTTAACAATTTAGGCACCCTTTGATTACATGATGGTATTTTCATTTGAGTGTACCAATTTATGACGCATGTATCCTCCAAACTATTTCCATCAAGATGATCATGATAATAATGATCAATGGCATTGGCACAATTATTTGATTCATAAGAATGTACCATTATGTTTCTAAAGTAACATCATATGAGCTCCTTAATACAAACTTGTACAAAGCTTCAATGTAACTTGAAATTAAATATATTTCATTAAGCTGAACGTGCCTTAAATATTCTTATAGCATACGTTAATGTGTCATATTATCACTCTCAAAGCCTCAAATATGATTAGCTTTTAAAATTCTACGCATTCTGATGTCTCTTATACGCAAAATAAAAATAAACACATTTTCTCATGAATATTAAGAAATCATGTTCCTCACATTTTCTCCAGAAAAGAAATTCTTTTTTTTATCTTTTATACTTTTTAATTATTTTCATTTATTCTAATTTTTCCAATCTAATATGACCTATATATCATTTTTTGGACCGTCTGGTGCAGATACTGTTACCAATACTGCAAACTATACATACTATTATACATCTGCTTACAAACAAATAATGCCATTGCGTTCACCCATGTTGAGATTCTTTATCTTCCATGAGTCAAACTATTCCATTGCGAGTTTACTGAATTTTAACTGCAACTCATTGCTGAGCCAGTTAATTTTTATCAACATATACTGAATTTAAACTCTGACTTGCCCCGATTTGTCATTGTTAACTTAATTCTCAAGGAAACTCCCTTCAAAGTAGCACCAACCCTCATTATTGGTGCCAAACATGTTAAAAGCAACTTCTGAACAAGAAAACAACTGTTCACATTGGTGGGAAAGCAAGCGTAACATTTTAGTTACTAAAAAAGATAGTAGAGCTTATGCTAAAAAAATGTTAGTAGAATAGGCTGCCAAGACGTTGAAAAATTCCTCTATAAATTTGGCTAAAGATTTCTTACAATTAAGATAATGCAATGCAATAGTGAATACATGAAAATTTATTAATCTTCATTCGCAGGGTTTCTAGAGAAGTTCTCCAGTACATACCTCGGAAGATGTGCCGGAACTTCCACTCATTACCATGGAGGTCTTTTGCAATCAGCTCTTGAGCAGGAGGCTGCTGTGAGAAATCCTACAAGATCAACATGGCTAATTAAGGATAGAGAAGCATTGATTTCTTTTCCAGACCCAAAACATTGTCATCCACTGATTCAAATCATCCTAGAAGTAAACTCTACCAAAGGGGGAAACACTTTTTCTCCTGCTCGTCGAGGAACAGAGAATCCACCATGTGTACTAGTGTCACTTGCAGTCAACGTCTTGCAAAAATAATTAGTTGGCTGCTTGCTTGCCGTACCCAACTCAGACGGTAGATAAGGATCTTTTTGCTCTTGCTGCAGACAGCAAGCAAATTATCAATCAAAGGACACCCAATTGTCAATGAAGTAAAGAATTGAAGCAAAAGTACAGTGCGCTACAGGACTTAATGGTTGTAATGTCATCTGGGCATAAACTTCATCTGTCTCTACATCTGCCTACAGAAAATACATACAGACTTAAGCAACTGATCATGAAATTAGATAGCAAATGTTGGAAACATCTAAGACAAACTTACATGCATAGTAACATTGTGCAGCTGGCAAAACAGCTGAGGCGGTAAGCTTGGGTAGCTGGGGAGGGAGTCAATTTCCCTGTTGGTTGATGTAGCTACCTGATGAGATAGCCTTAATTAAATAGCTTTCCTGGATGAATAAATTATGAACTATTCCAAAAATTCAAAGATCAAAAATTCAACAAATAGCTATCAATAAGTCAGTCAGACGGCAGTATGTCAGTAACATATGGTTGAATCAAGCTTTAAAATCTTGGTCCAAGACTGGATCTCGGACTCCAGCCATACAAGTACAATACAGTACTGTGTAGTGCAAACACACTGCAAACCTGGAACAAATAGAATAGCCTCAGACAGCTTTGGATCCAGCCCCACCCCGCCAGTTCAATCTCCCAAAGCCTATTTGAACCGTAAAAATTATAAACCTCATCATTGATTATTGTTCTTGAGTTGTGAAACTTAATAGAGAAGAGATATCCTCGTCATGTAAGCATTAACCTCTCAGTCAGTTTTGCTCATATTTGACAGAGAATAAGTTATGTTTGTTCTCCCAAGTTACTAATTATGAGAGTTTTAAGAGCCATCAAAGTTGGCATGATAGAGATATCATTGTTTTCACCCAAATTTTGACCACCCACAAAGTAATAAAGAAATGTTTGGATGGAACAAGGGCATCTCTTCTCCATCAAGTAATTAATTATAAGAGTTTGAAGGGAATTGAGAGAATAAGAAATCAGGGTGTGGTGGCTTAAATAGGTTGAAAAACCCCAGAACAAAGCCAAAACTATCATAAAAATGGCTAGAGGCCGATAGGAAAAGTCCAACTTGTTAGGAATCTAGTTGCTGGACATACTAATCGGTGCATGTTGGTTTACTAGGAACTGACGTACAGTATACATTAGTTATACTAGTATTTGTGCATCTGGTACAAAACTGAGCTTAGTACACAAATGGTTTGTGACCTAGAAAGTAGAAACTTATCAGACAGTACAAACTGTGTCTGTGTTTACTACTCAATTTGAAGTGAAACCTTAAATAGTAGGTTAAAGTGTCAATCGTGTGCGCTTTACAATAATTAAAAAAATGAGAAAACAACTGACCTGCTCACTATGGCCCTGCGGGAAATATACCACCCTACTTCCAACAGGAGGTAATGAAACAAGTGGTCCAGCACAAGCATGCCATAACTCTGCATTCAAGCAAATTTGCTCTTCTGCATCTGATACCACATAATTAACAGTGAAAATAAATTGAGAAGTAACAGGGAATCATGTCTCTAAGTAAACATGGTAATTAGAAAAATAAAATAAAATTAATTAGAAAACACGTGTGCATTATCGACCACATTCATTTGATTTAGTTTTCTTAATTAAGTGAAAGAAAAGTAGAAATGCATTGGTTATTTATGTCCTGCTTGCACAACAATCCCAAATTAATCCTTTTGGTTTAAACATCCCGTGCAAATATACAAAACAAACATGCTTCTTGAGAAGATCATGAATACAGAAATTCTCCATTAGCACCTTATCAATCACAGTTGAGCAATAAACAAATATGCAAAATTAAAGAGCATATGGGGACTTGCCAATCTGTCATGTATGTACAATTGTAGTTACAATTAATATCCCCTTGACAAGTTTATTTGGATAAACTTCCCTCCAGATATCCAAAGAATTTCCCCCTTGATAAGTTTATTTAGATAAATTTCCCTCCGCTGGATTTCCAGCGAGTTTCCTGCATACGCATACCCAAACGACAAGAAAATACACACTCAACACTCTTCTCTCAAAACCTAAATACTAATAAATACTACTTTATAACCTCGCGAACTAGGTCTAACCCATTAACCTAGACCTAGTATATTACTAATAAAGTTGGGCCCATAACACTGCCCCTTCAAGAACTACTTGGGACAAATTGTTTGAAAATTCAATAAATTATTTTCACAACTTAGAACCCAAGGCTGTCACGCCCCGGCAGAAGCCGGCTATTTCTAGCACAGGTTCCCCAGGGAGTAACAATATTGATAGGAACCAGAGAACTACAATAATCACATAACCTTTATTTAATAAACAATCCAAATTTAATATCAACACAATATCTGAATACAACTATCCAAATTATCAACTGAATAAAATACGAAAGACAACTATCTTAACTCGGCTGGTATCTGCTATCTACTCTATCCCTCCCAGAAGCTAACTCTGTACCTGGAAGAGAAACAAAGGGAGTTAGCAGAAATGCTAAGTAGGAATCAACAAACATGGTGAGGGAATGGTGAGGGAATCAAATAATAGGATAACACAATAACTGAAACAATGATATACAAATAATATAGGAATGTCGTGCAAATCATCAAGCTGGCCAACAGATCTCAATCAAGAGCCGCACTCATTTTCAGAGTGTTTCCACTGTTGCTCATGCAATGGAACGACTGTCCTAAACAGCCCGGTGAATGTTGCGTCCAACATCTGACATCCGTAGTATTGTCCCGAGGACAACTGGCGGTGCCCTAACCGGCAGCTCAGATAGTCTGATATAATCAGAACTATAACTCAGATAAACAGGCCACTGGAGAATAAATCATCCAGGTCAGCGGTCAAAATATATCACGACTTTATCATCTCAGATTTACAACGGTTTCACATACTTATGTGTCAATATCTCAGATACACAATTGTTTAACCAGGCTCATAAGCCAATAAATAAGATATCTCAAACAGATTTGTTAACCAATCATACAGAAACAGAATATGACCAAATAATTAAGTTAATTGAGTTCAACAGGAATTTCAGAAACAAACCAAGCAGACGAAGCAATCAGATATCAGTGTCAATTAATTCTATCATATGCATCATATATCAAATCAAAGGATTAAGTAGCAATTCCTATTATTGACACTGTAAGAAAGGAGTAGGGTAAGATTCCTACCTCAAGTGCTGTTATTCTGAATCCTCTTGAAAAGTCAACAAGTTTGTATATCAAACAATGCAATCCGATTATTAGATCAACCACTCTGTAACATGAATTTGTACATGAACTCTATCATTAAACATTCTAATTTGAAAACCAAAACTACCAACAGGTAGAACATAACCCTAAACCTAGAGAACCAGTCTCAGATCATATGAACCGAACCTAAAACCCACTGAACCGGACAGAATTGCACTGAACCGATCCAATTTACCTTGAACCCAATCAAACCGAGACTTCTAACTTCAATTACACAAAATATAAACATCATCTAAAGCTATACAGACTACCATTAGATAGGAAATTTAATTCTCTTTCCAACGACTACCTGAACCGGCCCGGATTCGACCGAATAGGGGTCGAACCGGTCGAAATTCAATAACTGACCCAAACTGGAATTGAACCGCTCGGTCCGGTTCAATTCGATTTCAAAACAGCCGATGGTTTATTTCAAAATAAACCGAACCCAAAACTTTAAATAAAAAAAAAAATCGAACCGACCGCCGCCGCGCCGCCCGACCTCCGCCGTGCAAGGCTGCCGGACTTTCGTCCGCAGCTTACGCCGGCGAGCTCCCGAGGGCGCGTCGAAGGGCCGATCGCTGCCAAACTTCGCCAGCACACTTCTGACGACGAGGCGAGGATCCACGACCAGCTACGGCGAGCTTTCGACCCACGGTCGAAGCATCCGAAGCGACAGCAGGTATCGACGGTGGCGCCGCCACCGTCGATACACAAAACATACCCAAACCCAAACGGAACTTCACTAAAACTTCACAGAAGTCTACATACCTTGCTACGACGATGTATCGTAGCCCAGAACACAGAGATCGCCGTCGATGAAGGCGCTGGATGGCTGGAACACGAGGCGGCGCCGCTCGAACTCCGCCGACGAGTTTGAGCGCGATTTTTCCTTCCTGGCGGCGCTTCGAGGGTTGAAGACAGGTTAGGTTTCGAAACTCCTCGATTCGAACAAAAGCCCTCTAATATAGAGGTAAAACTCGTTCCAGACAGCGAGAAAATCGCCGAGATCCGCGGGGAAGACGACGGGTTGACTCGTTCCCCAAAATCAAAATTTAAATCTAATACAAAAATATCAAATCCGATATAATATTAAAACCACAAATCAGCCCATTGGTTAGGCGGCGACGTTTCCTCGCGCGCGACGCGGGTTCGAGCTCCCGCGAGCGCAAAATCAAAGATTTTTTTATAAAACTCAATTTTAAACATTTTAAAAATTCTAAAAAAATTCTAAAAAATCATAAAAATTCCGAAATAAATTTCTGAATTTATAAAATTAAAATTTTAAGGTTATAACGAAGGCCCTCACCAAGCTCATGTGTCAATCCTTTAGTCCTTTTTGTGTCATCATTCTCTGCGAGCAAAATCAAACGAAGGCTCTGATTCCCACATTGAACATTGATGAATCAGATAAGATTGATCATAGCAAAAATACAATCCTTTCTTTCTCGTGTTGATGCAGTCTTGGTAGGACAAGGTTCGGCCCCCCTCATGCATTCACCGCTACTCAGCCCTCATGTAGGCTGCCTCCTCTTCCCTCTATATGTGTCATGGTACTAGATTTGGCACCGGTACTTCTCCTTAGTTGGGGAACACAATGGGTCAAAGTGGCCCCTAAAACTGAATGATGTGAAGGAGACTTCCTTATAAGAGTAGTCTCCAATACTCAGACTGACTTTTGCCGGTCACTTCTTTAACCTTGTTCACTTCTTCTCGCATGTTATCTCCCTCTCAATAACGCGAGCAAGTGCCATAGCTCATATAATGTTAACAAAAAGGCTTGCATCCTCTCTTTAATGTTTGAGTTTAATCCTTTCAAAAAGAAACCCTATTATTGTTATTCAAGAAGATTAGATATTTGTGAGACTATCTCCTCATACGTTGTAACGTATATCGTAACTATCATATGTCCCTTGTTCAAGGGCTAGCAAGCATTCATATGTAGTAGTGGTTGGAAACTCACCTATATTTCCCAACTCAAATTCTCCACTGCATCCCTCTAAAGTCCGAACCAATAGCCCACCTAACCTTTCATGCTCATGAATAACATTGAGACCTTATACTCTTTGTGGACAAATATCAAAGTATTATTTTGCTTGTACTATCCACCCAACTGGGTTAGCTCCATTAATTCCCACTAGTTCCACATGCATATGGATCCATCATCTCTGTCCTCTCCTAGATCTCTCCCACATGGAGACCCCATCTCCCGCCAGCCTTCGGCATAGTCTAGTGGAGACCAATGCTCCTCACAAGATGGTGGTGGTCGGTGTAGCTTGTAGTGCTGGTGGTGATATGTGGCGATTGGAAGCTCCTGTCAATCTGCCCTCTCCTTTACTAGCTCCACTAGCAAACTCTTCATCTTGTCCAAAACTCCAAGACGACGAACTGTCATGTAATCTCTGCTAGCTTCTCCCAAGCTTGTCACTATTCTGCCGCCACTAAGATCTCCATCCTCCTTTCTTCTCTGTAGACTGAAGTTTTACTTGGAATTTTGCACTTTCCAAATGTGCATCTCCTCTCGTCATGTCTTTTTTTTTCTTTTTTTTAGATTTCAACTCCTCTCTCTAAGTAGTTTTTTTCTCTCTCTCCTCCCTAACAGTTGCTAGGGTTTAGGATTGTTGTTGCTCATGAAGATCCAAGTCGCTACTCAACGCACTATTGCTGCTCGTGCAGATCCTTGCTGCCGCTCCACCGCACTTCATTCACTCATGCAGATTCATGCATCCAAGCAATCTTTGCAAGAAGTTTTTGTCACTGCCCTACTTGCACACGATCACCAGATCCTCGCCACCACTGAACCAGATCCACACTTCCTCAGCTCGCAAACTTGCCTCCGAGTAGGTCCTCGCAAGAAAACGCCATTACTGCCGCACTTGCTTGCTCTAGGCTACCACCAAACTAGATCTGCCTAGCACGTTACCACCAATCACCAAACGCCGCTCGCTTCCTTTGCCAAACAACTACATCAAATGAAAACATACCGCCAAACATGTTTTCGCTAATCAAAAACTCTTCCCATCACTGCCTTCTTGTCTCTAGCAAACTCCATTGCGCCACCAATGAATCTCAACATCACTCACCGTCAATAGGTTTGTTGTGTCTACCAATCCTTCCCGTTGATCCAAAAGATCGGACCAATTGATAAGTTTATTTGGATAAACTTTCCTCTGCTAGTGATCCGGCAAGTTTCATTCAGACGCATGCCCAAACGACAAGGAAATACAATACTTGATGCCCCTCTCTCAAAACCTAAACGCTAATAAATACTACTTTATACCATTGCAAACCGGGTCCATTGACCTAGACCTAGTTTATTACTAATAGAGTTGGACCCATAACATATCCTCCCTAACAAAATTGTGCAGCTTCTTGTGTATTAATTTGATGAAATTCTAAAGATGTATAGCAGGGTTTTATTTCACACGAAATGGATGGTTTCAGAAGTTAGCAGAAAAGGCATGTTCCGTTATATATGTAATATGGTTCTAGTTTGAAGTGAAGGAAAACTCAGTCATGAGAAAAAGACTTAACTACCCAGCAGCTAGTATTATTAATGTGAGAGAACTACTATTGTTACAACATTTAAATGAGACCCTAATCACTACAGATCTATTGTACCAGCTGATTTATCCTATGTATAAGCCGAAGGTTGATTCTCTGATAAGTTCAAGATCAACAAAGAATTTGATTGTGGTTCTAGTGTGACAGCAGCAATGGGTATAAGATAAAAAAGACAATTTTTGTTCTTTCTGGCCTTCCAATCCACATATCTGGCTTCATAAGCAACTTGTGCAACTAGCAAAAACCAGCAGAGACAAATGCATTTGGAAACGCATAGAATCCAGACGTTAATGAAGATTATTCATGCAAATTGAACGCCAAAAAAGTTATTGGGAACTGAAGAACGTAGACAGCCACGGAATTGTTCATTGCTAATAATATTTCTAGGAAGAATATCCTCCACCGCGAGGACTTCAAGTTAGAAAAGTAGAAGATTAGCTCAAGTCACCTTCCGTTTGCTGATTGCCCGGACCTGATGACGAAAGTCTCATCTTGTGTATTTAGTGGAAAGATTGCACCAATTGGAACCACTGGACCGCAATCGATCAAAGGAGCTTCTGCAGCGCAAGTGGCCTTTATCTTTTTACACAAGCAAATTCTTCTGCTTTTTTCACACAGCAAAAGATGATCCAAAGTATAGTTCTTTTCAGCCTTATCCTCATCAAGAAAAAAAACCCATTCAATGCAAATGGAAACGTGTAATTCAGAAACTATGCAGAAAAAATAATTAACTTCGGACACAAAATGGCGTAAAGACCACAACATAGTAAACTTAATCCAAAACCGATTTCCACAACAAGAAATCTTCACTACTGGTACCATCAGTTCCAAAAATTGAAGTATGCAAGGCCTAGTTTAGAAAGTTTTCAAATGTAAAGTAAGAGATGCGTGTACCTTCAGAAAAAATGATTCCAACTGCTAGCAAGGTCATAATTCTAAAACACACAAGTCGTAAATCCTAATGCCTCAGTTTATCAGGAGTCCAAGCAAATTCGTTATTTTCGATCAAACAATAATAGGTTTATTCGCTAGGTTCTGAGGCAATAGAAACAAAGCAAACGAACCTTTAAAGCAGATTAAATTAAACTCTCAGCATCTAACTTAAGCGAACTAACTGAGTCCTACCCTTGAAGAATGATCCAGTGTCACCTCTAAAAAAAATAAGAAAAAGAAAAGCTAAAATCAAGCTTCAACCGGAACCAAATTTCAAAACCCAAAAGACCAGCCGAATCATCAAAAGATCTTCCTAAACCCAAAAAGGGGAAAGTATTAACTAAAAAAAAATCCCCCAGATCTCACCTCACGAGCTCGCTTCTTAGACCGAACCAGAGTAATAACTACAGGCACCAAGCAGGAGCATCCTTTCTCAAACAGTCACAAAAGGTGACCCGATCCCGCTCCGATCTCGGCCTCAGACCGGAAGAACCAGCTCGGCCCCCGGAGCTCCTGAAGGGAACCTAGCAATAGCTCCTACTCAAATGTTTCGTCAAAAACCCTAGGTAAATCAGCGTACCGCCGCCAACCAGCCCTACCTCCGGATCTCAGGCACGGAACAAGCATTCAGGATGCTTACGCACCATTACCCGTCGATCCCTCCGGCGGAGAAGGATGCAACCGCCCAAGGCAAGGAGCCACCCGCCGCTCGCATCAATCGAGTGCATGCTCCGAAGAACGAGAGCTCAGCTTCGTTTCTGGCTTTAATAATTACTACGAGACCGCGAGATTGAGAGCTATTGTTTTCTTTTATTCCCTTGTATTTCTGCTCTTGAAAAAAAAATAATCAGTTTGGTCCCTATGTTTGTACTTTTTTATTTCATATTTTTTTCTAAATTTAAATATATTTAATTTGGTTCATGTATATAATTAGTACTTAGGTCTTACATAATACATAAAATCATACAATTATTTAAAAGTTCAAAGACCGAATTAACAAAAATAATAAATTTATTCAAAATATTTTTTTAAAAAAAAACAATCAAATGCATTCTACTTTTAGAAAAAAATAAAAAAGAAAAAAGAGTAGGAATTATTGGAAGAAGTCAAGTCAATCAATAGTGTAATGATATTCATTGAAAAAATTAGAAATAGTGGTAGGTAGTGTTCTAGTGTTACATGTGCACAAATTTAGATCCACACACACGATTCAAATTTATGATGATGTGACATGACCATATCACAGAGTGGTACATCTAGTGGATCGCCAGATTTCCAGCATGCTATTTTAAATTTCTGCTATTTATTTATTTAGATTTTATAATAATCTAGTAAGTTTTATTTTAAATTATTTACTTAAATATATAGTCTTAAATTATTTATTACCGTTAAACTAATTTTTTGGTACAGTTAATTTTCAATTTTCAATTAACTATTAAGTGACTACGGATAAAAATAGCAATGGTGGATACATCCAAAATTTATCTTACTAGAATTTCAATCCAATTATTTTAGAAACTCCTATCCAAATTCAACTCCATGTGGATTTTTACAATCATGTAACTTGGAACCTAATAAATTATAAATACCCTAATAAGCATTGATAATTATAAAAAGAGATCGAAGCATATGGATAATTAATTAAATACATGACTCTATTTCAGTAGTTATTCAATTAAAAATATATAATTAGATTATTTTTAATAGTTAATCAATTATCAATTATATCAAATTAGTTCGGATTAATTAACTATTGATTCAACCTATCCCCAAACTAGCACTCAACCATAAACTCATTAATTTATAAAAAACCACTTATTTCAGTTAACTATGGTTTCAGTTCAGTTCGATCTATTAACCACTAGTTCAACAATTTTTTTTGAACACCCATAACCTCAATTATTATTTTTTTAAAAAAAATATTTAGTTTTGATTATTATAAGTTATTTGGTAAAATACTTTTTCTTTAATTTTTATATGCCAATACATTTCTTTAAAAAAAAAGTATATTATACCTCATATCACTTAATTTGTTTAAGTATGGTTGGACTCAATTTTCATAAAGTAAAAGCAATATTTTTTTTTTCTTTTATTTGTGAATTGGCTTGAGTAAAAGATGGGTTAACCAATAATTCTATTTGACTAAAATGCATTTGTTTTAGTTCATCATTTAATACTATAAATCAGCCATGTGTATTCTTTTTAATGAAGAGTACATGTAAATATATGTGGCTTTAAGTTTGAATCATCTTCTTGATGTCGAAGCGAACATTTAACATGTAGTTATTAAGGGATGAAACAAATTGGACCCTTTTTTCAACTTAGATTGAAGTAGACCCTTATAGCACGTAGTCATGTGGGATCAAGTCTTGTACCATGCCACCTTAGGCGAGATAGTTAATAGACCCTTATTGCACATAGCATTTTAATAAAGTTATATGTTATAAGTTGGCATGAACATATAGGCGTGTTAAACCGAGGCATAGGCTATTTCACTCTTGGCTGTGGACTTTAAAGCATAATTATTTTAGATCAAACTTATTTTTAGACTATTTCAAGCAAAAATAAAGTGTAACCTAAATATATATTCATCCTTGAATAATGCCTAGGTTGTCACTATCTTTGTCAAGGATACGAGGGTGTATAAACTATTTTAGAATGAATTATAGTCGAGATCATTTTACTTGAGCATGAGATGGACTCTAAGTATGTACCAATCTTGCACTAATGTCTAGGTTGCCTCATCCTCTGTTACAAGGGCATTGGATGTGAAATCATTATAGATTAAGTTGCAGGTTAGGTTGTCTACATGAATTCAAGGTTGACTTCAAGTGTAAAACTATATTAGACCAAGATACATACTATCTTATCCTAGGTGGAAATGAAATAAAGGGGCATAATCATTATTGGATTGAGCTGTAAATCTATGTCATTCTATTTAAACTAAGGAGGAACAAGCATTGAGTCATCTTATATCAAATTCTAGGAAATCTTACCCTTAGTTAAGAAGGATCATATGATGCATAGTCATTTTAACTTGAGTTGCAAGTCCAGATTACTACAATTGGGTCTATGATGGTAAATCACACAAAATGATCTAGACGAGACAAATAACAACTTAGTGATAGTTGGGCTTTTGATTATGCAAATAACATTGTAAGAAAGAGGAATGGGTAAGCAAAGAGCATGGGTATAAGGAGGGTATAGAAGTTAAGTGTGGTTGAATCTTTTGTAATTTCTAGATAGTAAGAGGCTTTTTTAGGCTCTATAAAGGAATCCTAAAGTTGACTTCCAAAGATAAACTAAATTTC
Source organism: Costus lasius (assembly GCA_027563935.2). Lineage (NCBI taxonomy): Eukaryota > Viridiplantae > Streptophyta > Magnoliopsida > Zingiberales > Costaceae > Costus > Costus lasius. The sequence continues at coordinate 21,067,779 of CM050450.1, read as the reverse complement.
TTACCTTTCCCTAACTCTATTCAACATGCTACTCACTCTATTACTAACTATAAACTATTAAAATATGATTGTGACACCCCATCTACCTATGACCATCTATTATCTTTAGCTTCCCCTACTCTAGAAAATGTTCTTCCAATATTCCTTCTATATTATGTCCACCTAGCATAGTTTTTTTGCTTTCTAAGCATTGAAGGGCCTACACCTACACCCTAAACTACCATTTTGCATATTAGGGATGTCATTCAAGTGGGGGTTTATTAGGTACTTAGGCCTATTCAATTCATTTAACTAGTAATTGGGTATATATTAAACTTAAACAAGTTTGAAACGGGTTTGGATATTGTACATACTACCTGAGTCAAGTACTGGTAGTATATATCGGATATCCATAATCCCAATATATAATAATAATAATAATAATAATAATAATAAATTTTAATAATAAAATATTTGTTTACCTGTAACACTATAACCCATTAACTCAACTAGGGCTAGGGGCTGCAATTATCGGAGGTGAGATGGGCCAGGTTTGGGTTAGGGTAAGGGGTAAGGTAGGCTAAAATCAGGTATTTATCGAGTTCGAGTAGTTAATAAGTAGTAAATAAATATAATAGGATTGGATTCGAGTAAGAGCTTAAAAAGAAAGTTAAGTAGATAATCGAATTTGGGTACCATGATAAATATTGGGGTTTGAGTATATGGCAAAATTAATAGGTACTATAATTGCTATTGGACCAAGCCCGGTCAACTAGGCTGTTGACCGGGTCAAAATTGGCGCAGGCTGTGGTGAAATTGAAGGTGTAATTGGGGAAAAATCTCGCTGGTAGAAATCGACGATTGTGCGTCGATTGCAGCGTCGTCGACGGCACCTACCGGTGACCGGAGGCTAAGGACTCACCGGAGGAAGCGTCGCTGGTCAAGCACGCGTTGTTAGAAGGCGATCTCCCGACAGACAAAGTGGCTGCGCTGCATCAGGCGAGGCATGGGTCTCGATGCAGGCAACTCAACGGAAGAGACAACATAGAGGCATCTCGTCTGGCGTCAGGGAGCCGAAGACTCCTCTGTCCAGTCACGTGCCCAGCCGCACACGCCCACCCACTAGCGATCGCGTAACGCCAATGCCTTCGACCACCTTATGCAGGGTCGGCGAAAGTCAAGACGACGGCACTCGATCCAGTGGATCAACGAGCGGCGACAACTCGAACCAGTGGTTCAACGGGTGCGCTCGAATGGCTGAGGAGTAAGAGGCATAGGCAGAGCTCTGGCACGGAGTGGCATCACCTACCGACGGGTCAACATAGAGTGGAAATAACGTCCAGGCAAGTAGTGGGAATAGGGTGCAGAGCTGCCTATAAAAGGGAGCCGGTGAGCTCGAGGAGAGGAGGACAACGGAGAGAGGTAAATAACAACATTTTGTGAGGGGGAGAGGCTGGACTGAGAAGAGAACGATCAGAAAACCAGGGCGACGAGCGGATTCTGCCGGCCGATAAGGTTGAGAACGAATCTTGGTCAACCTTCCCCCTTTCGCTCCTCCCTTCTATGGTGACTCGACGGATCCGGTGAAGGCAAGCAGTGGCCCTCACCTAAAGGTGCTCCAGTGGTGAGGGTTGGGCGGTTCGGAACCCTATCGACGTCGACATCTCCTGCACTCTCTTCCTGCCTCCCGGCACCCCCTTTTCCCTGCACAAACTTCGACAGCGTTAAGCCGACGACTTGGGGAAGCTGATGGTAGCATTAAAATTTTACTACAAATTTTGCCCTTCTCTACAAATTTTGTCCTTGAGAGAAGGGCTTTAGATCAACCTACCCTAATTGCAAAAAAAAAAAAAAAAAAAATCTAGACAAGCCAAATGACAACTTAGCGATAGTTAGACTTTTGAGTATGCAAATAATATTGTAGGGGAAGAGGAATGAGTAAACAATGAGCATAGTATAAGAAGGGTAAAAAGGCTAGGTATGAGTAAGTCTTTTGTAATTTCTAGATAATAGGAGGCCTCCCGGGCTATGTAAAGAAAACCTAAAGCTGTCCTTCAAAGGTAAACTAAATGGCTATCCTTTCTCTAACTCTATCCAACACGCTATTTATTCTATTATTGACTATAAAATATTGAAATATGATTCAAACACCCCTTCTACCTATGTCCATCTATTGTCTTCGTCTTCCCCTACTCCAGTAGATGTTCTTCCTATATTCTATTATTAACACTCTCAACTACCCTCTACATATCCTCTAAGCTATCAACATTTCCTCATATTAATTATTATTAGCCTCTCATTCTATCTCTGAAAGATTTGAGTTCTTTTTTATAGGTTAATGCATGTTATGCCATGTGGAGGCGTACAATAAAAATTAATAGGCGTACAATAAAAAGAATACAGATCTAAAAAGAGAGAATGAGAGGCTAACAATGATTAATAGGAGGGCGCGTAGTCGCAGGTAGTCCGTACCCGCTAGCTTTGCCCCCGCGCGCGCACTCATCCAGTTGGATGCCGCGGTGGAGCCCACCCGATTCGTGTGCCCGCCACGCCTGCATCACCTGAATCTCATTCGCCCGTCGACGTGTGAATGCATTGATTTAACTAATAATCAGAAAGCAAAAAGTCGTACTTGTTACAGCTGGCCGGTCTGTCGCAGAGCTGACCGCCGACTTGCTGATGGGACGCCGTCACATGCCCAAACCCCCCTAAATTCGCGCACCGCCGTCGCCGACGTCCGTCATGCATGACGGCCCAAAGTAATCCATCTTCTTCACTCTATAAGATAAGGTTCAATCTTTTGGAGATGAGAAGGCACGGCATAATTTATAGGAATTAGGTTTTCAGGTCGGCTCAAAGTTACTGAATTGTTTTTAAAATTTTTTTACTTTAAGATCTGAAGTTGACCGGTCAGCCTAGAACTCTGAAGTCTCATCACGTTCGTTTAAGCCTCGAGTCAGCTTGAATGAATGGCTTTCTTCTTCTCCAACCCTAACAAATAGCATTTGTCAAGAACACATGTCAGTAAAACATAGCGCTGGCAGCAGCTGCCTTTAGCATCTATTCATCCTTTCACAGAACTGGCTCTGTTGTCTAGTTTTGTGTATGCTAAAGAGGTGGAGCATTAGGTTTCCACATCAATCTTTTTAGTTGTGCCATCACATCAGGTTGTCAAATGTGGATCACTTCTTAAAGATAAGTGATTTGTTTGCCAGCTACTGAATAGAAAATGTCAGAGAGCAACAGGATTGCCATGGCAGATCCGTGATGATGTTTTGATCCTCACAATGCCACACAAACAAAACGAAGATATACACTTAAATCAATGAACAAATAGATATAGGTCCGTTTGGGGTGTCTGGAGCTTCTAGCTGTTGATTGATCTGAGTAGAGTTGGTCTGAAAAGCTGAGGCTGTTTGGGTATATTAGCTGATTTGATAAGTAATTGTGAGCTACTGTGTTGTGCTGTTTGATTTTATTAAGAAAATTATTTTAATTTATTCTTAAAATTTAAAATTACTTATGGTATCATGCTAATAATATCTATAATTTAATTTTTATTATATATTATTAATTTAAATAGAAATAATTATATCTTCAATAAATATTTTTATTTTGTTTATTATTTAATGTTTATTATTCCATGTATCTAAAAAATTTTCTCATCTATGTATATAAAAAATTTAAAATTATTTAATATAATAATAAATAAAAATTAGTATTGATTAATATATTTTTTATTATTTTAATTTTAAAAATTAGTATTAATTAATAGATCTAATTTTATATTTAATTATTCTTATTTTTACCTTATACCTAATTACCTATACATAAAAAAAAAAAAAAAAAAAAAAAAAAATCCCAAATCGATTTGGGATTTGGGAGATCCTGATTTCTCGTCGTCGTCTTCGCCTCGCTGTCGAAACGTTCGACATAAGCGACGGCGGCGACAGACGGTGAAAACGGGCTGCGACGGATGGCTCTCAGATTTGCTCGCGAACCAAGGCGACGGGCGACGAGGATCGAAGGCGACGGGCGACGAGGATCGAAGGCGACGGGCGACGACAGCAATGGCCGGAGGGGGCGACGACAGCAACGGCCGGAGGGGGCGACAGCTGAAGGCTGTGACGGACGGCTCTCAGATCTGCGCGTGAACCAAGGCGACGGGCTAGAGGCGGCAAACCAAGGCGACGTGCGACCGTTGGGGGCGGCGACAGACGGAGGCGGTGAGCGAGGACGAACTCGAAAACCTTGAGATGCGCGAGCGGCTGCCACTGTTCACAGGCAGCCGCTTCTAATTTCCAAAAGCTCCCTATACGCCGCTTCCTTGTAACAGTAGAGCTTCCGACTGAGAAGCTGGCAGCCAAATGCCACTGCTTCGGGATTTCAGCTGCCCGCAAATGCATAAGCCGCCCAAACGCGGCCTCCAAACGGATAGTTTCTACTTCATGAATTCTCGATGCACTACATGGTACAGGCACCTTAAATAATAAGGTTTTGGTATCAATGTAGAGACTTTTAATTCTTCACACCACATACAGCTGCTGAGCTCTGAAAAACTCCATCCTTCCATGCCTCTTTTGTTCAAGATCTAGTTAGTTTATTAAAGGGGATGGCGAACACAACGTTGAATGATCAATTAGTAGACATGAATGAAATATTTTGATCTAGTTATCCCGGACACTGAGTAATGATTTGACTGCATATTAAGTAATCTGTTTTAACTTGAAATATACTTGTTGGACCAAACAGACATGATTTTGTCATTTGTGGATTTGAGGCTCTTGATTCATTTTGGTGTTATCTATCTTCAATTGCCTCTCTTATGCTTATCACCTGTATTATATTTGATCCTTGGACCAAGTTGTTCCATTTGTATCACTACAGAATCCAAACCTACAATATTATCTGGTAAGCACAAGAAACAGATGATAGGACCATCAGTTACATGCTAAGAGAAGAACTCTGCACAGACTAAACTAGTAGTGTTAAGCTCCTAGCAGATCTTTTGGACAACCATGTCAAAATCTTAACCCTTTAATTAAAATATTAGGTTCCAAAACTGAACAGCCACTTGATTTAAAATGTAGTTTGAGTTGAGTTGACATGATTGACACAGCCTCTGATTTGATACAAGTTCTGAAAAATAATGAAGAAAAATATTCAGACTTAAGGATATGTGCTGTAGAACAGAATTCACGATGAAAATGATAGAAAGATTCATTGCTTTTTTCATCCTTTCCATCGTGAATTCCGTTCTACAGAATATAACCTAAATCTGCATTAGCATAGTGTAGAATCTGCTAATGACAAACTCATTCTGTTTTTGGATAAACTATGGAAAGTTGAGATTAGTCTAATCCGACCTGAAATCAGTATGCTTAGCAAATATTATATTAACAAAATATGGTAACTGCTCAATGGTGATGGGAGACAACCTAAAGGTACCTGCTACAAGTGGATCCCATGATTAGGTATTGCCATTGAAGCAAAAGAACATAATTAGATGACTAAAAGCTCAGTCGATAAGGACAGTAATGACAATAAAAAAAAGGGAATTAGTGTCCTTCCTCAACATTAAGTATGGAAATGTTTTTATCTAATACGGTCAAGTTTAGCATGATCATTAGCTCAATTGATCAAATAACTCAATAGAGCTAATTGCTTGTCAATTAGCAGATTGAAACTTCAAGGCAGTCAAGCATTTGAGATACTTGATCTAAATCACTAGAGTTCCCTTAAGTGATAAAACTACGAAAATATCAACTATTTAAGTACTAAATTCACTCAAGATAGGGTCAAGTCAAGAGCCCCTTAACACTTATAGGTCACTTGAGAGCAATTTTGAACGGGCTCGACAAACACACCCCTTTGGTGCAATACTAAACTATAGTTTCCTTAGACGTAACTCTCTACCAACATAGTCTTGCTATACCGACCACCTATTGTAGTTATGATTGTGTTATACTTATGTACCAACAACACCAAATGTAAATATTACACACATTGTATTTAGTATTATTGCCTAATCTAAGTCCTCATGTGCAAATAGATATTCCATACCATTTCAAATGTGGTTGTAAGTTGAACACTTTCGGCCCCGTTTGGCCTAGCTTCTAGGCTTGCTTATAGCTTTGCGGCCAGCAGAAATTAAGAAACTAAGGCGTTTGGCCCTTCAGCTTCTTTGTTCCAACCCACAAATTAGCTGCTTCTCTGAGAAGCAGGGGTGAAACTGCTTCTTTGGCCCCCCACCTGTTTATACTCAATAACCCTTATATGTCATAATAATTTTTTAATAATATAACTCATATTATTTTTAATAAATATTTTAATTATAATTAACTACAAATTTAATCATATAATTTTTATTTTAGTAATTTTTTTAATAGGTATTTTTTCAACCAGCACAGCATAAGCAGTTCACAAGTTGCGCATCCCAAACACTATTAAACTTTTCCGGCCAGCATTTTTTCAACCAGCGCTTCTTCAACCAGCAGAAACTAAAAGCATAAGCTAGGCCAAACACACCCTTCATCATCTACAATGCACTAATAGATCTAAAAACTACCCCATGTGATATGTATAAATACCCCCTCAAAATGAAGAAAAAAGTAAATGCTCTTAGTTCCCCACTTATGTCTTATTATATATATATCCATTCATTGAATTTTATGATAACTTATATGTTAGAGAGTGGATACTTGATAAACTTTGGGCACCTGTTTGTTAAAAGGTCAATCCCATATATGAAGATCATTTTTAGTGACTTAAACATCAAATTTTGAGATAGAGCTCAAACCAAATATGGTCTTGAAAGAATGAATAAAATTATTATTTATACATCGACTCTTTCCATTCAATGAACAATAACCATACACCCAAAACTCTAAGCTTAAGGTTGTTATATCGAGCAACTTTTATAAGCCATTAAGCTAGTAAGTTCAACAAAGTTGATCACTAGTTGCTCACTAATCTCCTTATAAAAATCCTAATAGGCAACAAAACTAAATAAAGAAAATGTTATAAATAGGTATTAAATTTTGTAGCACCGCATGCACTAAAGATGTAAACCTTTCCCATTTAAAGTAGTATAAATTAAGACAACTTTTGAGCTTATTTTAGTTTGATTTGAATGATTTGAAAGATTGGAAAGTCTATTTTATAAAGAATAATTTTTAATTAATTTAATAAGAATTAGGAATTAATAAAAGAATACTATAGAAACATTGAAAATTGATTAAAGTCGCTCTAAAGATTTTTAGACTCCAAACCTGATGGATTTAAAAAAATTTCCTCCAGACTCTGCTCCTTGCCTTTTTTTTTAACTAAAACAACAAAAAATTTAGAAAAATATTTTAATTAGAATTATATAATTATATTAGATATAAGTAAGAAAAGATATATATATATATATATAATTAAAATAATAAAAAAATAAAAAATATTTTAGTTAAAACTATATAATTATATAAGATATAAGTAAAAAAAGATTATATATAATTAATACGGGTAGATTTGCGTAGTCTGGAGAAGGATGCTATCATTACCCTGTTGATTTGTATGAGTACTGTTTGCAAATCTTAAAATTAAAACTAAGTAGTATACATCAGCAACATTGATGTGGGACGGGGGTCAGTAGCATTCAACTACGGATTTTCAAAAAATAGGATTAATAATAATGAATAGTAGAGAAACCTGGAATTATACTAACGCATTTAAAAATAATTTTTTTTAAATTTATAATAAGGAAATTAGAATTAAATATGCATTTGTAGAAAAGCGATAAATTTATACATGCAAATCTAAGAAAACGATAAATGACAAAAATCATAAAGGATGCTTACTTCGTCGCCCTTGAGAATAGAAGGGTCAACCTTTTCGTTTTTCATTGATCCATTGGTTTAAATCGAATAACCGAACTGATAAAACTGATTTGGGTTGATTTCGAATTCAATCGGTTCGGTTTGGTTCAGTTTCAATCAAGGAATTAAAATTTTATAAAATTTAATCGAACAGAAATTATAAATATTTAAAATCGAGAATCGATTGGACAAGGCGGTGTCCGGCGGAAGCATCACAGTGCCTTCTTCATCACGTGTTCCCACACTGTCACATTTAATACATGGCATGCTGTTGCATTTAACATGACAGCAGCTTCCTCAAACGTGGGAGGGAGTATAGTAGAAGAATGGTGGAGATGGTCAATGGAGATATGAAGCAGTGAAGCTTATCATGGCGGCATGGCCTTTCCAACGCCATGATAGCATTACTGTTTTCCTAGAGGAACAACTAGGGGAGGGATGGATATCACGAAAATTTTTTGTTTTCCTAAATACATCAGCTAGGATGGATGAATATCTCAAAATTGATCCTCCCAAAAACGGAAGGAAATGTTGGCGGACGACTCATTCTCGCCAAAATCACGCGTGAAACCTCTCTCCCCCGAAATCCCCTTCGTCCTCGTCTCTCACGATCAACCCTATCGCCCGAAATCGCTCCAATCCCTCTCTCCATGCCCGAAATCGCACGAAGCATCGCGGACCCACCGTCGCCGCCGCCTCATCGCTGTTCTACTGCTCATCACGTCCGGCATTGAGGTGGGGCTCTTCATGCTCGGGCGGGCCTGGCCGCGCTCTGTGCGTCGATGCAGGCCATCGCCCACTCCTACACCATGACTTGCTACCCGTCACTGTGCGAGCTACGGCCAACTCGACTCTTCCGAGTCACTCCCTTCCTCCCCCTTCCCTTCTGACCTCCAAGCAAGCCACGAAGCATCGCTGACCCGCCGCCGCCGCTGCCTCTGCCTCGCCCTCGTCGCTGTTCTACTGCTTGTCACGTTCGGCATTGAGGTGGGGCTCTTCGTGATCGGTCGGGGCCTGGCCGCGCTCCATGCGCCGATGCAGGCCATCGCCTGCGCCTACGCCATCACTTGCTACCCATCGTTGTGCGAGCTACGGCCGATTCGACTCTTTCGAGTCGATCCCTTCCTCCCCCTCCCCTTCTGACATCCAAGCAGGCCACGAAGCATCGCTGTGCACGTCTCGCTGAACATGATGCTGCTCCGCATCAATGCAGTGATCAACGGTGCCTCCTCGATCTCCGGTGCATCCATGGACACACTCTCCTCGCCGTCGCCCTCAACCCGTCGCCGGCCCCAACCGTCCATCCCGCTCGCTGTCCAGCTTGCTCGCCACTCGCTGGGAAGAAATTTTTGGTTACACGTGAGTTTCACGTTTCACGTGACCAAAATTTTCTCCCTTTCCGTTTTTCTTCACCTCCAAATTTCTAGCCCTCTCTGTTTTCTGGCCCTGCAAGGAAACAGACTAAATGCACACACGTTGGATGGAGCGAATCTGCTGCTAATTTGGCTTAATCTAATATTCGATGGAGATGTTCTATCCATTTAATGCTCCCAAATTTTAAGAGGAAAAACATATTGTCATTCACAATGCTGTCATTATTCACTTTAAGTCGGGCGTTCCTTTTGAGGCTATGGCGTCCTTTTTAATGCAGTTATAAGTATAGTCGGGAGTTTCTTTTAAGCATATGGCGCCGATTCTCCAAAGAACCCGTGTCTACTGTTTGACGGGTAAATGTTATATTCGGTTTTAATCTGTTTGAACCGAATCTAACCCGATAATTTCAGTTTAGTTCAAAACAGTTTTTAGAATTTTTGATTCCGTTTTTGATTTGCAAATATTAGAAAAATAAATTTTGGTTTGAGTCCAATCAATTCGGTTTTTAATTTGTAAATATTAGAAAAATAAATTTTGGTTGAACTGATTGGAAAGACTTAAAGTAGGGCATTATAAGCTTACATACATATTACCAAAAATTATTTAAAAGTCTAAAGTCTATTACAATGCAAGTAAATTCAGGAGGGGAGGTGAAACCTCCAAATTCCTCTGTTAACAACAAAATCAGTACTAAAGAACTTAACCAGTGTTCAAAATATGCTATGTCTCATAGGATGATCTATTAACTAGTCAATGGAACCAACTTATCCGAGTGGTAGAATGAAACGTATTCTTCAAAATTATGTCAAGGATCAGGGGTTCTAGTATATCTACGCACCTTAAATACTTGCAACAAGAAGGCTAATCAGATTAGTAAATAAACCAATTTCATAAGTTAATTAGTCTTCACAAAACTCTATATCTTGTAGGAGGATCCATTTATCCACTACTGGAACCAACTAGACCAAATGGTAGAACAAAACTTGGTCTTCCTAGTTGTGCCAAAGCTAAGGGATTATAGCACATCCAAGCAGGTTAATTACCTGTATAAAAAAGGCTAATCAATTAATACTAAGCATAGAAACTTGAAGAGGAAATAGGAGAGTTGACGTGCAGTAGGCGGAATCAAGGGAAAGGCAAGATATTGGCTTGCGATGTTCAGTGGCGTCATCGAGCAGCATGGAGGGGCAGCTCCAGGGTGCTGATGACAGGGGATCCTGGGAAGACGATGAGCTGATGGGTAGAGGGCGTTGAAGGCGATGGTGATGATGGGTGCAACGTGTAAGGGGCGGAAGCAAGGGAATGTGCATGAGTAGAATAGGGGTCGTCGTTGTTCGTCCAGCAGTGCATAAACGCCAGACCTTCTTTAGTGGTAGATTTAGAAGAGTGATGATGATCAGCCAGAGAAGATGGATGACGTTGTGGTCACGAGAGCATAGAGAGGGGGGGGGGCTGCGAAGGGTCCCTTCCTTCCAATCAAAGGAAGGGGTCGGCTATCGGGTGCGCACGAATCGTAAAGCGCGTTAAAGGCACGCGAATCTTGAAGAGGGCGTAACCAGGGTTACCGTATAGAGTTAAGGATTTGTCACGTTTTCGCTGCTCGCATTCCCGCCGGAACGCGTAAACCCTTTTCCTCGTCTCTTCGTCTTCCCGCCGGATTGCAACCCTTTCTGCCGCCGTCGACTCCGGGGAGCGAAGCCATTGAACCCTGCCGTCGACATTCCTTTATGTGTAGGAGATAAGGAAGGATCAACTACCAGAAGTGTAGGAGATAAGGATTTGTCGCGTTTTCGCCTCTCGCATTCCCGCCGGAACGCGTAAACCCTTTTCCTCGTCTCTTCGTCTTCCCGCCGGATTGCAACCCTTTCTGCCGCCGTCGACTCCGGGGAGCAAAGCCATTGAACCCTGCCATCGACATTCCTTTATGTGTAGGAGATAAGGAAGGATCATCTACCAGAAGTGTTTAGGGATCATCTGCCGAGTTCTCTCGTCGACCTGATTCTTGGTTTCCAACGCGTTCTCGTCGTCGACCTTGCCTTAACGAACTCTTGGTGAGAAATATTATTTGTATGTATGCTTGGATAGTCTGCTATTGCGTATATGAGTATACCATCCATTTTTTGTTGATTCTACTAACTTGTAAGTATGATTCTACTAACTTGTAAGGGTGAATCTACTAACTTGTAAGGGTGATTCTAGTAACTTGTAAGTATTATTCTACTATAATCTATATAGATTTTACTAACTTGTAAGTATGATTCTACTATAATCTATATCGATTCTACTAACTTGTAAGGGTGATTCTACTATATTCTAGATCGATTCTACTAACTTGTAAGGGTGATTCTACTAACTTGTAAGTATGATTCTACTATAATCTATATCGATTCTACTAACTTGTAAGGGTGATTCTACTATAATCTATATCGATTCTACTAACTTGTAAGGGTGATTCTACTATAATCTATATCGATTCTACTAACTTGTAAGGGTGATTCTACTAACTTGTAAGTATTATTCTACTATAATCTATATCAATTCTACTAACTTGTAAGAGTGATTCTACTAACTTGTAAGTATGATTCTACTATAATGTATATAGATTCTACTAACTTGTAAGGGTGATTCTACTAACTTGTAAGGGTAATTCTACTAACATGTAAGTATGATTCTACTATAATGTATATAGATTCTACTAACTTAAGGGAACAGAAAGAAACATGGGCTGGGTATGATATTTATCACACCCGTGATTCTTTAACTTAAGGGAACAGAAATAATCATACTTACAGTGATTCTTTTACTTAAAGGAAGAGAAAGAATCACGAGCTGGTTGTGATATTTATCACAGTCGTGATTCTTTAACATCGTGGTGGATTAAGGCTGCAACAACGTGGGTTAGGCATGTAACATCGTCGATTAAGACTGTAATATCGTGGACAAAGGGTATAATATCGTGGATTAAGACAGTAACATCGTGGATTAAGGATATAACATGGTGGATTAGTCATGTAACATCGTGGTTTTAATTTGTTTTAGTACAATTTCAATTCCTTTTAGTAGAATTCGCCTACTATTGCTTAGAATATGTGTATACCATGCAATTTTTGTTGGTTTAGTAGAATTTAATTCGCTTTTTGTTGGTTATGTGTTGAATATGAGTATAATGTTAAATGCTGTAGTTGGTAAAGTAGAATTTAATATGTTTTTAGTAGAATAGAGTAGGTTTTGTGTTGTATGGTGATTCTACCATAGAATATGAGTATACCATATGGTACCATAGAATTTGAGTTATTTTTTGTAGTAGCTAATAATTTTACTGTAGACTATGAGTCGATCAAGCTCAGATTCAGAATCTAGTTCAAGCAAAAAGAAGCGGCCCAAATGCCCCGTTTACAAAGAAAAGCAAAGTCTGTACAAGGGACCCGTCCTATTCTTAGTAGATGTTCGTTGAAGAGGTTGCATAATTTTATAGACAACCTAGTTATTGATAATGCAATAAAGGAGCGGTTGCCGGATACCCCGTTTGGGATTTTATTCACGGGATCTTCTGTAGCATTGGATATGCTAGCAGTTGAATTCTTGATACTGAGATGGGATGAAGAAAGGCAGGGATTCCTGATAAATGGTAATTATATTGGTTTTACCGTTCAGGATGTATCAATCATCCTTGGTTTGCCCGAACAGGGGGAGTTGGTGAACTTTGAACTAGAGAAACAGAGTTCAGTCTTCTTCGATGCGGAATTTAGTGGCCAAACAATAACAAGAGGCCTAATTGAGTCAAAGCTAAGTCAAGTTAGTGCTGAGGGAGATGGAGTGGACGGTGACCGAGTGCTCCAGCTTGCTATTTTGTATATATTCTATACTTTTCTATTCTCCAGGCTGAACTATAGTGTGGATATATCCTTGGTTCCGTACGTGGATGATTTATCAAAAATCAATAACTATAACCGGTCTGAAGTCGTTCACCGGTTTCTAAGGCAAGAGTTGTCACGCAGTAGCAAGAAGAAAAAATTGAGTGGCGTTGGTGGATGTGCGATTGTACTTTCTGTGAGTATTATCCTTAATGGCATTAGTTTATTCTATCAGAATTGTTACAATTTGTTAATATTTACTTACTTTGTGATAGGTTTGGCTATATGAGCATACCCGACTTTTTCTATCTAGTTGGATCGACAGTGTTTACCCACGGCTTTTCCGGTGGATAAATGTGAAGAATCAACGGCGGGCAACCTATTTTAAAAACCTTGAAAGCATATCAAGGACTTCGGTATGGTATATTGTATTCCTCCAATTAGAAATATTAGTTAATTTAGTTGTTATTCTAATTTCATTTTATTATTATTCTATTATTTGTTGTAGTTGATATTCAATGTTGTATTGGATGATATGGAACATGACCGGATTGATCATGTTCCTCATGTTGAGATTGAAAGTGGACCAAGTGTGCAGCATCCCATTTTGGAGGACAAGGAGGCTGCTTATAGGAAAACGATTGAGGAGCTTGAGGCTCAGCTCAGTCAGATTATATCAGAGAATAAAAATCTTATTGCAGATAACCAGAGGCTCCAGATGGATTTGGGGAAAGTGAATAAGGAGAAAGATGATATTGGAACTGCTTGCACAAGCCTCCAGGCGAATGTAAGTAGGATACAATGTGAATTTGCATGCCACACAAAGGAGCTTGAAAGGAGAAATGCTGAGCTTGTAGCAGAGAATCAACAGCTGCAATTGAATTTGTTGGAAACTGCTAGGGATAATACTGAAGTAAATTGGGTCATTAATAAGATGAATGCAGAGTTGATTGAAGAGAATAATAAGCTCAAAGAGGAGATTGATACAGTGAGCAAGGATTCCAAAGGTAAAGGGAAGGAAGGGACAGAGGATAGTAGATCAATTGATGAAGGCTCTACTGATATATCGGATACAGCGTTGGTCTTATGTACACCTGGGGAGAAAAGAAAGAAGCGCATCCGAAAATCTTCATGGGCAATAGTTAGCCCATACACACAGGAGAAGAAACGTATGAGGTCATCTGCAGATGTAAATGTATGTCTTCTGAGGTTGTTATATTACTAGGTTACATAGACTATTCTGATCATTTTTGCTGAAATTGTTGGCAGGTGCTAACTATAGATGAGGATGCCGAAGACATTCCGGTGGAGGACAAGGTAAGGGAGAATTATTTGTTAAACTTCATGTGATTTCTAATTAACGGTTATGTTTCCTATACAGTTAAAGGGTATTCAGGATTATGTTGGGAGAGACACTCTTTCAGAAGAACAACGAAGCCAATTAGAGGAATACATGTCACGGGACATGGAAGTTTGGCATGAGCATAAGCCAATGAGGTTTTAGAAATGTCATTTATATAATGTCTTGATCGGAACAATGATTGTTGGAGATGTGAGTATCCACAAACTTAGTAGTAACTTTTTACATTATTGGATGTCAGGCGTATGTCTATTGTCTAACACAACCTTATTGTTTGTATTTGAATAGGTTATTGATGCATACGTAGGATTGTTACTTGAGAGATCTAGGAAGAATAAGCAGAAATTTAAACCATTTGCATATATATCTCATACGTCTCAAACCGATTACAAGACTAGTCGGATTGGATCCTCTTATACACAGCTAGAGCACCTGAACAAGAAAACTGTTCCTCGCTTAAAAAGAGTATTTTCACTGATATACAGCAACAAGCACTGGTTCTTACTCTACATCAACTTGAAGGACTCTAAGGTGATTGTGCACAATTCTTTGAATTCAAGTGCAACTCACAAGTCAGCATTGCTAGATTATGTAAGCATGAATTTCGTTTGTTGGTATTGTTGGTAGAAATAAAAGATTGGTACACATTATCTGTTCACTATTTAAAATACAAAAACCCTCTATATGTGCAGTTTGCTGTTCTCCGAGCCATATCCGCTGTCAAAGTAGTGGGAAAATTGATATTGGCAAGTGGCTGGTCGTTTTTGATGAAAGTTGCCCGAAGCAATATACTAGTGTAGATTGCGGCTTTTTTGTAATGAAGTATGTGGAATGTATAACAAGTGACAGAGAATTTGACTTCTCTCAAGATGATATGCCCAAATTACGGGCAACTATTTCGTTGGATATGTTTAGAGGGTTTATAGAGTATTTGGGAATGGTGTGAACATATTTCTAATGAGTTTTGTTTGATTTTGTACATTATTGTATTGGATTGTAAATGATTTTGTATAACCTTGGACTAATGTACAATGTACATATTCATGAATTTTTAATTTAATGCTATGTACCGTTTAGAGATTATAGTACCCTTTAGAGCATTTTAGTAATATTGTGTAATTGAATGAAAATATTTGCAACTTCGTGGACAAAGGCTACAACATCGTGGATCAGGGACTTAGCATCGTGGACATGGCCAGCAACATCGTGGATCAGGGACTTTGCATCGTGGATCAGGGACTTTGCATCATGGACATGGCATGCAACATCTGTAAGGGTGAACCTACTACTTTGTAAGGTTGATTCTAGTAACTTGAAATTATTTTGTACAATCGTGGATTAAGCTGTAACATCGTGGATTCGGATGTAACATCGTGGATCTGGGACTTAGCAGTGTGGACTCGGACTAACACATCGTGGATCAAGCCTGTAACATCGTTAATCAGGCACTTAGCATCATGGACTTGGCCTTCCACGTCGTGGATCAGGGAATTTGAGTCGTGGACGAGTCGTGGACTTGGATGTCCATCATCGTGGATTTGCCCTGTAACATCGTGGATCGATCTGTAAGATCGTGGATCATGGTTGCAACATCATGGACCAAGATTATAACATTGTGTATCAGGCCTATAACATCATGGACAATCTGTGTAATATCGTGGATCCGACAATAATACGTCACTATACACATTGAAGACATTAAAACAGGATTAAAGTGTACAATGAAACCACTAAACCATTGAACATTGAGGTTACAAAATTGAACAATGTGTATAGTTGCGCATTGAACAGCTTACTATACAATAATGTGACGTAACTATACCCAGTCAGATTGTAAAACCCCCTTAAAAAGTTCAAGGCTGACTATAGCCCCAATGTTTTGCATTTGAGACTGGGAGTAATCTAAGGGACGATCATATATTAAACATTCTATACACTTTAATACAAATAGTGCACAATCTTTGTGGTCTGGATCCTGGATCGGGCAATCTTACTGCCACTCTACTGGAAAAGGCCGCATGTCTACCTTCTCATTTGTCTCAGAGGCATAATGATCCCCTAAATAAAGTGCCTGCAAAATATTACAAAATTGCAAAGGATGAGCATCAATATATTAACAGCAAGTAAAAAACCAAATTTGATACGTACATATTTTTTAATTAATTGTTTGTCAGATTGGGAGGTGCGTAATGAATTATACACGCACATCCATTTCTCCTTGAAATCAAAATAAATGAGGAACCAGTGCTCATTGTTTATTACGGTGCAGAATAATCTCTCTATGCGTCTAATCCGGCTTCCATCCAAATGCTCCAGTTCGGCTCCAGCTGCGGCGTGCATTTTCTTTGCCTTATAATAGCAGCACAATGATGAAATAAAGCTAAAACCACGAATCTTTTGCTTTCTTTTCTCTTTGTATGTAGTCGCCTGGAGACTCAGGAGGGCTGCATATGCATTAATAACCTACATAGACAGGAATTAATTAGCCATTCTACTCGTGATACTTACAAAATGCATCAAGACTGAAATGATACTTACAAGGTCGCTCACTAGTTCATTGAACAACACCTTGCAAATTATCGCTTTCGGTAGTTTCCATGGATATGATTCATTGAAAAGCTTTATGTGCCATGACAAGTATGTTTCAATCTCTTCTTTCATTGCTGGTGTTAATAGGTTGCATCCAGCATAATCTTTTCTCCCTATGTACTGAAGAGACAAAACTCATATGTAAACATAAGTAACTGGAAATAACATAATAAACATACTGTGTAAATGTTACTTCAGAGTTACCTCATCTTCGTACTGAGTATCAGGTGCTTTCTGGTGTACGACCACATGCCTAACTACTTTGGCCTTTTTCTTTCCTTGTATATATGGCCTTGATAGTGGCCTTGAAAGTTTCATGGATCTCTTCCTTGTATATATTTTGGTCGTGGATTCCACTTGGCTAGTGGCAAGAATATGTGGCGCTGATGTAGTAGGATCATTGCCCCAGCTGGATGAATCCTCTTCCCAATTTGCTGATTCTTCATCCTCCTTCTGCCCCTCCTCAACATCTTTCCCCTGTGATTTAATCTTTTTGTTCTCTTCCACTAATTCAATAATTCTTTTATTCAATTCTTCATGCTGTATTAATGCAGCCTCTTTCACACTACTGATTTCTTCAAGTAGTTGGGTTACTCTAGCTTCATGGTCAGCCTTGGTCAGCTGAGTAGCTAGGTCTGATGACTCATTCAGACCCTTATTTTCTTCATCAATACTCTGCAGCTTTACAGCAAACTCTGCACTCTGCAATTCTGCAGCCTCTTTCATATTATTGTTCTCGGCAATCTGTTCAGCTATACGTGCTTCGGACTTATTCACCTAACAATGTCACAGATTAACTTATCAAAACTGCAAACATGTTACATATAAAGTTATTAAACAGAAAAACTTACCAACTCCTTCAGGTCATGGTTGTCGTGAAGCAGGTAATACACACGAGCCTTCAGGGTATTACTCTCCTGAATAAGCTCCTCTATACGTGTAGAAGGATTATTTACCTACAAAAATATATATCATTCGATGTATGAATGGTATGAGACAATCAGGTAAGCATAAATTAT
This sequence comes from Costus lasius, assembly GCA_027563935.2. Taxonomy (NCBI): domain Eukaryota; kingdom Viridiplantae; phylum Streptophyta; class Magnoliopsida; order Zingiberales; family Costaceae; genus Costus; species Costus lasius. The sequence goes on along the minus strand of CM050450.1, from coordinate 21,049,742 downwards.
AACATGATATAATTGTGGACTAACATTCACATGTGTATGCAACTCTTCTTTTAGTAACGCATTCTCTTTAAGAAGCTCAGCAATTCTGGCTTCTATCTTATTTATCTAACAAACAAATAAGATGGAAATAACCACTTGTAGTTAGTAGAAATTACAATTAGAGGCTAAAATAACTCATTGAACATGTCAATAACTTATTGTGTCAAGAAGTTCAGCAATTATGGCTTCCATCTTATTTATCTAACAAACAAATAAGATGGAAATAACCACTTGTAGTTAGTAGAAATTACAATTAGAGGCTAAAATAACTCATTGAACATGTCAATAACTTACTGTGTCTCTATACAATGGCGCGGTTGCTTCCAGGTCTTCAGCATGCTGTTCGCCCAATGTCTCATGCTGTTCTGCCTCTTCAGCATGCTGTTCGGGCCAATTCTCCATGTTGTTCTTCCTCTACAGCATGAGACAGTGCTAAATGAGACATATCCATCTCACGTGCTTCGGGAACCAGCTCAAAAATGATCTGCGCATATTAACATCCTAATTAGCCAACGAAGTAACAAACAATTATCTCATAAAAGTAGTAAACATACTGTGTCAACTATCATTTGCGAAGTATGTTTAGAATAAGTCAATCTTCGGCCCATTTTGACTTTGGACCACCGGAATAGGCGAGGGTATATACCCTCTAACCCATCCACCCTAAACTCATTGTACAATTTACAGTGCTCATACAACCAAACCTGCAAGAGGGGACAATATGTTAAACATATATTACAAAATACAAAATAGACTGACTTTCTACATATTACTTTAAATTAAAAGAACGTACACACAGCACAATGGCGCACCTAGACAATCCACTGGGCTTTTCCTTCCTTGAACACCTTGTCACGTCTTCGGTCATGTAACGGTAGATTGCGTCAGCCCAATCATATTGTGCAACTTTGGATAGGTCTTCAATATAGTCTACTAAAAATCCATCTAAGGTATAACCTACCCTACTAAATAAAAAAGTACAACATATATACAGCAGACCCAAAACAGTTGCCCTCTCTTCAATGTAACTTTTATTGACTTCATCCTCTTCCTCAAAGGCCTTCTCCAACTTACTTTCCAACATGATACATGTTATTTTCTTCCCGGTAAATTCCTCCTTGTAGAAGGGGGACGCACTGATCGCATCAAAGTCTATCAATTTCCCTCTTCTTGGCAGTCCTAGGATGAATGCAACATCCGACACTGTGAATTCAACAAAATTACCATTCACATTAAATCCCTTCCTCTCCTTGTCCCAGTTGGATACCAAGTACTCAACTCCAACAGAATCCATTTGAATGGCTGGCCCTTGCACCAAATGGCCAAAGGGAGTTCTAGATAGTAAGTCATTGATCCTACTCCCTTGTGGGCATCTGGTAAAAAATTGTTGCATTCGATGCATTGAGCACCTACTCACTCGGGGTCGAGACACTTCCTTCTTCCTTCGGGACTTCACAACAGAGCAGGGAGGCTTCCTTACACATCTCTTGTATTGAACGAGGTATCTACTTGTTTCAGCATGCGTCTCTGAGCTTGCACTACCACAGCCATCACTTGAACTTGCAGGGGAACTCGCACTTGGGGATCTCATATTGTGATAATATCTAACAAATATGATACATATACTGCATTAGTTAATGTATTAAGTAGCAACAGGGGTACCTTGTCGGGATTCCACGATGATGGATACTTAGCTTGAACCCCCATTTCATAAGAAACAGGGTGTATCCACGATGGTGGACAAGGAGTCCACGATGTGGATAGTAAGCCTGAACCCCCATTTCATAAGAAACAGAGTGTATCCACGATGATGGATGCGGAGTGCACGATGTGGATAGTAACCCTAAACCCCCATTTCATAAGAAACAGGGGTTTAATGTTTGTATCCACGATGATGGACTCCTGGTCCACGATGTGGATACTAAGCATTAAACAGGTCTTTCATAAGAAACAGGGATGTTTAATGCTTGTATCCACGTTGATGGAGACCTGCTCCACGATGTGGATACCATTCACATTAAACAGGTCTTTCATAAGAAACAGGGCTTCCATGCTTGTTGGTAGAAAGTGACTACTTAAGTTTCTCCTTATTAATATACCTGTTACAACAAATATAAATATGTGCTTGAGTGACCATTGAAAAATGAAAACTCTTGTAACTATCCCCTTGCAAGAAGTAAATAACGTGATATTGACAGTCGCTGGAACTTTAATGTGAAAGTAAATAATTTCTAACTCTAAACCAAAAGAAGCTGAAAGTGTTATCTATTTGCTTGAAGGAAAAGTCAGAACATACATACTTGTCGAGCAAGAAAATTTTGATCAGTGCTACCCGGCAAGTCAACACTAACGAAATGTAGGGCTTATTCTAATTAATTTGATACCATCACTAGGGGGCCCAAACACACTAAATATCCACGATGATAATTTGAATTTTATTCCACGATAATTTAAATTTGTATCCACGACAATGGTGAAAATGACTTACAAAGAAATTTGCAGGTTATGTTATGAAGTGAGTGTCTTTTCTTCTCTTACTCAGCTGCGTCCCTTAAACATCCTCAGGACCTCGTCGGACCGAAAAATGCAGCAAACATTAGCACGTAATGTTCAACTTCCAGAAAATACCAAAGGTGCCCAAAACAAATATCTCACCTGAACATACGGGACGGTCGGAGTACTTTGGGTTACGGTTTGCTGGCAGAGACGACAGAAATTACTAGCAGACCCCAGCAATTGTGGATGCGAGTTTTAGGTAAACGGGAGAAACAGGGGGGAATGAGAGATTGGAAGACAGATTGTCGAATGAGGTTAGGATTGCCGAAGAGAAGAACGATTACGGCCGCAATGTAGGGAGCCGCGAGGGGTGGTATAGCTCGTGGTATATAGGGACAAGGGCGAGGGAATTATCGCTAGGGTTCAGGGCGTCGGTCGGGCGAGTGGTTGGGGTTGGCGAGAAATTTTTTTTCGCAGCTTCCGCGATAGGGCATCGTCTGACAATAGTGGCTCACACGAAAGAGCGCGGCCGCGCCGTTTAACATTCCGAAAAGTTACCCTAGTTAACTGTAGCGCTAACACACGATGTTAGACTTTGAGATTCGCGCGCTCAGACGGGCTTTAAGATTCGTTTCTTGAATCGTAGGGTGCTGTGATCACGAAATTTGATTCCACTAACTTGCAGGGGAGATTCTAGAGCAATTGTACTCCACAGCTTGTGGAGAAGGATCCCAATTTCAGTTTCTAAAATTCTACTAACTTGTATGGTGATTCTACTAACTTGTCGGGGTGATTCTACTAACTTGTATGGTGATTCTACTAACTTATCGGGGTGATTCTACTAACTTGTATGGTGATTCTACTAACTTGTGGGGTGATTCTACTAACTTGTATGGTGATTCTACTAACTTGTCTAGTGATTCTACTAACTTGTATGATGATTCTACTAACTTGTCTAGTGATTCTACTAACTTGTCGAGGTGATTCTACTAACTTATCTAGTGATTCTACTAACTTGTGGGGTGATTCTACTAACTTGTCTAGTGATTCTACTAACTTGTGGGGTGATTCTACTAACTTGTATGGTGATTCTACTAACTTGTCTAGTGATTCTACTAACTTGTGGGGGGTGATTCTACTAACTTGTCGGGGTGATTCTACTAACTTGTCTAGTGATTCTACTAACTTGTGGGGTTATTCTACTAACTTGTATGGTGATTCTACTAACTTATCGGGGTGATTCTACTAACTTGTATGGTGATTCTACTAACTTGTGGGGTGATTCTACTAACTTGTATGGTGATTCTACTAACTTGTCTAGTGATTCTACTAACTTGTATGATGATTCTACTAACTTATCTAGTGATTCTACTAACTTGTCGGGGTGATTCTACTAACTTATCTAGTGATTCTACTAACTTGTGGGGTGATTCTACTAACTTGTCTAGTGATTCTACTAACTTGTGGGGTGATTCTACTAACTTGTATGGTGATTCTACTAACTTGTCTAGTGATTCTACTAACTTGTGGGGGGTGATTCTACTAACTTGTCGGGGTGATTCTACTAACTTGTCTAGTGATTCTACTAACTTGTGGGGTTATTCTACTAACTTGTATGGTGATTCTACTAACTTGTCTAGTGATTCTACTAACTTGTCGGGGTGATTCTACTAACTTGTGGGGTGATTCTACTAACTTGTATGGTGATTCTACTAACTTGTCTAGTGATTCTACTAACTTGCCGGGGTGATTCTACTAACTTGTCTAGTGATTCTACTAACTTGTTGGGGTGATTCTACTAACTTGTCTAGTGATTCTACTAACTTGTATGATGATTCTACTAACTTGTCGGGGTGATTCTACTAACTTGTATGGTGATTCTACTAACTTGTGGGGTGATTCTACTAACTTGTCGGGGTGATTCTACTAACTTGTCTAGTGATTCTACTAACTTGTGGGGTGATTCTACTAACTTGTATGGTGATTCTACTAACTTGTCTAGTGATTCTACTAACTTGTCGGGGGTGATTCTACTAACTTGTATGGTGATTCTACTAACTTGTCTAGTGATTCTACTAACTTGTCCGGGTGATTCTATTAACTTGTCGGGGTGATTCTACTAACTTGTCTAGTGATTCTACTAACTTGTCGGGGTGATTCTACTAACTTGTCTAGTGATTCTACTAACTTGTCGGGGTGATTCTACTAACTTGTCGGGGTGATTCTACTAACTTGTATGGTGATTCTACTAACTTGTGGGGTGATTCTACTAACTTGTATGATGATTCTACTAACTTGTCGGGGTGATTCTAACTTTTCTAGTGATTCTTCTACTAAGTTATCGGGGTGTTTCTACTAACTTGTCTCGTGATTCTACTAACTTGTCGGGGTGATTCTACTAACTCGTCGGGGGGATGTTTAATACTTGTATGGTGATTCTACTAACTTGTATGGTGATTCTACTAACTCGTCGGGTTGATTCTACTAACTCGTCGATTTGTTCTTCTGTTCAGCCTTAGTGTTCCCTGTCTTGCTGGTTGCATTGTAAACTTTATTCAATATAAAATAATGTCTGATCCTCGATCTTGCTGACTTAATCCACGATAATGTATCCAGATCCACGATGTTACAACCAGGTTGCACGGTGAATCCATCTTAATCCACGATGTTGCAAATTAATCGAGGATTAATAATTCCATATCCACGATCAAGGGCCTTAATCCGCCCTGTTACAACCAGATCCACGATGATGCAGTCTTAATCCACAATGTTACAGCATGTTCCACGATGTTACAGGCTAATCCTCGAACTTACAGCCTAGTCCAACGTGTTACAGTTTTCTTATTCACGACATATTGCCATCAATGAGTATGCAGCCACTAATTAAAAATATTATAAATACAGATGTCTATCCTTTTTACAAACAACATTTTTTTTGAAATAACATCGTGGACAGATGGGACACCTATACCACGCGCCTGACATGCCTACAAAATTCAACTGCCTACTTATCCTCCTGGCTTTGTATGTATGATCGATCTTATCCTATTGCATAGCTATGTCTCCTGTACGCTCACGGGTTGGGACTAAATTTGACCAGACTACCATCTATCAAGATTCACGGGTGGTGATATAAACTAAACAGACGACCTCCTATACCACGCGGCTGACATGCCTACAAATCACAGTTCACGCGTTTCACGTGTGTACAACTGGACATTTTATAGTTTCACTATAAAATCCCAACAACATACATAATCTTCTCATTCGTAGTGAAGTGAGTCGAGTTCCGAGATATTACTCCAATGCTTTTGTCATTCGTGTTGATACTATGGCAATATCCTCCCTTATCGTGGATTATGGTTGGTCTTATAGGCAAATGCGTGCGTTCTACTTGGACGTGCTATGGCAAGCTCATAAATTGACCATGACAGAAAATCTCTTCCAGTTCTGCCAAGTATAATTGTGGCCAGCATATGATGGCCACAATTCTGGGCCCGATTTGTTCATCGGACTCGGAGTTTGGGCAAGCCGGACGGGTTGACAAAATGGACGGGCTATACCTTCCTCAGTCCTGTGGGTGATTCCAGATGTGCTATGACAAGCTTATAAGCATCGAGAGCGTGCCCGATGAGAAAGTTGGACGGCTGGATACAACAGTCTCTTGTGATGCGTGTATGCCGGCATCCCGGATTGCAGTCTCATGGTATAGTTTTTGGAGGAATTGGACGGACTATGGTAAGCTTATGATCTAAATATTGCCTGCCGCACTGGGATATGACAATATTTTGATTATAAGCTTGCCATAGTACGTCCGTTTTCTCAAAAAACTAAACACGAGACCTCCCTCTGGTTAATAATTGCATGTTACGATGTGAAATAAGTGAGGTGTATATATGAAACTTCTTTATACAAATTATATGCTGGTTGGATTTTACCCTAAACCCTCAACATAAATTAATGTCTGATCCACGATGTTACAACCTTATACCACGATATTGCATACTTAATCCACGATGTTAGAACCTTATTCCACGATGTTGAAGCCTTAATACACGATGTTCCTGTCTTACTCCACGATGTTGCAACCTTAATCCACGAGGTTACAAAGTTACTCCACGATGTTACTTGACTAATCCACGATGTTAAAGCCTTCATCCAGTTGTTATAGCCTTCATCCACGATGTTACAACCTTATTCCATGATATTGCATACTTAATCCACGATGTTGAAGCCTTAATCCACGATGTTGCTGTCTTACTCCACGATGTTGCAGCCTTAATCCACGAGGTTACAAAGTTACTTCACGATGTTAAAGCCTTCATCCAGATGTTATGGCCTTCATCCACGATGTTACATCCTTATTCCTTGATATTGCATACTTAATCCACGATGTTAGAACCTTATTCCACGATGTTGAAGCCTTAATCCACGATGTTGCTGTCTTACTCCACAATGTTGCAGCCTTAATCCGTCTAAGGTACAAGGTTACTCCACGATGATACATGACTAATCCACGATGTTAAAGCCTTCATCCAGATGTTATAGCCTTCATCCACGATGTTAAAGCCTTAATCCACGATGTTACATGACTAATCCACGATGTCACAGCCTTAATCTAAGATGTTATAGACTTAATCCACGATGTTAAGCCTTAATCCACGATGTTATAGCCATAATCACAATGTTACAGCCTTAATCCACGATGTTTAAGGCTTATTCCATGAAGTTACAGCCTTAATCTACATAATGAAGACTTAATCCATGATGTTACATGACTAATCCACGCTGTCACAGCCTTAATCCATGATGTTTAAGGCTTAATCCACGATGTTACATGCCTAACCCACTTTGTTGCAGATTTAATCCACGATGTTTTTCGAGCCTTTGCTTACTGACAAATCGACAAAACCTATGTAAAGACATTGTGTAAATATCCAACCCTCAACCAAGATAAAGACAAATTGTATAAATATCATAAACTCATCTAATATAAAGAATCCCCTTTCAAACAACATCAACCAATATAAATACAAATAAGTTTAATCGCCATAAACTCAACCTCTACGCTCAACCTCTACATACACAATGTATATACGGCATCCGTTACAGGTTAAAAGAATGGTTCACATTGTCTAATAATACAATTAGATTCTACTATGAATTCTGTTCGTTTGGCACATTGGGAACAAACTGTGACGGAGCATAGCGAGAGCCTGCATCGGAACACTACACGATGAAAAATAACATTAGTACCAACTTTAAAAGGCATATCATTACTATATATATCAGGTAAACATATTTACGTAATAAGAAGTTGATCCCATCATCATCATGGCTGTATACATATCCGGTGCAGAAGAACTCGCACATGGTGCAGGAGTCTGTGGTACAATAGAACATTAATATTCGTCAAAATCTTTCAAATTTGACATTATGTAAAATAGCATACATATCCGATAGTTGCAAATGGATGTGGATGTGTAGATGGCATGAGAACATGACCCTGAACACAAATTATAAATACAACATTAATATTGTTAAAAATCTATAAATTTACATATTATTGACATTGTAAGTACATATCCAGAGGTAGCAAATGGATGCGGAGGCATGACCATAGTAGCCTGTTAACACATTACAAGTAAAACATTAGTATTGGTACAAATCTAAAAAAAAATGTAATATAAGGAAAATGCCCCCCCCCCCCCCCGCCCTTACATGTCTAGCAGAAAATGGATGTATAGGAGGCATGGGTGCATGAGCCTGAACACAAGTTACAAGTACAACATTAGTATTGTTACAACTGTATAAAGGTTAACATAAATTGAACAATGTAAGTACATATTGTGAAGCAGCAAATGGATGTGTAAGAGGCATGGGAACAGGAGGCTGTGTAAATCTCCCACTATTTCTGTTTGCCTTGGACGCACTAGTCTTTTTGGGTCGTTTTTCTAGGACACTTTTCTTCCTTTTCTCTCTTGGACCTTTCTTCACAGCCGGGGTCTTTATGGTGATACTTCTGTCTGGACCAATGTCATTGCTGTCACTATCTACCTCACATTGCTCATCAACATGTAGTATCTTCTTCACATGTGCCCTCAATTTATCAACGGCTATTTCAATCTTCTCGAGGGCTTGCCTGGAATATTGACTTAGTGTTGCAAGATAGTATTGTTTCTGACATATGCGCTTACAAGGAAGTTAATATCTCTTTTCCATTCCCATCGGAAGCAGGTAGACAACTATTCGAACCATTGCCATCTCTTGCATACTTTGTCCACCTTTTCAATATATACTGTTGGGGTAGTGAACACACATCATTAACTGTCAATATCTTGAACGCATGCCTACACAAAATTCCACTGCGCTCAAATAAATGGCACGTGCAATTCACATTAATGGAAGCAGAGTTGTAAGTCACGGTTTCAGATCTACGCATGCTAGCACATATTAATGTATATGTCTTTACATTAGAATGACAATCAACACTCATTGAATCTACACACCAATCCACATGATTCATGAATTGCTTAGCCACCTCCTCATATATTACTCTGGTGTAGACTGCAGCAGCTTCTTTCAAAATATTCCCAAATACCGCGAATGGTGTACTATTCCTGCTCTTGAAGTCAGATTTGGTTTCCTTCTCATGAAAAAATGTAAGAGCCTTATCATATTGATACAAAAATTCAAACAAAGATAGTTTTTTCCGAAAAAATCTCTTAAAGTGAGCATTCATGCTCTCACTACGTTGTGTGGTGGTCATATCAGCTGAGAATGTTTCCACCCGATAGCATGCTGCCCATTTCTCACGAAGTTGATAAAAATTAATGATCCACGAATTTTCAGATAGATTATACTTACGTATTAGATCCTCCCATAGTTTTTCAAATGTTTCAACGGTGCAATTCTCATAAATACAGTGTCTGAAATCTTGGACAAATCTAGGAAACGTGTGAATCACCTGAGATAGGTGCGTAGCAGCATTTTGAAATATGTGCCATAGGCAAAGTCGATGGCTTGTAGTTGGCATCACAATTTGTATAGCTTTGGTAATAGCAGCTGATTGATATGTGAATATGGTGAGAGGTGGGCGCCCGGCACATTGATTGTAAGAAGGTCTCAAATAACCAAATAAAAGATTCAGCTGACTCATCATATAATAAAGCAGCACCAAGAATAATTGTTTGCTTGTGGTGATTCAACCCAACAATAGGAGAAAATGACATATCATACTCATTTGTCTGAAATGTGGTATCAAAACATATTACATCGCCAAAATATGCATAATCTATAATAGATTTACCATCTGCCCAGAAAAAGTTTGCAATCTCTCCTGTTTCATTAGCTTCAATAGCATAAAAAAATGAAGGATCAGCTAATCGTCGTTCCTTCAAATACTTAACTATACCACGCATTTCTTTACCATCCAATGTTTTCTTTCTACGTTTTTTAATATAGTTTGTGCTATCGTCTCTTAAAAACCCGACTTCATTGTTCTTTGCCATAGACTGAAGATAATTGTAAACATGATGGCCTTTTATACCAGAATCTGTCATTTGATCAATAAGAGCACGCTGAAAAGGTAGAATCTTTCTGTGCGATCTAAGCATGTGAACCTTATTTGGTGATGTCATCGGATGATTATGATTAATCTCTACTTTTGATAAGGTCCAAACCTTATTCAAGTAAATTTTGAATTCAACCCGAGCCATACAATTGGTTCTTGTCTCAAGTTGAGGTTTCTTCATTCTTTGGGTATCACGCACTTCCCTCATAGTTAGTTTGTGTGCTTGAAAAAAATTTGGTATCAAAGCAAGGTTTCAAGTTTGGGACTCGTGAGTTTGTAAGTCTTTCAAGTCAAGTCTTTGTATTTGTATGTCTACAGTTGATATCTATATATCAATTTGATTGTTCTGTTTTTATCTGAATTGGGTTTTCTGTTTGCATAAGTATTCTATTCCTGAGTTGATAATTCTCTTGTGATCTAAAAGACGTAAGACGCTTCAGTAGTCAAGAGTGACTCATTTGTGTCAAGAAGGTGAAGATTGCATGAAGATTATGACTTATGGTAGATGCTTATAAAAAACTAGATTATCTTGATCTAGATATAAGACAACACCACAAGCTTAGTAGTGATCAACTTAAGTTTCCTTGCTTCTTTAAAACTCCAGTTCCACATTTGTGTCATTCTGATACCGAGCCACAACTAAACTTTATAAGTGATCTACTACTACTGATTTATCACAATCAGACAGTAAGTAGAGATTTACCAAGTTCTTCAACATCTATCAGAGGTTTAAGAGAGATAAGTGAGAAACTAGAGTATCTGAAAAACTCTAGAGATATTGCTCAACTAAAAAAGTTCAGTGTCTTGTCAGAACAAGTTATCTGCTTGGTTCAACAATTAAATTCTCATTTACATCAGTTACAAATGTCTATTGATCAGATTAATGATAAACTCAAGGCTTTGTTATGACTGATAAAGACGTTAGATATTTGAAAGGATTAGACACAGTTGCAAACACTTATCCTCCTGCTAAAGGGTTTATTGATCCAGAAAGTACGAACGATACTGCTGCTGATAAGGTGATCATTGCTCAAAACAATTTGATCATAGAACTCTTGATCCAAATACAGAATTTACTGGTAAATTCTTTATCAAGTTCTAGTTCTTCTGTGAACACTGTTGTTCTAGAAAAACTGCAAACCAGCTTGCAAAATTTACAAGTAAGTGCTGCTTCTTCATCTATACCTAAACCACCACCTCGGAAGTTTTTGGTACATACTGATCCTCAAAGTCTTATCAAGAACTATAGAGATCATCATGGCCTCAAGTAGTTCTTGATCCAATGAACTAGAAACTATCTCTACATCAACTGATGTAATTAGGAAGTATAGCACCATCACAACTCTGTTAGCCAAGTTACAGAGTAAGAAACTAATGTTGTTAGAAAGACTGATTGATCCCGATCATCAGTTACAAATGAGTAGATTCAAGAAAGCTGATTTAGTTCCAGTTGAGACTTTGTATGAACACAGGCTTTTAGAAAATAAACAAAAGGTTTATCAGCACTATTCTAAGTCTATGATTACTTGTACGGATCAATCACAAGCTCAAGTGTCTTTTATTTCTGATGAGTCTAAACAGAAATTATTATCTCAGCAATATAAGACAATCCATTTGGGACTTTGTTTAATCGGAATCCATGGATTACACCGTTCTCATTTAGGGTGTAAATGTCCTATTACCTTGGTGGATACCCATTTTTCTGATCTAGAGAAAGCAATCATTGGAACGTTAGAAGTAGATATGACTTCTAACAAAGAATTAATCTATTTTGTTCCTGATTTTATGATGTCCGTAAAAGATTTCACTCAATATATTAAGCTACTAGTCCAAACAAAAGGATATGAAAACTTTACAACCGAACGTAATCTGTTACTCACAAAAGGGTTGGTTGCTCGGATTAGCAATCAGGCTAATTGCAATTTCGAATTGCAAATTTCCGATGTTTTGGAACATCTAAGCACACATGGTATTCAAGCTATGCAAGGTAGAAAGATTCCTACTTCAGATCTCGAAGAGGCTGAATGGAAAATCACTTTACCAGAATTCACTTCTCGAGTACCTTCACGAATTTCTTTCTGGAGGTCTAATTCTACCTCAGTCTTAGCGACTTTCCACAATTATTCCAATCGTCCAGAACCTGAACATGAAGAGGACAGGGATGTGGTCCTTGTTCTTCATTCCGAGTCGGATTCGGACGAATCCTTTTTTAACCCGTGGGGGGAGGAAGACACTGTTTATCAAAATCAAACTACTTATGATGCTTATGATGCTAATGACGCAATACCATTAGAAATGCATCCAGGATATATTGAAATGATTGAGTCAGGATAGTATGATGAGAGTGACTTTATACTCCCAGTAGTAGTTTATGATGAAGAACCTGCCAAGTTGACAGAACATCCCCTGTACCACGATTTTTTGGAAAATACTTTGTTAACAGATCAATCTTTCCGTTTAGAGACTATTGCCATGGCAGATGATGAAAGTAGTAGTGTTGTACCAAGACAAACTACTACAGCACAACCAGGATTTGGTCCTGTTGTGACTCCTAACACTTCCCTACAACAAAGAATTAGAGAAGTTTTTCCAGAAGCTGGAACTTCACAACCAAGATATCCCAAGCCTCTTAAAGTAGACAGTGTTCCATCTTTACCTTCTGCAAATGCAAATTCAGGATCAATGTTGCAGTTAGGAGAAGATATCAGTCAGTGGGAAGAAGTAATTAGGAGATGGGAGTCAAACACTATTACACACTGTGCAAATAAAACATTTGTAGATAACACAGACAAGGTCATATACATTGAAAATCTGTTAGGAGAAACATTGAAGCTACATTTCCAGAATTGGCACATGGCTTTTCCTCAAGAATATCAGCAACTCACAATGACTGCTGATGATACATCAAATGTCACAACACAAATTAGGCAAATGATTCTTGGATACGATGAATACCGGGGTTATACGACTATGCAGAACTAGGCTATCTTAGACCTAGAAGCACTAGTGATTACATCTATGAAAGATATTGTACCTTTTTCAAATCAGTTCTTATCACTAGTAGGGAAGACAGGGGCGGCATTTCTATCATCAGAAATGTCTGAGAGGTATTTTAGAAAATTGCCAACACCCTATAATACAAAGATAGCAGAACTTTGGAAAGAAAAATACCCACGTATGACAGTAGGAATTTTACCAAGGATTATTTTCACATACGGTGTCTTACAAGAAATATGTAGGACAAATGAGATGAACAGGCAAGCAAAAGACTTTTCTTTTTGCCAAACAATTGCAGTTCCAGGAGTTTATTCATCAAACTCTAGACCCAAGAAATTTCTTAGGAAAACAACGACTTATAAGAATCATCCACACAGAAATCATGTCAGGAAATTGAAAACTAAGAAACCAGGAAAGACAAAGTATAAGTGTTTTGTTTGTGGAGAGATGGGGCATTTTGCCAATGAATGTCGTAACAAACAGGTCAATAGAGAAAGGCTAGCTGTTTATCAATAATTGGAATTACTACCAGAATGGGATGTAGTTAGTGTTGGTGAAGACGAAGACCCTGATGATTCTGATCTGTGCTCATTTTCCGATGATGAGCAAGATAATAAAGAAAGACAAAATATAGTCTTAATGATGACCGATTTAGACTGGAATTCTGAAAGGGCCAATTTCAAGATGGCCAGAGAATTAGAAGAGTGTATACACAATTGGATAATGCATCCAGATCTGTTACCACACTCTAACAAATGTCTATTCTGCCCAATCAAGCCAGTGAAATGGGCTAGAATGCAATGTACTTATTGTTCCATCATAGTTTGTTCATTCTGCAGCAAACTTAAATTCAATGTTGAAGTACCTTTAGGAGATTTACCTCCTAGGCATGTTAAAGTTGATCTCAGGAAATTAACAGAAGAACAAGCCAACCATATTGTTAACTTAGAAGGAGAAATAAAGAAGTTAACACAGAACAAGAAAGGAAAAGAGATTATGATGGAAGAAGAAGTGGTTTTAAAAGCGGAAGAAAGAAAACCTATCCGCTATGCAAGTGTCAGTAACAATTTGCTGAACCTAACTGCTACGTTAGAGATTGACGGTGAGAAGTATAACGTCCATGCTATTTTGGACACAGGTGCCTCAAAATGCTGTATAACACCAACAGCATTGCTAGAAAAATGTTATGAGGAAACAGGAGAATACACCATCTATGGAGTAAATAGTGTTCAGGTAACAACAAAGAGACTGAAAAATGGCTTTCTAATTTTGAACAAAGAAAAATATTTAATGCCATTTACTTATGCTCTACCTTTATCCATCGGAGATAAAACTCAACTTATTATTGGTATGAATTTTGTTCATGGTTTTCGAGGAGGATTAAGGATAGAACAAGGAACACTGACTTTCTATAAGAAGGTAGAAGTTATTCAGACAACTCCAATCAGTTCTAGAGTTGCTCTGAATATACTCCATGAAGAAGAAGAGTTAGACTACATCAGTAGAGATGAAGTCTTAGAATTGTGTTCATACGATTTAGGAAAATTGTCTGACTATGAACCACAAATTCTTCCTACCTTAAGAGATCTAGAAGCATCACAACACATTGGGTTAGATCCGAAGGTATACTGGGAAGCTGATTCAGTCAAGTGTTTTATCGAGATTATAAATGAAGATCTGATTATCCAAGATAAGCCCATAGTGCCTAATCTCGAAATGAACACAGAGTTCAAGAAACACATTCAAGAGCTGTTAGATATGAAGTTGATAAGGCCTTCTGCATCAAAGCATAGAACGACAGCTTTCATAGTCAACAAACATTCTAAAATTGTCAGGGGTAAGACACGAATGGTCTGTAATTATAAGAGATTGAATGACAACACTTATAAAGACCCCTATATTCTGCCAAATATTGACTTACTAATTTCTAAGGTCAAAGATAAGAAAATTTTTAGTAAATTTGACCTTAAGTCTGGTTTTCATCAAGTAGCAATGGCTGAAGAGAGTATTAAATGGACAGCTTTTGTTTGTCCACAAGGCCACTTTGAATGGTTAGTTATGCCTTTTGGTCTGAAGAATGCTCCTTCGATTTTTCAGAGGAAAATGGATCAAATATTTGAAGAATATGAAGAATTCATCTGTGTTTACATTGATGATATTCTGGTTTTCTCGGACACTATCGCTCAACATATAAATCATTTGTCTAAGTTTTTTGCAAAAGTAAAAGAAAAAGGACTTTTTTTAAGTCGAACCAAAATGAAGCTTGGAGTTGCAATTATTGAATTTCTGGGTCTTGAAATATGGTGAAGGACAGATAAAATTGCAACCACACATTGTCAAGAAATTGCTAGAGTTTCCAAATGACACTCTAGAAACTTTGAAATGACTTTAGAGATTTTTAGGGATACTGAATTATGCTAGGAGTTACATTCCTAATCTCAGCAAGTATACAGGTCCACTTTATAACAAGTGTTCAAAAATTGGAGAGAGAAAGTTTAACAAATATGACTGGGCATCTATACAGCAAATCAGACAAGTTGTACAGAAGTTGCCACCATTACAGATGCCACCTCCAACTGCTTATCTGATAGTAGAGACAGATGGGTGTCGGTCAGGATGGGGAGGAATTTTAAAGTGGAAACCGAGTAAGGGAGATTCTCAGAAGAAAGAGCAAATAGCCAGATATTGCTCTGGAAAGTATAAAACAGCAATCTCCACTATAGATGCAGAGATAATGACATGTATCTATGCACTTGATAAGTTTATAGTGTTCTTATTATCTAAGACTGAGTTCACGTTGAGAACAGATTGCCATGCAATTGTGTCTTTCTTTCAGACTGTGACTGCTAGCAAGCTTGCTAAGAATAGATGGGTCAATTTTATTGACTATGTCACAGCTACGGGTATTGACGTTAAAGTAGAACACATAAAAGGGGTAGATAATGTTGGTGCAGACAAATTATCACAAATTATAGCAACAAACTCTATTTATGTGCTTGTTGACAGTCCAAGTTTTGAAGTCTTCAAAGCAAAAATGACATTGAGCGTCAAATACCGGCAAAGTATGCTGCAAAGATTACCTGAATCTATTAGCAGTTATATCCAGAATTTAGCTGAACAGAAAACTCTCAATGAGTTAATTTCAATACAAGAGATTTTAAAACACCAAGTTGAACCACTCTCAGGTATATATCAGACAGCAAGCTGGAAGATTGTATTACACAACTTGGATTCAGTTCGATGAAGTTGAAGAAAAAGACTATCAGTTTGTCCAAAGATTATATGATCATGGCATGATTCGACAATTGGAGTTCGAGTTCATAACTCCAGATTTTCTTAATCCCGCACTTTTGGAGAAGGTGACTGATGATGTATTCAGAGTATTAACAATTCATTCTGACTTTCCGCTTTTTAAAGATCATCAGTTTAAACCCATTTCTCGCTTGATGACAATTCATTACGAAAGGATATGGTCTCAAGATTTAGAAGCTCCGTGGTTTTCCCAAATATATGACGAAAGTACCTATCATATTTCCATTGATGGACTACCACCTTCTTATTTTAATATCTGGAGCTCTTCATACGATCAGGTATTGGACTTACCTTTTTTGCAGGTATGGGCGAGAAACGACAACGATAGATTATCTCCGTCAATCTACGGCTATGACTCAGACAATATTGCTGAAGATTTCTGATATCTTTCCGTACATGCACTCACCGACTTTCGTACATGCATTAATTAAAGAAGATTCTAGTGGAAGCTGTAAAGAAGAAAACTTTATTCTGAAGGACAAAGTTAGTGGAGGACACAGCGAATAAAGTAACTTGCGTGCCAGCAAAGGAATTCTGAAGGACAAAGTTAGTGGATGACAGCGTGCGTGCCAGCAAACAAGATTCGGACTTCAGTTTATTGTTCATTTCAGTTTGTATTTTTCTAGTTTAAATACTCTGCCCGTCAAGCTAGCAGAGGTCATAGTTATTTTTCTAGTTTACTGCAAACAAATTTACAGAATCTTAAACTCTCATCTTTCCTACGTTCCAAATGGTATTTCTTAATACTAAAAAACAATATTTTCGCATATTCATTATAAAAATAATAAGCTTCAGTTTCACCATAAAAAGTCATACCGACTGTTGGGATAATAGATGATGTTTCAGAATTCTCATTTACTGTATAATCTTCCTCGATGTTCTCAACTTTCACTGATACATGTGTTGCAGTGTCATCATCTTCCTGTTAACATATCACATATTCATCATATAGATTTCACCTAAATTGAATCATTGAATATAGATTTCACATGCTCGTTCATATCTATTCTTACCAATTTTACTTCATTCACGTCATTTTTAGGTTGAGATACTATATCTTGTTCTTCTTCTGAATCTTCTGACGACTCCCATCCAAGTAGATCATTGCATGTCAATGGCTCCTCACCTTTCTCCATACCCTTCTCTATATTCTCTAAGAGTGTTCTTAGACACAATAGAATTATAATTTCTAGAAATTCAAATTAGGGCAAATAACTAACATAATCAGGAACAACACACATAAGTTTAATAAACTTTCATATTCTACGCAATCATGTTTCAGTATTCTCATCTACAATATAAAATTAAGAATAAGTACAAACTTTCGCATGCAGAGGAAAATTGGAAGATAAGAGATAACAATATTGAAGAAGATTGCATTTACAATGGGAAACAGATATGTTGCTTATCTAAACACATAATATTAGTGCCGGCACAAAGAAGGCGGGGAGGCCGTTACCTCGATAAGGAGGAAGAGTCCGCGAAGCTAGACCGGGTGGTCGGACGAAGAACACTTGGTATGGTAAGGCGCCAGACGAGCAAGCAAAGTCGCCGACGGGAGAAGACGATAGAGCACCCTTTTCTACCGATCAGGATGAAAAATCGACGATGGGTTAGTACACATTCAACGACAATTTCGTCTGTGCCGGCGGGAGGTGGAGATGAGAAAAGGGAAAGAGGGCTTGTACAGGGTTTCGCGTTCCGGCGGGAAGACGAGGAGACGCGAAAAATCTTAACCTATACGGTAACCCTGGTTACGCCCTTTTCAAGATTCGCGTGCGTTTAATGCGTTTTACGATTCGTGTGCACCTGATAGCCGACCCCTTCCTTTGATTGGAAGGAAGGGACCCTTCGCAGGCCTTCCCGAGGGGGGGGGGCGTATGTGGCAGCGATGGAACCATGTCGAAGGAGTGGTGATGAATGACGACACAAGCACCAGAGAAGAGAGATCAGTGGCGACACAGGCACCAGAGGAGGAGAAAAGAAGGTAACCGATAAAGAGGGAGGATACTAGAAACTAATTCCATTTCATTTTCAGAACATTCAACTTGTCTACACGTAGCAGATTACATGTTTATAGCCTTGTGCTTCCTAGCCATTGGCTTCAATGATCAGAGATTGCTTCAACGTTCACTTCCTCTTTGAGTAAGCTACTTTGTTGTCTTCCTTGCCTTTTATGTCATCTTTCCTTCATGTCATGTCTTCCTCCTTTGAGCAAGGCGCTTGGACAAGGGAGAAAACACCTGGTCTCCTTTCCTATTTTGTGTTAGGGCAAGATGCATCCTCTTGGCTGATCTTGTTTGAGAGAGACTTTAGCTAAATCAAATTAAAGATTGGCTTGCTTGGAGATCCTTGATGTGTTGATGAAGCTTTGGCTTGAATTGGAGCTAAACTTGAGCTTTGAGCTAGACTTTGATGTGTGCACTCAATGGACTTGGTCTCATGTTGATTATATATCATCAATAAAGATTCTCTTATCCGGGTTCGTAGGCAGTAATCGTGTATGGTAAAATTTTTTGGCTGTTTTGGAAGTCTGTGTGACTAGACTTTGAGTCCGTGTTTTTACAATTCTTGTACGTTAAGATGAGACCTTGAGTTGTGATGAACTGAACTCGATTATGCTCTGTTTTTCCAAGAAACACATCCCTTGTTCCAGTCTGCACTCGCCGTTCAACTTCTTCCGGTTATCGCCGCTCCTCGTCTTCTCCGCCGCCGCTGAAACGCCGCCAGAGCCCGCGTCTCTCGACCCCGAGTCTCGCCGCCTCTTGGTTTCATTCAACACCAAGATCACCCTGAGCGGCCGCCATGGCGATCTCTTCGCCGCCCAATCCACCTTCGACCGCATGCCCCTCCGCGACGTCGTCTCCTGGACGGCACTTCTCACTGCCTACGCCAACAATGGACAGATATCCCGCGCCCGGACCCTGTTCGAACGAAATGCCATCACGGAACACCGCCTCCTGGAACGCCATGATCTCGGGATACCTCCGCTCCTCCAGGCTTCCCCAAGCGTTCGAGCTGTTCTCACGGATGCCCGCACGGAACGCGGTCTCGTACGGCGCAATGATCGCGGGCTTCGCCAAGTGCGGGATGATGGAGGAGGCGGAGGAAATGCACAAGGAGATGCCGCGTCGGTGGCGCGACCCGGTTGCTTCGAACGCTTTGATATGCGGTTACTTGAGGGTTGATGAGCTTGATATGGCGGTTCGAGTGTTTGAGGCGATGGAGGTGAGGGACGTGGTTACTTGGAGCTCGATGGTTGATGGGTTCTGCAAGTGTGGGAGGATCGATGATGCCAGACAGCTGTTTGACGCAATGCCGGAGAGGAACGTGGTTTCTTGGACTGCTATGATTCGAGGGTGCTTAAAGGGTGGCATGTGGGAAGATGGTTTTCGTCTATTTCAGCAGATGAGGAGAGAAGGCGTGAACATCAATTCCACGACACTCTCTGTCATGATTGATGCTTGCTCTGAGTTGGAAAGGATTGAAGAAGGGATTCAGTTTCATGCTCTCGTCGTGTCAATGGGACTCCAAAATGATGTCTTTTTGGGTAATTCAATTATCTTCATGTATGCTCGAGCTCGTCGGATGGATTCTGCCAGTAGAACATTCAATTACATGAACACAAAAGATGTGGTTTCATGGAATTCTATGATATCTGCATATATCCATCAAGATGCACTTGAAGAAGCAAATGCGTTGTTTGAGGCAATGCCTGAGAAGGATACTGTTTCTTGGACTTCTATGGTTGTGGGATTCTCCAACAGAGGATGGATTTCAGAGTCTCTCCGTCTGTTTCTGGAGATGCCTAAAAAGGATGAAGTAGCATGGACTGCTATCATTTCGGGATTTGTAGCGAATGGGAAGCATGAGACTGCATTGCAATGGTTTAGTCGCATGATTCATGAAGGCTTCATCCCCAATTCTCTATTACTAAGCAGTGTACTTAGTGCTTCAGCTAATTTGACGATGCAGGACCAGGGAATGCAGATTCATGCGTGCAGTATCAAAATGGAGCTGGATTCAGATGTTGCTGTCCAAAGCTCTTTGGTGTCAATGTATGCAAAGTGCGGAAATGTGATTAATGCTCGTCGCATCTTCTTGAGAATCTGTGAGCCAAACCTTGTCATAGTAAATGCGATGATGACAGCATTTGCACAACATGGTTTAGTGAAAGAGGCGCTTGAGCTTTTCAAAAGCATGCAAAGATATGACTGTCAGCCAAATCATGTTACTTTTCTCGGTATTCTGTCAGCTTGTGCTCATGCTGGCTTGGTTGAGGAAGGTTATAAGCACTTCAAGTCTATGTCATCTTCATATGGTATAGAACCAGGACCTGATCATTATACCTGTGTAATCGATCTCCTAGGACGTGCCGGGTTTCTAAAAGAGGCAGTTGAGGTGATCAACTCAATGTCATTTCCCCCTCATTCTGCAATATGGGGAGCATTGTTAAATTCCAGTAGAATGCACTCTAATCTTGAGCTTGCAGAATTAGCAGCTCATCAACTCTTGAATTTGGAACCAAACAATGCAACGGCATATTCTGTCATGTCAAACATGTATGGTTTGGCAGGCCTCAAGAAGGATGAAGAGAGAATGAGAATGACGAAGCTGTGCAATGGTGTGAGGAAGCATCCGGGATATAGCTGGGTTATATCTGCTAATAATACAAATGAGCTAAGCACATTGTGAGTGATTCAAATGCAGATTATACGTGTTAAGCAACCAATGAAGTCAGCATGTATAACCATTTTTATGTATTTTGTGAGCAAAATCAAATTCTATAAACAGAGGTGGTACTTGTGGTCTTCCACATTATCGTCTTCTTTGGCATCTTGGCACCACAATTCCGGTCAGCTACCAAAGAATTCAAGCTATCAAGAGCACCGGGATGCTGCCAGCCGAGTTATTTGCCCAAATGAAAGACGGATCATATTCATTATGATGATAAGATTGTTATTCACAGGCATGAGGAAGAGTGCAAGATGAAACAAGATTAGTGACAAGAGTACTTTCTATATCTTTGGTTTATAATGTATACATTCCTAATTTAATATTTCATTTGTCACATATTTAACTTGATGTTTTTTTTTTGCTCGAGAATTCTCAACCCATTGTGAGAAAAATGGGCCAATTTTTGTGTTCCTTTTTGCTGTAATTCTTCTTTTGCTTCTAAAGATGAAACAAAAGAAGCTCCTATTGCTCACATAAACAGCTTTCTCGAAACTGACCCACCCGTGAATGTAGTAGAGTGATATCCTCTAACCACGTCAAGTATTGAGTATGTGCTCAAAGTATAATCGGCTATTATTAGCAGCAGAATTGGTGTATAGTTTTAGTGACTACATGTATAGTTGGTAATTTTAGTAATTAAATTTTACCTATTAATATTATAGTTAACATAATAGTTAGAAAAGATATGATGTTTTCTTGTTGTGATGGTCAAATAAACTTATTTAAAAACTCATTAATGCCAATTTGACTTCTCTTCCCATGTTATGTGCAAGACTCCCTCATCTTTTCTAACCACTTTGACTTCCGTACCTTCGCTCCTTTTTATCTCTAGCGAGCCTCTTCTATAAATATAAATATTATCATGATCACTTGTAGTTTAAGATGAACAATGACTATCCACTCCTTCAAAATTACATCTTTATTTCATGCATTTTTAGACTAATCATGTTGAGAAATGTTTAGTTAAAACATATTCTTTTTTGTGAATATGATGCACCGCCTCCTAGAAATTTGTATAATATTACGAAATAGAATAGGCCTATTACAACTAGCATGTTCTTAAATATTGATCAAACTATATGTCTGGTTCTATATGATATTTTATAGAATAAATCGAGCTAAAATAGAAACCAAGCTAGCAAAAGCACTAAACATAAAAATAGGCGGGGCCAAATATAAGAAAGTTTTTGTCTCCAAATAATTTGAATATTATTGGCTAGATAAGATAACCTTTTCCCTTTATGTTTTTGTTTTTAAGATAGCATCGGTTAACTTACCACGGATTGGATTATAGTAACCTAGTATTTTTAATTATAGAAATATTTGTGAATAGATAAACCACTCCAACCCACAATACTTTTATTAGACTATGTAACACCCGGGCAAATTTTGTTTTTTTAGCTTCCCTCAAATTTTTCTATAAAGAAAGTACCATTTTCCTTATTCAAACTATCCTCTTTGCTTTTCTCTTCTCCACTAAATCACATTGAAAAACAAACTTAATAGTGTAAAATGGCTGGAGGAGGAATCATCACGACTAGTAGTGGTAAAGAACACCACCAGGGGAAGCTGACTCTCTTCGTCTTTATGACATGTCTTGTTGCCTCCTCGGGTGGTCTCATTTTCGGCTATGACATTGGAATTTCTGGTAATTTATCTCATACTTAATTAACAAATCTAAAGTTACGTGTTATGCAAAACAAAGTTAATATGCACAACTTTGAATGTGCTTAAATGTTATGAACTTGTGATTGAAGGTGGAGTGACATCCATGGACTCATTCCTCTCAAGATTCTTTCCATCAGTGTACGACCAACAAATGGAGGACTCGGGCACTAACCAGTATTGCAAATTTGATAGTCAGCTCTTGACACTCTTCACTTCCTCCCTCTATTTGGCAGCCCTTGTTTCATCTTTCCTTGCATCCACGGTGACAAGAGTATTTGGGAGAAAGTGGTCAATGTTTTTTGGTGGAGTCACTTTTTTACTAGGCTCAGCTATTAATGGGACTGCTATTAATGTGTTTATGCTTATTCTTGGTCGTGTCCTCCTCGGTATTGGAATTGGCTTTGCAAATCAGGTAAGTCTATACCTAAATATTAATTATATATATGTGAGTAGGGACTAACCTATTTAGCTAATTATCACAATTATAATTATAAAAAAAAACCTACAAACACTTGATTTATATGTTCACATTTTGTATAGTCTGTGCCTGTCTATCTCTCTGAGATGGCACCTGCCAAGCTTCGAGGCATGCTTAATATTGGTTTTCAACTTATGATCACCATTGGAATATTTGCTGCAAACCTCATCAATTATGGAACATCATCAATCAAAGGCGGTTGGGGATGGCGTGTTAGCCTTGGGCTTGCTGCAGTGCCAGCCATTATCATCACCATTGGTGCACTTGTCCTTCCTGACACTCCTAATTCTCTCATTGAGCGCGGCCATGAGGAGGAGGCTAAACAAATGCTTTGTAGAATCCGTGGTAGTGAAAATATCCAAGATGAATATAATCACCTTATTGTAGCTAGTGTAGAAGCCAAAAACATTACACACCCATGGTTCAACATTTTGCAATCAAAGTACAGGCCTCAACTCACCATGGCCATTTTGATTCCTTTCTTTCAGCAACTCACTGGTATAAATGTCATTATGTTCTATGCCCCTGTGCTATTCAAGACAATCGGGTTTGGAAGCGAAGCCTCTCTTGCATCAGCAGTGCTTTCAGGTCTTGTAAATGTTTTTGCCACCTTTGTCTCAATTGCCACTGTTGATAAATTTGGTCGTCGGGCACTCTTCTTACAAGGAGGCGCACAAATGTTTATAGCACAGGTACATAAAACAAATCATCAATCATCCCCTACATCTTTCCTAGTTGATAATGAAATTTTCTTTTTTATGATGATCCTTTGCATTATGTCTATTGTAGCTGGTGGTGGGAACTCTAATTGCAATCAAATTTGGGACAAGCGGAGAGGCTAGTGAGTTATCAAAGAGTTATGCAAGCATCATTGTTCTATTCATATGCATCTATGTTGCTGCATTTGCATGGTCCTGGGGACCTCTTGGATGGTTGGTACCTAGTGAGATCTTTCCTCTTGAGATACGATCGGCAGGACAAAGCATAACAGTCTCCATCAATATGTTCTTCACTTTCATCATTGCACAAGTGTTTCTTGTTGCACTTTGTCACTTAAAATTTGGTCTCTTCTATTTCTTTGCTGGTTGGGTGTTAATCATGACCGTCTTTATTGCTCTTTTTCTACCTGAGACTAAGAATGTGCCTATCGAAGAAATTATTTTGGTGTGGAAGCAGCATTGGTTCTGGGGTAAATTCATCGCCGATGAGGACATCCATGTTGGAAAAACTTCTCAAGCATCTCATGTATGAGCATAAAGAATTGCAAAAGAAAACTCACAAGTAAGATTGTGATGAGATGTATGAGTTGTTGAGTACATTTACATATCTTTGTAGCATATGTGATGTAAAAATATCAATTGCAAATTTTATTCATTTACAAATATTACTTAAAATTTGTCTCAATATTTTGGTTTTTCTTAATCATATGGAACCATGGAATCTCTATTTTGGCCTTAATAGAAATAGAATAAGGAGGAATGAATTGTTGATCAACAATCAAATTCATCTAACATAAAGTTAAAAGGTCAAAAGGGATTGCACTTATGCACAAAGAAAAAAATATAAACCAAAGCAATCTTAAATGAAAAGGATTAGATTACCAAAAAAATGATTATTTATTTGCTAAATGTTTTGAAGAGTGAATTATTAAAATGAATCAGATGATTATTATAAAAATATATAAGTTTTATAAGAGTATATGTGTTATAAACCAGATGATTATTATGGTGTATTAGATCCTCGTGCCTAGCCTCGAGGCAAAGCTTAGGAGCTAATAAGTATATATAGCCATACTAGGACTCAGCGAGAGAAAACTCTATCTAGGAATATATATTGGGAGGCTTTGAGAGCTTATGATTAAGAATGTGTTGCTTTTATATGAGAGGACTAGGTGTGCATATAACCGGAATTTCTCCCCAAATTGAAATACAACCGGAAAAACCCTAACCCTAATTAAAATACCTCTCTATGGTCAAAATTGATTTTGACCGTCAACCGAAATCACGCTTCTATTTTGCCCTTGCTGACGTTGGATGACGTCGGCTGC
Source organism: Costus lasius (assembly GCA_027563935.2). Lineage (NCBI taxonomy): Eukaryota > Viridiplantae > Streptophyta > Magnoliopsida > Zingiberales > Costaceae > Costus > Costus lasius. The sequence goes on along the minus strand of CM050450.1, from coordinate 21,024,395 downwards.
CAAATTATTTCCGTCACCGCTCGAATCTGCTCCTTGGTGACGTCATGCCCGATTTCGAAATCCCATTCGATTTCGCTCGTTTGCACCTATTGACCGAAGCTCCCATTAACCCACCTCCTTTCGAATGCTCGATGTGTTCGAGCGTTTGTCCGCCTCGCGTCTTCGTCTTCGGAGGTTCGAACGCACGCCGCCACTGCATTCGATCGCCGACCAGTACTCCGCCTAAGTACAGACCTTGTCGGTGAGGTGAGGAAGCTTGCTGCGCCCTCAGTCTTCTTCGACGACGATCGATAGCCTCCTACTGCCGAGAATCGTCGTCAGATAGCGCAAGAAAGTAGCGCTGAACTCAGAGATCGGGGAGGGTAGGGTAAGTGAAGAGGAAAGCTTCTTTATTGCCGAGTAAACTACAACCCTCTCCTTTTTGTCGTCGACCCCTCTAACCCTCCCTCGCCGGCAACTCACCGGTTACAATCTCTCGCTCCCTTACCAAAGCTCTCATCTCTGCCTGGAAGGGACGACGACGGTGCCTCGCCGTCGTCGGTGGCGGCGCACCCGCCTGGTGCCGCCCCTGGGTGTTGCTCTCAGCAGCGCCCTCCTCGCCTCCCCTTCTCGCCGCCCCTGCAACGATCCTTTATAGGGAGAAGATCGCTCCATCATTGTCCATGCCCAGTTCCATCACGTGGACCACGTTGTCCCCACCGCTGTCGGATTCAGAGCTGCGACATCGCCCCCGAACATAGCCGCGCGTATGCTCCGTTCCGCGTCCGAGCAGTGCGGCGAAGAAGACGCCACGTGATTCTGTCGCTGCCTCTATTCCAATTTGGGCATTGACCCAAATTTGGTAATTGACCTGGATTTTAGGGCTTCGCTGCCCTCTTTGCCGCATGGTTTTGGGCCCCCACCTAGCCCCACTTCCCTTTGGTTCGGCCCGATAGTCTATGGGCCTGACAATTCTCCCCCACCTGATTTGAACATCGTCCCCGATATTCTTCGAACGCCCTCCTGACGCTATCATCGGAGCTCGCAGCTCCGGGAAGAGGTCTCGCATACCTCTCTTCGTTACCCTCCTGTTAACGGCATCAAAGCCTCCTGCTCTAGAAAGGATCTCGTTGACCCCTCCTCATCACCCCCCTGGTGATGGCATCGGAGCCTCCTACTCCGAGAAGTGATCTTGTAGATCTTTTGTCACTGTCCATCGTGCATGGACTCCGCACTCCGCCCGGCTCAGAACAACGAGGCTCATGTCATAACGTGCCTATCTTTGCACTTCGTCCAGCTCATCTTGTGTTTTGCCCCGCATCATAACGTGCCATAGTGCACCGCCCAACTCAGTGCTATCCAGGCCACGTCCATAGCGATCATCCGCACAGATACTCCGTTCAACCTACAATAGCTGAGTTCACGTACTAGCGCACTAGATCTTCAGCACTCCGCCTGACTTGGCATGACTAGGTTCACATCATAACGTGTCAGTCTCGACACTCTGCCCAACCCCTCATGCCCTAGTCTACGTCATAGCGCGCTGGAATTGCTCGTGCTGAGCACATGTGCTGTTTCATCTCCGATCACCCTTCTTATCAGCAACCTGTCATCACCAACCTAGCTAAATCTTTGGCTCTGATACCAGTTGTCACGCCCTGGCCTAAGGTTCTCCAGCGGAACTTTGTATCGCGCCGAAATCCCTAATCTCCGAGTGCAAAATCACCCCCAATTCGGAAACCCTTATTGCCGTCCGGAATTTCTCCCCAAATTGAAATACAACCGGAAAAACCCTAACCCTAATTAAAATACATCTCTTTGGTCAAAATTGATTTTGACCATCAACCAAAATCACGCTTCTATTTCGCCCTTGCTGACGTTGGATGATGTCGGCCGCCAAATTATTTCCGTCGCCGCTCGAATCCGCTCCTTGGTGACATCACGCTGATGTCACGCCTGATTTCGAAATCCCGTTCGATTTCGCTCGTTCGCACTTGTTGACTGAAGCTCCCGTTGACCCACCTCGTTTCGAACGCTCGCCGCGTTCGAGTGTTCGTCCGCCTCGGGTCTTTGTCTTCGGAGGTTCGAATGAACGCCACCGCTGCGTTCGATCGCCGACCAGTACTCCGCCTGAGTACAGACCTTGCTAGTGAGGTGAGGAAGCTCGCTGCACCCTCAGCCTTCTTCGACGACGATCGACAGCCTCCTACCGCCGAGAATCGTCGTCGGATGGCACGAGAAAGCAGCACTGAACTCAGAGATCGAGGAGGGTAGGGTAAGTGAAGAGGAAAGCTTCTTTATTACCGAGTAAACTACAACCCTCTCCTTTTGTCGTTGACCCCCGTAGGTGACTCACCGGCAACTTGCCGGTTACAATCTCTCGCTCCCTTACCAAAGCTCTCATCTCTACCTGGAAGGGACGACGACGGCACCTCGTCGTCATCGGTGGCGGCTCACCCGCCTGGTGCCGCCCCTGGGTGTCGCTCTCAGCACCGCCCTCCTCACCTCCCCTTCTCGCCGCCCCTGCAACGAGCCTTTATAGGGAGAAGATCGCTCCATCGTTGTCCATGCCCGATTCCATCGCGTGGACCACATCGTCCCCGCCGCCGTCGGATTCGGAGCTACGACGCCGCCCCCAAACGTAGCCACGCGTCTGCTCCGTTCCACGTCCGAGCAGCGTGGCGATGAAGACGCAGCGTGATTCTATTGCTGCCTCTATTCCAATTTGAGCGTTGACTCAAATTCGGGTGTTGACCTAGATTTTAGGGCTTCGCTGCCTCTTTGCCGCATGGTTTTGGGGCTGCGCCTAGCCCACTTCCCTTTGGGTTGGCCCGGTAGTCCATGGGCCTGACATATAGGAACTTGACGAAGTAGTCTAAAAGTAGCAGGTGGCAATTTGTAGCCACAATCTTAGGCATTTCAAGACTTTGTTTGACTATGTTTGTTTCATGCCTAGCCATTTCGACCATCATTCAATTGATGAGCAAACTATAGAGCAATAGTGGGAGAATGAGATAGCTCTGTCCTCTGAGCATTTGAAACAAATTAAAGAGTGAAGAGGCAAGCTATAGTTTTTTCATTAGAGGAAGAAAAAATTTTTAAGGCCCATCTTCATATCAAACTGGTGCTATCAGCTACAATCCGTATAATAGTATTCAAGATGTGATTTGGGGTGCACAATTTATAGAAGAATGTACATTTTGAGCCAAAAATCAGACAACAGCTGAATCCTAACTCCTTACATGCAGTACATACTGTTAAAAGGAGGGAAAAAAATATATCAATGACGCTACCAGACTCGGTAAAGGGCAACACATACACAAGCCGAGCAAGAATTGTACATCCTATCCCAGTAATGATACAAACATGTCTTATAAACTAGTATCAGCTTTTGTTATGCAAGAATTTGCTTGCTTGGGAGGCAAGTACGATGGACTTTGCAGTCGAGCTATTCAATAAGTACTCTTTTTCAGCACGCCGCTTGTGCTGCCTTGCATTTTTTGCTCTCTTAGGAGCTAATCTTGCATCCCTCTCCAAGAATGCAAGCCTGAAACGTTCTGCGATTGGTAACTCGGGCACATCCATGTCATCACCAGCAGTGGGCGCAGGAGTGAATCTAGCTGTGCTAGAAACAGCCCAGGTCTCCGGATCGATACCATCGACAATAGAATGATCCAGAGGGAGACACGCATAAGCCTCTTTAGGTACTTGGATACCACGGATGCCCAGTGGAGAAGGTTGTGGGTTTACGACAATTCTGGGGCATTCCGCAGCCAGTGTTGCCTTTGAAAACTCATTAATCTTTGGCTGTAAGAAAATAGAGAAATAAGCTGCAAAATATACTTGCATGTTGCAGAAAGAAAATATCATATGTTTAAATGTATGATTTCATTAGGAAAATTAAATTTTCATTTTTAGGTTAGTGACCAAAGCTTAGAAGCTCGAGGATGGTTCCAACCTCTTGAAACAATGTCCCGTGAACAGAATAAGACAAACAGTGGCATTATAGAAGCGTAAGCGGAGAAAAAAAAAGAAAAGAATTATGATAGTGATTGATTCATTAGGAGATGCCGAAGCGATACCAAAGCAAACAGTAGATCAAATTTTATATACACCCCAAGTTCGTTTTAAACTGTTAGTAATTTCATGCTACAGAACAGGAAATATCAGAATACACAAGCGATGGCCTATATTTGTTTGCAAACTAGAAAGTAGCACAAAAGCATATTTAGATACCAGTGTAGAAGTAAATAAAACAAATACAAGATTGTTATAATACCAAACATGACTTACCCATACAAGCCAGCGTAATGATTGGGCCCCGCTTCCTATGTTGACATTTTCCAGTTCCTCCCATGATTCTTCCTCCACGTTGTTCAACACAGGCTTCAAAATACCCACACATCTTCGAGCAGTAAATTCACTCCTGGGACACCCCCTGCAATCACAAACGAATTTCTCATTGGGAGAGAACAACCAAGAAGCAAGCAATTAGCAAAAGGATATTGACACTTTGTAAATTCATCTCCCTTAGTTTCAAATGATTTATATCTTAAAAGTTGAAGTGATAATCACATGAAATGATAGTCACATGAAATAATAGTCACAGGAAATGATAGTCATCATGATATCATTTGAGCCAAGAAAATTAACAGTATTTATAACCAGAACAAAACACATAGAACGGGTTACAAGGCCAACAATCAAGGATTGAGAAAGGACTGGTACGGCTAGTTTGTACTTTCTATACTATATGGTACAGTCAGTTTGTACTGGTCCGAGTAGGGCTGTAGTGGAATAGAGTAGAGAAGACAGGAGGAGGAGGAGAGGAGGAAGCTCACTCCACCTCCACTGTACACGAACCTACAGCGAAGCAGAGCAAAAAAAGAAGAAGAAAGTGAACGCGAGTTGGTACATGAACTTGCAACGGAGCAGAGCAGGAGAAGAAAGAAGAAGAAAGCGGAGCAAACGTCCTTCTTCGTCTTCTCGGCTATATATGGAGCATGTCCGAGTCCGAATTTATCCGCTTTCATCTAGCACGGACTGAGCATGGACTAGTACATGTGAGCTTTTAAACCTTGTCTAGAAGAGGCTAAATTATTTTAATAAAGAATACCTTCCAATGAGCAACGGGTAAAAGTGAAACATCATTTGCTTCCGGTTCCAATACATTAATATAATTTAAGCATAAGATCTGAAATTTTCAAATAATTGCTGTGGAAAAGCACAATGACTTAATAATCCTTACAATTTCAAATAATAGAGGAATTGTTATAAACTTTGGTCTAACATTTTGGGTTGATCATTTGTTAATTATTTATTGGGTCAATAACACCTCATTACTTGATGTGATGGTGGACGACCAATTAGACTCACTAGTTAGAAAAAAATTCTTATTGGATTCGGATTTCGCCTTGAACCCAAACTCATTAACGGTGGAATGTAGGGTTTTGTTATTAAATATATGTTACGGACTGGGCTCTATAGTAGGAGTAGAATAAAGTTTGGGCCTTAGCTTAGGCCCAGGGGGAATAGACTGAAAGGTATTTGTAAGGGGAGTGAGGGTTGGAGAGGGTAGCTAGGGTTTTTATCTTTTGTATTGGCTCCTTTGGAGAGAAACTCGTCACCTACGGTGGCTTGAGGGAGGACTCATTTCTTGAGTCCTATCAGTGGTCCGACCTGCCGGATCTACTGGGGCGACGGCGGGAGCCTGCTTCGTGCGGTGCTGTTTGTCGGGCGCAGGAGGATAGTGAGTACAGCGAGCTTCGCTTCGCTCACGGCGACATCTTGTTGGAGAGGCTTTAGCAGATCGGAGCGGGTGGAGTAGGTATTGTTGAAGAGTGTCAGGCGACATCTTCGGCAATCGCTTCGCTCACGGCGTCGGATGTGAGGTGCATCGATGACTCCGTGTGGCGTGAAGTGCAGCAGCTACAGCTTCGGCGCACGATTTGTACGCATAACCACTCCCGTTCGTGCGAAGTCGCTGGCTAAGTAAAGTAGAGGAGGGAAGCGTCGTGACGGTGGGGCGAGTCACACTCTTCAGTCGACTCGCGTGGCAGAGGAAGGCGACGCTCCCTGTGAACGAAGCTTCCAAGCTAGCGGCGACTGTGGGCGGAGAAGGCGTCAGCGGCATCTGGAGCTAGGGCCCTGTCTGCCGGTAGCATCTGAACCTCCAGATCCATCTCAGCCGCCGGATCTCTCTCAGCTGCAGGATCTTAGTGCAGCTTTGAAGTGTGATTCTTGTTATGGCATCGACAAGATCAGATACCCGTTTTGAAGCTCTCGAGAAAGCCGTGGGAGAGCTTCTCTCGAATGAGGAACGACGCCGGGCGGAGGGGGATTCCCTCGTGGAACGTCTGCGTCTGATGGAGGAGGACCGGCAACACCTCAAGGAGGACATCGCCGATCTGAAGGGCATGCTCGCCTCCTTGCTGAAGGGAAAGCAGGCGGCGGATGGCGACGACCCATCGCCAAGCTCACGGCGACCTGTCCGCGCGACGGGACTGGCGGAATCGGAGGGGCGCGAAGGCGGCTGGCGTGATGATGCCGCACGGCCTCCTGGCGACGAGGGCTGGCCCCCGACTCAGAACCCACAGGCGGCAACTGGGTTCCGGCGAGTGGAGCCTGCTCCCGGAGGTTTAAGGGGGGTGGATTCCAGCGGCGGACGCACCATCAACTTGGATATGGTGGTGGCTTTGCCCGGACTGAAGGGATCGAAGAGGATATGGAGGTTATGGGGGACTGGGGATTCATGGGGGGTGAGCAAAAGGCATGGTGCCGGCGGGTCGAGTTACCCAGTTTTGATGGATCAGATCCGCTGGGTTAGATACTCAGGGCGGAACAATATTTCCATATCCAGGGGACCCCTATCCATCACCGGATCCCCTTAACCTTCGTTAGTATGGAAGGAGCAACGGTGCATTGGTTTAGCTGGATAAGGAAAATGGAACCGAATATTATGTGGGAAGCCTTGAAGGATGAATTGATGGAACGGTTCAGCGAGAGCAGTGCAGCGAATCCTTATGAAATGTTAGCATCATTGGAACAAGGCAATAAGTCAGTAGATGAATTTGTGGAAACTTTCGAAGGACTAGTGGCTAGACTCCCCAGACTGCCTCCATCATAGTATTTGGGCTACTTCCTTAGTGGACTGCAGGAGGAGATTAGGAGTTGGGTGCACACTTTTAGCCCTCCAACGGTGAGGAAGGCGATACAATTAGCAAGAAATTTTAAAGGAGTTCTAATGGGCAAGAAAAGGATTAGTCGGGCCGCCAAGGCGACAACAGGAGAGCGAACGGGTATGTCATCGCATACGTCTGGCATCTTTGCGCAACCGGCAGCCACAGGAACATAGGGGCATAATTCAGGAGGAGCCAGAAGCAAGGTGGAAAACAAGTTGGGGAGCACTGCATCACCCAAGGCTAGTGTCGTTGGGGACAGCCGACCTCAACCACCAATTAGTGAGGATATCAGCCGTAAAAGCCCGGAGGGAAGTCAAGCCCCCAACAAGCACCGAGGAGGTAGATACCTTTCTTACCAAGATTTCAAGACCAAACAAGAAAAGAGTTTATGTTTCAGGTGCGATCAGCCCTACCACCCGATGCATCGTTGCGCCAACAAGAACTTGAGTCTCATGATCTTAGCCGAGGACGAGGACTGGATATTGCTGAGGATAGAAGAGTGATGGAGGGACACAAATTTGATGGCAGAGGACAGGCGCAGGACCGCAAGTCTTGAGGACAAGACTTTTTTGAAGGGGGAGACATCTGTTACGGACTGGGCTCTATAGTAGGAGTAGAATAAAGTTTGGGTCTTAGCCCAGGCCCAGGGGAAATAGACTGAGAGGTATTTGTAAGGGGAGTGAGGGTTGGAGAGGATAGCTAGGGTTTTTATCTTTTGTATTGGCTCCTTTGGAGAGAAACTCGTCACCTACGGTGGCTTGAGGGAGGACTCATTTCTTGAGTCCTATCAATATATGGGCTAGGCCCCTACTTTAAAATGATAAAATAGACTAATCCTAAATATATAATAGCAAAACCCTAGACTCCCCATCAAAGAGTTTAAGTTTAGGATGCAGATCTAAATCCAATAAGGATTCCCCTATAACCTATGAGTCTATAGAGGTCGTCCATCACATCGAGGTGTTAAGGCCTAATAAACAATTAACAAATGCTAACATAAATCAATTAATATTAGACCAAAATTTTCAATAGGAATATTTCATGCTTTGTATATAAATTGCTTGGACCTCAGTGTTCTATTAAGTAACATGGTTTCCAAATATAAGAGAGTAGCAATGTGCTTTTTATATCAACTATTACAAATAAGTCTAACAAGTTCCATATTGAAGATTTACCACCAGATAAAAATCATTCATAGAAATAAAGTTGCAAAAGGGAATAACAGAACTTAAATTGTACCCGCATCTTAAAATTTCCAATGATTGGCAATGAGAAATGATCTCTGATACACCAGCAGCAGTTATCTTTTCGCAGCGACTGCAACGAAAACCAACCCATTAGGAGAAAGAAGGCCTTGAGATTAAAAAAAATAATGCCAACCAAGGAGATCAAAGAAGGAAGAATATCATTTTAATTCTGTTAGTAACTATTTTTAAATATTAATTAAATATCACTGATTACATCGTTATCAACTTATCATCATAAACACCATGTTAACACCACTCTTCTCAAAGTTCTCATTATTTTCCCAGTATTTCCATTAGTTCTTTTGTCCTGGCTATTGTCTATAAATACTTAAGAAATACTTGAGAATGTACCAAGTGTTAGGCTGTGGATCGGATTTGGGCGCGGCCCAACTCCAACCCAGCCCAACTAAACCCATTTGGACTCAGCCGATTGGGTTGCAAAGCGGATCGGGTGTTACCTGAATCCGAAACCCGTTCTCAACGGCTGCAACGACGAGTCGCGTCGTATGGGCTCGTGTGCGTCAGCAGGATGGTCCACACATTGGAGGTAGGCAGAGCGAAGTGGAAGAAAAAGAAGACGACGTAGCGTCGTCTTCTTCACGGAACGTTGTTCATACTCTCGCCGCCTCGTCTCCCCGGACTTCTTCCTCTGTTGATCTCTCCTCACCGAACGTTCGTCGGCGGGATCTCCTAGCCGTTTCGGTGGTGTGGGCGGGTGGTGGAACGCCTAGTAGAACCCTGAGTCCCCCTCTTTTCCGCTACCGACGAGCTCTTCGTCTTCGCCTTGCCATTACCGCCTTTGTCCCCCTCGTGTTGTCGCCGCCGCTGCCGACGCCGGGATTCCCCACTATCTGACCGCCTTGGAAGGCGCGACCGGCCATCCACGTCGTCGACTGGAAGAAGCCGGCGGCCAGGTGTCCGCCGAGGTATCCTCGTTCCTCTCTGTTTCTTGTTCCTAGCCACGTTCTCGGTCCGGCGAACCCTTTCCGTTTCCTGCCTAAAGTGGCCGAAACCTTCTCGTCTCCCTCATGTCCGGCACCGGCCGCCTGCGCGCGTGAACTTCCGGCCCGGACCTGCCTGCGTGCAGACGCGACCCCGCTCTTCGGACGAGCTCTCTTTGCCTGTGTGCGGAGCGCCTCTGCCTTCCCTCGCCGCCTGCGTGTGGCCTTCTTCTCTTCTCCCCTTATCCGGTGATCTCCTTCGGTGGTCGTGCGCCTCCTCCCTTGCTTCCGCGCCGCGTGTGGGTGGTCCAGTCGGTCGCCGCCAGCCCCGCAACCGCCGTCCGTCGCCAGCTCTTCCGACCGCCGACGCCTGCAGCGGCGTCTCCTCCAAGTGGAGGTGTGGTGGGTGGCAGACGCCACCCTCTTCCTCTGTTCATTCCTTACCCAAGCTCGCCTTCATGCGAGCGCTGAGTTTTCCAGCGCCGGCTGCTTTGCTGCCTTCGGGCGAACTCTCTTCTCTCTGTCACTGGCATGCGACGCCGAGTAGACGATCGTCCGAGAACGCCGGGCGCCGGCTTGATCTTCGGGTAAGCGTGTGAGTCCATAGTCGGGCTGGGAGTCGGTTCGAGGAATTGACTCCGCCAGTCGCGCCCAAGCCAGCGGTTTCGACCGTTGCGATAGTCGCGTTGACGTATTTGGACTCGAGTCAAGCGTTGACTCACATAGAAATCCACAAAAAAAATATTACCGTAATTTAGGGCGTGACACCAAGTTAGTAGGTCTATGTAATTCAACTTGTTATATTTCTTAGCTAGGCACGATAATAAAGCTCTTACCCTCCATTGATCCCAAGATGCCATCGCCAACAATAGTGTCAATGATGGTAGCTGTTGAACCAATTATTTTCATTAAAAAAATTAAATAATAAATAAATAAATTTTAAAAAATATTTAAAAAATAAAATAACAATAATAATAATAATAAAGGGGAATTTTGTTTTTTTTAAAAAAGAGAGAAAAAAAAGAGGGGAGAGAATTAGCATTGTTTACCAAAATAGCAAAAAAAAATAATAATAAAACCAAGTTTGCAATTAAGAAAAGGGGGAATGAATAAACACATATAAAAAAAATAAAAAAATAATATAAGACAAAATCAAACAAAAATAACAAATATACAAATAATAAAATACAAAACTAAATAAATAATAATAATAACTTTTTTCCACCCATCCATAAAAGAGAGGCCAGATGCATGAAAAAAAAAGAAAGTAGAAGAAGGAAAAGAAGACTCTGCGTGAGAAATCTCTTCATGAGATATCTGATCAGGTGAGCTTGTCTGGGATTTCTATATCCCTTAAATCTATCTGGGATCTCTATATCCCTTAAATCTGTCGGGGATCTTTATATCCCCTCAAAATCTGTCTAGGATCTCCATATCCCCTCAAAATCTATCTAGGATCTTTATATCCTCTCAAAATCTGTCTGGGATCTTTATATCCCTTAAATCTATTTAGGATCTTTATATCCCCTCAAATCTGTCTGGGATCTTTATATCCCTTATAAATCTGTCTGGGATCTTTATATCCCTTAAAAATCATGCTGGAATCCTTATATCCCTAAAAAATCTTGCTGGGATCGTTATATCCCTCCCTCGATACTGTTGTTGTTCTGAATTTAAAAAAACTGTGCAAGATTACATGTAAGCAAGAAGAAGCACGACCATAGACGTTCACGTATGGAGCATCAACACCGTAGCCCTTTTTGAATGTCATAGCCCCTACCATAGGAACTTTGCATCCGACGATCGGATTGTGCTCAAATTATAACTGTATGATCCCCTCATGACTGCGAATCTACAGCTGAGAGGATCCATCCATCTGATCACCGAATTGTCAGAATCAAGTGAAACACCGCCGGCGGCCCTGTTTCCACCTAAATTGTCGATTTGCCGCCGATTCTCTACCATACAGCTCCAAACTCTGGCCATAAGTCTTTCTTGAGCTAGAGAAGGTACTCTTAGAACTAATTGGCCGAAGGAGCAGCAAGCAGCTAGCGGCGACGAATCCTAGTTTCGTCCGCCGCCACCGTCGTCAAGAGAGAGAAGAGAAAGAACAGACGGTCCAGATCCGTTCGATCCGTTCTATCAAATCAACCGTCCAAATTAAAAGAGAATCAACGATCCAGATTCTTTCAAGCTCCATCTGACATCTTAGATCAATTTGATCAAATTAATTAAATCCAACGACTGAGATTCGTTTCCTAAAATCAATAGTTCAAATCGATAGTTCAGATCGAATTCAAATCGACGGCCTAGATCACTTCATGCAAAATCGGACAGTCGAGATCAATCCAGTTTAAATCAATTGAATCCAATGAGATTCACCCTTTCGAATCGATGGTCGAGATCACTTTATGCAAAATTGGACAGTGAAGATTAATCCAGTTTAAATAAATTGAAGCCATATAAATTGAATCCAATGGCTGAGATTCACCTTTTCGAATCGACGGTTCAAATTTAATTCAAATCGATGGTCAAGATCACTTCAATCAAATATCATACGGCTGAAATCAATCCAGTTTAAATACATTGAATCCAACGGTTCAGATCCATTCAAATTAAATCAATGACCTAGATCTGAATTCAAATCAACGGTCCAGATTACTTCGAGTTGCATTGAACGGCTGAGACATCTTTGATTTCATCCAACGGTCCAGATCCGTTAAAATTAAATTGATGGTTCAGATCTGAATATAAAACAAATGAACGGCGGAGAATAATCGGAGCATATCTAGGTCAATCAATTGACTTTTGACATGATCAAGGTATCGATCCCTATCAAATCGAACTTGATCTTTCTAAATATGATATTGGATCTTCGATCTGAGACTCGGATTGATACTGATATGTGAATTTAAATAAACGGTATAAATCTAAATTAATGGCTGAAATTGATCTGAACATATCTAGGTCAATCGATTGACTTTTGACATGATGGAGTTGATCCCTATCAAATCAAACTTGAGCTTTCCAAATATGATCTTCGATCTTTGATCCGAGACTTAAATTAAAGCAGATCTGCGAAGCTAAATGAACAGTCAGATGAGTTTATCTAAATATGAAATCAACGGCTGAAATTAATTTGAGTACATCTAAGTCAATCGGATGATGTTTGACATAATTAAGGTGTCGATCCTTACTATATCGAACCTGGTCTTTCCGAATATGATATTAGATTTTTGATCCGAATGTTGGATTGAGGCAGATCTATGAATTTAAATCCACAAACATGAGAAAATCAAATATTTAACGGCTGAGGATAATATGAGCCAATTAAATATCCAACAAGCCATCAAGGCTAGACATTATTTTCCCAAATTAAATATCCAATAAGCCATCGAAGCCGGATAAAGAATTTTTGAAAACCTTAATTTTCACAATAAAGTATTGTTTAGAAGGTGCATACATCGACGTTTACCGTCAAGGCGTAACTCCTCAATATGATGTTGTGTTTGTTAAGGCTAAAATATCCAAACAAGCTATCAAGGCCGGATAACTTTACCCAACAAGCCGTTGAGGCCAGGTATTTTTCAAACTGAATATCCAACAAGCCGTCAAAGCTCGATATCTTTACCCAGCAAGTTGTTGAGACCGGGTATCTTTCAAATTGAATATCCAACAAGCCGTTATGGCCGGATATTTTTACCCAGCAAGCCGTTGAGGCCGGGTATTTTTCTTGAATATCCAACAAGTTGTCAAGACCGGATATTTTTACCTAACATGCCGTTAAGGCCTGGTATTTTCGCAAGTTGAATATCCAACAAGCCGTCAAGGCCGGATATCTTTACCCAACAAGCCGTTGAGGCCGGGTATTTTTCTCAAGTTGAATATCCAACAAGCCATCAAGGCCGGATAGCTTTACCCAACAAGCCGTTGAGGCCGAGTATCTTTCAAATTGAATATCCAACAAGCCGTCATAGCCAGATATCTTTACCAAACAAGCCATTGAGGCCAGGTATTTTTCAAATTGAACATTCGACGAATCATTGAGACCGAATCCCTTCTAAATCCAAAGTATGCAATAAGCCTTTGCAAGGCCAGGTATTTGGCAGATACAAATCATCCAAGTTGATAAAGACTTTTACTCTTTTGTTATTTTTCTTTTTGAAATCATCATGTATTTCTGTTTTAATGTTTAATGAATCATATTGTTCAGTCATTTTTTTATTATTATTATTTTATTTCATATCATAAATCTCTCAATCAAAGGTATCCTGATTTTCAAGAATAGTTAATAATGAATGTTTGCGTTCATTGGAAGCCATAATTCATTTAAATAAAAAACTTTATTTTTATAAGGTGAATTTGAAAAAGATCAAAACATATTAATCATGACAAAAAATCACCCAACAGTAGCCAACAAAGAAATACATTCCTCCCTCTTTCTCTTTATCAAGACCCCAACCACCTCTGCTTTCCTAACCTCTCAATAATCATGATGCCTCCTAGTTCATGCGCTCTGATCTCTAAGGTCAACGTGATCTTCAACTTTGACCTTGATAAAATCCTTTGCTATCTTTGCTGGCCTATCCACCATCAATGCCTCCCTTAAGCTGCTTCATGGAATTGAACTGGACTAACACCCTCCATTATCTTGATGCTGACAAACACTACTTCATGGTTCATGGCACTCCTTGCATGCTCTGATCTATCAGGCAAACATCATATTTGCCTTCACCTTTGACAAGACTCCTTGCCTCTCAACATCTTTGTTGCGGTCTTTGTTAGCACTTTTCTACTATTGAGCTTTGTACACATACTTCTGCACTCATAGATCTACCATCATTACATCAATAGGACTGTTAACACCTCTCCTCCTCCCCGCACAACCCCCCTCTCTCTATCTATATATACCTATAAAGGCAACACTTCTCCCACCTGCATGCAAATTGGTGTGGCTAATGTAAACATCTCCACTCATTCTCACATGCATGAACATGCAGTATTTCGTTTTATACACGTTGGTGCGGTACCAACAACAATGTCATCTCCCTCAAGCATGCATGGACTGAGTTCCTCCTTGGTTTAGTTGGGATCACAATCGGGTGAAAGAATCAACTAATCAATGATCAATATCAATATATTGATCAATATGGATGACCCAAAATCCTGTAGTTTTCAAGAGTTCGTAAGATTTGTGGAATTGTTGATCCAAATTGTTGGCTCCTTAGGATCACCAATCCACTTAGAGCTACATGTTCAAACAAAATGGTGAACCTAGTAACTTACCTCGCTAATCGGCTAACTCACTAGAGTCACTTAACCAATGGAACGCTATTAGCATGCCCTAGTAACAACATCTTATTCATTGTCTTTGATCTACCTGTGATTTCATAGACAACATCCCCTTTGGCCTCAAAGTTGCAAATAATCGCCTTGTTGGCTCTGAGAAATAGCGGACTATACAACGTTGTCAGCTACACTTACTGTGGCACACTCCACCCCTCCTTTGGCCTCAAAGTTTAAAATACTTTTAGTTTACAACAGTATCACACTACCTCAACAACAAGGAAGAAAATCATACATGTGATTTGGTATGACTTCATTAAACTAGATGGCAATGAGATCACCAATTAGGGCCATTAGATGGGTGTAGTTGCTATGTTGAGGATGTGCCCTACTTCTTTACTTTTATATTGCAATAATTGCATTAGGCAAGTGACTTGCGAATGAGCAAAAGCTCAAGATTTAGTAAATTTAAGAAGCAAAGTGCATCTTTGATATAGTTCAAATATTAGTTGGGAGGACAAAATGCTGAAGTGGATAACCTCTAGAAAAATTGAAAGTATTATGAGAAGATTAAATGAGGAAAATGAATTGGTTCAATCATCATCTATCTTGTTCCACAAAAGATGTCAAAATGTTATAAAATGTGTGCAATAATGTTAACAAGCAAATCCCCGAAGTTATGGCACAAGTACAGTAAGCTACACAATAAAGAAGAAAATTAATCAAAGGTCTAAAAGAGAGAATGTATTTGCAGAAAATAGTTATAGATTCTTTTAGTAAGAAATCCAACTTATTTGTAGCTAACAATATTCAAAGACTATCAATCAAAAGTTCATAGACAGTTATTGGAGGGAGGCTTGCTGGAACATTACTAGATTATTACGTAAATTTTATTCCCTTTAATTGAGAAAAAACAATCAAAAAGTTCAAAATCTTGTTGCAAAATATGGTCTTGAAGCCTCCTTATCATAAGATTAGATAAATCTTTTATAAAAATAGAAAGTTAAAAAACATTTAATATATTAACCCTACAAGCTAGAAAGGAAAAAAAAACTAATCGTTCAACAATGTATGAGTGGGCAGACTGGAAGAGTTCCCTTCGTACTTTTCTAGTATCATATGATAATCCAAAACAGATTTAAAAGTTTTGATATGATAGATAATATTATTGAGCAGGTTCGAGAAGAAAATACAGTATAAATCACCATTGATAATGAAGCAAACTACAAAGTACCTATAGAAAGGGTTAATATAGAAAAGGAGATTGATTAAGACACATTATATTAAATATTGCATCGATATTAATCATAAAGATTTTGAAAAAAAAATGATGACCGCACTTTGTAATCGTTGCTAAAAGGTAGAAAGATATTCACATTCATTCGATGAGAATTATGATTAGTTTAATGATAAGGTAGTTTACAAAAGGCAAGGTTTTGAAACACATATTATGACTTTATTTATTATTGCATATTTACTTTGGTGTCTCTTACTAATTCAAAGGGTCCAGTAGACTATATCTCACTTCCATAAGTTACAGCATGCTATAGTTTATTACAGATATCCTAGTAATAATGCTATAAACTACAAGGTAGTTGGAGAGAAATGTTAGTAAAGAAAAGGAGATCTGATTAAGACATCTTGAAGATTTTAAGAAATAATTAAGAACACATTGTGTAACTATTGCTAAAAGTAGAAAGATATGTACATTCATTAATTGAGAACTATGATACTTCCAAGGCGTTGGAAATAGTAGAATTGGAAAGACTTAAATTAGATAATCACTTATATATAGTAAATAACAATAAAGATATAATAATAATAATAATAATTTGGGAAGGTGGCGGTATTCAAAGTCGTTCCGGAGAAAGGCTAAATGGATTTAGGAGCAAACCGGCTATCCCCTTCAACATAGAAGCTGGCCCCGGCACCAGCTCAAGGTAAATCAAAGTAGCAGCAATCAAGACACCGAGCTCAAGGCTAGATAGAAGATAGGCTATTCCTCTTACCGTACTTCCCGAGGGGAGGTTGAAAAAAGCTGTTCCAGAAGAAGCTGCAGCCCTTAGGCCTCCCAAAAAGATATTAAGTATCCGATAAACAGTCCTGACGCCGACATTAGCAGTAGCGCTAGTAAGGCCGACAAATAAAAAGAGTGAAGGTGCGACAGCGCTTAAGCCTAGTTCAGTCACTTCCGGATGAATAAGAGTTATCTTTCTCTATTATTATTATTATTATTATTATTATTATTATTATTATTATTATTTACTTAAGACCTTTATATATAGAGGTTGCGACCACTATGTGATTCCTCTATTCTCCTTTCTTTTCTTTTAACAAATGTGAAGGAGGTTTAAAAAAGCAAGGATTTGACAAACTTGTTAAGAGTCACTTTGTGATTCAAAGAGTTCAACTAGGCTATTTTAATTCCACAAGTCATTGCTTGCTATAGGTTATCACTTAAATCCACAATTTCATTATAGCTGATTTTTAAGCCTAATACCTCAATGAAAGGTCAAATTTTGATTAGCAAATTGACGATTTTAAGGATGTTAGGAAAATATTTGGTAATGATTTCAAATCATGACCCGAGTAAAAAAGATTACTTAAATTTTCAGATGCACCTGAAGATGATTACCTTGGCCTAAAGAGATTTGTTATTCATATATTAACTTTAATGTGTCGTTCTTTAGGTGTGAACAAAATCAAAACATATTTGAATTAGTTTAATTGTTAAGTGTATGTTGACTATAATCTATTAAATCTAACATATTATTATTTTACAACACTACAAGAAAAAATCCTTTGTACTATAAGAAGATGTATTATTTGTTTTTGTAGAGAACAATATGAAGCTATAAGTCAGCAACTTAGGAAAAAAAACATTTGAGAAAACCACTTTTGAAGAGTTCTTCTCCTACAAGCAGTAGGTAGCCAAGACCAAGGGAATAACTTGCCATATTAAACATGTAGATCAGCTAACAAGAATATAATAAAGTAAAAAAAGTCAGTATGCATATGTTAAAAGAAGAAAAGACTGCTTTTGAGTCCATACCTAATATCAACAGCCCGCAAGTTGGTACAAATCTCTGACACTCTTTTCAGACCAAAATCAGTGACATTTGATCCAGATAGATCTAGAAGCTTCCATGAAACTTCAGCAAGAGCAATAAGAAAATCATCATTCAACAATTGCCTCCTCCTCGCAATAGCCACTAGAGCCAACTATAAAACTACTAAAAACTCAGATTGACGACATAAAAACTATACAAGTCCATCGAATATCTTAATTCATGTAAAATCAAGTTGAGTTCAAGCTCTTGAGAAAGAACAAATCAAGGTGAAATGAGAAATTTACTAATTACATGAGACTAGTAGACCAGTATATCAACATTCAACAATCGACTTTCTGCTGAATTTTCTTTAAAAATACATGAATAAGACACCTACTTAATTCAGTCATTTGAACTATGTATGAAGTGGAGTTCAAGATCTTGAGCAAGAAAAAATCAAGGTGAAATGAGAAATTTACTAATTATTTGAGACTAGTAAATAGACCAGTATAAGCGTCTCTGCCATTTGTATGTTATTTCTAGTATTCTACGAGAATATATTTAAAAGCTAATGTCAAATGCATTTACTATTCAGATAGTGGCTTCTTCTGATAATGGATATATATATTATCATGTTCTAATCTCCATAAAGTTTGGTTACTTTGTAGACTAAATTATATAACTCAAATTTGGTCATCGATATTCAAATAAATTTTATGCATTTCTCAAATAAAGATAAAATGATTTATTCTATTTCATTGATGTAACAAGCTGCCTTGGATCTTTCATCAAGATCATTGGCTATAAAATTGATCTACTGATGTAAATAATATTCACAAGATATGACAGGAATCTTTCCCTATTTTTCTTCATTGTACTCTATTTTTGTTTGAAGAATGGGCATTCAAAAACTATGCATATTTTTCACTCATTTTTACTAATCCCTTTTTATTTGAAATATACTGCACATGGTAGAACCTGTTCATTTTTGAAGTGATGTAACCATGTAAAGAATCAGTAGCCATAAAATAAGCTTTTTATTGTCTGTTGTTGTAACATGTAAATTATCAGTGTTAACATGAGAAGCAACGGTATTTGTGTGTATCTGACCTAAATAAAGCAAATGTTTTAGAGTAAAAGGTGATTTGCCAACAATGAGGCGAATCTAGAAGCTAGAACCATGAACATACCTTGATATCAGATGGAAACCCTCCAGCTACCTCTGAAATATCACCAATGATGTCCTCCAGATATTGCCCAAGAAATCCAAGGCACAAGTTGACTAGACTTGGAGGCTTAGATTTAGTCAATGATAAAGCTAAAGATAATAAAATGAAAAAGTCAATATAATGCAGGTACACACAATATGATTAGCATAAGGAAAATAACCTAGCGCATGTATGCACCTTGCTATTTAGCAAAAATCACACATCAATTCTTAAGCTTTAATTTCAGGAAAATCTCACATAAAAACTTAAATCGGAAAGTTAAGCATTTAGCAAGCTACGATTGCATTAATCCCAGAATGATGCATGTTCTATAACTAATGCCTTGCAATGGTAGGAAACTTCATTTTTACTTGACCAACAAGCAAGTTTTGAGACTGTAAGACAAAGTAATGTTAAATTCAGTGATATGAACAACAACATGATCAACATTTATTCTCCCACATAAAGGAGAGTGTTAGTTTTAACTTTGTCTTTCTCCCACATGGAAGACTTATGACTTAATCCTATTGTATCTATACGAAACTATATATTATCTCTTTTATGATATACAAAAAATAAACTATGTCAATTCCATCAATTGAAGCATGGGAATTCAGCAACCCAAAAATCAAATTCATGGCTCAAAATCTCCCCAACACATGTGCTTGTCCAATGAGTGCAGACACAACATCAAAGACCTCGCACCACATGACCTAAAATACGAAGGAAAAGTTAATTACACTAGTCTCATCATCTAGACCTGTGAAATAACACAACAATTCTTCCATATATTATACTGTAGTAAATCTGGGTGTTTACTTCAGTAGAAAATTCATGAAATTCACAACATTATCATACAAATATTTCCCCAATAATAGCTTGATGAAATATCATATGCACAACAGCATATCCAAGTTATCCTAATGAGCATTGTATGATTCATCTTCCTAGTTATCATTTTTTTTTTTTCACATTCTCTGTCCCAACTTACTGAAATCAACAGCTAGGGAATAGAAAAAGCATCGGCGGATAAAGATGAAATGACAAGCACTTGTTTGAGTTGTGAGAATTTCGCGGATAATCAATAAGGAACTCCAAAACCAGCAGATATTATATGTTCCCCTTTTAAACTTTTTTTTTTAAAAAAAAAAAACGACTGATCAAATTAACCCTAAAAAATCAAACATCTGAACAAGTTAACCTGTAATATAAAAAAAGATTGAATAAAAAGCAACAAAAATGAACACTGTCTAATTCATACAAGATTGTCATAAAAAGGGCGGCGGTTTTCCGTCAACACCGACACACGCACAAAAAGAAAAAAAAAATTTGCGAATAGGTACTCTAGAACACACATATAGAAATTATTACTCTTCTAAGAAATCACAATCAAGGTAGCATCTTTTTAGTATGAAAAAGAAAAATCCACACAATCCAGAGAGGACACAAACCAAGAAGAGAAAACGAAGCAGCTTACAGAAGGAATCTGACAAAGAGGGCAAAGGAATGGATTTAGGGCGATGATTGAGGTCAAGATTCCTGAGGGATGACGCGATTGGATTGGTCGCGGACTTCTTTTCCATCAGGCCGCGGAAGAGAGCAGAGAAGACGAAGATGAGTTCGCAAGAATGGCTTCCAGGGTAGCCAAAAATCAATTTAGACCTGCCTCCTGGTGGAATTAGGCCGACCCACTTGCTCTCTGGTTCAACTTTGAGTTCTTGCTAGTTCTGAAAATATTGAACCGATTGCTCGAACCGAACATCGGTCATCTGGGTTACTTATAATTTTTGCACAAGTATTAAGGCAAGTTAATTATAATTTTATTCAAAGTATCTAACTAGTAACCTAAAAATAATTGAATATATTTTTATTTAAAATTAAAATTTATAAAAGAATTTGAGATATAAATAAAAATTAAATATAACTAGAAGCCATTTCTTCTACCCATTATAATGTGCACCAATTTGAAAGCACTTACAAATAAATTTTATAAATTTTATAAATTTTAATTAAATTTCATTGAATATTATTAAATTTTATGAAATTCAATCAATAATTTATAAAATCTCGTCCATTTCTATTAATCCGATCAACATTCTACAAAATCTATTCAATATTCTACCAAATCTAATTATTATTTCATAAATTTTATTTTTAAAATTTATGTAAATAAATTAACTTTAAAATTTATATAGAAGACATGATAGAGTGTCATGCCCAGTCCACATGGACCATCCACGTCACCCTTTTTGTGTGAGATTGTGCGTCCGAAAATCAATCGCACTCGTCGAAATCAGCCAGCAGGTTCAAAATTTGTCGACTTGGTCAACGAAATCGACGAGCCGTGTTCGAAACTCGCCAGCGCCTTCGTCATCACGTGTCTACGAACGACGCCGCGTCGTTCGTTTGCCGGCCGTTAACGCCGGAAGAGGTGGACGGGAAAGGGGCGTGCGGCAAGCTCGGACCACGTCCGAACCTCAGCCTAGCCGCCGGCAACCCCTGCTACCGGAAAACTTCGTCGCGGGAAGCAGTCGTTGCCGAGGATGGTGAAGGAGACGGAACTGCCGGAAAACCCAGAAAGAGCTCTCACTGGAGCCGGAGAAGACAACACAGGAAGGTAAGAGAAATTTCTATCCGATTTGATCAAGATCGAACTTACATAAACCCTTACAAGTTCACTCAGATCTGCCCGCCGGATCTCCTTTCGTTCCCGTCGACGGTGACCCTCGCCGTCGACTCACAGTCGCTCAGAAGCCTCGCATGGGGGAGGCGGAGGAAGTTCGCCACCTGCGTTCCGCCTGCCTCCCCTTCTTCTTCCTTCTGGACGCAGCTGGAAGGGGGAGTGCTTGCTCGGCGTCTCTTGGAACGGGGGAGGTTGCCTTTTCTTCCCCGTTCCTCCTCCTCTCCTCGACGCTCGCCTGGCTTCTTAAGGAGGGAGCCGTCGTCGCCGGATTTGGAAGGGAGGGAAGGCCGCTAGCAGGCCTTCCATCTTTAGCCACCCGAGAATCACGCCTCCGCTTCCTACCTCGTCCGCCAGTCAAATCTGCCAGCCGGGCCTGCCGATCCCGCCGGAGATCCAGCCGGAGTCGCCGCCGAGATCCTCGCAGGAGAAGGGGCCGCGGATGTCGCCGTCGATTTCGCCGAAGATAGCACCGGCAGAGCCCGCCGCATCCGCCCTGGCGATCTTCCTTTCTTCGGTGCGCTCGACGAACGCGAGGTTGGAGCGGACGTGGATTTGGGCCGCGCCCAACTCGTCCGAAGGGAGCTTGGGCCGCCTGCCCATTCCAATTCCTCGCAGGCCTGGTCCAAATCCCTTTGAGCATCACATTCTCCCTTGCCAAATCCGGACATCGCCCTCGACATCATCAGATGCCTTCCTGGCGCCGGCATCGGAGCCAGCTGCTCTGAGAACAGGTCTCGTAGACCTCTCATCGGCATCTCACTCACAGATACCGGAATCCTCGTCACCCACCTAGTGATGACATCAGAGCTCGCTACTCCGAGAAGAGGCCTCGCAAACCCCTCATCGGCATCTCGCTCACAGATACCGGAATCCTCGTCACCCGTCTGGTGACAGCATTGGAGCCCACTACTCCAGGAAGAAGTCTTGCAGAATTCTCATCGGAATCTTGCTCACAGATGTCGGAATCCTCGTCACCCGCCTAGTGACGACATCAGAGCTCGCAGCTCTGGAAGGGGCCTCGCAGACCCCTCATCGACGTCCCACCTGACGTCGGAATCCCTCATCGCCCGCTTGGCGACGGGCATCAGAGCCCGCTGCTCCGGGAAGAAGTTTCGCAGACCTTTCGTCGGCATCTCACTCGTAGATGTCGAAATCCTCATCACCCGCCTGGTGACGGCATCGGAACCCACCGTTCCGGGAAAAGATCTCACAGAACTCTCTTAGTCGCCCACCTGGTGACGGCATTAGAGCCTCCTGCTCTGGAAGGGGGAGACGTACTCACCGCCGTCCTGTCTCTGTTGGTGTGCCGCCAGCGCACCTGCTACCTGCCCAGGTAGTGTCGTCATCTCCTCCGTTTGGGAACAACTCCTTGTTCCTCAGTTCCGGTCAAGTCGATACCTCCTCGACTTGGGTTAGTCCATCACCATCTTTATTGGAAACCCACTCTGATACCACTGTCACGCCTAGTCCACACGGCCCGTCCACATCACCCTTTTGTGTGGGATTGTGTGCCCGAAAATCAATCGCACTCGTCAAAATCAGCCAGCGGGTTCAAAATTCGTTGACTTGGTCAACGAAATCAGCGAGCCGCATTCGAAACTCTCCAGCGCCTTCGTCATCACGCGTTTGCAAATGACGCCGCGTCATTCATTCGCCGGCCGTTAACGCCGGAAGAGGTGGACGAGAAAGGGGCGTTCGGCAAGTTCGAACCACGTCCGAACCTCAGCCTCACCACTGACAGCCCCTTGCTACCAGAAAACTTCGCTGCTGGAAGCAGTCGTTGCCGAGGATGGTGAAGGAGACGGAACCGCCGGAAAACCCAGAAAGAGCTCTCACTGGAGCCGGAGAAGACAATACAGGAAGGTAAGGGAAATTTTCGTCCGATTTGATCAAGATCAAACCTACATAAACCCTTACAAGTTCACTCAGATCCGCCCGCTAGATCTCCTCTCGGTCCCGTCGACAGTGACCCTCGCCGTCGACTCACAGTCACTCAGAAGCCTCACACGGGGGAGGCGGAGAAAGCTTGCCACCTGCGTTCCGCCTGCCTCCCCCTCTTCTTCCTTCTGGACAGAGCTGGAAGGGGGAGTGCTTGCTCGGTGTCTCTCAGAACGGGGGAAGTCGCCTCTTCTTCCCCATTCCTCCTCCTCTCCTCGACGCTCACCCAGCCTCTTAAGGAGGGAGCCGTCATCACCGGATTTGGAATGGAGGGAAGGCCGCCAGCGGGCCTTCCATCTTTAGCCGCTTGCGAATCACGCCTCCGCTTCCAACCTTGTCCGCCAGTTAGATCTGCCAGCCGAGCCTGCCAATCCCGCCGAAGATCCAGCTGGAGTCGTCGTCGAGATCCTCACCGAAGAAGGGGCCACAGATGTCGCCGTCGATTTCGCCGAAGATAGCGCCAGCAAAGCCTGCCGCATCCGCCCTAGCGATCTTCCTTTCTTCGGTGTGCTCGACGAACACGAGGTTGGAGCGGACGTGGATTTGGGCCGCGCCCAACTCGTCCAAAGGGAGCTTGGGCCGCCTGCCCAATCCAATTCCTCCCAGGCCTGGTCCAAATCCCTTTTAGCATCACAATAGACTTGCTAGAATCCCAGACAAGAACTGCCTAGACAATTTTTTTTCTATATATGTGAATTACTATTTTTTATTAGTCTAAAATAATATACACTTATTTTTGGGTTCTATATTTTTTGAATAAAAAAATTATTATTGTACTTTCACTTAACTAAAGAAAATATTGAGTTGCGTAGCATGATTTACTTTAAATATTAAAATTGGATTCAATATATATTATGTATAAAATCCAATCCATCAACTGTGTAGTTCAATATTTATAGTATATTTTCTTTGACAAAAAATTAGAAGGAAAGAATAAAAAATACATTAAATCTAGACACAAGATGTAACTAAATTTAATATATTTTTTATTTTTTCTGTTAATTTTTCGTTAAGAAAGCTCAGCCTTAAGTGGCTAGAGCTCACTAGTGATCGAGCTCAAAATATATTATTTAGGTAAAACTTTGGACCTCATCTTCACGTAGAAAGCAAGGAGTCACTTCAAAGGCACTACTATCTCTCTTCTAAGTTCAGTTCTAGTTCTAGTGAGGCTAACGAATAAACTAATTCATCTTCTTCATCCAAACAATTATAAAATTCAACCTCATTAGATTACCCATGGAAGAGGGCCATTTTAATGGATCCATCTAACAACAGCTATTTCACGCTTATATGTGTTGACTATTGTTTGGGCTAGGTATATTTTTGTGATTTGCTAGTACAAAGATCATCTATATTGGTCTATGCAACTTGCCTGTCCATATCGCTTATGTTGATTAGTATCTTGTATGCAAAGTTTTGCTTAGGATATAGAGTGAACTCTTGCAAAAAAAAAAAAAAAATTAGATGTTTAGTATGAAGGTTTTTTAAGCCCAGTAGATTATGTTTGCAACCAAATATTGTATTTTTTTTACCCATCTTTATTCTAATAATAATAATAATAATAGTAATAATAATAATAATAATAATAATAATAATACCTACAATAATAACACAAAATAACAATAATAGCTACAATAATAACACAATAGCTCTGTCAAACACTTTTAAAAATAGTAATAGTAGGTGTTATACATACATGTCATGAGGTAGTACTTACTCTTATTAAGACTAACGCCGTGTTTAGTAGGAAGGAAAGAAAATTAGAAGGAAAGAAAGTAAAATGGAAAGGAAAATAAAAAGGACAGAAAATTAAAAAAGTTTTCCCTCTTTATATTTAACTAAAGGGAAAGAAAATTGGAAAGATTAATATGTACATTCTTTTTTTTTATTTTGACACTCTTATTATATAAATAGTATTAAATACTATTTAATATTAAGAAATACTATAAAATTAATTTCCTAATTTTCTATTTATATTGCATTAGTATAATTTCTGGTCATAAATTGCTCAAAACATGATATATTTTTTTATAAAAATTATGTATATTTACTCTTGGTATTGGATTCAAATAGCACTAAAACTTGTCCATTTTCATGCATGCATAGGCACCCGACCATTATCTAAAAATTGAAAAAAGCTTCATCAAATGGCCGATCCATTACTACATTGGCAGATGCACTTTCAATGTTTTGCCTCATATTCTTTAGAATTGGATTTGGACTGTATATATTTTTTTCTTTTTTGTTCTTCTTCTTCATATAATGCAACTACGAAGAAGATACAATTATATATATTGTTTTAACGATCATGATCGATCTATTATATATAATATATATTTGCTATATTTCGTGCTCCCATAACAAAATTTTATGTTTAATTGGTTGCTGTTGATAAATAGCACCACACAACAAAGAGAAAAAAAGGCAAGCTAAAATTCTTCAAGCACACTAAATTATAAGGAGCAAAACAATAGATGTCAAGCGTGCAATAATAAAAATTTTGACAATATGTGTCCAAGATCAAAACATGATAACCTGATCAACATAACTTATAAAATTTACATTCCATCATCTTGTGGAGGAACTTGGGTGATAAGTGTTGAAAATGGAAGAGGATTAGTGAAGCTAGGTGGAGTGTAAGAGGTGAAGAAATATACTTGTGATATTAGGAGAAAATTGAACTAAAAACACAAAAGGGCATAAGGGAAAATTGAACTAAAAACAAAGGGCAAAAGGGATAACACCTTGCCACCTTATGGTACTTGAGTTTACCATATGCCTCCACCTCATCCCTTCATGCATGAGGGATAACACCCCATGCAAGTCCTCCATCCATCTGCCAGCTACATGAGTGAGCTTTTTCCCTTACACAGTCACAAGGCCAGCGTTTCCTGCATTTTGCAGCTTGGTCAATCTAACAGAATCAAGGATTCAAGGGTTCCTATATACATGAATGAGA
This sequence comes from Costus lasius, assembly GCA_027563935.2. Lineage (NCBI taxonomy): Eukaryota > Viridiplantae > Streptophyta > Magnoliopsida > Zingiberales > Costaceae > Costus > Costus lasius. Next base: position 20,997,923 of record CM050450.1, on the reverse strand, counting down.
TGAGCAAAACAAAGATATTAGACAAATAATAGTGCAAAGAGGATGCGATAATATAAAACAACACACTAAAACACAATAATTAAAAATAGGAAAATTTTATAAATACAATAATTAAAAAACAATTCCAACCAAAGATAGCATAAGCATATTCACTTAAAAAATAATAACACCAATAGCACATATTCAAATACTATATACACATATGTGAGATCTTAAGAACCTAAATAAATAGGCAGACAACCTAAATAAATACTATAGATACATCACATCCAAAACATAAGCAAGTTGTGTATCACATTTACCTATATTAACAAGTCTATAACATCCAAAACTATGTTTACTTGGAAGGATGAATTATGCAAAGGAAAGGAAAAAGAGAAGGAAAGGAAAAAGAGATGGATGGATTATGTGATAAATTTTCTTTCTTTGTGTTTACTTAAAAAGGATGGATAATTTGAAGGATTTATATATTCACCCCCAATTTTTATTTTTTCACTCATATTATATAAATATAATTTATGATATTATAAATTATTAAATAATATAAAAATTATTAAATTTAATTTAATACTATTAAAAATTTCTTAAAAATTTTGCCATAGTTTCACTGCAGCTCAGATGGTTAAAGGGTCATGACTCGTGAGGGTCATGGACAGGGGTCGAATCCCGCTGCAGACGTGAATTGTTTAGGGTAACGGGGATCCAAACCGGGATTCGTGAGGTCGGAGGGACCTAGCCCGCTGGGCCTAGACCTGTTACGGGTGGGGTGGCCCTAACAAAAAAGGCGCCTTTTTTGTTAGGGCCACCCCACCCGTAACAGGTCTAGGCCCAGCGGGCTAGATTAAAATTGTCACGCCCCGGCGGAAGCCGGCTATTCCTAGCTCAGGGTTCCCCAGGGAGATGACAATATTTAATTGGTATCAGAGGGAGGTTAGTAAGAAAGCCTAAGGAAATAAGAACATTAGGACTAGGATTGGGTTAAGGTTAGAATAAGTGGATAATTAAGTATTCATTATATGACATGTTATGTTGTTGGCAGGATGGCACCAAGACATGAGCACAGAGCACACATGGCAGAGGCGCTTGCAGTCAGTGGCTTCACCAGGTGGGAGGTCTAGAGTTGTACTCTAGTACAGGCGCACACTGCCTGGAGCGCATTTGGACTGCAGATGGCATTTGGGCCTGGGCTGGGCCAAATGAAGTATAAAAGACCCATAAAGAGCTCAAGTGAAGACTCATGTCAAACTAGGGTTTAGGGAGGGATTTTAGGGCTACTTAAACTAGGATTCCGAAATAAAAAAAAATAGAATTTAAATAAATAATTAAATAACAAAAATTAATTCAAGGTATAACATTTTTTTACATGTGAGCCTGTATTAGTATACACATATTAACACATAAATTATTCATACAAAACATGTAAGTAAAGTTTTCAAATATCCTAATATTAAATAACAATTACATAAGTATCCAAATATCCAAACATTTGATCTCACTATCATAAGTATCAAACTACAATAATAGCAACCATACAAGTATCAAACAAATTGCTACCAAAATTGTGGTTATAGGAACCACAAATACAACCAAAAAAGTACCAAACTAGTATCAAGCAACTAGTTGCCCTCCATCATTGCATTAAGTACCTCCAAGCGCAATTCTTCAGGAGCTGAGTAAAATAATCTAGCCTTATCTTTATTACTGCCTAAAGTAACATAAGCAACGGCTAGTCTAGAACGTGGCACTCCAATTTTCTTTAGCTCCTATAATAGTACCTTATCTGCAGTGGTATTTACTTCAGTGTCACCCTTCAGAAATGTATCTATGGACTAATTTGTTACTTGCATACATGTAACAATGTCATCCAACTTTTTGCTATTGTTTACTAACGCCGTCATAGCAACATTTTCAAATTGTGGTTGTCTTCTTCTTTTTCCACTCTTGTTTGATGTTCCTTCATCAAATGTTGAGGTAGTGGGATGAGGGCTAGGTTGATCAACTGGAATACTCTCATCCACATCTTCATGTGGTATCTCATGCTCAGCTGATGCAACTACATCTTGATCTTTTATATCAGTTCTTAATATCTTTACATATTCGTTATGTGTACTGGCCATACTACCGGTGGCTCGATCCTTGGAGAATAGCTCTTGCAGTTTGTCATAATTATTAACTGGAGTGGTCCTCCATTTTCTCAAATTAGGATTAGCCTGCAAAAGTTAAATTTATTTAGTAATAAATATATTCACACAAATTACCATAAAACATATGAATAAAGCAAATATACCTTAATGAGATCGTCCCAAACTTGATCATCAGCCTCAAACATCCTAGTCTCGTTGTTTTATGCTATACCGCTTTTATTCTTAAACATTTCATGACACGTGCTGAAGTTAGCTTTCATAGTCTTCATTCGGTTTTTCAGATGATCTTTAGTTACATGAATACCAAATGCAGTCTCACATATCAATAACATATTTTTGTAAGCGACTGACGTAAAAGTACCATCTACCCTGAAACCTCTGGCTTGCTGCTCTAGCATTGCATCGATAAAACAATTATCCATTTCTTCTGTCCATTTAAAATTTTCCCTATTTGAGCTATCGTTGATGTTTGTTTTCTTACTCATCTTACATTGCAATAAAAAATTATGAGTTAAGTTATAGAATAAATAACCATGTGACATGATATGAGAAACACAAAGATAAGTGAAACAAAGATATTTCATCCAAAGATCATTAGAATAAAAATAACATCTTTTAATACATCATTGTTCAAGCAAGTAAAAATAATAACAAAGATATTCCAACAACATCAATAACAGAACCATACAGTCATTCTACACTAGAATCACACGGTCAATAACAAAACATGGATTCATAACACATAATCATTCCACATGGCAGAACATATTTCATCTCTCATTAGAATCCCTTTCCTCACATCTTCATCTACTCTTTCCATACTTGGTGTATCTTGAATCGTCGCATTTGTTAACTCCGTGTCAACTTCATTAATGATATCCTCAATGGTATCAACACTCATTAAATAGTTGTGCAAAACACAAGATGCTAGGATTATACCAATATGTGTCCTAATAGGATACGACGGTTCAGTTCCACTAGCTATGATTGGAAATCTTTTTTTCAACACGCCAAAAGCCCTCTCAATAACATTACGAGCCGATGCATGCCGATGGTTGAAAAGCTCTTTTGCATTAGCTGGACCATGTTTCGAATGCCGATGGTTGAAAAGCTCTTTTGCATTAGCTGGACCATGTTTCGAATATTCTTTTAAGTGATATCGGACACCTCTATACGGTGTAATAAGATAACTTTTAATCCCGAACCCAGCATCACCTAGATAGAATTTTCTTATGACAATAATATGTAATTTAAGTTATTAGTAAGAAACTGAAAAAATAATAATATGTAGATGTACAATTTCATAAAAGACAAATATTTACCTTATGGAATGTTTAATTTATCAGATCTATTGAGAGCATCTTTTAATATCCGTGAATCGGAAGCTGTTCTCTCCCATCCAGGTAGGACATAAGTAAATTTCATGTCGAATGAACATGATGCCAACAGATTTGTTGTTGGCCAATCTTTTCTCCCTCTATATCTAGAGGCATCCTTACTAGGAACTCTTACACGAATATGCGTCTCATCTATAGCTACTAAATAGTCCTGCAATATTATATATATGATTTAGCATCTTTTGATTGTAATTATACATTACGCAGAAAATATTGATTTCGTATTCGATTCACGAAAATCAAATTCGATTTCGTATTCAGCCGCCCGAATTTTCTGATTTAGACCCGAAGCTGTTGACTGCCTCGTTGCGAACGCCGAGAGCGTTCGAAACTCGTTGTCTTCACGCGGCTGCGAGGGACGCCGCCTACGTTCGCTCGCCGGCCGCTATCGCCGGAAGAGGTGGACGGCGGAGAGCGTGCGGCAGGCGAGGCCTCGTATGTCCCCGCCTCAGCCTTTACTGTCGACGTCACTTGGACGTCGGAGATCACCGGAATGTGGAAGAAGAAGGGGATGCCGGAAACACGGAGATACGCCGCCGGAGCCGGAGAAGACAACAAAGGAGCTAGGGAAAATTTCTATTTGATTGAAACAATCAAGCCTACCTAAAACCCTATAACGATCTATGCTCTCAGATCTGCCTCACTCCCTCGTCGGCGACGCTCGTCGTCGTCGCAGATTCTTCTCCTTGACCAAGCTCATCGTTGGTCGCCGCCTGGAGAGAAAGGCACTCGCCTCTGAGAATCGCCAGGGAAAGAAGAGCAGCGTCGCACGCTGCTCGCTGGAGGTCCGGTGGAAGAGAAGCCTCCTGGAAACTCTCGCTCTCCGAGTTCTCTCCCTGCTTCCTTCGTCCGTCCGCCGAAGCTCTTAAGGAGGAAGGACGCCTCCTCCTTTGGGAAGCCAGCCGTCGCATGCTGGAACTTCCTTCCAGGCGTCCGCGACTTTCGTCCCCGGATTTTGCCATTGATCCAGCCAGAATCGTCGCCGTAGACCTCTGCCGAAAGCTTCGTCTGCGTGGAGGAATGTCTGGCATCGGGCCAGAGTTGCTTCAGCGCCACGGGCTTGGGTCGCCACCCAAGCCTCTTTTGCTTTCGGCCCAGCCCGAGAGAAGGGGGCATCACACTTATTGTCACGCCCACCCAATTCAGCCCAATCCACGTCACCCGTTCGCCTCCGTATGTGTGCGGACACCCGAAAATCAGAAATTGAAATCCGATTTCAATTTCGAATCTTCACGCGCGTTGATTTGGTTGACTCAAGTCAACAGCTCCTCCCTCGAAACGAACGCCAGCCGAGGCGTCATCTTCGTGCGGACGCCGCCTGCGTCCGGACATTGCCGACGACGTTCGTTCGCCGGAGGCGAAGGTAGACGGGCTGAGGGCGTGCGGCAGGCTCGGACCCCTCGTCCGAGCCTCAGCCTTCATCGCCGGACCGCCGGAAGCTGTCGTCGGGGAGATGGTGAAGGAAGACAGAACCGCCGAAAAACCCAGAAAAGCTCCAGCCGGAGCCGGAGAAGAGAACACGGGAGTAAGGGAAATTTACGTTGCTGGCCAAACAACCTACATAAACCCTCTTCCTCACCTCTCTCTCGCTCCCTCACGTCGACGGCACCTCGCCGTCGACTTACAAGTTCACTCACCGGAGAAACTTCTTCGTCGCATCCTCTGCGACGGCATCGGAGCTGCAGCTCCGGGAAGAGACCTCGCTGGTCTCCCTTCGTCGTCACCCTCTGACGACGGCATCAGGGCAGCGCCCTGGAACGGAGGAGAAGAGGTGAATGTCGCCGCTGCCATCGTTGGGGGAGGCGGAGGAGCACGCCGCCGGCTCCGGTCCCGCCTCCCCCTCCTCTTCCTCTAGGTCAGAGCCGGTGAAGACCGCCTGTCTTGCGTCTCTCGGAATAGGGGAGCCTTTGCTTCCCTCCTTCCTCCCCTTGCTGTCGACCGCCCGGAGCTTTAAGGAGGAAGGACCCTCCTCCTTTGGAAAGTCCACCCGGCCGCCAGCTCTTCCTTCCATCGCTGAGCATCCCCGAATCACGCCTTTGCGTGATTCCACTGTCGAGCGCGTCCGTTGTCGACGCCGCGTGTCTCGTCCGTCGATCCAGCCGCAGTCAGCGCCGTTCCCGCCGGAGACATCGCCGGAGTCCTCGCCGTTGATCTCGCCGCTGCCGGTGCCGAGGATGACGCCGGACTCCCCTGCCTACGTCCGCCGAAGAACGAGCACGCAGCGACACAGGTCTCAGGCCGCATCCGCATCGCTCGACTGGGTTTGGGCTTTCGTCCGGCCCACAAGTCCTCCAAGCCCGGTCCACTAGGAAATGTTCCTCACATTCTCCCCCACCAATCTGGACGTCGCCCTCGACGTCATCGGACGCCCTCCTGGCACCGGTATCGGAGCCCGCCGCTCCTGGAAGAGATCTCGCAGATCTCTCGTCGTTGCCCGCCTGGCAACGGCATCCGAGCTCCCCCCGCTCTGGGAAGAAGCCTCGCAGACTTCTCATCGGTGTACCCTCTACACCGGAATCCTTGTCACCCGCCTGGTGACGGCATCGGAGCCTTCTGCTCTGGGAAGAAGCCTCGCAGACTTCTCATCGGCGTACCCTCTACACCGGAATCTTCGTCACCTGCCTGGTGACGGCATCAGAGCCCTCTGCTCCGGGAAGAAGCCTTGCAGACTTCTCATCGTCGCCACCCTCTGACGACGGCATCAGAGACCCCGCCGGCTTCTCTTCATCGCCACTCTCTGGCAACGGCATCGGAGCCCGCTGCTCCGGGAAGAGATCTGGTATATCTCTCATCGTCGCCCCCTCGACGACGGCATTAGAACCCCATGCTCTGGAAAGGGGCGGCGGACCCTCACACCGCCTGCCTCTGTTGGTGCACCGCCTGCGCACCTGCTACTTGCCTCAAGTAGCATCGTCATCTCCTTCTTTCCGGTCAAGTCGATACCTCCTCGACTCGATCGATCCAGCGTCAGCAAGGGGAGGAAGGAGGGAAGCAAAGGCTCCCCTGTTCCGAGAGACGCAAGACAGGCGGTCTTCACCGGCTCCGACCTAGAGGAAGAGGAGGGGGAGGCGGGACCGGAGCCGGCGGCGTGCTCCTCCGCCTCCCCCAACGATGGCAGCGGCGACATTCACCTCTTCTCCTCCGTTCCAGGGCGCTGCCCTGATGCCGTCGTCAGAGGGTGACAACGAAGGGAGACCAGCGAGGTCTCTTCCCGGAGCTGCAGCTCCGATGCCGTCGCAGAGGATGCGACGAAGAAGTTTCTCCGGTGAGTGAACTTGTAAGTCGACGGCGAGGTGCCGTCGACGTGAGGGAGCGAGAGAGAGGTGAGGAAGAGGGTTTATGTAGGTTGTTTGGCTAGCAACGTAAATTTCCCTTACTCCCGTGTTCTCTTCTCCGGCTCCGGCGGGAGCTTTTCTGGGTTTTCCGGCGGTTCTGTCTTCCTTCACCATCTCCCCGACGACAGCTTCCGGCGGTCCGGCGATGAAGGCTGAGGCTCGGACGAGGGGTCCTAGCCTGCCGCACGCCCTCAGCCCGTCTACCTTCGCCTCCGGCGAACGAACGTCGTCGGCAATGTCCGGACGCAGGCGGCGTCCGCACGAAAATGACGCCTCGGCTGGCGTTCGTTTCGAGGGAGGAGCTGTTGACTTGAGTCAACCAAATCAACGCGCGTGAAGATTCGAAATTGAAATCGGATTTCAATTTCTGATTTTCGCCGTTGATCTCGCCGCTGCCGGTGCCGAGGATGACGCCGGACTCCCCTGCCTACGTCCGCCGAAGAACGAGCACGCAGCGACACAGGTCTCAGGCCGCATCCGCATCGCTCGACTGAGTTTGGGCTTTCGTCCGGCCCACAAGTCCTCCAAGCCCGGTCCACTAGGAAATGTTCCTCACACTTATCACCATCAGCAACACATCATGCTTATTGTGATGCTCCCGGGATTTAGCACAAATCCCAAAGCATACCGAGATGGAGCGATGGCGGGACCCCTCGTCATCAGCCGTGTTGGACGACTCGGGTGTGCGATTGTGTCACTGAGGCTGACACAAGTCCATAGGGCGAGGGTTGAGTCAAACCACGGAGTGTGGGTTCACACGTGGATGTGGGCTTCTGACTCGACCCATGGACCCCAGACCCTCTCGCACGAGCTTGCGAGCGTGTGCATCGAGGAGGGTCAACCGTGGGGCGATTCTGAGGTCGAATCAGCCTTGAACCGGACCTGAACCCATCTTCCAGGCTGAATCGAACCGGTTCAGCCGGTTCAATCCGGTCGACGGTGTTTCGCTCGCACGTGAAGGGGAAAATTCCCCTGTTCTTCACCTCCTCTCCACCTGCGCTGTCTCCGGCGCCGATTCCGGCCAGCTGGAGGGGGATCACCGGAAAAGGAAGGTGGCTGGCGACTCGTGCCTCCGTGGCGAAGACGTTGGCAGCAAAATCGGGCGTGGACTACGACGTGGACGAGCCCAGGGCGACGATTGGAGGTCGCCCCGGTGGAAGCGAGATCTCCGGCCAATCACCGGCGGAGATCGCGGTTGCGTGGTCGACGAAGATGGAAATCCCATCCTCGTCGAGGGGAGGTTGCAATCAAGCGAGGAGAACGCTTGTGCAAGGTCTGGCGACGAGGAATTCGCGGCGAACTTCAGATCTGGGAACAGAGCATCTTGTTTGGCGTCGGCGACGAGGCTCCGGCCGTGGACTCGTCGGCGTTCCCTCTCAGATCAACTCACCGGTGCCCTAAGGTAACGAGGAGACTATCTCCTCCGGCGCCGGCAGCCAGACGCGGGAGAGCGATCGGATTTTCCGATCGCCGGTTCCACGCAGCCACAGCTTCCATTGGGTTCAAATTCGCGTCGACGGCGACTTCTCCGGCGACAATACTCCGGCAGCGACTTCGCCTGACGTCGGCGACCAGATCCCGACCCTCCGGCATGACTCCGGTGGCCGGACGGTGACGGACGGGAGAGGGGATTACTTCCCTTGTTTCAGCCGAGGAACGGCGTGAGTTCGGACGCGAGCGGGAAGAAGGGAGGAGAGAGAAGTTTACCGCGCTGGTTCGTAAGCGCGTCTCGCTTCGTCTCCGATCGGACGTTCCGACGCAGCTTCTCGGAGGATCTCGGTGGGCTCTGCTCGTGGAGTGGTGGCACGCTACAAGGGTAAACCCTCCCCGGATCTATCGTGTGTAGTGGTAGTAGGACGGGTTTCTCGTGTGTAGTGGATAGAGACTTTACCGCCGTCCGGACTTCGTGTGGCTTTTCGTCCGGACGGTTCTTTGCGTTATCTGCGCCCGCATATGTGTAGTGCGGGTTGTGCTTAATTGTAGGTACTGCTTGCTTGCCTGCAAAGTCCAGGACGTGTGTGCCGGCACCCTTGAAGGTGTTTGCCACCGTCCCCTTGTGATTGCTTGAGGCCGCGCCGGTGCCTATCTCGGCTGTGTAGAGAAAGGAGCGCGGGCTGAGGAAATTTCTGTGAGTGCAAAGTGTTTTGGAGAGTCTCCATCACTTTGACACAGTTGAGAGATTTGTATTCGTGTCCGAGGGGCGGTATTCATACCGAACCCTTCGCGCACGTGGTGTGAGGACTTGTAAAAGTGCTGGGCCAGCTTCCGCAACGCGATCCTAACCGGTCGCGGGCCACTCTAGTGTAGGGCTGAGATCTCCGCGAGGGGATTTGCCGGTTGTGGTTAAGTTTATTATAAAAAAATAAATTTGCCCATAACAAACCGGTATCAGAGCTTAAGTTTGTGTAAGTCTATTGTCAGGGATATCGACGTCGGTGTACGCTGTTTGGAGGGTGCGTACGTCGGTGCCTAGCGCCGGGGCGTAGTCTCTCAGCCTCTTCACTGATCGCTCAGTTCCGACACAGACCGAGCACTACTTAGCTCTTTTCAGTGCACCCAGAGGTCAGACCATCAGATCTCATTCCACCAGCAGAACTTCAGAGTTACTTCTCACGATCACAATGGTTACAGCTGCAGAGCGCATCTCCCACTTGGAGACTGCGATAGGGAACTTCGATGGAGACGCTACGATCATGGAGCGTCTCGAGGCACTTCGGTCGGCGGTCGAGTCCGTTGGGACCCGCCTGGATTCTGAGTTGGCACGTCTCTCCAGTGCCCTTGGTGGACTTGCATTGGAGGTGGCTGGTTTGAGGGGGCAGGCTGCTGCCCGTGCTTCTACTTCAGCCACAGGCGCTAGGAGTTCCCAGCCGCAGACCACTAGAGTGCGCGTTCCCGAGCCCTCTACTTTCAGTGGGGTACGCAGTGCAAAGGAACTTGAGAATTTCCTTTGGGATATGGAGCAGTATTTCAGGACTGCTCAGGTGCCTGATTATGAGAGAGCGCAGCTGTGTTCGGCATATCTGACGGGTGACGCCAAGCTCTGGTGGCGTACCTTAGTGACCCCTCCGGGAGAAGAGGTGCCACGTGACATCTCATGGGATGAGTTGAAAGCTGAACTGAAGAACCAGTTCCTGCCGACACACACTTCAAAAACTGCTAGAGACTCTCTGCATAAGATCAGACACACAGGGACAGTTCGTGAGTATGTTCGAGCTTACTCTGCCGCCATGCTCGAAATACCACGAATGGAAGAAGAGGATCGCTTGTACTTCTTCTTAGAGAGGATGCAGACATGGGCACAGTTGGAAGTTAGGAGACATAGCCCATTAACTCTCAAAGAGGCTATGGCCGTAGCTGATTCCTTAGTGGATTTGAGGGATAGAAAGCAATCTGCTCCTATCTCCTCTGGTCCATCTAAGTCACGTTCCCCTCAGAGGAATAAGGGGAAGCGTCCAGCTCCAGGACCCAAGGGTGGGTATAAGAAGAAGCAGGGAAAAGGAGGAGTACCTCTTCAGGAACCGGCCAGAAGAAAGCCATACCAGCCGGTTCTCCTCCTAGGGGCGCTCCCAAGCAGCAGCTGAAGTGTTTTCTTTGCCGAGGTCCTCATCGCATGCGTGATTGTCCTCGAGGAGATACACTTGCAGCTATTGTTCAGCGGGAGGCTGCCCAATCTGAAGATCCTCTGATCACTGTGAATCCTTTGGTGATCAATGCCATTGCCACTTCCACCACAATGAAGACCAAGTTGATGTACGTGGAGATGAGGGTGAACTCACATCGAGTTCATGCCATGATCGATAGTGGTGCATCTCATGTTTTTGTGGCTCATGGCATGGCGACGCGGCTAGGGCTGAGCATGTCCCCTGCTCAGGACCGCTTCAAGACGATCAACGCTGAGGAGCGGCAGATCGCAGGAATATCCTATGATGTTCCTCTTGTCTTCGGGGAGTGGAAGGGTAAGAACCATGTACGCGTGGTTCAGATGGACGATTATGATGTCATCATCGGCTTGGAGTTGATACAGAAGATGAAGGCTGCTATAGTCCCTCATCTAAAGGGTGTCCAGGTGATGGATGAGAGATACCCTTGCTTTGTTCGTTGCCTACAGTTGGCTGGGTCGGATAAGTCAATGCGACCAGGGAAGGCTCAGAGTATATGCATATCAGCTGCTACTCTTGAGACAGGCTTACGTCGGGGCGAGCGGACCTTTCTGGCTACATGGGTGACGGCCCCTGTAGAAGGTCCAGACGACGTACCAGCGGAAGTGAAGAATTTACTTGAGGAGTTCCAGGATCTTCTTCCGCCTGAGCTACCTAAGGAGCTTCCTCCCAGACGTGCGATTGATCACCGCATTGAGTTGGTTCCTGGGGCAGCTCCTTCTTTCCGACCCCCATACCGCATGCCTCCTGCAGAGCTCGTAGAGCTGAGGAAGCAGTTGGATGAACTCTTGGCAGCTGGGTTCATCCAACCCTCCAAGTCTCCATTTGGTGCTCCTGTGCTGTTTCAAAAGAAAAAGGACGGTAGTCTTCGCTTCTGTGTTGACTACCGTGCCTTAAATAAGATCACCATCAGGAACAGATACCCGATTCCACATATCCAGGACCTCATCGACAGACTAGCGGGCGCTACTGTCTTCACCAAGCTTGATTTGAGATCAGGCTATTGGCAGGTCCGCATAGCTGAGGGAGATGAGGCGAAGACAGCCTGTGTCACCCGGTACGGCGCCTACGAGTTCTTGGTTATGCCATTCGGCTTAACCAATGCGCCGGCTACCTTCTCCCACCTTATGAACAATGTTCTGACACAGTTACTCGACGATTTTGTAGTCGTCTACCTTGATGATATCGTGGTGTACTCGGCCACGATGGAGGAGCATTTGCAGCATCTGAGATTGGTGTTTCAGAGACTGAGGGAACACCAGCTGTATGTGAAGAGGGAGAAATGTTCCTTTGCTGCTTCTGAGATCCAGTTTCTGGGCCATGTGGTAGGCCATGGCACTGTCCAGATGGATCCTGAGAAGGTGCGTGCCATCGTCGAGTGGGCCGCACCTACTTCCCCGACTGAGCTCCGATCTTTCCTGGGAGTGGCGAATTTCTACCGGAAATTTATCCAGGATTACTCCAAGATCGCAGCTCCTCTTTCTGACCTCCTGAGGAAGGAGACTCCGTGGCTATGGCAAGAACGGCATCAGACTGCGTTTACAGAGTTGAAACGCAGGATCGCCAGTGAGCCGGTTCTTCGTATGCCGGACTTCAGTCGGCCCTTTGAGGTCCATACCGATGCCTCTGACAGAGCGATCGGTGGAGTTCTCTTACAGGAGGGGCACCCAGTGGCATTTGAGAGCCGGAAGTTAAGTCCGGTGGAGCAGCGTTACTCAGCTCACGAGAAGGAGATGGTCGCCGTGATCCACTGCCTTCGAGTTTGGCGCATCTATCTTCTCGGTAGCGCTTTCGTAGTGAAGACGGATAATGTCGCCAACACATACTTCGCTACGCAGAAAAAGCTTTCACCTAAACAAGCGAGATGGCAGGAGTTCCTCGCTGAATTTGACTTCACCTGGGAGCACAGACCGGGGCGCTCCAACGTGGTTCCAGATGCTCTAAGCAAGATGTGCACTGTGGTGCTTGCTTCTATATCGAGGATTGAGGGTGATCTCCTCGAGCGCATTCGGCAAGCTGCTGCTCTCGACGCCAAATACCAGCAGCTGATCGCCGACGTGCGAGAAGGCAAGGTTCGTCGTTACTATCTTCAGGGCGACGACCTTCTGATGGCCGAGGGCGGTCGGCCACTTGTTCCGGCGACTAGCGGACTTCGACGCGAGTTATTGCGAGAGCTTCACGACACGACATGGAGTGGACATCCGGGACAGCGCAGGATGCTGATTCTATTATCCCGATCTTGTTACTGGCCCTCCATGCGAGCTGATGTCGATCATTATGTCCGCACCTGCTTGATCTGCCAGCAGGATAAAGTCGATAGGAGGCGCGAAGCTGGATTGTTACAGCCTCTTCCCATTCCGGAACGACCATGGACTTCAGTTTCCATGGATTTTATTACTGGGTTACCGAAGGTCGAAGGGAAGGCTTCTATTTTTGTTGTGGTGGACAGGTTCTCTAAGTACTCTGTGTTCATCGCAGCACCTGAGCCTTGTTCAGCCAAGGAGACGGCTGACCTATTCTTCAAGCATGTAGTGAAGCTTTTTGGGCTTCCTCTGGACATTGTTTCTGACAGAGATGTCAGGTTCACTGGTAACTTCTGGACGTCCTTGTTCAAGACTCTTGGTTCCGAGCTAAAGTTTTCTACAGCGAACCATCCTCAGACCGATGGCCAGACGGAGAGGATAAATGCACTACTTGAAGAATACCTTCGTCACTTCGTGTCGGCAAGCCAGCGCAACTGGGTGTCTCTCCTCGACACGGCGCAGTTTGCCTACAACTTGCAGCAGTCTTCAGCGACCGGCAAGACACCATTTGAGTTGGTGTTAGGACGACAGCCTCTCACCCCCGCTGATGTTGTGCAGCACACCGATGGTGAGTGCCCAGCAGCCTATCGGGTTGCGAGAGATCATGCCGAGGTGCTCCAGGAGGCTCGTGATAGCTTAGAGCACGCTGCAAGAAGGATGCAGCATTATGCCAATCAGAGTAGACGCGATGAACAGTTCGAAGTTGGGGATCTTGTGCTTCTAAAGTTGACACCTCAGATGTGGAGAAAGATCTCAGCCAAGACTGCGCATCGCAGCCTTATTCAGAGATATGAGGGACCCTTCGAGGTCTTGAGACGGGTTGGTGCTGTAGCCTACAGGCTGAAACTTCCCGACAGATTAAAGCTTCATCCGACCTTTCATGTAAGTTTTTTGAAAAAGTTTCACACCGACGAGACCGACCTCAGTCGCTCTCAGGGGCGTCGGGCTCCTCCTAGTGTTCGGGCAGAGTTTGATAAAAAGATTGAAAAGATTTTGAATCACAAAACACTTGGACAGTATAGGAGGAACAGGCGGATGGAATTTCTTGTGCAGTGGGAAGGAACACCCATAGAAGAAGCTAAATGGGAGAAAGCTTCTGATTTGTGGCAGTTTGAGGAGGAGTTGAAGATCTACATAGACAGCCTGTCGTCGAGGGCGACGACGAACTTGGGTGGGGGAGTATGTGATGCTCCCGGGATTTAGCACAAATCCCAAAGCACACCGAGATGGAGCGATGGCGGGACCCCTCGTCATCAGCCGTGTTGGACGACTCGGGTGTGCGATTGTGTCACTGAGGCTGACACAAGTCCATAGGGCGAGGGTTGAGTCAAACCACGGAGTGTGGGTTCACACGTGGATGTAGGCTTCTGACTCGACCCATGGACCCCAGACCCTCTCGCACGAGCTTGCGAGCGTGTGCATCGAGGAGGGTCAACCGTGGGGCGATTCTGAGGTCGAATCAGCCTTGAACCGGACCTGAACCCATCTTCCAGGCTGAACCGAACCGGTTCAGCCGGTTCAATCCAGTCGACGGTGTTTCGCTCGCACGCGAAGGGGAAAATTCCCCTGTTCTTCACCTCCTCTCCACCTGCGCTGTCTCCGGCGCCGATTCCGGCCAGCTGGAGGGGGATCACCGGAAAAGGAAGGTGGTTGGCGACTCGTGCCTCCGTGGCGAAGACGTTGGCAGCGAAATCGGGCGTGGACTCCGACGTGGACGAGCCCAGGGCGACGATTGGAGGTCGCCCCGGTGGAAGCGAGATCTCCGGCCAATCACCGGCGGAGATCGCGGTTGCGTGGTCGACGAAGATGGAAATCCCATCCTCGTCGAGGGGAGGTTGCAATCAAGCGAGGAGAACGCTTGTGCAAGGTCTGGCGACGAGGAATTCACGGCGAACTTCAGATCTGGGAACAGAGCATCTTGTTTGGCGTCGGCGACGAGGCTCCGGCCGTGGACTCGTCGGCGTTCCCTCTCAGATCAACTCACCGGTGCCCTGAGGTAACGAGGAGACTATCTCCTCCGGCGCCGGCAGCCAGACGCGGGAGAGCGATCGGATTTTCCGATCGCCGGTTCCACGCAGCCACAGCTTCCATTGGGTTCAAATTCGCGTCGACGGCGACTTCTCCGCCGACAATACTCCGGCAGCGACTTCGTCTGACGTCGGCGACCAGATCCCGACCCTCCGGCATGACTCCGGTGGCCGGACGGTGACGGACGGGAGAGGGGATTACTTCCCCTGTTTTAGCCGAGGAACGGCGTGAGTTCGGACGCGAGCGGGAAGAAGGGAGGAGAGAGAAGTTTACGCGCGTCTCGCTTCGTCTTCGACCGGACGTTCCGACGCAGCTTCTCGGAGGATCTCGGTGGGCTCGGCTCGTGGAGTGGTGGCACGCTACAAGGGTAAACCCTCCCCGGATCTATCGTGTGTAGTGGTAGTAGGACGGGTTTCTCGTGTGTAGTGGATAGAGACTTTACCGCCGTCCGGACTTCGTGTGGCTTTTCGTCCGGACGGTTCTTTGCGTTATCTGCGCCCGCATATGTGTAGTGCGGGTTGTGCTTAATTGTAGGTACTGCTTGCTTGCCTGCAAAGTCCAGGACGTGTGTGCCGGCACCCTTGAAGGTGTTCGCCACCGTCCCCTTGTGATTGCTTGAGGCCGCGCCGGTGCCTATCTCGGCTGTGTAGAGAAAGGAGCGCGGGCTGAGGAAATTTCTGTGAGTGCAAAGTGTTTTGGAGAGTCTCCATCACTTTGACACAGTTGAGAGATTTGTATTCGTGTCCGAGGGGTGGTATTCATACCGAACCCTTCGCGCACGTGGTGTGAGGACTTGTAAAAGTGCTGGGCCAGCTTTCGCAACGCGATCCTAACCGGTCGTGGGCCACTCTAGTGTAGGGCTGAGATCTCCGCGAGGGGATCTGCCGGTTGTGGTTAAGTTTATTATAAAAAAATAAATTTGCCCATAACACTTATCACCATCTTCACAAATTCAACTAGATATTGACAAAGCAAGCACTACAAAACTAGGTTCAATTTTCTAATGCCTAAAATCCTAGATTTGATGCTATGTAACAAGTTCCCACAGTAACCAAATCATAGAAAGAATAACAATGCCTAATTCAAGATGCAGTATTCATCCACTTCTCAACATGAATGTGTAAATTTCAATTATTCATTGCTTTAAATGAAGTAGTACTCTCCTGCAAGCATGAAGAATATTGGATATTTACAATGCAGTAGTATTACAGCTAAATGCAATAATACTACAGAAGGGTCAATAAACTTCTGTATAAACTTCTGTAGAATTTATGTGAACCGTATACAGATGAAGTTATTACTAGTGGCAATCAGTAACACATGGGAATGAAAAATAAGAGTTTATATATTTAATATGTCTACATTTCTTTAGCAAATAGTTAATATGTCCTTCCTTATCTTGCAAGTTTAAGTTTTATGTCTTTTGTAGAATGTATATACTGCCTGATTGCCGCAGCTCACTGCTTTATTCTTTCCACAAATACTTTTTAAATGAATGCTTGGTTTTGATAGATCATCATTGAAAATCCAAGTGATGTAGAGTTCGTGTATTAGGATGCATTTATATCTGTAAAGAGCTATATGCCTCCTCCTTTCTTGCATGCATCTAGTTTCCATAAAACAAATTCTGGTTGTAATTAAATGGGTGTTTATTCATGAACTTTTTTTTGTTGCATTCATCCTATCGACATTAAAGTAAAGCGAAAATTACTTGATTAGTTAAATTAGTTAAATTACATGAGAGGGATTTTCGAGCTTTCCGCCCGATTTGTAATTAAACGGGTGTGCAGCGTTCTCCCTGTCACAGCCTGGGCTTGTCCACCTTCCTTCTCTGGCGACAACGACAGCAACGAAAGAATGCGGCATGCATTGGCATGGAGATGACGGCCGTGAGACGAACGCATTGAGGCATTCGAATCGAGGTGATTTTAGTTAAAATCAATTTTGGGTTTTTCGAAATCACGAAACGGGATTTGGATTTTGGCACGTAAACGGAGGAGGGAAGGCTGACGTGGATGAGTGTTGGAATTAAGGCGTGACAAAAACTCGAGTACAAAAACCCCTTTCTTACATATCCACTCATCGGATCACGCTACGCTCCTCACACACGTCGATGGCAACACTCAACATCGACTCACAATTTCGCGTGCTCCATGCCTGCTGAAGACACTGAAGCCGCTCGTCTCCATCTTCACCACGGGAGACGGAACCTCTGAAACCTCGCCCACGTCCTCACGCTTTGCATCTAAAGAGCTCGCCCAAGCCATCTGCTTCCGCTGCACTAACTAAGACCTCTCATGCCGTCTCCGCAGGATCCGCCTCATCCGACGTCTCTGTAGATGTCACTGAAGATGCTCTCCAAACTGGTTCTGTTGAACCATAATCATTAGTGCTGGTTTAAGCTCGAAGTTGTTCGCCTCCACATTAGATCGAACAATACTTGAATTAAAGCCATGTATGTTAGGCACTATAAAATCCCTCAATGATTGATTGTTTGCCATCGCGCCTTCTTCTAAAGTCTTTTTAGTCTGAAACTATAGTCTTCTCCGAAGGCGGAATGTACGTTCAATCTCTGGATCTTCAGGAAATAGAGTACATGTATTTAAAACTCTGGGCATAAAAAGTGTAAATCAAGTAAAATAGAGATAAGATAACAAAAGATAACTAAAAACAAAGTAAATGCTAAAACAAAAGAAAAAAAAGCCTAGCCTCTAATCTTATCGATCAAATCAATATTGGCTGGCCTGATCCCCGACAACGGCGCTAAAAACTTGATGCTTCCGCAAGTGCACGGATTTATCGAAGTAATAAAATAATGATCGTTCCCAACGAGGATCTGGCGGTCAAATACCGATTATACGACTTGTTTAAATCTAAGCTAATCAAATTGTGATTATATGTGAACTCTTAAGTATGAAAAACAACAGAGAATGTTCTTTGGTTAAAATTCGATTTTAAAGGTCGGGACTTGGGGTTTCACCACACTGACAATTATGAACTCGATAAAAATAATTCCTTGAACAGAAAAATTATAGTCATGAAAGAGGTTTTTTCTAAAGTACAGATTACCTCCTCCCGAAGTGGAATCCCGTATCTAACTATGCTAACTCCCTACTCTCGTGACAGTTAACGTAGCTAGACCCATTAAGTTCTATGAAAAACCTTGAAAATCCTTCAGACGAATCCAAACTACTTCCGTGATTGGATTCGTAGGTTTGAATAGAATAGTTCCGACGTTGCGATTTACCTCCCGGTCCTTCTCACAATGTCTAAGATGCAACTATACTTGACCAGAGTAAATTATGAAATAACTCAATTCTAAACAAATCAATGCTGTAATTATCATAACAAAGAATAAAGATGTACTTTTTAATTCATAACGTCAGTGGGCTACATCCCAAATCCCAAAATCAAGTTTACTCACTCATGTTCGAAGTTAATAGCATGTATATGAATAAAACTTGCATTGAATCCTATCAAAAGTGTAAGAATTCACTAAGAAATTAATTGGAAAAGCTTCCCCTCGATCTGGAGACGAAGATGAAGTGATCAATTCTCCCTTTTTCGTGAATTCTCACCAGAATTTCACCCTAGAATCGAGTTTCGTCCTAGCCGCCGTCTCTGTACGTGTTCGTGCATAAAAAGGTTTTTTTTTGCCCTCTAAAAATCCCACCTTTTATAGTTCAATTGGTTCAGAACCTATCAAGGAAGAATTCTAGAGAGTTTGGTTCAATTCTGGTTTGATTTGGAGTTGAATCGAGTGAAAAACTCGAAAGGGTGGAAAAACTCACGGCCCGTAAACACTTTACGGCTGCAGCGGTAAATGTTTTTGTGAATAATGTCTTGTGTACACAGAAAGATTCATGTCCCGTGAAGGATTCACAGCCTCACCCATGAAAGTTTCTTTGAACTTTTTTACTTAGCCGCATTTTTACCATTCGAATGCAAAACTCATGGCTACGGCCATGAAGTTGCATTTGTCACTGTTTTCGCCCCAAATTTGACAGACGACCTCGTAATTTCCTCGAGAACTATTGATAGCGCCCACTGGTATAGATGAGCTTTTCCCGCAAGTGCACGGGTCTATCAAAGTAATAAAATATCGATCCCACAGGGACTAATGGGCAAGTACCGACAGATCACAAAATTGCTAACTAGACGACGTCGAAATTTGTGAGGTTTGAAGTGTTAAACTAATTAAATGCGTAAGAACAAAGGTAGAGGATTCACGCGAGAGAATTTTAATGAGGAGATGCATCAGGATATGGGATCACCGCACTGACTTCTTATAGTTGAATGGTTAAACTCTATTGCCAATGTCCTATCTAGTTCAAGGGACTTTGCTTCCTTGTCACGTAGGTTGCTCCTCCAATAATCTAGTCTACTCCCATGAACTAAATTATCAGTCCAATCTATAGAGTTATGACGTGCGATCGAACTAGAGTCTCCCCGCAGCGTCTAAGCTCCTTATAATCCCCTCTAGAAGGTACAGATCCACAAGCGAGCTTTCCTCCTAGAGATTCTGATAAACAAACCCTACTTGGGGTGACTAAAGGCTCAAACACTCCCTTTCGGGTAGTGTAGGCACAACACACCAATGGAATGGATAAACTCTCAACCGAATGGGTCTGACACGCGGTCGGACTAGAGTCTCTTCGCTGCGTCTAAATTCCTTATAATTCCACGAGTAAGTACAAATCCACAAACGAGTTTTCCTCCTAGAGATACTGATTGACAAACCTTACTCGAGTGATTCAAGGCTCAAGCATGTCCCTCAGGATGACGCTTCCCTATAGTCCCACGAGTAAGTACATATCCGCAAGCGAGTTTTTCTTCTAGAGATACTGATTGACAAGTCTTACTCAGGTAACCAAAGGTTCAAACATACAATTTTGGGTTATGTAGGCAATGCGCGCTCATAGGGTCAAGCAAGGACTTTAAACGAATAGAATCAAACCATTACAACTAGTAATTCATCAAGGGCTATCCCACATCCTGATTTAGTGTTTAGCCTATCATGTTCAAGGTGAAAGCGTGAACTACAACATTAAGCATCTCATACATAAGTAAGTTTATGCAACGATTACAGAAGAAGGCAAGATCATAAGACACTTTGCTAAGATTATACAAGATGATGTAACAAATCGAATGTAAATGCAGGATCTTCCTTACAGATTTATTCTTAGGAGGCTCAGGGAATAAGTGTCTTCAACAGGTATTGGTGCGCAGCTCCTCTTCTCCTCCTTGCAAGCACAACTTCTCCCCCACGTGATCCCTCTGCCGAGCGATCCCTTCTCCTCTCTTCTTTTCACCCTTTTATCCTTCTCCCTTCTGCACTTTCTCCTTCTTCCCATACCCTGCCAAAGCTGCCACAACCGCTGCCATTTTCTAGCAAGAGAAGACTTTGCTGCCAGCCTCCATGCCCTGCAACGCCGTAGCCAACTTTCTCACAAAATTGTGATTTTATGACCAAATCCACCACCGAAAGCTACTCCACGCCTCCTTTGTCAACGGTGGAGGAAACTCCTAAGTGCCCTTCAGCCTTCCATCAGGTTAGATTGAAGAAATGTGGGCTAAAATCGTGATTTCGTAACAGGCGGATCCGCGTTCTCGGGCGAGAATTTGGTTGTGATCCGGTTGTGATTTATCGCTTGCAGCTTAAGTGCGGAGATGAATCCCGGTCGTGATTTCGTAACAGATGAATCACGCTTCGAAGTCGCAACGGAAAACAATACAATGTGGTTGGAGCTTTTCGGCTCCCTCGTTGAGATAGTGCTCCGAGGTGGAAGCGAAATGGCATTAGGCCATGCTCCTATGCTGCAGGCGGCCATGGTGGGTCAGCCTTCTGGTCTCGGCTCCTCCAACGAGATAGTGCTCCGAAGTTGTAGCGGGCACGGTCGTGGGGAGAGACACTCTTTCCAGTTTCTGGCTCCCTCATTGAGAGGTGCTCCAAGGTTGAAGCGAAGGCTATTGCGGATGTTTGACCCCCACTTTAGTCGTCAAGGGCGACGACTGGATTGGGCGGGGGAGAATGTTACGCCTAACTTTGGTGTGATGTCGGTGCCTCTTGACTGTGGTCAATATTTTTACCAGCTGGCAGAGTCAACGAGTGGAGGGGAAGCTTGTGCCCTTGTGGGTTGGGCTCATGGGAGGGAACTCTGGGTTGGGTTGCGTGGGAAACCCGGATCTGGAGGCTAAGCCCGTGGCCCCGTTCCTCGTGGCGTTGCATGGGATGTTGGGTTGGCTCCACATGGAGGGAGCCAGGTGGCCACTTGGCCTCTTTTGGGGGACGCCAGCGGAGGGGGGAAGGCAGAGAGGAGCTAGCGTGTGGAAGAGGGGAAGAAGAAGCCGATCTCATGGGGGAGATTTGGGGGCTAACCCTCGGGGAGGTTCCACTGGCGGAGGCGTCCAAGAGCGGATCAACGTTCCTATTTGGTTGCCGGGGAGAAAAGATGTAACACTATGTCTCTCTTACTACTATTAAAATTTACTAATATATGTTAGCAAATGGAAAGGAAAACAATAAGAGAAAGAAAAAAAAAAGGTTAAATGAATTTATTTTTAAAAGAAATCAAATTAATAAAATTTGAAACAAAAATTCATTAACTAAATCTTAAGTTTTTTATAATTTAATTGTATTAAAAAAATATTTTTATAATATTTTCCATGTAGGATAAATAGCTACAACTATAGTATGGAGGGACAAAAAAGTGTAAGGCAAAAGGAAAAGGAAAATTGATTATATAATATTTTTTCCATTTGGATGGAAACAAAATGAGAAAAATGTTTCATTTATTTTTCTTGTTTTTGTTCTTTTTCTTCAAGAAAATGAGAGAAAATTTTATTATTATTTTTTTCATTTCATAGAGACAACGTCTAGTAAAGAGTGATAACTTAAAGCAAGAGCATTAGTAAAATGATGTTTAAAGGGTGACAATGAAAAAAAGGGCATCAATCAATTTTGATAAACTTTTTGTTCATTAAAAAAATAAAATCGTATTAATGGAATCAAATGCAACATTAGTCATATATATATATATATATATATATATATATATATATATATATATATATATATACATGAATAAATACAGATTAGTTTGAAAGAAAAATCTTCTCTCCTCTACTTTTTTTTTATAAGCTTTCAAAGCTTACATAGTCATTGCATGATCTTATAAAATTAATTTATTAATCATGCATAATACATATATGTGCATATTCTTCATATATACATACGTACCTATGCATATTATAAATATGATAAATACCAAATTTTATCAAATTTCTTATAACTAGCTAGGTCTCAAATTACTAGTTTATACATAAAACTATTATATTTATCATAAAATTTTAAACGGGAAAATTGTCTATGATAATAGATTAAGTTAGAGGAATAAAAGACGGTGTAATGGAAGAACCGCCAAAGGGTGACAGCGGGAATAAGGACATCTAATTATATGAGAAATTGGTTGAAGGGTGTAAAGCAAATAAAGTGTTACTCTAAATTTTATTTAGATTTGTATAATAAAAAAATTTATCTAATTAACTAAGATTTCACCTTAGTTAAAAATTTTATTTAAACTTTTTTATTTAAACAATAAATAGTATGCAAATTATATTAAAAAAGGGATTAAAATGGTAGAACCTGGAAGTTTAGGATACGTTAAGATTATGGAAAAAGAGGAGAGGTTTTCATGATATGATATGAAGGCTCATTATAGATGGTTTTTATTTTAATATATAGTTTTGTAAAGAATGCCTTGGATCTATTTGCTTTGGATTATAATTCATTTAGGTCTAATTGATCGATTCAAGGTTGACTAGGTTTGGTCAAATTTCCCTTGGTTAATTTCATTGATAGATTGATCGCGTTGACCAGGCGTAGTCTGATTGGTTCTTTATCAAATCGAAATTTGTCGAAATTTGGATTAATTTGATTTTATTTTAAAACATACTACTTAGAGGAACATGTATGAACGATTCGCGTGTTCAAAATTCAGGACCACTTGGATCAGATCAAAGCTAATCGCCTCCTTTAAATCAAATCTGACCAAATTCGGATGAGAATGGATTGACTTTTTGTTTAATCTGATAAAATTAAACTGTTTGAAAGGGTCAAACTAGCGTGATAGTCAAATTAACTGACCAACGAAAGGAAACAAAATTAGGGCCGCGTGCGAATACATTGTAGCTTATGGGTTCAGACTGCAAATTAGTACTGTTTACCACTGCCCGCCCCCTTTAACGGAAAAAAATTTTGAAAATCGAGGGCACGTCGGGGAAAAATTAAGTATAAAAGAGCCTTCATAATAGGTATCACACGTGCAAGGAGATCAGCAAATTTCAAGGCATCACTCAAGGAGGAAAAATGAAATAAATTTTTTTATCAGCCTAGAGGGTGATAGTTTCTGACAAATAAATGTTCTATACGGTGCCACCGCATCATACGGTGGCACCATCCACCATTCATTAACACTTAAAAGTGCACTAGTTTGAACTACTTCTTGTTAGAATCACGTGCAAAAATATGATTTTGACACAAGGGCGAATTAATATTCTCACGTGGAAGAAATAGCTCTGCATGTAACACCAGGGCTTATCTCCGTAGCCTTTGTTTGACGTACACAAAACCTTATGGATATCCATTATGATTATAATTTTGACTTATTTTTCAAAAAAATATTATTGATTATACTATATTTAATATATTGACTTTATAATTAATGTATTATTATTAATTACTAGATTTTAGCATTTTATGAAAAGTTTACCCTATTATATATATAATTGAATTTAGATATTAGAGCTACACATGTTTTGCGGAGGTCAACGAATTCTGCCTTGATTCAACCTTTGACAATCCCCAGTCAAACAATCCGAGTCATCTCTATTACTTTCTTTCTAGATTTTGAACGATCAAAAAACATCAAAGCTAGGTTATTATAAAAAATTAAACCCTAGCCATGCACGCAGCAAGCGACAGATGAAAAGTAAACAAAATGTTAATGGCACGTTGCTCAATGACTAGTATTTATATCTCCGATCGAGAAGACACCTTCTGATTGATATGATCTCACCAATAACCTTTGCCGTGTGCCTCATCTTATCTGCACTAAGAAGCACCCTTCACCTGATCAATTACAGGACATAACTAATCAAGAAGATTAATGGGGAACTGCGGCAGCCACAGGGTGGCGACAATGTGGGAGGACGACGACGCCGGCGATGTCGGTGTCGATTTTGGCCGGGAGGAGCCGAGTAGTTTGAGTGAACGATCGGATCGAGGGAAGGCGATGAAGGCGCTAGAGAATCTGAAAGACAAGGCAGGTAGGGCATGTTCTTCGTCTACGTTGATTAAGATAAAGATTAGAAAGAAGGAGTTGGAGGAATTGATGAAGGCAAAGCGATTGGGGTTGACGTCGGCCAGGCTAGTGTTGACCGACATCATGAACAAAGGTAGTGTTCTCCGGCGGCGGCGGAGGTGGCGGCCCGTGCTCCAGCCTATTCCAGAGGACAATATTAATTGTTGCTCACTAATTAATTAACTGTATGCCTCTGTGTATCCTATTATGTTATCATTCCATCAGGCAGAATTAGTTACAAATTTCTTTTTATTATTGAGAAAATTAACAATGTGTGTTTGTATGGAATACTGTTCCGATTCTTTTGTTCTTGAGTGAATTATTAAAAACAGTTTTGTGTCGAAACAATGTGTTGGTATGTGACAAACCAAACATGAGAAGAAGCTTGAGGAGATGATCAATTGGACTAAAGCACGAGATGAATGAGGTTTATTTTTGTCACTTTTATCTTTCTCAAACATGATTCATTTTATTTGATTATGCTAGTAGACTTCCTCAATCTTGTTTTCTCCCTTTTACCATAGAAAAGAGCGACCAAGCGCTGGCGGCGGCGGATGACCCTCCCGCCGGCATTGGCTGCGGGGAGTACGTAGATGACGACGGGTGGGTCATAGTCGCCGTCTCGGTCCTCCGCATCGTGGCTTGCTTCGTGACGATGATGGCGAGCACCGCGGTGTGGGCGGCGCTCATGCTGCCGCTGCCACCGTGGCCGTGCGAGAGGATTATGTTAAATCATACGAAATATTTTGGATATAAAATTGTATAAAAAAATATAAGTTATACCGGATTTCATAATGCAACAGAAAAATCTATTACGCATTAGTCTTCTAATTAACGATGATATCTTTCACAAAGAGTTAAGAGTTAGGGCGACTGATAGAAAATCAAGATTAAAAGCACTTTATGAAGACTAGTCACCTCAACCAGGGACCACACCCGTATATATAATAAAAAACCTAATGACACATTTACATATCTTTTTTTTTTGGCCAAGGGCAAGAAGGTAAATTTATATATCCAAAATAAAAAGATTTACAGATTATGTACATCCACACCATCCCATCCCACACTCACAGGGTCCTCAAAAAATTGGCAGAGTCTCCCTGCACAACCTGCGCAAGGGCCCTACTTACATCTCAAAAAATAAAACCAGAACGGAGGAGAATTAGAGAGAACACGCCAAAACCAAGTATTACACTGAATTTACAATACGAATACACCACTCACACCACACACAAACCCCAGCCAGTGAAGTAGTATGGGGCATAAGTCTTCATCCACACCAACTTGTTTTCTAGCGTCATGATGTTGCCACCCTCGCACGCGGAACTTTGCACCAGGAGTTGGCTGCCCACTGCTAAAGGGTCTAATCCCAGTATCACCGAAGACTTCTCGAGTGCGAGCTTCACACGCATGGACACCTGAGGATGCTTCTGCATTTGGGCATGGATCACAATATCATCGCCAGTATAAGGACCCAGCTTTTCTTCTGATGTTCCTGCCAATGCTATGTAGAAACCAGAAGTCCGGAATGTCAGCACAACAGAGATCAAAACGCGATCCAAGGACTCAGAACGAAGCCTGCCCATGGTATAGCATCGAGATGATATGGTTACTTGCCACCCCAGGTTTTACCTGGGATCTCACTTTCACCCAAATATCGGACAACAATAGATTAATCCCTTCCCTGACGTCTATCGCATGGTTTCCGAAAATAGTGTCATTTCTATACCTCCAGGTGTAGTATATAGCTCATGTGATTAATAGTTTGGTAATGTAGATCCAAGTTGCATCCCTGGTTTGCCAAGCTTGCGTTAGATACCTTAACACGCCAGCCCAAGAATCTCCATCATATCTAATACCACACCTTTCCTTAATCATTCTCCATACACCTGCTGTGGTAACGCAATTGAAGAACAGATGATCATGAGTCTCAGGTTGAGCTTTGCATAGCTCACAAGTGGGGTCGTGCACTATGCCCATTGTGAATAGCCTGGCCCTCGTGCTCAGCCGCTTTAGACAGAACAGCCACATGATAAAAGAAAACCGAGGTATCCGCCCCTTGAACCAAACCATGTCATGCCATGATACCCCTTCCTCCTAAAATTGTCCTTCATATGCCGAGGACACCGTAAACTTTTTCGGTTGTTGTTGGTTTCCAAAAAATACGATCCTCTCTATAGTTAGTGTGGATCCGGATTCAAGAGAAATTCACAAAACTATCCAGAAGTCTGAAGGATCTGGGATAGGACTTTTCCAGCTATTATTTGCAATCAACGACGCGATGTATGCACCCTTCCCGAGGGGGTTCTCAAATCTGATATCATCAACCAGATTTAACAGGAGCTTTGATTCATACCAAGGATCTAGCCACAATTTGATTGGTGCTCCATTTGCAATCTCGTACCCGATCATCCGTATGCACTCATTCCGGACCCCCATGATGCTCCTTGCGGGCCCGGCCATTCTTCGAGATATGTTGACAGACCACACCGAGTCAGACTGAAGGTACATTTCATTTATCCATTTTACCCACAAGGAATTCTTTTCCTGAACAATATTCCAAACATGACGCATTAGGAGGGCATTATTTAGCTTGCCAATATGTCGCATCCCAAGTCCTCCTACCAAGGATTCTACACAATTAGCCCCTCTATACTTATTTATTTAGATGACAATAAATAAATTAGAGATTAATTATACGTGATTAGTTACTACAATACATGTACGTCTACATGCCCAAATGCAATATATTGTGCATATACATTTTGCATAGTTTATAGATCCTAACAATCTCCCACTTGGACAAGACAATCATGTACTTACACAATAAAACCTTAATTGCATATAAATCCCTAAAACAATCTTTATGTGCACATAACTATATAAATGTCATCTAAATCAATCTCATCCATCAGTCTTATTAATACAATGACCAAAGAGTTGGTCATTGAAGCTATTCGTCAATTAGACCCAAGTGATCACATGCATGACTCGACTGAATGACATATATCTAGTATGGATGTGTAATATGAAAATAACATAATGTGATAATGTCATGTTTTATTTCCAGTTAGTCCAACTTTAACCAACTTAGATCAAAATTTCAAAGTAAATGAAAATTAAAAATAATTACAGGTATCAACAAAACATACAAGCCAACTCACCAATTAAAAGACATCACATACAATGTCCATATTTGCAACATGTTAATGAAAAGCCTTTAGCGTCAATGCCTTAGTGAGTGGGTCTATAACCATAGAGTTTGTTTCTATAAGCTCAATGGAAATATAACTACTCTGAACTCTTTCTTTTATAATAAGGAAATCGATGTCTATATGCTTAGCCTTAGAAGAGCTCCTATTATTGCTTGAAAACAAGACTGCAGCTCTCTTGTCACAGTATAACCAGTTAGTGTTATGCCTTGAGACCTATTTTTCGGTCCTAACTTTTATATTATATACATTGACATTTATTGATATCCTAACATTGTCGTTGTCATGGTTTATTACACACACACACACACACAATATATATATATATATATATATATATATATATATATATATATATATATATATATATATATATATATATATATATATATATATATATATATATATATATGTTTACATGATGATGTCTCTCCGAGATATTACTATCTTAGTTTGTTATGTTTGTTATGTCCCGAGTCGAGTACCATAGTGGATAAGGGACAACTATAGTGCTAGTGAGACTCGTATATGTGCTGGTTAGGCATGGGCTGCTTAATGCAAGCATATGTATATATCAAGGAAGATATACTGGACCAACCTGCCGTGAGGATTCTTCTTGGTGTCTCAAGAAGAATCTCACAATGAGAGTTGTAGATGTCCTTTGACTTGAGGGAGATTGTGTCTTTATGTAGTAAGGGATATGCTTTGATACAACATAACACCTCGCTGTGTGATGCGTCCACAAGTGCACAGATTTATTGAAGTAATAAAAAGATTATCGTTCTCAACGAGGATCTGGCAGTCAAGTACCAATTACATGGTTGATCTATATCTAGACGATTCAAAGTATGATTATTGTTTTTAAAAACTTCTAAGTACAAATAAAAAGAAACAGATATAGTGTTTTGGGTAAAAATCAATTCGGATAAAATCAGAATTCGAGATTTCACCATGCTGATGATTATGAATTTAATAAAAATAAACCTTTTAATAGAAAATTAAAGCGTTGAAAGGGATTTTTCCTAATGTACAGATTACATCCTCCCGAAGCGTAATCCAGTACTTAGTTATGTTAATACCCTACTCTCATGACAATTAACGCAACTAGGCCCATTACATTATGTAAAAAACCTTGAAATCCTTCAAGCAAATCCAAACTACTTTCATGATCGAATTCACAGGTTTGATAAGAATAGATCCAATGTCGCAATTCACCTCCCGGTCCTTCTCGCGACGTCTCAAACGCAATAAAACTTGTCTAGAGTATTAAAGCGTAATATGTACAATTCTAATCAAATCAACTCAATAAGATTCTTAACGAAGATTTATACAAAAGATTTAATTCATAAATCAATCAACGGGCTACTCCCCAAATCTCGAAAACAAGTTTATACGCTCATGTTCAAAGCAAACAGCATGTTCATCGATGAAAATTGCATAAAAACTTAATAAGATTACAAGAAAACACTAGAAAGGTAATTGGAAATCCTTTTCCTTGACTGGAGATGAAGACGGAATGCCCAATTCTTCCTTTGCGTGATCTTCCTACTCGAATTTCTGCCCAAGAATCGATTTTCGTCCTAGTCGTCGCCTCTGTTCGTGTTTGTCCGTAGAAGTCTTCTTTAACCTTCCAAAAATCCTTCCTTTTATACTTTAATCAGTTCGGAACCCTTCAAGGAAGAATTCTAGATAGTTTGGTTCAAATCCGACACAATTTGGGGTCGAATCGAGTGAAAAACTCAAAGGGATAAAAAAACTCACGGCTCGTAAACTGTTCACGGCCGCGGCCGTGAAAGTTTCTGTGAATAAAAGCTCTTGTACACAGAAATATTCACGGCCTGTGAAGGATTCACGGTCTCACCCGTGAAAGTTTACGTGAACTTTTTTACTTAGCTGCGTTTTCACCCCTTGAACTCGAAACTCACGGCTAAGGCCGTGAATGTCGCATTTGACACTGTTTTCGCTCCAAATTTAATATGCGACCTCGTAATTTTTTTGAAAATTGTGCTATGGCTTCAAAACTCGTAAAATCCATCATTTTTATGCTATTTTACTTGCATTTTCATAAAAATCAAGAAAAGTAAAGATTTCATACAAAGTAAAGTAAAAACACTAAAAATTGGTATAAAATCATAAAATAAACCCAAAATATCATATAAAATACAGGCAAAAATATGATGTAAATGCAACTTTTTCATCAAGCAATATTCTAATATGTATGGAGAATGTAAAGATAAGGAACACTTGCTTATTCTTTCTCAATCACGTCCTTAGTCCACAGGTTAAGCAATCAATCTTTCAGAACTTAAGAAATTTAAAAAATAACATGATAAAAACAAATTCTCAAGACTTTACAATCTAAGATGGATAAAAATCAAGATTCACGTCGTCTCAACCAATCTTTACTTACTAAGTATCTAATACTTTCACTTTAATAAATCCACCTTACCTGACAAATGAAATTTTCATTTCTAGAATCTTGGTGATATTTAAGGTAAAGAAACTTTTAAGGCAATTTGGTCTTTAAACGGTTATATACCCTTTCCTATTAGCATCATAATATTATTTAAAGTATACCACACAGTAGTATAATATAACTAATAGTCTAAATCATGAAAGTCAGCGGAGTTGTCCACTTGACCTACAGCTCTCTCTTTTTCTCCATTTTGTTCTCTCTCTCTCTTTTTTTAATTTTCATTTCCTTTTTTTTACTTCTGGAGAGAGCTAGTCAAGGGCATGGTACTTAAATTGTTATCGATCTTTCTACATGAGAGATAAATATTTATTTTTAAGATTTTCTTTCTGTTACTTGATCGAAACAGATTTAAAATGTACCAACTCGTGGTATAATAACTCATGACTTCAGATTTTTCAACCAGAGGAGTTGGAGCAAGCCTCTTTATATTGATGTCACTAATTTTCTATTAATGAAAAGTTCTCCATCAAGCAAAAATAGATAAATTAAGCTTGAGTAAATTTTACTTAGCTTATATCTCAAGGATGCACAACATTTGATACATACATTTTTTCCATACTAGAATTGAATTTGCTCAACAATTTGAGTCTACATAAAATTTTAAAAATTCATAAGTCATCAAATCAATTACTCAAAATGCTTTCTAATTACAAAATCAAAGATAGAACAAACTTATATATTCTTAAAAATCATAAACATTCAAGATACATATTCATAAAGCCTGAATAAAGTCAAAATGCATGAAAATACTCTAGACTTAAATTATTGCATATACTCATTATTCAATCCACAATTATCAATGAAAACTAAACATGCATCATCCCACAAAGAAAAGTATGCATCGCCCTTGATGTATAAAAAATAAAACCATAAAATACTCATAGAGAATATCAATCGGTCTCGGTGTCCTCAAAGTCCTATGGTATATCCTCCGCTGGCTGCGAATCAATATGCATATCGGAGGTCTATGGAATCTCAAGGATCATCCTATACCTCGGATACCATGGAGGATAGGGTCCTAGTCTTTACTGTTCCTCCTTGGTCCCATAATTTCTCAAAATATATAAAAATCATGAAGCTACAGTAACTCAATCAAAACTTTAACCATGATTTTGCATAAATCTCACTCAAGAATCAAGTAATCTCGGCTTCAAATCAGCGCAAAAGCATGTAAATCGAGTGGAGAAACCAATTGTTACATCTAGGTAAGAGACTCTCATAAATCTGGGTGAAAATCGATCTGAAATCATGCTTCAGCGGTGAAACTGTGTTCTTGAGGTCGTCCGGCAATTTTGAGAAAATCTAGTCGAAATCTCATCAGAGGATCAACGGAAAGTGCCGCCGATGATGAAGGAAGGTCTGGAAGAGGGATTTGCCACCTGAGAAGGGAAGGATCAAGTGAAAATTCAGATTCACGAGCAAAGGCGTAAACCATAACTTTCGCTCATGATGTGTGAAACTGAGTCTTCACGGCTCGTGAGTTGTTCACGGCTATGGCCGTGAATATTTCTGTGACATAAGTCCCTTTTGCAAAATAAAACTCACGGCCGGTGAGTGACTCACGGCCATGACCGTGAAAGTTTTTTGTGGACTTTTGGCCTTTTCGCGTTTCTTTCAGACGCAGCATTCACGGCCCGTGAGGGACTCACGACCACACCCGTGAATGTCTCGTTTGGCATCTGTTCTTCAAGTAAAATCTTTTCAAAAATTCCTGCATATAAAATAACTTATTAAAAGATTTTTCATCAATAAAAATTTATCAAATCATGCTGTAAAAATTTTTAAAAATTAAAAAAAAAATCAGAAACTAAAACTAATAGTAGTAAAAGTAAAAAAAATTTGAGTTGTCTCCCAAAAAGCGATTATTTAAGGTCATTACTTGACCATAGCTTTATGTTATGGCGGAGTTGATGAATCAGTGACATAGTAGAGAGCATATAGTCTTTTACTTTTCCTTCGTCTCAAGAGTATGTCCGCCAAAGTATATATCCAGTTAAACAGGTGAATCCATGTCATTGTGGCTAGTACATGCATACATAAACAAAAATTAAAGTCATGCAAAGAATACTGATAATTTTTTTGCATTTATCCAAAAGTAATATCATGCATTCTTCTTTAGATTTATATCAGCAATTGGAAGAAGATTAGAATTAAGATCAAAAAATTCATACCTTGGATTGATTAAGAAATTTTCAAATTTCACATTGGATTTTTTACTTACCTTAATGCCAATGTGATTAAGAATCTTATGTGCTATTATTTAACCATAAATTTTTACTCAAGAATAAAGTCAAAATTAATTTTGACTGTGGAGAAAATGAAATAAATTAATTAAATCAAATCAATAAAAATAGCAATAGAAGAGAATCTAAAAGGGAAAAGGATCGAATGTGCTAAAATTGTTGGCAATTAAAAATTATGATGATCAAATCAGGAGAAGGTATATGGAAGAAAGTAATAAAAAAAAAAGGAGAAATTGGATTGCGCAACATCCACGCTTGCCAAAAAAAAAAAAGTAAAGTAATAAAATAAATATGAAACTAATCAAATCACCTTTGAGGAATAATTTATTGTGAATCTCGGCCACAATTAGAAAAAAAAGAGCAAACATTTTCTTATAAAGGGAGCCATCTAAGAATGGGGGGTGGAGATTACATAGACCTCCGATATGAATCAGCCGTCAGCTGGGTGACTTTCCATATTTATTCGGCCGATATGAACATAGTCGAATAAATATGAATCATTGCTTATTTATTCATTCATCTTTTTGCGTCATTCAAAAATCACCTCCAACACCGAGTACCCAAATTCAAGTTTAAATACTCGGAAGCTATCAAGGCTGAGTATTCATCAAATTTAAATACTCACAAGTCATTAAGGTTAAGTATCTCAAAATACTTGTAAGCTATCGAGGCCGAATATATATCAAATATAAAATACTCACAAACTATTAAAGCCGAGTATCTCAAATTTAAAATGCTCAAAAGCCACCAAGGTTAAGTACCTCAAATTCAAAATACTCATATGCTATCAAGGCCGAACATTTACTTAAATTTGAGTACTCACAAGCCATCAAGGTCGAATATATATCAAATTTAAATACTCACAAATCATCAAGGCCGAGTACCCAAATTCAACTTTAAATACTCAAAGTCGTCAAGGTCAAGTGTTCTTCAAATTCGAATACTCAAAAGTCATCAAGACCAAGTACATACCAAATATAAAATACTCATAAGTCATCCAGGCATATTATTCATTAAATTCAAATACACACATGATCTCATAAAATCAGACATTTATCGACAAGTTATTCTTTGACTAACGAAGATTACTTCAAATTTTAATGATGTATCAACATGAAATTTATAAATTACTTTATTCTCCAATTATACGATGTTGTCCATTACTTATAGATCTCTTAATCAAAGATGTCCGGCATTCATTAGAAGCCAAAACTCATTAAACATAAAAATCTTATTATCATAAAGTGAATTTAATAAAGTTATGTTACATTAAAATGTAATACTTTTTGATCCACAAACATTTCACCAGCCTCAATCAATACTGACATCCATAAGCTCATACCAACCCAAGCAGCAAGCCATAACCCAAACTCCAGGCCACTTGAATACTATGCGGGGATGAGACAATATTTCTCTTCCCCTTTCCTTTGCTGCAGCAACAAACTGGAGGCAATGGTGAGTTCAATGAGAAGAGCTTCTAGATGATGAGGAAAGCAGAGAGAACTAAATTTGCTTCGCCGGCCCAAAAAAAACCCAACCTCCAAAAGGGAACGAATCACAAATAGAACCAACAACACCAGTTAGGGCACATAGTCAAAGTTTATTTTCCTTTTTTTTTTCTTTTATTTGCATAGCATGAAAGAGGTTTTGTCAGGATATTTGAAAACTAGTCTTTTGAGCTAGTACAAGGAGTACTTATAACCTTCAACATGACAACATTACATATAAAGTGACAATCAAGGACAGTGTTTAGTTCTCTGACGGAGTATAGAATTCCTAACAATATAGATTGTAAACTAATTATCATTAGGCATAAATCAAGAAAACCAAATCATCTCATAGGGTCGCTCAATCTTGCCATCATATTGTTTCTTACTTTTTGCGGTTACAGAATTTCAACCAACATAGGTACAGAACACAAAATCCTTAAATAGACTTGTTAGAGATGTTTCATGCATAATCAAGATATGAAAAGACATTCTCTATGTGAAGATGTTTCCTATAGCTTAGTCCCTTTGCAATACCTTTTAAATAATGTAGAATAAGCATAACAAATTCCCAAATAGTTTGTCTTGGTTCTTTCATGTATTAGTTGACTAGACCAATGACAAAGGAAATGTCTTGTGACTATATCAATGACTAAAATAAGCTTTGTCACAAGTCACAAGAGAACAATCATTGCTAGGACTCGCTTTCTGTAAGGACTCTTCCAACTCTGTGTTTGCATCCTAGAATGAATGAGGCACTGGTTGAACCTGCTCAAGAAAGTCAATAGGCATATCTTAATTGACGTCCTAATCAAAGGTAAGATCCTTGAGCGAAAATGCCCAAAGGAAGACTATCTTAACCAAGCCAGAGATCAGTACACCTTCTGAGGGTCCAAGACCATTGCATAAATTAGCATCCAACACTATCAACTTTTGCATCTCTGCACCTTGTTATACTCAGTCCATAGACATTGTGGATGAAACGACCCAAAGCACTTGAGCCAAGCAACTATGTGCCTGTCATTGAATTTTTGGGTGAGATTGGCTGTAGCACATGCAATTGTTACACACACGAGTCCTTGGATCTGTGCATGACACATTCTAAACATATGCAATAGCTATATGCTTTACTCAAACAGCTCAAACTTGCAGGTGACAACCTACAACATCCATAATGGCTCCCAAGTCCTTGAACTTGGTGGCATAGCCTACAACAAACACAACGGCTATGCTACCAACAATTTAGACTTACGAGTAATTCGACTAATAATGCAAGTAGAAGTTATGCTCCTGAGACCTCAAATTTGTGGTTGACATGACCTATAATGCACACAATGGTTACATGCCTGCACAATGGCTATGAATTCAAGTCATTGGACTTGATACGAATGAAGGTAAAGAGAAGATAAAAGGTTAATGCCATACAAATCAAGATAAAGAAATTTTTCATGCTAAGTTACTTTAGACTTATTTTCTTTTTTGTTCTTTTGAAAATTTTACTTGTTCATGAGAATTAAATAGAAAACAACTAATTAAATTTATTTTCATGATGACAAACTACTTAATTTATTTGAATTATAATTTATAAAGTATATAAATAAAGTTTTATAATGTAGATATAAATAATTAAATAGACAAATAACAAGTAGGAATTCTTTATAATTATTTTATAATCTCGTTCAAACTTCACAATTACTTGCTTCTATAATATCCTTAACTTATAACATTTGGACTGGTAATTATACTACTTATTCTTTTTTTTTTACAAAAAAATAGGATGGATAATAAGTTGTTTATGCAACAAATGTTAGTTTTTAGCAAGTGAATTTTTTCTACAATAAAAATTAAGAAAATTCATTGCTCTTTAATTATGAATCAAAGATTAAGATTACATATGAAATATTTTATTAGAAAAATATTATATAAGCACGCAACTAGATTAGTTGATAAGACAAAAAGGGCTAAAGTTTCATTTTATTAGAAGAAATATTTAATATTTATGAAAATAGTTAACTCCATCAATCCCTATAATTACCTCCTCTAATTTCAGAAATATTATTAATAAAATAAGATATATTTGAAATAAAAAAAATACTTATGTGGGTAGATCTTCTAACTTTAATGAAATTGCCATTTTACTTAGTAAATAAGAATTAATTTTCTATTTTTAGTGAAGTTTAATTAGAAAATTTTAATACAATGCTATGACATAGATACAAGAAACATCATATTGTATTGTCTATACTAGGGCACGTGATATATTAATCCGCTCTACATAATACCATCAAAATGTTGCCGAGCCAAATAAAAATTTAGCATGAGATAATTATGGGTTACATTGCCCAAGTGGATGCATGTTGAATTAAGCTTGGCTAGGTGAAGAAGAAGACAGTTCCGATGTAGGTAAAAGTGAGTATATTGTAGGAACAAAACTACGAGAGTTCATCAGTAGAAGGTGAAGAAGACAGTTCCGATGGTGGAGGCTTCAAGTAAGTCAAATGGTTGTGAAAGGATGGTGCATATGCAAGGGTGACAAAGGAGGATGGATTATTAGTTGGGGGTATTCATGGTTTGAGTTTGAGGGCTTTTTTGTATTGAACCATAGGTTAATATCTATTCCGTGCTCTGCTCTGAGAGAAATCAGGTCGTTCCAGTTGAATAGATTTGAAAGATACTTTTTCCGAATAAACAAATAAATAGATGCGACGCAGCATTCACAACAGAAAACAAGATTCAGCAATTCACGACCAAGAGATTCTAGTTAAGGCGAGAAAGAGGAAAATGACTAGCCTTTATTCCCGCTCCGTCCTCGAGCTGAAACCCACGAAGCAACAAAAGGGAACAAGGAGCATGAGCTTCCCACCTCTCCCGCTGGATGGTTCTGTTTGTAGCGATATCAGCTTCGATCCGGGGAAGCGGTATATGTATTTGTCCAAGCATGGAAAGTCGCCCGAAGCCACTGCCGAAAGCACTATTACCTCTCGGAAACACTACAACAGGGGAAGGAAGAAAGCTTGCTTTTATTCACCGTGAAGCTACAACCTTCTCCCTTACTCCGACGACCCCCTCAATCCCTCCCTCACCGGAACCCCCTCGTTCCAGTTACAGTTCACTCGTCACTCCAAGCTCGCTCACCGATGCTGCTTGATGGTGATGTCGAGGATGCTCGCCCCTTGATGTTCCCCTTCGCCGCCGCTTCCCTTGTCGGCTAAATAGGCAGAGGCAGGAGATTTCCTCCACCTCCACAGCTCCGCCTGGATCGCATCCTCAGTGCAAATTTGGGAAGCCTTCCGCCATTCCCTTGCGTCCAAGATTTCGCCCTCCTCCGATTTGTTCGCTCGCGCCACGTCTGTTGCCTTGCTGTTCGAAATCTTCGTCCCCAATTCCAGCTCCCAACTCCGCGGGGAAGACGACGCGGAGCTCGCGCGCGTCTTCCCAAATCTCGGGTCAACATTGTTCGTTGACCACGGGATTTCACCTCTAATTTGGAAGCCGCTTTTCCCTCTTTGACGTGGGCTTGGGTTTGGGCCGGGGGCTGACAACTAGTGTCAGGGCCGGTCTACCCGGTTCGGCCCGGAGTCCACTAGGCCAAGGACAAGCCCAAAGCCCGCAACAGGAGGAGTGATTTGGCAGCCCGATCTCGGAGTCAAGATTGGGTCAATGCCCAATCTCGAGGTTGGATGCGGCGGCATCCTCGCGTCGAGGCGGCATTTTCTCCGCGCAGCTCGGATCCGGACGAGGCGGGCGACGACCTCGTCATCGACGACAGAAACGGAGACGCGAGCTCGTCTCCAGCGCACAGATCGGACGACGGCGACGCTCGGCGCAGCAGGGAACGGGTCTTCAGCGAGCGAAGCTCGGACGCGGACGGGAGTTGGCGACACGGTCGTCTCCGAAGAACTCGGACGCGGAGCTCGCGGAGGCGAGATCTGCGGGCGGCGTGGTCCACGCGACCAGGCGAAGGTTCTCCTATAAAGACCGTTGCAGGGGCGACGAGAAAGGTGTGCGGAAGGGCCACCACAGAGGCGTGCGCTGGGAGCGATCCCACCGGCGACGGCGGGGCGCCGTCGTCCTTCCAGAGCTGGGCTCTGATGCCGGTTCCAGGAGGGAACCGATGCCGATGCCAGCGGGCATCGATGCCGGCGTTCAGGGGAACGTCGACGAGTGAAAGCTGAGCGAATGTAACCGGCGTCTAGAGAGACGACCGGCGAGAGGAGCAAGTGGGAGAGGGGCGGGCGACGGAGGCCGTCAGCCCGGAGAGCTTGTAACTTGTTCGAAGGAATAAAGAAAGCTTCCCCATCATTCCCCCGTTCTTGAGTATTTCCGGCGACAGCCCTCAGCAGCAGGCGGCTGTCCGGTCGGCGACAGACGGACGAACGCGGCAGCGAGCGTTCGTTCGCGTCGAAGAAGACGAACAGTAACGTTCGAACGCGGCGGCGTTCGAATCGAGGTGCGAGTCAACGAAACGAGCAGTCAACGCTCGAATCGAACGAAATCGAATTGGATTTCGATTTCAGGCTGACGTCAGCGGGGCGACGCTGACGCAAGCGAAGGCAAATCGGCGCGGCGGCGAAATCAATCGAGGGCTGACGTCACGCCGACGTCAGCAACGCATAATTTTGACTTTGGTCAAAATTGAATTGAGGTATTTAGGGTTTGATTATTTCTAAATTGGGGTTAGGGTTTTCTCCGTGCGAATTGTATTTTTGGGGATAAAAATTCTTCGGGGAGATTAGGGTTTTGAATTTAGGGCCGGAAACCCTAGGGCGAGTTACATTCTGGTATTCCGCCGGATTGCCCTGAGACAGTGTTTAAGGGCTGTTTCTAGGCCGATCCGACCGGGGCGTGACAACTAGGGTGAATTGTTAGCGATCAACCCAATCACCGCTTTCTGTTTTTTTTATAGCTGCAATGTGCTTTCACTAATTTACGCAATCTCATCGGTCTGACACGAAACGAGAGTTTTTTTCTAAAAAAATAAAATAAATAAAAATTGAACCGAATATTCTTAAAGCAAACCAAATTGGCTCGACTAAACCAAATGTTCTAAACCAAACTGAACTTTGTTCGCGTTGAACGGATCAAACTATTATTGTATCTTGACTAATCTTTAGCATTAAAGTTTGTGAAAAGTACAATTGGAAATAATTTTTTTCAAAAAAAAAAAAAAACTTAAAAACTGATACAGAACCGCGCACTAATAATTTGTAAAATATATACTAACCTTTATAATGTTTTTTTTTTGTCTTTAAATTTATTAAAAAAATATGCTACCGATATAGATTTGTGAAAATTAGACAGATTGTAAATATTAAACTATTAAAAATGAATTTAAAATTAAAGAAATTAATTTGTTAACAAGTGAACTATAAATACAGGTTATGATTTAACTATAGACATTATAAAAAAATAATTTATAAATTTATAAGAAATGATTTACCAAAGAAAAGAAAATAAAAGAAACGATTAAAAAAATGAATGCATAAATATGCCACCGACTTTTTTTAAGTACAGAAACTATACCGCACGCCATTCATCAAATAAGTGTAAAAAATGATCACATATTTCACAGTTGGGGGAACATTAAGTTACCATATGATAAATAAAGTACAGAGACTAGCGTCAATAACAAATAGCAACAAAGATTAAAGAAAAGAGGAACTGTCTCAACGACAGTGGCAAGGTACAGCTGAAAACACATCAACTAGATCAAAATGATTCAAATACATATTAAACTCAATGAACTCTGAACTACCTTTTCAACTCAATAATAATAATACTTTCCATATTAGATGCAAATCCTCCAACAAAAGGCCTATTACTTTCGCTGAAGAAGACTAAATCAAGCATCAGCTGCGCGACCGGGACGCCGAAGAGGTTGATGTTCTTGGGCCACGCCATCCTGACTGGGGAGGGCGCTCATCCGGCTTTGATGTCCAGCGTTCAGGCTCATTAAGGGTTGACCTGGGACCAGATCCCCATCGTTCATTGTCAGGTGGGCCTGCTCTTTGTGCATCACTTCTTTCGCGAAGGAACCTCGGCACATATTTACCAGGACTCGGTGCTGCTGCAGCAGTCGTAACCGCAGCTGCCACAGGAACAGGCTCGGAACGCTGAGCAGCTGAAGCAGGATCAGCTGGCCGAGGCAGAGATTCGGTGGATCTCCTAAGTGCTTCTCTCCGAAGACGTTCCTTCTCTTCCAGTTCCCTCTCCCTTTGTCTCTGTCTCTCTGCGATCGCATCCAACTTTGCCTTTCGCTCTGCTTCCTCTTTCTTTCGCCTCTCTTCTTCTGCAAGATTATGAATACCAAAAAAAAAAGAAATAATTAACATGCCAAATGTTTCAATGCATCAGTACCCATATGTTTTTCCATTTAGGATTAAAGCAGAAAGCTATGAGGATTGAGAATGACATAATAGTCCATTTGATAATATTTTTGACTTTGCTACCAGAGTCATGGCATTGGCATTGAAGGCATTGCATGCATCTCACAGTATGGTTTGGAGAAGAAAGTACCTTCACGTTTTCTAACTTCCTCCTCTTCTCGCAGCCTGATCAACCGCTCTTCCTCAGACTTCAGATAATACAGCAGCTTCCTCTTAATCTCTCTTTCACGTTTCCTCATTGCAACGATCTGATTAATTTTGTCTTCTCTCTCTTTCTTCAGTCGATTATACTCTGCTTCACGACGCTTAACAATTCTTTGTTGAAATATCTCCTGAAAATGCCAATAAAGTATTAAATTGTGTTTTTCATAACAAAACCGTCACAAATGTTGCAGCCGTGCAAAAAGTAATGCTGTTTATCATGTGGAACATTGCCACCGTTGAAAGCAGTGTGTTAGTTGAAGGAACATCACAACCTATTATTTAGAAAAATTAAAGTATGTGCACTAGCTTAAAATCCATATTACTCTTACCTTCTTAATTGATAGATTGTTGTACTCACCATCTCCCTCCACCTCCAAAAAACCAACAACAACCACCTAAACAAAAATGATGAATAAATCCCAAAAAGTTGGCATTAGAACAACCCTCTCTCTCATCTACACCCTCCTAGCTTATCTCTTCTCTGGCATCTCCCTCCCATTGCACTTGTCTAAGTTTTCTTCTTTGCTTTGCTGCTCTAGAACTCTCCCCTATCCATCCTCATCTTGCTGCTGCCTATCAAAGCTCGCTGGCCCCACCCCTTCCCTCTTGCCAATGGTTCCACCTGTCCCCTCTTCTCCCTTCCAACTTATCAATCCGTTATCATAGACACTATCCCTCTTACCAGGCTCATTGTCCCTTCTTCCCTCTCTTTACTTTTCACTGACACTTCGTTGCTCTCTTTCATCTTCGTTACCAGTCTCCCTCAATTTAAGGTTCCTTTTCACACCTAGGGTTATAAATACACAAATCTCACTAAATCCTTGACCGTGGATCTCTTTTTTCACTCATTATCAATCCTGTAGTTCTCTCATGGACCCCCTTTTCCTCTAGCCATGAACTCAAGCTCATTATTAATTTCAGAAAATTTATCAAACACAATGATACTATCCTCCATTAGTCTTGCTCTCTTTGATATTTTATTGGTTCGCAAAAGAAAGACAAACATCTTGAATCTTCATCATCAGCATCCAACTCTAGATATTGTAAGAAACTATGTGGTTCTTACCTGCCTTCTCAATAGCATGAAATCAGGCGTTGCTTCTACAATCATATTCTTGAAGTTGTGAAAGAAGTTGAGATGACTCTGATTACTACTTATTCTTTCAATAAGAATGTATCCTATGCACATACACTCTATAAGGGCATATTCAACCTAAAACAAGATGACCATCTACTTCTTGATTATTATTTTCTTCTCAATAGCAAGTGAGCCTAAATGACAGAGTACCATCCTCTCGTCAGGTGTTCTATCCTTGGCAGCAGTGTGAAGTTTTTGTTGGTGATGTTTTTTTCCAGTCTTGATGATGGGTATACTTATGGGCATACTTAGCTTCTAGTGGACTTTAATGATTCAAGCCTTCATAATTCTTTTGCTTAGCATCTTAGAATTTTTCCCACAAATGTTATGCTCCTACCCGAGTTTCTGAACTCTGACGCTACTGCCCCAACTTAGCCTCTGGCCGTAGAGGGTCAGAATTTTTTTTCCCAGCTGTACACGTTATGGGATCGCCATTCAAACTCTTGATAGTTTTAGAAACAGTTTGGTTGTTCACTCCTATCGTTGAGACGGCGGCTGCTCCTAATCGTTCCTCTTTTGTTGCTAATCCAGCTCATGCTGCCTAACCTCCGCAGTCTACAGTGTCCTGTTTTGCTCCTTTGTCCGCATTCGTTACCTCAATTTCTAGCTCTGATGCAGCCTCTGATCTTTAGATACTAGTGTCTCATCTCATATGACAGGTAATGACTTTTTATCAACATCTTGAGCTTAAGCACTCATCCACATGTGATAGTTGTTGATGGTTCTCATGTTTAGATTAAAAGTATAGATTTTCTTCACCCTACAACCTAGCAATCATAGTTGTTATTTTCATTCTCCAATACCTATATTCTTTAAATTTTTCGCTAACATTTTTTTCAACCTATTGCACTTTTTTCAGGAGTTACAGATTAAAGCATTGAATGGTGAGGAGTTTACATCAGGTGGAATTTAGGTTCTTCTTGTTAAACTCTTCTCTGCACCAATAAAGATTCATCAATTTTTATCATTAGAGTCACGTATTTCCTT
Organism: Costus lasius; assembly: GCA_027563935.2. Lineage (NCBI taxonomy): Eukaryota > Viridiplantae > Streptophyta > Magnoliopsida > Zingiberales > Costaceae > Costus > Costus lasius. The sequence continues at coordinate 20,955,559 of CM050450.1, read as the reverse complement.
CATATGTTGATGTATGTCAATTTGACAAGAACCACTTTTCCCACATTTTAGTTGGCGTTCATCTCGATTTGAGTTGGTTTATTCAGATACCTGAGATCCAAGTCTTGCTCTGCTAGGGATGGTGTTGGCTACTTTGTAACCTTTATTTCCAATTATTCTCACGTGTCGATGCAGGTCTTAAAAGTGAATCCTTACCACCTAGTACAAGTGGTATATACTATATACTAGTTCAAGACACAACCAATGCCCGTACATCATGTGTTGGTATGATTGTTACAGATACAATACAACATTGGTATATCTTGTGTGTATAGATCTAAGACTAGGTATATCGTGTAGAACTTAAAGTTGTTTATTGTCTTTAGCGTATTCAAAATATATAAACAGATATCTTGTTTGATGTCTACCTCAAACTTATATACATATAATATCCTCAAATATGCTCAAAATGCTTTTCACTCCATTTGCCAATCTAATGGCATCATTGTATATGAACTATTTGACATTATTCATCCTAATAGACGATTATTGCCAAGAAAATTGACACATCAATGGTGCTTGTACAGTTGTACTTTTCATTTCCATATCTGTACCTTGTTGCAATGATGTTTCATTAGATATTATCGTATTAATTATCCCCAGTATGATTTTAAAGAGCTCCACACCTTTTTTCTTGTTTTTATGCTAGTCCGTTAAATTTATTTCACCTAAAGTTTATTGGCTATATTAGCTAGGTTCATACTCTATACTTTGGGCCACATGCCAAACAAATCAAGCCCAAGCTTGACCCAATGCCTCTTCCTCATATACTCTCATACTCGAAATGGCTATTATTATTTTGATCTCATCATTTCCACATCAACAATTAGCTCCATCCTCCCGATTAGCTTCTTGCATAATCTATCATTATCACTTCACCCTTGCTACAATGACCGCCTAAACCAACATTGCATATTCACCTTCACCGTCATCAGCTCCATTGACATTTTTATTTCTTTATGAAAGGTAAAAGAACATCCACAAATCATCTATATTCATTTTGTAGGACCATTTACTTTCCACCTTTCATGCATTTACCGCCTCTATTTAATTTGCAATCATTTCCATCACTTTCATTAGGTCAGATTAGTTTCACAATGGAAATAAGTAATGGATGAAAGATGGCAACACTTCAATCTCAAGGCACCTTGACTCGTATCTCTACCATAAAGTGTTTATCCAGTCGTTTGAAGATAGGTTTAAATAGTGGCATATCATCATGACGGCATGGTTGATTAGTACAAAGCATGATTGGTAGACAAAGGTTGCATTCAATCAATGGAGTTCATTTATTTTTATACTTTTCACCTTTGCTAGACTTGATTAAACTCAATTCTCATTCTCTTCAATCATCAGCTTCGATTGGCAATCACACTAACTTGTAGCGAAAATTATTCTTATCTATATCGATAATAAGCATACTAAACAAAGCAAATTGTAATGAAACTCAAACCAATTCATTTAGCCTAGTTCTAAAAATTCTTCCTCTAATACTATTCAAAGTGTTATTCTAGATGTCTACATGGAACAAGGATTAGCTCATTGTCGGGTGCTCAACCATTGGAACTGCTTTGGTTGAAGGTCTTCACAAACTTATCACTAGTGTATGGAACCGAGTCAGATCGACAAACAAGAAATGTTTAAGTGAAACAAGGGCAGTAGAAGTTTCTTTCGATCCCGGTGATCAGCTAGGATGATGGTTGGATGCTTGTGGCTATAGGGTTACCACATAAGGTCTAGACCAAGTTTGGCTTCAATCCAACGGGTGGATGGATCGTCACTAGCACTAGCACTTTAGCGAGTTCATACAAATGAAGTGAGGCCAAAAGTTGCACATTTGCAATGGAAGTTGCATATGAACGGAACCTCAAGACACATCACTTCCATCCGGAACATACCAATCCATGCTTGGACCGAAGCATCAGCCTAGTCCGGACCGGTATTTCAAACTTTGACGTGGATATATATAATGGTAACATAATGCTTAGGGTGTATTTGATAGGCATCTCATTTTAAAAATTTATTTTAAATGTTATGAAAATTATTTGTTAGCCTCTGTATATAAAAATGAGTTATCATGGGTGCAAGAATGAGTACAACGGTACCATTTTGCATTGTCATATAAGACCAAGATTTATATACTGGTCCAAGATCAGTTTAGTACTACGCATATCATTGATATGTACCAAGCTGAGACGCGATCAGTATATTGGTATGAAAAATCTAAACCTTGCCAAAGACCATCTTTTAATATTTTGGCCAGTTTCTATAGAACAATTTTCATATTTTTTGGGTTTTCATTATTCTCGTCTCACAAATAAGTTTTAATCCTAGTTTTATTGAAATAGAATTTTGAAAATTGTCCGTCAAACATGGCCCTGGGGTATTCTTAAGACGAAAAGGCATCTTCAAACCCATTTCTACCCCTGAAATTTGAGAAAAATATACTATTATCTGTGTATTAAGGTCATATGTCAAGGTCAAATTTTTTATCTTCCTGAAAGGAAATATGCTTTATATCTCGAAGAAATAGGACTCCTTGGATGTAAACATGTTACAAATCCTCGTTTGTTAGGTCACGAATTCAAATGTGCTTCATTCTAGCACAAATCAGCTCTTAATAGAAAAACTTTTTACTGTTACTAGACCAAATTTTCTTATATGATGATCTTGAAGAAATAGGATTGTTTGGATAAAACATGTTGTTAAAATCATCGGGCCACAAAGATGCCGATTAGATAGCAATTCAAATGTGGATGATCCTACCAAGTATCATGTCTCAATAGAAAAACTAATCTTACAGCTACTAGACTTTATATGACTAATTATTTCTTACATCATGAGCATTGTGAGTCAATTCATGCAAGAACTATAGCGATGCCACTGGAAAGTTTCAGATTTTACACTATTAAAGGAGCACTTCAGATTTCAGAAGGATGACTGTATAAAAAGAATGTTAAAGGTTGAAGCTTCCACTAATGTCAATCGTATGCAGAGAATTCCAATGACATGTTATATTGCAAAGTTTTGTATTCATGCAGAACGTAATCTAATTACTTGGAAAGTCAAGATGCATGTGGCGGTTTCATTCTCTGGTTGTTAAGCTTAGAACTATTGTGCATAGTCGCATACTACTTTTGAGATGATATATTTATGCATTCTTTTGAAGAATTTTGGTCAAGTCTGCTCTAGTCCTATGAATGTATAATAGGACAATCAATTTATTATCTGCAATGCTAGCAAACCAATGCTTCATGAGATGACAAAGCATGTTGAGTTCAAAAAGCTATTTTGTTCCTGTCTTCATGTTAAAATAAATTTGCACTTCTTTCACAAATCTGCAGATCAACCCAATGACCTACTAGTATCTCTACTAAGGTTCTTTACCTCAGGGCATGTTTGATATTTATTTTTCAACTTGAGGGAGAATGTAAGATAATATGCATCAAGCCGTTAGCCTTTACTGAGTTGTCTTATCTGGTTATCGAATCTACTCTATTGTAAAGCATACGCATGTAAATAAATTTCATCTTTCACCTCAACTATAATATTAATAAACTAAATGGATAGACCAAGACATATTCAACGAATCAACTCTGTGAAAACCTTAAATCTAAGCATATGAATAAAACAGCAGCTTCTTCACCTCTGCAAAAAAGTAAAAATGTACTGATAGTTGCATGACTCTCGATCCCAGAGGAAAATATAGCTGCTTTTATCAGTTAAACTTGAAATACATGAATGGTGGATATTTGAAGCAAGATGCCGACATGTTTAACAAAACACCTAAACTTGTATTGGGGAAAAACATTGAATAAATAAATCCGAACCTTGTTATCTAGCATTCGTGCAAGTCTATTCTTCTCTTGAAGATCACCAGCATGGTGCTGTTTGCTAAGCTCTATCTCTGTCTGAAAGAGGCAACAAGTTTCCCAAATTACCAAAAAGAAATTGATTAGACATTCATGAAAATAAAGGGACCTAAAGCAAATTAAACCAGTTGCTCGCGCTCATGAAGAATCTTTTCCTCTTCCAAGTGCTTCTGGAAAGCTTGCTCAATAAGTTGAGCCTCTTCCTCTCTCTTTGCACGTTCCATATAATCCATAGTTTTGGCAAGTTTCTGCAGCTTCTTCTCCATTTCTTGCCTTTCCTTCAATTGCTCGCTTAAGGCTAACTCAATTAGTGTCTGCTTCGTGACCTTCTCCTGTAGAATCAAGCATTTATTAGAAAACGAGAATATTTGACAGAAAACAATTGACGCCAAATTTCCAAGAAAGAGACAACATAGAAGTTTAATGAAAGATTTGAGGATGGTGAAAGAGCAACCAACAATCAAAGCAAGTGCAACACTCAGAAAAATGAAAGGAATGTGATTGAGTCGAGGGAATCATAATGCAAAAAGTAAGACAATTTCTCATCTTCACAAAAAATTATTGAATGGCCGATACAAGAAAGCAGAAATATGACCATCTTGGCTATCATCTGACAAGAAAGAAACTACTAAAGTTCTGAAATTTGTGCCTCCATGCTCTTAAGAATTAATATTATCACTTGAATTATATTGGTCGTTGGAAAGATCAACAGGATAATTAACAGAAATCAAACAAGCTACTGCATTCTTGAAAGATACATCAAGAACAATAAAATGGAATATCAGCTTACCCCATCAAGCAAGGGTTTCTTTCCTTTCTTTTTGGCACCCTTTTGTGTTTCAAGAAGTAATGCTTGAGCTTCCTGGAGTTCTCTCTCCTCTATTTCACGACGAATTCTTTGCTCCTCCCTTCTAATGTATTCTTCAGCAAGCCGCTTCTGTTCAGCCTCCTCAGTTACCTTTTGAAGTTTTAATCTTTTGGATTCTTCTTCCCGTTCCTTCAAATTTTCAAAATAATAAAATTTATATTTGGAAACTCAAATGCAGGAACAAAGAATTCTTAGGTACAAAAGGAGAGAATCAGAAATACCATTTCCAGCATCTGGCGTTCATGTTCTTCTTTTCGTTTCTCAATGATGGATTTCCTAGCAAGAAGCCTCTTATGTTCCTTATCAACTGTTTCTGCCAGATCATATTTGCCACCAAGTCTGGACTGTTTTCTCACAGGAGGCGAAATCAAGTTCCTTGCTTTATTAAGATTAGTGGCAAGAATGGCAAGATGATCAGAAAGTTTTTCAGATTCAAGGTCCTGTGAAAAAGAAATTGTCATTTTTATCAGGAAAAAGGTATCGCAACAATTTTTATTGTAGCACTTAAGTAATTTGTGCATACATTATCAGTTTGAAACGTGTTCATAAGACAAATGCAGAGACTGGTTTTTTCAATAAACAGCTAGTGTCAGTATTTGATTATTAGAATGAGAAAGCTTTGCCAACAAACTGCAGTGAAATGAATGCATACAGAAAAAAGCATTGAATCTACTTGTTAGGAAGGTGCCAGCTAGTTCCAATTGGTAAAGGCAATGTTCATAACAAGATCCTGGGTTCAAATCTGAGCTTCACCCACCACTTACCTTCTTAAGCAAGAATCATTTGCTAGTCATGGGGATACAATAAAGAAGTCCCTTGTTTAGAGAACATATTAAGACTTTGAAACAACGTTTTTAATCTGCTTGATGTAGTAACATGTCAAAGAGAACATATGAAGACTTTCAAACAATGTTTTTAATATCACTCTGTACCAATTTAGCACATACTGATTGATATTCAACGGGTTGAGGCGAGGGCGACAGGTTCAGGTCCCGGCTAGGAAACCCGAAAGGGGTCAATAAGGGAGGGAGAGGAGAGGAAGAGGGGGCAGAGGGGGGGGGGGGGGGGGGAAAGAGGGGAGGAAGAGATTTAGAGTTTCTTAAATAAACATAGGTAATTTAGCAATTATATATAGGTGGGACGAGTTCGGGTTCAGGGTGGGTACTTAATATCCTATACCCGGCCGATCAACTTGGGTTTTTCTGTAAAATCAAGGTGGATTGAGCCAGGTACAAGAACCTCACTAGAGATTCTATCAATATACCCAATATGTGCTAATCCAAGATTTAAAACTTTGCTTTGAAAAAGTTCACTTTGGAGCAACTATATCCATCACGAGTGGTCAAGATTTCAACATGAAGTTGATTGTTCTATAACACTATCTGGTACTAAACAATGAAATATATAACAATATATTGTCTGCAATAACTAGCAGAATTGCATAAATTTACAGACACCCCTGAATGATTAATAAGCTAGAAGGTAGTTTGATGGAAATTGGTACGCAGAGATGCTGAAAACTTCTTATTGGAGATGAAACATCAACCATAACAAAAACATGTGTGGCATTATGGATCAGAAAGAAACCAGGGTACATCTTGAGACATTTAAACATAACCATATACTCCTGCAGCATAACAGTATACATATGCTAAACCATTATTATCGTATCTCACAATGGGTAGGGTAATGCACACTTACACTTAATACAACTACAAAGCCATACTTGAACTAAGTAGTAAGGCATGCGCTGTTCAGTTTCTCTGCCACAAATTGATGAACTATAAATCTAAAATGTATCAGCCTAAGAAAAAGGAGGCAGGCACTATCTGGTTGAGCACAATGGCAAGTGTGCACACTAGGGAGTGAATAATACTCAAATGCAGAGAATGTCAGCATGAAATAAGATGCAGCATCTAAATAATCAAAGGATAGTATCACGAAATCACCTGCACAAATGTACACAAGCAATAGTATGCTCTAGAAAACATGTAAATGACAATATTAAGAATACCGTACCACAGTTCCAAATATAACAGCACCCTTCAGGTGATCTACTTTCATAGAAAGATAATTATATTTGACTGCATCAACCGATATTTTCTCCACAACTGAGAAGTCAAAAAATGGTATCAACTTCAACAAAATCTCAATTTTCATGGTCTGGTAAACCTGAGAAACCTGAAAGAGCAAAGAAGACAGGGCAAACAAACCGCACAGTAGAATTAAAAAAAAAAAAAGAACAAATAAGAAAAAGACGATACTGCAAATAGTCAATGCCTATGTACAAGGACACAATACAAACCTGCTGAAGAACTCGTAAAGAGGTAAGCTTTTCCAAAGCAGGAACGTACTTCGATAGTTGGACTTCTGGAACCGATGAGGCTGATGTTAGCTTACCACCAAGTTTTGAAATCCTAGCAAGCAAAGGCTGGACTTTCAAAGCAAGGTCCAAAGGAAGAAATTCATGTTCCAGGAGATGATAGATGTCCTTCACTTCTTGCGAGACACAAGTCATTACACCTTTGTTGATCTGTACCACAAATTTAACAAAATTAACAACAGCTTACTTATTTTCACTGTCTAGAACTTAAAATTCACTACCCAATTTACTCTTTGTTGGTAGACTCCTTGACCATGAGTACAGAATAACACTAGGATTCGAATGATCAAAACACTAACTCCATGGTTAGCAGAAATGAAATAAGAGATAATCTGTTTCATTTTGCAAAGCTAAAGGTGAAAAAGAAAATGGAAGAAAATACAACTTCTCAAGAACACAAACAGGCAAATATAATGTTGTTGCACAGTAGGCAAACTAGTACGAGGTTATCTCAACTCTCAAACCCATAACGTTATCTAGCCATTTCATTATATATTTTATCCAAAATTAATGGTGTAAAATTGGCTTTTAGCGACAAAAAAAAAACATTAGGCAGCAAAAGACAATTCAAATCAAGGTTTATAAAACCAGCAATATAAGGAGGCATGCACCAATCTGACCTTGTACTCGGTACTAGCGTTTTTAAAACAGTTCCATACCGAACGGTACATCTGGTACGGTACCGGTCCGGCGAGAGGGCAATTCCGGAACAAGCCTAGGAGCACGGCTCCTGGCAAAACGGCGGCAGCAACGGTTGCGGCGGAGGGAGGTCTGGCAGCGGCTGGAAGTCGCCGGAAGCTTCCGCCTGCTTTGTCCGCCAGACTTGCCGCTTCCACCGCCAAGCTCGCCGCTTCCGCCACCAAGCTCACCGCTTCCTCTGCCTGCGTCATCCGATTTGGTCCGGTATGCACTGTACTGGTACCGGTACCGTACCAGTCCGGCAGCTCACCGGACCGAGCTGCCAGGCCAGATTTTTAAACCTTGCTCAGTACCAAGATTCTAAAGCCGGTCCATAGAGGACGAAATTGGCAACCGGGTGGAGGAAGAAGAATAAGAGGGGGACAGAAAGAGGAAGTGGCAGATCTGGGCGAGGGAAGCAGAAGAAGAGGCAAAAGAAGATGAAGAAGAAGAGAAGGGAGAAGAATAAGAGCATTGCATGGGAGAAGAATAAGAGCATGGCAGACACCACTTCCACTCATGTTGGTGAAGGGAGACGAATAAGAGCGAGGCAAACACCACTTCCACTCATGTTGGTGGTGCACCAAATGGTGTAAGAGCCGCTTCCGTTGCGCGCACGGCAGAGTCTCCTTCTTCCCCTTTTTCTTTCTTCCCCGTGCTCCTCCTTTTCCCCCTGCTCTACCATGGCTTTGTGTACAGGACCCTGCTTGGACCGGTACAACATATCCATACCACCCAGAAGTGATTTTTCAATCCTTGCACGGTATGATATGTATTTTTATTATATATATATATATTGTTAATACCAACTAGTATGTAGTGGTCCTGTGGTGGACTTGTACATAAAACCATGACTCAAATAAAATTCAACCTAGAATATTTTCACCTAGGAATATATTTTTGCTAATCAAGAAAACTTCCTGATTTGCCCATCACCACTGTCTTTTCTATAAATCAAATAAGATAATTTTAAAATATATACTAAAAATAAAAAATTACCTCCATGACTGTAACACATTAACACTTACAATATAACAAGCATACTTCATGATTACCTAAAATTAGTTAGAAGCCAGCACAGTAGGGGCATTGCAACTATAATTTCTAGCCTTGATTCTGTAATCTCTTCACCAACTACTCCAAAAAAGCGTAACAGAGGAAAAGCAAACAAAGAGCATTCCACCAGAGCGAGCATGTTCACTACCAATCTTCTACAGAAGAAATAGCCCATCGGAAATTATAAATAGTATAGTGAATTGACAACGTTTGCTCTTATGTCAACCCGAAGTTTATCACAAAACACCTTTTATCCTAGCTTTGAAAAATTAAAATAACATATTGATTTCAAATAACAGCACCAAACACATTGCTGTACTTTTCATGAACGCAAACTCATTGCTGTCTGATAATGTTAAGATTTGATTGGCAATCATAATTTATATATGCATGGGTGTACCACTCAGTCGCAATCAAGCTACTATCCTGAACTGAGGACACCGTTTTGAGGAGAGCAAGCCGAAGACAATACAAAAATAGATTAATGTTATGTTAATAGGTCAAACCAAATAACAAAAAAAAAAAAGAGCAAGCTTCTTAGGATTTAAGTTAACACTGACATCCTCAATTGCAATCCAATTCACATAGAATAGAAGGTAACCTATTCAAGTTATGAAAATCACATACTCTTTGCAATCGTGTATTTTCCATGAGAATCCAATGAACTTATCCAATCAACTAAAACCAAGTAAATTATGATCAAGCTCATGCATCATAATATCATCCTGAAATGTACTACCAGCCAAGTTTAAACTTCCAGTCTGGCAGCTCGGTCCGGTCAGCTGCTGGTATGAACCAGTTGGTAGCGGTCAAAAACTGGACAAAACCATCTGGTCTCCCCGCTTCCATCTCCCGCGGGCACTCCTGCTCCAGCTTCCATTTCCCGCTCCCGCGTCCGCTCGTCCTTCCGCTTCCAGCGTCCTCTCCTCCTTCCGCTTCCGGCCAACAGAAGCTGGCTGGAAGCTCCAGGCAGAGCTCCTGCTTGCGGTGGATGCTCCAGGCGGAACTCCTGCTGCCTGCTCTCGGCAGATGCTTCAAGTGGAGCTCCTGCTTGTGGCAGAAGCTCCAGGCAAAGCTTCCACTGCTCCCACTCCCACGTTGGCTGCGCCATGCTTCCGCTGGACGTCATCATGAGCTTCACCACTTCAGCCACCCCCTTCCACCTCCCGTCTGCCTGCATTGACTGTGCTCCGAAGCCTGGTCCGAGCTCGGCGAAATTTCGGCTGGCACGGAACAAAACTCTAAACCATGCTACCAGCTACATGAACTATCAAAATAAGTAAAAGAATACTAAGGCATAAATGCCAGTACCACTCCATAATCCTAATCACTAACAAAATGCAAATAAACATGGAGTATCAAACTGTTCTACTCCACATGTCATGGCAGTACTTTGGTGGGACTAAAAAATACCAGTCACTTTACCACAACTTGTTATAGTTCAGCTGGTGTCTATAACAATGATTGCGAACCTTCATAAGAAATGCACTGGTGATTTAGTGGTAGGTCCATGAGCTCAAGCATAGGAAGTTAGAAACAAGTAGGTACATATATATAAGCAATAAGTAAGTGAATATAGATACACATAAGAAAGAAAACGTACCCAGGCCCAGAAGTAATATAACAAAGTTTTATGGTAACAATCTTAGGTTAACCAGTTTCTATTAGTATATCAATTAACAATCTTTTTATGTCACAGAAACATTTTACTTTTGTGCTCCAGTTATGATTCCTTTCATCTCAAAATAAATAATGCCCACTTGCAAATTGGCATACATATGTAGATCTTTACGAATTTTCAAACTAGTAGGCATAGATAAAAGAAACACTTTAGGAAGGCATAAAAGGAGATATTTTAGGATCTCATTCTTTTCCTAAAGCTTTAGGAATTCTATGAAGAGACAAATTAAATAAATATTTTAGTTGGTAAGACGAAAATTTTCTCAGGCAACGAATCTTCAATCCGTACAAATCATATTCCCTCCAATATTTCCGCTCTAGTTCAACAGAAATGTGGATGCCGATAAATAAAAAACATTCAGTTAGCATAAAACATATGAAAAACATTGAAAAGAATCTATTGCTTGAAGAAATCCAAATATGTCAACTTTAAAAAAGAATTGGGTAGTTGACTAAAGAACGCAGCATAGATACTTGAAATTTTGAACTGAAGTTCGAGTGCATGCCGTACCAATTCAGAGAGCAATGACGAACGTGAAAGCTGCATAAAAGAACTTGAAGCATCAGGAATAACAACTTGTTCATGAAGACAAGTATACAACAATCATAAAAATAACATTTAAAGCAATCAAGAATTGCATACCACTTCTCTATTTTCAGCTTTAGGATCAAGCGTGAAATTAATAAGACTTGCCATTCGCAAATTACGCTCTTTTTCATTTTCAAGTTCCAAATGCGATGCACCATGCTTTTGGTCATATGGAGTGACCGAAAGTGCTGCTAATAAAACAGATGATGCTATCAACTGCAAATCCTTCTGTGATAAGTTCTTATTGTAGCTTTTCTGCAATGTGAAAAGCTTCAACCATGCATATGCATGGTAAAGATGACTGTCAGAAACCCAAAATATATCTGTCAACTTGGCATAGTATACCACCATCAGTGATGGCTTCGGACTCTTTTTTACCATACTCATTAAACCATGGACATCCTCCACAGAGCGAAATGCCTCCTGGTTGGGAAAGTCGTAAGCAACATGATATGGAACAAGAGAGAACAGAAAGTAGAGATCAACTTGATAAAAATAAAACCTGCCACAATTCCAGATCAGTTGCTATCTTGAGTTGCTCAATTCTTGTATCCAAGTAAAGCTGTAAACTCTCAGGCGCCGTAAGATCAGGTCTATCTCTTTGGTCTCTGTACTTGTTTAAATTAGAAAGATGGTTCCGTATAATCTCGCATAGTCTCCGAAACTCTGTAGTCCTCTTGTATTGTTTGCAAAATTGGAAGGCCCGATGTGCTGTCATCTAACCATTTGAAAAAGTATACTTAGATTCTTATGAAATAATAATATCATCAGATATACTATATTAGACTTGCTTCTACTTTGTGAAGGCTAATTAAGTAGCACAGTAGCATATTACTACAACTAAACAACAAAGGATCTGCAACTAGAACAGCAACAAGCACTTCCGTAGTTTCATCAAGTGAGACAGAAAAATGACAGATATCACAAGCAACAACATGAGGTCGATTATATAAAAGCACACATCCATAGGTACATTGCTCTGTGTGCAGTTCTATGTGAAAGGATGTATGATCCACCACTTGAAGTTTGGAGCCAAGAAACATAAGAACTAACTCATTTTTTAGTAAAATGGATTTGTAACAGAAAGCAAATGATAAAGTAGGAAGTTTATGATTCCAATGACCAATATAATGATTCAAATAATCATCACGGCAGAGTTTTCTTCTAACAGCCAACTTTCAGCAGAAATATTTTTGGGCCACATCACAATAAATAATCACATGTTACATCAGCTGATGTGTTCAGAAAATCATGAACAGTAGAGGTTGGCCAAATGCCATTGGCTCACATCAAAGCCACCACCTGGTATGCCAATGTCAGCCAACATCAGCCTAAGCAATTTTTGCAACAATTGCAACCACGCCTCTATTGTCAGGGCACCAGCTGTGGCAGCAACCTTGGCCAAGAACACATCAACAACTGGCTAAGAAGGTGCATGCAAGGGCTCATAAGAACATATGATGGACCATTTGAGATATTGAGTCCAGTTAGGCCAATAGTTTACAGATTGAAGCTACCAAAGTATATGAAACTCCACACCATTTTTCATGTGAGTTTTCTGAAGTCATTTTTATTCATGCCTAGCCCAGTAGTGGCATTTGCCAAAGCACCACTAGGGGTCTAGGTGCAGTTTCTCAGCTCTTAGCGCTTAGGACACTAGGATATAGCCAATATAATCGAAGAGTTAAGTTCCTAATTCAGTGAATCCGCCTAGACAAAGGCTACCTAGAAGAGTGCAATCAGTTTGAGCAATAGCACAAAGTTTACATTGTAGCCGAGGGGGGGGGGGGGGGGGGGTGGATATGATGGTTCAGATACTTACCCTCATATTTTATTATTATGTACTTGGTTTTCTTAAGCTAGATCAGTTATATGCATATACCCCTTCTTATGTGGTTTTCATATAGGATGTCCCTCCCCTTATGGTGTCCTGTGGATTTGTTATATACAAGTATGATTGCACCTTGCCCTTGGGTGTAGATCAATCAGAGGGCACCATGGGGTATGCTTGAAGAAATACGGCACCCGTGTGTTGACTCAAAGATTTTATTTATTGTCCATCTTGATATTATTATGACATGTCGATGGATCCTGTCGAGGTAGGATATTTATCAAAGTTCACGTTTTGAGTGGGTGCTCCCATATCCTTTGTGAGGGATATTAGGTGAGGACCACCGCAAGTGAGTCCTCAGCAATGTGGGAGTTAGACATGTTGTCAATAGGATTGGCATATGTGTTACAGCAAATGTGCCGGTGTAGGAGTTACTTAGTAACAGACAAGGCTATGAGCAAACACGTGGAGGTTCACAACTACTTACTTAGAGCATGAAAGCATGGAAGCACACCAATGTGTATGAGCACGAACATGACATGCAAAAGTGAGCTACCCGACGTGAAATGCAGTGAGGCACCCTAGGTACTGAATCCACACGCTTACCAATACCTAGACACACTTATGAGATCCGTAGGTGGAATGCACTCATCGAAGCTGAAATTATTTGGAGGAGCGTATCAACCCATCATCGTTTCTTTGTATTATTCTTCCTAATACAGTGCAATTTCTGCTAAAGATAGACCTCTTCCTTGATGATTTCCAACAGGCTTTGATGAATTTTGGTTGTCTTCTCCAGATTTGATGAGGGTTTACTGTAACTTGTTGGCTGAATTTCTGGAGGGTTGTCGCTTTTGCTTCTCCCTTTGTATTGCTTTTAGTCAGTTGAAGTTGGTTTTAGTTCTGGAGCTGAGCTCCTTCTCAGTTGGAGTCTTGTTTTGATTGGAGCCTGAGCTCTAAGTCGTGCTTCTCCCTGCTCTATTGCACCATGTAGGTGCTGCTTTGGTTTTCCCCTGTTTCCAGCACCGAGTAGGTGCTGTATATTGCTGTAAGCTGCTGCAACAGGGCGGAAATATAAAAAAGCCTAAGTTGGGAGCTCGAACACCCAAGCTGCTCAATGTGCTGCTCTCGCATGGGCTGAAATTGCTTGTAAAGGGAAGACAGTTCTAAGCTTTGTATTTGTGTGTGGGTGTACATTGAAAACAGGGGCTGAATACAAAAGAAATAAAGAAAAGAAAAAGGAGAATTAAAGGGGTGGTTTGAAGTGTGAAAATTGTAGGGCCAACTGTTAATTTGACCGGGTAAGTGAGGAGAGTTGTTTTATCTTTCTTGAGTCACTCTGAGTCTGCTCTACATTATCAAGATGCTTGGGAGATCAGAGTTATGCTGACAGTCAGACAGTTGGGTTTGGCTGGCCATATCAGGGATAGAAAAGAAAAAGATTGTATGCGTAAATACTGTGACAGAGTTGGATGCTAATAAATCATAGTATTAAATTACAAAACAATAATCACTTTATCCAAATCATGATAGTCAAGCATGCCAGAACATCAATAACTAAATGTTTCATTCAAGAAATATACACAACATATCAGAAAATACATGAAAGAAATAAATGTTGTCTGTACCAAGACAACATATACGCTGTTTTAGGTACCCAATAATACATGCAGCAAAATAGCAGCAGAAACAAGTTATAAAAATGGTAAACACGTATATTTTTGTTTCATTTCGTGAACTGTAACTATGAACCAATTTCAGCCCAAAAAGGTTATTGTTAGTTCCAAGACAAAACATATATGTTAAGGTTCTCAGTGATTAAAAGAAAACAAGAATATGTTTCAATGATTAAAAGAATTTGCAGGTGATTTTGAGGATTGTATACAGCCCTAAGAAATAACTACTAAAACAAGTGGGCAATCTTAGTTTCCATATTTACGTATGTGGCTCTCAACTCATATATGTATAAAGAAAGTGAACTGGAAGGAAACAGTTGTGTTTTTATCACCCTTATTTCAGATGTATCTAAAATATACTATACAACTGCTCATAAATGGAAACAAAAAAGTGATCCCCCCTAATACAGCAATGTGAAAATTATTTCTCCCATTTTATAGCAACAGGATTGATTATGTTGAGCCTGATCATAGAACTTGTCTAATATATAACCCAAAAACAAGAATGTCAGTCCATAATAATTCCATCAATAGTTTGTTTTTTTACTCCTTTTGAGAAAATAAATCAATTAGAAAAAACTAAGTATACAAGCATGAGTTATAAGAAACATAGTAGAATTTCTATTGCAGAAAGCAGTTCATGTGTATAAATGACTTACTGCATATAGGGCTTCCAACTTGGAATTATTTCGTAGAATTTCTAAAACTGTTCGGTAAGTTTCCCACAAGAATTTAAACCATGGAGTCACAAGCTCCCTGTCTGATCTATCCTTGCCCTTCTCACCACTCACGTAACTAAGCATCAGGTCCTCAGGTCTTTTATCAGCCTCGAGATCCTCTACATCCAGTGCATCTTCCAAAGCCTGTGCTTGAGTCCTAGCTTGCTCAGCCTTCTCAGTCGAAAGTTGCATGAAGTGCTTTATCACTTCTTCCAGAGAGTTTACATTCACTTGCTGACATATAATCCGGTATTGAATAAGGCCATCCTTTGCAAATCGGCCTTTTCTCATGTCAACACAGAGTTCCACATACTTAAACATGATTCTCTCAAGGGTCTTCTGCCATGCTCTGTACCTTTTTGAAGTAATGAGGTCGTGTAGTGCTTGTAAAGCAGCTTGCTTTTGCCCAACATTTATCAATTCTGAAGCACAGGAACAAAAGATACAATAAATATTGTTATGCAAACCACCCCCTGATCATTGTCTAAGGTATAGAGAAACTTGTTTGATTATAATGGACAGGGTAATCTGTAAACTAGCTGTTGCAAAGAGCCAAAGGAAATACTCGACCCAAAAAAAGTATGGTCCAGTAGAAAACAAGGAATTTTAGTTTGACTAGCATGAGCATATTGTTTTTTGCTTGTATTCGCTGAGATCTCATAGCTACATTGGTGACATATTATGCAAAGTCAATTAAAATATTCGATTCTGCACAAAGTAATTTTTTTAGTTTACAGAAGGAATCCTCACCCTCAGCACGTTTCAGAGCATTCTCTGGCTTAGCAAAGGTCGCCATGGTCAGCAGAAGAATTTGGGTGTTACCTGCTTCCTCTCAAGAAGCAGGCACAATGCTACATCACAAAAAAATGAAAAATGATATCACAAGACAAGCCGATTTGTGAAAAGAGCAACGAAGAACCAAGGAGCTATTAGGAAACACTGCTTTTGTAACAGAAACTGAATAAAACAACCGATACAAAGAAAACTTTTTCAACGTTCGGTTAAAAAAGGAATTAGAGACTGAATATAAACCATAAAGCAACTGAAAAATTTGTAAAAAGCTGGTAGAAACTTTTTTTTTCCAACAAGAAACTTTCACGGAAATAACCAAGCCATTGTCCTCGTCAGACCCTGCACAGGCATATTGCTACATAACCAAAAAAAATCTCAATTTCTTAAGACAAACATAAGTCGCAACATTGCATAAGACAAAAAAAAAGCAATTAAAATCATCCAACAACATGAACCTGATAATACAGAAAATGACAGTTGTCCGAGATCGGTTCTTCTGCATTATCAGAACAAAAGCCAGCGTACAACGCTATTCAAACGAAGGTGAGCTCGACGAACGGTAAAACAAAATAAAAAAGGCAAACAAAGTAAGCGCAAAGCAAAGTTCTGTCAACACAAACCGCCGACGAAACAAGAAAAACGCCCAAAAACCACTTCTATTGATATATACTAGAAACAAACACGCGTAATCAACAAAGGAAACCAAGAAATCTTGCTCGCAAAACCTTAGATCTTGAGGGAACCGAGTAAGCCAAGATGCAATTTTACCGCACCAACCTTAGAGCAAAAAATAAAAGGGTACTGAAATCGTAACGCGATGGGGGATCAAAACGAAGCTGGGAATTCGACAGCGGCCGCTCTCGCCGGGACGATGGTCTGGCAGCGGAAGGATGCGATCGCGAGGGAGGAGAGCTGTTAGGTTATGAGACCATTAAAAATTACTTGTATAACCTCCACTTTATGTGCAGGCCACAATTCGGCTCAAGTGAACTCGATGGTCCATTTGAGTGACTGTTTGAGTCCGAGTGAGGCCACATGGGTCGGCCCAAATTACGGACCAAACAGGAATATAAATATATAAATTTATTTATCTATTTATATTGAGAGAAAAATAAATAAATAAAAGAAGTCGAAATGTAGTCTCATATACTGCCTTTTTCTTTTTCTTTTTTTAAGACAATTTCCTATTGTCATATTGTTATTGTCAAGATAATCATAGTTAAAATATCCATAATATTATTTACAAGAAAGTGAATATCAAAGATACTAATAAGTTCAATGGATGCATATATTTATCATTTTAAAATAATTATTAACTTAAAATTAGATGACATGTTACTTAATACAATTTATTTAAAAATAGATTGAAAGATATGCTTAATAGATGACAGATTAGTTAACTATTTAAAAAAAATAAGGTTCATATGGTAGTTGTCATTAGATTTACATATCTATAAAAATATTGTCAAGAACTTTGGCTTTGATATCAAATTGATGAAGGTGGGGTGTGAAAAATTCAAAACACAAGTCTCAAACACAAAAAAAATTGACTTTAATGTTTCCACTATGCAATTCATGTCATGCCCAGAATTAGGGTAACAAAAATTTTAGTAAATTACACCCGAGTCAACACTTTGACTCGCCCCTAAGCACGCCCACGCAGGGGCTAAGCGATTGAATCGTGGATCTGAGCACGACCGACAGGAGTCCGTCCTCGAAGCACTCCTCAGCCTATCCTAGGCGGCCACCTTGGCTCTCGTCTCGACGAACCATCAACTGCCATATGCCCATGAGGACCGCTGCGCGATCCAGCTCCCCTGTCCACCAAAATACATAACCCGAGACTCGACGGCGGCGCAGCGCGCGTACGAGTCCAGTACACCGGAAAAGAAGCAAATCCGCACGCAGGCAGAGGCGCACACTCGCGCAGGAGACGACGTCACGCAGGACGCCGGGCACACCCCCTAACTCCGACTAGACCGCATGCAGGTGGCCGAACTCACACACTCGCCCAACAGGGACGTCTTGCAGACATCCGGCACAACAAACCGGCCTACGCCGGGCAACACCACACATGGCCGGCGCACATGACCGGAACGCGGAGAGGGGCGAGGGATCGCCGACCGAGTAGGACAACCCGGCCGTGAGCGCGAAGCTCAGGGAGCCGAAGAGAGGAAGACGCCGACCGAGGGCAGCTGATTGGCCGGGAACGAGAACCGCGTCCGGAACCAGCTAGAGGCGCGCGCACAGAAAACGAAGCACGTGCACGCCGACCAACGCACGTGCACGTAACCCGAGGCAGTGGACCAACGGCCGGAGCACGCTGGAAACCCGCCTTCAGCCGAGCCCACCCTCGCCGGAAAATAAGGAAGCGCCGGCGAACCACCTCACGGTCGTCGGACACCACCCAAACAAGGGCCGAACCCAGCCCAAATGCGTCCGGACGAACCCAGTTCACCGGAACCACTAGAGACGCCGGCAAGCCACCCGTAGCTCACCGAACGTCGCCAGGAAAAGAGGCCGATGCCTTTGCCTCGCCGGACGACCGCAGATCTCGTCGGAAGCGAGCGAGGAAGGAAGGCGTGGCGAGGGAGAAGAAAAGGGGTCAGCGACGCTCACCGACCGAAAACCCTACCCGCCGGACGAAGCCGGAACGGGAGGGTGGAAGAAGCCGTACCTCAGCGGACGTCTGCCGCCGCACCACCATCGGCGATGCCAAGCTACGGACGCCACACCCACACCATCGGGACCCGTAGGATGCCGCCGCCGCGTACCGGGGAGGACCGCTCGCCGGAAGCCTCGCTCGACGGGGGAAGAGGAGAAATCGGGAGAAGAGGAGATCGGGGAAGAGAAGGGGAGCAGCCGCCGCGTTGCGTCCCCAAACCAAACAGCAGGGTTACTGTAGCGCCTCTATAGTAGCCCTAATTTCCTTCCCCTCCCAATGGGTCGCCCGACCTGTTAACGCGTTGACCCGATCCGCTAGCCCGCTAACCGCTTCACTTAAGCAAATGTGTTGAGCTGAGGAGTTTGGGCCTGGGCCTGGGCTTGGGCCCAGCGCCTGGGGCCTAACATTCTCCCCCTCACCTAAGGTGGTCGCCATCTCTCGATGGAACTCGAGGTAGCACCTCAGCTAAACCTCGTACACCAAACTCTGATGCCTCTCATCAGAGTGTTTTGGTCCTCAGGCATACTCTCTCTTCCAATGAACTGAGAAACACATCACCTGTTTACTCATCCAACAACAATCCAAGAGTCGATCAACCTCGCATTCTCGACAATCCTCCCTAGATCGAAACTCTTCCGAACCATCGGAGAGTATAATTTGGAAGCCTTGTGCCAGGTTCTGCTTCCCTCTTCAGGGGTGGGGGTTCATCCCGATCGGATGTGAAACTCGTTATATCAGTTTAGCTTACTGTGCCCCAACGCATAGTGATATAAAATATACACATATCTCTCGGTCGAACTCTATTCGAACCATCGGCGTGGCTTGGTAAGACAATGACCGAAGAGGATCGTTTAGATCCTTGTGAAACTTTCTCGAGTTCACATGGAATGTAGGGTGCCTCTACATTCTCTATTGGAGTTTCAAACGGTATGTTACTGAGCCCACTCGACTCAGTACCTCTCACAGACCGTCGTATCTTCGGACAAGACCTCAGTGAACCTCCCTCACCGAGATCTTCCTACAGATTTGTGAGGTAAGTCGGAGAAGAACTAAGTCGGCCACGACTAATTCTTCGTTCCAACAACAACAGTATGCATACCTTTGCATCCTTTGTACAGCCAACTCCTAGCTACCTCTAGCCTCTCGGAGTGAATTGATTCGTTCCCGAGCTTCCCATTGAGCCACAGGGCACTTCCCCCAGGAATCCCTACGCACCACGTCAACAGAGGTTAGGGGCTGACTTCCTAACACTAGCTCAAAGCTCAAATGAGGTGGAACCTGTGGATGCTGACATTTCCAAGTTGAAGACATACCATGTCATATTCATCCACTTCACCCAGTCACCCTGACTGGCGATGACATAGTGACGGGGGAATTCTTCCACAAGAGCGCTCACCCGCTCAGTTTGCCCATCCATCTGAGGATGATTGGCTATGGAGAAACCTACCTTGGACAAAAACTTATTGAACAACGTGGTTCAATAGTGTCCAGTAAGAAGGGCATCTGTATCGCTCTCGATATCCACTTGGATGCCAAAATGTTTCACCATATTTTGGAAGAATAGTTCTATAGCAACCCTTACTATACACTACTCAAGTGCTGGGATAAAGAATCCACCCATGGAAACTCATTCCATAACTACCGGCACTGAGCTTTTTCCGTCAACTGAAGGAACCCACCAATAAAATCCTTGGACACCCCTGTCCAGGACGTCTCGGGAACAGGCAGTAGTTGTAACAACCCTGCCTCTAGCCTCCAATCGATCTTACCTTCCTGGCAATTTTGGTAAGTGCGGACCTACATCCCCATGTTTGCGCACGTATTGGGCCAACAGCACAGTGGTGCTGACAGGACAACTATCCCCTTTTGTCCAGGATGTCTTGCCCAAAGTCTGTCATAGAGCTCCCTCAGTAGCTCCCGGCGCAGTCCGCCCATCGATGGGACTAGTGGCCTATCGCCTCTGGCCACGATATATCATCTGGACCCAGATAGTATTGTCGGATCATGTCCGATATAATATGCTGAACTTAGCTTTTGATTCTCTCTATCAAAAGCTGAGGTTGTCTTTATTCTGCTTAGCAGATCCCCGTCCACTTGGGAGAGGGTACAGCACACAAGGGCATTTAGTCTACTGAGCTCATAAGGAAACATGTTGCCTTTACCCGATTTTATGTTCCCCATGGAACTGGAATTCACCCTAGAATTCCGGCCAACATGTTTATTTTGCCGACAACTACTTTATGTGGTGAAAATGTTGTCGGTCTTCATAACCTCGAAAAGGTTCTCCGCGTCCGGAGATAGTGGACTCATACCACCTTTTTCCTTCTCGTGGTCAAATACCATCGCCTAGTCCTATTAGCTTTCAACTCTCCAAAGCTAAAGGATGCTCATCCTATAAAGGCATACCACCGATAGCTTGGTCTGAAGCTTCGGTGTGAAACTCGAAAGGCATACTGAAGTCAGGTAACTTCAGGATGGGTTCAGAGGCAATATGGACCTTCACTATCGGAAGGCCGACTGATACCGATCAAGCCACTCCCATTTCGAGTTCCCTTTCAGCAGATCACTGAGGGTAAGGCTTTCCTTGAATAGCCTTTGATGAACCTTCGATAGAAGTTCACCACACTGAGAAAACTCCACACTCGGTTTGATTTGAGGGGGCACACCATTCTGTAATGGCTTGGACTTTTAGTCCATGCGCGCTTGTCCGTGGTCTATCCCAAGACCAAAGAAAGAAATCTCATCCACCACAAATGAGAATTTCTCAACTCCAAATAGAGTTGGTTTTTCCCTCAACACCAGCCTTAGATGGCTTAGGTGTTCCTCAACGCTTGAGGAGAGAACCACGATATCGTCCATATAATCAACTATGTAGTCATCTAAGACAAGGGGCCAACACTTGTTCATCAGATGACAAAACATAGAGGGGGCTTTAGTAGTTCAAAGGGCATCACTTTGAACTCCAGAACTCATATCGGGTTACCCATATGGTTTTCTTATTCGTTGCCCTCGGCGAAACAAATTTGCAAATGACCTACCTTCAGGTCTAGCTTAGAAAACCAATGCTTTCCCTAGTCGATCTCCCAGATCAGGGATAAGCAGTATAAGACAACAGTCTCTCACCGTTATCCTATCCAAGGTTCTATAGTCCACTCAGAACCTTAGCGACCAATCGTTCTTCCTTTAGAAGAGGATCAGCGCTCCATAAGGCGATACCGTAGGCCGAATGAACCCGGCTTCGAGCAATCCACTCAATTGCTAACGAAGCTCAGTCAACTCCATTGGAGAAATATGGTAGAAGGACTTTAGTGGAGGAGTGGATCCTGTCACAAGCTCAATCTTGTGATCGATCTCTCTCCTTAAGGGAAGGTATTTAGGAAGCTCCGAGGATAACTCTTCCAACCAAACCTTCACCTTCGAAGGGACCTCTCCTTCGCAAGGAGAATCGTCAACCCTTGTCTCTCTCTAGGGCAAAACCCTACCGCTAGGGTGTTGTTGACAATGGAAACCCCTTGTTTCTAGCATCACCTGGGCATACCGCTGGACATAGTCCCGCATGGCCCAGTATGCCTTAGTCATTTTAGGATGCCTCACGCAACCCACAATAAGTTTCCCAAGTAGAAACTATACCATAATCTCATCTTTTGAGATCTCCTCACGAGAGCTTAAGGGTCGGTTTAGACCCCGAAAAGGGTTGTGTGCGGCCTGAGTCCGCCACTACAGCTTTGCATCCCCAAAGAGATACGCAATAAAGTCTTATGCCTGCTCCTCAGCAGGAACTTAGGTATTTTGGAAATATAATTCCAATACCCCATAGGAAGTTCTCAACTTCCACAACGTAGCAAACCCTTGAAAAGGGTGCTAGCTCGTAAGCACGCCATCGCATGGCGGTCACAGGGCCACTCTTGGCCGGAGTCCCAAAGATGTCGTCGCACGACATTCCATTGGCTACGAAGGCCTCAATTCCTACAACGTGTTGTCACACAACACTTATTTAGCCACCATCGGCTGATCTCTAGGATACATCGTCGCACGACAATCCCATGGAGACATTGGCTGCTGTTCAGGGCACATTGTCGCACAATTGTCGCCTAGACCACCACCAACTGCTCTCCAGGACAAATCATCGCATGACTGTCCCTTGGCATCAATGATTGATGCCTCGGGATACATCGTCACACGATGATCCCCATAGGTGCAATAAACTGCCTTCGGGACAGGTCATCGCACGACAATCCCTATGGCCACCTCTGGCCTTGGTCGGTGCTGTAGAAGCTGCGGTAACGCGCTTCAGCTACCCAATCCCCCAAGAGATATGTCTCCGTGAAGGAGACAAGAAAACTGAGCCATGAGGCTCTAGTTGGACATAGCCAACCCTGTCGGTATCTTTGGAGCGAAGCTCCCCCATATCCGACAGTTTCCACCAGCAACTCAATGCTGTGGACACTTGTGATCGTCGGAATGATCACTGCCGTCAACACGTACAATGCCGGTGTACAAGTTGGAATGTGCAGAACTTGGGCTATGATACCAGTCTGTCACGCCCAGAATTAGGGTAACAAAAATTTTAGTAAATTACACCCGAGTCAACACTTTGACTCCCCCCCCCCAAGCACGCCCACGCAAGGGCTAAGCGGCAGAACCGCGGATCTGAGCGCGACCGGCAGGAGTCCGTCCTCGACGCACTCCTCAACCTATCCCAGGCGGCCACCTCGGCTCTCGTCTCGACGAACCATCGACCGCCATATGCCCATAAGGACCGCTGCGCGATCTAGCTCCCCTGTCCACCAAAATACATAACCCGAGACTCGACGGCGGCGCAGCGCGTGTACGAGTCCGGTACACCGGAAAAGAAGCAAATCCGCACGCAGGCGGAGGTGCACACTCGCGCAGGAGATGACATCACGCAGGACGCCGGGCACACGCCCTAACTCCGACTAGACCGCACGCAGGCGGCCGGACTCACACACTCGCCCAACAGGGACGTCTCGCAGACTCCGGCACAATAAACTGGCCAACGCCGGGCAACACCACACATGGCCGGCGCACATGACCGGAACACGGAGAGGGGTGAGGGATCGCCGACCGAGTAGGACAACCCGGCCGGGAGCGCGAAGCTCAGGGCGCCGGAGAGAGGAAGACGCCGACCGAGGGCAGCTGATCGGCCGGGAATGAGAACCACGTCCGGAACCCGCTAGAGGCGCGCACACAGAAAACGAGGCACGTGCACGCCGACCAACGCACGTGCATGCAACCCGAGGCGGTGGACCAACGGCCGGAGCACGTTGGAAACCCGCCTTCGGCCGAGCCCAACCTCGCCGGAAAACAAGGAAGCGCCGGCGAACCACCTCACGGTCGTCGGACGCCACCCAAACAAGGGCCGAACCCAGCCCAAACGCGTCCGGACGAACCCAGTTCGCCGGAACCACTGGAGACGCCGGCAAGCCACCCGCAGCTCACCGGACGTCGCCAGGAAAAGAGGCCGACGCCTCAGCCTCGCCGGACGACCGCAGATCTCCTCCGGAAGCGAGCGAGGAAGGAAGGCGCGGCGAGGGAGAAGAAAAGGGGTCAGCGACTCTCACCGACCGAAAACCCTACTTGCCGGACGAAGCCGGAACGGGAGGTGGAAGAAGCCGTACCTCGGCGGACGTCTGTCACCGCACCACCATTGGCGACGCCGAAGAGGGGACGCCGCCCCGTTGCCCTGCTACGCCCCGAACCGCCACACCCACACCACTAGGATCGCAGGATGCCGCCGCCGCTACCGGAGACCACTCGCCGGAAGCCTCGCTCGACGGGGAAGAGGAGAAATCGGGGAGAAGAGGAGATCGGGGAAGAGAAGGGGAGCAGCCGCTACTTGCATCCCGAACCAACATGGGGTTACTGTAGCGCCTCTATAGTAGCCCTAATTTCCTTCCCTCCCAATGGGTCGCCCGACCCGTTAACGCATGATTCGATCCGCTAGCCCGCTAACCCGCTTCACTTAAGCAAATGGGTTGGGCGGAGAGTTGGGCCTGGGCCTAACAATTAATATGATGACTAATCTATACTACAGAATGATTGTAAAACACATATGTAGAGGCTTAATATTTGTGAAAGATAATCAACTTAGTCGAAGACAACTATTTGTGCTTCTCATTATGCTGTGAAGAATCTAATACTAGTCAGGAGAACTCAAATTTGTAAGCCTAAGTAGTGATGAACTTATAGAATGCCGCTAGGAAATAGATATGTTGATATTGAAAAAGAATACTTGACATAATTAGAGAGAGAGAAAAAAAAGATAACTAAGAGCATATTTTTTATTATTATTATTAATTACTTTATAATTGTACTAAGCTGTATTATATTGTATTATACTATTAAAATTTATATAATATTTGGTAAATAACTTTTAATTACTATCAAAAATTAAAATAATAAATAAATATATTATTTTAAATTATTTAAAATAATATTATATTTTTTATTATTAAAAATTTAAATTATTTAAAATAATAATACTTAAATTTTTAACTAAAATCATACAAATATTTCTTTTAAAAAATAGAAGCATCAAATTATAGAGTTTCATACTTTATTTTTTTTTACTACTACTTTTCATTACCAAACACTTTGTTAATTGCTTTCTACTTAAAAAAACAACTTAAAAAACAAGGCCAATCCCTAAAAATAAATTAGAGGATAATGACTAAATTTGAACAATTCAAGTGCTTGGGTACATGATTAGAGGTCCAAGTTTTATATATTAGGTTTGGATAAGTTGATATTTGATGGTATGAGTACTGATACATGATTAAAAATAAAAATAAAATAAAATAAAATTTGTTCCTAAATCTTTAATCAAATAAAATTGATGACAGGTTCTACATAAAGATATAAAGATGTGATGTTGTTTTAGCGTATTAATATATTTTTTCATAGAATAAGTTAAGATGAAAACCTTAACTAAAGCTTTGATTTGACAGAGAACTCAATCCCAAGACGTTGAGTTCAAAGTTATATGATAAGATATCAAACAAAGTAGTCCGGCAAATCGGCAATACGGACATGAGAGAAACAAAAACCGGAGAACCAGAAAAAAAAAATTCAATCCCACATTATCGATATTCTTAAAATCCACAAATAACGAAGACAGATTAATTTATGGTAGGACTGCTCCTCTACTGCGGGTGTGAGTTATACATATTCCTGGTTTTCAAGCCTGAACTTGATGAAAAGAATGGCATTGCACAAAGTAATGCAATTTCAGAAACTCATCACATAAAAAGGTGAAATTATCCACATAAAATTGAAGAAATAATGTAACGGTCATATGAAACTTGAATTCTATTTACTCAACAACTTGTAGGATGGCATGTCTTTTATACTGGTAATGCCTTCCAACGTAAGCTCTTGCTCCAGCTGTGCCCTAGTGGATTTCAGAACTTCCTGAAAAGAAAGTGTGGTCAGCAGAGCAGCAAGAAAAACTAAATCTCCAAAAGAAAAAAATATGCTTTAAAGCACAGTGCATAAGAAAATAAGGTAACTAGATTTACATTGAATTCCATGTAAGTAGCTTGTTTTTTAAGCCATTGAGTGTCCAGAATCTGGAACGCTATGCAGTAAAGTATATCAAATGCCATCTCATCTTCTTCAAGAAGCTGCAGAAAACAAGATCCAGCTCTAGTAGTCCTGTTTGCTGTTACAAAAGCCATGATGCTTCAGAGATGCTCATTAGGAATATCTGTAGCTTTGTTTTCTTCTTAGTCTTTTACCTGACTGCAAAGCTAGCATTTGCATCAACATATGAGATATGTTGATTCCTGCTGCAGCAAATGGGTATTCCCATTCAGCCCTCCTTCCATCTTGCTTGTACAAAAGCCTGCGGAAAGAATTCTGCGCAAGAAACAAAACGCTATCTCAGAACGTTTCACTGCATAGCCAATTGTTCAACTTTTCACTTTAATGCAAGCATTAGACGATGACAATCAAAGAGAAATTACAGGATAGTTCTTGGCTAAGTATATTAGGTTCTCCAAGGATATGAATCCCCCAGCCCTGAGCACAAATAGCAAAAGCTATTATTTCAAAAACACTTCAATGTTGTACCTCCATATAATTCTCCACAAAGTAGCGCTACTTGCAATAAATGTACACCTGAAATCTGTTGAAGGATCAGAACCTTGCCAGCCCATCTCCTTCCACAATTCTGATTTCAGAGAAGGAAGATCCCTAGTAGGATAAGCCAACTTCCACAGTTGTCTCAGTGCATCCTAACAATTTTTTGCCAATGTTCCATGCAGAAAATGTTAATCTTTATTTTAAATCTTCAATAGACTGTGAATGAAAATAAAAGAACATGAGAAAAGGGGAAGAAATGGCAATTACTAGACCCTATCCAAAGAGAGAATTCTCACAATCTCGAAATACCTGATGATCCATGCGAGAGCCATCATAAGGAACTTCTAATCTCCTCCTCAAATTTCTCAATCTTTCTTCCTACATGTTCAGATATAGAAGATAGTAAGAGATTTTGTGTTACAAGCATGACTTTATTTTCTAACGAATTTATGCTGAAGGATCCTGAACACACGAGTGGTCTCATTCCACTTTGTCCACTAAATTTTATAGGATAAGCAAAAGACGAAAAATTATGCTGAACCAAACTAAAGTGAACTTAACAAACAAATAAATAGACACGAGCTGCATGAACAAGGACATTTTTATAGGTGGGTACATCACTATATCCTGGGGAACCTAAATGGTTTATAATATAGTTGAATTAAATGAGTCCTAGGATATATTAATCAACAAATTTATATTGGAATAACATATGTTGCTAAGACTATAAATTAACAATGCTTTTGTGAACAAACTGGGAGCTTAGCTCAGTAAGATCACCGTGCATGATGAGTGGAACAGTTTAATCAGAGGAAGCCTTTAATACGTGTGAAGTACTTTTCCATGGCTGGATAGTATCGAAGGGTAGAAAGTGCTTCATTAAATCAAATCATATGGCAACTCACAAGTCTAAGAAGGTTCCATGCTTTTTACCCTTGGCCCACTTGCATCTTAGCTCCTTTATAATATACTCTTTATATATATTACTGGATGGTGTTAGCATAATATTGTATTATCAAGCATTTTACGACATGTTTGTTAGACTGGGAAAAACCGGACCTGACCCGACTCGACATGAAGTTAGACGGGTTCGGGTTAGCTATAATTATGCTCGGGTCATAAACAGGTTAACCCGTTTATGACCCGAAAGTAATTGGGTCGTGTCGGGTTATAAACATGTATATCCACTTAACCCGATTACATTATATATTTACATATATAAATTTAAATATAGGCCCACCCAACTCCCAATATCAGTCCATAAGCTCAAATCTCTTCTAACCAACTTTTTATTGGAGAGTGAAAAAGAGGATAGATATTTTTTAAGAAAATTTTGGTAGAATTTTATTTGTAATTTGGGGAGAAGGAACACAGCTATAACTCTTGTTTCACCTTTTTTTTTTTTCATTCCATACATAAGCTGCTACAAGCATAACACTAAAACCCTAAAACAAGGTCAAAATACACAAGTCAAAATAAGTCCAGTCAACTAGAGCAATATTACAAATTACTCCTTAATACCCCCTCTTAATTTGTAATGTTGGGCTGCCGCTTGAACTTGTCAAACTTGTCTTTTGTAATTGTTTTTGTCATGAAGTCAGCAACATTATCATGTGTATTGATATGCTCCAAATGAATTTCGCTTTTGATTACAAGATCGCGAATGAAGTGATGTCTTAGCTCTATATGCTTGCTTATAGCATGAAAAACAGGGTTCTTTGTCATGACAATGGTTGGTTATTATCATACAATTTTGTGGATGACTATGACATTTTTTTGCAAATCCATAAGTATTATTCTAAGCAACTGGCTTTACATGCTGCTTCTGGTGCAGCCATATATTCAGCTTCAGTTGATGATAATGTCATAGTTTATTATTTCTTGACCTCCAAAAGATCACATTTGAGCTAAGACAAAATATATAACCTGAAGTACTTCTTCTATCATCACCACTTCCTGCCCAATCATTGTCACTGAACCCAAATAATTCACATTTAGGATCTTTCACATACCTGATACTTTTTTTTTTGTTTCCTTCAAATATCTCAAGATTCTCTTTGTTGCAAATAAATGTAATTTGCTTGGATTGCTCATAAATCTTGAAACAACACTCACAACTTGAATAATATCGGTCTCGTGTTCATAAAATAGATAAGAGAGCCAACCAAGCTTCTATAAGCATTTGCATCAACATCTTCTTTGTGCTCAATTTGTTGCAAATTCTTACTTATATTCATCGGAGTTGCAATCGGACATACCAAACTTTTGCTACAAATTTTCAATATATTTTTCTTGAGATATGAAGATATCTTCAAGATTGTGTGATTTGAAAACTAAAGAAATACTTCAGACCGTAAGTCAGTCATCTCAAACTCTTTCATCATAGCTCTTTTAAAGTCTTCAACCATTGTTTTATTTGTTCCTACACATATTAAGTCATCAACACAAAGGCACACAATAAAAAAGTCTCATTTTTCACCTTTCTTCACATATAGTGATGACTCATTTGGATTTCTATGAAAATCATAACTCCATGAAGTAAGAGTCAATCTTGGTGTTCCAAGCTCGTGGTACTTGCTTGAGCCCATATAAAGCTTTATGAAGCCGATAAACTTTATCTTCCTTGCCTTTGACAAAATAACCTTTCTGGTTACTTCACATAGACTTCCTCTTGTAATTCTCTATTTGAGAAGGCTGATTTCACATCAAATTGATATACTTTCATCTCCATCTTGCTGCTAAGGCAAGTACAGTTCGAATTGTTTCCATCCTAGCAACAGGAGCATGTTTCATTAAAATCCCCTCCAGGTTGTTGTGAATAGCTTTTGGCAACTAAGCGTGCTTATTACTTTTGAATATTTTCAGCTTCATTATACTTGATTTTGTACATCCATTTTAAGTCAATGACTTCTTTTCCATTAGGAAGATCTGTCAATTCCCAAGTGCAATTTTTCTTGATGCTCTTCATTTTTGCATTTATAGCATTTCTCCAAATTTCTTCCTTTTGTGCATTTGAAAAGCTTTCTGGTTCATGCATTAAGAAAACTGCATTATAAGAATAAGAAACACAAATATCTGCTAAAGATCGATACCTTCAAGGAGGAGTTTCATTATCCTCATCCTCCGCTTGTGGTTGTTATTATCCTCATCCTCCGCTTGTGGTTATTGTTAAATATCAGAAGCATCATGAGAATTTTTAACCACTTGTTGATGACTTTCTTGTTGATTTATTGCATTTATAATGTCATGTTGCAAGCTAATTTCTTGATTTCCTGATTGTAAGCTAACTTCATCATTTTTCTATTTCCATTATGCTAATTCATCAAAAATGACATCACGTGAGATTACCAATTTATTGTTGTTTGGATTGAGAAGTTTGTAGCCTTTGGATTCATCACTGTATCCAATAAAAATGTATTTCTCTCCTTTCTTGTCAAACTTTTCTCTTGCTTGAGAAGTTTTGATTGCATAACCAACACATCCAAACATTTTGAGCTGATTAACTAAAGGTTTCCTCTTGTGCCAAGCTTGAAATGGAGTCTTGTTGCGACCAGCTTTTGTTGGGGAGCGATTCAAGATATAAGCAGCTATATGAATTGCTTTAGCCTAGAATTGATTGGAAAGATTTTTTTCCTTTTAGCATGCTTCTATCCATTTCAACTATGGTCCTGTTCTTTCTTTCTGCAACGCCATTTTATTAAAGGGAATAACTTACTGTTAATTGTCTTTGAATTCCATGTTCCTTATAATAATCAAGGAATCTCTTGTAGATAAACTCTCCACCACGATCAATTCGGAGAATCTTAATCTGATAACCACTTTGCTTTTCAAATAAAGTTTTAAAATGTAGGAAAGTTGTGAAAGCATTTGATTTTTACTCAAAAAAATAAAGTCATATCATTCTTGTAAAATCATCAACAAAAAGAATGAAATACTGTTTGTTACCGAATGATGGCGTTTGTGTTGGACCACATAAATCTGCATGCACAAGCTCAAGATGACTAGAAGCTCTCCAAGCCATTTTAGGAAATGGAAACGTTGCAATTTTCCATAAACACAACCTTCACAAGGGTTATCACATCCTTGTATTCGTAGTAATCCAACAATTATTTTCTTTTGTTATGGAAGTTATAACCCTTTATAGTTTAAGTGTCCATAACACAAATATCAAAGTTAAGATTCATCAACAACTTCACTTTCAAAGCAAAACTTTTCAATGTCTCTATGTTGTTGGGAAATAGATTATTCAAGCTCATCTTTACAATAGCAACTGTATGCTCTATCTTCTTATCAAAAATCTCACACTGATCATTATCAAAGACTAACTTGTAGCCTCTTTGCAACATTTGACCAACACTAAGAAGGTTTTGAGTAATACTTGAAGTATAATGAACATTATGAATGTACTTTTCTTTACCTTCTTGAGTGTGAACCGAAATTACACCTTTGCATTTTATGTCCAAATGCTTGCTATCTCCAAGTTCAACCCTTGAACTAAAACTTTCATCTAGCTGTGAAAAAGTATCTTTATAGCCCGATTATTACATCCAGGACCTAACAACCAAGTTTTCCAACCTTCTTATTGATCTTTTCTAGAATAGAGAGCTTGATTATTTTCAACACACAAAAAGAGTTTGTCTTGGTCTTGTTCTTCTTTTTTTTTTTTTGAGAAATATGCAACTTGCTTTTTATCATTTCTCTCATGAGCAAGTACAAGTCCTTTGGAATCCTAGAAGAGGTAGGGAACATTATGTACCAAGTTCAACTATCACACGGACGAAGATTCATCTAGTCTTCCAGCCAAGCTACTTGAAGCCATACAACACCAACTAGGAGGAACCAACATGAAGCATTTTAACTTGACCACCCCTACCATCTCTCCCGTGGAGAAATAAGTTAAAAACATCATAACTGATTAAGAGAAAACTCTTAGAACTAGAGCCAAAGCGTCAAGTACTTGGTGGAGTTTAAAGGGACTTCCCGTATCAGAATGTGGGAATCTAAAAATGCACCTTCAACATAAGTCTGAAAAGCTATATCAAACGTCAATAAGGGTATTGATATCACAAGTGAAGGAGAATGTTACTGACCTAGAGGTGCATGGTGTAACATCATGTAATCGGCCTTGAGAATCCATGCAAATAGTAGTATGAAGGTGCTTAGTTAGACAAGTTCATATGACAATTCAAAACTAAAGATTCCACACCTTCTGCCCTTGGCCCACTTGTGCCCTAGTTCCTTTGTATTTGCCTTTATATGCTATCTTAATACCAAAAAAATATTTTAATTTTTCTAGATCCTTGAGACTAAACGGACTTACCAAATACTGTTTAATACTGGAGATGCCCTATTTATCACTTCCTATTAGCGAAATATCATCAACATATATGATGACAACTACCACGCTAGAGTTGAACTTTTTAAAAAATATAGAATGATCTGCTTTGCTATACTTAAACCCAATAGTCATGATTACTTGTGAGAATTTTTAAAACCAAGCTCGAGAACTTTGTTTTAGGCCATATACAACCTTTTTCAAGCTTGCACGCACACTTCCCCTGAACAACAGGAATAACCTCTATGTAAGCGAAAATTAGAAGATCTTGCATTACAAGATGCAAACAATAAGTTTGATATATTAGTGAATTGCATGAAAGAAAGTACTACTGCTATGATAAAACATGGTACTCCTAAATCTGAAAAGAAGTATTAAAAAAAAATTTTTTTTGAGGAGCTAATAAACTTAATCTTCCACGCGAGTATATGACGAATGCATTTATCACACTGGCTAAGAGCAAGGACAACACATAGAACTTCTTGCGAGTTGATATTCTGAACCGCTTAATGAATGCATAGTATGCTTACACTTTGTTAGTGTTTGGACTTTGATAATTATATTTTGGTTGTATTACTGACTATGTTGATGGATACTTGATGGTATTGTGTTAGACTTAATTGTATTTTGATGGATACTTGATGGTATTGTGTTGTACTTATGTTGAACTTGATGGTATTTACACTTTGGTACTATTTTGATGGATGTTTGATGGTATTGTGTTGGACTTTATTATGTATAGAGGTTTCATGTGTTGATAATGTAGAGAAAATGCTATCAAAATTTTTTAGAATTATTTATTTATTAAAAATGAATAAGACAATAATAACATTTTTATTTATTTTTTTATAATTTGTTATTATTAGAATTAATTACTATGCTAATTAATAATGTGCCATATAATAAGAATGATATTTAATACAAAAATGTAGCATTTTATTTTATTAGTAAACTATATTATTTATAGAATTACTAATTATTTATTTATTAAGCATAATATATATTGTTTTAAAAATGAGTCCGTCATGTTTTCTTTTCTCCCAACAAAACAGAAGACCTAAAAAAAAAGTAGTTTTTCCTTCCATCCTTATTTCCTTTCTATCATCATTTCCTTTCCTTCCTGGTTTTTATCCCTCCAATGATACACAGCATTAGGAATAGAGGATGTCAAAAGTGATATAGTAAATACAAGATAAGAGGTAATCAACCTACTATATGACACAAAATTAGATATAAAATATGCAGTACTTGATGTATTACCTCATGGTCGACCAACCAAGGAAGCTAGGTTGGTGGACACGACCTGCAGAGGAAGAAGGGAGAACTAGGGTATCAAAAGATTAGTGGAGTCGGCGACGCTCATAGACTTGTAAAATAGGTAACGAGAAGTCCCATACAAGGGACTCGGTGAAGGGCAACTTGGTGTCTTATTGTTAGAAAAAAATGGATCAAACAAAACTAGCAATGGTATAGATGAAGGATCATACATAATTTGCAACTTGGTAAAATATATATTTAACTCAAAATGTGACATCATAGGATGTGAGCATGCGCCTAGTTTTTGGATCATAACATCGATACTTTTTTTATTCTCAAGTATCCGATGAAGACACATCGAGTTGCGCGAGGATCAAGTTTGTTAGATTCAGGGCCAAGAGCATCACAGTAACACAAGCAACCAAAAACACATGGAGTGAGTGAAAACTGAGGAAGTGATAGAAACAATACAGAAAATGGAGTAGAGTTCTTTAAAATAGACGAAGAAGATCGATGAATTCAATGACAAGCAGTCAATACCGCATCACCCCAAAATCGATGAGGAACATGCATATGGAAGCGTAATGTTCGAGCAACATTTAAATGACGACTTTAGTGTTCAGCAATACTATTTTGTTAATATGTATAAGGACAAAACTTGATAAACTCATACTAGTTGGAAAAGAAACTTTGTGATGTTTACTTAATGGACAAGCATCACATTGAATAGACAATAGTGACTTGAGAGATAACAAATGCTAGAGATGATGAGGAGATAGATGTCCCAAGCGATAGTGTCATTGATAGGGAGTAGTGGATAGAGCAAATGACATTGAATTAGGCTCACTGGAAAGAAGATAGACTTCAATGGCTTCATGACCCTTACCAATCACATTCTTCGTTTTGAGGTCCTGAAATAGACAAGAAGATAGAGAAATGAGAATAGTACATGATAGTGTTCCGGTAAGTGATGATATGAAAAGTTTAACAGGGAATTTAGATACATAAAGTAGATTTAATAGAGTGAGATTATGATTATATGAAGAGTAGTAAATAAGGGCATGTTACCCATCATATGAGATGAAAGATCATAATCAATAATCCAAAGTGCTAGACATTCAAGTTATGCACTAGTGAGTATATAAGTAACTCTATCAGCCGTGGAAGTTGTAACAGATGAAGCCATGGTGGGTGCAAGACTTAGAATAAGTGCTAGAAGAAACCATAGCTTGTGAGTCAGCAACAATTAGAGCATATGGTGGTTTACCAAATTTTTACCAGCATCTCCCAAAAGAATGATTAGACTGTTTGCAATAAACACAAGGCGGCCATGTACGCCCATGACCACGGCCTTCACCTCTAGATCGACCACTAAACAGTATGGCAAGTGCTACATTATTAGAAGGAACCAATGAGGAAGAACGAGTAGAGGGAATCTGTACCACTCGAGAATAGGCATCTTCAAGACTCAGAACAACAGAGTTTGATAAGATAAGTGCTCTAGTAAATGTGTAAGGAGCATCAAGCCCAGAGAGAAATTTAGCTACCGCAAGCTTAGTGCGTTGTTGCTGAATAATTCGTAAGTCAAGTGGATGATATTCAAAGAGTTCATCCCATGTCTTTAAAAGTGGTAAAATAGTCCGAGATGACAAAATTGTAAATCCTGAAAGTCTGCCCTCCTCAGCAGCTTTCCTTTCCAATTTATAGAAAACCCTAAACGGGTATAAGTTTAATACATAGTAAAATATATTTACAGCTAATTACAACCTGATTAATATTTACAAATCTAATATTTACATGTCTACCACTAACACGAGAGAGGAATACTATTCTGTTTGAAGTTACATATATCTTCGTATAGCTCATAAACATGGGAGATTATTGTGAGACCCGTAAGTGGTAGCTAAAGCATCTCATATGGCTTTAGATGTCACGAAACATGACAAAAGCAATTCGAGGCTCCATATTATTGAGAAGATATATTATAACTTATGTCTCAGATCTATGCCATCGCCAACCAATATATGTAGGATCTGTACACACAGGTGGAATACTAGTAAGATATTGATCTTTACCTAGAGAAATAAGAATAAACCTCATTGTGCAAGCCCATAATATATATATATATATATATATATATATATATATATATATATATATATATATATATTCCAACACAGGTAATACTCTTGATATCATATACCAACCAACACAGCTTAGCACATGCATGATGAATAACGCTTAGCTACTTATATGCCTCTTTCTAGAACAAACATTGCTTTTACTTCTAAATCAAAGTAATGCAAACTAAGTGTGGAGAGGCAGATGACACTAAGCTACTTATGAAACTCTCTCCTCTAGAAGCATGAACAAGCAACACCCCCTATTGCCACATGTAGATTGATGAAGATTAGGTGAGCATAAATATATGTCATATAACTACTTATATACTACCTTCTTACATGGACAGATAAATGAGACTTTCATGTACACCTCTCATCTACAAATTATAATGGAGTATTATATTGAAGGTTGTATCAACTTTTGGTAAGTATCAATCTATAATTCTATACTACTAGTACCAATCATATATATACACTTATAATAGATTATATGTATATACACTTATAATACAAGAATACCATGGGTCAAGCTACTATTTATTGAAGTGAGTTGTTACTGCATGTTCAATACCACATTACTAATTCTTTAACGCCCTATTCATATATATATATATATATAATATACACACAATCTCTTGATATTAGACCACAAGAACGACTTTTTTAATTAATTAATTGTAGCTTTATAAATAGTTAAATAAAAAAAAAGTCGTCGAATTTGACATGCAAACAAAGAAGCATGCATGAAGCATGATGCATGCCAACAAAACTAAGGGTGTGCTTGGCTCCACTATCAATAGCTTTATAACTGTGCTAAACAGCACTGTACTGTAATATGCTGCACTATTAAAATTTATAAGATATGTGGTTAATAACTTTTTAACTACTGTCAAAATTTAAAATAATAAATAAATATATTTTTTAAAATTATTTAAAATATTAATATATTTTATTTTTCTTTATTGTTAAACTTTTAAATTATTTAAAATAATAATACCTAAATTTTAAAATAAAATTATCTAAATTACTTTTTTGGAGAAGCAAAAACTGTAAAAGCATCAAATTGTAGCTTTCATAACTTCTGCTTTTTTGCTGCTTTTTTCTGCTTCTGCTTTTAATTACCAAACAGTTTTCTAACTACTTTATACTTAAATGTTGATTAAAATCAGCTTCGAAGCAGGGCCAAACAGGCCCTAATTTATGAGTTAAGTGGCCCTTAAAATAGTTACATACTTAGATCCATATTAAGATAGAAAGCTAGAGAATACCTAAAGAAATAGTTGTAAGTGGTTTTGAACTTTATGACCTCTTACTCTTATCGTGTATTAAATTTGATTGGTGACCACTTATTATAAAATCTTAAGTCATTAGAAAACAACCAAACTTATTAATTTGTTATCTTACTAGTCTAAGTCTATGATCTAATCCTCTCTATCAAGTTCAAATCAGATTTCACAAATGTGTTTGCCTTTGGCAAAAAAAGAAAAGTTCAAATCAGATTTGAGATCACAAATAGTTGTAAGTGCAAAAAACAATAACTAACCCACAAGTTTATAACACTTCATAGAGATGGATCCATAATTGCAAGAGAAAGCAAAACAGAATGATTGAGAAATACCTAAAAACAAGCAAGTAGCAGTTTCAAACTCAACTTTTGGCTTTGCTAACATATATGATTTGATTAGGTGACTAATCATTCTGAAGGATTAAATTATTAGGAAAGGATAATTTATTAACATAAGTACTAGAGCACCTACCCACAAATCTTCCTTTGGTTTACTTTTCATTTGTACCCATACTATATAACATGTTTACACAAAAAGAACCATGATGAGACAAAACGAAATCGTTGATGAAATGCTTTTGTGTTCATATATGAAGTGTAACTAAGAATTGAGTTAAGAAAAGTCTATAGTAAGAGATACCCGTAAAGAATTAAGAATAATTGGAATCCTATTATCATCCTTTATTTCTTTCCTAGGAGTTGAATGATGAAAAAGTCTCCTTATAAGCGACTCAAGGCCTCGAATAATATCTCCTACAAGAAAAGAAACAAGTCATTGAAGACAATGAACACATCACTAACGAAATTAAATAAGAAATGTACACTTGAAAGAACTAAAATAAGTGAAAAAAAAAGATTTGAAAATCTTTTCTAAATCTAAACACAAAGAAGCAATCACCCTAATTGTTTCTCTATATTTTATAAGGAAACTCCTAGTCTGAAATAATTTGGAAATGAAAAACATCCCTATTAATTGAATAGTGCATGAATTTACTTTTAATTATAAATCTAAAGGCAAGTCAAACAGTTTGCAATATAAACGAACTAGACATAGAGAATGCATCACAATCAGACTCACTTTTCTAATCTTTAAATATCATATTAGTCATGTGAAATTTTTAATTTTACAAAACAATTAACATCTTTTAGACAAGGTTTGAGATAACAATCCTGGTTTACCATTTAACTACTAACCAATACATAGGGGTCCATACAGTATAGACTTTGTACTAGAACAAGGTTGGACCAATATGAATTGCCTAGACCAGGCGATATGGATGCTTTTAGCTACTAAACTAACTAAAGATGTCACATCTATAAGAACATCTACTATTTAGCTACTAAAAATGGCATTGTTGAAAAGGTTGGATAAGACTCTTAAGGGTGGTATAGAGGTGGATATTTTTAGATAACACTAGAGATATAGGGTTAATGGGTAACTAAGTGCACGTTTGGAGCTGCGTTGCTTCCTGCAGTACAGTGAATGGCAGCAAAATTTTTCACTATGCCCGTGTTTGTTTCATTCGCTTCATTGCAGAACAGTACAAACTTTAAAACTGTTTATAGAAGCAGGGGCTTCAATGCAGAACAGTACAAACTTTAAAACTATTTATAGATGCAAGGTACCGTGCTTTCATTGCTGTGAGTCTACTATAGGTTCACTCGCTACAAAAATGCACTGCTGCCCTCTGCCCTCTCATGAAAAGCTCCTTTCCTCTTGTTCTTTCACAGCCGCCGTCTGCTCACCCTCTCTCCCAATCGCTCGTCTGCCGTCAGCCAAGCTCGCAGTCAGCATCTGCTCGCCCTCTCTTATAGCTAGCATCTTCTGTTCGTCCTCTCTCCTAGTCGCTCGTCCATCGTCAGCTTGTCTCGGCATCCGTTGGCCCTCTCTCATAGCTGGCATCCTCTCGCCCTCATCTGCCATCACCTTATTCTAGTGTCAGTCTTCTTCTTCTAAGAGTCATCCGCTAAGGTCAGCACAGAGCCCTCTTCCCTCAGTGTTAGCGTTAGTCTCTTGTCTTTTGAGAGTTGTCTGCTAAGGTCAGCACAGAGCCCTCTTCCCTCAACATCGGTCTTCCCTCAGCATCGCCCTTAAGAGTCATCCACCAAGGTCAGCATAAAGCCCTCTTCCCGTCGGTCTTCTCTTTTACTCTATTTATTCCTATGCATTTAATTAGATTTTTTATATTTTTAATGTTATATTTAATTTATCTTCTCTTCAACTAAGCCAAAACTTCTTACGTACAGGAGCTATTCCATCATAGCATTATTATCATTAGAATGTAGGTATATTAGCAATGTGATGATTTATCAACACAGGAGATGCAAAGAGAATTATAATACTACTCACAACCTAAGGAGCTAACTACAATTAACTTGAGCATAAATGTTTAAAATTAGACAATGTTGTTTTAAGTGTATAAGTTAAAGGGTCAATTTACTTAGGAGACTGCAATAAGGCATATATATGTCACTTGAAGTCACAATAATCTCTAATGCTTTTAAGCTCGTAGGATATTTTCAAAATTCCATGCATCATTTTTATGAGTTTTGGAGCATTCACATGATGTAGTGTTCATTTATGTTGCAAATTGGTTTATATGGTTCCTAGTTAATAACTAAAAATTCCTCTAATGTGCGATTCATTTAAGGTAACAACCTAGAGGTTCAATTTTGTTGTCACTAGAACACAAAAACTATGAAGGCAAGTTAGTTTCAGTTGCATAAGTAATGTCCAAAAAGTAATCCCACATTATCAATTTGTATTCTCTTTCTTTGTTCACTTGTTCCCATATTTAAGCCCCATTTATTAAGTAATAATTTGGATACAGTCAATGATTATTTTCTTTCATATTACCAGTAGCTAAATGCCCTAGACAACTATACTCTTATCTTCTTATTTCTACAGCTACAATAATCTTGTAACATAATCAAAGAATGAGAAAGTACAAACTTTATAGATGAACCCAGAACCATAGATGAACAAAACATGATAGTGCATTGGTAAGACTATAAAGTCACACCATTGGACCCACCTATTTCCATCATGGATTCACGGGTGACATATCAGCCCAAGGATTTCTCAATAAAAGCATAAGATATCACATATAAAGTAATTCCTAAAGCTAAATAGCAAAATATACTCAACTTGGAATGTTAAAATTCTGAATAGTAGCAGAATATCGAATTTGACCATTTCAAGTTACTTTCTTTCGGGAGTTCTAACTTCTTCTTTGTATTTTAATATCGGATAGATGCACCAACTGAATGGTGGGCTATAAAAATATCGGTATATTTTTAATATATACATTTATTTGTATTTTATATCCCTACTTAAAAAAAAATATAATTTCATTGTTACCCATTATTGGAAATGTAGGTTAACAAAGATTTTGCCAAGTTCAAAAGGAAAGGAATTCATCCATATATTGAAGCCAATAATGATATTATGTTTGGGCACACGATTACTACTAGGGACAATTATTATACCCCAGTCTTCCTAGATGAGACATTACAAAATGATGGTGCATTTGGTAATGAAACTAATGAGCAAATGGAAGGTAGTAGTGATGAACCAATCAGGAAAATGGGATTGAAAAGAAAGTATAAGAGTGAAAATTCCAATGCAAAATTTCGGGATGACTTTTCGAGGCTGGTAATATCAATGGAGAGTGCACACACTTTTGAATCTAAGAGAATTGACTATGCAAGGCAAAGTATCAAGGAGGCTATGACTGTATGGCATATCTAAATTTAATACCAGAGATTCCAATTGATAGCGAGTTATATTATTTTACTGTCGAATTATTTGAGCAAAAGACCAAAAGAATTATCTGGATGAATTTGAAATGTGTATAAGCAAAAATTAGATGGTTATAAAATATCAACTTGCCAAACATGCCAAGCCTTGAATGGGATAATGTTTTTTATGTGAGTTGTATGGGACTATGTTTTATTTCAGTTGTATGGGACTATGTTTTGTATTTGCTGTATGGTATTTGGGGACATATTTTTATTGTATGGTATTTGACTTCTTATATTCAATTGTATAGTGTTTAACTTTTATATTCTTGGATGATGTTTGACTTTTTATTGTATGGTATTTTATCTTGTTTATGATTGTTGAACTTTTAATATATTTATACATTTGTTTTGGGTATGGATGGTGGACCAAATTATGGTTTTGATGATCTTGAAAATGAAAATGAAAACAATGAAGATGAAAATGAGAACGAAAATGAATATGAAAACGATGAAAATGAAGATGAAAATGAGAATGAGAATGAAGATGGAGATAAAAATAACAATCACAAACATTATTGGAGCCTTCTTGCCTACACAGCAGCTACAGCTGCAGGACATTATTATTATACATATATGGATAAAACACTGTTAGAAGAAATGGGAGAAAGAGGGAGAGAGGAAAGGAAACCCTAAGGGCTACATTGTATTAATTTGGAATGCCTTACACAATAGAAACCACCTCTATATATAGAGGTTTAGTACATAAACCCTAATAGACTAATATGACCAAATTAACCCTAATAACTATTACATATTCTAACACTCCCCCTCAAGCTGGAACATACTCTAGCTTGCACATAATAAAGAAACAACAACCTAATTCAAAAAACAAGTACAAGAAGAAGACAATAACACAGGTCACAAGTAAGCTGTCGTAGAGAGCAACATAAGACGGCATAAAGAGCGATCAGCTGTCGTAGAGAGCGACGTAAGGCGTCGTAGAGAGCGATCAGCTGTCGTATAGAGCGACGTAAGATGTTGTAGAGAGCGATCAGCTGGTAGAAGACCTGTATGAGAGCTTGTTCCAGCTTGTAGAGATAACTTGTAGAGATTTTTTTTTTTTTTTTTGTTGGAAAGCTAAGCTGCCAGAACACAGAAACGAGCCACGCAGGACTCGGAGTTGACCAATACCGCGCAGGGAAGAAACGAGCCACGCAGGACTCGGAGTTGACCAATACCACGACTAAGGAACTGGGCGCGACCGGCAGATGAGTCCAAACTCACCTCAGCCTTCACAGAACAGCGAGCGAGAACATCGAACAAGGTCATGCCAGCCAGGCTAGTAGAAGGTGAACA
This sequence comes from Costus lasius, assembly GCA_027563935.2. Lineage (NCBI taxonomy): Eukaryota > Viridiplantae > Streptophyta > Magnoliopsida > Zingiberales > Costaceae > Costus > Costus lasius. Next base: position 20,913,508 of record CM050450.1, on the reverse strand, counting down.
ACTTATCATAGAAGTGCCGCGCCGAATCAGAGAGGCGTCGGCGTGGAGCAAGATGTAAGGAGGGATTGTCGAATGGTGAGTGGCAGCATCGATTTCTAGGGCTGGCTGCTGGTGTTCGTGGAAGATGCAGCGGAGGAAACCGGGAAGGTGGCGGGTCGGCTGCTGATTGAAGACAGCGGAGAGGATCGGCGGCAGACGAAATCGGGGCGAGCAGGGGCGTTAAGGTTGGTTCGCTGGATGACTGGAGAGCGGCGGTGAGCAGATTAGCGCCGAGCACTGCAGGAGCCAGAAGCGCCGAAGCCTGATCCACCGAGCAGGGAAGCTGGAAGCACCGAAGGAGTCCTAGGGTGCGGCGCTCGACTCGCCAGCCTCTCGTCATCTCGTTTACTCGGGCGAAGCGATGCGCAGGAGGCGAGGACGAGAGGGCAGACGGAAAGCCACAGAAGAAAGGGCGCCGGAGACTTTCGGAGGAAGACTTTCGGAGGATTTGTGGAGTGGTGTGATGCTCGTTGAGTTGTGGAAGCGGCGTGAGGAAGAGGGCAACGGAAGATAGGAGCACAGCGGAAGATGAGGCGGCGGCTAGAGAACCTGCTCTGATACCATGTTAGAAGAAATGGGAGAAAGAGGGAGAGAGGAAAGGAAACCCTAAGGGCTACATTGTATTAATCTGGAATGCCTTACACAATAGAAACCACCTCTATATATAGAGGTTTAGTACATGAAACCCTAATAGACTAATATGACCAAATTAACCCTAATAACTATTACATATTCTAACAAACACCTTGTATGAATTCTGATAACACAGGTGCTATCTAAATGGGAGACATATTACGAGGTCATCCAAAATGTTACAGGAGAACAATGAAAATGGAGACACACGATTTTATAAATTTGTGTAACATTTTAGAGAACTCATATGGACTACGGACATCTACTTGTACATCTATACTAGAGAAGGTGAGAATTTTTATCTACACACTAATATAAGGTATATCAAATCGAATGGTGCAAGAACGTTTTCAACATTCAGGAGAGACAATTAGCAGAATTTTTCATGAAGTGTTAGCATCTGTATGCCTACTAGCAATAGAATTGATCAACCCTCATCAGTTTAGGGAAGTTCCAACACAAATTTTAAATAACTAACGTTATATGCCATATTTCAAGGTAAATTAACATTTACCCAAGTAAATCTGATTATTATTTCATTCTAATACTATATTGGTGTTATTGATGGTACTCCTATAGATGCTGTGGTACTTGCTCATAAGCAAATAATATACATTATTCGAAAAGGATGATCGATGCAACAATGTTATGGCTGTGTAGTTTTGACCTGCAATTCACATATGTCTTAGCTAGTTTTGAGGGCACCACCTATGATAATAGAGTTCTAATGTATGCAATTAGGACTCTAAAACTAAACTTTCCAAAGCCATCCCTGGTATGTATTTATATTATATTATATATGCTACTTATATATTTGATTATTACTATCATAATATTTATAATTTATGCAAGTAAATATTACTTAGTCGATGCTGGTTGTCCCAGATGTCTGAATATCTTGGACCATACAGGAGAGTGAGATATCATATATCTTATTTTCAAAAGGACAACCACTACAAGAATTAAAGGAAACTTTCAACAAGGCTCATTCCTCATTAAGAAGTTGCATTGAAAGATGTTTTAGAATTTTGAAAAAAAGATGAGATATCTTGCGTGACATGTCATCATATCCATTTAAAACACAAGTCAAAATAGTTGTTGCAACGATGACATTACATAACTATACCAGACGAACTACTATATCAGATGAGATATTTCGTGAAGTTGATATAAATCCAGATTCAATACTAGAAGATGATTCAAATTATGTAACAATTGAACAAGTGGAGGAGGGTGCAAGAAGTTCATAAAAAAATGATAGGCTTCGTACTCAGATCGCTGTAAGTCTACTGAGATCACAAAATTAATTTACATCATTGTATATTAGTTATGTACAATATAGTATATTTTGTGCAAGTATGTATGTTATTTATATTTGTATTATTTACTTTTATATTAATTTTTTGTAAGATAATTATAATTATAAAAAATTTAAAATAAAATTAACTAATAATCATAGAGGATAAATAAAATAATAGATATACCCAAACAATTTTATTACAGTAGTTACTACAGTGACAATACAGCTAGTAAAACAGATCCACCCAAGCACCTTTAAAAGCAAGTTCTATAGTCATAGCGTAGCTAAGGCAGCGCAGTAAAACCAAACTGACCCTAAATCATCTATGCCATTTTTGGAATGGTATTTGTCCACTACATCAAGCCCATAACAATTACAATGACATGACAAAAATCTGCAGTTTCTTTCAGAATAATCATAAAGCACAAACCCATTTTGAAATTTTGACAAAATATGGAAAATAAATCCATACGGTCCTAGAAATTGCAAATGACATACAACTCCCATAAAACCACAATCTAATTGAGAACATGATAAATAGTGAATAGTTTATTTTTGCATATAGGTTTCAGCTAAACTTCAACAAGATAATTAGAACAAAAATATGTCTCTTCAAGACTTCAATTATCAAGTTGGAGCAGAAAGAACAATTAATCACAAATAAGGTTCAAAAGAATGTATATTTGAAAATACCTACCTAACCATCGTGCACATTGATCAATGGAGTGCAACAACAAATATCTCCAACCATGATATCTCCCCTTTCTATCACCCCCAAAATCTTGTTGGCTTCTACGGTCCTTTGTCTAGGATGTTCAAAAGAAGCAAACATATAACATAAAAAAACAGCGAACTGTAATAATATCAAGAGTACTACATTTTCTTTAGTGCAAAAAACCTCAGAATAGCCCTCATCATGAGAAAGCTTTCCAAGAAGAGGTTCGCTTGGTGCATCAAATATTGATGCTTCTGCCTTATATTTTCCTTCATCACCAGCATGTTGTGTGCGTCTCCTAATTGATTTTGCTGCCATCACAAGAGACCTACACGAACTAAATACTTATTCCTGTGGCCAGTTAGGGAAATTGCCAGAAATATAATTGTTTATCCTTGAGCTTAAGATTTAAGTGAGATCCTAAATAAGCAAAATAATGAAAAAGAATATCAGCTTGGCTAAGCATCTTCATATGTTAAATCTATACTAGGATCAATTTACAAAGGCGCTCAGTGACTTTCTCGAGTTAGTGAAAAATATAGAGTAGCCTGATTCGGCACTGTATAAAGCGGACATTGAGTAACAACTTAAATTTACAAATGGATCTAACAATCTTCAACAATGTTGATAAGAACAGCATATCCACGGATAGCTTAACAGCAAAGTCCCTTCCATTTTTTGGACATTCCTTAGCCTACATAGGAAAATAATAAATTTAATAGGCTATCATTTTTGTAGATGACTCCATTGAGCGCTATGCCTAGGGTGTGCATGGAAATGCCTTTGGTTTTTTTTTTTCAAACTGCACGCCTAAGCATGTTTAAAAAGCAAGTCAAAAGGTTCTTTCCATAAGTTACTTTGGGAAGAGTGTTTTTAGTCCAAATGTACTTTGCAAAATTTTTATTGAAATTCAATGTATTCCCAAGTGCGTTAATCTTAAAACAGTATTTCATTGCTTTCCTAAACACATCCCTCGTATCTTGAAAAGACGGCATGCTTATGTTGGTGCCGTTGCTCAAATTTGTAAAGCTAAGTTTAATTAGAGGCCTGATGGCATGTTGTATTATCAGAAGATTTCACTTTATTGAATATTACCAGATCTGGTACTATTTACAACGTCATACATTCTCAATCATTTAGCAGATTTCACTATGCAGAAATAATTAGGTAGGCAGTATCTGCTGATCACATTCCTCAAGAATTTGAAGTGGGTAAACCAAGATAAGCTCAATGAAATTCATTAGCTGCAAACTAAAGCTTGTTATACTAACAAAACCAAAATCGTTAGTAATGGTCAAGATGTACATGCAAGGTTAAATGGTAAGTGAGAAGATCGACTGTATCTAGAAAGCTATACGCTATCAATTTTCATAAGCATGCGAAGAAATATAAAGGGATTGATAGAGAAATCTCCCAGATGAGCTGGCTGGGCGAAAAAAAGCACCCATTGGCCTGACCCTTATACTTGTGGCGAAAGCACAGCAAGTTTGGAGAGGAATAGATCTGTAGCATAAACCGAGGGAAAGAAGAAAATAATCACTCTGAAGGCCATCGTTGCAAGGTGAGAAGTGGATCAAAACTTAAAATTTTAAACAGGATAAAGTGTAAAACAGTCAAATTAAATGAGAATTCTGCTGCAAACGGATGCATTCAGAATTTCAATGATCCACATATAATTGCCACTGTTTAGATGCAATAAACTGTTATTGACAATTAGTAGAGTAATATTATGAAGAAAAGGCACGAAATACACAAAGCTGCAAGAATTTGTAGATAAGAAATCGGATAGGGAAACCCTCACGATTAGCATCTGAAGTTAATTTTCATGATTTAGTTAACATTACAGAAAAAAACATGATGAGAAGAAAAAACGTACCAGGAATGTCGAGCCTCCAGATCCTAATCGATCCAACGAGGGTGAGAGGGAAGCTACAAGAAGATGAGCACACCTGAGTGCTGAGTGCTGAGCCAATGCGGCTGCCGAGGGTGGGCGGAAGCGCAATAATTCCGCCGAGCGGGAGGAATTAACCTAGTTAAAATAAACTAGGGTAGAGTTTATAGCTCACGTGCAAAAATGTTGACTCATTAACAAGAAAAACTAGTCAACGTTGTAAATTAGTGCACAAATATTTGTTTAATTTTATTGAGTAGTCAAAATATAATTTAATTTAAAATCAATCAATTCGTTAATTAATTAAATGGAATTGCTAAATAACATGTTTTATATAATGCAACTAAAGAAAAAAAAATCAATTTATTTATTTTTCTCTTTTTTTCTACTATTTTTTACCCTCATTTCCTCCTTAGTTTGAAAAATCAATCACCCTGAAAGAGACGAAATAGTCGACTATTATTATCATATGCACAAAAAGAGAAATTTTTGTAGTATTTTATTTGATTGCATCGTATATAAATATAATGAATTTTATTAAAAAAAATTTTAAAATTTTAATCAATTTTTTAATCTAAAACCAATTTAAAGCTTCTTTACACAACGAAAATAAAAAGAAAAAAAATCCATTCATCAATTCAAAAAGAAATTTTATAGCTTTTTATGAATATTAAAAGGTTCACATCAACTGAAATCAACAGGAGAGTAAATAAATTAAACAAAAGAATCTCCACCAATATTAATATAGTTCGTCATACGTAATATAATAGGAAGGGAGCGATATGCACGAACAATCATACAACATCAATCAATCTGTTTGTTGGTGATGCAGCCAGCGTCTGCTTGAATCAATCTCACGAATCTCAAGTGTAGGGAGCAGGCTTGGGCAAGCCGACGACGGCGCCACAAAGCAGTGCGGAGTCCGGCAGGTTGTACTCGTCCCTCAGTGATCGCGCCGACGATCGCACGCTGAAGTAGAGCTGTTGGCCCAAGTAGCGGCGCTCCAACAGCTCCGACCTGAAGTTCCAGATGCCAACATTGTCGAAGGTGAGCATGATCGCCGACCACGACTTGGGGTACACGTGCACGGCGTGCCTGCTCACGGCGTCAAGCAAGTTGTATGTCTTCCTGAGCTCCGGCGACCACTTGCCAGGCCCCATCCCCACCAAGAAGAAGGAGTAGCCGTCCAAGTGGTAGAACTGCACAGCCTTCTCAGGGTTCTCAATGATAACCTCCACGAAGGTTCTAAACTCCACCGTCATCACGTTCGGGGCCACCTTCAATGGAGTGTTGCCTGGCATGTCGCTGCTGACGTCGTACTTGAAGTAGTCGCCGCCCAAGCCGTAGTACTCAGCAAGCTTGAGTGGGGTCTCGGTGTCCACGTGTGAGACGCCGTTGAGAGCGTAGCGAATCTTGCCGCCGGAGGCGACGCGGGAGTTGGTGAGCTTAATGGTGCGTGTGATGTTGATGCTGCCGTAGTGGTAGGATCCCTGAGGGTTGGGGCGGGCTGCACTGGCGCTGAGGTTCCACCTGAAGGTGCGGAACTGGTTGAAGGACCATGCCCAACCGGAGGGAGCTTTGGGGAGATTCGATGAAGGTGGTGAGGAGGATCCGGCGTAGCGGACGATGGCGGTGGCAGAGAACTCCTTCTTCTTGATGAAGCGGGAGGAGGCCACGAGGTAGTAGTCACCGGGGGTCTGGTCGGCGGTCACGAGAACAGAGAAGCATTGACCGACGTGGACGTCGATGGAGTTGTACTCGTTCTGCACCGTGTGGGAGCCGTCCATCTCCACCAGCTTCATGTAATGGCCCTGGATGCGGAAGTTGAGAGAGGTCCGGATGCCGACATTGCAGATGCGATAGCGGTAGACCTTGCCGGCCTCCATGACGAAGAGCGGCTCATTGTCCTTTCCAGCGGCATTCTTTCCGTTGATGAGGACACCAGAAGGGAGGCCGATGCTGCGGCCAGCATCGAGGGTCTTGGCGAGGGTTTTGTGGTCCTTATTGTACCAATCGCCGATGAGGACGGTGTAGTCGTCGGCTGGGGGGTCGAATGGGACAGGGATGAGATAGCGGCTGTTGATACGGAGGCCACCGAAGCCACCGGCGGACTTGTGCATACCCAAGGATGGGAAGTAGAAGAAGCTGCCGATCTGGTCCTTGACTTGGAAGTGGTATGTGTAGTTTGTGCCAGGTTGAATAGGGCAATTTGTGCCGGCGACTCCATCTTGCCATGAGTTCTTCCTCTGTTGAATGCCATTCCATGAGAGAAGGAAGGGTTCATCGAGGTTGTTGAAGACATTGATGACGACATTGTTGTTGGTGGTAGAGTTGATATTGGGACCAGGAAACTCTCCATTGATGAGGATGCCCTGCTGAGGGACGCCCAACGGGGAGATGGTGCCATAGGTGACGTTCCATGTGAAGAAGAGGTATGGGTCCTCGGCTCGAGCAACGGCCGACAGGCTCAATAACACCAGCAACGCTACGGCGGCGGAGCGTGCCATTGTTGGTTTTCTTTTTTGTTCTCTCTCTCCTTTTGCAGTAGAGAGTGGAGTAGCTGAATTTGGTTGTAAAAGAAGAAAGAAGAAAGAAGAAGAAGCAGAATAGTTTTATGAGCCGGATATGGCCACGAAAGATCCCGGCTGGCTAGTTATTCATGAAAAACAACAAGAAGATGAAGAAGAAGTAAAGACAAGGATTGATGGCCAACCGGGGAGCTTCGAATTGGTTTGGGGAAGATTGAGATGATTTTATAGGGTGGATTAAGAGTTTAATCTTGGCATCTACTAATTACATCCTCTCCGCCTATTATGCTCTTCCTTTCCTGCAACAACTCATTTAGACATACTATAGATATTATGATGGTGCTTCGATGGAACAAGTCTTTAGGTTTTTTTTTTTTTTTTAATTTATAAAAAAAAGAAAGTCTCTCATGTGATTTTCATTAGACTAAACATACAAGAGATTATGAATTTTTTGTTTCTTTTGATCCAATAGTTGATGGAATCTATTTATATTCTTTAGAATTATATATATATTTTGTACTTAAAAAGATGTTTCCTTCAACTATTTTAGATATTTTAATAGGTCAGTCTTAATAATTTTTTAAATAAAAATACGATATTATTAACTTTTATATAGTTCTTGATATAGGTATTTTTCACTATTAGGAAACTCATTAGGAAAATCACCTATAAATAATAATTTGTCAGCTAAATAATGGATTATGAATTTCTTGAGACATCCCAAAAGTTCTCTTAGGTCACAAACCATCATGTAGGACTAAACTATACAATTGTTTGGTAGGCTAAGTCTAATGCAATCAACATAAGCCACTCAATCCTATGACTTTTAACTTGATCTATTACAAACATACTTGGGCACTAGGAGATCACTTTGGCATCAAGAGAACCTCGTAACCACATTTTGGATACTCTCGAATGGGTAACTTCTTTTGTTTTTACCTCAATTTAGATCACTTGGCATCAAGACTACTCTTTGATGATTCCTACTCGGGATTCCTAACACTGTATACACTAGAATGGATAGAAAAAGGATAGAAAAGAAAAGGTAGAAAGAAAGAAAAATCGATAGAAAGAAAAGTGAATCACGTGATTTTCACGTGTGAGCAAAAAATCACGTGTAAATCACGTGAAAAATGGCAGTTGCGGCAGAGTGTTGGAGGATCAGGAGGTGGAGGACTCGAGGGACGCAAATGGCGATTGCAAGGACGCTGGCAGCGGCGTTCATCGATGGCAGGGATGCTGGCAGACGACATTCGTCGACGGCAGGGACGCTGGCAGACGGGCGGCAGGTGAAGGACACGACGCGTGAAGGGGTGACGCAACGGACAGATGAGGCGGACGCGAACACAGGGAAGGTAGTAACGTTCATCGTCCCGCCTCGTCGTTCATCATTCTTTGGCGGACGGGAACGCAGCGAAGGCAGCGACGTTCGTCGACGGCAGGGACGCTGGCAGATGGGGCGGCAGGCAAAGGACGTGGGGCGTTAAGGGGCGACACGGTGAGAGACACTTGCAGGCAGACGGCGGCGTGTGCAGGCGACGAGCGACGCTTGCAGGCAGCAGGCGGCGAGAGACGCTTGCAGGCAGACGGCGACGCGTGCAGGTGAGGATCGGGTGGCAGCAACGTTGGAGACGACAACGCAAGGCAAAATTTTTTTCTCCGCGTGTGATCTGCCCGAATACGAGGGATCACGAAACGAGGGAAAGTGGATCCAATTTTCCTTTTATTTTTCTTCTGAGCTTGTCCGTCCGTCCCGGTAAACTAAGGAAAAGTTGCTTTTCAGGAAAACGTGGAAAACAAAATAGGAAAGAAAGGAAAAAAAGAATCACGTGATTCAAAAACAAAAGGAAAAAAGGCAAAGGAGAGGAAGAGTGGATGAGTGGTGAAGATGGGCGGAGGGCAATGGACGCGAGGCAGGCGTGGAGCCGAGAGGCAAGCAAGGCATGTGGGGCAAGCTGGCGGCGGACTATGATGCAAGCAAGGCAAACGGGCCGAGGATGGTGAGGTAGGTGGGGGGCGGGCCGTGAGGCAAGGGGGCAGGGCGGTGAACAGTGAGCCAGGTGGGAGAGGAGGGAGTGAGCAAGCTCCAAGTGGAGGGAAGGGATGGCAAGGTAGGTGGGTAGAGAAGAGGGAGAAGAGAGATGGGGCAAGATCGCCAGAGGGGGCAAGCTCCAGGTGGAGAGGAGGGAAGCTTGAGGCAAGTGGGCGTAGAGGAGGGAAGAGAGGGATGAGGCAAGGTCAAGGTTGCCGAAAGGAAACGAGCTCTAGGTGGAGAGGAGGGAATGCAAAGCAAGTAGGCAGAGAGGAAGAGGAGAGGGACATGACAAGGTCGCTAGAGGGAGGCGCACAATGGTGAGGGTGGTGGTGAGCAGACAATGAAGTTTTTTCTTCTTCTTTTTCGGTCGATTCGGGAGGATAGTGTTTAAAAGTATAACTACCCCCAATTTCTTTCCTTTTTACTTTCTTTCCTTCCAAGTAAATGAAGGAAAACTATTCTTCCTTTCCTTCCTCCTTTCCCTCAAAGTAAATAGGGTGTTAATTTATTCTAATGTATCTTCACTCAAATACATAGAAGCCTTTGTATAGGATTTAACATGAACATAAACATACACAAATTCCCACATAAGGAAATTTATATTGCATGACCATATTGTCTATGTATACATCAATCAAACAGATAATTACATTACTATTTTTGGAATTCCTGCATTATTGTATGAAATCTTGTTGAAATTGTCAAATACACAAAACAAATAGATATCATAAACATAGTGTGAAATCTTGTTGAAATTCTAGCATTTTTGGAACCTCTTTCTAAATAGGATCTCTACTTTAATTGCATAATTTTCGGCAACACCATCCGTCCATGGAGGATTATACAATTAGATTTGAGCATCTCATGAACGAATGTGCAGCCCGGCGTAGTCAAGTGAATGTGCAAGTAATAGTAAGGCATGAATCAGGAAGATTCATCTACATACTCTTAAATAAGAATCATGAATTCCAACACAATGCATCTCTAGAGGCACAAATGCAGTTCATTCACAATGATTTAGTTTAGCAATTTTAGATTAAATTAAGTAGAGAAATCTATGATTTCACAAAAAATACCACAATCACATTAAATACACACATTAACTAATAACTTGTAGCTGTGGACAACGTGGGCAAGGTAAATCCATGAAAATAAACTACAAATATTACTATAAGGCGAACAATTATTTTGAAACAAGCAACAAAAATTAAATTCAGACTTGGAAGAAAGTGCATCACCACCTAGAGAGAACCAAGATACCAACTAATGCTAAATCCAAGTAGAAGCTCCCTCGCCTCTTTCTTTTTATCGAATACCCAAAAAATAGGGCTCCTTTCTCCTTTTCCCTTTTTGTTATTCATTTTCCCCCCTCCTATTCTTCATCCAGGTCATTGCCATGTAGTATTTGTGTTGGCTTTTGGCCTTAGGCAAGCCATTAATTAATTTCCAGCTAGGACTCCTAGAATATTCTATAAAAGAATTCCCAACATGTGCTAATTGGATTATCTGGATTAGCAACTCCTCCACGTTAGCCAATACTTTTAGATTGTCCTGGGTCTTCTATTACTAGTCTTGTATCAATCTCCCTTGATTGCGAAAAGCTTGTCCTCGAGCTAGGATCATCATGGTCACCATAATAAGAATGCAAATCTGCCACATTAAAAGTGTTAGAAATATCCAAATCTTCAGGCAAGTCGACCTTATAAGTAATCTTCCCCAATTCTTTGTAAGACTTTGAATGATCCCATGGCACTAGCACTAAGTTTGGCAAATTTTCCATTAGGAAAACGCTCTCTGCTCCCTCCTCAAATAAACCCAGACCGAGTTTCCTTCATGGAACTCCACATGGCATTGATGACAATTGACTCGTTGGCTATAATTTTTATTCTTTTTTTATCTGGTCACTGTGCCTAAGATGGAGTTGTTGGAGCTGAGTAGCTCGCTCATTTGCATTTGCACAGAAGCTACGTTGTATTGGAATTGGTAGTAAATCCAGGGGACTTCTCAAATTCTGCCCATACAAAGCATAAAAGACATTGCAACCTGTAGTATGGTTCATTGAATGATTATAAGCAAATTCAACTTGGGAAGACTCATATCCCATTCACACAACTTTTTACCCAATGTGCTTCTCAAAAGATCTCCTAAGCTTCTGTTTACGACTTCGATCTGACCATTCGTCTGAGGGTGAGTAGTCATGCTAAACTATAACCTTGTTTTCCAATTTTCTCCACAAGGTTCGCCAAAAATGACAAATAAATTTTTGGTCTCAATCAGAGGTGATAGTCAAAGGGACGCCATATAATCTAACTACCCCTTTAAAGTAGAGGCCAACTATTTGTGATGCATTTATAGTCTTTTGACAAAAAATGAAATGTGCCATTTTTGAAAAATGGTCCATCACTACAAAAACTGAATCTTTGTGCCTTAGAGTTCGAGGCAGTCCCACTACAAAATCCATGCTTCCATCTTCCTAGGGTGCTTGAGGAGTTGGAAGAGGCGTATAGAGGTTAGTGTTTTGGGAACGACTCTTGACGATATGATAAACATTGCACCTTTGAATAAACTTTATTACATCTCTTTTCATCCTAGGCCAATAAATGTATTCCTTGATGCTTGTAAATGTCTTGTCTCATCCAAAGTGGCCACCAAGTTCACCATTATGAGTTTCTACAAGTATCATGCACCGAAAGAGCAATCTGGAATACATAGTGCATCGCCCTTGAAAGAAAACCTTGTTGTAGTGAAAATTTTTAAAAGGGCCTCTGCCACATTCTCTCCAAATTCCTCCAAAGTAAGCATCTCTTGCATATAATTCCTTTATGACTTCAAATCCAAGTACTTGCACTTGCAAAGTAGTCAACAGCTCATACCTTCGGCTCAAGGAATCAGCCACCTGATTTTGAGTCCCCTTTTGATGTTTGATAACAAAGCTGTAGGTTTGAAGGAATTCAATACATGTTGCATGCCGCCGGCTCAACTGAGTTTTGGTATTAATGTATTTAAGGGCTTCATGATAAATGTAAAGAGTGAATGGTTTTGAAAGTAGATAATGACTCCAATAGTCCAAAGCTCGCACTATAGCATAAAACTCTTTATCATAAGTTGAGTAATTTCAAGTGTCACTTAACTTTTCACTGAAAAATGCCACAAGCCTACTTTCCTAACTAAGGACAGCACCGACACCTATATTTGAAGCATCACATTCCACTTCAAACAATTTGGATATGTTCGGGAGTGCTAGGACTAGGCTGGTGTAACTTTTTTTGAGTAGTTCATAACTTTATTGGTCTTCCTCAGTTCACTTGTAGTTTCCCCTTCGCAGACATTCGGTAATAGGTGCCATGATTGAGTTGAAGCCTTTGATAAAACTCCAATAGAAGGAAGCAAATCCATGAAAGCTCTGAATACCTTGGAGAGAACCTAGGGATGACCAATCCAAAATTCCTTGCACATTAAAAGGGTCCATTTTTAAGCCATCCTTGGACACCACATAGCCCAAAAAGGTGAGACTGTTAGCAAGATATTCACATTTTTTTAGATTTACATATAGCTGCTACTTTTTTAGTACTTGAAAAATATTGCGAAGGTGTTCAAGGTGTTGTTCTTGAGTTTGGTTGTACACCAAGATGTCGTCAAAATACACCCCCACAAATCTTCCAATATAAGCTTAAAAACATCTGTCATCAACCGCATGAATGTGCTAGGAGCATTTGAGAGATCGAAGGATATTACAAGCCATTCGTAGTGTCACACCCCTAGAAATAATATTTATTTTCATTCCTGTTTAATATGAAATTCCCAAGATCCAAAATCAAATTAAACAAAATGTGAGAACAACTTACACAAAATGTGAGAACAACTTACACAAAATCTTAACATAGTCCTAGGTGAATGACAGGTGGCTTGAAAGACAAGCATAAGGTGTTTTCACGTTATTCGTTTCACGTAAGTAATTATTTCCTTTCTTTCTTGTTTGTTTTGACTTCACAAAATAATGAGAAACCATTAAGTGATCAATATGCATCCTAAATGGTTGAATTTACACTTTAGACCTTTTCTTTTCATTAGTCCTCTTAAGTTAATGTGGGTATTTATCTATAATTACTTAATAATCTTCATAATAATGTTAGATGGTAAATCATGGATATCACACATAGAATCCATCCCTAATTGTAAAAGCATATTTCCATTCGTCGCCTTCCCTCATTCAGATTTGATGATATCCACCATAGATGTCACGTCATGAAAAGATAAGAGCACCACATAGTTGGTGTACCAGACAATCTAAGTGAGGAATTGGGAATCGATACTGAATTGTAATCTTATTCACTACACGACTATCAATGCACATTTGTCGTGTCCCATCCTACTTCAGAACTAGAAGTGCACTGCACATGGGATTTTGTTGTCCCTAATGAATCCCTTGGAGAGCAGTTCTTTTACTTGGTGTTGTAGTTCTACATGCCCCATATGGCTCATGCGGTAGGCTGCATTGTTTGGAATAGTTGCCCCTGCACAAAAAAAAAATTCAATATAGTGTTGAATGCTTGTAAGAAATGGCAGACCAGGGGGCATCTCTTCAGGTACTACATTAGTGAACTCATGTAATAGAGGTGTTACTGCTATAGGGTGTGTAGTTGACTCAGCATTGATTTTGATGACTAAAAAATTCGTGATAAATTTTATGATAATCATATAGTCTTTTTTAGTCATATCTATACTCTTTAGCTTATTTTTAAACTTAATTTGGTCAATTGCTTTGGAATCTACACCTCTTCTTGTTTTTTTGACTTTTCAAGTAAAATATACTTGTTTTCAAGGGTTTTGAAGAAATCGGAGGCCAAAAACATAACCAGGAAAAATTTTGAGCTCAGGGGTGAAATGAACTAAAAATTTCACAGGGGTGTGATCCTATCAAATTGGGGGAGAACAGCCGCCGACGCTCGATTCTTTCGCTATTCCCGAATCCTATTTTTGCTACGTCTTAGAAAAATCGAAGATCTAATCAGAAAATCTAAAAACATAGAACCCTTCTAAAAATCGAGGAGAAGATTCAACACAATTATCGTGTGTCATCGTGGAGAAATGAGAGAGAAATCCCTAGCAGCATCACTAACACTTGACCTCTCGCAGAGAGGCATAGAGGGCATCTCCAGTGATAAAAATTGGCAGAAAGCTTCGCCCAAGGGAGGAGACGACGCACGTAAAATTTTAGATCAAAAGGAGTTCAGGAGTGGGAAAAATTGATGAAAAAATTTTGTTAAGGGAAAATCGTGATTTATTGTAGCAGAGTACTGTAGCAACCAATTTTGGTAGAATCACAAGGCTGTGACGAATCGTCACACCCCTGTGATGGCAATAAAATCTTCTTTTCTCTTTGTTCTGAATTCTGATTATTTTTATGAATATTTATCATGTTTTTATGACTTTAGTTGCATTTTTCTTTGGGACTTGGGGAGTATTCCCTTTTAATTCTGTAATGACTATATGATTTTTACTTGTTAGTTATTCTTTGAAAGATAATTTTACCTCTGTGATTATTTACTTTGAAATTATTAGTTTTAGAATATTTCCATGTTTAAGAGTTTGTAATATGGACCGAAAGGTGATTTGCGAACCTGGAACCCTTAGATTAGATCTAGAAACCTAGACTATGAAAGTAGTTAAGTCCTAGAACCCTAATATTTTATGCTCATTTTATATGTTGATATTTTGATCTAATTATTCTATTATTTCAGACATGATAATATGGACCGAAAAGTGATTTTGATTGTTAGAACCCCTTAGGTAAAACCTGTAAAATTAAAGCATGAAAGTATTTAATTTTACTTCAGAAGTTGACATTAAGAGTTAAGCCATGAAAGTGATCTTAATTTTCTTTATCTGATTTACTTTTATTTAATACTGAGTAGCAAGTCACAAAAGTGAAGGCTAAACTTTATTATATCTAGTCATAAGAATTCAAAAGGATGAAACCTTAGTCCTAATTTTTTCTCTGATTTTCTACGACAGTTTTTGTTATTTTGTTCTTATTTTATACCCATCGTACATCGATCGTTTAGCTAGTAAGAATTTAATTATTTGGTACTTAACACGTAGGTATCTGTCGGTTCGATATCTACTTCGATGTATCCGTGCACTTGCGGACACATCAGTTTCTAATACTACCAATAAGCAACCTTCCTTAGTCTCTTCCAGCTCTCATAACATCATAATTTTTGGTAACAGGGGTAGGCTACATTTATTGTTTCCTTGGTTGATTTGAGTAATAGAGGGCTGGGTTGGAACCAACAAAATTTTTACTCCATCTTTGCTGAAGCTATAGGTGTATAGGTGTTTTTGCGTCCATCATGAATGGTGGTTCGATCATATTGTCAAGGCCTTCCCAGGATGAGGTGGCAAGCATCCATGGGAACCACATCACAGTAGACTTCATCTTGGTATTTTTTTTCCAATCGAGAACTGCACAAGACATCACTTGCTCACCTTGATTTCCATTGACTTGTTTAACCATGTGACGCCATATGGATGCGGGTGCTCTTCTATCTTTAATTGTAGTTTATGGGCCATATATGCGGAAACTACATTCTCAAGGCTACCTTTGTCAATGATTACTTCACACACCTTGTCTTGTGTAGTGTACTTGGTGTGAAATATATTTTGCCACAGCCAATCTCCTTGCTATTCTCTGTGCACAATTAAATTCCTACATACTAGGAGTTCTCCTTCATCTACAATAGTTACCTCCTCATGGTCACTATGTAGAATTTCAGTCTCGTTAGCCTCATTTTCAATTTCCTCTTCCACTAACATGATTATCCTACGAATTGGACAATCAACCGCTATATGGCCATATCCTTGGCATTTGAAGCATTTCCGGGACCCAAAAGTAGTAATTGGCCTTTGTTGACTACTGGACTCCACGTTCACTAGCTTAGTTGATGGCTTGTGTTTGAAAGGTTCGACTGGCCTGTTTGAAGAAGAGGAGCTTGGTGTTATCACATATTTGTATAACATTTTACATACGAATTTACTAACGAAACCATCATCATTCCATGATTTACGCCCTATAATTGCCTTATTTGTATTATATCTATGGAATCTAAACCTCTATTCGCATTTTCATATTTTTAGGACAAAACGATCATTAAGCGGGTGAATTATGGGATTTCAATGTTAAAGGCGATCTTACAGCAGTAAGGAGAATCTAACTGGAGATTTTCAGAACGTTTGAAGCCTCCGTTAAGAATCGCAACCAGGTCATGATCAGGATTATGACCGTAATCTACCTCTATGCCAAAAAGCTGAAACTGAGCAATCTTGAGCTAGTCATAATCAGAATCATGCTCGTGATCGTGGACCCGCCTATTTCGAAACAAAGATTTTAACCTTGGTTTTCTTAACCTAATCAAATGGGAAAAAGGAGGGCAACCTTATAACTTCTCCCCCTCGATCAGAGACCCTAGAGGAGGCTTTTGGAGAGAAAAATTATGATGATGAGGGAGGTTACGTGAGGAAGAAGGGTGCAGGTTTTTTTTGTAGGTCCTGGGAAAGAAGCAGCGACACCCTTTTTGGGTAAAGAGAGGAGCTTTGCAGGGCACAGAAAAGTCCAGCGGGTATAAGAAGGAAGATATAAGAGAGAGAAGACTTTGGAGAAGAGGGATTGAGCAGGAGGAAGCTCACGAGAGGGAAGAAGCCAAGGATGAAGGGTTGCTTGGGAAAAATCCTACACAGGGGAAGAACGAAGACATCCTTTGATGTGCTTGGAGAAGAAGAAAAACTTCCCAAAACTCTCGACTGATCATCTCATGCATCAAATCTGATTTAGGAAAGTCTCTAATCTCATTTTCTAGGCATATTTGATAAGTTTTGGATTGTATGAGCATATCTTGATGTGTATTTGTGTGATGAACATGGATAGTGTAGCTTAAACTCTTATAAGGATTTGGGGAAGCCCCTTTGATAGTTTTATGTTTGAAATAATTATACTCTAAGAATGTTGAATCCCTGTTTAATCCTTATTGTGCGCATTGCCTGTATTACCCGAGAGGGAGTGCTTGAGCCTACATTCCCTGAGTGCGAGTGCTAGGATCTTAGACGCGCCTGGTAAGCTGAGAGACTATCTACGTGTTGGAACTATTTGGGTTAAAGGTTATCTAATCCTTATTGTATGCATTGCCTGCATTACCTGAGAGGGAGTGCTTGAGCCTACATTCCCCGAGTGCGAGTGCTAAGACCTTAGATGTGCCGGGTAAGCCGAGAGGCTATCTATGTGTTGGAACTATTTAGGTTAGACCGATAAACTAAGCTACGAGAGTAGGGGAGATTTATCGGAGGGAGCTATATTCGTCAGGTGTACATTGGGTTCGTCTTGGAGTAGCAAGCTACGAGAGTAGGAGGTTGCTCCAAGTCAACATCGAGTTGTGCACCTGAGAAGGGGCAACCTGTACCCGTGGTACGAATTCTCTTGAACTAGGCATGAGGATAGTTTCGGAGTTTGGCTATTTCATCATAAAACATCAAAGTGGTGAACCCATATCCTGATTTATTTTTCATCCATTCTCCTCTCGTACAACTCCTACTGTCAACATTCCTGACTGCATAATTAGCTTTGTCATTTAAATCGCACTAATTTCGGCATTGTCTAGATAGTGAATTCAAAATCAGTCGGCACTTGTCCATTAGTCCCTGTGGGATCGATATTTTACTACTTCGATAGCCCCTAAGGAAATTGAATCAAATTTCCTTTACCCTTATACTCCTTTATGTTGTTCTCTACTTTAAATGGTTAACCGTTAGTACGAGAGTTCCAACCCTAAATTGATCCGAACTGAAAATAGATCGAACTATAAAAAAAATCACCCCATTAAATGAACCGCATGGTTGAATTAACCATATTTACGGTTCGATTGATTAACCCTCAATTCAATATTTTTTAAACGCCATAATTACCTCAGCCAACTAAGAGCAGGACTTCTCGGTCTTTCTACTTGTGTCCTTATTCACAAATATTAGGCTATCACTTACTCTCATGGCCATTGCCAAGTAATTTCTTGATTGTTAGACGGTTGCTACATGAATGTTCAAATAAATTTTGTATATATTAACTTGTCATAGTTGAATGACCTTACTCGCCATATTATTAGAGTTCTAAGTGATTGAATGGCTAATCGACCTACATCTAGCCAAGTGACATAAGATTTCTCTATTATTGTGTTGGTGAACTCTTCACTTTGCCCAAGGTACTCGTTGGATTCAATGACCTTAAATAGGCTTTTATATGTAAAAAAAGAAAAAAAAAACGATTTTATAGAAAATTATATAAAAAACATTCTTTTAAAAATGGAAATTCAAGATTGAAAGCTTCAAACATCCTACATGGCTCTGGTTATGTCTAAATGAGTCGTTGCAGAAAAAGGAAGAGCATAATAGGCGGAGAGGATGTAATTAGTAAATGCCAAGATTAAACTCTTAATCCACCCTATAAAATCATCTCAATCTTCCTCGAACCAATTCGAAGCTCCCCGGTTGGCCATCAATCCTCCTCTTTACTTTTACTTTTACTTCTTTCTTCTTCTTCTTTCACCTTCTTCGTCTTCATCATCTTCTTCTTTTTCATAAATAACTAGCCAGCCGGGATCTTTCGTGGCCATATCCGGCTCATAAAACTTTTCTGCTTCTTCTTCTTTCTTTTACAACCCACACTCAGCTCCTTCATTCTCTACTGCAAAAAAGAAAACCAACAATGACACCCTCTGCCTCCGTAGCGTTGCTGGTGCTATTGAGCCTGTCGGCCGTTGCTCGAGCCGAGGACCCATACCTCTTCTTCACATGGAAAGTCACCTATGGCACCATCTCCCCATTGGGCGTCCCTCAGCAGGGCATCCTCATCAATGGAGAGTTTCCTGGTCCTAATATCAACTCTACCACCAACAACAATGTCGTCATCAATGTCTTCAACAACCTCGATGAACCCTTCCTTCTCTCATGGAATGGCATTCAACAGAGGAAGAACTCATGGCAAGATGGAGTCGCCGGCACAAATTGCCCTATTCAACCTGGCACAAACTACACATACCACTTCCAAGTCAAGGACCAGATCGGCAGCTTCTTCTACTTCCCATCCTTGGGTATGCACAAGGCCGCCGGTGGCTTCGGCGGCCTCCGTATCAACAGCCGCTATCTCATCCCTGTCCCCTTCGACCCCCCAGCCGACGACTACACCGTCCTAATAGGCGATTGGTATAATAAGGACCACAAGACCCTCGCCAAGACCCTCGATGCTGGCCGCAGCATCGGCCTTCCTTCTGGTGTCCTCATCAACGGAAAGAATGCCGCTGGAAAGGACAGTGAGCCGCTCTTCGTCATGGAGGCCGGCAAGGTCTACCGCTATCGCATCTGCAATATCGGCATCCGGACCTCTCTCAACTTCCGCATCCAGGGCCACTACATGAAGCTGGTGGAGATGGACGGCTCCCACACCGTGCAGAACGAGTACAACTCCATCGACGTCCATGTCGGTCAATGCTTCTCTGTTCTCGTGACCGCCGACCAGACCCCCGGTGACTACTACCTCGTGGCCTCCTCCCGCTTCATCAAGAACAAGGAGTTATCTGCCACCGCCATCGTCCGCTATGCCGGATCCTCCTCACCACCTTCATCGAATCTTCCCAAAGCTCCCTCCGGCTGGGAATGGTCCTTCAACCAGTTCCGCACTTTCAGGTGGAACCTCAGCGCCAGTGCAGCCCGCCCCAACCCCCAGGGATCCTACCACTACGGCAGCATCAACATCACACGCACCATTAAGCTCACCAACTCCCGCGTCGCCTCCGGCCGCAAGATCCGCTACGCTCTCAACGGCGTCTCACACGTGGACACTGAGACCCCACTCAAGCTTGCTGAGTACTACGGCTTGGGCGGCGACTACTTCAAGTACGACGTCAGCAGCGACATGCCAAGCGACGCTCCGTTGAAGGTGGCCCCGAACGTGATGACGGTGGAGTTCAGGACCTTCGTGGAGGTGATAATTGAGAATCCTGAGAAGGCTGTGCAGTTCTACCACTTGGACGGCTACTCCTTCTTCTTGGTGGGGATGGGGCCTGGCAAGTGGTCGCCGGAACTCAGGAAGACATACAACTTGCTTGACGCCGTGAGTAGGCACACTGTGCACGTGTACCCCAAGTCGTGGTCGGCGATCATGCTCACCTTCGACAATGTTGGCATCTGGAACTTCAGGTCGGAGCTGTTGGAGCGTCGCTACTTGGGCCAACAGCTCTACTTCAGCGTGCGATCGTCGGCGCGATCACTGAGGGACGAGTACAACCTGCCGGACTCCGCATTGCTTTGCGGCGCCGTCGTCGGCTTGCCCAAGCCGGCTCCCTACACTTGAGATTCGTGAGATTGATTCAAGCAGACGCTGGCTGCATCACCAACAAACAGATTGATTCATGTTGTATGATTGTTCGTGCATATCGCTCCCTTCCAATTATGTTATGTACGACGAACAATATTACTATTGACGGAGATTCTTTTGTTTAATTTATTTTCTGTTCTGTTGATTTTGATTTGAAGACTAATTAATATAATGAAGTGTTCGCACAATTTGGAACCTCAGCGAGAAGAATGACTGTGCTGCCGAATAATATTAAAATTTATTTTTTATTGATATTTTTTCTCTTTCTCTGGGAAAAAATTTGTGCACCGCCTGCAGCTGGGTATCGGATGTGAGCGCACTTCACGAACCTGATTTCGTGAAATCACAAGATCGTCAAGTGAAACAGTAAATTTTGTAAAATCTTAAAAAGTGAGTCATTTCACGATTTTCTACGCGTTAAGATTTGTGAAGTGCCTTCACATCCGGGTACCTACAGGGCGGTGCTGCTGGGTACCTAGCTGTTAAATTTTTTTCCTTTCTCTTGCCCTCTTCTTCTCAAAATAGGCCCTCTTCTTCTCAAAATAGGTAGCTTAACCTTCCAAAGATGACCTTCTCCATTTACCCCTCCAACCACCTTGGCCTTTGCATAGCCATCCATTGATCAGGCACCATGAGGTTGCTTCTGTTAACAAGTTCTAAAATAATAATAAAATTATGTCTTTAACAAGTTCTAAAATAAATATTAATAATAAAACTACAGCCCAACAAATTGACTATGTTTCTTGAGGTTGGCTTGCGTTTGGAGCACGGAGAAGCGTAATGGAAGAAGGGGAATGTGTTTTGCTTCTTGTTAGGAGAGGGGAGAGCGGAAGAAGATGAGTAGGGATGATAATTGGGTTATTTTTTAACATGCACTCGATTTATGTGAATTCGATTATAGATAATCACATACCTATTAATCAAGTTTGATTCAAGTTTGAGAAATATATACTATTCAAGTTGGGTTCGAATATTATAGATAGGATATCCACTACTTGACTCAGTTATATATATAATAATAAATAATTATATATAATTAATTATAATATAATAAATTAACCCTAATAATCAAGCATAACCTTAATATCCTAAGCATACTATAATTTGTAACCTAAACCTAAAATGATCCTAATCTCACCTATTCCTGATGAAATGGCAAGGACGTAGCACTTGGCTTGCTACCTCCATGCAGAGGTGGTGAGACACAAAGCTGGCGATGTAACACGGCTAGGCAAGGTGAGACGCCAAGACGAGGCGCAAAACTGGCGATGCAAGGCAGCTAGGCAAAAATGACACACCGAGGCATGGCGGCAAGCCTGTGATGTTAGCTGAGATAGCGAAGCAAGGCTGTGAGGCACGATGGTGAGGTTGTGAGACCAATGGAGGTGGCGAGCACAAGGTCAGTGGTGAAGAGGGAGTGGGGGCAGCGAGGGCTAGGGCATTAGTGGTTTCGATGTGGGTGCTAGGGTGATTAGGTATTTAGGTTAAGAGGGTGGATTGCGGATAAGGGGTAATTAAAGTAGAAAAAAAAATTAAAGAGGATCAAGTTTGAGTAGTGGGTTGAAAAAAATATTAGGTAGTTAATCATGTACCAATAGTAGATAAATTATTTAGGTTTGAGTATAGATAGTGGGAAAAAATGGGTGCTCTATCCCTAAATGAGACTTGATGATGCAGGGCACCAAGTCAATATTTTTATTGTTGTAATTTTTTTTTAAAAAAATTCATGTAAGTTTTAGGGAATTAATTAAAACTAGGTGGATTATTTTTTTCTCTAATTTTGGGTTTTATTGTATTTTGAAGTTGTTTTGGTAAAATTAGTATTAATTAGCCTAACTATAATAAAGGTTAAATGGAAATATAATACGTGGACATAAAATTTTGAAGAAAAAAAAAAGTGATTTTGTCATTTGGTTGGCATGGTGTGCCTTCTTTCTTCACTCTTTTCTTCTCTCCCTCCTCTCCAGTGATGACTCTTTTTTTCTCTCCCTCTTCTCTAGTGATGAGCGTTATATTTATATTTATCCTTCTTCCTTCGATGCTACTTCAACATATCTTCCTTCTCCTCCCTTTAATACCCTTCTTCCTTTTGTTGCTACCTTCAACATATCTTCCTTCTCCTCTCTTCCTCTCTCGACCATGCGATGGAATCACCCTGCTTCCCCTTTCTCTTTCTTCTCTTCTCCTTCTCCTCTCTTGGGCGCGAATGCGATCATTATATGTTGTGATATAATAGTCAATCCATTTCTCAAGCATCAACAACAATACCTTATGCTTGACATTCTCTGATGACAAGACTCGACTCTGCTCTAGTGATTCGTCCGCCTGGTTCTTTTCAGGACCCATAGACGATGTTGTTTATGAACACAATACTAACCAATAGTGGTCACTTTGCAATCACTCGCGTTCTGAGTATCTAATCTATGTCAAACTTCAACAAAGGCTCCAGCTCATGCATGTGAACCAACAAAAGGGAGGATCTAGCCATCCGACGGTTGAATCATCAAAATCGAGTGATTTTTTTTGGTGACACTAATTTTACCTGAAAATCCTCTATTCCGCCTAAATCTCTCTGGGGCATAATCTAATTATCCCGATCTAATATGCTAGATCCAATAAACCAATCTAATCAAGCAAAAGCAGCAGCTCAGATTCAACCAGAACTAATGGTGTAGAATTGCCTATCATCAGGATGGTCCACAATAAATGGGATAATAGGTTTCTGTGTATATATGAAGGAATTGGATAACTATGAAAGCGATCTAAGTATCAAACAAAATGGAAAAATCACGAGAGCAAAATCTGATCAAAAGCTTTGCTAATCAATAAGATATGCAACACCAAGTCTTCTCTAGTCACAAGGCAGAGATAAAAACATCAACAAACATTAGGAACAATAAATTCTCATAGCACAAACTAACATATGGCCATCACCACCAAGGGTGGAAACTAAACCAAGAAAGAGAAATGGAGAAATCTGACCAAAAGTCACCTAAGAAAGAACTAAATGAAAAAGCAACCTTCAATAACTCAAGATCAATATCTGATAGTTCGGACAATAAGTCGTTAGCTTTTTTCTTTCAAAATTTCAAGTGGATTCAGCGGTGTTTCCCTTTGACTGACCTATCTAGTTTTATCAAAATTCTCATCTCTCTAGGGTTTTTTTTTTACTTTGTTTTTATATCAAAAACATCTTAATCCTAGCTGCCCCACTATGCTGAAAAATTAACCCTAGCTTTTAAATATAAGTATCTAAAATACTCTTAATTGGGTATGTTTACTAAACTCATATTACATCAAAAAAATATTAGAGGGAAACTCACCTAACAAATCTGTCCGTCACAACTATATGAAAGGATTAATTATACTAACAATCTTGCAACAAATATTATACTTCTCTTTTGAAAGAGACTTGGTTACTATATCAAAATCATTATCTTCAGTATAAATCTTCATCAACTCAAGATGCTTTGAATCTAATACATGACATATCTAATGACACTTGGTATTAATTAACTTTGATTTAGAGTAAAAAAAAATAATTCTTAACCAAAAAGATTGTATTTTGACTATCACAGTGCAGAATGTAGCTCTCTTGTTCAAAACCAAGCTCTTTTAGTAACTTTTTTTTGACCCATCGCACCTCTTTGTAAGCTTTAGTACTTACAAAAAAATTTAGCTTCAAAGAGTGTAACACACTTTTATAATTTTGATTATCATGCTACGTACAAATGTAACTAGGTAATTGATGCCTTGTATTTTCATAGTATTTTATGATATGATTCTATCTCAAAACAAAGCATATTCTATTGCTTTTATGTCATATTCAGACTTATTTACTTATTTAGTTCAAAATCTTCACTTACTTTGTCCTTTTGCACTTTTAGGTTAAATTACTCATTTCTGAAGCTTATTTGATGATTCGGAGGCCACCGAGTAATTCTGGATGAAAAGATGAGACAACACAGCAAATTTATAGTTAAACAAAGTTTTTTGTATCCGTCATGGCCAAGCCCTGATGAGCTTCATAGCCATGATGAGTATTTTGTAAACTTCTTCTTCATAGCTGGACCATGGTGAGCTTCATGCCTAGAACAACTTTGGAAAGATTTTGATAAGTTTTCTGTCGAGATGATCACAGCCTGACCGTGACCATCATCATAGCCGTGCTCGAAAAGTTCAAAATCCACATAAAGGTTTACATCCCAGCCATAACTGTTGGTGTTTATACCCTTGGACCTATTGTTGGTCTATCTTGTACTACATGATATTGACATTTTATATATCATTCTGGCATTATCGTTATTATGCTATGTTTACATCTATGACTATGTACTTGCATGATAATGTCCCTGGAGACAGATTGGATCTGTGCTCAAACTTATGTCCCTAGTCAAGTACCTTAGTGAATAAGGGACAACTCTGGTACATGTGAGCTGGTATATGGGCTGGTTAGGCATCAGGTGCTAACGCATACATATGGGTATATTAGTGGTGGATATATTGGACAAGACCCGCTGTGAGCCCCTAACTTGGTGTCATTAGTTAACTTCACAAGTGACAGGAGATGTATTGATCCTTTAACTTGAGGTTATTGACTCTTTTATATAGTTAGAGACATGCTTTGATACAACCTAACACCTCACTATAGTAGGGAGATTATAACGGTTGTCATTGGGTATATCACGACCCATATGAGAAAATCAATGGACAGACATAGGATTTGCCTCTTCTTGAGGGAAGCTTGATATCCACGGGACCCCCCTATGTTGCATGACTGAAAGTGTATGGCCATACCCAGGTGAAAGCCTAATTTAGTCATGACCATGAGATTGGGTAAAAACAAAGTGGTGGCACACTTTGTCCAATTGGATATCAGTTTGGCAAAGAGACTGTAATGCATCGGTATCTTATTGCGATGATGGGGAAGTCGATGTTGATATCTATTCCGAAGACTCGGGTAGTAGCAACGCACTGCTAGGTGCAACTCATTGCTTATGATGACATGAGTTCATCACTACCAACGTCAGAGGAACCTACAGGGTCGCACAACTTGATACTCGGGTTTTTATTTTGATAGAGTAGCCTTATGATCGAGTTATTGGATAACTTGGATTATTTGGGAGAATTCATCAATGCCATTATTCCTGATGAGATGGTATGAACTTATTGGAGCTAATCTTCATTTTTGAGCCTAATGGGCCGAATAAAGTCTATCATAGCCCAATGGGCCATGAGGCCTAATGGGCCATGAGGATAAGTGATGTAGCTACTATAGGTGGGATGATCCTTAAAGCCGTACTCTAAAGTATTATACAATGCACGTGAAAACGGGAGAGGGTTTTTAGAGGATGGAAGTGAAAATCGCTTTGGAAATGCAGTAGAAACAAGATGAAATCAGCGTCGAGTTCGATCGGGGCAACACAAATGCGAAAGAACACAACGGCACGCAACTACAGAATGTAACACACTAACCTCGTAGCACTTTAGCACGCTCACTTAGCAGATTTTAAGCTCAGCCCGTCGCGATGGGGATAGCGGTTTCGTAGGGCACAGCTCGCATGCCTATGCGCCTGAAATACACCAAAGAACAACACGTGGAGAAAGAGAAATCGCAACAGAAAACAAGGATGCAACGAAGTGAAGAGACAGGCGGACCTAACCCACCAGATGCGGTGGGGTTTACTTCTTTGAATGCAGGAAACCGGAACAACTTTGGAATCGAGGCGACGACCTCGACCCGTACACGACTCTGAAGGCAAAGCTACGACTTCGACTTCTACGCCCTGGAAGCTCTCAGCTCACCAGGAGTACTCTACCACCAAGAGAACTGAAGAATGAAACAACCCAGCCTCCTCTTTTATAGAACAAGAGGGGAGGTAACAAGACAAAAGCAGTACGAGACGAAAATCCTAACAACTACCTACTCCTGCAGCCCATAAAGTAGTCAAGCTACAGCTATAAAACAAAAGAAAATAAACTTCCACCTACTATTCCTTGAAGCTGGCGCATATTCCTCTACTCTTCGTACGGAGATGACCGGGGCGGTTAGACGCGTTCGGAGCACACTATGACGAAGCAATAGAATTTGGACGTCGTGGGCTGGGTTACTACCAAAGTGGTCCGCTCTTGGGCCGTGTTGCTCAGGTGATTGCGAGGCCCATTTGGGGTTGGGCCTTCAGGGGGATAGCATGTCATGCCCTTGGGCTGAATAACTTCGGTATGAATTGATAATGGGCTGATAACTCCCACGAAACGATTTGGTGGCGTGAAGCGCATTGAGATAGCCGTAGTTCCACCTTGTTGGGCTCCTTTGGGTCCTCCATGAATGGATGAACATGGTATAGAGGGTTGCGAACATCAAAACGGGGTCGACGGGGCAATTCTGTAGCTTCAGGGGTGATCACCGCCCGGTCGTGATGCTTTTCACGCCCGTGACCAGTTGTGCCAAACTCCACAGAAACTTCCTCGGTCAGGCCGTGACTTTTTCCACGGTCTGTGACTTTGCTAACGTCAAAAATCACCGCGTTTTCAAGTATGCTGGAATGGGCAGAAACTTCCTTGGTATGACTGTGACTTTTCCCACGGCTCGTGACTTTGTTCGCGTCAGAAATCACCGTGTTTCAAGTGTGCTGAAAGGGGCAAAAACTTCCTCAGTCTGGCTGTGACTTTTTCCACGGCCCATGACTTTGTTCGCGTCGAAAAATTTTTAGGACGCCTTCTGGATCAAATTTTCCTCTTTTTCTATGCTATCTTCTCCTGCATCAATAAATCATCTGGACCCAATAGTTATCATGAGAATTAAATTATGTAATTAATTCTATATTTAATTCTATATTTAATTCTGTATTTAATTTTGAATTTAAATCTAATTTTAATTCTGAATTTAAAGAGTCACGCCAGTGTGGGCCATAATGAGACATTAATTCTAAATTTAATTCAGAGATTAATTCTGAATTTAATTCAGAATATGAAGGGTCACCATGATTTCTATAAAAGGGAGAAGAGAGAAGGAGATTTGGGTTGGAAAAATTCAATTGCTCTCCTCTTAGATATTCGCAAGCTTGGAGCTTGGCGATTTCTTCTTCCCTCTCCTCTTGGCGACTACAAGGTTGGACCTTGGTAGCATCTTCCATTATCCCTATCCTCTTGGCGCATCCTTCTTATGGGTGGTGCAAGTTCCTGAGGAGAACTCCCGAGGCGTGGATCTTCTTCTCGAGGCAAGCACCGGGCATGGAAGAAGAGAACTTGAGCATCGGCTGTGTGCGAGATTGCAGAGGGCATACACTTGGGTGCCTACATTGCATCCCTTTGCTTCGCTTCAAGGTATCATCTCTTACTCACCGTGTCGATTCCCTCGCATGACATGATCTTCTGGGTTTTTAGGACTGGCCTATTTCGGGGATTGCTTCCGCTGTTTATGTCTGTAAAATTTTAAAATCCCCGGGGTTTCCCAACAATAACCATACTCACAGCCGTGATCGAAAGACCCATTTTTTCCACCGAAGATTTCATGGTTTGATTATGACCAGCGTCACGGCCATGATAATTCCAAACTTATAGAAGAGTTCATGGCTTGGCTGTGACGAACATTATGGCCGCGATAGTTTTTGTTGATCACGATTCTTCATGTTTCTTGGGCAAATCCAAATAGATTTTCATCTGAATCGAAGAGGAATAAGAAGGGACAGTCTCCAGGAGAACAAAATTGGACTCAAAGAGCAGTTTCAAGGGGAGAATCAACAAGAAATCGAGAAGGGGCGATGAGTGGCAATTAGGGAGTGGACAGACAGAGAAGATAATCTTTTGGTAGATTTCGCAGACGAAACTTCATCAATCAGTGGATCTTTGTTTGTATTCTCTATCTAGAACAATCTTTTTTGTATTTGTTGATCCTTGGAATAATTATTTGAGCATTTGAGCTAAGTTTACACATATGACTGCTTAAGCCCTAATTTTAGGATTTTGGGTGTGGTCCTATATTTAGATCTTGTTTTCGCGCCTTAAACTTGACTATGTAATGAATCTATCTTCATTTATTTGATTTTGGCTGTGTAGCATGTTTGTATTTACTTTAGCCTATAAAATCTCAAACGTCATGAGAAGTACTAAAAGGTGAATCACAACGTTGGAATTGCTTAATTGGACAAACGTAGTTCTATCACGAAAGTAAGTAGAACTAGCGTGAGGACATTACTTTTATCCTTGCTCATTGGATTTACTTAGATCAGTAAGCCATGAAAGTAAGAGATCGATCTAAGTTGATACCGGGTTATACTGCTGAAAGGGTTATTCTGTACTCTGATAAGTCCTTAAGCTTGTAGACAATTTACACTATTATTTTAGTGTTCAAATCTTGATTTGATGTAGGATGAACCCCAAAATCCTGAACCTCCTCAACATTGTATTGACTCCATGATTCTCGTTTATTAACTAATTCGACCACTAGCTTGTTTGATTCAAATTACTTTGCATCTAAAACTAGACTTAGTTCGTCTAGCTATCGATTACACGATCAATTGGTACTTGTGACTTGTCCATGTGGGAATGATAACCTTATACTACATCGGTAAGTCATATGCTTGCAGATTGTGTGCAATATAGTAACCTAAGGTTGACTTCCTACTATCAATGTTTATAGCTAAATATACATATGTGTATCCAACTAACAAAGATTTGCCACCACCAAAACTAAAACATAACTGAAATGTACCAAAAAGATGCTTGAGAATTTATTTCACAACATTCTATTGCTCTATTCCATGATTAAAGATGAACTGGTTCACACCCATACTGCATAACCTATATCTGGTCTTGTGCATACCATCCACTACAGATGCGTAAGATATTGTCTTCATGTCTTCTCTATCTCTTTCATATGAACTTTACTTAGAACTCAATTTGAAGTGACTTGCAAGAAGTGTACTAACTTCTTTGGCTTGACACATATGGAATCTTTCAAGTACCTTTTCCACACACTATTTTCATGACAACCATAACTTGGGTTTTTTTTATCACAAATAATTGTCATGCCAAGTATCTTCTTTGATAATCTTAGATCCTTCATAGAAAAGATTTTACTCAAGTCTTTCTTTTACTAGTCAATTTTGGAGATATCATGGCCAACAATTAGAATATCATCTACATAAAACAACAAAATAAAAAAAAATCATCATTAGAGTATCTTCTAACAAAAATACAATGGTATAAAGTTATTTTCTAGAGGTTGTGCTCTCCCATAAATGACTCAAACATTTTATACCATTGTCTTGGCACTTGTTCCAAAACATACATGTTTTTTTATCAACCTACAAACAAAGTATTCTTTTCTTTTTATCTCAAAACCCTTTAGTTGCTCCATGTTGATCTCTTCCTCTAAATCATGATAAAGGTAAGTTTTCTTTAAATCCATTTGCTAAATCTCTAAATCCATACTAGTGAAAAGTCCTAGCACAACTCTAATAGAAGACATCTTCACCATAGGAGTAAAAAATTCACTTAAATCAACACCCCTTTTTGATTGAAACCCTTCACAACTAATATTGCCTTTTATCTTGGTTATGAACTCTTTTCTTTAGTCTTCAACCTAAAGACCTATTTGTTCTTTAATGATTTCTTGTATTTAGTTAACTTCACCAAATCATATGTGTGATTATCATTTAGTGATTATCTCATCCTCCATAGCCTTTAGCCACTTGTCCTTTTTGTTGTGTGCTAAAATCTCTTCAAAGTATTTAGGTTGTCCCTCATATATTAACATCACATATTCATCTAGGGAATATATTTTTGGAGGTTGTTTGATCCTACTAGAGCTTCTTAGAGAAATATCAACTATATCTATAGACTCTATGGTCTCTCAGCCATTTGACTCAATTGTCTTAGTGCCATGACCATCCATATCACTATTTGTTTGATTAGATTCTTCAACTTGAGGTGATAAGACTAGAACATCATAGTTTCCTTGTGGCTTTGGTTAATCCATCATCTTGTTAAAGTCTTCAATTATTTCATCTTCAAAGAATATAACATCCCTACTTCTTATCAATTTCTTCCCAATTGGATCATAAAGCTTCTAAACAAAATCCTCATTTCCATAACCAATAAAAATACATTACATTGTCTTGGACTCAAGCTATACTATGTCATCTTTAGGGATATATACAAATGCATGACAACCAAACACTTTCAAATGCTTGTGAGATACATCCTTCACACTTCAAATTCTTTGTAGTGCATCATACTACAAAAGAACACAAGGAGATAAGTTAATAACATAAGAAAAAGTACATAAAGTCCCACCCTAATAAGTATTTGATAGCTTTGCCTGTGATAGAAGATATCTAATTCTCTCCATAAATGTTCTGTTCATTTTTTCTACAATGCCATTAAGTTGTGGCATCTTAGGACGGGTCTTTTGGTGCCAACATCTCTTATAGTTATTTTGTTCTTTCTTTGCTTTCTGTGGTGATCTGAGTCGCTTTGGAGTGTGATGGCGGCAACGCCACTATCGGAGCTCATCGTCTGCGATGAAAGCTTTGACTAGAGGTCAAATCCTCACTGCGAGTCTAGGTTAAACGGTGGTTCTTTACCGACAATCATTCACGTGAGCTTGGTAGCAAATGGACGTCCAACGCGTGCTAGAGAGCTCACCGAAGTTGCCGCAAACCTCGAGTCTAGTGGCTACGCATGGTGGCAGAGCGGCTGGCGATTAGGAAACCGGATTCGACTAGCGCCATTTGATTTGGAGTTAGAAAGGTTCAAGTAGGCATTAGAAAGGTATTTTAATTATCTATCAATCGGCATAGGTGTTTGTTTAAAATCCCTTCGTATAAAGGGAGTAATTTAAGGTCAAAGGCTTTGGTTCAGTTAAATCAATTTGGTTCAATGTGAATTGTGTTAGTTCAGTGCAATTATGGCTGGTTTAGTGGGTTTTAGGTCCAGTTCAATTGAACCAAGACTGGTTCCTGAAGTTTCGGAACATGCTCTATCCAATGGTAGAGTTATTTTGTTTGTTTGATGTCAATTAAATTGTGTTTCTATACAAAACATCTTTGCAGATCAATTGGTTCACCATACTTGATTCATCTATTGATCTCTGGTTAAATCAGTTTTTCTAGCATTGTTAAGGTAAGTCTTTTAACCAGTATCATGTAATTTTTACAATTTAGAGTTAGTTTATTTCATAATTTCAGTGCATAGTTACACTCAGCTTGTTACAGTTTACTCAAGTACATGTAGAATATAGTTATTCATGATTCCAGTAGAGCATTTTGTATATTATGTCATTTTGTACTTCATGTTATAGCAAACTAGTATTCGAGTCTAATTAGAGCATGCCTTGAACTCGTGACACACTGTAGCAGGTGTGTTCACCACCTATGGGTGTGATACGCACATTCCATAAGAACATGACTTACCAATGTAGTACAAGGTTATCGTTCTCACATGGACAAGTTGCAATTACAAATGGATCACATAATCAATAGCTAGACAAACTAAATCTAATTTTGGATGCAAAGTAATTTCAACCAAACAAAGCTAAGCCGTTGAATTGTTTGTCAAACGAGAGTCACGGGGTCAATGCAATATTGAGGAGATTCATGATTTCAAAGTTCATCCTAACACCAAATCAGGATTAGAATAATAAAATAATAGTATAATTAGTCTACAAGCTTAAGGACTTATCCAAAGTATATGTTACCCCCTTTCAGCAATATAACCTGATATCAACCTAGATTGATCTCCTACTTTCATAGCTTATCGATCTAAATAAATCCATTGAGTATAAGGATAAAATTAATGTTCTCACGTGAGTTCTACCTACTTTCGTTATAGAACTACACGAGTCTAATCAAGTAGTTCTAGTGTCGTGATTCACCTTTTAATTCTTCTCACGGCATTTGAGATTTGTAAATACTAGGCCAAAGTAAATACAAACAAGCATTATAGCTAAAATCAGAAAAACGAAGATAGATTCATTAGACAATCAAGTTTAAAATGCGAAAATAAGATCAAAGCGTAGAAGTACACTCAAAATCTTGAAATTAATGGCCTGTTTGGCCTCGCTTTGAAGCTGATTTTAATCAGCTTTTAAGCAGAAAGTAGTTAGAAAAACTGTTTGGTAATGAAAAGTAGAAGCAGAAAAAAGCAGTAAAAAGCAAAAGTTATGAAAGCTACAATTTGATGCTTTTACAGCTTCTGCTTCTCTAAAAAGTAATTTACATAATTTTATTTAAAATTTTAAGTATTATTATTTTAAATAATTTAAAATTTTCACATTAAAGGAAAATAAAATATTATATTATTTTAAATAATTTAAAATAATATATTTATTTATTATTTTAAATTTTGACAGCAGTTAAAAAGTTATTAACCAAACATCTTATAAATTTTAACAGTGCAGCACAGTTATAAAATTATTAACAGTGGGGCCAAATAGACCCTAAGGCTTAAACGGCCATGACGTGTATACTCAGCTCAGATCGTCAAATAATCGTTCAAGGGACCAACAAATACAAGAAAGATTGTTTCAGGTAGAGATCATAAATGAAGAACCACCGATTTATGAAGTTTGAAAAATCCATCAGAAAATCCCCTTTTTCGTTCGTCCACTGCCCATGTCGCCTCTTCTTGATTTCCAGTTTTGTTCTCCTAGAAGCTGCCCTTTCACATTCCCCTTCAATTTGGAAGAAAATTCATTTGGATTCACCCTAGAAATGTGAAAAATCGCAATCGACGGAAGTTGTCATGACCGTGAAGTCCGTTATGGCTGAGCCATGAACTCTTCTGTAAGTTTGGTCGATCATTATTATGGCCGTGATGCTCGCCACAGTCAAGTCGTGAAGTCTTAAGTGGAAAATGGGTCTTCAGGTCACGACTGCAAAACCGGTCATAGCTAGGCAATGAACCTTTATGTGGATTTTGGACATTTCGATCACATCCATGATGCTAGTCATGGTCAGGCCGTGATCATCTCGGTAGAAAACTTATCAAAATTTCTTTCAAACTAGTTATGGGCATGAAGCTCATCATGGTCCGGCTGTGAAGAAGTCATTTGTAAATGCTTATCATGGCCATAAAGCTCATCAGGGGCTGACCATGATAGATTTAGAAAGCTCCGTTTGACTTCAAATTTGCTGTGTTGATTCGTCCTTTCATCCGAAATCACTCAGTGACCTCAGAATAATCATATTCATATAAGCTCCAGAAATAAGTGATTTAACTTGAAATTATAAAAAGAAAAGGAAAAGTGAAGATTCTAAATAAAACAAGTAAATAACTCTGATTATGCTATAAGAAAAATATAATATGTCTTGTTTTGAGATGAAATGATATTGAAAAATACTACCAAAATGCAAAGCATCAGGGTGCAATTTTGGGTGACGACTCATAGTCCAAACCAGTGAATCAGTTAACCAATTTGTATCTTTATATTATGTTTGTATTAGATATATCATTTATTATGTTAGGGTCTGTTTGGCCTCGCTGTTAATAGCTTTATAACTGTGCTGCACTGTGTTGTACTGTCAAAATTTATAAGATGTTTGGTTAATAGCTTTTTAACTGTTTTTAAAATTTAAAATAATAAATAAATATATTTTTATTTTTCTTTAGTATTAAAATTTTAAATTATTTAAAATAATAATACTTAAAATTTTAAACGAAATAATATAAATTACTTTTTTGAAGAAGCAGAAGCAGCAAAAGCATCAAATTGTAGCTTTTCTAACTTTTGTTTTTTTGCTACTTTTTTCTGTTTTTGCTTTTCATTACCAAACAGTTTTCTTTCTGCTTTTTACTTAAAAGCTGATTAAAAGCAGCTTAAAAGCGGGGCCAAACAGGCCCTTAGTATATTTCTAGTTATAGTTAACAAT
Source organism: Costus lasius (assembly GCA_027563935.2). Classification (NCBI taxonomy): domain Eukaryota; kingdom Viridiplantae; phylum Streptophyta; class Magnoliopsida; order Zingiberales; family Costaceae; genus Costus; species Costus lasius. The sequence continues at coordinate 20,879,077 of CM050450.1, read as the reverse complement.
ATCTAATATTGTATTCAGTTAAGAGTATTTAGTTCAGTATTTAGTTAACAGTATTCAGTTTAGTATCCAATTACAGTTGTTAAATTTTTGGTTTATAATCCTAGTGATTTGGTTAAAGTTTTACTTCTTATAACTATCATAAATCCAGCTTGTTAGTACAGTTAAAGATTCATTACTTGATTTGCATTTTGCTATTTAATTATCTTCCACTTGATGTCAATTATACTATTACACCATTGTTGGTCTTGCCTCTTTTGTTTTAAGAGACTATCCTTCCATTGGAGAGAGACTTATTCAGCATTATTGCTAAGATTTGTTGATGTTACAGGTACTGGTCTAGACTAAGGTGATAAAGTCAAGATCAAAAAGATATGATCTCTAGATAAAGGTTGATCTTTTAAGAATAAGCTCTCATGTATTTATGAGATCATGTCATAGTATCAAGGTTTATTTATAAACTCATATGCAATTTATTATAATCTATTTGTCTTATGTTTCAAGTTTAGATAAATTTTATTTACTCAGATTTTTAATATCTAGTTTTATTATTATATTTTGATATGGATTTATCAGAATATAACAAGAACTATCTTTATAAATTAGATTAATAAGCTTCTTTATCAAATACAATATATTTGTTAGTCTTATGAGCATACAACCTATCTAGTATACACTAAAGCTTATGACCACAATTCTCATATGAGATATGATTGTGAACATTGTCATCTGTTCATAGTCTTATGTGACCATTTTTGCAAGAGACAAGATCCTCTACCTTTCCATTCTACATAGATTAAATAAGTCTAAATGAGGCGTAAAAGCAATAAAATATATTTTAATTTAAGATAAAAAAAATCAGAAAATATTATAAAAATGCAAAGTATCACCCCCACCATGTTGAAAATTTAACCCTAGTATTCAAATATAAATATCTAAAATACCCTCAAGTTAGGTATATTCATTGAAATGCCATTCCACCTAAGCTATCCTCGGAAACTTATTCAATACTATGACTATGTAGCATGACGATTTGGTTTGATGTGACAATATGCACATTGACATGACACAAAGATAGTAAATTAATTGACTAGTGATAAGTCACACAAAACACAATCACAATAATAATTTGATAAATAAATTTGATTTAGTTGAGGTTATAATTATAACTTTAGTTTGACTATGTTAAAATTAGGCAATTTAGAAATTGATCATGATAATAAATTGAAATGTAAACTTAACAAGGCATGAGCCTATCATCAGCAACTATGGCTACATTTTCTAAGCACCCGGCGCTTAAATTTTTTTAAGTGGATTGGCTTAGATGCTTTTCACACATCTCAAAGGAGGAACAAATACAAGTCCAACCGTTGCTCTAATTTCCTTCCCCTATACAACCGAATGCAACAGTGAGAATGAGATGGGAAACCGTTAAGATATTGCACATGTATGGATGTACAAATCTCATAGAAATTTTTCATATAAAAATTCAACCAATCTCAAAATTAATAAGATCCATTTTAATTTATGCTATCCATTTATATCAACCGTTGCTCTAGTCTTTTGCATATCTCTACCATTGTGCGCGTTTATGTGAACACCTAGAGGCATTCCATTATAGGCTCGATTAATAGTAATCTTAGCATAGAGTTTTGCTAATTAAGGTCCTACTCCCAAGACAGCTTCCCTATATTTCTTTGAGAATTTCTTCTAAACTTTTAGGTTTCTTCCTAACTTTGGCATTTTAGATGGGGGCAATTGAAAGATCATCTATTGAGAATACAATCCACTAGGGTGCATTAGACACATTGGACGAATTTTGTACCATTTTCATAGTTTTGGTAAGTATAACTGAACAAGTGCTAGAAACTTGAGAACAAACAAATTTTAATCGAGATTGATAAAGCAAAATAGGACGGTGGACGGGCTGTGTATGCGTGCAATGGAAGACAACGGAAGCAGACATGGACCTCTCCTATTCTCCTCCTCTTCTTCCTCGTTGTCTGCTTGTTTTGCTCTACTCCACTGCATCAGACAGAGCGTGACAATGGCAAAACAGTGGAGTGGAGTCCACTTCCTCTACTTCTCGAAACAATAAATCCAGTTCCTCCTCTCCTCTTCGCCTTTGCGTATTTTTCTTTGCTCCGCTACTCTACTATATGTTCATGTATCAGTCCCACTCAAACTAATACAAACCATTCTTTTTGTCTAGTATGAAATAGTTTTTCATTCTTTGATTCGTGTGCGTGTTATCAACTATCTTATTATTTGCAACCATCTATGTATTACTCCATTGAGGGGGATGAATCTGCATTTTTTGTTCTTATTTCATGTAAAAAATAAATTTTAATATAATAAGATAATATATTTATTTTATTATTAGATAATCAATTGTCTCAATTTAATTAAATTATTGCAACTATACTTATTTGTATATTATTATTTATTATACTAATAAATAAATAATAATTATATATATATATATATATATATATATATATATATATATATATATATTGATTGTAACGTAATAAAAATATAATTAGTATTAATATTATACTATAATGTATGTGTTTAGTAGGAGCAAGAGACGCAGGTTGAGAAAGGGTGAGTTGACTCGCGCAATTTTGTATTAATAATTGCGATCGATACTAATAATTGTACTGATTGCTGATATAGTACGCATCCTTAGTTATCACACTTTGCATCAATCAAACTTCAACTCTGTGGCCGACCAAAAGGGTGAGTTGACTCGCGCAATTTTGTTGTATCAACTTTAGAATTCTTCAACATTATTTAAAATAGTTTATTACATGTGAATAAAATGCAATTTGTCATTTTAATTTTTTGTTATAGAAATTATATGAATGGTTCCTAGACAAGTATTGATTTGATCATATTTTATTGTCCAAATTCAATCGACCTCAAGTCAACTTAAACTCCTTCGGCCAAGATGGATTTGAGTCAACCAATATATAGGAAAAAAAGTCTTTACGATTCCGACTGATCCTTCTACTATCCCGTAATTTATAATTCATGAGTAAATTGATAATTTACATTTATATTGGTTACCATGACAATCACACTAGGGATTCTAAATGTGCTTATTGATAATGGCAAAGTCAAACGCATCCAAGCATCTACTTAAGCTAGTCGTTAGTCATGGCAAGATAACTCATACCCACCCTGATTTGATTGGGGAATACCCGAGTTGACCCCGCGTTTGGTTGGGTTCAGGTAAAACCCAACTTGTATAAATCGGGTTGGGGTCGGGTATGAGATTTTTATTACCCGCCCTGCCCCACCTCGCCCCTGACTTCGAACCCACTTTGACTTGTAAATTTACTATATTACCCCTAATTCAAAAAATATTTTTATCTTATAATTTTTACTATTTAGATTTTTACTGTTCGTATTCGTAAGTCGTAACTTTGCCTTGAGGCCCTAACCCGATTTTTATTGTTCCTAACTTTGCCCTAACCAGTGACTGCACCGCCTCCAATCCATCGTCAACCTCTCGCCTGCGTCCTTGCCGAATCCATCGTCGGCTCGCCGCCTACCCACTGCCATCCTCCTTGCCGACTAACCCTATCCCATGAGCTGATTCGCTGCCATCCTCTTTGCTGCCTCCATCATCAAACTCGCTGACTCACTAGTCGCTGCCGTCCTCCTCACCGATTCACCCTAACCCGTGAGCAGTCCTCCATCGTCGGCGACTCCCTTTAGTGTTGTCGTCCTCCTCAGCCATCGCCAAATCCATCATCGTCGACTCCCTTTAGTGTTGCCGTCCTCCTCAGCCATCGCCAAATCCATCTGTTGCTAGCCTGTTGGTCACTGCTACTGGTTGTTGAGATATACTGCTGCTACTACTGAGTGCTGAGTTCTGCACTGCTAGAGTCCTCCATCTAGTGTTGCTGGGGTCCTCCATCTAGTGTTGACTACCGAGTGCTGCGATCCTCCATCTAGTCCACACTACTACCATATCAACACTCCGACAATAAATATATTTTTATATTTTTTTATATTGTTGATTTTTCTGTCTAAATAATTTGCATATATTTTATGTCATTTACATGTATCAATATAAAAATTAGTTTCACATTTGTTTGTAACTATGTTCTTGAATTTCTATTTTATTTATAGATGACAGATAATAATATTTCACAGCAATTAGTAGTATCTCACCATGCAGAAAATTTGGCACAATCAAATGAAGTTGCCAAGCTGTAATCCTCAAGTTCCTATTCCAAATGACAATGTTATTGGAGACATAAGTCAGACAATGAATAATACAGAGTCAACTGCACATGGGAAGCTTAAAAGCATTATATGGAATCATTTTAAGAAGAATTAAGTTAATGGCGAGGATAAGGTCAATGTAATTATTATAGAAAGTTACTTGGTGGAAAATCAAAAAATGAAACAAAGCATTTGCACCAACACATGGAAACTTGCATTCAATGAAAGATTACTATGAGAGGCCAAAAAGTTCTCACATCAAAGATGACTAAGAATAAACCAGAAATGACTTCATGTATTTATGATCTAGAAATTTCAAAAAAAGAATTAGCAAGTGCAATAATCATCCACGAATATCCACTTTCAATAGTGGATCATATTGGTTTCAAGAGGTATTCAAGTGCACTCCAACCTTTATTTAAGGTGCCTTGTCGAAACTCTATTAAAAAGGAGGTATTGAAAATCTATGATGTTGAGAAAGCAATAAACAATGAAGTTGTTGGATAATGTTGAAGGAAGAATAACAATTACATCAGACATGCGGACATCAAGTAATCAAAAGAGGGGTTACATGGCAATCACAGCTCATTATATTGATTCTTCGTGGATTTTACAAAATCGCATTTTGAGGTACATATATATTAATGCATCTATACATTGGCTTCCTTTTATTAATTATTACCATTAGTTTCATTTTGAGGTTACATGATAATAATTGTTGATTGTTAGATTTGCCTAATATTAATTCATCTAATATTGTGTATTATTTTTTTTATATTAGGTTTGCATTTGTTCTTGCTCCTCACATTAGTGATAGACTTAGCATAGTGTTAGTTAATTACTATTGGATTGGAACATTGATACTAAATTATCTACTATCACTTTAGATAATTGTAGTACCAATGATGCTATGATTGAAAAGATCAAAGCTAAACTGAATTTGAGTAGTCTGTTAAAAGATGGTTCTTTATTTCACATGCGTTGTTGTGCACATATTTGAACTTAATTGTAAATGATGGATTGGATGTGGTAAGAGATGGAGTTGAAAAATTTCGTGATAATGTAGTTTACTGGACAACAACTCCTAAAGAATGAAAAAATTCAAAGAGACAGCTCGACAGCTTAGCTTGACTTGCACTAAGAACTTGTGCCTAGATTGTCCAACTAGATGGAATTCAACCTATAAGATGCTTGATAGTGCCATATTATATAAGGAGGTATTTCATAGGTTGAAACAACGTGATGACAAATACAATTGTTTACCAACATCTACACAATGGGAATTTGCAAATGAAGTATGTGGAAATTAAGAATTTTTAATAGTATTACAGAATTGTTTTCTAGTACTAATTATCCCCACTATCAATCTTTATTTTTCAAAATTTTGTAAGATTAATATAACAATATCAAGTTGGATGAATTCTCCTAATTTGGTGATACAACAAATGGCAGTGAGAATGCTTGATAAGTTTAAGTGTTATTGGAATGTCATTCACGACATTATGGGTGTTGCCACACTGTTAGATCCAATATACAAGATGAGTTTCCTTCAATATTATTATCACAAGCTATATGAAGTTGATGCAATTGTTGAAGTTAATAGAATTCAAGAGCTTTGTTATGAGCTAGTTTCATATTACAATCAAATGAATAAAGAGGCTAGTATTTCTCATCTTGATGAGGCTGATAATTCCCCCTTTGATGATTCATTGAATGACTTTGATGCATTTGTGAAAAGTCAAAAAAAGAGCAAGAATTCTCATGTGAATCAGAGCTTGATCTTTATTTGGAGAAAGATGTATTACCAAGAATTGCAACTTTTGATATTTTATTGTGGTGGAAGCTAAATGGAGTGAAGTATCCAACATTACAAGCTATTACAAAGGACATATTAGTAATTCCAATCTCTACAGTAGCATCTAAATCAGCATTTAGTACAAGTGGCCGAATTATAAGCTCACATCGAAGTAGACTTCATTAGCATACTTTAGAGGCTTTAATGTATGCTAAAGTTGGTTATGGAGTGGAGAGGATAAAGGTAAACTTATGTTCATTGAATTTATAGTTTAATTTATTAATTGTTATATCTTGTAGTATTGTTTAGTTGTTTACTCATGACCTCATTTATTTTTTAATATGTTTTTAATAGGAACTAGTTCTAAAGCAATGAATGATGCAATATTACTTGATGAGATTGACACTAATAATGACGAAGGTATGTTTTTAATAATATATTAATGTTTTTAATAGAATCAAGATAAAATATATTTTGTGTTTACTTATTAATATTTTATTTTGATACAGATGAGTCATTAGCAAGTGGAATTACTAGGTTGGAAGATGATTAATATTTTTTAAAGTTCTTGATCTCTTTAATTAGTTGTATTGTTGGATGTCTTAGACAATTTATCTCTTTAGATGTGATGTATAAACTTTATTATCTTGGGTGTTGCCATATTTTAAAATTGTATTGTGATACATAAACTTTATTGTGTTGGGTGTTGCCGTGTTGGCAAATGGATTTTGAAATTGTTTTGACTAGTATTCACAATATTTTTGTAACTTAATGTTGGGTGTTAACTATTTTGTTGAATGTTGAATATAACATATCTATTTTGTTGAATGTTGGGTAATTTAATGTAAGGTTATTACATATATATTTTGTTGAATGTTGATATTAGATTGAGTTAATAACTATTTTGTTGTGTAAATTATAATATTTGATTTGAGACATATCGGGTTTTTTACGGGGTTTTTTTCTTGTGGGGTTGGGTTTTTTGCAGGTACCCGATGCCCCGGCAGGGTCAGGCTTCCTGTGGGCACCCGATCCCCTGCAGGGTCGGGTTTGGGATTAGTTTTCTCAAACCCTGCCGGGTCCGAGTGGGGGTCGGGTATTAGAAATAGGGGTTGAGGTTAAGGTCGAGTTTGGCACTAGCCAAGATTAGTCACTTAGGCATCTAAGAGGTTTTTTTAGTCATCTTCTTGCTAGTAAGAAAAGTATGGCGTCATCCAAATCTCTTTGTTGCTTACAAAATGAGGAAGACCCGAGGGTACACAAGCATCCTTCCCCAATGCTAAGCCGATAAGTGTGAGATTATAATAGTGGCAATAGTCCTCCCATTAAGTGATGTGTTTGTATGTAGTGAGATGAAGACATAGTGCTCTAGTCCTTATAGTTGGATATGGGCTCCATTAAATATTGGGTGCACATTAGGGTTTTGTAATGAAAAAAAAAAAATTCAATGTTTGTATCAAGGAGGTGGTGGAGTTGGGATTTTTTTTTTTTTTTTTTTTTAAAAAAATGTGTAGTTGGGATTGATGCCCTGAATTTATACAGGATTTTTAACATAATTTCACTACTAAATTGAGCCATAATTTACTACTTTTATATCATTTTAGGCTTTGCTTATACTTATTTGGAATTTACTATTTTCTTGGCTTTTGCATAATTTCTAGGAAAAAAAGTGTCAAAAATCTGATGGATTTTGAGAGATTATAAGAAAGAAGATGATTCCCTACATCAAGACAAAGTTACCATACTAATTTCAAGGGAAAAAGGAACACTCATGAAGAATTAGAACCAACCCATGGTGACAGCCATGACTATAATTTACAAAAGATAAAAGACACAACTAGCCCATGATGGTGATCATGGTAGTGATTAAGTAGGCTATCAACTTATGGATTGACTTATCCACCTCTAGAATGTGTCTTACATTATACATGTTATTGTGTCACAACATAAACAACATGCTTATAGAAAGATTCACAGTCTACTTGTGACAACAATCACAACATGACTATTTCTTCAACACAACTGAAGTCGCACATAGAAAGGTTCATGCGTAGGTCGTGACGTTCATCATGGTCATGCTTATATCTTACAGGGCCGACTCATGCACTAAGATTGATTGAGTTTTTTGGTGACTTGGTAATTTTAGTTCTATAAGAAGGGGTCCCGATAATAGGTTAGGGCATCTTTGGATGGTCCTAGAGAAAGATCTTTCTAACTTGAAAGTATCAACAGGGTTTAGAAGAGAGGAGTCAATGGCAGTATGTTGTAGCACTAATGATACTTGGGAGTAGATAGAGGAAGAAAGATCTTCATTCTTCTTATGGGGAAGTTGACCATCTCTTATTCTTACTTGTCCATTGTATTTATTCCTTTCTATAATCGATTCTTGATAAGTGTTTGGATTGTAGTGATGAAGTTTATAGCGTAAACTCTCTTTTGAATATGAACAGAGCCCGTTGTGTTATTATGACTTAGTACTATGATTTTCTCTCTTTTAATCAATTATAGTTATAGATAATTTAATCATAGTTACGCTTTAATCACATGTTATAATCTTGGCAAGTATTTACTTGTCTTAGTCATTCCAAGAAGGACTAAAAAGTGACATGAGATGTTGGATTCACTATAGCTAAATTTGTAAACTTAGATTATAGAAGTAGATCTAAATCACTCAAGGGTAACACAGTTTATCACATAACTTAATAGGTATATTTGTGTTGGTAAGCCATAAAAGTAGGAAATCAATTTGAATAGATATTGGATTGAGCTGTTGAAAGAGGATAATTTGTATAATTGGATAAATTATCTTTAACTTTATTGAATTTTGCGATAGATATAATTGATTTATAATGTCATAAAATCTAGTGCGGTAAATGAATTCCTAAATTTTTATCATATTGTTTTATTCTCGATCTTGATTATTGTTTTTAAACTCTAGCCCTTAGTTCAACCATCCAATTTGGTCTATCTTAGATTGTGAAATTATGAAATTTTGGCACTTGACAACTCCGTCTCTATGGGATCAATACTTTTTATTACTTCAACAAAATCGTACACTTTTGGTATATGTTAGAGATCCACCTATTGTATGATAACGACTCCTAATGGCTTAGGCCATGAGGTTCCACTACCCTAAGCTTACCTTGTGTTGTCAAGTCTAACACTCATCTTGACCTCCCAAGGTAAGGTAGCATTTGAGGAGTGTGCCAATAAGGGTTGAGATATAACGAGATGAGGTATATTATTCTTTGATTCTCATAAAGGCTTGATGCCTAAGACAAGGCATCTTAAGCTATTACTCTTGGGAGGGCTTACCCCTGAGGTAGAATGTTTTAGGGTTTTACACCTAGCATTGGCTAGATTGTTTTGGAGGTTGCCGCTCGAGGATCTCATAACTATGATGGAATGGTCGACTTATATGTGTAAACTAATAAAAATGAGGCTCAATTTCTTCTACCTACTAGTTCATTCCTTTGTCTTGGTACATGAACAAGCTTACGTATGACAAAATTTATCTCAAAACATGAGTCGTGTTGGTGGTCTTCACAAGATTCCATCACTTAAATAAGATCAATCTAATTATTTGAGCAAGCACACTTTGTGAGGTTGGGACATGACTTCCTCAATACAAAGTGGCTACATGATTGTTGATATGGCTTCTACTTACAATTGATAGCAAAGCCTCTTCTTCCTAGTTGAAGTGGTAGGGGTCCTCCTAAACCTAGCCTAGGGAACCTACCACCAAGTAGCACTATATTGGAGTTCAACGATTAAATGTAGCCTAACTATAGCAATAACAATATATCAGGGAAAATTAGGTACCTATAGGGAATCCCAACTCTACGTCCATCTATTTCTTAATAAAAAATAAAAATTAGGAAAAGAAATTTTTATTTAATTAAATTAAAATAATACTAATCAACTATGAATTATGAAAAAGATGTTCTACACTTCAATAGTTCAATTTTCAATAAACAAATCATAAATAAAAATAGTGTAATCACAATAAATTGAAAATTTTCACCACAAAAAGTTGCATATCAACTCAAATTTGAAAAGTTTACATATAAACAAGCTTATATGTATATCAAGTTAAATTAATAAAATTTACACACTGCTCACAATAAGTTAGTAATGCCAAAACATAAGGTGGAACAATTATGATAAGTTAATTCAATACATAAGTAGCTCCATTGGCTAACATAATAAACTTTAAACATCACAGACAATAATGTCATAACAAGGATTTTCCAAAACATGAAATAAAAGTAGCTCCACTTGCCAATGATCGTCCATCATCTTCCAAACCATAAGTATCTTCACTTGCCAACTATTCATCGACATTAAAAAAAAGAAATTTTATTATATAAAATATATATTTTTGAATAAATATAATGAATCTATCAAATACCAAATGTTCCTTCATCATCAAAATCCATCTTATCAAGTAATGTTCCATAGTCATCCATTGTTTTAGAACTAGTTCCTATTAAAAATATATTAAAATCAATGAGTTCATGATTAAACAACTAAGCAAGGTATAACAAATAAAAATATTAAATCATCAAATATGTACAGTAAATTTATTTTTATTCTCTTCACTTTATAATCAACTTCTAACACACTTTAAAGCCTCTAAAATACACTAATGAAGTTGATTCCGACATCAGCTTAGGATGCAACAACTAATACTAAATGCATATTCAGAAGTTATTGCAGATACTATAATTTATAATACATCCTTTGCAATTGCTTATAATGTTAGATACTATAATTTATAATACATCCTTTGCAATTTATAATACATACTTTGCAATTGCTTATAATGTTAGATGCAATTGATATGGGTAATATATCTTCTTCTAAATAAAAATCAAGCCTTGTTTGGTATATTAGATTTTTGCTCTTATTTTTTACTTTCAACAAATACATCAAAGTTGATATAATATGTGATAACAATATTTAAGCAAACTCATATTTTTCTAGGATCTAGCATTGTAGCAAGTCCAAAAATAGCATGAATCACATTCCAGTAACACTTAAACTTATCCATTATCTATATTGTCATTTGTTGAATTACCACATTAAGAGATAATTAATACTAAAAAATAATTATGTAACACTACTAAATGTTTTTAGTTTTTTATAAATTTCACTTGTAAATTCTTATTATGTTGCTACTAACAAATAATTGTAGTTGTTGTCATGTTATTTCAGCTTACAAAAAAACCTCCTTATGTGATATAGCAATATCAAATATCTAATAAGTTGAATTTTATTTAGTAGGACAAGTTTACATAAGTTCTTGGCATAGGTTAAGCAAAGTTGTTGAACTATTTTTTTTAAATTTCTTCATTCTTTTAGGAGTTGCAATCCAATAAAGTACACTATCACAAGTATTTCAACTCCATCGCTCACCATATTCAAATTCATCATTTACAATTAAATTCAATGCATGTGCACAACAACACATATAAAACAAATAACCATTCTTTAAAAAGTTACTCAAATTTAATTTATTCTTTATCTTTTCAATCATAAAATCATTAGTGCTATAATTATCTAAAATGATAATAGATAATTTGGTATCAATTTACCTAACCCAATAAATTGTTAACTAACATTGTGCTTAATCTGTTATTTGTACGAGGAGTAGGAACATATAAAGCTATAAAAAAAATATGACTCAAAATAAATCATTCTATTATATAAAAGGAAATCAACGATTATTATAATTAGGTTATATATGTCACGCCCCGGCGGAAGCCGGCTATTTCTAGCTCAGGGTTCCCCGGGGAGTAACAATATTGATAGGAACCAGAGAACTACAATAATCACATATCCTTTATTTAATAAACAATCCAAATTTAACATATACAGTTTTACAACACGATATCTAAATACAACTATCCAAATTATCGTACCTTGCTGGCCGAGCGCAACTCTGGATCTGCAAATGGAACTCCCTGGAAAGCTATATGGCGATTATCCGTTCCTTCTAAACTTAAAATTTTCAGCTGGAAATTACTGCACAATAAATTACCTACCAATGATCGATTGCATCGGCTGGGCATTCTGGATAGTAGTTGCTGTAGGCTTTGCAACTCTGCTCCTGAAACTATTGATCACCTCTTTACTCAGTGCACCTCTGTTCAGATGGTTTGGCAGAAGCTTTCCAACTCCGTGAACTGTGATGCTCGGTTCAGGCACCACCTTGATGCTGGGCGCTGGATTAAAGCTGGCTCTCTTTTAGGGGCTGACGGCGTGGAAGTTCTTATCAGTATTCTGTGGCAACTATGGAAGGCTCGCAATGCTACTATCCATACTAATGCGGCGTTTTCCCCAGCCAGAGTGTTCTTCCAGGCGATGGCCGAGATTCAGGATTACAGGGCTGCTATGCGCTACACCTCTGGGCGCGTTCAAGGGGGGGACCTGATGCCCCTCAAGTGGAGAGCCCCTCTACCAGGTACTCTAAAGGTGAACACTGATGGCTCCTGGGAGGCGGCAACGATGGACACTGGGTTAGGGTATCTCATACGAGACCACGACGGACGAACTCTTCTGGCCACTGGAGCCTATAGCCGCTGCGGATCGCCTCTACAGGCTGAACTACTTGCTATCCGGAGTGCTCTCGGATATATTTGCTCTCATGTGGACTATATGCACACACGGTTCATTATCGACACGGACTCGAAGGAGGCTTTTCACTTGGTGACTAGCAACCATTCTCATCCCCCTCAGGAGGTTTTAGGCCTCCTCACTGAAATTCATTATCTGGGGCGGGATCGCTTCATTGCTTTTGCTCTCACTCCGCGGTTACTGAACCAGCCGGCTGATTGGCTTGCTAACCATGCTCGACGGCACAAAGTTGTAGTCTTTTTTGAGAGTGTGATGCCTCCCCCCTGGCTACACTTCTTAGTGCGGATGTAACCTAACTGGTTGTTCCCTTCTTGTTGTTATAAAAAAAAAAAACTGAATAAAATACAAAAGGCAACTATCTCAACTCGGGCTGGTATCTGCTATCTACTCTATCCCACCCAAAAGCTAACTCTGTACCTGGAAGAGAAACAAAGGGAGTTAGCAAAAATGCTAAGTAGGAATCAACAAACATGGTGAGGGAATCAAATAACAGGATAATACAATAATTGAAACAACGATATACAATTAATATAAGAATGTCGTGCAAATCATCAAGCTGGCCAACAGATCTCACTTAAGAGCCGCACTCATTTTCAGAGTGTTTCCACTGTTGCTCACGCAATGGAACGACTGTCCTAAACAGCCCGGAGTGTTGCGTCCAACACTGACATCCGTAGTATTGTCCTTAAGACAACTGACGGTGCCGTACCGGCATCTCAGATAGTCCGATGCGCGTCGGAACTATAACTTAGATAAACAGGCCACTGGAGAATAAATCATCCAGGTCAGCGGTCAAAATATATCACGACTTTATCATCTCAGATTTACAGCGGTTCCACATACTTATACGTCAATATCTCAGATACACAATTGTTCAACCAGGTTCATAAGCCAATAAATCAGATATCTCAACACAGTTTCTTTTATCGTGCACACAGAAATAGAATATGACCAATGAACAAGATAAATGAGGTCAACTGAATTACAGAAACAAATCAAGCAGATGAAGCAATCAGATATCAGTGTCAATCAATTCTATCATATGCATCATATATCAAACAAAAGGATTAAGTAGCAAATCCTATTATTGACACTGTAAGAAAGGAGTAGGGTAAGATTCCTACCTCAAGTGCTGTTATTCTGAATCCTTTTGAAAAGTCAATAATTTTTTATCAAACGATGCAAGCCGATTAATGGATCAACCACTCTGAAACATGAATTTGTACATGAACTCTATCATTAAACATTCTAATTTGAAAACCAAAACTACCAACATGTAGAACATAACCCTAAACCTAGAGAACCAGCCTCAGATCATATGAACCGAACCTAAAACCCAATGAACCGGACAGAATTGCACTGAACCGATCAAATTCACCCTGAACCAAGTTAAACCGAGACTTCTAACTTTAATTATACAAAATATAAAACTCATATAAAGCTATACAGATTACCATTAGATAGGAAATTTAATTACCTTTCCAACGACTACCTGAACCGGCCAGGATTCGACCGAATCGAGGTCGAACCGGTCTAAATTCAATTACTGACCCAAACTGGAATTGAACCGCTCCGTCCGGTTCAAATCAATTTCAACATAGCCGACGGTTTATTTCTAAATAAACCGCCAAACCCTAAAATCGAACCTGGTCCAGCCATTCGAACCGCGCCGCCCGACCGCCGCCGCGCAAGTCTGCCGGACTCGCGTCCGCTGCTTGCGCCGGCGAGCTCGCGAGAACGCGTCGAACATCGGATTGACTCCAAATTTCTCCAGAAGATTTATAACAACGAAACGAAGCTCCTCGACGAACTTCGGAGAGATTTCGACGCCCGGTCGAAGCTCTCGAAATAGACGAAAGTATCGACGGTGGCGCCGCCGCCGTCGATACTCAAAACTCAACCAAAGCCCAACAGAACTTCACCAAAGCAGCAGGAAAGAAGGAATACCTCACTGCGACGATGTATAGAAGCCCAGAACATAGAGATCGCCATCGACAAAGGCGCTGGATGGCTGGAACACGAGGCGGGGCCGCTAGAACTCCGGCGAGTGGTTCGAGTGCTATTTCTCCTTCCTGGCGGCGCTTCGAGGGGTGAAGATGTTCCAGGGTTCGAATCGAATCCACGAGAGCAGAAGCCCCATTATATAGAGGCAAGACGCGTTCGAGACGGCGAGAACGCGGCGGCGAGTAAATCGCCGAGATCCGCGGGGAAGACGACGAGTTCGCTCGTTGCCCTAAATTTAACTCAAAACATGAATAAATACAAACCGCAGCGTTTTAATATTAAAACGCGAATTACCCCGATGGTTAGGCGACGGCGAAGGTTTACGCGCGACGCGGGTTCGATTCCTCGCGAGCACAAAATCAAAATTTTTATAGAAAATCAAATTTTAAACCTTTTTTAAAAATTCCAAAAAAATTCTAGAAAAATCATAAAAATCCAAAATAAATTTCTAAATTTCTAAAAATTAAATTTATAAAATTAAGGTTATAACAATATACGTATTAGTTAATAGATATGTAGCTCAAAATATAATTTTGTGACGTCCAAGAAGAATCAATATAATGAAAAGTGATTATCATACATACCCTCTTTTGATTACTTGATGTTCATATACCAAATGTAATTGCCACTTTTTTTTTTCTTCATTCATTATTGTCCAACAATTGTAATATCATTGATTTTGCAATATCATAAATTTAGGAATACTTTCTTTATAGAGTGCGAGAACAAACCCTAAATAAAGGTTAAAGTGCACCTGAATACTTTTTAAAACCAATAAAATCCACTATCAAAAATGGATATTCATACATGATAATTACACTTGCTAATACTAGATTATAAATAGAAGAAGTATTTTCTTGTTTATTTTTAGTTATCTTTTATGTGATAACATTTTGCTCCCTCATACTTGTCTCATACTTGTCTTGCCTTGAATAAATAAATATTAGAGTGCACTTGAATACTTATTGAAGCCAATATTTGAAACCAATATAATCCACTATCAAAAGTGGATATTCATGCATGATAATTGCATTTGCTAACATAGGAGAAGTTTTTTCTTGTTTATTTTTAGTATCTTTTATGTGATAATATTTTGCTCTCTCATACTTGCCTTGCCTTGAATGCAAATTTTTATATGTTAGTGTAAGTACTTTATTCCATTCTTTAATTTTTTTTTCTGCCAAGTAATTCTTCACAATAATTGCATTTAGTTTTGTCCTCTCTGTCAACTTGTATCTTCTTAAAATGGCTCCACATAATACTTTTGCTCCTACTATTGACTTTGTATTGTTTATTGTCTCCTTTAACGATGTTGTCATTTGGAGTAGAGCATTTAGACTTCAATTGATTGAGATGAACTTCACGGGAAATTCAATGAACTTTTCTTGTTAAACAGACAAACAATGGTTATTGACTTGATACTCAAGTTAAACAATAGCAAGGGAGGAGTCTGACCATGTCCTTAACCTTTTCAGTGTCATGAAGACATCCAATACTTGCCTTTGATTGCCTCACAACTCCAACCATTCACCCATGCCAAAAGCTTCAAATGACACTGAATGAGACATCACCTCCAGGCTCAAGACCTTGCATTAATGAAGCTTGCCATTTTTGAGCAAGCATGAAGAGAAATGTACATAAAAGTTTCCTTGTCAACGTTTACCAAGAAATTGCTCCACTTGCAACGGCTACGGATGAGCATTAATTTTTCAAAGATTCCAAGGAAACATAATTCCTTGGCGTATTGTAATTGATTGACAATATCTAAAGAATAATATAATTATTTTTAAATATTTTTTATTGAGTAACATTATCAATTAGGATAATAATAATAATAATAATAATACATCAAAACTATAAAAGAATGAATATTATCCTTTAACTGTGGTTCAGCTTAGGGTTGAACAAGTCGCCTCATAACCAAACCTATTAGTTCAGTAGCATAGGAGTCTACAAATCGCTGGATAACCCAATCGATCAATTAAGTAGCACAAGAGTCTCAACATAGAGATGTCATGATGGCATGCTGAGTCCAAAATCCAGTCAAAGAATATACAAGTGAAACATAAGAGAAAAAGTGTGATACCAATCCAATCTAATGCTAAAAAGAAAATTAAATATTTCTTCTGTAAAAAAATGATATGTAGAGAAGGATTGTATCAAACATAAAATTTGGTTTGAAAAGAAAGATAATTATATCTTATTTTTTGTTATGAATATAATATGGTAGATATACATTATAACACTTGGTAGATTGATTCTAGTTCAACAATCCATATCTCTAATACCTTGTAGAGTTTTCTAAGCCACAGGAAGCTAATCAGTAGTGAGCAATGTATCTATTCAGGTAACAAAATACAATCACATGTGGAAGCAGTTGGAACATATCAATTAGTTTTAAATTCTGGTTTTATTTTAAATTTGGAAGAGGCATTTTATATTCCAAGTTTCTTTCCAAACATGATTTCAATTTCAAGACTTGTAATATTTGGATATTCCTTTAAATTTTTATATACATGATTCAGTTTATATTATGGATTTGATCTTATTGAGAATCATACAATGATTGATGGTTTTTTAAATTAACTTATAAAATAATATTTCTCAGAATGTGATGTGTATTAATGCTGGTATTAAAAGATGTGTTATAAATGAAAATTTCTCTATGTTATAGTACCGAAGATTAGAACATACTTCAATTGGAAGAATTAAAATATTGATACATAATGAAATACTTAATGCTCTAGATTTTAGTGATCTTGATACTTGTGTGGACTACATCAAGGGAAAGCAAACCAATAAGAAAAAGAAAGGTGCCAAGAGGCATTCAGATATATTAGAAATCATATATACTAATATTTGTAGTCCAGAAATATATTATTGGGGGTCAAAAATACTTTATCACCTTCATAGATGATTACTTACGATACACGTATCTCTACTTGCTTCATAACAAAAGTGAAGCACAAGATGTTTTTAAAGTATTAAAGCAAAAGTAGAGAAATAATACAGTAAGCAAATAAAAATCATGAGATCAGATAGAGATGAAGAATATTATGGAAGATATACTGAGAATGGATAAACACCTGGTTCATTCACAAAGTTTCTTCAAGAGCATAGGATAGTTGCCCAATACACCATGTCAAGTTCACCTGATCAAAATAGTGTGACAGGAAGAAGAAATATGATATTATTAGACATAGTACAAAGTATGCTTAGTAGCTCCAAACTTCCTAAATCATTATAGATTGAAACACTTAAAATGATAGTGTATATTAAACCGAATTTCAACTAAAGCAATTGCAAATACACCATTTGAATTATGGAAAAGTTGGAAACCAAGTTTGAGATATATACGCATTTGTGGATGCCTTTCGAAATAAGATTTTATAATTCAAATGAGAAGAAATTGGACCTAAGGACTATAAGAGGGCATTTTGTTAGATATGATGAAAATTCTAAGAGATAAAAGTTTTATTGTCCATTAAATAACATTATTATGATTATGAAATCAAAGAATACTAAATTTCTCAAGAGTAACTTAATTAGTGGAAGTGATCTATTTCATAAATTAGTTCATAAGAAAGATATTTTTGATAACTAAGTCTCTACTATAAGTAATAGGTTGATTATTAGAAAGTCATGAGTTTGATCAACCCGGTGTGAGAAAGATTGCTTAGCAAACATCAAGGATACTCTATGTGTGCTAGAACTTAGTATTTTTTGTATGACATGAAATAACAAAAAGTATTGTGCATGATAAATGAGGGATAATAATGGCTAGAGGTATGTTGATTTACCATTACACTTTCTTGCGATTAAAGAATATCATAACGCTGACATGTATTTATTGACTATCTGGATTTAATTTTGGCAAAACACTTATCTATGTTTTTTATTTATTTAATAATATTATTAGAGACATAGGTGACATGAGTTACACCTCATGTTCTAAAAAATTATATTAAATAATTCTTTTTTTATTTAATAATAATATTAGAGACATGAGTTAAACTCTATATTCTAATATTATTATTAATTAATTCTTTATTAGTTATAATGTTGAATAACTATTTACATTCTCCCACGTGGTCTAACCAAAATTAATTATAAATATCAAAACTTTATTAAAAAATTAAATTACATAGATCATAGCAATAAATCATATTAATAATAAATATTATCTTCTATATATCACATTGTATTTGATTTCTTAGTTACAAATGAATAAACCTTATATGTATTTTAAGCCCTCAATATTTTATTATACTCAACATAAAAAAATATACATATAAAAAAAGAAAACAACAATAATATTTCACATTATAAAAACTATAGGACTAAGTTGGAGATACAAATAGTTAACCGAAGGGGGTAATTACTGAAAAAATTTCCTGAGTAGCCGAGCACAGCCCCTATCAAACCCTTAAAGACACTTTGAGATTTGTGCTTTTGCATGATTTTTAATACACAAGTGTAAGCACAAATCACAAGAGGACTTGACACGGATCTTAAAATATTTTTAAGGGTTTGATAGGGGCTATGCTCCAAAAATCCTGAATTTTTTCATAATTACTTCTTCGGGTAACTAATAGGGCTGCTCAGAAAATTTTTTCGTAATTACTTCTTCAGGTAACTAATAAAGAATTAATTAATTAATTAATTAATTAATTAATAATAATAATAATAACAGAAGATAGATATAACCTATATCTCTAATATTATTATTAAATAAAGAAAAAATTATTTAATTTA
Source organism: Costus lasius (assembly GCA_027563935.2). Lineage (NCBI taxonomy): Eukaryota > Viridiplantae > Streptophyta > Magnoliopsida > Zingiberales > Costaceae > Costus > Costus lasius. The sequence goes on along the minus strand of CM050450.1, from coordinate 20,859,648 downwards.
CCTGCACAAATACCACATGTGTGCAATGGCTGTTGCTGTTTGCCAGAGTCGACGAGCCACGCCCACTCTTGCTTTCTTCTTCTCTTTCTTCAGATGGCAAACAAAGCTGTCGTGCCCTCTCTCCATCCCAGCCCCAGAGATGGTACACTCTCTTAACACCGACAACGACGTCTCATGCCAATTAAACCATTGCTCAAAAACATAAATATTCAGAATTCAGATCAGATCATTTCACAGCAAAAAAGAAAGATTTTTGTAGCTTAAACGCTGAAAGGTGAGTTGTAACAAGCAATACTGCTCGACTGGCCTAGCTAAACGGTCCTGGCGGAATAGCTCGACTAGCTCTCCTACCGCGTGCCTCCCCCGGCGTCTGCTGGATGGTTTCTAATGGGCCGCCAGGCTGAGGCCGTCAGGAGGCAGAGATCCTTCCAACCCAGCTTCAGCGTGCCGTTCTCCTCCACGAGCGTGTAGCCACCCGACGGGAACAGGTCGAGGAGGAGAGTGGCCTGGGTGGTGGCGTTGCCCGCCAGGGAGACGGAGTGGAAGCCGGACTGGCTCAGCTTCTCGCGCCAGTTGCTGAACTTGACCTCGCCGGAGCGCGCGGGACCGCCCACCGCCAGCACGTTGCGGATCTCGCGGGACAACAGCTGCTGCTCGACAATGTGCCGGTCCTGGTTGTCTTCGCCGTAGCTGGCGCCGAGCGAGTCGAAGAGCGCCGAGTAGTAGTGGATCGCCTCCACGAAGCGAGCCAGGAAGGAACCCGACTGGCTCAGGTCTTGCTCCACCATCGTCACAATCTTGGGCGCCAACCTGTGCATGATGCAGCGTAGCAGCAAGTAATAGTGAGAAAGCAAGTACTACTGCAGGCATCGGCTTCATCATCACCGCCTTAAAAGCAGCAACAATGATTACTGGAAGAAGAAAAAGTCGAGAAGAGAAGAAAAAAAGTGTACAAAAGATTTGAGCAGCAAAAGAAAGGCGCTAAAGAATATTGGTCAAATCTTCATGCAAAACCCTTGATAATCCTGAATACAAGACAAGGAAGGGAAACTCGGGTTGAAAAAGGAAAGCGAGCGCATTTGACTGTGCCTTTAATTCCTCCAAGTAGAAGAAGAAGAAGACGAAGAAGCTCGTTTGTCTGATGGAGAAGAAAAGAGTAAAAATTTTCTATTTATATGCAATGCAGTAGCCGATGCACTAAACAACAAAAGATAGAACAAGGTAACATAAGAGATGCAATGGCACTGCAAACAAAGCACAAGAGGCAGTGCCTGTACCTCTGAAGAAGCCAGAGCGTGTTGGTGTCGGAGCCGGTGACGTCGTACAGCGAGTGGTGGAGCCACTGGACGGCCACCGCCTCGCGGCGAGAAACACCGAGACGTTCGGGATCGAGGTTCCCGATCTTCTCCGCGAGTGGCACGAACTCGAATGGGAGGCCGAGCTTGTCGGCGAAGTCGGATAGGCGCTTGCCGGTGGCCTCCAGGGCGTCCATGGAGGAGCCGAGGCCAGTGAGGCGCACCCGCGGCGGGCCACCGGGACGGGAGACGAGGATGTGGAAGAGTGCCGGCCACTGGAGGCCCTGCATGATGTCCAAGTCAATGATGTGCACGCGGTCCTCGCGCTCGAACGCCTCTTGGATCGCCCGGTTCGCAGTGAAATGAGAGAACTTGACGAACGGGCTGATGCCATTGAAGACCTGGAAGGCAGCGGCGAGGCGGTGACGGTGAGGCACCGTCGGTAACGGCGCGTAGAGGCCGAGGCACGAGCTCACCAACCGCGCCGACATGGCCTCGGAGAAATAGGCCGCCACGCGCTGCGCTGACGTACCGAAGGGTGTCGCCAGCTCCGAGATCTCCAGAAGAAGTCGGTTCGCCTCTTCCAGATTGTCGGCAGCCACCGCCTCCGCGCAGTGCAGCAGGAGCGTCAGCAGGTGGAGCCCCTCCTCATCTCGCTTCTTCTGCTGCATCTCCTCCCTCTTCTCCCTCGCAGCCGCCGCCGCCGCCTCTCCGGACGAGACAGAGGTAGAGCTTCGCTGAGGCTGAGCATGAGGTTGCGGTTGCGGCGGCGGCGGCGGTGGCGGCGGTAGAGGCTGCTTCTGCTGTGCGATCTGGAAGCGGTTCGCTGGCTCTTCCCATCCGGCAGCAGAGGCTGCTGCTTGCAAATGAAAGGCCGGCGCTGGATTGGCCCGCTTGACTGCCGATGCCATCTCCGGCAGCAGCTGAGCAGCTCTCGCGTCAAAACGCCGTTTGCTGGAGGAATTCCCCGGAGCAGTGCCGGGGAGGGAGGGCAGTGCCGGAGGCGGCAAAGGGTCGGACGTGAGCGAGCGGAGTCGGAACTCAAGCATCGCCGCCAGGTCGGGATTACCAGGGTGGACGATCTCACGGACGCTGCGAACTAATTGAGGGATGGAAACTTGTCCGCCTCCGGCGGAGCTACTAATTATATCACGAATAATCCCATCCACCCAAGCCGTTCCGCCCCCGGCATCATCGGAAAACCCACCTCCTCCACCACCATCACCAGCGGTGGAAGAGGAAGAAACAAGCTGAGGACCCTCGGCAGCCGGCAAAGCAATCCGATCATCCTCCGGCGGAAACAGCGGCAGACCCGAGAACCCACATACGGCCAAAGAAGGAAGCGCGGGCGCAGCCGTAGCTGGCACAACAAGACCAGGAGCGGCGCTCTGCTGCTGGTCGACATCAACGGGCAAGGTGGACGGGGGATGGAACAGGGCCGAGTGTTGGCCAGGGATATCCCCCAAGAGCGCAGGGTTCCCGGAGGAAGATGAGACGCCACCTGCTGCAGCGCGGCGAGGGGCGCGAGCGGGAGCATAAGACGCATCGTTGGGCAGGTCGAGCTCCGAAGCCAGCCGCTTCCTCACCATCTTATCCTTGTCGTCCTGATGGTGGTGAAGAAGGACAAGCTGTAAAATCTCTCCCTCCTGCTGCTGGGGGAAGTGGTTTGGAGGCAACAACAACAGTGGTTGGGGGAGAGGAATCGTGGTGGAGTCAGTATTAACAAGGGAAGAGGTGGAGCGATCGGCCGAGGTAAGGAAGGAGGTGGAGGCCATCAGAAAAAACAAGGGGAAGCAGCTCGCCGCATGCCAGCCGAAGCTCTCTTCGGAGGAGAGGCAGCCAAGGAGAAGGCACAGTTGAGATCACAACACCTGCAGCGGCAGCGGCAGCGGCAGCACCAACAACAAATACTAGTACTAGTACTAGTACTGCTGCTACTGAAGCCGCAGGAGCAGGAGGATAACAACAGGAGCAGGAATTATTATAGTAATAGCGTGGTGAGAAGAGGGATTTGATGCGGCCGTGCATCGCCTTGGTCTCCGCTCCCGGACAAGATTGCTACAAGGAGATAGCGGCGGGCGGATTCCGACATGGCCGCATGGATTCGATTCTGTGCATAACAACGCAGCGATAATTTTTCGAGTCTCTCGCCTCCCCCCTCACTCTTCCTCTCTGTGTGCACCGTGCAGCGAGGGTTTCGACTTTCAAGATGCTGGCCCCTTTCTGCTGTTGCCTTTTTGCTTGGGGAATGGAGGACGCCTTTGCTTTTAACTTGGGGTGGTTAATGTGGTTGGGATTGGGGATTGGGGATTTGAGATTTGGGAATTGGGATGTGGGCCGGGCGGGGAGTCAATAAATGTTAAGCTGCTGGTGGGCCTTGTTTAGTGGGCCAACAGAGTGGCCCCGCTTCGGAATGCGGGCTCATGCAAGCAAGCAGCATTGGCTTGTGCTTGCCTTTTTCGCTTCTAATGAAAAGGTTCTTGATTGCTCTCGCTCCTGCCTTTTGTGGGTGGAGCTCGCAAGTCGCAACGCAGCCATTTACACTTGCACTTTTTCTGGAACCATCTTTTGCATGCATAATTTAGTCAAATTTGACCGGTCTACCCTCAATTCTAACCCGACCCATTTATAATCGACTCAACTCGACCGACTAGATAAATCCAAAAGGCTCTCTAGTGTTGTCTTCTTCCAAATAACACACCTTTTAATGCATACTATAGTCTATGGGCACATTCACATGTACTTACGTAAAAGTCCCTGTGGACTAATACTCTACTAAATAATAATAACAAATAGAGAGAGAGACATTCACTATTAGCGCGTAGCCCCGACTCCAACCTGGCTGCTACTACATTGTGTCTGCGTCCGCAGGCTTTCTGTATGCGTGCAGAGTCATCTCACACTTGACTTCCAACTCTAAAAACAATTAAGCAATGGGTCCTTGTGTATGTAATTAAGCTTTACTAAAAGGATCAAACAGTAAATGTGCACAACTGCTCCATGATTTTATTGTCTTTTGATTGTTCATTAGTTAAGCATAAAGTAGTTGGCGATTAATTAATTAATTAGTGGTGAACTCATAAAAGTGAAGGATACGAAGCATTCACGTGGCTTGCTTGTCCCATGTCAAATTTCACCGTCTCTTTTGACATGAGCTCTTCCGTCCCCTTCGTTCTGTTTACTTGTGCCCCAAGAATAAAGCCCACCTTTATTTATTTATTATCTTATAAATAAATGGATAAATAACGCTGAAAAGTTCACGAACCCATAAAAAGTCGCATACATATTTTATGATAATGCATGCTTGTGCAGAGTAGTAGGTTGGTTGGTGGATTATAATGGGCCGGGTTTTTGGCCCAACTCTCAAGTGAAGGCTTCATGGAATCACGTGATGAGAACCGGTCAAAATTTACAACTTGAAGTGGAGGCTTCCTATCTAATATCTATTCTAGTCATCACTCTATCCATGCTCGCATCCCATCCTTATACACCGTGTCCCCCACTCTATCACTGTTCTACCAATAATTTGTCTCTGACACGACTATATCAACTATAGTTGCTATATCATCAAAACAAGTCTCATCGCATAGTTCACAAAGATAGATTTTAAGCTTAAATCAAGCTTGAACACAGCTCAAACCCAAAAGGACTTGATTGCAATGCATCCAAGAAGAAGAACCCAAACTCCTGCGTATCCAATTCCAATTCGCAGCTAGGATCATATCTCTTCTTCTTGACTGTCATGTCCATCACAGCGGAGCGGACGTACTGTCTCGCCGGTGCCGGCCATGATTGGGGCACTAGCAGTGAGCGCGCATGCATGGGAGAGAGACGGAGCGCACAGCTCCTTGTGATCACGAGCCGGCTGATAGCATTTGTCCATCTTTGCTTCTCTTCCATTTCTTCTTCTTCCTCCTGCTGCGCCTCCCAATTATTTGCAGTACGTCTGGCTGAATTTTGCATACATCTTCTGCTTGTCCCTTGCCTTTCCGCCATGTTTCCCGCCGGCTATGAGGTCGATGGCCATCAGTTGTCGTGCTTGGATAGCTTTCGTCCTTTGCTTGCTGTATGCATCTGCGGGCTGAATATCTCGATCCACTGCTGTCGTCCACTGTATCTTGTTTCTAGAACCTAAAGCTTCGCGACGGGCAGTACAAGTCGGGATGAACACCGCCTCTTGCCGTGGATCAAGTTGATCCAACCGCTACCTCCATGCGAGAAAGAATCAAGTAAATGTATAGAGAGAGAATTTGTTGTCCTAGGGTTCAACCAACAAGACCAGCCAACAGTAGCAGTCTATTTTTGAAGCTTCGATAAGACAGAATAATTTAGCTATGCTCTTGGCACCATTCAAACTGATCCATCGCACACTCAGATGTGCTGAGGATCATGCCTCAAGTCTTTCGAGTTCTAAGCACCAATCTTGAATCGCCTACTGTAATCTTATCAATATCTAGAGCAACATGGTGCAAATCTAATCATCTAATATAAAATGATGTGTTGCATATGAATGTGACGATTGTGGTAGCACAAGTCTAGTAGCATTTACTACCACAAGAATTGACCTGCTCCTATTGTTTCTATCAATTCCTCCACCAGATAACCTTTGTATTAGTCATCCTGTCGTATGAATTATCCCAATTTTTTTTTAAAAAAAAATAATTGCTTTCTCTCAATACCCATGATTTTTTGTTTTTGAGGCCCATTGATTAGATGTGCTTCTTTTTCATCTAGTAAGATTTGTTATTTTTATCTTTATCAATAATTGCTCTTGTAAGATGTGGTTATATCATTTAAATAATAAATTATCCGTCTTTGATGTAGTTGAAAGGAAAAATGCTGTAGTAGTTGGAATAGGTTGTGTAGAAGAGGAATGCTTTGTTTGGATTTTGCTTTAATACAAATGATCACTACATGCCTATTTATAGGCCATCATGGAAGTGGAGTGATACTTTTAGAAATATCTCCACTTCTCTTGATTCTAGAACATTCTACAAGTTTTACATATTTTAGAGATTTTCTATTACAAATATTTATTTTCTAGAAATTTTCATACTCTAGAAATATCTATATTCTAGAAAAATACCTCGCTTTAGAAAAGTATACTTATTTTAACATTCCTCCTGAGTACACTTTTCAATTACTCCAAGTATACCTCGTAAGAGCTTGAACCTTTATCTTAGTAGCACCTTTGTAAAGATGTCAGCTAGTTGAATTTCTGTGATGTAGAATTTGAGCTTTATTTGCTTTCTAATATTGCTTCTATTATAAAGTGATACTTGATAGCAATATGTCGAGTTCTATTGTGATATACTGGGTTGTTGGCCATAGCAATTAATGATTTACTTTCACAATAGATTTCAGTTAGTTGATCTTGTTCCTCTCCCATGTATTCAAATATTTTCCTTCACCATATTGCTTGACTAGTTGTGTTTGCTACTGCTACATACTCTGCCTCAGCTGATGATTGTGCAATTGTTTCTTATTTCTGTGATGCTCATAAGAATAGTCCTGATCCAAGTGTAAATGCATATCCTGAAGTGCTTGTTATATCATCCACCAATCCAGCCCAGTCACTCTCAGTATATCTTGTTAATATTAAATCTTGTACTATATGATATTGAATTCCAAAGTCTCTTATACCTTGTAGAATCTCAATATCATTTTAGCAGCTCCATAATGTTTTTGAGTTAGACTGTGCATAAATCTAGATAGTAGACTAGATAGTAGACTAGCAGCATACATAATATCTAGTATTGTAGTTGTTAGATATAGAAGACTTCCAATAAGGCTTCTATATCTTAACATGTATACTTTTTCTGTTCCATCCTCTATCTGTCATTTTTCATTATTTACCATAGGAGTAGGAACTATCTTGCACTTATTCAGCTTGAATTTCTTTAGCAAATCCTCTGTGTATTTCTTTTGAGAGATAAATATTCCCTTATTATCTTGAGTTATTTCTATGCCTAAAAAATAATATAGAAGACCCAAGTCAGTCATCTCAAAGGTCTTCATCATGTCTTCTTTGCATAGGTTAAGTAGTCTTTCACTATTCCTAATATAAATGAGATCATTCACATATAGGGAAACTATAAGAGTATCAATATTACCTTGGTTGGTTCTTGATATATAATGTTGGCTCACTTTGACTCCTCCTGAAACCTTGATCCATGAAGTGTTAGTCCATTCTACTATACTATGCTCATGGTGCTTGTTTTAAACGATAATGTGTTTTCTTTAATTTTAATATTTTATCTTTTGATCCATTTACCACAAACCCTTGTAGTTGTTCCACATAGATTTCTTCTTCAAGTACCCCATTTAGAAAGGTTGACTTCACATCAAGCTGATAAAGATTCCATTATTTTTGTACTACTAAAGCAATTAATGCTATTACAGTATCATGTCGTGCCACTGGAGCAAATATTCATTGTAGTCAATACCAACCACTTGTGAATATCCTTTAGCCACAAGTCTGGCTTTATGCTTTTGAATTGAGCCATCAGAATTAATTTTTATCTTATAGACCCATTTAACTCTGATGACATCTTTATCTTTTGGCTTTTCCACCAAATCTCATGTATTATTTTTCTCATTCATATTGATTTCCTCTTCCATAGCTTTAATCCAAACTTGTTGTCTTGCAGCTGCTTTAAAACTTTTTGATTCCATTGTGACATAGTTGCATCTTTCATATATATCACTTAAAGATCTTTACTTTCTTAGTAGTGATTTTGGAGAGAAGTTATTTTGAAATAAGGTTTCGGTAGATGAAATACTTGGTGTCTCTCCATTCCTTTGGTTATTATTCTTTTGATATGTAGGTATATATATATATATATATATATATATATATATATATATATATATATACTTTTTTACTTTTTCTTCTTCTCAATTCCACGATGCATTTTCATCCAATTTAACATCTTTGCTAATGACTAGCTTTTCTGTCTTTAGATGATAAACACGATAGCCCTTGGATTCAGTACTACATTATACAAATATTCTTTATTTTGTCTTTTCATCTAACTTGCTTCTTTTTTATCTAGGATATGGATATACAAATACATCCAAATACTCTAAGATGTTTTGCTGATGGTTTTCTCCCTCTCCAAGTTTATATAGGAGTCCTATCATGAATTGCTTTAGTTGGATATTTATTAAGTAGATAACCTGTTGTGTACACAGTTTCAACCTAAAATATATTTGGAAGTCTTTTTTCTTTCAACATTAATCAGGTCATTTTTATCACAATTCTATTTTTTCTTTCGGAGACTCCATTTAGTTTTGGGGCATATCCAACAGTCAATTGATGCTCTATTCTTTCTTCTTCACATAATTAAACTCTCTTGAATGTCTTGATGTGATGCTTACTTTGTTTTTCATCTAGTTGCTTAAATTTTTTGAAATATCTTAAAGACTTTTGTTTTTCTTTCTCAAAATATTCCCAAGTCATTCTTGTGTAGTCATCAATGAATAGGATGAAATACCTATTTTGGTGATGGGATAATGTTTTCATTGGTCCACAAATATCCATATGTATTAACTCCAAAATTGCCCTTGCTCTCCATGATTGTTCAGATAAAAATGATTATCTATATTATTTGCCAAGCATGCATCCTTCATATACTTTTTCTACTTCTCTAATACTTGGTAGATCTCTTATCATATTTTTTTTCTATATAGGATATTAAGACCTCTATAGTTGAAGTGTCCAAATCTTTTATGTCATAACCTTAAGTCATCTACTTGTGTCTTTAGTGCTATGTTATAACTCCAATCTGAAAATTTTTACTTGAGCTATGACACTATTATCTGACTTTTCATATATTGTACCTTTATCTCCTTCAAAGTGTAATGCATAATCTTGTTCTATCATTTGTCCAACACTAAGAAGATTCTGAGTTAAGCTAGGAACTAATTAGACATGTTGAATGTATCTTGTGCCTTTTATTATTTCAATAGCAAAAGTTCCCTTGCCTTTGACATCAAGATATTCATTATTTTCCAATTTAACTTTTGATTGAAAGGTTGTATCTAGTTTGGAGAAAATATCACTATATGGTGTCATGTGATTACTATACCCACTGTGATGCTCAAGTCTAGGCAGACCGGGCCAAAGGGAATAGGACTAGGCGGCGATCCAAGCCCAAGCCGCGAATGCCCACGCAGAGCCCGGTCAGCGCCCAAATCAGCTTCCAATTTTGACTCGACGCCTACAGTAGCCGCATCTTCATCTTCGACGGAATCCATGGACACGAGCATCTTCTTTGGATGCAGAGAGCACAGCTTCGACGAGATCAGCGGACGCGGTCGCAAGCACGGACGCGAGAGGCGACCAATTCCTACAAACGACGAGAGGGCTTCGAAGGCGTCGGCGAGTTCAGCGGATGATTTGGGCGAGGATGCTCGATTTGGAAAGGAAGAGGCGGCGGACGACGCAGCCCACGCGAGCACCCCCTCTTCCCTTTAAAGCCGAGGCGGACGAAGGCTCTGGAGAGATCGGGAGGCAAGATCTGAGATGCAAAGAACCTGTGAGCGAGGAAGGCTGCGAGTAGCGAGATCCAGAGAGGAGAGTCTGTGAGAGAGAGAAAGCCTTGTAAGTCGGTGGCGAGAGTTGTCGTCGACGTGAGAGAGAGAGAGGTGAGGGGTTTTGTAGTCTGTTGACGTGAATAACAGAGGAATTTCCCTTGAATCCGGTGAGTCTCTTCTTCTCTATGTTCTTCGACGCGATTCTTCTGTGTCACCGTCGTCGACGATGGTCCAAGCAGGCGGCTTCTGGCGGTGACGTGGGCTAAGGGGAGGTGCGAGCTCCTCCCTGCCGCATGCCCTTCCCCGCTCGAGCTTCTCCACCTCTCTTCCTCTAGCGACGAGGAAACTAACGCAGTGCGCGTGCTAGCGGCGTCAAACTTAGCGGGCGAGATGAACGCGTGAGGCGTTTGAATCGAGGTGGTCAATCCTCTGGCTGGTCAAAATTGATTTCGTGAGGAGCAAAACCGAGCGGTGCAACTGATTTGGCATTGAGATTTCGAAATCGCAGGTGGTGATTTGGAATTTCGGCGCTTAATTTGAGGGTAGGTGCTGACGTGGAGGCTAAGGGGAATTAGGGCATGACAAACTGGCATTAGAGGTAAACTTCGACGATATGATGACTCAAGGAGAGCGTTTGGCGTGGGTAGAGCAAGTACTCGGCCAAACGGGAGATAGGGAAGACGCTTTTGTTCCCCAAGTGGAGAACTTGCAGCACATGGTGGAGCAACTAATGACACCAAAATTTGTAGTAAATCTTGTGCAATTTGATAGATATTTTTATGTCATATTTACACTCTTTGCTTATTTTTATGCTTATTTTTATCAAATATTACGAAATCTACACTCTTTTTGGTTTTTTATAATTTTCTGGCGTTTTCAAGCAATTCCAAATGCATAAATGAATTCCCACCATCAAGAGAAGATTACATGTCAAATTCCACGAAGAACAAAGCTCAAACCAAAATTACAGCACTACCGTAATCGAAATTACGATACCGTGGTTTCACTGCACCTACAAAACAAACTACGGTACTGCCGTAATTTTCGAGTGCTGCTGTATTTTGGGACGTTTTCATACAGAAAGTTTTACAAAAAATACAGCCCTGCCGTAACGGATTTCACGGCCCGTAATCTGGGTTCAATTTTATACAGAAAGTTTAATGGATTTTACGGTGCTGCCGTAATGGATTTTACAGTACTGCCGTAATGGATTTCACGGGCCATATTTCGAGTCAATTTTTCACCCGAAAGATTTGATGAAAATACGGCACTGCCGTAATGCATTTCACAGTACCATAATTCTGGATGATTTTTGTACTGAGAGTTTCTGCCGAAATTACGGCACCGCTGTAACTGTTTTCACGGCCGTAATTGTAACCCAGATTCGTGATTTTTCCAAACGTTTTGGAGCCCCTTTTTTGCGCGATCGATTGCGGATAATCCAGCCCATAAATTGAAGATCTGTAAGAAGCAAAAGGAGAGTTTAGACAGAGGAGAAGATACATGGCCAAAAAGCCCTAATTTTTATCCACTTTCCAGAGAGAAATCAAGTTTTCCACCACCGCCCTAGGTTTCGCCGCCGGGAAGCGTACAGCGCATCTCCGGCCGTGAAATTTGAAGGGAAGCTACGCATATAGGAAGAGAAGATACCCCAGAAGTTTCAAAGCGAAAGGAGATCGATCGGAAGAGAAATCAACGAAGAAGTCACCGCCGACACTGTTCATGCCAGGAATTACGGCTGTAATGGAAATTACATCCGTGCTGTAAAGTTGTTTTCCCTTTTCTCCTCGATTTTTGATCCTCTGATACTATGGATTATTGTAATCTTTCTACCATGCTAGCTTAAAACCTCTTTTGGGACATGGGGGAGTAATTCTCTTTAATTTCTTAATGACTAGATGAAATGATGAATCTTTCATTATTTCGTCAAGTATAATTTTAGTATAATAATTCTGCTTCTGTGATGATTGCTCTTTAATTCTCCATAGATTCATATTATCAAGCATGTTTTAGAGTTTTTACAATAAGGACCGAAAGGTGATTTGCTTGAGAACTTGGAACCCTAAAATTGAAAGTTAGGAACTCACTGTAAGAAATTAGATTTATTCTTATTTCTTAATTTTAGAAGTTTAATGTCATGATTGATAATCTGATCTAGGATTGAGTTAATGAAACAAACTTGACGATATTGCAAGAAATTGAATATTAAATTGTTGGAGAACCTTAATGATGGCATGCATTTATATAACATTTTTAGCATACTTTTACCATCAATTATCTCTCTTTTCTATCATGTTTTTACTCATTTTGGCTTAAAATCTTTTGTTTGTTCGGAATCTTCACCTTTCTTCACTTTTGACATATTTTAGGTGAAAATGCCCATAAATTGGTAGGTTTTGATGAATCCAAGCATATGAATGAATTCTACAAGTCAAGACGAAGCTGCCTATAAAATTTCATGTAAATTGGAGCTTGTTTAGGAAAATATGGCCCCCCATGAAATATTTCACTGCCATATTTTCTGAACGTACAGAAGAAATTACGGCCCTACCCGTAAATTTCATCAAGGCCATATCAGATATCCTACAAAAAGTTTCACGGCCCGGGTGTGAAATATTTCATGGCCATGAAAAATTTTACAACCGGCCATGAAATATTTCACGGCTGTAATTCTAAAACCCAGAATTGAACAGAAAAAAATATGGCCGCCCGTGAAAATTTTTATGGTCGTATTTTCGTCCGCCAGATTCAGATTTGACTTCATTTCTCATCCGATTCGATCCGTTTTTGAGCCAAATTTTGGGGGAAACCTAATACAAAGATGGGGAACTATTTAAGGAAGCTTTGGGCTGAGTTTGAGGACTTTTTGGTAAATTTTTTAGCATGATTCAAGGAAGAGGCGAAACTAGGGCAAGAGGGCGACGATCTTCAGATTTCAACCGGAAAAGCTTCGTTTTTCCGGCGATTTGGCGACGATCTCCATCAGGAAACATTGATCCTTGTCTTCCTTCATCTTTTTTGTATTATTTATCCAATTTGTAATCAAAACATGGATGTCTTAAACGTGAACATGTATAACATGTCAGCGTAAATTTTTATTCAGGATTAAAGGCACAGCCCTCTTGTTTTCATGACTTGATCATTAAATACTATCTTATGAAGTGATTTGCTCTTGTTAGATTCAACTATTGTTGTTATAATTATATGATAATTACTGGCCATGATTTTCATGTCTTAGACGTCACAAGAAGTACTGAGAAGTGAATTGTGATTTCGGATCTATAATATTTGAACAAGTTGATTTGAACACGAGAATAGTTCGAATTAACTTGAGGGATTTTATTGATTTGTCAAGAGTTCATTGGGTTTATCTTGAGTTAATAACCACGAGAGTAGGGGATTAATTCAGATAAACACCAGATCGTACTACTAAGAAGGGGCAATCTGTACATGCGGATAAATCCCCTTCAACACAGTAAATCCTAATTAAGATAAACTTATTTTTAATAAGTCATGAGACATAGAGTGGTAAACCCTAAATCCTGATTTTCCATAAATTGATTACAACCAAAGCCTGCTCATTGTTTCTTCATTTTTAATAGTGATAAAGATCATTTCCTCCCTGATTTGTCTAGCTAACGATTCTAAGTAAGAATCAGTACTTGGCCATTGGTCCTTGTGGGGTCGATATTTTATTATTTCGATTTGTCCGTGCACTTGCGGATCACATCACTTAAGCAGAACCTGTGTTGAAATTCGGATGCACGAAAGTGATCCTTGAGTTTCTACTTGAGATTATTAACTTAGAATTCGGATGCATGAAAGTGATCCTTGAGTTCTTTGTTGATGATTCACTTTTATTTAACAATCGAATAGATCCTGCACGAAAGTGAGGATCGATTCTTGTAAATTGTCTGCGCGAAAGCGAGATGATTTCCTTATTAAGTGAATTATGTCTTTATCATAATGAAATTAGACTGACGAACATCTATTCATATCTAGTCATGGAAATTAAAGTGAATGAAACCCTAGTCCCAGATTCTCTCTCTGATATTTCATACAATTTCTGTTTGCGCTTTCATCATATTCGGTTGCTTAGTTAGTAAGAAATTAATTATTCGGTACTTGACAAATGAGGTCTCTGTGGTTCGATATCTTAATTATTACTTCGAGTATCCGTGCACTTACGGACACAACAGCAACAGAGATTGAAAATAATCGCCCTCCAACAAACTTTAGAAGGGATGACTATGCCCCAACAAAGTTTGGAAGAGTTGGTGGCGCTACGAGAGCAAGTAGCAGGCTTTGCAGTAGCACAACAGTAGGTACAGGTAGATCTCGCAGTAATGCGTATGGCATTAGCACGAGCACAAGGGAGTGTGCCCGCAATAACAACGGCGGAGCAGGCGGCTTCTAAGCTAATGGTTCGCATCCCTGAAACTGCGATGTTCAGATGAGCCCGATCATCCAAAGAGTTGGAAAATTTTCTTTGGGATATAGAGTAATTCTTCGTCATCAATCATGTCCCAGACCAGGAACGAGTGCGGGTGTGTACTGCATACCTCTTGGATGATGCAAAACTTTGGTGGAGAACCAAAGTCGATTCGACATCAGGAGCGGCTCGTTGGACATGAGAGGTGATCCGAGAGGAATTGCGGTAGCAGTTTTTTTCAGAGAATTCAGCGGACTAGGCACGCGACGTGGTGAATCGGCTTAGACATACGGGCCTAATCCAAGAGTATGTCCGGGCTTATTCAACACTTATGTTAGAGATATTGGACATGTCAGAGACGGACAGACGATACACTTTTCTCTGTAATCTTCAACCATGGGCAAAGGCTGAAATCCGACGACATGCACCGTAGGACTAGAGGATGGCCGCAGCAATAGCCGAATCCCTCGTGGATATGAGAGCTTCAGGTATTACTTCTTTGAAAGCATCGAAGTCACCCCCGAAGCGTCGCTCTCCAGCAAGGGCGAGAGCATCAGAAAGGGAAAGACCCTTTCCCCAACTAGGCAGAGGCCCGCCGGCATGATAGGAGCAGAACCGACCTGCAGAGAGAGGGCAGGATCGACCGAGACCAATGGGATGCTTCTTATGCAAAGGACCACACCGGATGCATGACTGCCCAACCCGAGAGCGGATTGTCGCAATTGTACAGTGAGAGTTAGTTGAGAAAGAGATGGATGACGATGACCCTGTGGTGACATGCATAGGAGGGATGGTATTGAACGCGATCATGGCAGTGTCAGCCTCAGGAGTAGCACGATTGATATATGTTCCACTGCAGATATGTGGGGTCGAGGTGGAGGCGATGGTTGACACCGGTGCAACTTATCTATTTGTATCAGAACGCATAGCGGCATAGCTTGGCTTGCGCACTTCACCTACGATGGGTCGGATGAAGACTATCAACTCCACAGAGCAACAGATGTTGGGCATTTCATATGACGTCCTAGTAAAGCTTGGAGACTGGATGGGACGACATCACATCCGAGTGGCGAAGATGGACAATTATGACATCGTCCTTGGCATAGAACTACTTTGACGACCGAAGGTTTCTATCATTCCACACTTGGACTCCGTCCAAGTGCTTCATGAGGAAGCACCAGGGTGGATCTCTGGTATTCAGCGAGGTAGTTCGATGGCCTCGACTTCTAGAACGCGGGGGACACATAAGGTGACGGATCCCGCTCAATCACGAGGTGCGCATATCGTAGCAGTGGTTACGACAAAGACGCTCATAGCAGACATCGAGGGCGATGTCCAGGTTGGATGGGGAAGAATTATGATGCTCGAGTCTAGGTGGACCGGGCCAAAGGGAACAGGACTGAGCGGCGGCCCAAGCCCAAGCCGCGAATCCCCATGTGGAGCCCGGTCAGCGCCCAAATCAGCTTCTGATTTTGACTCAGCGCCTACAGCAGCCGCATCTTCGTCTTCGACGGAATCCTCGGATGCGAGTAGCTTCTTCGGACATAGAGAGCACGGCTTCGACGAGATTGGCGGACATGGTGACAAGCACAGACACGAGAGGTGACCAATTCCTGTGGACGGCGAGAGGGCTTTGAAGGCTTCAAAGGCGTCGACGAGTTTGGCGGATGATTCAGGCGAGGATGCTTGATTTGGAAAGGAAGAGGCGGGGGACGATGCAGCCCACGCGAGCACCCCCTCTTCCCTTTAAAGCTAAGGCGGATGAAGGCTCTAGAGAGATCGGGAGGCGAGATCTGAGATGCAAAGAACCTGCGAGCGAGGGAGGCTGCGAGTAGCGAGTTCCAGAGAGGAGAGTCTGTGAGAGAGAGAAAGCCTTGTAAGTCGGCGGCGAGAGTTGCCGCCGATGTGAGAGAGAGTGGTGATGGGTTTTGTAGTCTATTGACGTGAATAATAGAGGAATTTCCCATGAATCCAGTGAGTCTCTTCTTCTCTATGTTCTCCGGCGTGATTCTTCTGTGTCACCGTCGTCGACGACGGTCTAAGCAGGCAGCTTCTAGCAGCGACATGGGCTAAGGGGAGGTGCGAGCTCCTCCCTGCCGCACGCCCTTCCCTGCTCGAGCTTCTCCACCTCTCTTCCTCCAGCGACGAGGAAACTAACATAGTGTGCATGCTGGCGGCATCGAACTCAGCGGGCGAGTCGAATGCGTGAGGCATTCGAATCGAGGCAGTCAACGCTCCGGCTAGTCAAAATCGATTTCGTGAGGAGTGAAACCGAGCGGCGCAACTGATTTGGTGTTGAGATTTTGAAATCACAGGCGGCAATTTGGATTTCGGCACTTAATTTGAGGGCAAGTGCTAACCTGGAGGCTAAGGGGAATTAGGGCGTGACACCCACCATCTAGATACCAAGTGTTATGAGTCTTTTTTGAGGAGTCTTGACTAGTGGAGAATAAGTTTTCACTCTTTACTTTCACAGTATTGGCTTGATGAATATTTTTAATTCAGCAATCCTTCTCCAAGTGACTAAATCTCATGCAATTGTAGCATTGTGGTTTATCTCGAAACTAACAATCTTTTTCTTAGTGACTACTTCTCTTGCATATATACCACATGAAGAGTTTTTTTTCCTTTAGCTCTCTTTGTGGTTATGTATATCTTTTGTTTTCACTCCTATGTAAATTTTAATTAAATTTTCTAACATCATTTTTGGGTTTCTAAGACCTTATGTTGAGTTTAGTTTTGAATGCACTTTCAACTATCTTTTCAATATACCTACTAATTCTTTTCTCATATGCTTCAAGAGCACCTATCTTATTGATAGAGTTGATATATCATTTATATGCTCCATAGTTGTAACTACTATATCATACCTTTCTGTAAGAGTGATAAGAATCTTTTCTACCACTCTCTTATTAGATAAGTCTTCCCATATAAATTTATCTAATTAACTATTTCTACCATTCATGCATAGTATTGTGCAATCATTTTCAGAATTTCAAAATCTCTTCTCAAGTATTATAGTTTTATAGTGCATACTTTTTCACTGCCGTGAAACTCCTCTAATATATCCCATGCTTTCTTGGCACTTGGAACTCTGATATTCTTGTAAACATAGTTTCTCCAACAGCTTACTGAATGACAAATAAAGGTTGAGCATCCCTTTATTTCTTCTCATCAAATTCCTTTCGGAGTTGCTCGGATATAGAGGACATGTCAATTGGAATATCATATCCATTTTGGACAATATCCCATAGAGATTTTGAGAGACAAAATATGTCCTTAGTTTTTACTTCCAAAAATCATAATTTTCACTAGTAAAAACTAAAATATGAACTAAAGAGAAATTGATAGTTGAAAATGAAGCCATATGATTAGAGAAATATGGCCAGTATAATCAAATAAGGCTCTGATACTACTATTAGGAAATTTTGGAAGAAGATAGATCTTAGTATTATAGTAGGATGATGTTGTAGAATAGTTGAGAGGTTAGCTTGTTGAAAGGAGAAATGCTTTAGTAGTTGGAAGGGATTGTGTAGAAGAGGAATGCTTTGCTTGGATTTTGCTTTAGTACAAATGATCACTATATGCCTATTTATTGGCCATCATGGAAGTAGAGTGATACTTTTAGAGATATATCTACTTATGTTGATTCTAGAACATTCTACAAGTTTTACATATTCTAGAGATTTTCTATTACAAATATTTATCTTATAGAAATTTTCATACTCTAGAAATATCTATATTCTAGAAAATACCTAGCTTCTAGAAAATATCTAACTTGTAAAAAAGTATACTTATTTTAACAATAAGATCAAACCATATAAATGGCTTTGTACAAAGTCATCGTATGCATTAGACGATTTAGCATAGTCTATAATTGATAAGAACCTTTGTTGTTGATAACAAGGTGTTAGGGTTGAATTTTACCTTCATTACTTAACTTATTTACGTAAAAAAAACTTTATAATATGACAATTAAACTATATTGTTTTTACAGCGATCCAATCTTTCATGAGATGATGAGCACATAGAGTAGAGAATCATTGTTTAAGAGATGTTAATATCAAAACAAATATACTCCTTTGGCTACCTCAAAAAAATCAACTAGCACATGTTTCACAAAATAACTCGACTCCAATTTCATTTCATGCTTTTACAAAGTGAGAGTGTCAAAGCTCAATTATTAACATTATGCAATTTAGCCTCACATTAGTTGTTATTGTTATCTAATATTTATTATTTATCTTTATGACCTCATATTTATTTTATTTTTTTAATATCTAAAATTCCTCTAATCAACTATCTTAGACTGGTTTAGTTACTAATATAAATTAATGAATTATGTTACGAAAACTAAATATCTCTTTTTAACAACCAAAGCAATATGTTAATATTCACAAAAAAAAAATGCATTAACGTAGTTTATGTTTTAAACGAGAGAAAGATTAAAATAATTGTATTGAATTTTGAAATTATTCACCATCTTGTCTTTAGAGAGCCTTGTTCATGAAATAACAAAACGTTAAGTACGTCAATAGTAAAATACACAAAGAATAGATGTAATTATATGAGTTAATTATGGGATACGATAATGTCATACTTAATGACATTTTGGAATCAGCAGTCTTCTTTGTTTTTGTTCAAATTTAGAAAAAAAAAAGTCAAAACTAATGATTTTGAGATATTTGATGTTAAGGGAAGATTCCAAGTAATGAGACGAAATCACTCCTCAAACTTCAAGTAAAATAGAGCCTTAAAGATAATCATGGCTAACCTATGACATAGGTCACGATCATAATTATGCCAAAGAGATTAAGAAGATTCATGGCCAGGGGCATGACCTATGCCATGGTCATGACAACATCGCGGGAGTAGAGAAGATGTTCACAAAGAAGATCACAGCTAAGTTGTGACCATTGTCACACCTGTGACTATGTCAGCAACACATGGAAAATGCATTCAGAAAGGATCACGACCATCTCGTGATGATAGTCATGACCATGACTATGTTTGCCAAGCACAATTCTTGAGTCAATTTTGACTAGGTATTGGTTATTTTCATACAGGAGGCCTCAAAAATATTTTAAGGAATGTTTCCAATACTAAGGCTCTGTTTACAAGAAACGAAAGAAAAGGGGTGGAAAAAAAAATTTACAAAGAAAAAAAAAATGGAGAGAAAAGAAAAGTAAATCACGTGATTCGCACGTGATAACAAAAAAAAACGAAGAATGGGAAAGAGACGAAGGCGGCAGCAGATCGAGTGGCCCATCCGCTCTCCGTCGCCCTCGGCCTCTCCGTCTCATGTTTCCAGAGCGGAGGCAATAGCAGATCGAGCGGCTTCATCTCCGTCGACGAGAGGCGAGCGGAGTCATCATGAGAGGCTTCTTCGGCTTCGGCTTCGAGGCGATGAGGCTGGCAGCTTCGTCTTCGAGGCGACGAGGTGGGCGGCTTTATCTCTGTCGACGAGAGGTGAGCGGAGTTGACTGTCGACGAGAGGCTTCTTCGGCGAGGCGACAAGGTGGGCGGCTTTATCTCTGTCGACGAGAGGTGAGCAGAGTTGACTGTCGACGAGAGGCTTCTTCGGCGAGGCGACTAGGTGGGCGGCTTCGTCTTCATTGACGAGAGGCGAGCGGAGTCATCACAAGAGGCTGCTCTGGCCTCGTCTTCGAGGCGACAAGCTGGCGGCTTCGTCTTCGAGGTGATGGGGCAGGCGACTTCATCTCTGTCGACGAGAGGCGAGCGGAGTCGTCTCTATCGACTAGAGGCTTCTTTGGCGAGGCGATGAGGCAGGCAGCTTCGTCTCCATCAATGAGAGGCGAGCGGAGTCGTCTCTGTCGACGAGAGACTTCTTCGGCTTCGTTGATGAGAGGAGAGCGAAGGCTTCTTCTGCGACTTCATTGATGAGACATGAACACAGGAAAGCGTGTTTCGTCTCTGTCGAAGCGTGCTTCCCCACGTCGAAATGGCTGCCCTTTCAATTTTTTTCATTTTCCGTTCGAATCGGATGGTCCGAATCGGACGGATCATAAAACTAGAGAAAATGGAATCGATCTTCCTTCGTTTTTTCTTCCTAGCCTTTCTGTTTGTTCTGATAAACTAGGGAAAATTAAGTTTTCTTTTCTTTCCACCATTTTTCCCATTGCTGTAAGTTGGGGAGCTTAGAGCCTCTTAGATCATCTTGGAAGCTTTTGGAGGCAATTTTGAGGTTAAATAAGCAACCAGTGGCAATTGTGCAACACCAACGACGAGGGAGATACCTTAAGTAGTTCTGAGCAATGGTTCTTCACTGTTTTCACGTAAGGTCATCGATTCTCTCTTCCTATGTGTCCCTTGTGTTTATTTGTCATTGTAAATGTTTTTTTAGAGTTTTTGGATTGTAAATAATGTATTGTGTAGTGTAAACTCATTTTTATGATGAGGCATACTCTGTTATGTATTTTATAACTTAGTATTTGATTTCTCTCTACCATTTCAATTCCCATTGTAGTTAATTTAATTATAGTTGTGTTTGATTCTCTTGTAATATTTTGGCCAAATATATACATGTTTTAGATGTTACGGGATAGACTCAAAGGTGAATCATGATACTGAAAAAATACTATGATTGAACTTGTGGATTAGATCACGAAAGTAGTTATAACCTATTTGAAGGATTACATAATTTATCATAGCACTCAATAGATTTATTTTATGTTGATAAGCTATGAAAAAAGGATATCAATTCAAATTGTTATTAGATTATACTATTGAAAGTGGTAATATGTACCTTAGGATAAATTTTTTTTTCACTTATTGAATTTTATAGTAGAATAAATTAATTTATGATGTCCTGAAAAACCAACACGATGAAACCTTAAGTTTTGAAATTTAATCATATTGCTTTTCTCTTAAATCTTGATTTTTTTTTTTTTGCTACTAAAACCTCTTCTAGTCTAATCTCTAGTTAACTTATACTTCATTCACCTGAATCAATCTATCTATATCTAACTAGTGAATTCATGATTACTTAGTACTTAATGACTCAGTCTATATATAAAATTGATATTTTGATATTTTTACTACTTTAATAAAGTCCAGCATTAGTAATCCTTTCATATATGCTAATTATCATATCATCTTAATATTAACCTGCAAACCAAAGGTTATATAGTTAATATAAATTTTAGTTTTAGACTTATTTTGCACATGAGAAAATTATCATTGGCACATAGAAGCCTCGTCCATTATACATACAAGAGAGAGAAGGTATGTTGCAAAGATAGTTGAGACGTTAATGTTTGTTTATTTATACATGCATAAAAATAAGGTATGCCACACACCCATGGAGCTGTCTGTGCAATTCAAATCCTCATCACAAAATGACATGAGCACCAGAAGATAGAATTTCATCATGCAGGAGATTGAGAAAATAGCCAGGTGATTGAGAAGGATTTTTTTTTCCCTTCATTTGTTATGTCCTGGAACTGAATCTCATTTTTTAACATTCTATAATGTTAATTATTGCAAGTTCATCACTAAGCTAGTGCTAACGTGTATTTTTTTGGACGAAAGTACTCAAACATCATCTCCCGTTACTGAATCTCTAAGCTGTGTTACTTTCTCAATGATATACATTTGTGATTCTTAATTACGATTTACATTTGGTGATATTTGCCACCAAACTTCCGTGTTCTGTAAAGACAATTGAAAATTGAAATAACCTTTGCCAGCAAGCCTTCCCAAAATATTGCAAGTGGCTGTGAGCTTCAAGAATGGTGGCCGTAGTCTGTGAAATAATTTCTTAAATAATGCCATCATCCATCATAGAGAAGCTTGGAGCAAATTAAATTGTTGATGGATGGAGTTCATTCTTAGTGTGTGTCATATTCTGATGCATCATCGAGTCCCGTCTCATTATGATCGCGTAGAGTAGCTCATTCCATGCATCTGGAACTCCAGGCAAGCACCAGTGGCTGCAGTCTTGTTTACGGAGTGGAGCAACTTTGGAGGGACCAAGGTAATATAGGGACAAATGTCCGTCTCTTCTCCTAGCTGACATCTGCGTTACATTAAGTAGATCCACTTCTTGCAGCTCAGTTGCTGTAGACTTGTGTGAGGAAATATTCTTAAATGGTTTCAGGAACTCTGCCCATTGTTCTAAGGTAATAGGGCTTGAATCTGGTAAAGTCTCCAAGTGGCAACCGCCCCCTTTTCTCCAGCCACCAAGTCTGCAAAAACAGAGTTGCATCACAGTTCAAATCAAATGCAAAACCATGACACTTGTTTGAGAGAAATAGTTGTTTTATAACAAAAGTCGAGGAGTTTAATGTCAAGAAAACATTGCTACACTAGCTCTTAGGATTTGTGTGTTGTCGGCTGCACTCTGAGGAGAGCAGGGGAGTGAACCATTGGCTCCTCCTAGGATTGTGTGTTGTCGGCTCCTCCTAGGCCACCTTGCGATCCTAGTTGAAAGGGTTGAGCCTAACTCCAAGTCTTGTTGGATGCATTTGTACTATGCCATTATCAAAGGTGTCATGCAATAATAAGTTTAACTGGTTACAACTAGCCCCAAACTCACATTATTAGCTAGGCCCAATGTTAGGAAACAAAGAGATGTTAAAAAAATCTATGTTGGTAGGTTGTTAATGGTTGTCAACTATTAGTGGAAGAGATGAGACAAAGTGATAACCTATCCCTCCTTATAAATAAGGAGAGGTGTCCTCATTCACACCAGCGGTACTGGTTCCGTGGAAGTGATTTTGGAGATAAGAAATCCAATATTAAATTTGTTGACAGAAAATCGCTTTTCTGTACCGTGGAAGGGAGTATTTGTGGTTCATAATCAGACAGTTTGTCCAAATCATACGAACATAATTCACAAATTGCATATCTACTGATGTAATCCAAGTCTTCTTCTTCGTGAAGTATGTTTAAAGCGACTCGTGAACTGATCGGAGTTGTCTGTATCACTTCTACTTTCTTGTAGAACGTCAGTGTTCCTTGTTCTATCCTTAAACCACCTCGAAAACTATGGACAAAGTTCATCCCAATGATTAGTTGAGTTTTGTCGCCAATTGACAAGGGTAGAGCATATGTAAACGGCATTAAATATTTCTCCTTGTTTAGAATCAAAAACCCGTTTTTCAACCTCTTTGTGGTTACTTGAACACTGTTAACTCCATAGATGGTATACTCGCCTGTGTCTTCATAGCATTTTTCTGGTAATGCTGTCGGTGTTATACAGCACTTTGATGCACCGGTGTCTAAAATAGCTTGGACATTGTATTTGTCACCATCTATTTCCAAGGTAGCTGTCAAATTCAATAAGTTGTTACTGATACTTGCAAAACGAGTTGGTTTACGTTCTTCTGCTTTCAAGATCACTTCTTCTTCAATCATAATGCCTTTTCCTTTTTTATTCAATGCTAGTTTCTTATCTCTTCTTCTAAATTCACAATATGACTAGCCTGTTCTTCCGTCAATTTTCTGTAATCAACTTTCACATACCTTGGTGGTAAGTCACTCAAAGGTACTTCTATGTTAAATTTGAGCTTACTACAAAATGAACAAACGATTATAAAACAAACAGCACATTGCATCCTAGCCCATTTCACAGTTTTTATTGGGCAGAATAAGCATTTGTTTGAATGTGGTAATAGGTCTGGGTGCATTACCCAATCGTGTAAACATTCTTCCTGTTCTTTTGCCAACTTAAAATTTTCCCTTTCAGAATTCCAATCTAAAGTTTTATCTGTCATCATCAGAACAACATTCTGTCTATCTTTATTATCTTGCTCGTCGTCAGAAAAAGAGCACAAATCAGAATCATCCGGATCCTCATCCTCTTCTACACTAACTACATCCCATTCGGGTAGTAGTTCTAACTGTTGATAGACTGCTAAGCGTTCTCTGTTAACTTTCTTACTACAACACTCATTTGCAAAATGACCCAATTCTCCGCAAACAAAGCACTTACACTTTTCTTTACCAGGTTTTTTCTTCTTTAATTTTCTGACATGATTTTTATGCGGGTGGTTCTTATAAGTCGTAGCCTTTCTTAAAAACTTCTTAGGTCTAGAATTTGATGAGTAGATCCCCGGAACTGAAATTGATTGGCAAAACGAAAAATCTTTTGCCTGTCTGTTCATTTCATTTGTCTTACAGATCTCTTGTAAGACTCCATATGTAAAAATAATCCGTGGTAAAATACCAACTGTCATACGAGGATATTTTTCTTTCCATAATTCAGCTATCTTAGTGTTGTAAGGTGCCGACAATTTTCTAAAATATCGTTCAGACATTTCTGTTGATAAAAACGCGGCCCCCGTTTTTCCTGCCAGAGATAGGAATTGGTTTGAAAATGGTACAATGTCTTTCATAGACGTTATTACTAACGCTTCCAAGTCTAAGATAGCTTGATTCTGCATAGTTGTATAACCTCGATATTCATCATATCCAAGAATCATTTGCCTTATTTGTGTGGTCACGTTTGATGTATCATCCACAGTCATTGTAAGCTGCTGATATTCTTGGGGAAAAGCCATCCGCCAATTCTGAAAATACACTTTCAGAGTTTCTCCTAACAGATTTTCGATGTATATTACTTTATCTGTATTGTCCACAAAGTTCTTATGAGCACAGTGCGTTATTGTATTAGACTCCCATCGTCTAATTATATCTTCCCATTGACTAATATCCTCACCTAACTGTAACATTGATCCTGAGTTTGCATTTGCAGAAGGTAGAGTTGGGAGATTATCAATTTTAAGGGGCCTAGGATATCTAGGTTGCGAAGTTCCAGCTTCTGGAAAAACATCTCTAATCCTTTGTTGTAAAGATGTGTCAAGAGTTATAACCGAGCCAAATCCAGGTTGTGATGTGGTAGTGTTTTGTGGTATCATTACACCACTACCCTCATCGTCTGCCATAGCAATTGTTTCTAACCTGAAAGATTGATCCGTTAACAGAGTGTTATCTAAAAAATCCTGATACAGTGGATGTTCTGTCAACTCGACAGGCTCTTCATTATAAACTACTACAGGACACACAAAATCACTTTCATCGTACCATCCTGACTCTATCATGTCAAGATAACCAGGATGCTCTTCCAAAGGTATAGCATTATCAATAGTTTGGTAATCGTCTTCCCCCCACGGGTTGAAAAAGGATTCTTCAGAATCCGAATCAGAATGAAGAACAAGAACAACATCACGGTCTTCTTCAGGTTCAGGACGATTTGAGTAATTATGAAAAGTGGCTAAGACAGAAGTAGAATTCGACCTCCAGAAGGAAATACGAGAAGGCACTCGAGAAGTGAATTCAGGTAAGGTGATTTTCCATTCAGCCTCTTCCAGATCTGATGTGGGAATTTTACGACCTTGCATGGCCTGTATACCATGCGTACTGAGATGCTCTAAAACATCAGAAATTTGCAACTTAAAATTGCAATTTGCTTGATTGCTAATCCGAGCAACCAATCCTTTAGTGATTAACAAGTTATGTCCAGCTGTAAAATTTTCATACCCTTTGGTTTGTACTAACAACTTTATATGCTGAGTGAAGTCTTTAATAGACATCATGAAATCGGGTACAAAATAAATCAGCTCTTTGTTTGACGTCATATCAACTTCTAAGGTTCCAATAATTGCCTTTTCGAGATTAGTGAATCGGGTATCCACTAAAGTAATCAGACATTTATACCCTAAGTGTGATCTATGTAATCCATGGATCCCAATTAGACAGAGCCCCAGATGAATTGTCTTATACTGCTGAGCTAACAACTTATGTTTTGATTCATCAGAGATGAACGAGACTTGAGCTTGTGACTGACCTGTACAAGTAATCATAGACTCGGAATAATGTTGATATACCTTTTGCTTGGTTTCTAACAGTCTATGTTCATATAAAGTCTCCGCAGGAACCAAATCAGCCTTTTTAAATCTGCTGATCTGTAATTGATGATCTGGGTCTACAAGCCTTTCTAAAACCATTAGTTTTTTACTTTGTAACTTGGCTAACAAAGTAGTTATGGTGCTATATCGTCTGATCACATCAGTTGATGTCGATATAGTTTCTTGTTCAGTAGATCTAGAACTACTTGCGGCCATGGTGTTCTTTATAGTCTTTAACAAGATTATGAGGATCAGTTTTTACCAAAAACTTCCTCGCTGGTGGTTTAACCAGTGTAGATGATGATGTAGCAGGTAATTGTAAAGCCTGTAAACTTGTTAAAGACTATACAAGTTTGAGCCCAATCACGATTGGACTCTACAAGTTTGAACGTCTTCAACCACCATGGAAATGTGTAAGAAGCTTCAACTTTGAACATTTCATGAAGTTAACTATTGTTCACTCTTTACTGTAGTTTCATGTCCTTGACAACAATTCAATGAAGAAGGTTAAGGAAGAAGATAAACCCTTTCCTCTACTTCCTTCTAGATTGCTACCTTGTAAGTTCTTTGAGTGACTCAGATCCACCCTACACAAGTTGCCTTGTAAAATTCTACCTCCTTCAAGAAAACTTCTAAAATCAGCACAGTCAATTAGAAGAGCTTCCTAATATAATCTTTTAGATCTTTGAAGGCCTATAGCATGCATTTATCATGGCGAATTCTTAGATAGGCATCAACTATCCAATCTCAGCGCCACAATGCATCTAGCCAACTTTAGCTTTTTTTTTTTTGTTAGAGGTTGAATTTGACTATCAAAAAGCCTTGCACTTTATCTCAAGTGGCATCGATCCCCTATGATTATACAATCAAGGAATATTTATAGAATCATCTTCAAATAGCATTTGAAGGAAGTGATAAGCATTTTGTACTTTCTTGAGATATCCATTATCTCCTCCAAATTTTTTGAGTGCTCCTTGGGCAATCAATTTTTAATTAGCATGTCACAATTGGGTGTCTTAATATTGTATGTGTGCTACCCTTTAAAAGTCTGTGTTCATCAACCTCTATTAAGGTGCTCTAGCATTCTTTAGTCTAAATGGCATAACTTTGTAGCAATTGCCAAAGTACATAAGATGAGTTTCATTTTCAAATGTCAGCCAAATATAATTGCTCCACACGAGGCTAAGAAAAGCGTGTAGTAGCAACTTTTAGCTTCAATCATCTTGTCTGTTCTTAGTGAGGGATAGCAATCTTTTAACACCACCAACCTCTAATAAGGCGCTCTAGCATTTTTTTAGTCCAAATAGGATAACTTTGTAGTAGATAGTAGTTGTCAAAGTTCATTATGAAAGAGATGAATTTTAATTTCTAGTGTCATCCAAATATAATTGTTCCACAAGATGGCCAGGAAAGCATTTGGTAGCGACTTATAGCATCAATCATCTAGTCTATTCTTAGCAAAGGATAGCAATCTTTTAACATCTTATTATGATTGGTGAAATTTGATGCATCTCCCTACATTTCCCTTCTAACAAGCATTAGATTTGTTAACCAACTCAAGAGTTATACCTCGTACATTAATTTGGATTAAAGTAACTTATTGATCTCCTTCTAGATGGTGTCCAACCTCTCCATGAATCTTTGAGGGTGTTGTTTAGCTTCACCCTATGCTTTCAAGTGGTGCTAATGTATAATGAGCTTGAGATCTATGTTATGTATGCTGCTTGGACTCTAGAAAAAGACATTAGCTTTGTCTTATCAAATAGCGTTAGAAATAGTCTTCAATTTGGTTGACCCCATTTTAGCTTTATCAACCAACCACTAGGCAAAAAAAAAGAAAAAAGAAAAAAGAAAGAAAGAAGCCAATTGGAGTGCTAACCTGTAATGAACAGGAGCATACGTTCGGAAGATGACTTGAGTCTTACTCCTATTGACTTCTTTATGAATCCATTCAAACAGAGTCTGAATTGCTCTTTCGTAAGCACCGGCCACGCTCATCTCCATCTTCACCTGATCACCCTCTTGGAAATAGCAACCCCTGAATAAGATTGTTCTGGTCAGCTCCAAGAACACAAAGTATATTACTTTTTTCCAATACAATCATCTACAGTGTTACTTCCTATCTTCCCAATCGCATGAACATAGGATATCACAATTCAAGGGTGTAAATTCGATTAGAAGAATTCAGAAACCATTAACTCGAAGTAGAGTTAAAATCAGATGAGAATGAAGTAGGAGATTTGTGTTACCCTCTAGTGGTCTTCTCATAGTTCCACCAGCGCCCTGTGTTGAATACAATTGCATCAGCATCCTTCCATCTGTTTGATGTCCAATCCAACAGGTCCAACTTAAGAGTGGTCTTCACATTTTCAGGTGCACCTGCAGGTGGTCGGCCTTGAGGTACCAGAAATGGAGATCTGTAGTACTCCACAGTGCAGTCGTAGTCCTCGATTCTGAACACCAGGAAGCCGGTGTGTTTTGTGATCGGCTTGTTGTTTACTTCATAGATTGTGCTTTTGTTTGAGACAGCGGAAGAAAGCATGCAGAGGATGGATTCCCACTGATTCCTCCCAATCGAATCGCCTACGAACACCAATCTTTTGTGCCTCAGCTTCTCCAGCAACTTTTTGGCATCAAATCTGATCCATGAACAGAGAGAGCGATATTTAGATGAAATTTTAACAGCAGCATATGGCAAAAAAGTAGGCCAAAAAGTTCGAAACGACTCAAGAATCCATTCTGTTCTAGAGGAATTCTTAATGGGAAAAGATGAGACATCTTCCGATCATATCTTATGGACAGGAGGGAAAACGACATATCAATCTTCCGATCCAAAAAAAAAAGAAGAAGAAGGGGAAAAAGAAATTGAACAATAGAAGGGAAATCGTGACCTTGGGAGATCACAGCCGGCGGGCTGCCACCGCCACTGGGTGTACATCTGATCAGGCCGCCCGTTCTGGGAGCATCGGAAGCCCTCATCGATGAAATCGCAGCCATCGGATTCATAGAGCGGATACTTGTCATCCCACACCCACTCGCCCTCGAACCAATCGCACTCCCTTTGGCCCGGCTCCGACTCCACCGGTCCCAGAGCTATATTATCCTGTCCGCCGCCGCCGCCGCTCCACGCCAGGCCATCGAGGCCGTAATTGTCCGAGGGCACCAGACGCAGGAGCACGAGTAACACGAGGACGGAGGTGAGGACGAAGCCGCCTGCCGCGCCGGCGTGATCGAAGGGCTTCACCCGTCTGCCGAGCCGCCGCAGCGCATCCAAGCGCTCCCATCTGTCGGCGCCTGCGGGAAGCGGCGGCGAGCAGTCGTACGAGGCGCAGGTGACGGGGACCAACATGGCTAGTTCACCGCGGCGGTGAGATCAGCAAGGGGGCGGAGACGGCAGCGGCGACTTATGGCGGGAAAAAGACATGGGATTGGGAAGAGAAAGAATGAGCGGCAGAGGAAGAAAGGAATAAATTACTGTTACAACAATAAAATTTCAAAAAAAAAAAGAAAAGAAAAGAAAAGCGACCCGTTCAGCGACGGTTGACTGATAGACAGGCGAATCGTAAGTAACTTACGACTGCTGCCAAATTTCCTAAATTATTTTCAGCCATATGTGTTTTTCCCAAAATTGTTCTTGTCAAATCAATTCGGCAACGGATAGGAGCCCTCCAAAAAAAATTCCCTAGTGAAGGATGTTGGGTCTCCTAGTGGCCCTTTCAGTCAAACCACGAGAGAACAAAAGATAGCGAGACAGGCATTCACACGTTGACTTGTAAGATAATCACTATGACACGAACGATCCAGGAAAAAAATAATTTAATTATGTGGAGATGAACTGACGATTGATAATACCATACCGATTTCATGCCACCTCTGTCCGCGGGCGGATCTACAATACGTTCAGCGTGGACTACCAGCCACTGAAATTTGTAATAAATAAATATTTTATAAAGGATTATCAATGTATAGCATTACAAAAAAATATCCTTAAAAAATGACTCTCAAAAATAGCCTCAAATAAAAATCGTAAAAAGAGAGCCCTCTGGCTAAGAGCACTCGAGATAAAGATTTTTAGGGCCTGTTTTATTGGGGGCAAGAAAAAAAAAAAGTAAAGAGAAAAGAAAGAAAAATAAGTGGGAAGAAAAATAGTGAGGTTGACAGCAAAGAAAGAGAGAAAAGTGTTTTCTCCCTTTTGGAATAGAATAAAAAAAGGCAGAAAAGTGGTCTCCTTTTCTTTTCCTCCAAATCAACCTTTTTTAACAAATCAAGAGAAAAGAAAATTTTCTTTCTATTTTTTTCTTCTTTCTCTCCAATAAAACTGACCCTAAGAAGAGAATCGATCTAATAACTCTTACCGGCAACGAGACAATAATCACAATATCTTAGCAATTATAAGACTCAATCAATAAACTTACACCTCTAGAAATATGTTACTAAGACATATTCCCAATATTATAAACCAGTAAATATATGGCTGAGTAGGATTGTCAGAGTTCCTTAGTTGCTACTCTGAACATGTCTAGAAGAGATAAACAATCTAGGTTGACATAAGTGAGCGTTAGTCAAGGTAAAAGATCCTCCTACATGTAGGTTTAAATACATAAATTTTATAAGAGTCTAAGGACAAAATTCATTAATTAAAACTCTAATGTGTTCTTTTCAAATACTATTATATAATCAAACTTAGCATCACAATGAGGGTATTCTAAATCCCTAGGGCTATTTCACTTGCTTTCAAAGTCCTTCGATGACAAAGGCAAAGATATTTTGATGATTGATCCATTTAGATAAAAATGGGCTAGATAGATTTCATATTGTAATTCATGAATGACCATAATTAATCCACATTAAAGTAGTATTAGAGAAAGGGCTCTCTTTGTCTCCAGATCCAAATCTCCTGTATGATCATTGTGTAACATGCTTCACTAGAAAAAAGTTTTAGTCTTCACTCTAGCTCCCTTATTTACACCAACAACATACCAACTTCCACATTACCAATCTTTAAGGGTCAATTCTTTAACCCTAAGCAACTATTCAAAATATTATAGGAACTTATGTAGTAGATCTTATACAAGACACTATAGCTTATGTCACAGGCCCAACATAAAGAGGCCAATTTGCCAACTCCCTCATTGAACGAGATTTCCATGCCATAAGATGCTCTCTATCAAACACCATTAGATGTACCCTCTCACCCTTTATTCTCAAGGGAAAGACCAAATCACTAGTCAATGCAAGGCATCACATTCCTAGGACATGCAGGATCATTCAAAACCATAACTCATTCTAAGGGTGGTATTAGGTTTCTCTTTATTAAATAAATTCAACAAAAGTCAATTTTAGAGGGTTCAAGGTATAGAGCATTGGGATCTTACATTAGCATGAATGACTTTTTTGATCACTTGGATGTGTTTTTGGCATATATGCTCGTATTCAAAATGTTAAATACTAACTTGGATGGAGGTGTTAGCTATACCATGACGCTCCAAATACTAACTTGATATAACACTAAGGGCTTGTTTGGCCCCATTTTTAAGCTGTTTTTAATAAGCTTTTAAGTAGAAAGTAGAAAGAAAATTATTTGGTAATGAAAAACAGAAACAAAACAAGGTAGTAAAAAAGTAGAAGTTGAAAAAGCTACAATTTGATACTTTTGTAGTTTCTGCTTCTTCAAAAAAGTAATTTGCATTATTTCGTTTAAAATTTTAAGTATTATTATTTTAAATAATTTAAAATTTTAATACTAAAGAAAAATAATATATATGTTATTATTTTAAATAATTTAAAATAATATATTAATTTATTATTTTAAATTTTGACAGTAGTTAAAAAGCTATTAACCAAACATTTTATAAATTTTGACAATACAGCACAGTGCAACACATCAGAGTTTAGTAAAGTTATAAAGCTATTATCAGTGGGGCTAAACAAACCCTAAATCTATGTGTAATTAAAATTTACTTTATTTATCATGCATTTTAAGTGAGTTCACTCAACCACCTTATTAAGGACTTGTTTGACTTCACTGTTAATAGCTTTATAACTATATTAAACTGTGCTGTGTTGTACTATGTTGCACTGTCAAAATTTATAAGATGTTTGGTTAATAACTTTAACTGATATCAAAGTCTAAAATAATAAATAAATATATTATTTTAAATTATTTAAAATAATAATAAATTTTTTTTAAAATATTTAAATTTTAAATTATTTAAAATAATAATATTTAAAATTTTAAATGAAATCATGAATTATTTTTTTTAAAAAAATAAAAACTACAAAAGCATCAAATTATAGTTTTTCCAATTTCTATTTTTTTTATTTTTTTCTATTTTACTTTTCATTACCAAACAACTATCTACTTTCTACTTAAAAAGTGAGACCAAACGAACTCATAAAACTATTAATAGTGGTGCTAAATAGACTCTAAAGGCATAAGACCATGAGTCTATGAAATTATAACTAATTTGCATACGTAAGTGTGAGGTTGGGTCATCTCAGTGTGTGATTTAGGTATTTAAACACTACCACGGGTCTGTGAATATATATATATATATATATATATATATATATATAATTTTTAAATCAGGTATAAGATACAAAGTACCCACCCACAAACCAACTTGGCTAGAATTTGGTTCAAAATCAACCTATCAAACTTGAACTAGTTTTACTTAGCTAATGAAGTATTAGAGCAATAAATGGAGAAATTCCTAGAAATTGTTAGAGGGGTTGTCTTGTCTCATTAGAGAAATTTTTTTAATAGTGTATTTTTTTTAGATAAAAAATAAAAATAAAAATAAAAATATATTAAATCTAGACATATTTCTGGTCCTTTTCTTTCAATTTTATGTCCAATAGAATGATCAAATATAATAATACCCAAGTGCTCCAATTGCGTTTCCGGTCAACAAAAAAATAAACCGATCCTAGATTTGCGCAGGAGAGGGCCTCCTTCTCGTTCTCCCTCCCTTGAAGCTCCATAGAGGAGTAATTGGATAATGGTCTCGCCGGCTTCCCGGTGGCGCCGCCACCTTCTCCTCCTCCTCCTCGCCCTTCTTCACCTGCCAATTTGTCGTTCCATCTACTGTGATGAAGACGACTGCTACGATCTACTTGGGTAATTCAGTAATGAAGGACTCTCCCACACCTCTCTTCCTTCCGTCGATTCTCGCTTTTGACCTCATCTTCATTTCACTTCCTAGGGTTTCACAGACCGCCAACGCGTCTGAAATCAAGAAAGCTTACTACAAGCTTTCCCTCAAATAGTATGTTCACTACGAGCAACATTTACCTTTTTTAATTGATTTGTTTTCTGTTGAAAACTTTCTCTTATGTTTCTTTGTTTTTGCTTTTGCCAGTCATCCGGATAAGAACCCCGATCCAGAGTCGAGAAAGCTTTTCCTGAAAATTGCGAATGCCTATGAAGTGAGTTATTACTGATCTTTTAATCTCTGCACAACGGATCTTTTCGTGGCAGCATAAAATGACTAGAATTTTTTAGAACGCCTATCTTGGTTTTTAGTGTCAATCGCCATTCAAACACTTGACCTTTTGCCTCCTGGATTATAGAGCAATGGATGTAAAACACTGCAATTAGAACTTGTAAGTGAATGAGGGACAAAAGGCTGCTTTGATTATGATATAGGATCATAATCACATCAATTTAGAAGAGAATAATTATTTTCCCTTATTTGCTTTTTGTATGTTTTTGGAAGTGCCTTATCATGTCGTCAACTGATTAGTAATTTTGGTTCTTGGCTGTTTTTATTATTTTTTATAGTTTGAAGAATTTGTTGATTGATATATACTTTATTATAATTGTTTAACACGTATTTTTCAAATAGTTCTTCCTATTAGGTTGATTCATCTATTGTTGAACCCTCAACCTATGAAGCTATGGCTCCTTTTTGTTTTGACTACTGAACTGACTTTGAACATTGGTCTTTATTAAAGCAAGGAGCTAATATTGCTTTAGAGAATCATTCAAAATCTTCACAGTATTTTCCAGCCATCAAAGTATGAAAATCCATATAATAAAAGTCATGAAACTATAACTAGTTTGGGTACTAACTTACCGTGCTGATAAAAATAAGGAATCATCTCATGGTGTTGGAAAAAATGATCAATAACTAGTGTAGTAGTTTTGTCCTTAGAAAAACATCTTGCGAGACCTGGTTCATACAATTTCCAAACTAAGAAATCTCTAATTGATATTGAGGAATGCGTAGTTGGTGTCCTTTAATATATTATTGCCAATGATCACAAAATAAAAAAAATCTTGTCAATTTCCCCTCTTGCATAATGATAAAAATATGCATATATTCAGGACAAGTAGTGTACTCATCTTTTAAGTGATGAAAATCTAGGACTTGATTTACTCGAGGCATTAATAAGCTTATTTTCACTATTAGGGCAGTGTTTTGCAAGAAAAGTGTATTCATAAAATAATTCTACCCATCTGACATGTTCCAAACTTAATTTCTTATGAAACTAAATGTAATTAATATCTTATGATCTGAGTGCAAAATAAACTCACTAGACAATAAATAAAATCCTTAGTGTCTTAAGGTATGAATAATAGCATAAACCGTTCCTTTTGTAATTGAAGTAACTTTATTTAGTTTCATTGAGTTTCTTACTAAAGTAAACTATTCTAACACAAAGTAACTCCTATCCCTACACCTAAATCATCATATGGAACTCAATGGTTTTAGAAATGTCAACATGCGTAAGAATAAGAACTTTAGTGTTTGTTTTATTTATTGAAAAGCTTTAGTGATAATTAGTCCAAAGAAATTCTGCCTTTTTGAGATATTATATCATTGGAGTCATAATAGAACTGAAATTCTTAATGAAAATTATGAAGAAAAGTTGCAAAATTATGAAAGCTCCTAACATTGTGAATGGAACTTGGTTCAGGAGACTTTCTAATTGCCTTTATTTTTTTCCCTGCTCTTTTGAAATGCCTTGTGCTAAAATAATGAACCCAAGGAGAAGGACCTAAGTTTGTAAGAAAGAGCACTACTTTAGATTGGTGTGCACTTTTCAGTTTAAAGCACCTCAAATATTAGTCTTAAATAATTTAAGTGATCACCCTTTGACTAGCTGTATATTAGGATATCATTAAAGTATACCATTAAAAATTTATCGATGAAAGTTGCATACTTAGTCATATTCTCATTAAGGTGCTAGGTATATTCCACAACTCTAAAGACATGACTAGCCATTCTTCCAAGCCATCTAGTGCCTTAGTATTAGTCTTCCATTCTTCAGCAAGACAAATTCTGATATGATAATGCCCACTTCTCAATTTAATGTTAGAGAACTAATGCAACATGCCCATCACATCTAGCATGTCATCCATCCTATAGATGGTGAACCCTACTCTTGATTATTATTTTATCGATGACACTTGGCTATTAATACACATTCTCCAACTTCCATCCTTTTCATGAATTAACATATACATAATTACAAATGACTTAAGTTTCGTGAACAAATCTCCTTTTGAGCAATTCTTCCACTTTCGTACTCAATTTAATTTGGGATTCATTTGATATTGTGAGATACTAGGAAATTCTGAATTCAGAACAAGATCAGTGACATGCTAATGTTCTTAGAGGTGGTATTTCATTAGGCAACTATTCATAAATTACATTTTGAAAATCACATAAGAGTTCCTTAATTTTAGGAGGTCTCACGACAATATATTGGCAGTTCCAAATAAATTACCTTAGGATACTTGGACCAACATAACTCTAGATTCTTTCTCTTCTTTCTTGAATTGAAATCATGGTAGGAGATGACTTGTTTATTTAGATGGTTGTGGTGAGATTGTATTCTAATTTCTAGCTAACCTTTGTGTCTGGGTAGTTTGGCATGATTTCGCCAAATAGTCTTACTATTGTATTTAAAAACATATGTATTTGAATAGTCTTACTATTGTATTTAAAAACATACGTATTTTCCCTATTGTTATTTTCTAGGAATAGGTCATACAACTAAGGCCATCCTAGAATGACATGGGCTACATTCATAGGTTGAGACAAATCTCATCTATAAGGGGATGCTGTTGACCCAAGTAACTTAGATAGGTGAGGGTGTGATTCAGGTGTAACTTGATTTTATCTAATCTATAGATAAGAATAATCTTTATGCAACTATCCTATCAATGATTATATAAATATTGTCTTCACATTTTACTAAGGTGCAAAAGGATACCTGTGCTCTTCCATGTGTTATCTAACATAGGAGTAGACTAGATATAACACACTACATCAAGCCCCATGGTATTCTCAAAGTGTTAATGTTCACCTTCCAAAGCTTCTACCTCTTGCTTAATTCATTAGTGTCAAGAGTCAAAGTGTGATAAGGCAATTCTCAAAGTGTCTGACTTAGACTGTTTCGGTTTCTTTGTCTCTTGAAACCGACACAGGTGGTAGTTAGAACTCGGCAAAATAGGCCCATAACAAAAAACCGGGCGGTTGTTTACCAAAAACACAGGTCTCCGCAAAGTTGTAAGACTACATGCGGGGGCTTACGCCTGCCAGTGCCGGAAGGTCAAGGAAGTTGGTGACAGGGAGCCGTTGAATGACGACCATAATTATTACGGTCCTAAGGCATTGAAATTCCTTGTCGGTAAGTTCCGACCCGCACAAAAAGTGTGGCACTGTCTCAGAGAGAGGCTCAGTGAAATAAACATGTTTGTGAAGATGCAGATTACCGACACGTGGACAAAAGGGCCCTATGAAGCTTTACTGTTCCCTAGGATTGACGTTGGGCCTTTCCTGTGTAGCTTAGGTGGAAGGCGAAGAAGGCCTCCTTCTGGGGCCCAAGTCATTAGTGAGATGCCATTCTTGAAGAGCTAAAATTCTAAACTTGTGTCAGGACCTACGATTCAAGGGATAGACAATTTCTATGGGGTGTAGACCTCCCAAAAGGTAGCGGAGGCATGCAAAGGTTTCCTTGGGCCGGATGGATATTGGCCCTAGAGTGCAATGACATAAGGGAGCTTGACTGCAAGACCCCCCGTTGAGGGACAAAAGTTGGCCATAGTGATCCGATGTTGCTAAGTGGAAGGGCCGTAACTCAATGGATAGAAGTTACTCTAGGGATAACATGCTGATCTTTCCCAAAAGTTCACATTGATGGGAAGGTTTGGCACCTTGATGTCGGCCCTTCGCCACTTGGGGCTATAGTATGTTCCAAGGGTTGGGTTGTTTACCCATTAAAGCGGTACGTAAGCTGGGTTTATAACGTCGTGAGATAGTTTGGTCCATATCTAGTATGAGCGTTAGAGTATTGAGAGGACCTTTCCCTAGTACGAGAGGATCGGGAAGGACACACCTTTGCTGTACCAGTTATCGTGCCCATAGTAAACACTGAGTAGCCATGTGTAGAGCGGATAGCTGTTAAAAACATATAAGTGGCAAGCCCACCCCAAGATGAGTGCTTTCTTATTCTGACTTGCCAAGAGTCCCTGGTAGCACAACTAAGTTGTCCTTGCCGGGATGGAGCGACTGAAGTATTGAGAATCCAAGATAAGGTCACAGCGAGACGAGCTGCTAATCATTACGATAGGTGTCAAGTGGAAGTGCAATGATATATGCAGTTGAGACACATTCTAACAGATTTAGAGATTTGAACCTTGTTCCTACATGACTTGATCAATTCGATTAGATACTTACCATCTATTTTTATTGTTCACCTGTTTGACAACATGAAAAACCAAAAGCTTTGCCTTCCTTCTCTATCTATCCAAGGGATGGAAGGGCAGAGGCCTTTAGTGTCCTTCCCGTCAAGAATTAGGACCTCACAATCACAAGCCAATATGCTTTTCTCTTAGACCTTTCTTTATTCATGGTTTGGTTTGATATTCTAGTGTCCTAGGCATAGAGGAACCACACCAATCCATCCCAAACTTGGTGGTTAAACTCTACTGCTAGTGATGATACTGTAGGAGAGATCCTGCGGAAATACTGTAGGAGAGATCCTGCGGAAAAACAGCTTGACGCCAAAATGATGAAAAGCTTAACACCCCTTATTTGACTTTTTCCATAGTTGGAAATATAAAAAAGCTTAACACTCTCAGCTTGGTCGTTTGTAAATGAATTCTTGGAGCTTCTTGTCTTATGGGGTATTGTGTACTAGGGTTAGGATAACTTCCAATGCGAGTGGTTATGTGTTCGATCATAGAGGATTCAATGTAATTTTTAACTTTGACATCCTTATAATAGGCTTTCTTTATAGACTCAAATGAGTTCAAAGTGAATTCTCTTCTAATGTCAACCCAAGGGATGTTTATGAAACTATTAAGTGTTATCCTAACTTCTAATTGAATTTCCTAATTAATTTATAATTCCTTGAATTGGCTCAAGTATTCAGTAACACTCAAAGGACAATTAGATGTCATTGATTTCATATTAGTCAAAATAATCTTCTGTAGCAGCTTAGCAGCCATGAAAGGCATTAGAGCCTAACTAGCCATTAAGTTTGGGGTGTAGATCTTGACATGTTTTGTAGTGTCATCTAATTTTGTGGTCTTGCCTATGAAGTCTTAAGACTAAGAGTTATATTTCGTATAAACTTGGAATTAGAGTTTTTGGATACCTATATGAAATGTTATAGAACTTGAAATGCGGAAAGGTGCACTGGAACTCTAAGATTCACAATATAGTGCAAGTTGATTACTACAAATATATATTGCCTATTTTACTTTTTTTCTTTGCCAAAGGTAAGTAAGGAGTTTATTGATTATAATGGAATAAATATATTGTTTGATTATAGAACACTAAATGACCTAACATAAATCATTTTTACAAAAATTGTGGCATGGTGTCACCTATTTATATGCAAGTGAGCACACGAACTAATCACCATATACAAAACTTGGGAATCGAAATACCACACAACAAACTACACATGACATTAAACATCAAATACAAGGGCCAAGAACAAAGGATTGGTGACGACTAGAGAGGCAAATATACCATATTGCAACGTAGAACAAAGGAGCTTCTTCATTTGATATGAATTTTAAGGGTACTTTGGGCTAAATATTATCCTGTGAGCATTCACATTCTATTGGAGGAGAAATGTATCCACCATAAACAAATGGAAGGTATGCCTATAGCTGAGTATATTTTTGAGTTTGAGAAGCTATCAAAGTTTGCTCTTGCTAGGGTTACCACAAAAATGATAGACACTCGTTAGTTCACTTTGATATTAATACTTTTTTCTATGGTAGCAAAGAAGGCCAGACTAGTGGTTAGCAGATACGATAGCTGAATGGTCTCAACAAAATCCCAATGCATAAAGAAACAAATTCCTCCAACATAGTTTGCAGGGGTTTGGTATGCAATTGTGTTGTTATGGTATTGTCTTACACATGATTAGAATCATTGTATTAAAAATGAAACTGTACCACTTGGTGCGAGTGGTACACATTGTTACTGGTACAAGGTCTATGTCTTAATATATTTATTATATAACATATATGTATATATTAGTAAAATCGATTAGTTAGATCAGTTTTGTGTTGGTGCTACCTATATGTGCCGGTGAGATAGTGGATTTGTACAACGGTATATATCAGTATTTGAAATCTTGGTTAGAATCACTTATCAATAAGAGGGTGTACCAAATGTGGCTTAGCTCTACATGTGCCGCTTGTGTATGATAAATGCATTACTACTATCAATATTAGACATGTGTGTCCACGGTTGTAGCTCTTCATTGTCAATTAGTATTCTTTTTTTTTTTTGCAAGAAAATGCCATCCTTATCAAAAGTAATACATTATTCATGATTTCCATTGTAATAATTTAAAACAATTAATAATCCTTTGTTTTTAGATCATTTGGACATCATAATAGGTTAAAGCTGTAATTTTATCCTGAAGTAAGAAACCCAGAATTTCTAATTTAAGCATCATAAGAAAACCTTCAGAACCGTATGATCGGGCATACATGCTGCAAGACAATGTTAGCCTCAAAATAATCTTTTTGGGCTTTCAGATCAAAGATCTATAATTTCCTAAACGTTAAGGATCTATATTAAATAAAATTCATGAAAATCATTGTGGAAAGTGGAGGAGTAAAAGAAACAAAACCAACCTCTCAGAAAGATTTAAACCTTTTTGTCTTCTCCCTCTTCTTGGTTGAAAGGAAGCCACCATAAAATGATCCGATGTCAATCTCAATCACACTTTTTCATCGTCTTTTGCCCTTGTAAAACATGGGCAAGATTGCCTTGCATTGATTTACTTAGTCTAACCTCTTTCTAATCAAAATCAGGCCAAAACAAGTCCAAGTTAATTTTAATCAGATATTCAAATTAAAATCTAATTAAGTTTCTTTTTTCATTTAAGTACCGTATCAGCTTATTTGCATTCCAATCCGTCCAACTTATAACTGGTCCCTGACCTAAATTTTCACACCATAAGGGTTCCACTCGAATATGA
Organism: Costus lasius; assembly: GCA_027563935.2. NCBI lineage: Eukaryota > Viridiplantae > Streptophyta > Magnoliopsida > Zingiberales > Costaceae > Costus > Costus lasius. Next base: position 20,819,050 of record CM050450.1, on the reverse strand, counting down.
AATTTTCTAAACACAACTTCATAATGTTGTACACTACTGATGAACTATTTTCTGATTCAGATTCTCAAAGATGAAGCCACAAGGGAGCAATATGATTATGCAATTGCACATCCGGAAGAGGTAAAACTTTTGTTTTACGTGTGCCATCCAAATTCTTTTTTATGGTTATTAGCTTCTACATATATTACTATCTTATAGACAATATTTTTTCTTTCTTTATACTAATTAGTGAGTATAAATGTTTTAAAAATCGATCCGAACTAGCCGGGTTTTACGGTATATACCACTTCGATCATAGACCGGTTCCAGCAAATGCTTATATAACTATATATAAAAAATATATATAATATGTACAGATCGGGACCAGCCGATACCGTGTGTCAGCATCAGCATTCCTTCTCTCTCATAATTTCCCCTCATCTGATACTACTGCCAATCTATGTTACGCAGCATTGCACATCAGTTATGAGTTATGCTAATTTTAAGATAACATTGTTTCTGTTCCTGATGTGGGTGTTGCTATTGGTATTTGTAGTTTTGTACTAGTATTGGGTACTGATGGCTGAGTATTGATTAGAATAGATTAGTAGGGCGGATGAATTAGAGATCATTCCTCGAGCTATCAATAGCATTGGAAAGGGTGGATGAAATAGAGATCATCTCCTTGTCCTTTATATAATATGAAGGTGGCACCTGCAGTAGAAGAGAGAGACAACAACATTGACACCGGTGCAGGGCACTCAATGGCCCACCGTAAGGGAGAGTTTCCTTCTTCCTTTCTCCAGTTTTCTTATTTTCTAGGTCTCTTTGTCTCTCTCTTGTTGATGTGCGAAGGCAGGATCTTACTAATTCTAAGCAGAAGGTTTATCATTGAGTGCAAGTGTGTAAGATTCGGTAGGTGGTATGCCAAATTGAATTCTTTCAGTGATTTCAAATGATTTGGCCTACATTCTTATTAATGGAATTAACTCACATTAGTCACTCCTCTCAAATGTAGACAATACTTAGGCTGAATTTAACCTTTGGATTTTGTTATAAACTACTGAGGTCTTTTATCAGTTAGGTTAATTGGTACCTTCAAAGAAAAATATAATGACTCTGCACCTACAATGCAGGATCGTGGTAAGCATCATAACCTATTTTTTTTGATTGAATCACTACTATAATCCAATAATCCTAAACCTATTAGCTAACCATGAAGTAAAACTCAATAAGTTTAAGTTCCCCTCTCTCTTTCCTTATGTTTTCTTTTCTTTATTTTAAGAATTCATCAACTTAATATTTGGTTTCCTTTCTTCTTTTGATAAATGTATTTGAGTCACTGTTTAACTAGTTTATTTTGTGCTGATAAATATTGGACCTTTGATAATTATATGTCAAATTATGTGGAACTTTTTGATGTATCATTGATAGCGCTGGCTGGTGATATTTCCTTTATTTTATTGATCTAGTTCGTGTGCAATATTAAGCAGTCTTTACTCTGTACAGGTCTTCTACAATACTGCTCGTTACTACCATGCATATTATGGTCATAAAACTGTAAGACTTACATATCTTGGCTCAAACTTGAACTCCATTGTCAACTTGATACTTCAGTGCAATCTAGATTCTTGATGGTCGAGTTCAATAATCAAATACCTTACATTTGCTAAATGAATAGGATCCACGAGCAGTCTTGGTGGGGCTTCTTCTGGTTGTTTCAGCTTTGCAGTATCTGAATCAATGGTCCAGGTATACACAGGTACTATGAGAATTTTGGCTCTTCACATAAAAAGTACAAAAAATATGCAATCTGCCATGTGAAATTTCTACTTAGGCAAATTAACAATATTATTTATACAATTTTTCATTAATGTCATTTTGATTCTGCCCTAGTTGAAAATGTTGCAAATGAAAAAGTGTTTATTTTCTAGTTTTTGTACTCCACTCGCTATGCACAAGTCCACCTCTGCTGCTTGCAGTGGCAGAAGCTCGCCCATGTCTGCCTGTACACGCTTCCTTTTTCTTCCACTTTGCTACCCTTGCAGCAGAAGCTCGTGAGTTCCACCATCTTCTTCTCTTCATCTCTTCTTATGAAGAAGAAGAGGTGGATGCCACACACGCCCTGCTTGCGTCCCCCTCCCCCTCCACTCAGTTGCAAAGACTGACTCTGCTTGCGTCCCTCTCCACTTGTTGCAAAGACTGTGCATGTGTTTGCCTTCGCTCGCCACACAAGTCCATCTCCACTCACGATGGCAGAAACTTGCGCATGTCCGCCTCCTGCACGACTCCATTCACTGTGCTCTTGCGAGCAACTTCTTCTCCTCTTTTTTCTTTCTTCTTCCACTTCACTTTGCCATAGGTGTGCAGGATGTGTACCAGTCCAGTACAAAACATTTGTACTAGACCGGACTGATTTTTAAAATACTGGTTTATACTAAGGTTTTCAATCTTATGTATTGGTCCAATCTTAAACCAACATGTACTGATATAAATATACTAATATGGACATATCAACAGAAAAATGTTTTGATACTGGACAAATAGAGTATCCCTGATTGGTATATATTGCATGTTATGATATACAAATCAGGTACTGTTTTAAGAGGAAACAAATTGAAATACAATCTCCACTATGGTTTACAATAATGTCGTCAAAAATACGTTCCGGGTCTTAGGATCTTCCGATCCTACGACCCAAATTAGGTAAACCATTCTGGAACGAATGTAGGATCTGAAATATAATAGAATCTTACGATCCCATGATTTGAGTATTAAGATCAGATAGGATCTTACGACCCCACCGATCCTACTCGATTCTAAGTTAGTAGGTAAAATAAGTTCTTATTATACTAAAAATTAATAATCTATTATGTCAAAAGCTTTTTATTGATGTGATACAATTTTTTATCTTTAATTATCATCACTTGTTCTTTCTTTGATCAACATTCATCAAATTAAGCTCGTTATCATCTACAATTATATTTGTCTACTTTAACTATTTATTAGAATAAACTTTGTAATCTTTACCATTGTCATTTTTATTGTCATATTATAATGTATAGTATACCTTTATCTTTATCATTTTTTATACTTTTATTTATTGTCTTCATTTCACTATATGCATTTGTTATTTTTTGTTTCCTTGTACATCTTTATTGCATCCATCTTCTATTAACTTGTCTCTATCATCATCACCTCACAAATATTCAATTTCATTATTTTCTACTATACAATTAATACATCTAAATAATAGTGTATATATATATATATTTATTGTTTTATTACTTATTATTTATTAGAATATTTTTAATACTCTCAAGTCTAATTAGATAAATATATTTTAAAAAATTATATATTTTAAGTGATTTGGTAGGATCTTACGATCATGTGATCCGATCATATAAAGCCTTTATCGTTCTTAAGTAGGATCGAGATCCTCAACCGATGTAGAAATTTTTTTAGGGCCGAACAATCTTAATGTTCACCGCAATTTCTATGACAAAAGCTTAGATGGCTTAGAACAATTAATTGTGCAATAAGCAGGAGCCTTTCACCATAGCCTCTCTTAGCTTAGCAAAGAGGGGGCAGGAATAGTTAGGTCCATGCCCTTCATCTATAAGAAACCCATCGTTGAGTATGCCATTTGTGGGATAAAATGGTTTAAAATTATGGAAACAAATATTGCTAGACACATGCTCTGAAGCCTTTAAATCTGAATATATGGATTAGACATGGAGTTATTGTTAGAAGTGCAATAAAAGTACGTCCATGAAGGCATGGACTAGGGAGGTCATGTACCTTTAAGGGTCAGCAACTGAACTAAGCATGTATGCTCCGTACATGTAGACTGAGAAGGCTGACCACCAAGAAGACCATCCTGGGAGAATGGTTAGGCTCAGCCACGCTGGTTACATCTTACATGTGAAGGAAGACTAAGGGGGATTCCATGTCTTAATTTTTCATAATGATTTCACTTGCTACCAAGGCTTACAAGCTTGTTATCTATACACTTTTCTTACGTCTGTCAGATTGGTTCAGTATCTTGATCATTTCTCAGAATGTTATAATACAAGTATCAAGACACAGATGCCTGAGATGCATTTTGGTCATCTCATCTAGCTTCAGAATTGGTCCCATCCTTCTAATCAAATAACAATGAAACTAACCTTCATTAGAATGAAAACAACAAAATGTAGTTGAATTATAATATTCTATTTTGGTAGTAGGATGCCCTACTACGTCCAAACAAAAAAATAACTTTCATCATCAGAATATTGTGCAAAGAAGAATTGACTTTATTCATTATCGTAGTTCTACAACTCTCGTATTTGAATTGGCACTAAAATATGCACTATTGATATGTTGTTTGCATATGTAGCAAACTATTGTGGTTTTTCATGAGTTGCGGTGAAATAACTTGAAGTAGTATGCACATTGAAGCTAACACACTATCAATATTGGATAGATAGGCATATGATGAGCTGTGTAATGGTTCCAATCCATAGTTTTGGTAGATCAACTAGGACCAAAACTGTGAAGGATATAACATAAACAACAGAAAGAAAGCTTCTTCTAAGGTTCTTCCATGTATTCTTTGCTCTTGTCTTAGTTGTAGTAGTAGTCTCACAAACAATAGTGGACCATGCATGTTCAATAAGCATGTGGTAGGTATCTACTATATGTCGTGGATGACTTCTAAATGTGTATTTTAGTAACATGACAACAACTTAAATTGGGTGCATTAGGTCAACTATATGGAGAATCACCATTCATTTTGGATGTAATGGAGGCTTCTAAGTAACTTCAGCAATAAGTCTTTACTAGCAAGGTAACAATATCATAATTTAATTAAAGTTTCCAAAATATATAGAATCACCACTCAAAATTATTCTTAGATTTATGTGACTTTAATCTAACTTGTACCCAGCTCAAAATTGAACAATTTTATTTTTTTTCATATTTCTAGAACATGTGAGATTGAATCAAAGTGGTGAGCCTAATTCAAAATCAAGTTTGTTTTATGTATTCTTTAGCATAATAAGACTTACACATGGTACAATTAATATCTCATTTCATTCTAGTCCAAGCCATGACAGACACATTGAAATGAGAAACTAGTTTGTAATGGGTGGTATGACCGGTATATATGAATACAAGTATGGACCGATACACATAATAGGTATAAACTGGTGCAACCCTTACTACCCCTTTGATATGCCCACACACAAGCTGACTTCGCTTCGAGCTCTCCTCCTTGCAGTAGTAGCCCCCTTCTAGTAGCAAGCTCATGTGTGACTCCCCTCAAAGGTGTGTCTGATAGTAGGCTCCCCTCCTTGATTTTGAGCCACTACTCCAACCTGTGGCTTCCCCCAAGCAGTGACTCACGAGTGGAGGCAGAGACAAGGCGAAGGCAGATCTTCTCTCTCTCTCGATGTAGAAAGCCCTAGATGCATAATCGGTACATATCAATCGGTATCAGATGGTACCAACAGTCCAACACAGGCGTAGAGAAAGAAGCGAGCAACCTCCTCCGCGCAGCTTGTTTATAGGCATGGGAAATTAGGAAGAACAAGAAGAGAAGATCTACCTTTGCTTAACAGAAGGAAGGAATGCACTACCGATAAAACCGATTCGGTTCGATTTTAAACCCAATCAGTTCGGGTCGGGTCGGTTTTCTAAAATCAAAAATTAATTCGATTTGGTTTCGGGTTGAATGAGATAAATTTATGTAAAACCGAACTGAACCAAAATTACATAGATTCAATGCAAAATTCCGAGTCAATTCAGCTATTCATTGATGATTTCCCTAATTCGGCTTACCCTATTTCCCACATTCCAAATCTCATTGATTTCCCTATAGCCACCTCTGCCAAACCCTTCGTCTCTCTTGTTTTTTTGAAATAAATGCTTGGCATAAATGCTTGACATTGAGAGGGGTATTAATTCGGCTGACCCTAATTCCCAAATTTCAAATACCATTCCCAAATTTCAAATACCATTGATTTCCCTACAGCCGCAGCCCACGCCTGTCTTTTCAAAATAAATGCTTGGCATAAATGCTTCACGCTGGGAAGCTACTCTGTCATATCACTCATATTCGTGAAAGCATGAATGTATGATCCCAATTTTTGAATTCCATCAGCCTCCCCACTAAGCTGGTCAACCCTATTTCCCTAATCGGTTCGAGCGGACATCTTCGGACTGTCGACGAGCTTGGTCTTCGGCATTGACGGTGGCGAGACGTGGCCGCAAAAGAGACAACGATTGATGAAGGCCGGCTGGCGGATGAGTCCTTTCTAAATTAGGCATCGTCTCTCCCCTTTAAGTCGACGTGGCGGATGAACAAAGAAGGCTGGAGCTACCTCCCCTCGGTTATTTTTTTTCATGGCGGACGAGTTCTTTTCAGTTTATTTTTTTTCGGTTTAATCAGTTTGAACCAAACCGAACCTGATATTTTCGGTTCGGTTTAAATCGGTTTTCAAACTATTCGGTTCGATTTCAATTTGCAAACATTAGAAAAAAAAAATTTGGTTTGGGTCCAATCGGTTCGGTTCGGTTTGGGTTGAACTGATTGGATAGCCCTATATGCATCGACACCGGTACATGATTAAACTGGTACATATCCTCTGGATAGCCTAGTGTTGATTGGTTTTATAAGCCATGGCCAACAATGCATATATTGACACTGAATTAATCTTAGACTGATGTAAAACAGTTATATTACATCAGTTATATCACATTGTACAAATTAGTTCTTTAAACTATCATGTATATATATATATATATATATATAAAAGGTTTAAAATACCGATTGAAACTTGATAGAATCGAGCTACTTGCAGCAGGAGTTGAGGACAAGGAGTTGGCGACGGAAGTGGCAATTAGTGGAAGTGGTAGGCGGGTAGCGGCGAACATGCAATGCTTCTTCTTCGGTGAACTTGCATGCTTCTTCTTTAGCGGATATAGCAAGCAACAGACATAGTGAGCGACAGATGGATATGCTTCTCCTTCTCCTGCTCCGATGCGTTCTGTTGGACCTTCTCCTACTCCGATGTGTTCTGTTGGACCAGTACAAACTAGCCATATTGCCCAGATCAGTTTTTTAAAACTTGGTACCAACTAATATTATTAGTATTATTTAATAGGGGATTAGGACATTGCATGTGCATTATTAAACTTTGTGTTGAATATGTATTGAGCATACTTATATAGGGGGTTGAAGTACCAGTTGATGGTGGCTCTATATGGAACAATACTTAAGAGTTAAGATGCTACTAGACATAATCTATTCTCACATTATCTATAATTGTATGTTTGTGTGCTTCTTGCTGAATTTTCCAATACTAATGCAGGCAATTGCAATGATCAAGAAAACACCAGCCTACAAAAATAGGTTAAAAGCACTTGAACTGGAGCGGTCTGGAGGTAAAACGAATAAGAAAGGTCAAAAGCAAATTGACAAGTAAGATTATAACCCTACAGTTTTCTCCATACTTATGAGATATTTAAATTACTTTGATTTTATTGTTTTTTGCAACCTTCTTCGATGTTGTCTTTCAATTATTACATCTAACCATACTAGATTTCTGAATGTAGGAAGCAATTAGTTTCATTCAGACACTTGCATTAATTGCAATGGTTGAAATAGCTTGTTGTTGTATGTATTGAATGTTGTATTTCATGAAACACGACTTTGAATTTTTACTCACCTCAATTTTTGATCGATGGAGTTTGAGTGAACTTTTAGTTGAATTGGGTATGTTTGTCAACGCAGAATGCGCCACACATTGCTGGTTTTTCCATGGCAAAATAGAGCAATCTCTCTGTTGGTCTTCCTTTATGGGGGGCCTTTCATACCATAGATCTTTTCCCAATGAATACTTATACATAAAAAACGAGAGGACCCCACATTGCTAAGGCATCTCTCTCTAATGCTTTAAGTTAGACTATGATTAAGAGGGGTTGAGCGTACTACTTGAGAAAATGGGAACAGTGTATAGTCTCCATGACCAACATAACTTTGTAGTTATGTCACTTCAATGTTTGGGTCTTGCAATTGGGGCTAACTTGAGCAAGGGTCTGTTAGTTAAATTGAATATATAGTGCTAGTTGATGTGGATGGTGGCTCATTGTGGTTAAGTTACCTTAGTGAGGCTGACTAATTGGTTCACCAACTCAAGTTTGTTTGCCTAATTAATTGACTTTATTTGAGTGAGTTTGCATACTTGACTACCTTCTGACCGTGCTACCCTCAAGTTGAATGGTGCAATTAGATCATAATATCTATCATTAGTAGCTTCTCATATGCTTATCCTTGATAGCTTTGTTGCAAGGAGATATATTGTTCAAATCTTGTGGCAATTCCTTAGAATGAGCCAATAATAGTCTGACAAGGCTTAGTAATTTCTTCGTAGTTCAATCAAGTGATCAATGACCTAGTGAGCTCTACTACAAATGGGAGGGAAGTGTTGGTGGTACCTTGACTTTGAATTGATTCTTGGTTATGGGACAATAGATATTGTTATATCGATCTTCCAAGTCTTGATTGAACTTGTGAAGTTGGCAAAAGGATAACCCATGCTTGTTTTCTCAACATTATGCTAAGGGGGTTTATTGAGTTCTTATGCTCAAGTTAGAGACTCCTTTTGTGAGTATGTGCGGTGGGCATAAGTGATGTTCATTTTAAACTAATAAGAAGGAATTGAGCTTTGAATCAGGATGTAGGAGAAGATTTGGGATTATGATTATTCTCTTGAGTATCTTGATTACAACGAGACATAGTCCCCTGCAACTAAAATATATTAATTTCCACAAGACAAGGGAAAGGGCCTATGAAGTCTATACCCTATACGTCGAATATCTCGACTCCCTGAATATTGTTGAGAGGAAGCTTATCTGTTCTTGAGATGTTATCACTCTTTTGGTAATGATCACAAGCTAGAATATAACTCCTCATATCACGAAAAATAATGGGCTAATACAGACCAGATTGCAGGACTTTAAACACTGCCTTTACTGCACTTACGTAACCACCATAAGGAGAAGAGTGATAATGTGTAACACATCATAGATCTCCTCCTCAAGGATACTTTGTCTAAAAAGTCCATCAGCACAACGTCTAAAAAGGTAGTGATCGTCTGAGTAGTAGTTCCTCACATTAGATAAAACTTTATTATGCTGAAAAGACAAATAAGGAGGAAAATGTCAGCAACAAGAAAATTTACCAAGTCTACATACCATAGTGCTTCTTGTGCTGCAATCTTTAAAAGTCGCTTCTCCATAAATGCATCATTGATTTCCGAGTTCTCTTCATCTCCAGAATCCTTCTCATATACAAGATGAGATAGATGATCAGCCATCAAATTTTCAGCTCCCTTTTTATCTCGAATTTCTATGCTGTATGCTTGTAGAAGAAGAATCCAATGAATGACTACTATGTCCTTTTTCATCAGATACTTGATCGCTGCATGATCTATAAAAACAATAACCTTAGAGTCAATCAAATAAGAATGAAACTTATTGAAAGCAAAAACGGTAGCAAGCAGTTCTTTTTCAGTCGTGACATAGTTAATCTAAGCATCATCTAGAGTGCGGCTAGTGTAGTGGATCGCATGATGTTATTGTCCTTTCACTGGCCTAAGATTGTGCCCACAATAAAATCACTAGCGTCACATATCAACTCGAATTGTAAGCTCCAATTAGGAGTTTTCATGATTGATGCTGAAATTAATGCTTTCTTCAGTTTCTCAAAAGATGTAATACACTCTTGGTCAAAGCAAAATTCAACATTTTTAAAAAGCAAATTTGTCAAAGGTCGTGAAATTTTAGAAAAGTCCTTTATGAAGTGCCTATAAAATCCAGCATGTCCTAGAAAACTTTGGATTCGTTTAACTGAAGTGGGTGGATGCATCTTTTCAATCACTTGAACTTTTGCACGATCCACTTCAATCTCAGGCTCAGAAATCAGATGTCCTAAGACTATTCCTTCTTGCACTATAAAATTGCACTTCTCCCAATTTAGCACAAGTTTGACCTCTTCACAGCGCTATAAAACATTAGACAAGTTAGATAAGCAAATGTCAAAGGAATGACCATATATAGAACCATAAATATATCCATAAAATCTTTATTGAAGTAGAGAATATAGCCTTCATGCATCGTTCAACTGTCGTCGTGGCATTGCATAGCCCAAATGACATTCTCCCCGAGTGAAGGTACTGTATGAACAAGTAAATATAGTCTTCTCTTAATCTTGTGAATAGAAATATGCAAAAATCTTGAAAATCCATCAAGAAAGTAGAAATATGAATTATGAGCTAAGCGTTCAAGCATTTGATCTATAAAGGGTAAAGGAAAGTAGTCCTTTCGAGTAGTTTCGTTCAGCTTCCTATAATCAATGCACATTCTTCACCCATTCATTGTTCACATAGGAATAGGCTCATTGTCCTCATTTCTCTTGACAGTTGCTCTACCCTTCTTTGGGACTATATGTATAGGGCTAACCCACTGGCTATTAGAGATCAGGTATATCACTCCTACATCCAGTAGTTTTAGAATCTCCTTCTTGACCACTTCCTTTATACTTGGATTGAGATGTTGTTGAAATTCTATATAAGGTTCGCTACTAGATTCCAGAAAAATTCTATGCATACAGATAGAAGGGTCAATCCCTTTAATATCATCCAAAGAATATCCAATGACATTTCTATATAGTCTCAACTCAGCAATTAAGAGTTCTATCGGTTTAGTGGTCAGATTAGCATTCATAATAACAAAGTAGAATTAGCACCAAGGAGCTCATTCCTTAAATCATTATATGTAAAGATTTCAAGTCAAGTTAAGTTTTCTTTCATCTGTTACCTTGGATGCTTCTTCATGAAGATTTTTAAATTTTACCTTCTTTGAGTTGATCAGCTCAGTGAATCAAGGAATTTAGTAAAAGCTCGTGCTTCATCACTATCCTTTACTTCCTCTTCAACTGTAAGATAGATTTCTAGAGAGTCCATAGTCAGTCCACTAGTCTCAGTTTGACTCACCACTTCTTCAACAACATCTACACTACAACAAGAACTGCAAAAGAAAGTTTCTTCAGCTAGCAGATAAATCAAATTCAATAGTCTCCTTACCGATATTTAGTGAAAGTTTCTCATTCTTCATATCAATTACTGCTTTGGTGGTAGCTAAGAAAGGTATACCTAAAATAATAGGTAGCTTCGCATCCTCCTCCATTTCGAGCACAACGAAATCTATTAGTATAAAGAAATCTCCGACGTTGATCAAGACATGCACCAAAATTCGTATCGGCTTTCCAATAGAACGATTAATAAGTTATAATGAAATGGCCATTTGCTTGATGTCACCTATGTCCAATCTCTTGTAAATGGAAGATGACATTAGGCTTACACTTATACCTAAATCGCATGAGCGTTTTCAAAAGACATATCCTCAATACGATAAGGGATAGAGAAGCTACCTGGATCTTTTAATTTCTAAGGAAGCTTGTTCTGGATTATAGCATAGAGTGAAACAGAACCATGTTCTTCGAGCTTCCTTCTATTGGAAAAAATGTTCTTCAGAAACTTAGCATACGTGGGCATCTGCAAAAGTGCATCAGTAAACAATATATTAATATACAACTTATTCAACATTTTAAGAAACTTACCGAACTGCTTCTCCAGCTTCGCTTTTGCCGATCTTTGTGGGAATGGAATGAGTGACTTGTATGACGGAGGTGGTATCTAAGCAGGTTCGGTATCTTTAGATGGTTTCTCAGTTTCTATCTTCTCATTTGATTTTTCAGGTTGAGGTATTTTAAGAAATCTAATCTTAGTTTCTTGCTCAGGCATCTTAGGCTCCTTAAGTTGTTTCCCACTGTAAATGATTGCATTGCAATATTCTCTTGAGTTTGTTTCAGGTTGAGATGAGAGTTTACCTGAGGCTCTTATAGAAGTTCCAGCTTGGTTAGCCAATTGTGTTTCCAACATCTTATTGTGGGTCGCTAGAGCGACCACTCTAGATATTAGTTGTTTGATGGATTCACTAACATTCTCATTCTGTTTACTTTATGCAGCCACAAAGGTCTCTAGAAAGGACTCTAAGTTAGACTTTTGAGTTGACACAAACTGCCTTGGTTAAAATTCATGAGGTTGCCTATAGCTAGGTTGGGGAACTGGGTTGAGATTATTCTTTTAGGAAAAATTAGGGTGGTTTCACCAACATGGATTGTAGGTATTGGAAAATGAGTTCATCTTTGGTCTAGGGTTCAGATTTCCTATATCATAAAATTTCATAAATTTCACATGAAGCATTAGTGGCTTCGATCGAATTAATATTGAAAGAATCTAGCTTTCATGAAAGAGAGTCTACCTTTGCAGCTAATGAGCTTAAGATATTCAATTCATACTAACCTGAAACCGCAGCTCTAGATGAGTTAACTCTCTCACCTAACCATTGGTTGTGGTTGAGAGTCATATCCTCCGGTAGGTTCATGGCATCATCCACATTCTTGTTCATAAGCCCCGCCAATAGATACATATATAGTAAGTCTTGTGTTGTAGTTAAGACCATTATAAAAGGTATGTACAATTACCCATGTCTCAACTCCGTAGTCTGAAGTTCTTTGAATCATTCCCAAGTAGGGGTGAACATATGGTATTGGTACCGAAGTATTGTACCGAAATTTTCGGTATTTGGTATTTCAGTATCGGTCTTGGGTACTGGTACCGATTTTTAATTCGGGACTACGGTACTAGTACCGGGATCAAAAAATAATTTTAGGAATTTTTTATGGTACCGAAGTACCGAATTTATTTATTTATTTATTATTATTTTTTATAATTATAAATGACAAAAAGCCCTAAGGCCCCTAACCCGTTTCCTGAAAAAAGCTTTAACCTGCTTACCTCCTGGCGCTATTTCCTCGGTCCTCGCTTTTGTTGACATTTTTCCTCCCCAAAAAAAGCCCTAACCCGCTCGGCGCTCTTCCAGTCATCCTCTCCAGTCTCCTCAATCCTCAGTTCCTAGTTCATGTCTCCTTCTGGCAACGGAAAGCAACGCCAGCGACCCCTCCCCTCTTCCTCTTCTAGTGGTGTTCGGCGGCGTCGACCCTTACCCTGCTTCCTACAGTGTTTGGCGTTGGCAGTGGTGCGGGCGGCGTCGTTCGGCGATGCAATGAGATCGGGCGGCAGTGTCCGACGATCTTTCTTCTTCCTTTCTTCCTTCCTGTTCTAGCACCCCTCCTACCATTTCTGGTGGCGACGCTTGGCTAACTGGCGAGTGGGTGGACTCACATCGCCTCCTACCATTTCTGGTGGCGACGCTTGGCTAACTGGCGAGTGGGTGGACTCCGGCGATGTGAGAGGTGCGCTGGCGACCTTCTTCTTCCCCTCTTTTATGGACAGCAGCGTTTCGGGCAAGTATAACACAAGAAACCTTAAAATTTGTGTAGATTGTAGATTCATATGGAATGCATAGTTTTTTGCTCTAATTTGATCGTGGACGGGTCTAGGGTTAATTTTATACATGTTAGGTAATTATGATTATAATTACATTTGCATAGTTGGAGGAAAACAGTTATCATGTCATGTGATTGTTTTTATTTGGAGAAAAATGAATTGCTACTTAGTGTGCCGATGACGGGAAATTGCAGTCTGAGGGCCGAGGGGTCTGCTATTAGATGCAATTAATTATAATTTTATTGCTTTTCACGTGATGAATGTGGGAACTTCTATTGCAAAAGTAGGTTTTTTTTGGCAAGACAAATCAAAAGCTTTGGTGTTTGACACATAATCACATATTGAGACTTTGAGGTATCATTTACTTAAACATGAAAGTTTTTTTATGCTTATATATTTTTGACCTTATATGTTACAAGGCCAAATGGAATGATTGAACTTAGTTTATTGAAATACAAATTTTATTGGATTTTTTAGATTTACTAGTTCGGTATTTCGGAAATTTCCCGAAATAAATTTTGGGAAATCGGTACTGAATATCGGTACCGGTACCAAAAGAATAAGTTTGGTACTTCGGTACCGAAATTTCGGTACCAGTACTGGTACCGAAGTACCGAATGCTCAGCCCAATCCCAAGCTTCATAAAGAAATTCCTCATCTTTTTGAGTAAAGCTTATAATCTGGTTATGAAGCTGCACAGTTTTGCTTGGAGAGAAGTATTTGGAAAGGAAAGAATGAGAGAGCTGGTCCCATGTAGTGATTGATCATGATGGTAAGGAGTATAACCATATCCTTACTCGGTCCCTGAGAAAAAAAGTAAAAGCCTTAATTGGATTGCATCATTGGAGACACTATTCAATTTCAATGTATCATAATATTCTAAAAATTGAGAGATATATATTTGAGTCTTCCAATGGTGAACCTCAGATTGGTTATGCTGAATCATAGAAAGTAGAGCAGACTTTATCTCGAAGTTATTTGCATCCATAGCAGGGCAAGCAATGCCAGAGTTAAGTCTTTGCACGTTCGGTGCAGCAAAGTCTCTCCATGTTTTGTTGTTGTTGTCCATGCTTGAGGTAGAGGTTCAGTTCTAGTTGAGCCTTCTTTGCTTCTCAACTCTTTGAGTTTTCTTCTTTATTTGAAAGTTCGCTCAATTTCCTGATCGATATCGTAGAAGTCACCGGTTCTAAGATTTCTGTGCATAAACAAGAGCAACAGGTATACCAAGAAGTATAAGCAGAAAGCGACTAATACTAGCTAAATGAAAATAAATTAACTAACAAAAGCAAGAAAAAAAATAATAAAACAAAGTCTAGTCTATCAATAATTAGATCGATTTGATATTGACTGTTGTCCCCAACAACGACGCTAAAAATTTGTTGCGTGTTATTTCAAACTCTATGCGCACGGCTTACCGATGTAAAACAAGATATCGTTTCTATAGGGATAAGTTGCAATTACCAAAAGATCACATAATCGATAGCTAGACAAATTGAATTTGGTTTGAATGCAAAGTAATTTAAAATAAGCAAAGCTAATTCGTTAAACTGGTTGTCGAACAAGAGCTACAAGCTAAATGCAATTTCGAGAAAATTTAGGACATTGGGGTTCATCTCAATGTTAGATCTAGATTTGAACCGAATAATAAAAATGTAATTGATTTAAAGTTATTTAAGGACAGGTAGAGGTTACACCTTTTCAGTAGTATAACTCGATATTTATTCAGAACGGTCTGCTACTTTCGGAGCTTACCGAACTAAATAGATACAATGAACATAAGGATAATATACAACGTCCTCGCATGAATTCTAATTACTTTCGTAATAAAATAACACGTGTTCGTTTTAAGCAGTTCTAATATCGTGACTCACCTTTTAGTCCTTCTTAAGATGTTTTAAACATATAAAAACTTAAGCAGAGTAAACACAAGCAAACAACACAATAAGGATCGAATAAACAATAATAGATCAAAGAACACTGATATTATATGTTAAAAATAAGATTTAAATAGAGGACTACACCCCAAGTTCTGAACAGGAAGACTTAAGCGGTCATAATATGTCTGTTCAGTATAAACTTCTCTTGAATCAAAGTTCCAAGAAATAAAATACAAAAGGAAGACAATATGAGGAAGAAACAATGAACTATTCTCTCAAGATCAATAAGCAAAACTTTTCCTTAAAGTTTTGCCGCAAAATCTCTTTTTCTGTTTCGTCATCGTTTTTTGTTGCCGCTCAACTTGTCCCCACTCTCGTTTCCAATTGATCGACTCCCCTTTTTCGCACCAAAATCTCCTCTTTTGTTAATAGGAAGATGCCTTTTCTGCTTCCTCAGGAATTCCTTCGAAAACCCTTTTAAATTATATGTGAAATTAGTTGTTTTCACGTCCGGCAAGTTCTGTCACGGCGGTGAACCTGGTCCATAGGCAGATTGTGGAGTGTTTAGTGGAAAACTAGCATGTGTATCATGACTGTGAAGCTGGTCACGGCTAGGTTGTGAACATTTATGTGGATTTTGACATGTTGATGAAGCTAGTCCCTGTTAGGCTATGATCCACTCTTGGAAAACTTATCAGATTTTTGGTTCAAGCTTAACATGGTCATGATACTTATCATGGTTTGGCCGTTATAAGATACTTTATAAAATTCACATCATAGCCATGAATCTTGTCATAAATATCGTCACAGGCTAGCCATTGACATATACATAAAGTTCTGTTTGACTTTAAATTTGTTATGCTGACTTATCTTTTTATCCTGAATCACTGTAGCCTCAAAATTATCAAATAAGCTCGAGAATTGAATAATGTCACATGAATTTGCAAATGAGCCTTAGAAATATTTAAAATAATAATTTTTTTCTTTATTACTAAAAATTTTAACTAAAATTGAGTGAATTACTTTTTTGGTGATGCTTTGCTAAGACATCAAATTATAGCTTTCCAATTTACTATTTTTTTTTTACTTCGGTTTTTCATTAGCTGCAAGCTGGCAAGCAGGCCCAAACAGGGCCATAGTCATTTATCTGAACTTCTTTGATGAGTCTTCTCAACTAGCTGACCTCAGATTGTTTGCCAAGTTGGAACATGTCCTTTTGGTTTTGGTCTGTTTTCAAGTGAAAACTTAGTTCTTTCACAATTGGTTTTCTGTGATGAGTCTTTCCAACTGTAACACTTTTTCTTGAGGAATACCTAAATTACAAAAAGAGAGGGTCTCAGCGCCCTGAGGCCTCTCCCTTTATGCTTTAGCCTTGCTGTTTAGGTTCTGTAGGCTGACCTAGACACATCACTAGCTGATGCGGTTGTTGGCTAACGGGGACTAACCTGCTTGAGCGAGATTGGCTGATTAATGCTGGAGTTCATCAGCAAACTTGAGGGTTCAGCCAATTGAGCAGGCTTATCCGAGCTGATTAGCTACTCTCACGATGAGATGGTCAATGAGGTAAATATCCCCATCACCCTTATAGTATGCTCTGTCTTTTGAGGATTAGCAGATCTCTTTTCTGTATAAGATATATATACAGAGTCGTTGAGTATTGATTAGAGCAAGATAAATTGATTTTGCCCTAATGAACCCAGATACCTGATTGATCAGAACATGATAAAGAAAATCTCTTTTCGATTTTGCCCTCGTGGACCTGGATACCTGATTGGTGCTATATGTGATTTTTACCAACTGTAGCTCCCATAGCATAATTTTCAATGTTTTTTTTAAAAGAAAATTGTAAGGGTAGTATGGCCTAATGTAGTGCTTAGTATGTCAGTACCTTATTCGTAGGTGCTGACACAAGATTCTAAAGGACAAGAAAATGTTTATAGGTATTTTATGACTTTTAGATGGTGCTTCTATATCGTAATTGATTATCTAAATATTCCCTTTATTATTTCACACTAATTTTGATTATTTGCCAATGTTTTCTGACATTCTTCATATTTACGAAGGTATCTTAGATACTTTATGTTCAATCATGATAGGGAAGTCGAAGATAAGCTTAGTAGTGAGCTTGAATTGCATATTCAAGGAGTTGAGAGACCTTCCATGTGGAATATTATCGGTGTGCAATTTGTACTTCTGCCCTACACCTTGTGCAAGGTTTGCAGATTTATTTTGAAAAGACAGTTGCAAATGTGCATTTTTTGGTGTGCTTGACAACCCCTTCATCTTTTTTTTAGTATATTTCTTGTAGAAATTAGAAAGCAATTGCTATGAATATAAAAAATATGTTTAAACTATCCCAGCTGTTGATTTGGCGATCCTGCTGGATGTGGAGATATCAGATCAAGAAGTTGCCCTACTCATGGGACGATGCTTGTTACTTGACACAGAGTTGTCTCAAAATACCTTCTGATGCATGGAGAAATATTGGTAACTTATCAGCTAGCTATCTATTGAATTGTTCATTTTTAGTTTTGGTGCTGTGAATTTTTAAGCCTTAACGTTCGATGATTTCTGAATACTTAACTATCATATTTTGGCATATCGGGTTATGAGCAGGAAAAAGAATTACACTTTTTATTTAACTGGAAATGGTTAATAAACCTAATTGTGTCAGTTGTTACGATCACTTGTCAAACGGACTTAATATGATACTTGTGTGTGGTTAAACATATTTGAGAGTATGAAAACCTTCTTTCTGGACTTTCATTGTTACACATTCATTTAGTACTGAAATTAGAACATTGATATAACCTTGAACTACAGCAATTTCTCTATATTGTCTTAGCATTTTGAGAACAGAATTTCATCCAAATCAAAATCAAACAATCATCAGAAATTGATACAGCACACAGTAATAGCATCTGA
The DNA here is from genome assembly GCA_027563935.2 of Costus lasius. Taxonomy (NCBI): domain Eukaryota; kingdom Viridiplantae; phylum Streptophyta; class Magnoliopsida; order Zingiberales; family Costaceae; genus Costus; species Costus lasius. The sequence continues at coordinate 20,800,812 of CM050450.1, read as the reverse complement.
ATAGTAACACAAATTTTTGCTAGGATTCATTCGTTGAAAACACTTCGAGTTTCAGAATATACACATATATGCATACTCTATTTGGGAAATGTCATTGATTACCACTGGAGGCTTCCTTCTTTTCATTCTGGTGTATACAAGGTTTTACATCTCACAACTATAACATTGTTTAGTTTGCTAAAGCAGAAAACACTTAAGGTTACACCATAGAGCAATGATATAGTAAAGCTTTCTTACCAGAAGACCCAAAAAACTTTATAATTGTCTTCTCCCTTTTTTTTTGAAATATTCTCCTTAATAAATGATCTGAAGAAGAGTAACTGAGTAATTGTAATTGGATGAATAAATGATTATCGAGCAAAGAGTATAGTTACTTCTTAGTGCTTTAAATTTAAGAGCAAATTTAGCAAAGAGAGCTAGGAGTTAAACTATTGTGCAGAAAATCAATGTAATTTCATAGCTACGAACGGTACAGGCATGTAGCCATGTACAAAGAAACATGCTTAATCAAGGTAACTATGCACCTATTCAGTATATCTTGGATGAACACAAGAACTCTAATTGTGAGAATTGTAGTTTTAAACTCCATTTGTTTGAACATGAAGTCTTAATTTGTGAGAACTGTAGTTATGAACACTAAGTTGTGAGAACTATAGTATGTAGTGTTCGTACAACCATACACTCAATTAAGTTATCAGAATCGAGATCATACCTAAGAATGGTAGTGGTTTTGTAGAATTGGATCATAGAATCATAAAATCCTGCCACCTAGAAAAAATATATTTATATATAAGAATAATATAAAGATTATAACAAAATAAGTAATAATAAATAACAATACCTATCAAGTATTAAGAAAGGATCAAATATTTTGCAATCAATAAAATTAGATATTTTTTTTACCATTCACAACTAACTTACCAACTAAAATGGACCAACCAAAATGGATAACTAAATATGTATGAAATATTACAAAATCCATAAAGTCATAAAACCCAAAAGTCACATGTCACAACAAACAATAGCTCAAACCCTCAAAGTCTCAACTTACAAGTCCAAATATAAAATATCAAATGATTCAAATAAATCCAATTACCTAAAGAATAAGTTCTAAAGTAAATTTTTAGTACATTCATCTTTCTTCTTCTTCTATGATAGCTCAATTTCTTGTAGCCATGAAGGTAAAAGCACTAGAAGATTTTCATAATCATAAAAGACGCCATGGAAAAAGCATTACAAGGGCATTAAAACAAGAGTCTAGGGACTTAAGTATCATTTCGAATGTGTGCAAAGATGGGTGTGCAAACATAAGTGAGTTCATATACAATAAAGTAAAACCCATGTGGACAAGGTGAGGCAGATCGGGAGGTGGAAAGTGTAAGTAGGAACTACTAGATTTCCTTCTCCCCCATCGCCAATCTCCTCCCAATCTTATTAAGGTTCTATCATTACTCGCCCTTGGGTATCACCCCTATCCCAGAAGTTTGGCTCCACCACCTTCAATGCTGTGACCATGGAGGACGGTGACAAAAGATACTTAATTTAACAAGCTCTGCCATTGTGAGGCTCATATGCCCCTCGCAAATGCCAAATACAACTCCTTTCTTTTCCTTGTCGAGGAGATTGTCCAAGGCTCATTGTCAGGCTACCTCCCTCTATCCTCGCTGATGGGTTCTTGTTTAGCTCTGATGGCACGCTGCCTTTGACATCACCTTTTGGCAGCAAACTATGGTCTTTAGTAGCATATGATTATCATTACCAATAATTAATGGGATTGGTGGGATCAAACAATCCCATTCATTCCCACAATTTGGAACAATGATTCCATTGTTCCAACCCAAGAAATGATCCCAAAACGATCCCACAAGCAATCCGAATCGATTTGGCTGGGTCGCAAACGATCCTATGGCCCGGATCACATGTTTAACAATATTGTGCCTTATCCGGCCACTAATGTCCATCACATAATTAATCAAATAAGTAGAATTTCACTCATGTTTAAATAGATTATGAGAACTTAGATGTGAGAGCGCTAAAAACAAATGGAGTTTAAACTATAATTGTGAACTCGTGATGCATAGTAGTTTGATTCTCTTTCATTCAGTGAAGTAGATGAAGCAAGAACAGTAGAAGACAAGCAGAAGGAGAAGATGAGTAGCAACAGCAGAAGAAAAATAAAAGGGAAAAACGATTGCAAACAACATAAGAAAAATACCAAAGTTGTGAAGCTCTGCCTCCAAAAGAACTGGAGTGGAGCTGTGAAGAGAGTCAACCAGCGAAGGGAGGAACCGTGACGAGCATTGAAGCAAAAGAACTTGCGATGGGAGAAGACATGATGAGCAATGAAGTAGAAGAACTTGCAAAGTGGAAAAACAAAAAATTAGGGTTTCAAATTGGGGAAAAATGAGAAAGGGTGACTGAATTTGGGTTACTGAGTTTTAGTGATGATCCCACGATCCAGAACAGTGATCATACCATTCTCAACCGATTTGTGATCCTATATCCGATCCAAATCATTTTGGTTGCTCTGGATTGTAGGATTGAATGATCCTATGACCCAAATTGTGATTTTAACAGCACTGATAGTCATCATCTAGAGTTGTTATCTGATCTCCATTTATATAGCTTATCCACTGTAGATAATCTACCCAAAGAAAGTAGTTAAGCAATGAAAGAAAACTATGACATGTACCTCTTTCTACCTCATTATATGCACCTAATTCTCTATTAGTTTGGATATCCTCATAAGCTGATCCCAAAGAAAATTCTCTTATTGCTTCATGTATCCACCATACCTTATTTTCCTCCATCACATCTTGGATAAGATACTCGATCATGAGGGTAATATATCTCCAGCATGGGATAACCCATTGCCTATCTTTAATAAAGCTTGGCATTAGTGATTGTGTACCTGATATATTTTTAGATACAATTTCTTCCACTAGCTCATACAAGAGTCCTTCAGGGGGCTAATGATCAATTCAAAACCTACTTTGTATCCCATCATGAATATCATTCATAATTTAGTGATCCACTAGATGTCTCATTGCTAATACACTTTGTGAACACCAAGAGCAATCATGCGTTGTTGGCAAGAATCATCTCTTAAGTACCTTGCTGAGATCTACTTCACCAAAATACTATTCTTCTTTGCAATAATATTCTAAATGTATATGGTGAGATTTGCCTTATTTAGCTAATCAGCTTTCCGAAGCTCTAGCCCCCCTTCTTTATATGACAATGTGAGTATCCCTAGATATTTTCTCCTACTTGTCCGTTGCTTCCTAAATGAGTCAAGAAATAAGTTATAATCTCTCAATAAAACTTGCTTATGAATTGCAAAAGCACTCCAAACATGATATTTGCTGGATAACAATATTTATAGATCCTTTATGATCAATTCTAAAATTCTTAATATTTCAAATGACACTGGTTAAATCCAAGGATGTTTCAGTCTTGGAGAATATTTTTGTTCTTAAATCAAGAATTTTATCTAATATTTTTTTCCTTTATAAAATATATCATATTCTTTCATAAGTCATATAAAACCAACCCAACCTATAAAGCCTAGCAGACGCCAGAGAGTCAATAATAGACAAGATCTTCATTGATGGCTTCATCATCTTCCTTATTGAAAATACATCTAGCTCTTATTAAGAGGCTATTGACTCTCCCAATGCTCTCTATCCTGGAAGAAGACAATTCTTAATGTCAAATCAAATTTAAATAATTATATTTAGATTTTTCATAGGTTATCCCTCAAGCATATGTCTTTTAAGTTGCAAGTGGATCTTTGGGAAGATCTGGAGTGACAAAATATTAGAATAATATAAGACGCAACTTAACTTTCAAGAATTTTGACAAAGAACCATTATTAACTATGCTAATATTATTAACTATGCTAATACTTAAGTGTCTATGATTTGCATTACCACTATTTGGGTTATTCGTTAAGTTGACTTTTTCTACCTGAGGTTCTTAATGAAGAGATTTACATGACACAACTCGAAAGATTTATTGTGCTACGACAAGAAAATAAATTGTGTTAGCTAGTTTGGTCTAAATAAGCATCTAAAGGACATGAGAAATTTGGCAGTGTTGTGCTTTCGTATGTTTTTGTATTAATGAATCTAATAATTGTCTTTATTGTAAAAAAGGGAGAATAAAACAGATTCATTCTTATTTTCATATACGCAAAAGATATTTTTATTCTCGCTCCTAATATCAATCTAACTTTTGATATTAAAACCTTGTTGTTTTATAATTTTAATATAAATAGTATTGGTGGAGAAGCTAATTCAAACTTAGGTATGAAAACAAATCATTTAATTCTATTATTTTTTCAAGGCTAAATTTGTCAATCGGTTCCACTACCCTAGATGGAATTATGTCTAGTTTTGACTCCATATAATGACCTAACTTAAGCCCATCTATTGTTGCAAACTAGATTACCTACTTCAAGACTAACTCTTGATCAATTGGCTTCATTACCCTAGATTGATCTACTTCTAGTTTAGACTCCTCATAATAGCTTAACTTTTTGATTGCAAATATTCTTCCTTTTGTTTTACTCCCAGGCCTTCCGTAATTCTATTTTGTTCAATTCAGGTTAACTTGTATTAGATTTTCGCTTGGATACAATGACTACATGCTTCATCTTCTTCTCTATTAGAATGAGGGTATGTTATTTTATTTGAAGACAGAAATTCGAGCGCCAGGTCGGTGATCGTTGATGGTGTCATGTTGAGGAAGTTGTTCCAACCTATGAATTTAAAAACTCAACATCTTTTAGACATTATTTCCTAAAAGCTAATTGAGGTTGGGCATTCTTTTAATTAGTAAGAGCATTTATAACGAGCATTCAAAAGGCTTAAAAGCAGATAATGGTTCTAATCAAAATTAGCGCTATTCATTACTGCCGTATGTGTAACAACCAACATTAGCTGAGATACATATCAGAAATTTAGTGTGCCACTGGAAACTATACGCTATTTTTTTTTTTCTGACAAGAATGTCACAAACCAACTTAATTTAACATGTACAAAGTTAGGATACTAGCTAATTTATGTTGTACTATTAAGACATTTAACTGCTATGCATTGTTTACCAGATGAATGTATGAAGAATAGCCTTGTTCAGAGACGTTTATGGTTGAAAAACAACATGGACATCTATATGTCAGAGACGAGAAGAGAATCAAAACGTCGAAGATAATAAGTGATGTCTCTACCCGTGAGCTTTTTTCCCCTAATAAAACTTTATCTTCCTTTCTAAAAGAAATCTTTTGGGGACTCTTATTTCCTAGTTTATTTTTTAATTCTAACGATGGACATTCAAATTGTTGGTTAGTTTTCAATTATGTTAACCATTTCATTGTATGTAGACCCGATTTGTTATTAATGAGTAAAATTAATACAACGCCATTTACACTTTCGTTTCATCAGTGACTTTGCTCACCTTTCAGTGCCTGTCTCTTTAAGTTGGTACGTTATTTGGAATGTTATATCATCTCCTTATTGGATAAGGGGCAAAAACATTATGCGAATTGTGGTGGTTGATTACAATACCCAGCTGCACTGTCATGGTCTTTTTTTTATCTCATTACTTGGACATTGTCGTTTAAGCTATTTTAAAATGTCTATCCTATTACTTATACGTAAGAGTATTAGACTATATAGTTTAGATGTTTACTCACATATTGCCTCGAATAATATATATCACAATTTGTTAGATAAATACATTATTGTACTTCTTTGTTATTGTTCAATGATTTTTTTTTTACTTTCAACTTTGTAGTAGCGATATTTCACCAAATTCTAGATATCCCACAAATCATAGTTGTCTTCTCTCTAATACCTCATTACCTCTCCTTAGCTGCACCCTTCCTCATTTCTCTCTATCTCTCTAACTTTTTCTCCCTTACAACCGGCCACTCCGTTCTCCATCTAGAGTCACATATCCTTTTTTTGCTTTTTGTGTTCGCCATCCCTGCTCGTTCTCCCTAGGTTCGTGCATATAAAAATATTTTCATGACCGAGATGTCTTATCTTTTTTTTTTAACACTAAGTTTTCAATAGCATGGGACCTTATCCACTGCCATGGAGACATGAGATGCCTTATACAAGTATATTCTCTCAAGTGAAACATGATGTGATTTTCTTATACTTTATTATACATCTCAAGAAAATGTGATAACTGAGAATAAGAAATGACATCTTGTTGTGACTCATATTATGATGACATGTGCACATTTGTCAATTTTTTTAAAGTGATAACATTTTTACTGCCTCCTATCTTATAATAATGATAAATTTTCTATTCACTAAAGTTGTTGAACCTCTTTGCTTTGTTTACACACTTAGAACATGACAAACTAAATCCTTATTCAATAAGTGTTTTTGCTTAGATACTCTTATAATTGATGAAACACCTGTTGCTATTATGACCTAATTCTTGATGGCATGCATCTGCATTGATGTCGTTTATGGTTATTTATCCATATATATATATTGGCAGAGTTCATTTTCCCTCTATTACATCACCCATTTCGTTATAGTTACTCCCATGATTGAGTTATATGATATTCATGTTTTCACCATCACTTTACCTCCTCTCTCTCATGTAACCTTTCCTCTATAAATTTTCCTCTTATGATGATTTTCAAGTTGTTGATGTACGCAAGATTAAGTATTACATTATTGTTGGACTTTACATGAAATTATGATCAGACATGGGTAAAGTGGGTGCCTTGATCCCTATCATAAATTGCATACGACTGTCATATATTATATATTTCTAGAAAAGACATGTAAGCATCATATAATATAATATAAACAAATTTTCTTTTATTTTAACTTGGTTTTTTATGTTTTGATCCCAAGAGTTAGAGAGTTCCACTATGTTGTCTTTTGCATCTTTGCCACGAAGAAGTGGCAACCTAAATACATATCTCATGCTTAAATTACTACCTCATCTCTTTCAAGTAATAAACTTTACATAGATTCTACTTGGATGCCCTCGAGTCTATCTTTAGCATTGAAGAGTTCATATCATAACCTCAAGATGGCTGCTTCAACTCAACAAGCATCTCACCATTGTTAAGGCTGGATGATCTTAATGTCACTTCCTCTTGTAATCCCTCGTGCAGTCATGACCCTCATGTACGCATATAAATTAAGCAAAAGTTCTCTGAAATCGTTGGGTCACTTTTCTTTAAAAATTTTCTGATGTTTCTAAATTAAATATTGATTTTATAATATCTAGACTCAAATGCAGCAGTAACCGTAGAGAAATCTATTAGAATATATTAGATAAGATCTTTTAAGTTTCTTAAGAGTACTACTCTCTGTGGAATTAGATACTAACAAGTTAATAGTAATTGTGTATGCAAATATACTAACAAGTTTAGTGAAGCCTATCAAAATGCATTAAGAGGATATTCTAAATGTATCGAGGGTACTGTTCCTAGTGGAATTAGATATGTTGGATAATGTATGTTAGAAGGCCTTAGTGATACTAACAGAATAGGTAATTATATGAATATTAAATCTAATGTTCGATTTAGTTTCTTAAAGGAAGTGCCATTGTTTGGCACCCAATTGAACAATATTTAACTGCTAAGAATGCTACAATAGTTGATCAATTTATAATTCCTATTATAAATACTCTTTTACCTTTGATATCTCTATGGTTCTAGAACAACTTTTAAATTACACAATGAAACTTATAAATAATTCTTTGTTTATAGGAAAGATAATCATTATGAATGGCAACCGGTACTCAAATTTTTAACTATAATTTAAAACTGATTGCATAAACTTATACTTAAACTTACAAATACTCAAGACAATATACTACACAATCTGAATCTTACTTTTGAGTATTTGGGCATGTATAAATGAGCACATGATTAAATCAAACTAAACATTTAATTTTAATTTTTCATCTCAAATTTTTCTATAAATTATAAATTTTATAAAGTAAAATGATTTCATATATTTATATAATATCATTTTAAGATAAATTAGGTAAGGACTTTGGGCAAAACTATAATTTCATTTTTTTTTATTTTTAATTTGGTACTAATTGTAGTATACTCAATGTTAGAATTGAACCTAACCTATGAAATTCAAAGCCATCCCATGATGCTCTGAGTACCGAAATTTAAGCATATGATTAACTTTGTTTTAATTGTCATTCCTAGTAGTCAATTGATTCACTCTACATAATGTTCTATTAGTTTTCGAACATAAAAAAAGAAAGCATTAATCGATCTCATCTTTTATATATTACTCTTGTAGGATGATAAATCATGCCCCTTGGGAGAGAAGGTGAACTCAAATGCACATATCATTTAATACATTATGAAACCCTCGGAATTTTATTAAAAAAAAAAAAGAAAAAGCTTATTATGGTATATAAAACCCTCGGGATTTTATCATCAAGTGCCCTTTCGGATTGCCAAGAAACTTTAATTAAGACAATTGAAAGTAATTAAAATATAAAATATGAAAAGCACATATTAAATCATAATCTTCTTTTACTGTATCGCTTGGGTTTATATAGCTTAACCAAGCGCTTTGGGCGCGTTTTCTAAGCGGCTGGGGTCGCTTAATACCATCTAAACGGATGTGTGTTGGCGTGCGACACGTGGCTTAAAATCAATTGAACGATCGAGATGAATACATCGTCCGACTTCCACAGCGTTCCGGGTACCGCCTCCGCAACGGCCCGAATCAAGGCGGAAGGTAACGTGCTGCCATCCTCGCCCACTCCCGCTCAGACTACTCCTCCGTTGCCCACTCCCTCGGCACAGAATTCTTCCACGACCCTCACGACCTTTGTGAGCAGCACCACTTCCATCCTCTCCGCCGAGGCCGTCCTTCGCTCCCTCCCACTGCAACGGCTTCGCCGCAGCACCCTCTTCGTCGATGTCCTCTCCGATGATAACCCTTCCTCGGTTCGTGTGCTCTTCCTCGGTTCGAGCTCTCCTCCAAGTCTCGAAGACAACAGCCACGTCTTCGACATCTTCGACAGTGACGGCGATGGCGAGATCACCGTCGCCGAGCTCCGCCTCGAGCTCAACCGCCTCGGCCTGGGCGTCGACCCCGCCGACCTCGACGAGCTCTCCTCCATGGTCGCGAAGACAACAGCCATGTCTTCGACAGTGACGGTGACGGCGAGATCACTGTCGCCAAGCTCTGCCTCGCGCTCGACCGCCTCGGCCTGGGCGTCGACCCCGCCGACCTCGATGAGCTCTCCTCCATGGTCGCGTCCTACATCCGTCGGGAAGCTGGTCCCCGGCACTCACCCGCTCCACCGCCATGCCTTCCTTCCGACTTCGCTCCAGCCAACTCCATCCATCTCAGGCCATCCACCGCGCCATTGGCGACGCCCTCTTCAGCAGCTGTGATACCGGCGACGCAGAGGAGGAGAACGACATGAGGGAGGCGTTCCGAGTGTTCGACGAGAACGGAGACGGGTACATTTCGGCGAGAGCAGGCGATTGGGAGACGCGGTGAAGAATGGTGGGGAAGAAGGTTGGATTTCGTTCTAGCCGATAGATTTTGTTTAAGCCACGTGTCGCACGCCAACACACATCCGTTTGGATGGTATTAAGCGACCCCAGCCGCTTAGAAAACGCGCCCAAGGGGTTTCCCTTGGTGTACGAGGACAATGCTGCTCTCTTTCTCCCTTTTATCCTCTTATTTTTCTCTTTCTGTCTTTTGATTCTCGACTTTTTTTTTATTCTTTTGACCATGGGGAGTATCCAAACCATTAATTTTGTGGGGTTCTAAGCCACAAAATAAAAAAGGCCATCGGTTTGTGAGTGCCTTTGCATGTGTTGGATTCCACAAGCCACACTAATGGAGGATTTTATTTGTAAATTACCAAATGCTAACTAAGATTTGCATTTCAGTCCATGTAAGAAACTTGTTTATCTAATAACTATTTATAAGTACTTCACTGGGTTAATCTCAATTTGCATTCCAACTTCGGTTTTTCACTTTTGGAAAAAAGATTACTAATGTGAACACGAATCACATTGACTTGGTCAACATTGACCTGTTCTGGGCCGGGCTAGGTTGAACTTTTCAGGCACGCGGGCCGAGTCGGGCACAACACGCTAGCGGGCCATGCTAAGCACGACACGTGACCGTGCCGAGCACATCACGTGGGCCGGCCCAGGCACGTGACCGTGCCGAGCACATCACTGTGCCGTGCTTTATGTATGTATGTATGTATGTATGTATGTTTACATATATAGTTTAAGAAGCTTTTATTTTTAATATATAAATAATATTGGATTAATTATTTTTTATTAGCTTAACAATATTACGGTTAAGAGGGTAAGAGTTTGAATCTTGATAGAGTAATTTTGCAATCGGGCTTGGAGCTGGCTTTGGTTAAGTCGGGTTGTGCCCGAGATGACTCAAATGTGCCAAGTGTCGTGCTGAGATAAATTCATCTCATGATGGGCGAGACACGATATGATTAGAAACGGGTCATGCCAAGTGTCACGCCCCGGTCGGATCGGCCTGGAAACAGCGCTTATCCGCTTCCTAGAGCCGTCCGGCGGAATACCGGAACGCAACTCGCCCTAGGGTTTCCGGCCTTAAATTGGAAACCCTAATCTCCCCGGATAATTTTTATCCCCAAAATATAGTTCGCACGGAAAACCCTAACCCTAATTTAGAGAAAACCGATCGGAACCCTAAATCCAAAATTACCTCTCGGTCAAAATTGATTTTGACCCCAAAATTCGCCGGATTAAATCGACTCGCTGACGTCCGCCTGACGTCAGAGTGTGAAATCGATTTCCGCCGCGCCGATAGAATTTGTTGCTGGCGTCGTGCCGACGTCAGCCGCCGAATTCGAAATCGAATCGATTTCGTTTCAGTTTTTGACCGTTGACCTCTGCTTCGTTCCGCCTCGAAACGAACGCCAAATCACGCGTCTTCGCCTTCGCCTCGCGACGCCGCCTGCGTCGCGTTTTTCGCCGAAATCGAGCGCCGCCTGCGCTCGTGACTGCCGTCCGCCTTCGACAGCTGCCGCTGCCGGTAGTCGCACGAGTTGGTGAGGAAGCGTCGAAACAGGGGAAGGTATGCGATGAGGAGGAAACTTCGTTTTATTACCAAAATAAAACTTACAAAACCTCGCCGTCGATCCCTATCGACGCCCTCTTCCCCTCCCTCGCCGGCAACCCTCGCCGCCGGCTACAATCACTCAGAGCTCTCCTCACTCAAAGCTGGTTCGCTGCTCGAAGATGGGATCCCAGATCCTCGCTGCTGCCCTCGTCCGCAGCTTTATAGGGGAAGCGCCGCCGCTTCCCTTCTCCTCTTAGGGCATCCGCCGCCCTATCCTCTCGCGCGTCCGCGTCTCGCGGGGACGCCGCCGAATCCGTCGCTGTCGTCGCCGTCGTCCGAAGGGTGCGGAGAGGATCGCGTGCGCGAGCTTCCCGCAGCGCCCGCGTCTTCCGTCGCGCAGGATGAAGACGTTGCGTGTCGTGAAGCTCGGTCAACATCACATGTTGACCGACCTTTTTCCCTTCTGTCGCTGTGTGGATTTAGATTTGGGCTGGGGCTTGGGCTTGGGCCGAACCGGGTAGACCGGGCCCTGACAATACTCCCCCGCCCAATTTGGACATCGCCCTCGATGTCTCTAGTGGACGGATCCTGCAGAACCATCGCTCCGATCCTCAAAGCACCAATCCGCGGTTGCTCGATTTCCTCAGCCTCCACGGCTGGTTCTTGTGCCACCATTGCCATGAGTTTCTGTTTGTTGGGGCAGTCCTTTACCCAGTGAGGACCGCCGCACCAAAAGCAACCCTGTGGCTTTTGCTCCCGTCGTCCCGGAGAACCCTTGTTCTGCCGGTAGAACGGCCTACCCCTCTCTTGAACTCTAGCTCCCGGCGGTGTGCGTGGGGAGCCGCGCTGAGGACCGCGCTTTGGTGGTGTCTTGGATTTCTTTGGTGGTGCTGGTTTGAAATTTCTGTTATCCACCAAAGATTCAGCCACTGCCGCTGCCGCCCTCCAGTCAACCGGCTCTCGTCGTCGAACCTCCGTTTCTGCCCATGGCTGAAGGCCCCGGAGGAAGAAGTATCGCCTATCGTCCTCCGCCATCCCCGGAAGCTCCAGCATCAACGTAGAGAAAGCCCTGACGTACTCCTGGATCGGGCCAGTATGCCTCAGCCGATCCAGTTTGCCACGCGCCTGGTCCGCCGAGTTTCCGGGAAGAAACTGCCGCCGCAGTTCCTCACGGAAAGTCTCCCAAGTCCAGCCAGTCGTCCCTGAGGTAGAGCCAACTTTGGTGCGCCACCAAAGCTTTGCGTCGCCTGTGAGATAGGCGATGCACACCTGTACCCGATCTCCTGCAGAAATATGGTTAGCTGAAAACAGTTGCTCCATATCCCAGATAAAGTTTTCGACCTCTCGGGACGATCGAGCCCCCCCGAACGTCGCTGGGTCTGGCACGCGCACCCTCGGTTTGGGAGCCTCCTGCTCCACCGGTGCTGGTTTCGATACTTGCGCTAGGGCTAGGCGCAGTACCTTTACTTCAGCGTGCATGTCCTCCTTCATGCGAGCCATCTCTCCTGGCAGATGGATCAGACCCTCCATGGTCTGTTGCATGATTTCAAGTTGCAACCTCTGTTGCTCAATCTGCAACCCTTGTTGCTCGATTTGCAACCTCTGCTGTTCGATCAGTAATTCCTGATCCCCCACAGTCTTCTGAAGGTTTTCCACCTGTGGAATCATCCCAGTATCTCCACCACTAGTCATACCAAGCATTTGCTCGATGTGAGCAATGCGATCACCCTGGTTTACCATCTCCTCAGGATCAGCCGTCTCCTTGGCTTTTCCTTTATCCTGCCTAGGTCGGACGTCCTCTGACGCTCCTCTAGCAGTATGGGTGATTTTCTGGAATTTCAGGCCTTTCTTCACCTTCGAGGGTGAAGTTGAACGTGCCGTGTTTGCTAGAACACGTTAGCCTGCTCTGATACCTGTTGTCACGCCCCGGTCGGATCGGCCTGGAAACAGCGCTTATCCGCTTCCTAGAGCCGTCCGGCGGAATACCGGAACGCAACTCGCCCTAGGGTTTCCGGCCTTAAATTGGAAACCCTAATCTCCCCGGATAATTTTTATCCCCAAAATATAGTTCGCACGGAAAACCCTAACCCTAATTTAGAGAAAACCGATCGGAACCCTAAATCCAAAATTACCTCTCGGTCAAAATTGATTTTGACCCCAAAATTCGCCGGATTAAATCGACTCGCTGACGTCCGCCTGACGTCAGAGTGTGAAATCGATTTCCGCCGCGCCGATAGAATTTGTTGCTGGCGTCGTGCCGACGTCAGCCGCCGAATTCGAAATCGAATCGATTTCGTTTCAGTTTTTGACCGTTGACCTCTGCTTCGTTCCGCCTCGAAACGAACGCCAAATCACGCGTCTTCGCCTTCGCCTCGCGACGCCGCCTGCGTCGCGTTTTTCGCCGAAATCGAGCGCCGCCTGCGCTCGTGACTGCCGTCCGCCTTCGACAGCTGCCGCTGCCGGTAGTCGCACGAGTTGGTGAGGAAGCGTCGAAACAGGGGAAGGTATGCGATGAGGAGGAAACTTCGTTTTATTACCAAAATAAAACTTACAAAACCTCGCCGTCGATCCCTATCGACGCCCTCTTCCCCTCCCTCGCCGGCAACCCTCGCCGCCGGCTACAATCACTCAGAGCTCTCCTCACTCAAAGCTGGTTCGCTGCTCGAAGATGGGATCCCAGATCCTCGCTGCTGCCCTCGTCCGCAGCTTTATAGGGGAAGCGCCGCCGCTTCCCTTCTCCTCTTAGGGCATCCGCCGCCCTATCCTCTCGCGCGTCCGCGTCTCGCGGGGACGCCGCCGAATCCGTCGCTGTCGTCGCCGTCGTCCGAAGGGTGCGGAGAGGATCGCGTGCGCGAGCTTCCCGCAGCGCCCGCGTCTTCCGTCGCGCAGGATGAAGACGTTGCGTGTCGTGAAGCTCGGTCAACATCACATGTTGACCGACCTTTTTCCCTTCTGTCGCTGTGTGGATTTAGATTTGGGCTGGGGCTTGGGCTTGGGCCGAACCGGGTAGACCGGGCCCTGACACCAAGCATGACTTGCCAGGGAATGGTGCTGGCCCGGGCATCGTTGGCCACCTCTAGCCTGAAGTGAGTAAGTGACCCATAGATCAATCTAAACTTTCATTCATAGATAGACATTTCGTAATGAAGATTTATAATTCATCATGGTTGCGAATTTAGAAGCCACGTCGAATCATTCAATCAACTTATATTTTTATTTTAAAATCGAGAAACATGCTCTTGTTTAGGTTCCTAGACGGATTAATAGTGAGATGCTTGCGAGTGTTGCTAGCTTCCTATTCGATCTAACTTGTAGATACGACAGATTATGATGGATTAATAATTTATGAAGAAGCCTTTAAATGTTCTGGATCTCTAAAGTGCAATTCCAACAACATGGAAATAATTGAAATTTCTACTTCTCTCATAATTCACAATCAGAAACATCCAATTGTGATTTGTAAAATCAGACATAATATGAATTTCGATGTCTCAAGTTCTTTGTATGGATATGGCGTAAATCATAATAATAATAATAATGCAAGCAATTCACCCTCAGGGTCCTAATAATTTTCGCCAATAATGCATGATGAAGTTGTGCAATTATTGTGTCCTTCACTCTTGCATTCTATTTAGTATTGAAAAATGTGAAAAAAAAAGAACCCCTTAATAGCATTAGATATAACTCAACATTTTATATCGATATTATAATCATATTATACAATGAAAGAATGTTATATGGTTACATCGAAAATAATTTTTTAAAAATTAATTTATTAAATTATATATTTTTACACCCTATTGATAATTTTATTATGTATTATTTTACTTGTTTGAATTGATAGGAATTAGTCTTAGTTAGTATTTTTTTTACCTTAGAAAGCAATAAAAAAATTGGGTGACATAATTTAAAAATATAATCATAATTTGTTGTTTTATTTTTTTAAGCAAATACCATCGGTTCTAAATTAAGTTAATTTGTATATATATTTTATATAGATAAACAATTCGGGTCAGGGAGTCATAAATGGGTCATATCTATTATGACCTATGATTTAATTAAGCTAACTTAAATATAACCCATTTAATTAATCATATTAAGAGATTTAACTTGAACACGATATATGAGTCAACCCGACATGACCTGGTTAGTCTGTTTAATTAAATGTACTACTTATTAACCTATTCATTAAATGAGTTATCTTTTGACTTGTGACCCACCCCAAATGTCACGCCCTGATGGGAAGCCGGCTATTTCTAGCTCAGGGTTCTCCAGGGAGTAACAATATTGATAGGAACCAGAGAACTACAATAATCACATATCCTTTATTTAATTGAATAATCCAGATTTAACATCAACAGTTTTATAACACAAACTCTAAAACACACTATTCAAGATGTACATAAATCAACTGAAATAAAACTAAAATTACTATCTCGACTCGGGCTGGTATCCGCTATCTACTCTATCCCTCCCAGAAGCTAACTCTGTACCTGGAAGAGAAACAAAGGAAGTTAGCAGAATTGCTAAGTAGGAATCAACAAATATGGTGAAAGAGTCAAATAACATGATAATACAATGACTGAAACAATGATATACAAATAATATAAGAATGTCGTGTAAATCATCAAGTTTGGCCAACAGATCTCAATCATGAGCCGCACTCATTTTCAGAGTGTTTCCACTGTCAGCTCACACAGTGGAATGACTGTCATAGACAGCCCGATGAATGTTGCGTCCAACATCTGACATCCGTAGTATTGTCCCGAGGACAACTGGCGGTGCCCTAACCGGCAAATAGATAGTCCGATACGCGCCGGAACTATAACTCAGATAAACAGGCCACTGGAGAATAAATCATCCAGTCCAGAGGTTAATATATATCACGACTTTATCATCACAGATTTACAACGGTTCCATATACTTGTGTGTCAATATCACAGATACACAATTGTTCAACATGCTCATAAGCCAATACATCAGATATCTCAAAACAGGTTTGTTAACCATTCATATAGAAACAAAATATGACCAAATAAACAAGATAATTGAGGTCAACAAGAATTTCAGAAACAAATCAAGTAGACGAAGCAATTAGATATCAGTGTCATTCAATTCTAACATATGCATTATATATCAAACCAAAGGATTAAGCAGCAAATCCTATAATTTTTGACACTGTAAGAAAGGAGTAGGGTAAGATTCCTACCTCAAACGCTGTTATCCTGAAGCCTTTTGAAAAGTCAACAATTTGTCTATCAAATGGTACAAGCCGAATAATGGATCAACCACTATATAACATAAATTTGTACATGAACTCTATTAATAAACATTCTAACTTGAAAACTAAGACTACCAACATGTAGAACATAACCCTAAACCTATAGAACCGATCTTAGATCAAGTGAACCGGACCTAAAACTCACTGAACCGAATAGAATTGCAGTGAACCGATCAATTTCACCCTGAACCAAGTTAAACCGAGACTTAGAACTTAAATTACACAACATATACAAGTCATATAAAGCTACACAGATTACTATTAGATAGGAAATTTCACAGGCTTTCCAACGGCTACCTGAACCGGCCCAGATTCGACCGAATCAGGGTCGAACCGGTCGAAATTCAATTACTGATCCAAACTGGAATTGAACCGCTCAGTCCGGTTCAATTCGATTTCAAAACTCAGCGACCGGTTTATTTATAAATAAACCGCCGCCCAAACCCTAATTTTGGACCGAACCGTCGTTCGCCCACGCCGCCCAAACGCCGCCGCGCAAGGCTGCCGGACTTGCGTCCGCTGCTTGCGTAGGCGAGCTCCCGAGGGCGCGTCGAAGCTCGGATCGCCGCCAAACTTTGCCAAAAGACTCCTGACGACGAGGCGAGGCTCTACGACCAGCTTCGGCGAGTTTTCGACCCACGGTCGAAGCATCCGAAGCGACCAAAGGTATCGACGGTGGCGCCGCCGCCGTCGATACACAAAACTTAACCAAACTCATCTATACCAAAACCGAACTTCACCAAAACTTCAGGAAAGGTAGGATACCTTGCTACGATGCTGTATCGTAGCCCAGAACAGAGAGATCACTGTCGATGGAGGCCCTGGAAGGCTGGAACTTGTGGCGGCGTCGCTTGAGCTCCAGCGACGAGTTCGAGTTCGATTTCTCCCCTCTGGAGGTGCTTCGAGGCTTGAAGATGCTCTAGGTTCTGATTCTCATCGAGACGAGCGGAAGCCCTCTAATATAGAGGTAAAACGTGTCCAAGGTCGGCGAGATCGCGGCGGCGACTAAATCGCCGAGATTCACGAGGAAGACGACGATTCGAATCGGTCCCCAAAATTTAAAATTAAAATTGAATCAAAAGAATTAAATCCAATTTAGTATTAAACTCGTCAACTGGCTCGGTGGTTAGCCGGAGCCGTAATCATTCGCGCGACCCGGGATCGAATCCCCACGGACGCGGTTTTCTTTTTTTTTAAAGTTTTCAATTGAAATCAGAATTAACAAAATCGGTTGCGGTATTATAATAGAAACGAAAACTTACCTCAGCGGTGGGGTTGCACGTGGAGACTTCGCGTGTCACGGGTTCGATCCCCCATGACCCGTGACACGTAAATTAAGTTTTAACCCTTTTAAAATTCTAAAAAATACCAGAAAATTCGTAAAAATTCTAAAATAAAATTTCTGAATAATCAAATTTTAAAATTTAATAAAATCAAGGTTATAACATTATCCACCCCTTAAAAAGAATTTGGTCCTCCAAATTCAGAGTATACAAAAATATTATCCTAACTAAATAACTATGAAAGATTAAATAAAAATTTTTACACCAAATCCGGAGTCTGCTGAGTTTCCCGTTGAGTCTGCTGAGTCACTGCATAAACTCTTGCTGGAGCTGTAGATTGTTGCTGAAATCCTCTCTGTGGCATCTGATTAATCTGGCCAGCTCTCTCCTGATAAGTCTTCGGTCTAGAGCTCTGCTGATAGCTTCGTTGTTGTGACATGGTTCTCTTGTTTGGACGCTCGTTCTTATAATGACCCCATTCATTGCAATAGTAACATTGGATTCCATTGAGTCTGCACTCTTTAGCTATGTGTCCCATCTTATTACACTTGAAACATTTCCTGGGTGTCTCTTCTGAATGAGGGTTTGACATATGGGAAGAAGGTACTGGTCTCTGATGGCTATTAAATACTGCTCTTGATCTTTTCCCTCTATTATCATAGGTTTCTGTCTCTACTGATCTAGTTGATTGGCTGACCTTTCTCTTTTCTGTCAATTCTTGTACCTCCTCCATTTGTTTTTCTTTAGCCACATCTATTAGAGAAGCCTCTATCCTGAATGCTGTATTTACCACTGCCTGAAAACTATCTAAGGGAATGGTGTTCATCTGTTCATTTATTGTAGGTGTAATCCTTTAATAAAAAGTTGGCACTTTTTCCTTTCAGTGGTCACTAATTCTGGAAATAAATCTGATAGTCTCTCAAAGTCAGTTACATAAATGTTTACTGTCCTTTTTCCTTGTTTTAGGTTTAGAAACTCCTGCATCTGGCTATCTTGAAAAGATTCTGGAAAATATTTCTCAAAGAATGCACCTCTAAAATCAGTTCAAGAGATAGGGTGATTTCCAAAAGTAACTCTCATACCAGACCACCATGTTCCAACTCTATCAGATAAGAAATATGTGGCCAATTCCACCTTTTGTTAATCTGGACATCCTAGTGCCCTAAAGGTTTGCTCTACTTTTAATAACCAATCTCTAGCAGCCCAAGGGTCGGTAGTTCCTGCAAAATCTCCAAATCGATCTTTCCCTAACTGTGAGAACCGCATCAGCATATTGGCCGACCTAACTGGTGGGTTTAGTACTGGTTGTGGTACCAATGATGGAGAGGAAGATTCACTCTCATCCCTTACTGCTGCTTGTACTATAGGGGAAACATGTGGTGCTTCTTCTAAGGGCACTGAGGCTTCATGCCCACTCCTTCTTGTAGGGGCTCTAGGTAAGTTTTGAGGTAACTATACCTCAGCTTCAAGAGAATTTCTAGCTTCTCCAATACTGTGGGCACTCACCCTCTGACTTCCACCTCCACGTCCTCTACTTCCTTGACTTGGGATTGCTTTGGTTCTAGTTCTTGGTGCCATCCTATCAACAAAATAACATATTATATCATAAATGTTTACCTATTCAATTATTTTAACCTTAACCCAAACCCAGTCCTGAGGTTCCTATATCCTTAGGTTTTCTTACTGAACCTATAGCTCTGTCCTGTGGGTTATGGGCCCATAGAACTGATACTTCTGTATCAACCTATAGCTCTGATACCATTTAAATTGTCACGCCCCGGTGGGAAGCCGGCTATTTCTAGCTCAGGGTTCCCTAGGGAGTAACAATATTGATAGGAACCAGAGAACTACAATAATCACATATCCTTTATTTAATTGAATAATCCAGATTTAACATCAACAGTTTTATAACACAAACTCTAAAACACACTATTCAAGATGTACATAAATCAACTGAAATAAAACTAAAATTACTATCTCGACTCGGGCTGGTATCCGCTATCTACTCTATCCCTCCCAGAAGCTAACTCTGTACCTGGAAGAAAACAAAGGAAGTTAGTAGAATTGCTAAGTAGGAATCAGCAAATATGGTGAAGGAGTCAAATAACATGATAATACAATGACTGAAACAATGATATACAAATAATATAAGAATGTCGTGCAAATCATCAAGTTTGGCCAACAGATCTCAATCATGAGCCTCATTTTCAGAGTGTTTCCACCGTTAGCTCACACAGTGGAACGATTGTCATAGACAGCCCAGTGAATGTTGCGTCCAACATCTGACATCCGTAGTATTGTCCCGAGGACAACTGGCGGTGCCCTAACGAGCAAACAGATAGTCGGATACGCGCCGGAACTATAACTCAGATAAACAGGCCACTGGAGAATAAATCATCCAGTCCAGAGGTTAATATATATCACGACTTTATCATCACAGATTTACAACGGTTCCATATACTTGTGTGTCAATATCACATATACACAATTGTTGAACATGCTCATAAGCCAATATATCAGATATCTCAAAACAGGTTTGTTAACCATTCATACAGAAACGGAATATGACCAAATAAACAAGATAATTGAGGTCAACAGGAATTTCAGAAACAAATCAAGCAGACGAAGCAATCAGATATCAGTGTCATTCAATTCTAACATATGCATTATATATCAAATCAAAGGATTAAGCAGCAAATCCTATAATTTTTGACACTGTAAGAAAGGAGTAGGGTAAGATTTCTACCTCAAACGCTGTTATCCTGAAGCCTTTTGAAAAGTCAACAATTTGTCTATCACATGGTACAAGCCGAATAATGGATCAACCACTCTGTAATATAAATTTGTACATGAACTCTATTAATAAACATTCTAACTTGAAAACTAAGACTACCAATATGTAGAACATAACCCTAAACCTATAGAACCGATCTTAGATCAAGTGAACCAGACCTAAAACTCACTAAACCGAACAGAATTGCAGTGAACCGATCAATTTCACCCTGAACCAAGTTAAACCGAGACTTAGAACTTAAATTACACAACATATACAAGTCATATAAAGCTACACAGATTACTATTAGATAGGAAATTTCACAGGCTTTCCAACGGCTACCTGAACCGGCCCAGATTCGACCGAATCGGGGTCGAACCGGTCGAAATTCAATTACTGACCCAAACTGGAATTGAACCGCTCGGTCCAGTTCAATTCGATTTCAAAACTCAGCGACCGGTTTATTTATAAATAAACTGCCGCCCAAACCCTAATTTTGGACTGAACCGTCGTTCGCCCGCACCGCCCAAACGCCGCCGCGCAAGGTTGCCGGACTTGCATCTGCTACTTGTGCCGGCGAGCTCCCGAGGGCGCGTCGAAGCTCGGATCGCTGCCAAACTTTGCCAGAAGACTCCTGACGACGAGGCGAGGCTCTACGACCAGCTTCGATAAGTTTTTAACCAACGGTCGAAGCATTCGAAGCGACCGAAGGTATCGACGGTGGCGCCACCGCCGTCGATACACAAAACTTAACCAAACTCATCTATACTGAAACCGAACTTCACCAAAACTTCAGGAAAGGAGGATACCTTGCTACGATGCTGTATCGTAGCCCATAATACAGAGATCGCTGTCGATGGAGGCGCTGGAAGGCTGGAACTTGTGGCGGCGCTGCTTGAGCTCCGGTGACGAGTTCGAGTTCGATTTCTCCCCTCTGGAGGCGCTTCGAGGCTTGAAGATGCTCTAAGTTCTGATTCTCATCGAGACGAGCGGAAGCCCTCTAATATAGAGGTAAAACGCGTCCAAGGTCGGCGAGATCGCGACGGCGACTAAATCGCCGAGATTCACGGGGAAGACGATGATTTGAATCGGTCCCCAAAATTTAAAATTAAAATTGAATCAAAAGAATCAAATCCGATTTAGTATTAAACTCGTCAACTGGCTCGGTGGTTAGCCGGAGCCGTAATCATTCGCGCGACCTGGGATTGAATCCCCGCGGACACAGTTTTCTTTTTTTTTTTTTTAAAGTTTTCAATTGAAATCAGAATTAACAAAATCGGTTGCGGTATTATAATAGAAACAAAAACTTACCTCAGTGGTGGGGTTGCATGCAGAGACTTTGTGTGTCGCGGGTTCAATCCCTTGTGAGCGCCAATTAAGTTTTTAATAAAAACTTAATTTTTTTAACCCTTTTAAAATTCCGCAAATTAAGTTTTTAATAAAAACTTGATTTTTTTAACCCTTTTAAAATTCTGAAAAATACCAAAAAATTCATAAAAATTCTAAAATAAAATTTCTGAATAATCGAAGTAGAAGAAGCGGTCGAGAGGAGAGGGAGAAGAATAAGAAACGATAGAGAGGAGAGAGGGAGGGAGAAGAAGCGACAAAGAGGAGAGGGGGAGGGGGAAGATAAAGCAACGAATAGGATTACATTTTCATTTAGCTTTCTAACTTAATAGGTTAATTTGCTCATTAAGTAGACTATAATGCCTATTTTATTACGAAACACGCATATTACAACACAATGAAAATTAAAATTTATTTTTCACCAAGGATCTACGCAAGGGAGAAAGCCAATATGAAAATAGGTCAAGTTTAGATATGTTTAGGGGTTCTATCAATTAGTGTTAAGCCCCAAACTGTCCTCCATGAGAATAGGTCAAGTTTAGATCTGTTTAGCGTTGCTATCCTTGAAGAGAGGCGATTAATTTAGTTCCTTCTTCCAATCTCCATTGTAGCAGCTGAACTGATGGCTGCTTAATCCCACCGACAAGCCATGTTCTTGCTCTCAAAACGCTAGGGCCTAACTGACATTTTCCTTTCCCATCGCTCGTAATTTCAGCAATTTGGCTGTTGCAGCACCATTGATCACTGAAAATATGTAGCTAAATGACAGAAATATGATGTCTGGGACTGAACAGACATAATTCTTTGGTAAATTAATCAATCTATTTATATCCTTATGCTGCATATTCACATGGAATGACTGGATCATCACAATACCAGTAGCATGAAAACAAGAAGAAACACTAAACAAAATGCAGCAGCATGCACCAAAACAATTCAGCCCTCACCCCCAATCTCTATCAGAAATAAAAGAGAGATGCACCATTTGGTTCAACAGTTTCTGTCACTGTCATTGTTCCCTTCAATCAGGGAGCAACCCCCCAATCTCTCACTGGATTTGGTTGCCCCCATCCCCCTTTCATTTATCTCAGCAATCCTTTTTTGCAGCTTAATTAGCTGTTTGTTGTTCATCACCTAAATTTGAAACATCCGACCACAGCAATGAATTCAGTGAAGGATAGATTTTATTATAATATTTGTAGACATATTTGAACTTACAATATCACTTGTGATGTTTTACATATCCACACATACATACATATATGAACTATATATCCTCAATTCCAAGAAACTTACATGTCTCACAACTTAATTTTCAGCATGAGGTCTCATTGTTTCTTACTTGCTTCACATAATGGAGCAACTGTTGGGGTTCTCCTCACTGAACACTGTGTAACTATGAGGATGAGGCATCATGTATGCTGGCTGGCCGTAGCCGTACCCCATCGGCTGATTGTTCATCATCATCATCATTCTCTGCTGCTGCAGTGCTTGGAGGTATTGCTGTTGGTAAGGATTTGCAGCCGCCGCCATCATCTCGGGCGGCACCGTTCCACCACCGTGGAAGTAGCCTCCTCCGCTTGGAATGCCCTCGAGTGGTAGCCCTTGCATGTTACTCAATTGACTAAGGCCTCCACCCCCACCAGCTTTGTTGGGTGGATTCGCATTATGAGGAGCATGATTCCCACCACCCTTGTTGCTGTTGTTATTGTTGTTACTCCCTCCTCCACTCTTGCTGTCATGGACCCCTTGACCATTTTTGCCCTCATCCTTCTTCCCCCCACCAGACTTTTTTCCTCCCTCACTCTTGTTTTCAAGTTTAGCTTCTTCTCCCTTACCTTGTCCTTTCTTATCTTTAGCCTCTCCATTTCCGCGAGGTTGCAAGTCCACAGACTTTGCCATCTTGGGGAGGGAATCATAGGATTCAGCATCAGATTCATCCATGTCGTCGAATTCCTCATCGTCGTCTTCAAATTCATCAAGTTCATAGTCATCAAAATCGCTCCCCTCGTTGTCGGTCTCCTCCATCAGAGGAGGATCTGCCTTGCCTGCTTTACTCTCCTTGTTGAGTACTGGAATCTTCCAGTCTTCTAGACTTGGAAAATTGAGATCCTTGAGCCCCTTCTGTGCCTGATGGCCTTTCTCATCCTTGCCTCCACCAGCAGCAGCACCCCCCTTCTGGGCCTTTTCATTTCCCTTGTGTGGCTCTTTGGAGCGCTCAACTTGCAACTTTTGGAGCTGGTTGATGAGATTCTGGTCCTTTGCTGCGCTCTTTGCAGGCCAGAACTCTGCACGTTTTCCAGCCTTGCTGAGTTTTTTGATGAGGATTGCAGGGTCTACATCTCCAGTGACAGTCACCTTCCTCTCCTCCACATCTATACTGGTAGTGTACACTCCTGAATTCCCCAATTCAAAACTAAACTTTCAAACCAATAATAATTCAAAGATAGGGAGGAACTAAAAAAAAAAAAAGAAGCTGATCAAGGCTAGATCTGAAACAAGAGAAGACACAAGCGAAATGGCACACACACACACCATCAATCTTGCTGAGCACCTTCTTCACTTTCTTCTGGCATCCATGACAGCACAGATTCACCATCAAAACGCATGTCTGCATGTGTAGCAATAAAGAAACAAGTAAGCATGCTGCGCAAGATGGAAGGAAACAAGGGAAAGCAAGTGGACATTACCTGAATCTTCAAGAATTTGGTGTCTTCTCCTTTGCCCATCCTTGCAGCTCTCCGGAGATTCAGGTGCAAATATCAAGTAGTAATCTTTCTGGGCTCTCCTTCGCCAAGTGCAACAACCCCTGCAGAGGGGCGTGGCCGAGGTCACTATATTTATTCACACAACTCGGTCTCTGTAATCAAGCACACGCCAATAAAATAAACAAACATAATTACTAATTCCAAATCTCTTTCAGCGCCGACACAAGTACCCTTTAGCAGCATGTCAACTCATCGCTCTCTCTTGTTACTGTCCTTCATCTACTGTCTTAGTTGTCAATGATATATATTAATAGTAGCATCGACAAAGCTTGGTTGTAGCCAACACATGGATGGATGGCGAGTGTAGCGAGGATGATCTCCTCCTCCATTATTATTCTTCAGTGCACTGTACAGAGCGGCGCGCATAGCATCAGAATGGTACTAGCACCTTGGCTAATCCCCTTCTTTACTTTTATCCTTATCCACTCTATTGTCTTTCTCATCAGAATTTTTTTATCTAGGCTAAGGACCTCCACTTAATTAATTAAAATATCTTCATTTTGTTAAAGCCTATATATTGTTTATGCTCCCCCGGCTCTTAACTATAGCCACATTCTTGATAATATGAGACAACTAATAGATTAAACTTGTCTTCTAAATTCTTAGGCTATCTCTTGTTTATGGCTATAACCACCTTAAGGCATGGCCTAATTAGATGCATTGGTAATGAGACCTCGATTGACTCTTGTTACTCTTTCAAGGCCATTGCTGGATTGTCATATAGATAAATTATTTTGAACTTTTTAGCTTAAAATCTATCTTCAACCCTTGTCTTTTTTTCTGATATAATAAGTAGCATACATCCGTCTTGTATAGAAGAAGCTAAATTGAAGTTAGTATAGAATGGATACATGTACAAACAACATCATGAATTGTAAGTTAGCTGGCTAGGCTCTCTTGAGTAAATGAAGATGTATATTTTTGGACCTTTCCTTGTCAAAGGCTACTTACGAGTTGAGAGTAATGAATGATGTGAGAAGCATGGCCCAAGCAAAGCTGGATTGAGTCATTATCAATCTAACTTATGTATAGAGTGACTACTCCATATGCCAAATATGATTGATTGCTAGGCACTGTTCTCTTTTGTTCGCATGCTTATTTTGCCTTATTCAAAATATTTCAAAAGGTTAAAACTTTCTTGATAGTTGCTCTTGAATCTATAAAATTTTATTGAGCTAATGATTGGATCATTAAAGATGACACAAAGATCTTTTTGATACTTCCTAAGTGGATCTCTCATCTTGGGCTAAGTCATTCCCTCTCCCTCGAAGCAAGTGGTGAAGGAGAGAGGATTGATTTATATTTTTCCCACCGAACTTTGGCACACTAGTATGTAACCCTTTATGAATATATATTTTACAAAAGATCCATAAGATTTATGATGACAAAATAAGAAGGGCGAACTAGTGAAATATGATAATGTATTCTTGGTATACTAATTAGATAAATAATATGAAATTATAAAATTATGAAAGTACATTATAAAATTTATTATAATAGTATATTTCATGCTTAATATAATCAAATTCAAATACTTAAAATATGAAGGATGTAAATATGAGTTTTATGGAGTATGTAAAACTAATTTATTAATTTACCCAAAAGGGTTTAACAAACCAATGAGCTTATTTCTTTAATAAATCGTCATGGATTTATTTCTTTTATTATTAATTTATTTGTTATTTGTGTTATATTTACAAATGTGAGTTTGTGTTTACAAATTAAGAAAATAATCCCTTCTCATATATGTGATGGGAAATTCTTGTGGCAATACATGTATAATATGTCATTAAGAAAATAATTATTAGGATAGGTAATTTTATTAATTTAATATAATTCTTGATTTAGTAGAATATTTCTAAAGTTTGTATGTTTGTATGTTATTTCTAGATATACACATATGATCATTTATAAAATATTTTTGAGATATAACATAAAAATTCTAAGGCTACAAGGTCTATGTGAAAGTAGACTATGAATAATATAAAGTATTGTGTATAACATGATAAAGATTTGTTAATTAGAAGTGTTCATGTAAGTATATTACTTGGGTTAAAATATCAGTATGGTTTTGATTATGCTATAGCCTACTTAATAAATGTATTGACTCATTTACTTGGTGAGCTGAATAATAATATTGCTCAATTTAAAATGCTTAGGTCTAAATTAATAGTAATAAATTTACTAAATTTTGTATATAATATCATAATTTCTCTCACTTTTCATGTGAGAGTACACGATACCATAAATTAGCATGAGCTTGGCATTTCTAAAGTTTTGTATGAATTGTGAAATGATTTATAGTTAATGAATCATTCTGGATTAAGTTATGACACACGCTATAATTATATATTTTGAATGTGAAGTTAATGAGCATTGATTTTCACTTTTATGAAAACTACGAGTAAGATTTGACTAAATTAATAAAAGCTACTTAAATTAATTAAATAACTTAATTAGATAAAAAATAGATAGCTATTCAGATAAATGTCTCTTAAAATATTAATTAAATTTATAAATGGATTATGATAAAGTAATTATGATTTTAGAAGAATAATGTGATATGTTACATGTGGCTAGTGTCACGCTCAGAATTAGGCTAATAAAAATTTTGACAATTTACAAGCGAGTCAACACTTGACTCGAACTCAAGTACACCTACACAGGGGCTAAGTTGTTGACTCGAACTCAAGTACACCTACACAGGGGCTAAGTTGCTGAACCGTGGATCTGAGCGCAACTGGCAGGAGCACGTCCCCGACGTACTCCTAAGCCTATCCAATGCGACCACCTGGTTGCTCGCCTCGTCGAGTCGTCGACCGCCACGCGCCTACTGAGGACCATTGCACACTCCAGCTCCAAAATCCACCTGAGAACATAACTTGAGATTCGATGCCGGCGCAACGCGCGTACGAATCCGGTACATCGAAAAGTAACAAAACCGCACGCAGGCAGTCGTGTACACATGCGTAGAAGATGACATCACGTAGGACGCCGGGCACACACCTAAATCCCAATCAAGCTGCACGCATGCGGACAGGCTCACTCCCTCGCCGAAATGGATGTCTCGCAGATGTCTGACACACTTAACTGGCACACGCTGGATAACACAACACACAAGGCCGGCACACTTGACCCGAGCGTAGAGAGGGGCGAGGAGTCGCCGACTGAGAATGATAACTCAGCCGGGAGCGCAATGCGTGAAGAGCTGTAGAGAAGAATACGCTGACTGAGGATAGCTGATCTGTCAGGAATGGGAACCACGTCCGGAAACACAGAGGGATGGGAGACTCGGCAGAGGGGAGAAGAAAGGGGTTGGTGAATGATTCACCAATGAAAACCTACCCGTCGGACAAAGCCGAAGCGGGAGGAGGGGAGACGGTACCTCGGCGGATGTCCATTTGCCGGCTCCACCACCGGTGACGCCGAAGAGAGAGGAGGAGGAAGGAAAGGGGACACTGCCCCAATGCTCCGCTGTGTCCCATAGCACTGCACCCAAACCCACCGGGAAGCAGGAAGCTGTCGCCGCCGCCAATCCACCAGAAGCCGTTCGATGGGGAAAGGGAGAAGATCTGGGGAGAGGAGGAGGGCCACCGCCGCTGTTCGCTGCGCGATTGCGTCTAATGCACGTGACACGTGCGAGAGAGGGAAAGGGCACTATAGCCCTAGGTCGTGTCGCACGCGATTTCCAGCTAAAGCTAGCTGGATTCAGGTCCGCAACCCGCTAACCCAACGCCCGATCCGCAAGCTTAGTTAATTAAGGAAACGGGCCGCGGGACTGGGCTTGGGCTGCGTGCATGCGTCTGGCCCAACGCCAAAATGGGCATAACATTCTCCCCTACCTGAGGTGGTCGCCGTCCTCGGTGACTCAAGGTAGCTCTTGAGCTCAACCTCATATACCAAACTTTGAAGCCTCATTCCAGGTGGCTTCTTCCTTAGGTATATCATCTTCAATGAATGAGAAACACCCATTGTTTACCCATTCGAATGATCCAAGAGTCGATAATCTCAAATCTTGACAATCCTTAGATTGAAACTCATCCGAACCATCGAAGGAGTATAATTCGGAAGCTTTGTGTCAGGTTGCTTCCTTCATCGGGGATTTATCCCATTGGATGAGAAACTCCGTACGTCGATCAGCTTACTTGCCCCAACACCCAGTGATCTAAAATATCACATATCTCTCGGTCGAACTCCGTTCGCACCATCGATGGGGCTTGGTAAGACAATAACCGAGAAGGATCATCCAGATCCTTGTGAAACTTCCTCAAGCTCACATGGAATGTAGGGTGTATCTACATTCTTTATTGGAGTTTCAAACGGTATGCTACTGAGACTACTCGACTCAGTTTCTCAAACAGACCGTCGTATCTTTGGACAAGACCTCAGTGAGCCTCCCTCACCGACATCTTCCTACAGATCTACGAGGTAAGTCGGAGAAAAATTATGTCGCCCACGATAAATTCTTCATCCCGACGTCGACGGTTTGCATACCTTTGCATCTGTTGTACAGCCAACTCTTAGCTAACTCTAGCCTCTCGGAGTGGATCAATTTGTTCTCAAGCCTTCCGTTGAGTCGTAGGGCATTTCCCCATGGAATCGCTATGCACCTCATCAGCAGAGTTAAGGGGCTGACTCCCTAACTTTACCTCAAAGCTTAAGTAAGGTGGGACCTATGGATGATGACCTTTGTAGGTCGTAAGTATTCCATACCACATCGATCCACTTCACCCAGTCACCCTAACTAGCAATCACAAAGTGATGGAGATAATCTTCCACAAGAGTATTCACCCGCTCAGATTGCCCATTTGCCTAAGGATGATTGGCTATGGAGAAACTTATCTTGGAAAATTACTTATTGAACGACACGGTTCAAAAGTGTCCAGTAACAACGGGCATCCCTATCGCTCATGATATCCACTAGGATGCCAAAATATTTCCCCCACATTTTGAAGAATAAGTCTATAGCAACCCTTGCTGTACACTGCTCAAGCGTTAGGATAAAGACTCCATCCATGGAGAATCTATCCATGACTACCGGCACTGAGCTTTTCCTGCCAACTATAGGAACCTATCAATAAAGTCCTTAGAACACCCTTGTTTAGGACGTCTTGGGAACAGGCAGTGGTTGTAACAACCCTGTCTCTAGTCTCTGATCGATCTTGCCTTGCTGGCAAATCAGGCAAGTGCGGACATACATCCCAATGTTTGCGCACGTGTTGGACCAATAGCACAGACGTGTTGATAGGACAACTATCTCCTTTTGTCCTGGATGCCTTGCTCAAAGTCTATTATGGAGCTCTCTCAGTAGCTCCCGACGCAGTTTGCCCGTCGATGGGACTAGTTTCCTATCGCCTTTGGCCATGACAATGTCATCTGGACCTAGATAAATGTGTCAGATCGTATCCAACGTAATATGCTAAACTTAGCTTTTGATCCTCCCTATCAAAAGCTGAGGCTGCTTTTTGTTCTGCCTAGCAGATTCCCTTCCACTCTAGATATGGTACAACACATAAGGGCATAAATTTTTCTGAGTATATTAGTAGTCACGTCGATGTTACCCGATTTGTGTTCCCCTGGAACTGGAATTCACCCAAGAATTCCATCCGATGTGTCTATTTTGCCGACAACTTCTTTTTATGTGGTGTAATGTTATCGGTCTTCAGTACCTCGAGAAGGTACTCCGCGTCCAAAGATAGTGGACTCCTACCACCTTTTCCTTCTCGTGATCAAATATCATCGCTTAGTCCTATTAGCTTTCAACTCTCCAAAGCTAAAGGATGCACATACTATAAAAGTATTTCACTGATAGTTTGGTCTAAAGCATCAGTGTGAAACTCGAATGATATATTGAAGTCGGATAACTTCAGGATCGGTTCAAAGGCGATACGGACCTTCAGCTCTCAGAAGGTCGACTGATGCCGATCAAGCCACTCCCATTTCGAGTTCTATTTCAGCAGATTACTGAGGGTAAGACATTCCTCGAACAGCCTTTGATGAACCTTCGATAGAGGTTCACCATACAAAGAAAACTCCATACTCAGTTTAATTTGAGGGGCCGCGCCATTCCGCAATGACTTGGACTTTTATCTTGTCAATGCGCACTTGTCCGTGGTTCATCTCATGACCAAGGAAAGAAATCTCATCCACCACAAATGAGCATTCCTCCAACTCTAAGTAGATTTGGTTTTTCCCTCAACACCATCCATAGATGCTTAGGTATTCCTCAACGCTTGAGGAGAAAACCACGATATGGTCTAAATATATAACTACGTAGTCATCTAAGAAAATAGGTCAACACTTATTCATTAGATGACAAAATGCAGAAGGGGCCTTAGTAGTTCAAACGACATCACTTTGAACTCAATGACTCATATCGGGTTACTCATATGGTTTTCTATTTGTTGCTCTCAGCAAAACGAATTTGCCCTCAGGTCTAGCTTCAAGAAAACATATGCTTCCCTAGTCGATCTCTTAGATCAGGGATATGCAGTATAAGATAATAGTCTCTCACCGTTATCTTATTCAAGGTTCTATAGTCTACCCTGAACCTTAACGACCAATCCTTCTTCTTTTAGAAGAGGATCAGGGTTCCATAAGGCGATACCGTAGGTTGAATGAACCCGACTTCTAGCAATCCTCTCAATTGCTAATGAAGCTCGGCCAACTCCATTGGATAAATACGGTATAGAGCCTTAGACGGAGAAGTAGATCCCTTCACAAGCTCAATCTTATGATGATCCTTCTCCTTAGGGGAAGGTGTTTGGGAAGATCCGAGGATAACTCGTCGGAGAACTCTTCCAACAAATCATTCACCATCGAGGGGACCTCTCCTTCGCAAGGAGAGTTGCTAGCCCATGTCTCTCTATGACACAACCCTACCTATAGGGCTTTGTTGACAATGGAACCCCTCGACTCTAGCATCACCTGGGCATACCAACGGACGTACTCCCATATGGCTCAGTATGCCTTAGTCATTTTAGGATGTCTCACACAACCCACGACGAGTTCTCTAAATAAGAACTAATCCTTGATCTCATCTTTTTGAGTTCTCCTCACGAGAGCTCAAGGGTCGGATTAAACCCTGAAAAGGGTTGTGTGTGGCCTAAGTCCACCACCACAGCTTTGTAACTCTGGAGGGGTATGTGATACAGGTTTGTACCTGCTCCTCAATAGGAACTTGAGTATTCTAGAAATACACTTCCAATACTCTCATAGAAAGTTCCCAACTTCCTTGTCATAGCAATCCCCACAAAAGGGTGCTGGCTGGTGAGCGCACCATCGCACGGTGGTCACATGGCTACTCTTGGCCGGTGTTCCGAATATGTCGTCGCACAATATTCCTCATGCCACAATGGCCTCAGTTCCTAGAACGTGTCATCGCACGATAGTTATTTGACCGCCCTCAGCCTGTCTCTGGGATAGGTCGTCACACGACAATCCTATGGAGATATCGATTGGTGTCCGTGACACATCGTCGCACGATTGTCCCTTGACCACCATTAGTTGTTCTCCAGGACAAGTCATCGCACGACTGTCCTACGACATCATCGATTGATGTTCGGGGTACATTGTCGCACGACTATCTCATAGACACAATCGACTACCCATCGGGACATGTCGTCACATGACAGTCCCCATGGACACCCTTGGCCTTGGTCGGTGCTATAGAAGCTACGGTAACGCGCTTTAGCTATGCGACCTCTATAATATATGTCTCGACTAGGGAGACAAGAAAACTAAGCCGTAAGGCTCTAGTTGGACAAAACCAACTTTATCGATACCTTTGGAGCGAAGCTCCCTCATATCCGACACTCTCCACTAGCATCTCAATGCTGTGGACGTTTGTGATCATTGTACTGATCACCGTTGCCAATAGCATACAAGGCCGGTGTATAAGTTGGAACGTGCAGAACTTCGGCTCTGATACCAGTTTGTCACGCCTAGAATTAGGCTAATAAAAATTTTGACAATTTACAAGCGAGTTAACACTTGACTCGCACCCAAGCACGCCCACGCAGGGGCTAAGCGGCCGAACCGCAGATCTGAGCGCCACCGGCAGGAGCACATCCTCGACATACTCCTCAGCGTATCCAATATGACCACTTGGTTGCTTGCCTTGTCGAGTCATTGACCGCCACGTACCTACTGAGGATCGCTGTACACTCCAGCTCCAAAGTTCACCTGAGAACATAACCCAAGACTCGACGCCGGCGCAGCGCGCGTACGAGTCTGGTACATCGGAAAGTAACAAAACCGCACGTAGGCAGTCGCGTACACATGCGTAGAAGATGACGTAACGTAGGACGCCAGGCACACGCCTAAAATCCAATCAAGCCACATGCAGGCGGACAGGCTCACTCCATCGCCGAAATGGACGTCTCGCAGACGCCCGACATACTTAACCGGCACACACCGGACAACACAACACATAAAGCCGGCGCACTTGACTGGAGCGTAGAGAGGGGCAAGGAGTCATTGACTGAGAATGATAGCTCAGCTGGGAGCGCAACGTGTGAAGAGCCGTAGAGAAGAAGACGCTGACCGAGGACAGCTGATCGGCCGGGAACGGGAACTGGGTCCGGAACCTACTCGAGGCATGTGCATGGAAATAGAGGCAGCAGATCTCGCTGAAGACCCGCCTGAGACTCACTAGAACAGCATCCGGCCGAGCCCAACCTCGCTAGACATAAGGGAGGCACCGGCGAACCCATCCACATTCGCCGGATGCTGCCCAAACAAAGGGCTGAACGCCATCTTCGCCGGACGAATGCAGCAAATGGGGAAGCCAACGATCACATAGCCGGACAAGCCCGACCTCGCCGAATGTCCATGATCTCACCGAAAACGGAGAGGGACAGGAGACTTGGCAGGGGGAAGAAGAAAGGGGTCAGTGAATGCTTCGTTGATGAAAACCTACTCGTCGGACGAAGCCGAAGAAAGGTACATCAACGGATGTCCGTCCACCGGCTCCACCACCGGCGATGCCAAAAAGAGAGGAGGAGGAAGGAAAGGGGACGCCGCCCCAATGCTCCGTTGCGTCTCGTACCACCGCACCCAAACCCACCGGGAAGCAAGAAACCACCACTGCCGCTGATCCGCCAGAAGCCGCTCAATGGGGAAATGGAGAAGATCTGGGGAGAGGAGGAGGGCCGCCGCTACCATTCGCAGCGCGATCGCATCGAACGCATGCGACGCACGCAAGAGAGGTGTGTTGGGAAACCCCGGGAACATTTTACAATTTTCAGAGTCATGGACATACATTTTACGCAGCGGAAGAATGTCCCCGAAATAGGCCGGTCCCAAAAACCCAGTGAAGATCGCAAACAAGGGAGTCGACACGATGAGTTAAAAAGTACCTTAGGAACAATGTGGAGCGATGCCGATGTAGGCGTCCAAGTGTGCGCCCTCTGCAGTCTCGCACACACGGATCTCTTGAGTTCTCTTCTTCCACGCCTGGTGCTAGCCTCGGGAAGAAGATCCAAGCCTTAGGAAGATGTTTTACTTCTCTTGCGCCACCTAGAGAAAAGATGCGCCAAGTGAAGAGGGAAAACTACCCAAGCCGCCAAGCCCTAGATCTCTTTGCGCCAAGAGGAAAGGAGGAAGAGGCTTGCGGTTATGGAAGATGCGCCCTTGCTCCAAGCACTCGCCTCTCTCCTTGTGTTCACGCCTTCAAGGATTGATTACACACAAGAGGGGGCAACTAGGGTCACATTTATAGGGCAAGAGGCGCTTAGGATAATGGCTAGGATCATGACAAGTGTAGGGCTAGGATGAGGAGGTTTGAGACAGGGAAAGTCTCCAAGACATTTCCATAATTCTCATTCAACCTTTCCTTTTGTTCCCACGCCTTTCCTTGTGCGCCAAGGCCTTGCCTTGCGCCTCAAGCAATGCCATAGAGGCATGCATTCCATCCTAGGAAGAGAGGGCCCTTTACTTCCATAAAGAAGCAAAGGCGCCAACATGACCCCATTATGCCCCTAGGCGCCTAATGGTTCATGTTTCTCCCCATTATACCCTTTTAGCCTCTCATCTCTTCATGAGAACTTGTCATTGGGCCTCATTGGATAATGAGCTAGCCCAAACTTCATTACATGGGTTGATTAAGCACTTGGATCCAATCCAATGCAACCCTAATCCAAATGTGACCAACCATGGTCAAATACGGGTCAACCTGCCAAAAATAAAGTTTGACTCCAATAACATTCTTCCATCTCATCAGGCCCATTGGCGCTGATGAAATCTCCCAACTAGATCCGAGTTATCCAATAACTCGATCATAAGGCTTCCCGATCAATACGAAAACTCAAGTATCAAGGTGTGCGACCCTGTAGGTTCCTATAACGCTGGCAGTGCTGACCAGAGGTCAACACAAGCAGTGAGTGGCACCTAGTAGTGCATCGCTGCTACCCAGGTCATTGGAATGGATATCGACATCGACATCCCCATCATCGCAACTAGGTACAGATGCATTACAGTCTCTTTACCGTACTGATATCCGATTGGACAAGTGTGTCA
Source organism: Costus lasius (assembly GCA_027563935.2). Taxonomy (NCBI): domain Eukaryota; kingdom Viridiplantae; phylum Streptophyta; class Magnoliopsida; order Zingiberales; family Costaceae; genus Costus; species Costus lasius. The sequence continues at coordinate 20,765,755 of CM050450.1, read as the reverse complement.
CCACTTGTTTTCATCCAATCACATGGCTATGACTAAAACAGGTTCTCACCTGGGTATGGCCATACACTCTCAGTCATAGAACCATATAGGAGCTCCATGGATATCATACTTCCTTAGGGAAGGGGCAAATCCTATGTCTGTCCATTGATCTTCTCATATGGGTCGTGACATGCTCAATAACAAACCGTTATGACCTCCCAGCTACGGCAAGATGTTAGGTTGTATCAAAGCAAGTCCCTAACCATATAGAATGATCAATGACCTCAAGTCAAGGGATCAATGCATCTCCTGTCACTTATGAGGATAACTCATGACACCAAGTCATAGCCTCATAGCGGGTCTATCCAGTATATCCTCCAATGATATACCCATGTGTCTGCGTTAGCACCATGTGCCTAACCAGCCCACATACCAGTCTCTCAAGTACCAGAGCTGTCCCATATCCACTCAGGTACATCGACTGGGGACAATTATTTGAGCACAGATCTAATCTGTCTCCAGGGACATTATCATGTAAGTACACAATCGCAGGTGTAGACAAACAATGACAACGACAATACTAGAATGATATATAAATATCAATGTCAAGTAGTACATAAGTTGACCAAACTAGGTCCTAGGGCATATACACCAACAAGGTGCTATTTCATGACACGTCCCGCAAGTGCACGGTTATGCCGAAGTAATATAAAAGATATCAAATCCCACAGGGAACAAGGTTGAGTACTAGAAAATCCGAGTCCTAATAACTAGGCGAATTGAAATTGGGTTTTGAAAACAGAAATCGAAAACAAGCAATCAACGCTACGACGACAGGGATTAAATATGAGAGAGAAATTAGGGCTTTGGTTTCCACCACGATGACTACTTTAATCGCACAAGACAAATATCGGTTATTTGGATTATTGAATTTGCACAAGGAATCTAACCCTAAGGTACAAAGTGACCTCTCTCGAGTGTACACCCCGGTGTTTGGCTTAGATCCACCTCCTACTCTCGCGGTGGATCGTTTTAAGATGAACCCAATGAGTTTTATGGCAGATTATAAAACCCTCGAGTGAAGACCAAGCACTCTTGTGTCGAGGTCTCGCAAGTTTTACTAAGGGGTTCCACCCTTACGATCCTTCTCTCGATATGAATTATAACAGCTAACACGTGAAAGTACTTGGCCAAGGTAAGATCACAAAATAAACACTTCAAAGTAAAATATACTCATAACACAATCCAACTAACAGAATAAAGATAAAGTTTGCGATTAAATTCGTCAACGAGTTTCAACCAAGTCCCGAAATAGGGTTTACGCTACAATCGTCATTGAAACGCTCAAAAATCTCTCTTTTAACATAGGAAGATCACAAGGAAGAGTTTCTAAAGGATAGGAGAAGATAAACTGAAACAAATCTGCAAGAATCATGATGCTCCGATGATCCAATCTCTGAAAATCGCCTTGAACTCCCCCTTTCGTCGTGTTCTTCCGCTTACGCCGCTTTGTCGCGTGATTCCTCGATAATTAGGGCAAGAAAAATTAGGGCTTTTATGTCCTACGCATTCGCCTTCGAAAGAGCTTTCCATAGACACCTTACTTGCAAAATTCGGACTCCAAACGCGTGAGTCTGGATTTGAATCACGGGTGAACCCCGCCGGGTTAACCTGGCCGTGATTCGTTCTGTGAAGTTTGGCTAAAAGAAGCGCGGTGCACCCCGCTGCGGTTCACCTGGCTGTGCTTTGTTCTGTGAAATTTTCGGCCTGAAGGAAATCTGGTGAATCCCGCTGGGGTTCACCAGCGGGATGGTTAACCCCACTGGTGAACCCCCGCTGGGGTTCACCCGGCTGTGAAGATTTCTGTGAGTTCTGCTAGCTGGGGACTGGGATGGTGAACCCCACGACCTGGCCGTATTTTTTAGGCTAACTCCGTTTTGGCCCAAATTTGACATGTAGCTTTGTCTTTGTATAAGATATCATCCCATGGCCTTAGAATCTCTAAAATACGTCGAAAAAGGGTGATTTTACCTGAAATTCCACAAAAGCACCAAAAAGTGAAGATTCCGAAGATATGAAGGAAATAAGCCTATAAAGAGTATAAAAATGTCAAAATAAGCCTAGATTTAGCATGAATTTGTTGGTGTATATGCCCTAAAGACCAATGTATGGACATGGTCAGGCATTGTTTGAATGTACTTTGATAGAACTATTACTCTTTATATAGGCATGGTCGTTATTATGCAGACTACTCTACCTGCGTTGATATATTGAGTTGCATAAATAATGTCCCAGGAGTTTGGATTGGATCCATTCTCATAAGCTATCCCCAGACAAGGTACCTTAGCAGATATGGTACAGCTTTGGTACATATGAGACTGGTGTATGGGCTGGTTAGGTGCGGGGCACAGTAACGCAGACATACAGGTGCATTGGATGCACTGGAGTGATCCACCGTGAAGATTGACTTATCTAGTCAACAAGTCAATCTCACATGCAAGAGGTTTGCATTGATCCTTAGACTTGAGGTATTCATGTCTAGACTTGATGAAGGGTATGCTTTAATACAGTCTTACGTCTCTCCGTAATTGGGAGATCAAAACGACTGTCATTGGGCATGTCATAAGTCACGTAGAGACATGGATGACCAATAGTAGGATTTGCCCCTTCCTTCCGAGGAAGCATGATATCCACCTTGGGGCGCCCCACCTTATTGGTGCATGACAGGAAAGTGTGGCCACACTTGTTGAGTCATGACCAATGCATTGGATAATAAACTTGAGACTAATCTAATGGCAGGATATCAGCTTAGGCAAAGGGATCTGTAATGCAATAGGAATCCTCGTTGCTTGTTAGGAGTTGTTGCCATAATGACTTAAGTCCTATGACATGGGTAGTAGTGATGTGTTGCTAGATACCCCTCACTACTTATGATGTTCACATCATTGCCATCGTCATATGGATCCTACGGGGTCACACGCAATAGACTCTTGACGTTGCTTTAATCAGAAGCCTTAGGATCAAGTTATTGGATAACTTGGATCCATTTGGAAGATTTCATCAGCGCCAATGGGCCTGATGAGTTGGAAGAAAGTTATTGGAGCCAAACTTCATTTTTGGCAGGTTGACCCAAAATTGACCTAGATTGGTCACATTTGGATTAGGGTTGCATTGGATTAGATCCAATGGCTTAATCAACCCATGCCATGAAGTTTGGGCTAGCTCATTATCCAATGAGGCCCAATAATTAGTTGTCATGAAGAGGAATTAGCTTAAAAGGGTATAATGGGGAGAAATCTCACCCCATTGGCACCTAGGGGCATAATGGGGTGAGGGAGGCGCCTTTGCTTCATTATGGAAGTAAAGGGCGCCTAGCCCTTCTTCCTTGGAAGGAATACTTGCCTCTAAGGTAAGTCTTGGGGCTGATATGGCTTGATGGCTCTTTTGGAAAGAGCTTGGGCGCATATGGATAGTAGGGTAAGGTATATGGTAATGTCTTGGAGACTTACCTTACCTAAAACCCTAGTTTCTCCCAAAATTCTTACCCTAGCCGAAACTCCTCATGCTTGTTGCGCCTTGCCCTTCCCTTGGATGGAATGCATGCATCTAAGGCATGTCTTGGGCTGATATGGCCATTGGGCAAATTAGGATAGGTTGAATGAGGTTTATGGTAAAGTCTTGGAGACTTTCCTTACCTCAAGACCCCTTTATCCTAGCCGCCCACTTGGCATGATCTTAGCCATTGCCTTGCCGCCTCTTGTCCTATTTATAGGACCCCTTACCGCCCCTTCCATGGTTGGACTTTAAGGAGGCGTGAACACACATAGAAGGGAGAGAGAGCAAAGTAAAGGGTGACAACAAGGTGGTGTAAACTTCTTCCTTGGAGCCGCAAGTTCTTCCTCTTCCTCTCTTCTTTGGCGCAAGGATTCTTTGTGCTTGGTGGCATCTTCTTGTCACAAGCCTTCATCGTCCCTTGGCCATAGGCGCACCTTGGAGGTGGCGCAAGCAAAGAAGAAGAGGGAAGTCCTTGGCGGCATCATCTTCCCTATCCCCTCCTTGGCGCAACTTCTCTTGAAGGTGGCGCAAGTGGAAGTGAAGGCTTGATTCTCTTCCCGAGGCTAGCACCGAGCGTGGAAGGGAGCAACGATCAAGGAGTCGACGCGTGGATACTTGTAGAGGGCGAACACTTGGGCGCCTTCAACATGGCTTCGACATCTAAACAAGCAATAAAGGTACTAACCCTAACACATCCTTGTGTTCTCTCACTCGCAAGGATCCTTGGGAAAGGAATGTGTTTCGGGTGTAATACTTCTTCCGCTGCGTCCTGGGACTGCAAAATTTTAAAATTACACCCGGCATTCCCTAACAGAATTGACCATTAAAATTACTACCAAAATGCAAGGCATCATTTCACACGTGCATCAAAGTGTCGGAAACTCTCTAACCATACCGTCGCTCTCACCACAGCCAAATATGGTATGAGCCAACACGCGGTGAACGTACTTGATGACTGGGTTGCAGAGGCTGGAAGCACGGGCCACGCGAGCGGAGTAAATGTGCTCATTAGTTATTGCACCCCAGAAGCCCTGCTCACTATATTTAGTGGGGACCTTGCGGGCACAAGGTTCAGGAAATCCATAAATACTGCGTAACTCAGAAAGAGTAAGGGTATGCTCGATGTTACCGAGGCGGAATGTCAAACGGCCGGGATCATCTTCTAGAATCAGATCTGCCTTGACTTCACAGGAGCTCAGAAATTCCAGCGTTACACTAACATACGTAGGAGAAAAGAGTTGCTGGAATTGCTCCCATCTCACAGCTGCATACATCATATCAACATCTTCCTCCAGCCCAAGCAGTTGCAATGTGCCTCTGTCAAGATACCTTGTGTTGAGTACTCAGCGTTGACGCAGTGTTTGATAACGTTCTTCGTGGCCGGCCTTCCGAAAGATTATCCCGAACTCATTCCGGGGAGATATGTATGGTTGCGGCTGACTGGCGGAGGTGCATCCTCGCCAAGAGGATGAAGATCCCGGTGTGGCCGACGATGGCCGGTAAGATGGAGGAGGCGACGACTCGTACTCATCGTCATCTGTGGCCGGTGAATCAGAGAATACCGGCGGTGGCCCGGTTTGTTTGGAGGTCATGGCCTTGGTTCTCGGAGGCATGAGTGCTTGAGAAGATCAGGGTCAACAAGGTCGAGATCTGGTCGTGATTTCTGACAAAGGCCTCGATGACTCCGAAATCCTCCAGTTAGGATCATCTTGAGTTAGGATGAGCTCCTCTATTGCAAAAGTTCCAGAATCTACCCCTTTTGTGGTCGTTTTGACCTTAAAACATAAAAATACCAAGAGAGGTGCAGATTCCATAAATGTATCCAAATAGAGGCAATTATGAGACTTAAAGTCGTAAAATGGGAATGATTTCATTAGTAAAATGACATGTAAAACTCTATATAAATTTGTATCAACAGAATACTTACGACTTAAATCTTTGCTTGTCCTCAAGCAAAAAGAAAGAAATGAAGTTCCATGAGAATCGTTCAACTGAAGTTATACTCCCCAATGATTTATAAGTGTGAAGTGATTACAGCTAGTCACAGGATACACAAATCACTGTAGACTTTAAGGGTGTCAAGATGAAAAGCAGAGTGTCCAGGTTACATCTACGGGCAACAGTTGTACGATAATATTGGATGAAAATAGTTCCTTACCTCATGAAGCACTAATCCACTCGAAGCACCCAGATGGTAAACTCTCAGGTATTAGTAAAGGCCTTGCTCATGACTTCGGTACCACCGCACTTTCTCTTCTTTTCTGTAGTGCCAAGCCGTAGCTTCGGTACCACTGCACTTTTTTTTTGTTTCTGGTTGGCAGTGCCAAGTTAGAACTTCGGTACCACTACCCTTTCTTTTCTTTCATTTTCTTTTCTTTTAATGGCAGTGCCAAGTCGAAACTTCGGTACCATTGCTCTTTTTTTTATCACTCTCTCTTTTTCCTTCTATTTCTTGTACGGTGCCAAGTTAGAGGAGCCCGAACCAAAAATAATACTAAGAGTTACCAAGGGTGATAAGTGTGTGTCAAGTGGTTTGGTCTACAATCACCCAAATAATTAGTACTCATGATGATATATAGATGCTTCATAGATTCAAATGTCATCAAAGTTCAATCCTTAAGTTTCTAGTGTATAAGGAATCGAGTGACTAGTTGTTCAACGTGAATGATGCTCTTAATGTAGTGTGGGAGTATAGATCAATCATAAATCAGGTAAATAAACAGAATCAATTGTGAATGAGGAAAATATTAATCAATAAAAATAAGAAATTTCAGCTAAGACCTACGACTTAGGTTTTCACGTGTTTGAGAAGTAATGATCACTAGGCTCAAAGCTTATCAACAAAGCTATAATGGAAACATATGAGAAAGGTACAACATGTCATAGGAGTACAGCCATGAAGATAACTTTGCCAAGTTGAAGCAATATCAAAGCGACTTGCAATAGAGGAAAATATCATGAAAAGTAAGCGTATTAACATTCAACAGTAAAGAGGGTTAAAGTTTGGCAGGTTTGCTGCAGTAGCATATCAGTAGCATCACATCAAACAGTAACAGTTCAGCAGCACATGCGACATCATAAAGTTAAAGTATCAGTACAACATCCCATCATGAAATGCATAAAGGTCATGTCGACCCATCAAAATATGCAAGTACCCTCACCCAAAGCAAAAGTCGCATCATCTCAGATGCAAATAGTATAGATATATATCAAAAGGGGGTGAGGGAGGACTTACTAGAGTGCAGTCCTACTTACTGCACTTAGCCGGGTCATCATCATCGTCATCAATCTCCTCAGATGAGTCAGAGACATGAATGGTGTCATCAACATCCTCGTCTTCATCTCTCGGTGGTGGTGGTGCCATGTTACTGTGAAGAAAGATCTCAATGCACTTTACCGTGTCCATCAGGGCTGCTAGCGCTTCCCCTGTTGAATCTGGTCCTGACGAAGCAGGTGAAGAATGTCGTCGGTAGAGGGTCTGGCAGCAGTCCTAGGCAGGCCGCTAATAGAGAAACTCAGGTCGACATCGAGAGGCGCAGTCTGATCTTCCGGTGCTGCCAGCTCTGAATGCAAGCGCCAGTTGGCACTGTCTCGGATATTTGTCCGTGCAGAGTTTGGGAGTGCCATAGTGGTGGTGGTATCTACAAAAGTAAGATGATAGATGTCCCCTCTCCGGACAATCATCTTCATTGAGAGAAGATGCTCCAGGTCTAAACGCCGACTGCCTACTTCCTCCGGCTCTCCGTAAGGGTTGTGGCCTAAAGAGAGTACTATCATGGTGATCATTCCCCCGATGCAGATAACCCCTTTCTGCGCGTGAGCTACCCACATGAATTGCTTGGCGAGATGGTGTCCAGCATTAATCTGAAAATGGTGCAAGAGTCCCCATAGACATAATAGCTCAGGTTGGCGTACAATCCCGTCCCCTTCCCTCGCGAAGATCAAATGTGCGAGCAGGCGGTGCGCATATTTGATGCAGTGATTGGAGAGTGTGGAAGCTCTAGCATTTCGAGGTGAGTAGGCGCTCATGGAGGAAATGCATCTCCAGAAAATATCCTCGTTGAAGCTCGGTGTTCCAACTCTGGAAGCATACGTAGGGAATCCAAAAATGTCATTTAGATCAGCAATGGTAAGGCGATACTCTGTGTTTGCCAGTCGGAAAGTTAGCAGTCCAGGATCCATGTCTAGGGCGGAGACCTTCAGTTCGATAGAACTCAAAAATTCAAGAGTAAACGGTATATAGGTAGGGTGAGCATATTGCAGGAAACGCCCCCACCTGAACTGACGGAAAACCCAAAGCAAATCGACGAAAATTCCGAGTGCAGCAAGTGCAGGCGGGTCTATGTACTTGGTGTTGATGATCCTTCGGTTAGATAAAACCTGATATCTTGCCGCCTGATGACTATCTCACATTTGGATTTCCGGCGGTGTAGGTTGTTGCAGCGGCGCTGCGGGTCTAGGGCTCGTGGCTCCGGCTGGTCGCTTTTCGGGGTTCTTCTGTTAGGGTGGCATAGTTTCTTGAGCAGTGAACGGAAGACACAGAAATATCAGCAGTTGATTGAAGCGGAGCTCGCGGCGAAATAAGGACTGAAAGCTTGGAACGAGAGCTCGCCGGAGGTGATCGGAGAATTCGCCGGAGGGTTGACGGTCGGCGGTGAAACAGACGGCGGTGAATGGTGGGGCAGAGCAAGTGGGGTCGGGCAAAGTACGGTAGAAAAGTTCGGGAACCCTGAATGGAAAATTCAGGCGAGCTGCTTAAGTGGAAGCTTTAACGGGTCAGACTGGCCAGGCGGACCCGTTAAGCTGCCTAGGTTTAGTGATCACATTCGAGATTTTTATCAGGAGCCGGTCATGAAATCCTCGTGGAAGTGTCTACTGGGAAATCATAGTCGAGATTTCCAACGGTACCCAGTCGTGATCTTCTCGTGAAATTCTTTGTTACTGATTACGACCGTGGTTTCAAGAAAACTAGCAGAAAAATGCCTCTCTTTACTGCATCAGTTTGCGGTGTTCCTGTGTCATTTTAAACCAAGTAAAGACATCAATGATCATAGCAAAATAGGCAGAAACAAATAGAAATAAGAAAATAATCAATATAAGCAATGAAAGACACAACTAGGCCCCCATATCACTTCCAACATATTACAAACTGAATGTCAATGTGGGGGATAATAAGTAAGCAGTAGATGAGCGTGAGCAGTCCCCCAAGAGAGCAATTCATCTTCGAGAATAGCTTGCATCATTCTTGGTGAGTGATTTGGTATTTCCTTTTTGTACTTGCTAGTTGTCAAGATCCCTTTGATGACTTCAATATTAGTGTTCAGAATCTTGTGGTCAGTATCAATCGAGTGTGTATGCGTCATCTGTAAGATTATCATCATTAGAACAAAATGGACATAACCAGGAAATGAAATTCAAACTTATAGCAGAGGAAGCTAGGATGTCCTGGTGTCAAGCAAATATGAAATTGCTAAGGATTTAAGACCTATCATTATGCAAACTAAACTAAACTCACACAAACCATGAAAACAAGAAGGAAAAATGCTGAGAATAAATTCAACTAGAGTGAGAAGCTTGGGTTGCCTCCCAAGAAGCGATGATTTAATGGTCCGTCAGCTTGACCACGGTTAATGTCATTCTGGTGAAGGAGGGTCCGTGAGGAGCAGTGCAGTCCCCTTTGGTATTGGTTCATGGGAGAAGTAATGCTTAAGTCTTTGTCCGTTAACCTTGAACGTGCCAGTTGACTCTCAGTGAATTTCCACAGCACCATGAGGGTAACTCTTTTGTACTACATACGGGCCTGTCCATTTAGTTCGAAGTTTACCAGGAAAAAGTTTGATCCTGGAGTTAAACAAGAGTACCAATTCACCTTCGCGAAACTTCCTCCTCATAATCCTTTAATCGTGCCATCTTTTGGTACATTGTTTATAAATCATGGCGTTCTCATAGGCTTCCTGCCTAAATTCGTCAAGCTCATTAAGCTGAAGCTTTCTGGCCTTCCCAGCTTGGTTTTCATCAAAGTTCAGTCGTCGTATCGCCCAATAGGCCTTGTGTTTGATTTAGACCGGTAAATGACACAATTTACCGTATACTAACTGAAATGGGGACATACCTATTGGAGTCTTAAATGCCGTACGGTATGCCCATAAATTATCATCAAGTTTAAGTGACCAATCGGTGCGAGTGCGCGACACCGTTTTCTCAAGTATGTGCTTTATCTCTCGATTTGATATCTCCACCTAGCCGCTAGTCTAAGGATGGTAAGCAGTGGCTATTTTGTGTAATACTCCATATCTTTTGAGAAGAGATTCAAAATTTCGCTCAATGAAATGAGATCTGCCGTCGCTAATTACCACGCGAGGCGTTCCAAATCGCGGAAGTATCAATTTCTTGAAAAATTTTGTGACCACCTTGGAGTCGTTTGTTGGTGCAGCCAAAGCTTCTACCCACTTGGATACATAATCGACTCTAACTAAAATGAATTTGTTACCGCAAGAAGGTGGGAATGGACCCATAAAGTCAATTCCCCATACGTCAAAGATCTCGATCTCTAGGATGGTATTTAAAGGCATCTCATAGCTTCGTGATATTCCACCCATCCGTTGACAATGACCGCAAGACTGTACATAGTCCCTTGCGTCTCTGAATAGGGTCAGCCAAAAGAAACCACATTGGAGAATTTTGTATGCTGTTTTCTTGCCACTACAATGCCCTCCATAGGAAGAAGAATGACATTGGAATAGAACATCTGAAATTTCCTCTTATGGTAGGCATCTACGAATGATACAATCAGCACAGCGCTTGAACAAGAGTGGTTCATCCCAATAATAGTATTTTTCCATAGACATAAACTTTCTTCGCTGTTGGTACGTGAGTTTCGGGGGCATAATACCGGCTGCCAAATAGTTTACCAGATCGGCATACCATGGTATTTTCACTGTGGTGATAGCTAATAAATTTTCATCTGGGAATGCATCGTCAATCTCTCCTTCCGAACTGTTCTCAGGAGTAGACATCAGACGGGAGAGATGGTCTGCTACCAAATTATCAGCTCCCTTCTTATCCTTGATCTGAACTTCAAATTCTTGCAACAATAGTACCCACCTGATTAGTCATGGTTTTGCGTCCTTCTTTGTCATGAGATACCGGATTGCCACATGATCTGTATAAACAATAACACGCGAGTTAACTAAATACGATTGAAACTTATCAAGCCCAACTACAGCTAGAAGTTCTTTTTTTGTGGTGGCGTAATTGCTCTGTGCTCCATCCAGTGTTCAACTGGCGTAGTAGATGGCATGTGTGCGGTTGTCTTTCTGTTGTCCTAATACAACTCCCACTGTATAGTCGCTGGCATTGTACATAATTTCGAAGGGGAGTGACCAATCCGGAGGTTATATTATTGGAACGGAAATCAACGCCTTCTTCAGATGTTGAAACGCGTTCATGTAGTTCTGGTCAAAAGCAAATGGAACATCCTTAGCAAGTAAAGATGTTAAAGGCCTAGCAATTTTAGAAAAATTTTCAATGAAATGCCTATAAAAGCCTGCATGGCCCAAGAAACTTCTTATTCCTCTGACGGAGTTTGGAGGCGGCATTCTCTCTATCACACTGATTTTTGCTTTATCGACTTCGATACCGCGCTCCGATATCAAATGACCAAGAATGATCCCTTCCTTTACCATAAAGTTACATTTCTCCCAATTAAGCACCAAATTCGTCTCTTCACAACGCTGCAAGACTCGGGTCAGATTAGATAGACAAGAATCAAAATTAGACCCATATACCGAAAAGTCATCCGTAAAGACGTCCATGATGTTTTCAATGAGATCGGAGAAGATTGCCGTCATGCATCGCTGGAATGTAGCTGGCGCATTACATAGACCAAACGGCATTCGCCGGTAAGTGAAAGTGCCGAAAGTACACGTAAACGTGGTTTTCTCTTGGTCGTCCGGGTGTATCGGTATTTGGAAAAATCCTGATTATCCATCCAAGAAGCAAAAATGAGAGTTAGTGGCTAATCTTTCAAGCATTTGATCAATGAAAGGAAGATGAAAATGATCTTTGCAGGTGGCTTTGTTCAATTTTCTGTAATCAATACACATGCGCCACCCAGTAATGGTCCTTTGCGTATCAATTCGTCGTTTTCATTTTTTACCACCGTTACTCCTCCATTCTTTGGTACTACATGTACCGGGCTTACCCATTGGCTATCTGAAATAGGGAAAATAACCCCAGCGTCTAATAGTTTAAAAATTTATTTCTTAACCACCTCCTTCAAGTTCGGGTTTAAACGTCTCTGGTATTCGATAGATGGTTTGCTGTCTTCTTCAAGATATATCCTGTGCATGCATAGAGAAGGGTTAATACCTTTTATATCTTCCAAAGTGTACCCAATTACCTTCTTATATTGTCGAAGCTTATCAAGGAGAAGGTTCGTTTGTTCTGAATCAAGATGGTTTGCTATAATGATAGGGTAAGTAGAATTCTCACCTAAAAATTCATACCTGAGGTTGCTCGGTAATGATTTTAGCTCTAAGTTAGGTTGTTTACAGACCTCAGATTTCGGTGTAAACGATTCCTCAAGCTCTTCTACTTCTAGCTCTACTGTGGTACTTGAGTCGAGAATATCGGCATAAGCACGGACTTCTTCTTCTTGTTCTTCGTCGTAGTCACCAAGCAGGAAGATCTCGAGTGGTCGACGTTTGTCCGAGGGATGTAAGTCGAATCAAGCTCTTCGTCGACGACTCCGATACTATAGCAGGAATCTGCAAAAATAGTCTTTTTTAGACTTCCGGTAATGTCGAATTCAACCGTATCCTCACCTACGCGCAGTGTTTAACTTCCTATTTTTAACGTCGATTATAGCACCGGCAGTGGCCAAAAATGGTCTGCCCAGTATGATAGGAAGTTTGGAGTCCTCCTCCATCTCGAGTACAACGAAACCAGCTGGAACAAAAAAATTACTGACCTTTATTGGCATGTCTTCCAGAATTCCTACCGGATGCCGTATGGAACGATCGACCAATTGCAAAGAGATGTTCATCGGCTTCAAGTCTCCGATATCTAATTTCTTACAGAGAGAGAGTGACATCAGACTTACACTGGCACCAAGATCGCACAAAGCATGGTCGAAAGGAGTGTCACCGATCAGGCATCTCTGGTTCTGGTTTCGTTAGACTCAGGGGTTTTGGTTTCATTCTCACAACGGTTATCCTTGGGCATCTTTGGTTCCTCAAGCTGCTTGCCACTACGAGTGGTAATGGCATTACAATGCTCTTTAGGGTTCATCTCGGGCTGTCCAGGCAATCTGCCCGGCAGTCTAGTAGATGTACTAGCCTGTTGGGCTATTTGGTTTTCTATTATCTTTTAGTTTGTGGTCAAGTTTTTGATTGCTTCCAACATACAGTCCATCGCCTTCGTTTGCGCTGACACGAAGTTGTCAAAGCGCGTTTTTAAGGTTTGTTCTGGTGGTACTGTGTTGGTGCTCGGTTGTGGTGGTTGGTCAAATTGTTTAGGCTGATACCCGGTGTTAGATGAATGAAATCCAGGGGGTTGCCTATAGTTTGATGGTTGAACTGCATTGTTATTTATATAGGAAAAGTTGGGATGATTTTTCCACCAAGGTTTGTAGGTGTTTGAATAAGGGTTATTTTGGACCCTCGGGTTAAAGTTACCTACAACATTTACCAAGGCGGGTGGGGGGTCTTGTGATACCATATTTCCTAATTGACAAATGTCAGACAGATGACCTTCTATTCCACAAATTTCACACATGGCAACGCTATGATGCTTATTTATAGAGTCAAGCTTATGAGACAACGAATCTACTTTTGCAGCAAGTGAACTAAGTGCGTCAAGTTCATATTTACCGGCTTGTCGGGATGAAGCACCTCTCTCGCCCGACCATTGGTAGTGGTTGAGCACCATTTCTTCGATTAAATTGTAGGCTTCATCGACAGCTTTGTTCATCAAAGCTCCTCCAGTGGCTGCATCAACAGTAAGACGAGTGTTATAAAGCAAGCCATTATAAAACGTATGTACGAGTACTCATTTCTCGAGGCCGTGGTGAGGACACATTCACTGCAATTCCTTGAAGCGATCACATGCCTCATATAGTGATTCGCCTTTTTTTTGGGAGAAATTGGTAATCTGGTTCCTTAGTTGCGCGGTTTTGCTCGGAGAAAAATATTTTGCAAGGAAGGCATGTGAAAGTTGTTCCCATGTGGTAATGGATCCAGATGGTAATGAATGTAACCAAGCTCGCGCCCTATCTCTAAGTGAAAAAGGAAAAAGTCGTAGCCGCAGAGCGTCAGTGGTTACTCCATTCATTTTAAGAGTGTCACAGTATTCAAGGAAAACAGATAAATGCATGTTCGGATCCTCCGTAGGTGATCCACCAGATTGGTTTTGTTGTAACATAGACAGAAGTGACGGTTTTATCTCAAAATTGTTTGCTTCTATTGGCGGACGTGCAATGCTCGAATGCAGTCCTTGAACATTAGGTGCAGCGAAGTCTCGGAGTGACTTGTTACCGTCCATGATTGATGTTTGCGAGTTCTTCTTGAGTTGATATTTTTGAAGATTTCTGCGACGCCGGAACGTTTTTTTAATTTCTGAATCAAATGGTATTGCGGATTCCGGTCGCGAAGTTCTATGCATAAACTAAAATTCTAACAAGCAAGTGTTTCGTTAAATCAAGAAAGGTATAAGATGAAATAAAAGAAAATATATTAAGCTAAAAATGTCTAGTCTATTAACTTCTAAATCTTATCAATATCGCCAAAATTAGTCCCCAGCAATGACGCCAAAAACTTGATAGCGCCCACAAATATAGTAGGCGTTTCCTGTAAGTGCACGGGTCTATCGAAGTAATAAAATATCGATCCCACAGGGACTAATGGGCAAGTACCGATAGATCTCGAAATTACTAGCTAGACTACGTCGAAATTGATGAAGTTTAAGATGATGAAATAATTAAATTCGCAAAACGTAAACGGGAGAAATCACACGAGAGGATTATAATGAGGAGATGGATCAGGATATGGGCTCACCGCTATGACTTCTTACAGTTGAATAATAAAGCTCTTTTGCCAATTTCTTAACTAGTTCAAGGGGTTCAGCTTCCTTGTCATGTAGGTAGCTCCCCTCTGACACGACCGCAAGTGCACGGTTATGTCAAAGTAATATAAAAGATGTCGAATCCCACAGGGAGCGAGGTTGAGCACTAGAAAGTCCGAGTCCTAATAGCTAGGCGAATATCAAACGTGGGTTTTTGAAGATGGAAATCGAAAACAAACAAGTGCAACTAATTCGGTAGAGAAAAGATATAAGAGAGAATTCAGGGCTATGGCTTCCACCACGATGATAATCTTAATCGCACAAGAAAGATATAAATTATTTGATTTATTGGTTTTGCACAAGGAGTCTAACCCTAGGGTACAAGGTGCCCTCTCTCGAGTGATACACCCCGGTGTTTGTTTTAGACCGACCTCCTACTCTCGCGGTGGATCGTTCTAAAACGAACCCAATGAGTTCTATGGCAGACTATGAAATCCTCGAGCGGAGACCAAGCACTCTCGTGTCGAGGTCTTGCAAGTTTTACTCAGAGGTTCGACCCTTATGATCCTTCTCTCGATATGAATCGTAGCGGCTAACACGCGATATTACTCGGCCAAGGTAAAACCACGAAATAAATACATCAAAGTAAAATATGCTGACAATTCATACCAAATAACATAAATAGATACAAAGTTTGCAATTAAAATCATCAAAGAGTTTCCACCAAGCCCCGAAATAGGGTTTACGCTACAATTGTCATTGAAACGCTCAAAATCTCTCTTTTAATGAAATGAAAAGTATAAGAAAATGAAGCTAAGGGGAAGGAGACGATGAACCGAAGGAATCCTGAAGAAATCGTGATGATCGTGTGTCTCACTCTCCGAAAATCTCCAAAAGTCACCTCTGTCACCGTATTCTTCCGCCCGCACTGCTTCTTCGCATGAATGCTCGATAGATAGGTCACAAAATTTAGGGCTTTTATATCCTATGCGTTAGCCTCTGAAAGAGCTTTCCATAGACACCTTACTTGCCAAATTTGGACTCCGAACAGGTGAGAAATAGAAGGAAAATCGAGTGTGGGTCGGGTTCGCTCGTGAATCTGAGTTAGAATCACGGTGAACCCTGCCGGGTTCACCTGGCTGTGATTTATTCTGAGAGTTCGGCTGAAAGAAGCGCAGTGAACCCCGCCGGGTTCACCTGGCCGTGATGTGTTCTGGATCATTTTCGGCCAAATGGAATTATGGTGTACCCCGCTGGGGTTCACCCGGCCGTGATGCTCTTTGTGGCATACGCTGGCTGGCGACTGGGATGGTGAACCCCGTGGGGTTCACCCGATCGTGATTGTCAGGCTAACTCCAAATAGGCTCAAATTTGATAGGCGACTTCGTTTTCGCATAAGAAATCGTCCCATGGCCTCAGAATCTTCAAAATATGTTGAAAAAAGGGTGTTTTTACCTGAAATTCCATAGAAGTGCCAAAAAGTGAAGATTCCAAAGATATGAAGGAAATAAGCCCATAATGAGTATAAAAATGCTGAAATAAGCTTAGATTTGACATGAAATAACTATGAAAATCACTACCAAAATGCAATGCATCAAAATACTCCAGACTTAAATCTTTGCTTATCCTCAAGTAATAAAATAAGATGAGATACATGATAGGTACAAGAGCAATCTTTCATGTTAAGATATACATGTTAGAAAAACATTTAATACCAATCCAAGATCTAATCAGTAGAAATTAAGTAAATGGTTGTCTCAAGTGTTCAACAGTTTGATCCCACAATAACTAGATGCCAAACAACTTAGTAAGTAGCGAACATAGGATTCAATTAAGCTTACATAAAACACTCATGCAATTCCAATCCTTCATAGTCAAATCGTTGGGGTTAACTCAAATGTTTTATTCAGGATACGATATGCTGATTATTGCACTGGACTTCAACTCATAACCTTAGGTACCATTGCCAATTTTTCGCAATGCCAAGTAGAGGAGTCATTTTATTGTTTTCAATTTCACATCCTTTAGATTTCAACTCATGTCCTTCGGTACCACTGCCAATTTTTCGCAGTGCCAAGTAGAGGAATCTAAGGTTGAGAAATATATTTTTCTTTTTATACCAGCAGTTGATAACATGTCCATTTTGACAGATGCAGTGTTTCCCCAACAATAGAAAGGAAATCAAAGAATAACTAAGCGAATATATATCTCAATATGATTCTCAAGTAAGTTGCAAGCTTGAGTTGATTGAACAATCATAGAAATGTTTGACCCACTAATGAACTACTCAAAATCAATCCAAATCACAAAATTTCTAAATCATAGAACATACAGATATGATCAAACAGTATTTCTAACAAGGAGGTATACTCCAGACTTAATTATTTGATCATTCCTAACCAATCATGCACTCAACTCAAAATTTTGAAATAGTTTTCATAGGACAAGTCTCATGATAGACACATGAATTCATGAATAATAAGCATCATAACATCATTCAAGATTTTCACAACATGAACTCACAATCATCATAGCAAAGTACTGATATAAGCATGAAAGTAAAGTGCAAAGTGTCATACATAACTGTCATAGAGTGGGGCCTGAGGATGTGGACCAGGCCCACGAATATAATGGCATATAAGATACAATGCCACATAATATCCAACCATCTCAAAATGAAAAATATCAATTCCCAACATCACAACAAATCACAGCCACATGAAGAAAGAAAAAGCAGAGACCGGAGTAAAGAAAGCTCACCCACTCTAAAAGTTTGCATAGTCCTCTATGCAATACCATGATGTGAGAGAAGTGAGTGCTGAAATAGATATCTGGGGGCAGCTACTTCTTTTTGCGCGAGCGGGAGCCAGAAGCTCTCGAGCTCGAGCTCTTCTTCTTCCCACGCGCACTATAATCTGGCTCAACCTCCTCATCTGAAGGAAAAACGCTGTTGGAGGAGATGTCCATCTGAGCCCTGTGCTCCTCAGATGCGAAAGTGAGACGTTCATCTATTGCGGATAGCTTCCCCCAAATAGAGCTCAACATAGTATGTTGGCGTTGCATACCGGCTTCATTTGATTCCCATCTAGCAGTGTAGTCCTGTTGCATGTGAGAGATAGTGGTGTCCATGTGATCGATCAACTCTCTTTGATGGAGCTGTTCCTCCTTGATTTCCTGCAACACAGATATCATGGAATCGTGAGAAGAGGTACCACCAAAAGAGAATGCCCCTGGTGCTGGTGGTGCTGTGTCGACTGCATCGGGTTGTGCGTCCTCAACTGGCTGGATGCGCCAGTTTCGACGAACTCTGATAGATGTGCGCTCCGGGTTTGGCAAAGGCAAGTAGAAGGGGTTTTCCTTGAATGTCATACAATAAGAATCTCCCTTGCGTATAATCAGTTTCATGGCAATGCAAGACTCGATGTCGAGCCTGTAGTTGCCGGTAGCCTCCAATGTGCCGTAGGGAATAATGCCGAGGGAAACTGCCAGAGGTGTGATCAAGCCGCCAATCACTATCGCCCCCCTCAAAGAATGGGTGACGCGGCTGAAATGCTTTGCCAAATAATATCCTGAATCGACTCTAAAACTGTGGAGCATGCACCAGATATAAAATAACTCAGTCTGTCGAACCATACCGTCACTTTCACCGCGGCCAAAGAGAGTGTGGGCCAATACGCGGTGAACGTACTTGATCACTGGGTTACACACACTGGAAGCGCGAGTTATGCGAGCGGTGTAGATGTGCTCGTTAGTGACAGCGCCCCAGAAGCCCTACTCACTATACTCAGTAGGGACTCTGCGTGCGCTAGGCTCTGGAAAACCGTAAATACCGTGGAACTATGAAAGAGATAGGATGTGTTCGATGTTACCCAGGCGGAAGGACAGACGTCCTGGATCATCCTCAAGTATAGGATCAGCTATAACTTCCAATGAACTCAGAAATTCCAGCGTGGTACCGATGTAGGTGGGTGAGAATAGCTGCTGAAATTGCTCCCACCCTATGGATGCATACATCAAGTCAAAGTCTCCAAGCATCCCTAGCATCTGTAAGGTGGTTCGATCAAGATACCGCGTATTGAACACGCGGCATTGTTGCAGAATCTGATACTGTGCCTCTTGTGCAGCGTTCCGGAAGATAATCCCGAACTCGTTCGGGGGAGATACGTAAGTATGCGGTCAGCTGGCAGGCGTGCGACCGTGGCGAGACGAAGAAGAGCCGGGCGTAGCCGAAGAAGGCCGGTAGGAAGGAGGTGTAGGCGTTGGTTCGTACTCCTCATCGTCCGTGGCGGACGAATCTGACAGCGCCTGCTGAGGGCGTGAGGTTCTCTTGCTGGCCATGGCTTTTGTCCTTGGAGGCATTGTACTGAGATGATTGGAAGACGACTAGTAAGTGTCGACTGTGAGAACTCTGGTCGGAGGTGTTCTCAGATCGAAAGTGGTGGCAGATCAGCAGAAAGTCGGCGAAATCAGGCGACACAAAGTTCTGATGTGAAACCGGCGAGAAGAGCTAGATCAGACTGCAAGGAATCATAAATCAGAACCTGAGAGATCGCCCTTAAGTGTCGAAGACGAGAGAAAGCGGTGGAATCGATCGATCTCGTTGAGCACGGGAGGCGGCGACGAAAACCTGCGTGATCTGGCGAGGCAAAAATCTAGAACCGATTTAAGAAGAAACTGGTATAAATGAGAGGGAAAACCTAGATCAAACCCTTAGAGATCCCTTCGGAGGTTTAGAAGAGGAGAAGGCAACGTGATCGGGTGATTTCGCCAAGTATGGAAAGCGGCGGCAGAAGCTTTCTTGCGCGTGCCCTAGTTTCGGGTGAACAAGACTTGGAATTCCAGTGAACCCGCCCAGGTTCACTCGCCTGTGATGTTTTCTGTGGTTGGGCTGAGGCATCAGAAACACGGGTGAACCCGCTGGGGTTCACCGACCCGTGAAGTTTACTGGAAGATTGTTGGTCTTCGGAAAGATGGTGAACCCCATGGGGTTCACCTGCCTGTGAAGCTCACTAGTTGGATTCTGCGAATTTAGAATACTGGTGAACCCCCTGGGGTTCACCTGCCCGTGAAGTCATTTGGTCACTAAGCCTGGCGCACTGTACAGTACACATCACGGTGAACCCCATGGGGTGTTGGGAAACCCCGGGGATATTTTACAATTTTCAGAAATAGAGATTACAACATACATTGCACAGCGGAAGCAATATCCTCGAAACAGGCCGGTCCCAAAAACCCAGTGAAGATCGCAAGCAAGAGAGTCGACACGATGAGTTAGGAAATACCTTAGAGCAAGATGAGGTCGATGTCGTGTTAGGCGCCCAAGCGTGCGCCCTCTGCAGTTTCACACACACGGATGCCTCGAGTCCTCTTCTTCAACGCCCGGTGCTAGCCTCGGGAAGAAGATCCAAGCCTTAGTTCTCTTCTTGAATGCTTGCGCCACCTCCAAGGTAAAAGCGCCAATTGATGAAGAAGAGAGGAGAAGGGAGAATGCCGCCAAGCCTTTACTTCTCTTGCGCCAAAGGAAGAAGAAAGGAAGACGCTTGCGGCTAGGGTTTGATGGAAGAAGATGATTGCGCCAATGCCCCTTACTCTCGCCCTCTTGATGTGTTCACGCCTCCAAGGAAGAACACTTGTAAGAGGGGGCGGCTAGGGTCACATATATAGGGCAAGAGGCGGTTAGGGTAAGGGCTAGGATCATGACAAGTGTAGGGCTAGGATGAGGAGGTTTGAGACAAGGAAAGTCTCCAAGACTTTACCATAAACTCCATTCAACCTATCCATAATTGCCCAAGTACTATATCAGACCAAGACATACCATAGAGGCATGCATTCCATCCAAGGAAGAGAGGGGAGGCGCCCTTTACTTCCATAATGAAGCAAAGGCGCTAACATGACCCCATTATGCCCCTAGGCGCTTAATGGTTCATGTTTCTCCCCATTATACCCTTTTAGCCTCTCATCTCTTCATGAGAACTTGTTATTGGGCCTCATTGGATAATGAGCTAGCCCAAACTTCATCACATGGGTTGATTAAGCATTTGGCTCCAATCCAATGCAACCCTAATCCAAATGTGACCAACCATGGTCAAATACGGGTCAACCTGCCAAAAATGAAGTTTGGCTCCAATAACATTCTTCCATCTCATCAGGCCCATTGGCGCTGATGAAATCTCCTAATTAGATCCGAGTTATCCTATAACTCGATCATAAGGTCTCCCGATCAATACGAGAACTCGAGTATCAAGGTGTGCGACCATGTAGGTCCCTCTGACGTTGGCAGTGCTGACGAAATGTCACCACAAGCAGTGAGTGGCACCTAGCAGTGCATCGCTGCTACCCAAGTCATCAGAATGGATATCGACATCGACATCCCCATCATTGCAAGAAGGTACAGATGCATTACAGTCTCTTTGCCGAACTGATATCCGATTGGACAAGTGTGTCACCACTTGTTTTCACCCAATCACATGGTTATGACTAAATCAGGTTCTCACCTGGGTATGGCCATACACTTTCAGTCATAGAACCATAGAGGAGCTCCATGGATATCATACTTCCCTAAGGAAGGGTCAAATCCTATGTCTGTCCATTGACCTTCTCATATGGGTCGTGACATGCTCAATCACAACCGTTATGACCTCCCAACTACGGCGATGTGTTAGGTTGTATCAAAGCAAGTCCCTAACCATATAGAATGGTCAATGACCTCAAGTCAAGGGATCAATGCATCTCCTGTCACTTGTGAGGATAACTCATGACACCAAGTCATAGCCTCACAGTGGGTCGATCCAGTATATCCTCCAATGATATACCCATGTGTCTGCGTTAGCACCACGTGCTTAACCAGCCCACATACCAGTCTCACAAGTACCAGAGCTATCCCATATCCACTCAGGTACATCGACTGGGGACAATTATTTGAGCACAGATCCAATCTGTCTCCAGGGACATTATCATGTAAGTACACAATCGCAGGTGTAGACAAACAGTGATAACGACAATGTCAGAAAGATATATGAATATCAGAGTCAAGTAGTACAAAGATGGACCAAAACTAGGTCCTAGGGCATATACACCAACAATCTCCCACTTGCACTAAGACCTAGTGGTTGAGCAATCTCAACCCCATATCTCTAGTACGACCATCATGCTTCTGCTGCGCTAAAGCCTTGGTCAGTGGGTCTGCTAGATTGCTCTCTGTGTCAATTCTGCTAATCTTGACATCACCTCTGTCAATGATCTCTCTGATCAGGTGAAATCTCCTGAGCATGTGTTTGGACCTTTGATGAGACCGTGGTTCCTTAGTATGTGCAGTTCCCATTGTTGTCATTGTAGAGCTCAATAGGATCCATTGTACTTGGAACCACCTGAAGTTCAGAAAAGAACTTCCTGATCCAAACGGCTTCATTGGCTGTCTCATAAGCAACCACGTACTCAGCTTCGATTGTAGAATTAGCTATGGTGGATTGCTTGAAGCTCTTCCAGCATACAACACCTCCAACCATCTTAAACAAATAGCTGGTCTGTGATCTGAAGTCGTCAGGATCAGACTGGAACGACTCATCAGTGAAGCCCTGCACACTGAGCTCTTCCTGTCCCCTGTAGACCATATAGAATAAATCCTTAGTCCTTTTCAGGACACTCAAGGATATTCTTTACAGCCACCCAGTGCTGCAAACCTGGATTGGATTAGTATCGGCTGGTTATGCTCACAGCATATCCCACATCTAGTCTAGTACACAACATTGCATACATGATCGATCCTACTGCCGAAGCATAAGGAATTCGACTCATGTCCTCCCTCTCAGCCTGTGTTGTAGGACACTAGCTCTTTGAGAGAGTAAGGCCATGTCTTACTGGAAGGTATCCTTTCTTGGATTGCTCCAAGTTGAACCTCTCTAGGACCTTATCAATGTGGGTACTATGACTGAGGGCCAGAAGCCTCTTGGATCTATCCCGGTAGATCCTCACGCCTAGAATGTAGGCGGCCTCCCCTAAGTCCTTTATCTCGAAACACTTCCCTAACCATGTCTTCACAGCTTGAAGACTAGGGATGTCGTTTCCGATGAGCAGTATGTCATCGACATACATGACCAGAAAAGTCATCAAGCTCCCACTGAATTTTCTGTATACTCAGGCGTCATCTTCACTTTTGATAAAGCCATAATCTCTCACAGCTTCATCAAACTAAAGATTCCAACTTCGAGATGCTTGCTTTAATCCATAAATGGATTTCTTTAGCCTGCTGACCTTACTGGCATCTGCAGGATGGATGAAGCCATCAGGTTGTGTCATATACACATCCTTAGTCAGCTTCCCATTAAGGAACGCTGTTTCCATGTCCATCTGCCATATCTCATAGTCATGATATGCAGCTATAGCAAGCAGAATCTGAATGGATTTGATCATGGCAACTGGCGAGAAGGTTTCATCATAGTCCACCCCGTGGACTTGTTTAAATCCTTTAGCCACTAGTCTACCCTTATAGGTAACTATATTGCCATCCATGTCTGTCTTCCTCTTGAAGACCCATCTACACCTTATGGGTTTTACCCCATCAGGCAGCTCAACCAAATTCCAGACTTGGTTAGCCGACATGGAATCCATCTCGGATCTCATGGCATCAAGCCATTTCTCGGAGTCCGGTCCACTGACCGCCTCATCATAGGTTATGGGTTCATCCTTAATGATGAAGATCTCGTCGTGTTGGGTCGGCAGCGACCCATACCTCTCAGGTGCACGACGAATCCTCCCAAACCTATGTGGGACTTGTGTCTGAGCCTCAGGTTGTACAACAACCGGTGCAGGTGGCTCAGATTCCATCTCTTTGTCTTGTGGTTGCACTTGGTCCTCATCCAAGTCAAACTTCCTCCCACTAACTTCTTTCATGTGAAATTGTTTCTCTAGAAAGACAGCACCCCGAGCAACAAAAACTTTGTTCTCGGTGGGAACATAGAAGTAGTAACCCTTAGTCTCCTTAGGGTACCCCACAAACATACACTTATCAGATCTAGGTTCTAACTTGCTAGAATCCTGACGTTTGACATAAGCCTTACATCCCCAGATCCTGATAAAAGTGAGATTAGGGCGTCTCCCACTCCATACCTCGTATGGAATCTTTGAGACACTCTTAGATGAAACATTATTCAGTATTAGAGAAGCTGTCTTAAGTGCATGTCCCCAGAATGAGGGAGGTAGAGTTTGCATGACTCATCATAGATTGAACTATGTCCAACAAGGTTCGATTTCTCCTTTCAGACACACCATTCCATTGAGGTGTTTCAGGAGGAGCGAGTTGGGATATGATCCCACACTCTCTCAGATAGTCAAAGAACTCACCGCTCAGGTACTCTCCACCACGATCTGATCGAAGAGCCTTAATGGATCTACCAAGCTAGTTCTCTACTTCATGTCTAAACTCCTTAAATTTCTCAAAGGATTCAGACTTATGTCTCATCAGATAGACATAACCATATCTACTGAAGTCATCAGTAAACGCGATGAAGTAGTTGTATCCTCCTCTGGCTTGTTTATTGAAAGGCCCACACACATTAGTATGTATGAGATATAATAAACCTCCTGCCCTCTCACCAATCTTGGTGAAGGTTGCCTTTGTCATTTTCCCTAATAAACAAGTCTCACATGTATCAAGTTCCTCCAAGGAACTCGAATCTAACAACCCATGGAGTTGTCGAATGCGATTCTTGTTTATATGGGCTAATCGACAATGCCGTAGGAAAGCACCAACTGAACCACTCAGTTTGGTCCTTTTATTTATATTACAAATAGAGCTATCCATGTCCAAGACATGCGGACCATTGCATAAAGTACCCTTCCTCTAAAACATGTTTGCAAAAGAAAAAGAACATAAGTTCTCTTTTATTTCAAACTTAAATCCTTTCTTTGCCAAGCAAGGAGTGGATACAATGTTTTGGTAAGGGAAGGTACATAATAGCAATTGTCTAGCTTTAACTGAAGTCCTAAAGGTAGGGAGAGAAACTCCTACAGTAACAGCAGCAACTTGTGCCCTGTTACCTATCCGTAGGTCAATCTCTCTAGGCCTTACCGATCTATCCTTTCAGAGCCTTCGCATATTTGTACAAATATGAGCTTCACATGCGGTATCCAATACCCATGTCATAGGAGTAGAAAGGTTGACTTCGGTAACACAAATACCTGAGCATGAAGACAAGGCCTTGCCTTTCTTCTCCTCATTCTGAAGTTGCAAGATGTCCTTCAACATGTGAGGTGGCCCTCCACATGAATAGCACCTATTATTCCTGATCATATCCATCTTTAATTCCAGTTCCTTGGTCAAGCCTTTCGGCTCAACGCACTGAATATCAACTTTAGGAGGATTGAGCTCAACCAATTCATCAAAGAGCTGCCTTAGATTAAAAATAATCTCAGAGGCACTCTTTGAT
The DNA here is from genome assembly GCA_027563935.2 of Costus lasius. Classification (NCBI taxonomy): domain Eukaryota; kingdom Viridiplantae; phylum Streptophyta; class Magnoliopsida; order Zingiberales; family Costaceae; genus Costus; species Costus lasius. Next base: position 20,740,736 of record CM050450.1, on the reverse strand, counting down.
TCTTATCACCCTCTAAATTCAGGTGACATGTTGGTTAGCAATTTCTAAAGTATCAACCTGATGCTTATCATAAGCATCCCTCTCAACCGCTGAGGCCGAGCATGGAAGTGGCTCAGGAAAAGGACGCTCAAGGACATGAAGCTTCCTTTCGAGCTTGAGCACGATTCTCAAGTTCATATACCAATCCAGTAAGTTGGATCCAACCAACTTATCCCTTTCCAGGGTAGATCGCAGTGACCAACTGCTATTGTTCATAGCCATTGTTCTACAACAACCAAGAAACAGCAGATTAGTACTACTTCGAGTCATTTAAACTGGACTTGTTTTAAATGACCATGGCTCCCACTATTTTTAATCGAATTGACAACCCACAAAGTCAATCGAGAAATCCAAGATTTCCTAGTGAGATGAGATCCTCATTCCACATAGGGCTTCGCGTCCCACGAGGGTGGGATGAGATGCACAAAGTGACCCATGTTTCCTAAGGTGGGCGCACCGACTGATTGCTCCAAGCAACTCCCCTTGTTGAGACAGTCTGGGCATTTCATGTCCAGCGAGGGCTGGATGCAACATGAAACCCTTATCTCTCAACGATGCCTCTAGACTTTCACCATGTGCCCAGCACATGTGAACTTCTAGTCAAGTCCATTCCTAACCGTTATGCCCAGGGCCAACGAGTTTCCTTGCGAAGGCACGCCCAGGTTAAAACTGGACTGGGGAAACCATTGCCACCACGCACTTTCTAAAGATAAGTGGGTGTGTCCCACGAGGGTGGGAAACAATTCACAACTCCACTGATCGATAGCTTAGTGAGGGCTACGCGTTAGAAGGCTACTAGACTTGATATTTTAATTGAGGGTTTTGTTTAAGGTCTCATCATCTCAGTTTTATCTTATGTCTATCATTATAGGCATGCAATCCTATGGTGATAACATAATGATAAAACATCACAGGCATGCTTCTGCAGATAAAAGCAGTAAAGAATGATGTGATCATATCCTATTCAAGACATTGAACCAACCCATGCCATGAAAGAGGTTCAACTCTTATCCTAGAACTCAAGCCCCAAAAACTAGACCTAGCCTAGCCAACCTCTAGCTTGAACTTCAAGGTTGGCTCCAAGGTCCTTCTCTCATGGTTTAGCTCTCAAACCCTAGAGGTACACTTTAAAAGTTCCCCATAGGTTCGGCCAATGCCATGGTCTTCCTCCAAGGAAGGTGCGCCATTATGCAAGGGGCCAAGATGGCTAGCTCTTAAACCAAAAGAGGTTTGGCCAAGCTTTCTTGGACCAACTTGCATGCACCACCTTGCATGCTTGCGCCATCAAGCAAGATGTGAGCATCAAGGTCCAAGAAGGATGCGCCTAGCCCTTAATCTTCATGTTAATTTTTTACAAAAATAATGAAAAAGATGGCACGCAGGCCGCACAAAGATACATCATAGGCATGCAAAAGGGGCTTGACTCATGATCACAACATTATGCACAATCAAGGTATTTACTCATGCAATTCTACATGCTCATGAAAAACATAAAATCTGAAATTTTACTTTTTCATAAAACTAGTCTCTTTTTCTCATCTTCTTCTCACAAATCTTTTGGTTAATTGTGATTTATTTTTCATGATGATTTCAGAGATCCTTTCGGCTGGCAATTTTGTCAGATCAAGAGACTTGGCCAGTCCGAAGACACAATGCCCGTCCTACTTGATAAAATTACGTGCGCCTTTGATCTTTAAATCAGACAAGAAAAATAGTCCAAAAATCCAAAAGAGATTGAGAGGATGATAGAAACAAGAAACCCTAATTTTCTACTTTTTAGAAAAATCGTTTGCCATGCATCATGCTATTTACGAAAATAGAGATATGACATGTGAGCATGAAAGAAAAGCATAAAACATCGTTCGAGTCTTGCAAGTCCCTCTGATACCATTGTTGGGAAACCCCGGGGATATTTTACAATTTTCAGAAATAGAGATTACAACATACATTGCACAACGGAAGCAATATCCCCGAAACAGGCCGGTCCCAAAAACCCAGTGAAGATCGCAAGCAAGAGAGTCGACACGATGAGTTAGGAAATACCTTAGAGCAAGATGAGGTCGATGTCGTGATAGGCGCCCAAGCGTGCGCCCTCTGCAGTTTCACACACACGGATGCCTCGAGTCCTCTTCTTCCACGCCCGGTGCTAGCCTCGGGAAGAAGATCCAAGCCTTAGTTCTCTTCTTGAATGCTTTCGCCACCTCAAAGGTAAAAGCGCCAATTGATGAAGAAGAGTGGAGAAGGGAGAATGCCGCCAAGCCTTTACTTCTTTTGCGCCAAAGGAAGAAGAAAGGAATACGCTTGCGGCTAGGGTTTGATGGAAGAAGATGGTTGCGCCAATGCCCCTTACTCTCGCCCTCTTGATGTGTTCACGCCTCCAAGGAAGAACACTTGTAAGAGGGGGCGGCTAGGGTCACATATATAGGGCAAGAGGCGGTTAGGGTAAGGGCTAGGATCATGACAAGTGTAGGGCTAGGATGAGGAGGTTTGAGACAAGGAAAGTTTCCAAGACTTTACCATAAACTCCATTCAACCTATCCATAATTGCCCAAGTACTATATCAGCCCAAGACATGCCATAGAGGCATGCATTCCATCCAAGGAAGAGAGGGGAGGCGCCCTTTACTTCCATAATGAAGCAAAGGCGCCAACATGACCCCATTATGCCCCTAGGCGCTTAATGGTTCATGTTTCTCCCCATTATACCCTTTTAGCCTCTCATCTCTTCATGAGAACTTGTTATTGGGCCTCATTGGATAATGAGCTAGCCCAAACTTCATCACATGGGTTGATTAAGCATTTGGATCCAATCTAATGCAACCCTAATCCAAATGTGACCAACCATGGTCAAATACGGGTCAACCTGCCAAAAATGAAGTTTGGCTCCAATAACATTCTTCCATCTCATCAGGCCCATTGGCGCTGATGAAATATCCTAATTAGATCCGAGTTATCCAATAACTCGATCATAAGGTTTCCCGATCAATACGAGAACTTGAGTATCAAGGTGTGCGACCCTGTAGGTCCCTCTGACGTTGGCAGTGCTGACCAAATGTCACCACAAGCAGTGAGTGGCACCTAGCAGTGCATCGCTGCTACCCAAGTCATCGGAATGGATATCGACATCGACATCCCCATCATTGCAACAAGGTACAGATGCATTACAGTCTCTTTGCCGAACTGATATCCGATTGGACAAGTGTGTCACCACTTGTTTTCACCCAATTACATGGTTATGACTAAATCAGATTCTCACCTGGGTATGGCCATACACTTTCAGTCATAGAACCATAGAGGAGCTCCATGGATATCATACTTCCCTAAGGAAGGGGCAAATCCTATGTCTGTCCATTGACCTTCTCATATGGGTCGTGACATGCTCAATCACAACCGTTATGACCTCCCAACTACGGCGAGGTGTTAGGTTGTATCAAAGCAAGTCCCTAACCATATAGAATGGTCAATGACCTCAAGTCAAGGGATCAATGCATCTCCTGTCACTTGTGAGGATAACTCATGACACCAAGTCATAGCCTCACAGCGGGTCGATCCAGTATATCCTCCAATGATATACCCATGTGTCTGCGTTAGCACCACGTGCTTAACCAGCCCACATACCAGTCTCACAAGTACCAGAGCTGTCCCATATCCACTTAGGTACATCGACTGGGGACAATCATTTGAGCACAGATCCAATCTGTCTCCAGGGACATTATCATGTAAGTACACAATCGTAGGTGTAGACAAACAGTGATAACGACAATGCCAAAAAGATATATGAATATCAGAGTCATGTAGTACAAAGATGGACCAAAACTAGGTCCTAGGGCATATACACCAACATGGGGTTCATCGGGCCCTGATGTTCACTGTATGCTCGAAAAAATCTGGAAAAATTCTAGAAAAATTCTCATGTGCTCCAACTTCTTCCTACAACATATAGAGACATCGAATTAGTAGCAATCCTCTCTAGAAAAACGAAAATAAAAGAAAAATAAAACAATGATCAAAACACTAACTAATAAACATGGAGAAACTATGCATAAAAACTAAAATTAAGCAAAAAAACTTGGGTTGCCTCCCAAGAGCGCTAGTTTAGGGTCGGTAGCTCGACCATAAGAGTTTTCAAAGTTTCAAATCTGGGGGGTCTGAGAGAGCTAAAACTTCCTCTTTCTTGACCCGCTCATCTTCAAAGTAATGCTTGAGGCGGTGCCCGTTTACTGTGAAACTCCCAGTTCGTTCTGTCCAAATCGTGATAACACCAAGGTTGAACTTTCTGAACTGTGAAAGGACCGGACCACCTCGTTCGAAGCTTTCCTGGAAACAATCGAAGTCTTGAATTAAACAGGATTGCTTTGTCCCCCTCATGAAATTCTTTCTTTGTTATGCGCTTGTCGTGCCAAAATTTGGTGCGTGATTTGTAGCTCTTGGCATTCTCATAAGCAAAAAGGCGCAATTCTTCCAATTCATCAAGTTGAAGTTTTCTCCTTTCACTAGCATTCTTGAGATCAAGGTTGATTTGTTTGATAGCCCAATACGCCCTGTGCTCAAGTTCAACAGGTAAGTGACATGATTTTCCATAAATAAGTTGGAAAGGAGACATACCAAGGGGCGTCTTAAATGCCGTCCTATACGCCCATAAAGCATCGGGTAATTTTATCGCCTAATCCTTCCGTGATCGCGATACAGTTTTCTCCAAAATTTGTTTGATTTCTCTATTGGAGATCTCTACCTGACCACTAGTTTGAGGATGGTAGGGCGTAGCAATTTTGTGTCGTACACCATACTTTTTCAATAATGCTCTGAACATTTGCTTGATAAAGTGGGAGCTGCCATCGCTGATCAGAAAGCGTGGGACTCCAAACCGGGGGAAGATAGTTCGCTTCATGAATCTCATAACGACTCGGGAATCGTTTGTAGCTTCGGCGGATACCTCAACCCACTTCGACACGTAGTCAATGGTGACTAAGATGTACCGTTTTCCGCATGAAGAGGGGAAGGGGTCCATGAAGTCTAGCCCCCATACATCAAAAATTTCTACTTCCATGATATTGTTGAGTGGCAACTCGTCCCTTTTTGATAAGTTTCCAGTCCGTTGACAACTGTCACAAGTGGAAGCAAAACGTTTAGCATCATAGAATATGGAGGGCCAATATAAACCAGACTGTAAAACTTTAAAAGCTGTTTTAGAAGCCCCCGCGTGTCCTCCATAAGGTGAAACATGGCAATGGGTTAACACATCTTGTATCTCCTCTTCGGGCACGCATCGTCTGTACAATCCGTCAGCACACCTCCGGTATAAATATGGCTCGTCCCAATAATAAAACTTTACATCATGTAGAAACCGCTTCTTCCTCTGAAAAGTGAGGTCTGGAGGAAAAATGTTAGACACAATGTAATTAACAAAATCTGCGTACCATGGGACTTGTTGATCTAGTAAGGCATAAAGGTGCTCTTCAGGGAATGTATCGTTAATCTCTAATTCTGCATCAATTTCTTTGTCTGCGCTGCAGTCAAGTCTGGAAAGATGATCAGCCACCAGATTTTCACTCCCCTTCTTGTCTCTGATCTCGATATCAAATTCTTGCAAGAGGAGGATCCATTGAATGAGCCTTGGCTTTGCGTCCTTCTTGTTGATCAGGTATTTTATGGCTGCATGATCAGTAAACACGATTACTTTTGAATTAACAAGGTAGGAGCGAAACTTATCAAAAGTGAAGATAGTCGGTAGCAGCTCCTTCTCCGTAGTTGCATAATTTATCTGAGCGTCGTCAAGTGTGCGACTGGCATAATAGATGGCGTGAAGCTTCTTATCCTTCCTCTGTCCCAAGACAGTCCCAACAGCTTGGTCGCTAGCATCACACATCAGCTCAAAAGGTAGTGACCAATCTGGGGGTTGAATTATTGGAGCAGAGATTAATGCATCCTTGAGTTTCGAGAAGGCTTCCTCGCAGTCCCTGTCAAAGCAAAATATAGCATCTTTAGCAAGCAGATTAGTTAAGGGGCGAGCTATCTTAGAAAAATCTTTAATAAATCTTTTGTAGAAGCCGGCGTGTCCAAGAAAGCTCCTGATCCCCTTCACTGATGTAGGCGGCTTGAGATGTTCAATGACCTCAATCTTTGCTCTGTCCACCTCTATCCCTCGTTCAGATACTAGGTGCCCAAGGACAATGCCTTCCTTGACCATGAAGTGGCACTTCTCCCAACTCAAGACTAGGTTCACCTCTTCGCACTTCTGCAAAACCTTAGACAAATGAGACAAGCAATGATGGAATGAAGAACCATATACAGAAAAATCATCCATAAATATATCCATGAATTCTTCGTTAAAATCAGAAAATATGGCCATCATTGCTCGCTGAAAGGTCGCGAGGGCATTGCAGAGGCCAAAGGGCATTCTTCGATACGCATATGTGCCATAGCGACATGTAAAGGTTGTTTTCTCCTGGTCATCCGGGTGGATAGGGATCTGGAAGAAACCTAAAAAGCCATCCAAAAAGCAAAAATAAGAATTATGCGCCAATCTATCTAACATCTGATCTATAAATGGAAGAGGGAAATGATCCTTTCGCGTGGCCGAATTCAACTTCCTGTAGTCTATGCACATTCTATGTCCCGTGACCGTGTGTGTAGGTATCAGCTCGTTTGCCTCGATCTTTATCACTGTGATGCCGCCCTTCTTGGGTACAACATATACGGGACTCACCCAAGAGATGCCTGAGATTGGATAAATAACTCCGGCGTCTAATAGCTTGAGCACTTCTTTCTTCACTACATCCTTTAGGTGCGGCTTTAGTCGGCGCTGGAACTCCACTGAAGGTTTGCAGTTGTCTTCCAATAGGATCCTATGCATGCATACAGAAGGGTTAATCCCTTTTATGTCATCTAATGAGTAACCTATTACTTTCCTCTGAAGACGAAGTTCATTGAGCAACAACTCGGTTTGCTCGATGTCCAATGCCGCACTAACAATCACAGGGTATGTGGAGTTTTCCCCCAAGAATTCATATCTCAAAGTGTTGGGCAAACTCTTGAGTTCAATTTTCTGCTGCCCTTGATTCTCCTGACTTTCTTCTGTCTTACCAACAGGACTTACATCACTTTCTAACAATGCAACGTACTCGTCTGCCTCCCCATCGCTATCTTTATCAACAGAGTTCGTTAAGGCGAGTTCCAAAGGATCCACCTATCTCCTAGGTGGCTCAACCTCCTAAATAGCTTTCTCCACAATGTCAATGCTGTAACATGCACCTACAAGAGAAGGTTTTTTCAGAGTATCAGTAAGATCAAATTGAATGGCATTGCCACAGATGTTCAAGGTCAGTTTCCCATTCTTAACATACATGATAGCGCCAGTAGTGACAAGAAAAGGCCTCCCCAGAATGATAGGGAGCCTATCATCTTCATCAATTTCCAAGACAATAAAATCAGTAGGAATAAAGTAATCTCCTACTTTAATAGGTACGTTCTCTAAAATACCAACTGGGTGGCGTACAGATCTGTCTGCAAGCTGTATGGAAATATTAGTTGGTTGCAAATCCCCTAATTCTAGCCTTTTACATAGTGATAGTGGCATGAGGCTAACGCTTGCTCCTAGATCACATAAAGCTCTCTGAAAAGACATCTCCCCAATCTGGCAGGGTAAGGAGAAACTGCCTGGGTCTTTAAGCTTCTGAGGGAGCTTGTTCTGAATGATGGCGCTACACTTCTTAGTGAGTGCAACGGTCCCTTGATCCTCTAGCTTCCTCTTGTTTGATAGGATGTCTTTCAGGAATTTCGCATAAGTCGGCATCTGCGAAAGAACATCAACGAAAGAGATGTTAATATAAAGTTTCTTCAAAACCTCTAAAAACTTACCAAACTGCTTGTCCAATTTGGCCTTGACAAGCCTCTGCGGAAAAGGAATCGGTGGCTCATACGCTGGCGGTCCCACATAGGGCCACTCCTCTTCGGCTGGTTCAGATGCCACCGGTGTTGCATTCGAATGTGGTTCCACAGGTTCTAGTATCACTTCATCTATTTTGTCATCAGTCGGCATCTTTGGATCTTCCAATTGCTTGCCGCTCCAAGTGGAGATTGCATTGCAATGCTCTCTCGGGTTTACCTCTAGTTGGGATGGAAGCTTCCCTCGTGCTCTAGAAGATGAGCTAGCTTGCTGGGCTAGCTGACTCTCTAGCATCTTATTGTGTGTCTCTAGAGAGTCCATCCTGGTCATCATCATCTTCATCATATCTGTGAGTCCTTCAAGTTGCTTGCCCAGATTTGAATCATTGTTCGGCCTTGGCTGTGGTGGTTGTGGTGGCAGTGCATTGTAATTTCTGGCCTGGAATCCTGGTGGTCTGAAATTGTTTTTTTGGGGTTGCCTAAAGTTTCCTTGTGGGGGCTGAGTCTGCTGTGGTGGAACTTGTCCAGGCTGAATCGGCTGAGTTGTCCGGTAAGAGAAATTTGGATGGTTGCGCCATCCTAGATTGTAGTAGTTGGAATAAGGGTTGTTGTTCTGGTTAAAATTTCCAACTGCATTCAACTGCTCAGGATGAGCCGCAGCCATCTGTCCATCTCCCGCCTGACAGTCTGCCCCTGCATGACCTACAACTCCATAGACCTCAGAAGAAATAGCGTTAATATCTATAGAATTAACAGACCAAGAATCAAGCTTCCTAGTCAAATTATCAACCTTAGCCATGAGTGCAGTAAGAGAGTCAAGGTCATACTTACCTGACTTCTTGGCAGAAGTACCTCTCTCAGATGTCCATTGGTGATGGTTAATCGCCATATCTTCGAGAAGGTTCATTGCATCTTCCACTCTCCTATTCATCAAAGCACCTCCTGCTGCAGCGTCTACTGTAAGCCTTGTGTTGTAATCCAAACCACTGTAGAACGTTTGGATCAAAACCCAAGTCTCTACACCATGATGTGGACACATCCTTTGGAGCTCCTTAAACCTCTCCCAAGCTTCGTATAAGGATTCTCCATCTTTTTGCATGAAGCTCGTTATCTGATTTCGCAATTGGATTGTCTTTGATGGAGGGAAGTACTTAGAGCGAAAGGCCTGAGAAAGCTCCGCCCATGTTCTTATCGAAGCAGCATGTAGTGTGTGCAGCCAAGCTCTCGCCCTGTCCCTCAGAGAGAAAGGAAATAGTCGCAACCTGATAGCATCAGCAGACACATCGTTAATTTTCAACATGTCACAATATTCCAAAAAAATAGAAAGGTGCATGTTAGGGTCCTCAAGAGGAGAACCACCAAATTAGTTTTGTTGCACCATAGAAAGAAGAGCAGGTTTTATTTCGAAGTTATTGGCCTCAACAGCGGGCCTAGCAATTCCAGATTAAAAACCGTAAGTGTAAGGTGTCGAGTAATCTTTCAATGTCCTGTTGTTATAGTTGTTCCCCATTGGTTGTTGTGCTCGGTCATTGTTCACATCAAGTTGAATGTGTTCCATCTGATTGTCTTCTCCTGGATGGTTCATGATTTCTTTCTTCAGAATTTGATTTTGCTCCCTTCTTGTCTAGAAAGTGCGCTCGATCTCTAGATCAATTTCAAAGAATGTACCTGCCCTAGAACTTCTTCGCATAAAACGATCAGTCAAAATTATAAAGTTCTAAAACAGCAAGTAAATAAAAAGAAAAAGAAAATAGCAGTGCAGTAAAAAATAATCTAACCTAAGGCCTAGCCTACAAATTCTCGGAAATATACTAATATCAAACGTTGCTCCCCGGCAACGGCGCCAAAAACTTGACACGATCGCAAGTGCACGGTTCTGTCGAAGTAATATAAAAGATGTCGAATCCCACAGGGAGCAAGGTTGAGTACTAGAAAGTCCGAGTCCTAATAGCTAGGCAAATATCAAACGTGGGTTTTTGAAGATGGAAATTGAAAACAAACAAGTGCAACTAATTCGGTAGAGAAAAGATATAAGAGAGAATTCAGGGCTACGGCTTCCACCACGATGATAATCTTAATCGTACAAGAAAGATATTAGTTATTTGGTTTATTGGTTTTGCACAAGGAGTCTAACCCTAGGGTACAAGGTGCCCTCTCTCGAGTGATACACCCCGGTGTTCATTTTAGACCGACCTCCTACTTTCGCGGTGGATCATTCTAAAATGAACCCAATGAGTTCTATGGCAGACTATGAAATCCTCGAGCGGAGACCAAGCACTCTCGTGTCGATGTCTCGCAAGTTTTACTCAGAGGTTCGACCCTTACGATCCTTCTCTCGATATGAATCGTAACGGCTAACACGCGATATTACTCGGCCAAGGTAAAACCACGAAATAAATATATCAAAGTAAGATATGCTCATAATTCATACCAAATAACATAAATAGATACAAAGTTTGTAATTAAAATCATCAAAGGGTTCACCAAGCCCCGAAATAGGGTTTACGCTACAATCGTCATTGAAACGCTCAAAATCTCTCTTTTAATGAAACGAAAAGTATAAGAAAACGAAGCTAAGGGGAAGGAGACGATGAACCGAAGGAATCCTGAAGAAATCGTGATGATCGTGTGTCTCAATCTCCGAAAATCTCCAAAAGTCGCCTTTGTCGTCGTATTCTTCCACCCACGCCGCTTCTTCACGTGAATGCTCGATAGATAGGTCACGAAATTTAGGGCTTTTATATCCTATGCGTTCGCCTCTGAAAGAGCTTTCCATAGACACCTTACTTGCCAAATTTGGACTCCGAACGGGTGAGAAATCGAAGGAAAACCGAGTGTGGGTCGGGTCCGCTCGTGAATTTGAGTTAGAATCACGGTGAACCCCGCCGGGTTCACCTTGCTGTTATTCATTCTGAGAGTTCAGCTGAAAGAAGCGTGGTGAACCCCGCCAGGTTCACCTGGTCGTGATGTGTTCTGGATCATTTTCGGCCAAATGGAATTCTAGTGTACCCTGCTAGGGTTCACCCGGCCGTGACGCTCTCTGTGGCATACGCTAGCTGGCGACTGGGATGGTGAACCCCGTGGGGTTCACCCCGGTCGTGATTGTTACGCTAACTCCAAATAGGCTCAAATTTGACAGGCAGCTTCGTTTTCGCATGAGAAATCGTCTCATGGCCTCAGAATCTTCAAAATATGTTGAAAAAAAGGTGTTTTTACCTGAAATTCCATAAAAGTGCCAAAAAGTGAAGATTCCGAAGATATGAAGGAAATAAGCCCATAATGAGTATAAAAATGCCGAAATAAACTTAGATTTGACATGAAATAACTATGAAAATCACTATCAAAATGCAATGCATCACCCTCCAATAATCTCGTCCGCTCCCACAGACTAGATTATTAGTCCAATCCGTAGGGTTCTGACGCATGGTTGGACTAGAGTCTCCCCGCCACGTCTAAGTGAGTACAGATCCTCAAGCGAGTTGAAACTCCTAGAGATGCTGATTGACAAACCTTACGTACGATGACTAAAGGCTCAAGCATTCCCTTTTGGGAAGTGTAGGCATAGCACACCAACGAAATGGATAAACTCGCAAGCTAATGGGTTCGACGCGTGGTCGGACTGGAGTCTCTTCGCCGCATCTAAACTCCCTACAATCCCACGAGCGAGTACAGATTCACAAACGAGTTTTTCTTCCAGAGAGCTGATTTACAAACCTCACTTCGGTATTCCCCTAAGTGAGTACAGTCCCACGGGCAAGTTTTCTCCTAAAGATCTGATTAACAAACCTCACCCTTGCGACTCAGGGCTCAAGCATACCTTTCTGGAAAATGCTTTCCTATAATCCTACAAGTAAGTATAGCCCTGCAAGCGAGTTTTCTCCTAGAGAAGCTGATTAACAAACCTCACTTGAGAGATTAGAGGTTCAAGAATATCCTTCCCGGAAATACAGGCATTGCACGCTCACAAGGTTGAGCAAGGACCTTGGTGATTAAAACTAACTATCGCAACTAGTAAGTTATCGAGGGCTACCCCCACAACTTGATTGGGAAGCTTAGCCTATCATATTCATGATGATAACGCAAGTAATAATCTTTGATAGCATATGCATAAGAAAATGTGTGCAGGAATTACAAGCCAAAGATAGGATCATGCAATATCATACTAGGTTCATTCAATAAGCGCAAGAAGTAGAGTGAAACTTATGGATCTTCCTTACAAACTTTGTTTCTGAGGTGCTCACGCAATAGGATGTTCAATAGAAGCGGAAGTGTGGTTCTCCTTCCCCTCCTTCTCCAGGCGCAACGATTCTCCTTTTTTTCCTTCACCCGTGCGATCCCCCCCCCCCCCTCTTTTTGAATGATTCTCTTCTCTTCCCCATGCTCTGCAAAGCTGTTGCAGCCGCTTTCCAGCAAGAAAAGTCTACGACAGCTTCCTCCCATGCCCTGCAACTCAGCCGCCCACGAAATGATGATTATTCCAGCCGATTTCACCATCTAAAGGCTGCTCCAGGCTCTTTTGTCAATGGGGGAGAAAAGACTTGGCTGTCCTCAAGCTTCCCCTAGGGTTAGGTTGCAGAGATTTGAGTTAAAATCGCAGTTTCAAAACAGGTGGGTCCGCGATCTCGGACGTGAATTTTGTCGTGACTCGGTCGTGATTTATCAGTTCCAGCTTCAAGTATAACAACGATCACGGGTATGATTCTGGTCGGGATCCGGTCGTGATTTCCGGCAAAGGCCTTGATGACTCCGAAATCCTCCAGTTAGGATTATCTTGAGTTAGGATGAGCTCCTCTACTGCGAAAGTTCCAGAATCTACCCCTTTTGTGGTTGTTTTGACCTGAAAACGTAAAAATACCAAGAGAGGTGCAGATTCCATAGATATTTCCAAATAGAGTCAATTATGAGACTTAAAGTCGTAAAATGAGGATGATTTCATTAGTAAAATGGCATGTAAAGCTCTATATAAATCTGTGTCAATAGAATACCTACGACTTAAATCTTTGCTTGTCCTCAAGCAAAAAGAAAGAAATGAAGTTCCATGAGAATCGCTCAACTGAAGTTATACTCCCCAATGATCTATAAGTGTGAAATGATTACAGCTAGTCACAGGATACACAAATCACTGTAGACTTTAAGGGTGTTAAGATGAAAAGCAGAGTGTCCAGGTTAAATCTACGTGCAATAGTTGTACGATAATATTAGATGAAAATAGTTCCTTACCTCATGAAGCACTAATCCACTCGAAGCACCCAGACGGTAAACTCTCAGGTATTAGTAAAGGCTTTGCTCATGACTTCGGTACCACCGCACTTTTTCTTCTTTTCTGTAGTGCCAAGCCGTAGCTTCGGTACCACTGCACTTTTTTTTTTCTTTCTGGTTGGCAGTGCCAAGTTAGAACTTCGGTACCACTACCCTTTCTTTTCTTTCATTTTCTTTTCTTTTAATGGCAGTGCCAAGTCAAAACTTCGGTACCGTTGCTCTTTTTTTTTTATCACTCTCTCTTTTTCCTTCTATTTCTTGTACGGTGCCAAGTTAGAGGAGCCCGAACCAAAACTACTACTAAGAGTTACCAAGGGTGATAAGTGTGTGTCAAGTGGTTTGGTCTACAATCACCCAAATAATTAGTACTCATGTTGATATATAGATGCTTCCTAGATTCAAAACTCATCAAAGTTCAATCCTTAAGTTTCCAGTGTATAAGGAATCGAGTGACTAGTTGTTCAACATGAATGATACTCTTAAGACCTTCGGGTCTACTGCACCAACCGACCTCACTCGGTCCCATGCTGGGGATATCTTAAGTCCAACTCTCTTAGTTGTGGCTTTGCTTATGAAAAGGTGCGACACACTTGTATCAATCATAGCGTTCACCGGTAGAGAGTTTATAAAGGAGGCGACGTATAGCAACATTGGCCTCTCACTACTAGTAGAGGCAATGCCTAACACAAGGGGGTTCAGGAGCGCCTCCTGATCCCGTACACTGCTCTCCTCTCCTGCTGTTGCAGAAGGTGGGCGGTCCCCGACCGTCTTTGTCGGCTTTGGTGTCGCGAGCCGACTCTCCTGCGTGAATGGCTCTTTGCCTTTCACGGCGAACGAACTATCCGTTCGTGAAGTAGAGGCCATACCACTCGTAATGGCAGAGGCAAAAACGGGGACATGTTCCCCAGAACTCATGTGGTCCATCAAAGCTTCCACAGCTTGATACAACAGCTGCGCATAATCCCGGATGTTCGCAACATGCCGGACTTTCTCGAGGGCGCCCCTCGCAAAACATATGAAGTTCCTAGAAAGGAACTGAACCTCGATCTCCGCTTTAAACTTCTCCCAAGAGAGCTTACAGGCTAGATCGGTCCTGAATAAATTGGGAGTGGCCTGTATCCGCCCCCACGGCTTCGTGTCTCGTGAGAGATATACGATGCAAACTTGGGCTTGCTCCCCCTCGGGATCTGAATATCCTGGGAATATGTTTCCATATTCTAATGGAAGTTCTCAACTTCCTTGGAGCAACGCACCCCTCGGAAGGGGGTAGGCTATGGGACACATCGTCGCACGACGGTCCCCTGGCCTGAATTGGCCGTGGTTGGTGCTATCGGAGCCGCCGTAGTGTGCTTCAACAACGCGACCGCCGCCTAGGATGCCTCTAGCTCCTCGGTGAGCCGAGTCACCTGAGCTACGAGGTGCTCGTTGGAAACGATTAGTGTGGAGATGATCTCTACTGAGATGCGGGGATCTAATACCCCATGTCCGACTATGTCCACGAGGGACGATAGTCTGCTGTCGGCCGTAGACTCCATCTGCACATGGGCAGTGGGGTCAATCAGAATACAAGTACGACGCTCGTATGAGTTGGAACGTGCAAACACTGGGCTCTGATACCAAGCTGTCACACCCTTGTTTACGGTAATATTTTTTTACAATTTTTACCTGTCAGTCAATGCTTGACTCAAGTCCGAATACACCCACACAGGGGTCGCAATGGTCGAAACCACTGGATTAGGCACAATTGGCAGAGTCGATTCCTGGAACCGACCCCCAGCCCGACTATGGACTCTGCGGAAGATCGCTGTAGTTCCAATACGACTTAGATCGACGCAGACGATTCACCGAAGACCGGTTTCGTCGGGTCAGACCGGGTTCACCCGAACCTAAAAGGGATGCACCCATAACCGACCACGCCGGACGGGGTCTACAATAGTTTTCGAGCACGCTCACGTGCTGGAGGAAGAATAACGGAGAGTAACCGAACTCACCCACATGTCTGGATCAAGCCGATGCCCGGCGATCGTAGACGGTTGTCCACACGGCGCCGCACACTGGTGATGGAAAGAACTCGGCCGGCTCCTCACTCACACGCTGGCGAAGAGGCCAGACGACGCTCCGCAAGCGACGTCACCCAGAGGTGACAGTGAATCCTACGGCCTCGTCCCTCTCGCACGTAGACGGGAACGACTAGAGAGTAAGGATCGCTCGTAGCGTCCGGCCAAGGCAGCGGGCCGCAGTCACACGTTGGCGATGGCCAGTGCTGGAAGGTCACGCTTGCGTGAAGGCAAGCTCGGCTGCGAAGAGGGAACTCGGGAGGAGGGTGGTGCTGGCCACCCCACTGCACCTTCGCTAGAAGGAGGGGCCACCCACCGGCAACTAGTGGCGTCTACGAAGAGGTCCGGTGACGGATTGCGGCTAGAAGTCTTGGCGTTGCCCGCCTACACAAACGCTGAAGCAAGCTACGGTAGAGTAAGGCGGACGGACGGGGAGAAGTAGACGCTGAATGAGAGCTTACTGGGAGGGGAAGCTAGAGCCACCGGGAAGCTGTCCGCACACAAGCGGAGGAGAGGAGGGTGGCCGGCGTAGTCGTACGCAGGCGAGCATTGGCTTTGACAGTTCCTGCACGCAAGCGGGCCAGTAGCCAACGGAAGGGAGGAGTAAGGGCTCGCTCAAG
This sequence comes from Costus lasius, assembly GCA_027563935.2. NCBI lineage: Eukaryota > Viridiplantae > Streptophyta > Magnoliopsida > Zingiberales > Costaceae > Costus > Costus lasius. Next base: position 20,724,878 of record CM050450.1, on the reverse strand, counting down.
GAGCATGAAGGGAGAGATGGCACGACAGGCAAACGATGACGAAAAGGAAGAAAAGGGGCGTCGCCGAGAGCAGTGGGCTCAACCGGAACGAAGACTGAGGGAGAATAGGGTGTACCTCGGCGATCACCTAGCCGCCGGCTCCTTCGAGTCGGTGAAGCTGATGATGTAGCCACCTTCCAGGGCGCTCTGAAGGTGTCGGGGACGAAGGGCGCGGGCGCGCGGCTGGTGATGGGAAGAAGGAGACGGGGTTCTCTGGGGCCTCCGACTCCCCCCCCCCCCCCCCCCCCCCCCACACACACACACACACACAGAAGCAAGGAGAATCACCATCGACGAACAGCGTTCGACGAGAGATCAAAGGCCGGAGAGGTGGGGGATGAAACTGGGGAGGGTGCTAGTGAGCTTCTCGCGTTCGAAAAGCTCATAATCACCGCGACAAGTATGACATCCTCTTTTCTCCGATTTTTCTTCCGCCGGCGCTAACGTGGTGACTATGTGACCATAGTCAACGCATCGCCCGAGATGTCAGCTGCCCACACCCCTCATCGTTTCGCGTCTATCACATGCAATCGCGCATGCGGCATTTGCCCGTTGAGTGAAATGGGTTTTGATCCGAGCTGGTAATCACCTGATCTGCTTAAAGGGGTAATACCAAGATGGGCTTTGGGCTGGGTTTTGGGCCGCGCCCAAAATTCGGCCCGAAGGCCTAAGATTTAACATATTCCATAAGCACATTTTAAGATTTTTTACCGTACAAGCCTAAATGCCTTAGCCCTTAGGGCATAGCCTTAATCCTTAGTAACTCAATTGTCCTAAAATCCTTATAACCTAAGCTCTGATACTGATAAAATTATCATATTCCAACTAAACCACTGGAAAGTACGTGGCAACAACCTATTAATGTACACTTATAATAATCTTGAACATAACAATTAATCCATTTTAACAAAACCAATCCAGTCAAACGACAATATATATATATATATATATAAATATTACAATAGGATTTATATAAAAGTCATCACATAGGATTTATATAAATATTACAATAGCATTAAAGTCTTTTGGGTACAAAACCATTAACACAATTATTATACTCTAACTACATCCTTCTATTTGGTATTGGAGGTCTCTATCTCTATCTAAAACTCCCATCAACTAATTCATACCTGAAAGCAAGTCAAAAAGAATGTTCAAAAAGAATGTTAGCAAAATGCTAGGTAGGGATTAAATCAATATGAATGCATGTACAATAGTAAGATATCACAAATGCCTAACTACTCACTACATGAATATATCATATCTATTAAACATTAATAATAGTAAATAAAATACAACCTAACTCATAAATCTATGAGTTGCAATGGCCACGGTCTTGTGTCCTAAGTCGCACTCTTGGAAAAGTGATTATACTGCCAGCTCGTATAGTAGAACAATTGTCTATAGATAGCCCGATAATGTTGCGTCCAACACCTAACAACCAAGCATTGTTATGAGACAACCCAGTAGTGACCCTTGCCGACTACAATGTAGCTTAATATAATGATCGACACAAAGATCCCAATGTGGTCTACTAGCAAACTGACTTGCCTAGTTAATGCGATCCAATAAAGCACATCTAACATGTAATATCTCTAAATCATGTCATATATAAATATACATCTCGTATGTATCTTGTACTAATATACCAATGCAACAGTGTATCAATCACACATCTACTATACAATAATAATCAATGTAAAGAATATAAAAATAGATCTCAAGTTAATAATAAGAAGCTAAAATCATAGAGTCTAAACCCATGTTAGATGCTATGTTAGCAAAAAGAAAGTAGATCCCTATCTCAAAACTGAACTCTATGCACAGTTGATATCAAGTGTACTCTATTATCTTTTATCCCCTTTTGTCTACAATTATACAATTATAAATAATATTAATAATTTATTTACACAATTTTTCTTCACAAACAATGTTGAATATTCAATTCAATTCCTGCATATATATAATTTAACTAGATTTCGATTTAACAATACTTATTAATTTTCCATAATTTACCTGAATTTATTATATATTCTCTTAAATTTATTTAATTAATTAATTTATCTAAACAATTAAAACTAACGTACAAATACTAGCATGGCTCACGCAGGAGATTCAGAAATCTTGGATCATTGGATGCATCTGGAACTAGCTAGCTGTGATAACAACAATTGAAGCTAGAAATTTTCATATTTTCAAGAACCTTATTATTAACAATCAAAATTTTTATCTAGCAATTCTAATTTAAAATAGAAAAGAAATAAGGTTGGACCACCTTGCACAAAAAGTGCAACGTTGCTACCGTCTTACTAGACGAGAGACAACACTGCTGAGTGCAAAACCATAGGTAAGAAAGAAGAGGGGGAGAAAGAGAAGCTGTTCTGGATGAGACGAAAGAAAGAAATTTTACTATGACTTCTGGCGAAGAGGAAGAATGGACATACGAAAAAGGTTTCGACTGCAACAAAGAGAAGAAGGAATAAAAAAGATAAAATAATACAACATATGAAGAGATAAGTGTTGAACCAAGTATTTTTATTTAAAAAATATAAAAATATAAAAATATAAAAAATATAAAAGGAGGGGAAAATTTAGATTTTTTTTTTAAAAAGGGGAGAAAATAAGTAAAACCAAAATAGCAAAAAATATATATATATATAAAAACTAAGTTTGCTGTAAAGAGAGGGGGGAATGAGTAAGCGCACATAAAAAAAATAATAAAAGATAAAATAAAATAAAAATAATAATAAAATATAAAATATAAAATCAAATAAAAATAATAATAAATTTTCTCCACCCATCTCCTATAAAAGAGGGGCCAAACATCTATTTTGATGAAGAGACAACTCCAAAATAAATACACCATGATGGAGAGACAACTCTGAAATAAACACACCATCATGAAGAGACGACTTCGAAATAAACATCTATTTTGATGGAGAGACAACTTTGAAATAAATATCTATGATTACGACGAGTAGATACAGACTTATCATCAAAGAAATATAGCCGCCTTCATCGGTTACACAACCGGTATACTGCCTTTGAGGATGTTACTTATCGATACTGTTGTCATTCTGATTGTAAGAGCTGTGCCAGATTGCACGTGTTTTCTGGACGAGAAAAACAATTTCTGTGATCGTCAATTGAAGCATTGAAGACAAACGCCTGCGTACGAAGTTGTCAACGCGGAAGCCCAACTCATTCACCGACGCCCCTACAATAAGAACTCTGCATCTGACCGTTGGATTGCTCTCAAGTTATAACTGTATGATCTCCTTATGCCCGAGAATCTACAACCGTGAGGATCCGTCCATCCAATCATCGGATTGCCATAATCGAGCGAAACACTGCCGGCGACCACTGTTTTGAATGAAGCTTCGATTCGCCTCCGATTGTCCACCATACGGCTCCAAACACTAGCCATACGTCCTTCTTGACCTGGAGAAGGTACTCCCAGAGCCGATTGACTAGAGGATCAGCGAGTAGCCGGCAGCAATGAACCCTAGTTTCGTCCGTCGCCGTCGTGACGAGAGATAAGAGAAAAAGATAGACGACTGAGATTCGTCCGATTAATTCGACAGTCCAGATCCAAACCAAATCAACGTCCTAGATTACTTCACATGAAATCGGACGACAAAAATCATTTTGATCAAATAAATTGAATCCAACTGTTCGAATTCATTCAATTCAATTCAACAATTCAAATCAGCATAAATTCTGACGGCCTAGATCGCTTCACGTGAAATTGCACGGTTCAGATCAATACGATTTAAATAAATTGAATCAAATGGTTCAGATTCATTCGCATACAATCAACGGTCTAGATCTGAAAATAAATTAATGATCCAGATTATTTCAAGCTTAATCGAACGGTTTGGATCAATCCGATTTAAATTCGAAATCGAATGGACTAAATTAAATAAAGCTTCGATCGAACGGTCCAGATTCAAATCAAATCAACGGTCCATATTCAAATCAAATCGATGGTCCAGATTCAGATTAAATCGATGGTTCAGATTTGAATATAAAATAAATGAACGGCTGAGAAGGATCAGAGCATATCTAGGTCAATCAGTTGACGTATGATATGATCAAGAAGTTTATCCCTATTATATCGAACCGGATCTTTCCAAATATGATATCGCATTTTCGATCTGAGATTCGGATTGATAAAAATCTATGAATTTAAATGAATGGTCGTGATAAATCAGATCTAAATCTAAATCAACGGTTGAAATTGATTTGAGCATATCTAAATCAAATTCGATCTTTCCAAATATGATATCGGATTTTTGGTCCGAATACTTGATTGAAGCAAATCTATGAATTTAAAGGAGCGGACCTAAGAAGATGAAATATTTGATGGCTAGGGATAAATCTGAGACAATTGAAATTGAAATATTCAATAAGTCATCAAGGCCAGATAAAGAATTAATTTTCACACTAAAGTATTGTTTAGGAGATGCGTACATTGACGTTTACCGTTGAGGCGTAACTTCTCAATATGATGTTGTGTTTATTAAGACTGAAATATCCAACACGCCGCAAGGCGGGATATCTTTACCCAACAAGTCGTTCAAGCCGGGTAATTTCTCAAATTGAATATCCAACAAGCCGTCATGGTGGGATATCTTTACCCAACAAACCGTTGAGGTCAGATAATTTCTCAAATCGAATATCCAATAAGCTGTGATGGCCAGATATCTTTACCCAACAAGCCGTTGACGCCGGGTAATTTCTCAAATCGAATATCCAGCACGCCGCAAGGTTGGATATCTATACCTAATAAGCTATTGAGGTTGGGTAATTTCTCAAATCGAATATCCAACAAGCTGTCATGGCTGAATATCTTTACCCAATAAGTCATTGAGGCCGGGTAATTTCTCAAATCAAATATCTAACATGCCGCAAGGCCGGATATCTTTACCAAACAAGCCGTTGAAGCCGGGTAATTTCAAAATCAAATATCCAACACACTGCAAGGCCGGATATCTTTACCCAACAAGCCATTGAAGTCGGGTAATTTCAAAAGTCGAATATCCAACACGCCACAAAACTGGATATCTTTACCAAACAAGCCGTTGAGGCTAGGTAATTTCACAAATTGAATATCCAACTGAAGTGTGCCATACTAATGCACAACTAACCGCAAGCGTGACGGTTTTGTCGTAATAGTACTTCAGATGTCGATCCCACAGGGACAGTGATCAAGTACCAAACGATTATGAACTAGTAGCTAGACAATTGGATCAAGTAGTTTGAAATTATGAAAAGTAAAGCAAATATAACTAAAAGTAAATCGAATCTGGCAAGAGAAAGTTTTTGGTAGAAAACAGGGGTTAGAGATATCGGAACGTCGGGTTCGTCTCATTGATGGATCTCAAATTCAAACGAGTTAAAGTTATAGCAAAACAATTTTAAAAGTGTTCAAGGAAGTATCAAAAGGTACAGATTACCCTCTTTCAACGGTGTAATCCGGTATTAATCTAGATCGGCGTCCTTCTTTCGTGGCTCACTGTACCTAGATTGATCCAATGGGTTTAGAGATACTATAAATTCCTCATACAAATCCTGCCCCATTTCTTGACAGGTCAGAGTATGTTCGAACTAGCAGATCTAGCGTCGCAATTCACCTTTCGGTCCTTCTTGTGACGCCCGAGAAAAGAAATTATGTGATCAAGGTAATTCTAGAAATAAAACGGCATAGAACGAATAAACACAAAGTAAAATTTGCATTTGCTTTGAAATAACAAATTTGAGAATGAGATACAAATAACGAGACTACACCCTTAGTTCCGACAAAAAGATTACACTATCATAGCGTCGTTTAAGTACAAATCTCTACAAGAAAAAGAAAATATATGAAATAATTGAAGATAGAAGACCACAAACTCTTCAAAAGGGGTTAAAATCTTCTTTCTCCAAGTCTTCTAGAATGGATGCACAAGAGAACTTCTTCTCCCAAACTTTCACCAAGAACTTCACACCAAGCCAAGGCTCGTCGCCAATGAAAGAGGCTTTTCACCCATTTTATAGAATCGAAACCCATTTCTGAATGTATGACTTGATAGCTCTCTTAATTAGCTGCGTTTTGACACCAAGAACATTCAAAACAGAGCTATAATGAGAGAGTTATGGCTCATTTAAGTTTAGGCTGCGCAAGTGAGATTATGGGTGTAATGAAGATTACGAGCATAGCTACAATGTCGGCGTCGATTCTCTTCAGCTCCTGAAACGTTCACACACTGATGGGCCATTGAAAGCCCGTCATAATGACACAAAAAAATGCCCAAATCGGAGTTGTAACAGAAAAGTTATGACTCATTTATTGCAGCCCTCCAACGCACTAAATGCTCTTAACACCATTACGGGTGTAATGAGATTATGGGCATGCCTGTAATTTCTGTAGCGAACTCCGTTTCGTCTGAAATTTTGTGAGTGAGTTGACCATTGACTTGACTTGAATTCCGGCCAAAGTATGACATCAAAGATCGCCGGTGTGAAGATTACGGGCAGGGTGAAATTACAGCTATACCCATAACGTCTTCTGCCAAAGTTTTTCGACTTCCGAAAGGCTTCTTTTGAGAAAATTAAAGTCACGCCTTCAGAATATAATTATGCTTGAATGAAAATGGGCTTCTTGAGAATTTAAAGTGGAAATTACGGCCATAATGCAGTGTTGGTGTATATGCCCTATGACCTAGTTTTGGTCCACTTATGTACTACTTGACTTTGATATTTATATCATTCTGGCATTGTCGTTATCTATATTTGTTTACATCTGTGCATATGTACTGACATGATAATGTCCCTGGAGACAGATTGGATCTGTGCTCGAACTATAGTCCCCAGTCAATGTACCTTAGTGGATATGGGACAGCTATGGTACTTGTGAGACTGGTATGTGGGCTGGTTAGGCAGGTGGTGCTAACGCAGACACATAGGGTATATCATTGGAGGATATACTGGATAGACCCACTGTGAGGCTATGACTTGGTGTCATGAGTTATCCTCACAAGTGACATGAGATGCATTTATCCCTTGACTTGAGGTCATTGATCATTCTATATGGTTAGGGACTTGCTTTGATACAACCTAACACCTCGCCGTAGTTGGGAGGTCATAACGGTTGTCATTGAGTATGTCACGACCCATATGAGAAGGTCAATGGACAGACAAAGGATTTGCCCCTTCCTTAGTGAAGTGGAGCATCTCCCTAAGGCTTGGATCTTCTTCCCGAGGCTAGCACTGGGCGTGGAAGAAGAGAACTCAAGAGATCCGTGTGTGTGAGACTGCAGAGGGCGCACACTTGGGCGCCTGCATCGGCATCACTCCAAATCGCTCTTAAGGTATTTCCAAACTCATCGTGTCGACTCTCTTGCTTGCGATCTTCACTGGGTTTTTGGGACCGGCCTGTTTCGGGGACATTCTTCCGCTGTGCAATGTATGTATGTATGTCTATGACTCTAAAAATTGTAAAATGTCCCCGGGATTTCCCAACAGTGGTATCAGAGCGACTTGCAAGACTCGAACGATGTTTTATGTTTTTCTTTCATGCTCACATGCCATATCTCTATTTTCGTAAATAGCATGATGCATGGCAAACGATTTTTCTAAAAAGTATAAAAATTAGGGTTTCTTGTTTCTATCATCCTCTCAATCTATTTTGGATTTTTTGGACTATTTTTCTTGTTTGATTTAAAGATTAAAGGCGCACGTAATTTTGTCAAGTAGGACGGACATTGTGTCTTCGGACTGGCCAAGTCTCTTGATCTAACAAAATTGCCAGCCGAAAGGATCTCTGAAATCATCATGAAAAATAAATTGCAATTAACCAAAAGATTTGTGAGAAGAAGATGAGAAAAAGAGACTAGTTTTATGAAAAAGTAAAATTTCAGATTTTATGTTTTTCATGAGCATGTAGAATTGCATGAGTAAATACCTTGATTGTGCATGATGTTGTGATCATTAGTCAAGCCCCCCTTTGCATGCCTGTGATGTATCCTCGTGAGGCCTGCGTGCCGCTTTTCTTTTTGCTTTTAACTAAGAAGAAGATTAGGGTGGCGCATGTACTTGGAACTTGGCGCATGCATACCTTGGATGGTGGCGCAACAAGCATCAAAGAAAGAGGCGCAAGCCTGCTTAGTGGCGCAAGTTAGGCATGGCCGAACCCTTGGGTTTGAGAGCTAGCTAACTTGGCTTCTTGCATTGTGGCGCATCCTCATTGGAGGAAGACCATGGCATTGGCCGAACCCTTGGGGTCCACCCTTAAGGTTTGAGAGCTAAACCATGTGGGAAGGACCTTGGAGCCAACCTTGAACACCAAGATAGAGGGCGGCTAGGATAGGTCTATCTTAGGGGCTTGAGTCCTATGTCAAGAGTTGAACCTCCTTTTGGCATGGGTTGGTTCAATGTCTTGAAAGGGCTTTGATCACATCATCTTTTACTGCTTTCCTTATCTGCTAAAAGCATGTCTGTAATGTTTTATCGTTATGTTATCACTATAGGATTGCATGCCTGTATTGTTAGACATAAGATAAAACTGATGAGACCTTAAAAACCCTCATAATAAAATATCAAGTCTAGTAGCCTTCTAACGCGTAGCCCTCACTAAGCTATCGATCAGTGGAGTTGTGAACTGGTTCCCACCCTCGTGGGACACACCCACTTATCTTTAGGAAGTGTGTGGTGACAATGGTTTCCCCAGTCCAGTTTTAATCTGGGCGTGCCTTCGCAAGGAAACTCGTTGGCCCTGGGCATAACGGTTAGGAATGGACTTGACTAGAAGTTCACATGTGCTGGGCACATGGTGAAAGTCTAGAGGCATCGTTGAGAGGTAAGGGTTTCATGTTGTATCCAGCCCTCGCTGGACATGAAATGCCCAGACTGTCTCAACAAGGGGAGTTGCTTGGAGCAACCGGCCGGCGCGCCCACCTTAGGAAACATGGGTTACTTTGTGCATCTCATCCCACCCTCGTGGGACGCGAAGCTTCATGTGAAATAAGGATCCCATCTCACTAGGAAGTCTTAAACTTCCCGATTGACTTTGTGGGTTGTCAATTCGAATTTAAAATAGTGGGAGCAGAAATCATTTAAAACAAGTCCAGTTTAAATGATTCGAAGTAGTACTAATCTGTTTTTCTTGGGTGTTGTAGAACAATGGCTACGAACACTGGCGGATTATCACTGCGAACACTCCTTGATAAGGATAAGTTAGTTGGAACTAACTTTATGGACTGGCATCGGAACTTGAGGATAGTCCTCAAGCTCGAGAAGAAGTTGTATGTCCTTGAACAGGCTCTTCCTGCGGCTCCTCCGCCTAATGCCCGAACGGCAGACATAGATGCTTATAGAAAGCATCAGGATGACTCTTTGGAGGTTGCATGTCTTATGCTAGCCAGCATGACACCTGAACTGCAGGTGCAATATGAGGAGCAGAACGCTTTTCAGATGATCACTCATCTGAAATAGATGTTCGAGGCTCAGGCTAGAACTGAGAGATTTGACACCGCCAAAGCAGTCTTTCGGTGTAAGTTGTCTGAGGGTGCACTAGTGAGACCCCATGTTCTCAAACTCATTGGGAATGTGGATCATCTCAAGAGACTGGGACATGCCATAGACAACAAGCTGGTTGTGGATCTTATTCTGCATTCCCTGCCCCCTAGCTTCAGTCCGTTTATTATTAATTTCAACATGAACCGGATTGAGTGCACATGGGAGGAATTGATGAATATGCTCCAAACAGCCGAGCGAGAGATGGGTAAGACCAAACCCAATTCTGTTCTTTTGGTCCCTGCGACCAAGAAGATAAAGAAGAAGGGTAAGGCACGTGCTAAGAGCAGTGCCAGAGGTCCTACCAAAGCACTAAAGAAAAAGGCGAAGAAGTTAAAGGACCAGAGGTGTTTTCACTGTGGCGAGCAGGGTCACTGGAGAAGGGACTGCAAGCAGCTTTAGAATGAGGAGAAGAAAGGCTTGGCCTTAACTTCTAGCTCAAGTATCTATGTTACAGAAGTCAATCTTTCTACTTCTATGTCATGGGTATTGGATACCGCATGTGGAGCTCATATTTGTACAAATATGCAGGGGCTCAAGAAAAGTAGATCGGTGCGGCCTGGAGAGATTGACCTACGCGTTGGAAACGGGGCACAGGTTGCTGCTGTTGCTGTAGGCGTTTTGACTCTCTCCTTGCCTTCTGGACTTCAATTAGAACTAGATAATTGCTTTTGTGTACCTTCACTTACTAAGAACATTGTATCCATTCCTTGCTTAGCAAAGAAGGGATTTAAGTTTGAAATAAATAAGAACTCTTGTTCTTTTTCATTTGCAAATATGTTCTATGGGAAGGGTACTTTGTGCAATGGTCTATATATCTTGGATATGGAAAGTTCTATTTGTAACATAAGTAATAAAAGGACCAAACTGAGTGGTTCAGTTGGTGCTTTCCTATGGCACTGTCGATTAGCCCATATAAACAAGAATCTCATCCAACAACTCCATGCAAATGGACTGTTAGATTCAAGTTCCTTGGAGGAATTTGATACTTGTGAACCTTGTTTATTAGGGAAAATGACAAAAGCGCCCTTCACCAAGATTGGTGAGAGGGTAGGAGGTTTATTGGATCTCATACATACTGATGTATATGGGCCTTTCAATAAACAAGCCAGAGGAGGGTACAACTACTTCATTACCTTCACTGATGACTTCAGTAGGTATGGCTATGTCTACTTAATGAGACATAAATCTGAATCCTTTGAGAAATTCAAGGAGTTCAAGAATGAAGTAGAGAACCAGCTTGGAAGATCCATTGAAGCTCTTCGATCAGATCGAGGTGGAGAGTACTTGAGCGGTGAGTTCTTTGACTATCTGAGAGAGTATGGGATCATATCCCAACTCACTCCTCCTGGAACACCTCAATGGAATGGAGTGTCTGAAAGGAGAAATTGAACTTTATTGGATATGGTTCGATCCATGATGAGTCATGCAACTCTACCTCCATCATTCTGGGGCCATGCACTAGAGACAGCTTCTCTAATACTGAATAACATTCCATCTAAGAGTGTCTCCAAAATACCATACGAGATGTGGAGTGGGAGACGACCTAATCTCACTTTTATCAAGATCTGGGGATGTGAGGCTTATGGCAAACGTCAGGATTCTAGCAAGCTAGAACCTAGATCTGATAAATGTATGTTTGTGGGGTATCCTAAGGAAACTAAAGGATACTACTTCTATGTCCCAACCGAGAACAAAATTTTTGTTGCTCGGGGTGCTGTCTTTCTAGAGAAAGAATTTCTCATGAAAGAAGTTAGTGGGACGAAGTTTGACTTGGATGAGGTCCAAGTGCAAGCACAAGACAAAGAGATGGAATCTGAGCCACCTGCACCGGTTGCTAGCCAACCTGAGGCTCAGACACAGGTCCCGCATAGGTCTGGGAGAATTCGTCGTGCACCTGAAAGGTACGGGTCGCTACCGACCCAACACGATGGGATCTTCATCATTGAGGATGAACCCAGAACCTATGATGAGGCGGTCAGTGGATCGGACTCCGAGAGATGGCTTGACGCCATGCGATCCGAGATGGATTCCATGTCGGCTAACCAAGTTTGGGATTTGGTTGAGCTGCCTGATGGGGTAAAACCCATAGGGTGTAAATGGGTCTTCAAGAGGAAGACAGACATGGATGGCAATATAGTTACCTATAAGGGTAGACTAGTGGCTAAAGGATTTAAACAAGTCCACGGGGTGGACTATGATGAAACCTTCTCTCCAGTTGCCATGATCAAATCCATTCGGATTCTGCTTGCTATAGCTGCATATCATGACTATGAGATATGGCAGATGGATGTGAAGACATCGTTCTTTAACGGGAAGCTGACCGAGGATGTGTATATGTCACAACCTGATGGCTTCATCCATCCTACAGAGGCTAATAAGGTCTGCAGGCTAAAGAGATCCATTTATGGATTAAAGCAAGCATCTCGAAGTTGGAATCTTCGATTTGATGAAGCCGTGAGAGATTATGGCTTTATCAAAAGTGAAGATGACGCCTGTGTATACAGAAAAATCAATGGGAGCTTGGTGATTTTTCTGGTCTTGTATGTTGATGACATACTGCTCATCGGAAACGACATCCCTAGTTTTCAAGCTCTGAAGACATGGTTGGGGAAGTGTTTCGAGATGAAAGACTTAGGGGAGGCTGCCTATATTCTAGGCGTAAGGATCTACCGGGATAGATCCAAGAGGCTCCTGGCCCTTAGTCAGAGTACCTACATTGATAAGGTCCTGGAGATGTTCAACTTGGAGCAATCCAAGAAAGGATACCTTCCAGTAAGACATGGCCTTACTCTCTCAAAGAGCCAGTGTCCTACAACACAGGCTGAGAGGGATGACATGAGTCGAATTCCTTATGCTTTGGCAGTAGGATCGATCATGTATGCAATGTTGTGTACTAGACCAGATGTGGCATATGCTGTAAGCATAACCAGCCGATACCAATCCAATCCAGGTCTGCAGCACTGGGTGGCTATAAAGAACATCCTAAAGTATCTGAGAAGAACTAAGGATTTGTTCTTGGTCTATGGGGGACAAGAAGAGCTCAGTATGCAGGGCTATACTAATGCATCATTCCAGTCTGACCCTGACGACTTTAGATCGCAGGCCGGCTATGTGTTCAAGATAAATGGAGGCGCTGTATGCTGGAAGAGCTTCAAGCAATCCACCATAGCAGATTCTACAACCGAGGCTGAGTATGTGGCCGCTTCTGAGGCAGCCAAGGAAGCCGTTTGGATAAGGAAGTTCTTATATAATCTTCAGGTGGTCCCTAGTGCAATGGATCCCATTGAACTCTACTGTGACAACAATGGAGCAATTGCACAAGCAAAGGAACCATGGTCTCATCAAAGATCCAAACACATACTTAGAAGATTTCACCTGATCAGAGAGATCATTGACAGAGGTGATGTCAAGATTAGCAAAGTTGACACAGAGAACAATTTGGCAGACCCATTGACCAAGGCTTTGGCACAGCAGAAGCATGATGGTCACGCTAGAGATATGAGGTTGAGATTCCTCAACTTCTAGGTCTTAGTGCAAGTGGGAGATTGTTGGTGTATATGCCCTATGACCTAGTATTGGTCCACTTATGTACTACTTGACTTTGATATTTATATCATTCTGGCATTGTCGTTATCTATGTTTGTTTACATCTGCGCATATGTACTGACATGATAATGTCCCTGGAGACAGATTGGATCTGTGCTCGAACTATAGTCCCCAGTCAATGTACCTTAGTGGATATGGGACAGCTATGGTACTTGTGAGACTGGTATGTGGGCTGGTTAGGCACGTGGTGCTAATGCAGACACATAGGGTATATCATTGGAGGATATACTGGATAGACCCGCTGTGAGGCTATGACTTGGTGTCATGAGTTATCCTCACAAGTGACAGGAGATGCGTTGATCCCTTGACTTGAGGTCATTCATCATTCTATATGGTTAGGGACTTGCTTTGATACAACCTAACACCTCGCCGTAGTTGGGATGTCATAACGGTTGTTATTAAGCATGTCACGACCCATATGAGAAGGTCAATGGACAGACAAAGGATTTGCCCTTTCCTTAGGGAAGTATGATATCCATGGAGCTCCTCTATGGTTCTATGACTGAGAGTGTATGGCCATACCCAGGTGATAACCTGTTTTAGTCATAGCCATGTGATTGGGTGAAAACAAGTGGTGACACACTTGTCCAATCGGATATCAGTTCGGCAAAGAGACTGTAATGCATCTGTACCTAGTTGCGATGATGGGGATGTCGATGTCGATATCCATTCCAATGACCTAGGTAGCAGCGATGCACTGCTAGGTGCCACTCACTACTTGTGATGACCTTTGGTCAGCACTGCCAGCGTCAGAGGAACCTACAGGGTCGCACACCTTGATACTTGAGTTCTCGTATTGATCGGGAAGCCTTATGATCGAGTTATTGGATAACTCGGATCTAATTGGGAGATTTCATCAGCGCCAATGGGCCTGATGAGATTGGCGCTGATGAAATGGAAGAATGTTATTGGAGCCAAACTTTATTTTTGGCAGGTTGACCTGTATTTGACCATGGTTGGTCACATTTGGATTAGGGTTGCATTGGATTGGATCCAAGTGCTTAATCAACCCATGTAATGGAGTTTGGGCTAGCTCATTATCCAATGAGGCCCAATAACAAGTTCTCATGAAGAGATAAGAGGCTAAAAGGGTATAATGGGGAGAAGCCCAACCTCATTGGCGCCTAAGGGGTATAATGGGGTTTGGGTGGCAAAATTGCTTCATTAAGGAAGCAATTGGCGCCTAGCCCTTCTCCCTTGATGGTATGAATGCCTCTAAGGCATGTCTTGGGCTGATATGGTACTTGGGCAATTATGGATAGGTTGAATGGAGTTTATGGTAAAGTCTTGGAGACTTTCCTTGTCTCAAACCTCCTCATCCAAGCCCTACACTTGTCATGATCTTGGCCGTTCCCTTAACCGCCTCTTGCCCTATATATGTGACCCTCTCGCCCCCTCTTATGATGATTGATCCTTGGAGGCGTGAACACAAGAAGAGGGGCGAGAGCTAGGAGCAAGGGCGCAACTTCCTCTTCCTTCTTCCATAGCCGCAAGCTTCTCCCTCCTTTCCTCTTGGCGCAAGGAGCTTTGGTGCTTGGCGGCTTGGCTTGGTTCCTTCTTCTCTTGGCGCATCCTTTCCTCTTGGTGGCGCAAGTGAAGTGGAGCATCTCCCTAAGGCTTGGATCTTCTTCCCGAGGCTAGCACTGGGCGCCTGCATCGGCATCACTCCAAATCGCTCTTAAGGTATTTCCTAACTCATCGTGTCGACTCTCTTGCTTGCGATCTTCACTGGGTTTTTGGGATCGGCCTATTTCGGGGACATTCTTCTGCTATGCAATGTATGTATGTATGTCTATGACTCTAAAAATTGTAAAATGTCCCCGGGGTTTCCCAACATGCAGATTATGGCCTCGACCGTAATTCTAGAAATTAGCTCTGTTTGAAGTAAAACTTCTCGTTAAGGTTCTAGATTCACTCGGGGACGTAAATATACTTCCAAATAGATCCAAAAGTGAGTGAATTGTCCTGAATTCATCAAACATGATAAGAAGTGAAGCTTCTGAAGAAAATCAATGAAATAAGCTGGAAAGAGATTTAAAATTATGAAAATATGTCTCGATTCACAGTTAAATATGGGTCTAAAAGACTATAAAAATATGAGACATCAAAATCTCCTAGACTTAGATCATTGCTTGTCCTCAAGCATTTAAAGCCGATAAGAGTGGTAATCAGAAAAAGAAGAAATCATGTCAAGCTTATAAAACATTGTGTCCTAGGGAGATATCATTATGAACAAAGCTCAGCGAGTCAGAGGATTCAAGATATCATCTATTGTCAAGAATAAAGGTGTGAAGATCCAAAAACCGAACTTAGATAAGACTTACCTTCATGAGTTGCAATAATCTTCTGTGTGGAGTACGCACTCTATTTGACCCTGATTCAACCAAAGATACGAGTTGGAAAAAAAATCAGTGCACTCTTTATTTTTGTGTTATTTTCATGATCATTTTTTTGTGTATATTTTTTTTTATTTGACTTCAACTCATGTCTTCAGTACCACTGCCAATTTTTCACAGTGCCAAGTAGAGGAGTCTTCTTTTTTTCTTTTTTTTTTTGTAGACTTCAACTCATATTTTCGGTACCACTGCCAATTTTTCATAGTGCCAAGTAGAGGAGTCTTCTTTTTTTTTAGAGGAGATAACAACCATCGGATAAGTGCATTGATCAGAACCAACAAGTAGTAAAGTGAATCAAATAGATAGAGATATGTACTTCCACAAAGAGATTATAAGCATTACTAGAAAATAAAAACCTCAATCAAATATTGGATAGGTCACTCCACAGTCCTTTTTCCATCAAATAATATAATCAAATGAATTTCCTGACTTTAAACTAAGATTCTGAACATAATAATATCACAAGGAGTCAATATAAAACATCAAGCTATCATGATTTCCATCAGAACATTGTTATAAGCAAATCATTAGTATTTTAAAAAATCAGATAGTGCAATCCAATATCGGAACCAGGGGTGTAACAAATATCAGAACCAAAAAGTGCTATCAAAATATACCAACATCAAAACAAGTCTAAAGTCACTACATAAAAAATTTTAAAAAGAGCCCATAATCTCCCAGACTTAGATTATGCATAGTTTCTATGCATAGTATGTAAAGAATACAAAATTTGGAGATATAGGTTGCGATACTCACAAGACTAGTCAGAGTCATCGTCGGTGCTCATCTCAGCACCTTCCTCCTAAGGATCATCCTCGTCATTCAGCTAACTTGCAAGTGTTATTGAAATGCGTAGCTATCATCAGATAAGATAAGCATTTAACTAAAACCAAAATAAAGCATTAAAGAAAAGACAAAACAAGGAATTCATACCAACACTTGGGTTGCCTCCCAAGAAGCGCTTGTTTAGGGTCATTAGCTTGACTGCAATGTTATTCAAAGTTCACAATGCAGGTGTCAACACCAAGGAATTCAGCCGTGTTATTCAATTTCACATATGCTTGGGCTTCTTTATTCTTTTCAGCATTTGGACTCTCCATGAGATAGATCTCTAGTGGGTCCATGTTCATCCCATCAGATACGGGATTTTCATCTTTAACAACTTCATCAATGACATCTAAGCTACAGCATGAACCTACGATAGAAGAGTGTTTCAGACTTCGTGCTAAATCAAATTCGATAGCCTCCTCACCAATGTTTAAGGCTAGTTTTCCATTTTTCACGTCAATAATCGCTCCAGCAGTTGCAAGAAATGGTCTTCCCAAAATTATCGGTAACTTCGTGTCCTCCTCCATCTCAAGCACGACAAAGTCAACTAGAATGAAGAAGTTACTGACCTTAATCGGAACATCTTCCAGAATTCCTACCGGCTTCTATACTGAGCGGTCAGCAAGTTGCAACGAAATTGGTGTTGGTTTCAGATCGCCAATGTCCAGTTTCCTACATATAGAAAAAAGCATGAAACTGACACTAGCGCCTAAATCATATAATGCGTGATCAAAAGATAAATCCCCAATTTTGCATGGTATTGAAAAGCTGCCCGGATCTTTTAATTTCTCTGAAAGCGTGTTCTGAATAATAGCACTGCACTCTTCAATTAGCGCCACTGTGCTTGGTTCCTCTAGCTTCCATCGGTTTGAAAGAATGTCCTTCAAAAATTTTGCATATGTGGGCATCTGCATTAAAACTTCAGTAAAGGGGATGTTAATATACAACTTTTTCAAAATATCCAAAATTTTCTAAATTGTTTATCCAGCTTCGCCCTAGCCAATCTTTGGGGGAATGGAATTGGTGGCTTGTAAGGCGGTGGTGGAACATAAGCTGGTTCAGTCACATCATCATCTTTCTCCTCACTTGGTCTCTCAGGTTCGGATATATTACTGGTAGATGCATCAAGACTCAGGTTTGAATCAGGTACTCTCGGTTCCTCTAGTAGCTTACCACTACGAGTAGTAATTGCACTGCAATTTTCTCGAGGGTTCAGTTCAGGTTGGGAAGGTAACCTACCTGAGGGTCTTGCTAGACTAGTAGCTAAGTTTTCCAATTGTATATCTACTTGTTTATTATGGGATTCAATGGCATCCAGTCTAGTTGTCACATGACGTAGCATATCATTTACGCTCTCGTTGGTCTTGGTTTGAGAGGAGATAAAATTTTCCATGATTATTTCAAGTGAGGTCCTTTGAGGTTGTGGTGCATACGGTCGAGGCTGAAATCCAAGTGGTGGTCTGTAGTTCGATTGTGGAGCAGGATTGGGGTTGTTCCTGTAAGAGAAGTTAGGATGGTTTCTCCAACCAGGATTGTATGTATTTGAGTAGGGATCAAGTTGAGGTCTAGGATTTTGGTTCCCTACATCATTAACATATTCTCGGTGTTGTTCAGAGGGTTGGGAAACAACTAACTGGCAATTATCATGGTTGTGGCCAAAAATACCACAAATCTCACATATAGCAGAGTTAGAACTTGAATCAACAGAATTAACATGCATTGAATCCAGTTTACGAGATAACGAGTCAACCTTGGTGGCTAAAGAACTCAAGGCATCTAATTCGTACTTACCTGGCGCGGCGGCCCTAGATGATGTACCTCGTTGATGTCCAGCCCATTGGTTGTGATTCAGTGCCATGTCTTCTACTAAATTCATTGCATCATCAACATTTTTGTTCATGATTGCTCCACCAGCAATTGTATCTACAGTAAGACGTGTATTATAGTTAAGACCATGGTAAAATGTATGAACAATTACCCATTTTTCCAAGCCGTGGTGTGGGCATAAGCGTTGAAGTTCCTTGAATTGCTCCCAAGCTTCATACAGAGATTCCCCATCTTTTTGGGTGAAACCGGTGATCTGGTTTCGCAATTGAACAGTTTTGCTTGGAGGAAAATACTTCGAAAGAAATGCCTGGGAAAGCTGTTCCCAAGTAGTTAGCGATTCAGGTTGGAGAGAATATAGCCTTCGAGCTCTATCTCGGAGAGAGAATGGGAAGAGTCGTAGTCGCAGCGCATCGCTAGAAACTCCATTCATCTTTGTCGTGTCACAGAACTCCAGGAATATTGATAGGTGCATGTTCGGGTCTTCAGAAGGTAGGCCTTCGAATTGGTTATGCTGAACCATCGATAAGAGGGAAGGCTAGGCTTTATCTCAAAGTTATTAGCCTCCACTGGAGGTCGAGAAATACTTGAGTGAAGACCCTGCGCATTAGGAGCAGCAAAATCTATTAGAGTTCTATTGTTGTTCGCCATCGGAAGATCGATAGGAATAGGTTCAATAATCCTCGATGCTTCTCTAGCACTCAATTCCTTTAATCGTCTTCTACGATGGAACATCCTTTCAATTTCTTGATCAAGCTCGTATAGATCTTCAAGTCCACCTGATCGTAAACCTCTATGCATATAACAGTTAAGCGTAGATAATAAAGATAGAGAGAAAAACTAAATCACAAAAACAAAGAGACAAAACAAGGACAAACCAAAGAAATAGAAACAAAGATGCAAAAACAATGAAACAAAAGCAATAGAAATAACAAAAAGCAAAAAGTCTAGTCTACCAATTGTTAAATCTCTTTGATATTGATTGCCTATCCCCGGCAACGGCGCCAAAACTTGAAGTGTGTCGTACTAACGCACAACTAACCGCAAACGTGACGGTTTTGTCGTAGTAGTACTTCAGATGTCGATCCCATAGGGACAGTGATCAAGTACCAAAAGATTAAGAACTAGTTGCTAGACAATCGGATCAAGTAGTTTGAAATTATGAAAAGTAAAGCAAATATAACTAAAAGTAAATCGAATCTGGCAAGAGAAGGTTTTTGGTAGAAAACAGGGGTTAGAGATATCGGAACGTCGGGTTCGTCTAGTTGATGGATCTCAAATTCAAATGAGTTAAAGTTATAGCAAAGCAATTTTAAAAGTGTTCAAGGAAGTATCAAAAGGTAAAGAGTACCCTCTTTCGACGGCGTAATCCGGTATCAATCTAGATTGGCGTCCTACTTTCGTGGCTCACCGTACCTAGATTGATCCAATGGGTTCAGAGATATTATAAAATTCCTCATACAAATCCTGCCCCATTTCTTGACAGGTCAGAGTATGTTCGAACTAGCAGATCTAGCATCGCAATTCACCTTTCGGTCCTTCTTGCGATGCCCGAGAAAAGAAATTACGTGATCAAGGTAATTCTAGTAAAAAAATGGCATAGAATGAATAAACACAAAGTAAAATTTGCATTTGCTTTGAAATAACAAGTTTGAGAATGAGATACAAACAACGAGACTACAACCTTAGTTCCGACAAAAGGATTACGCTATCATAGCGTCGTTTAAGTACAAATCTCTGCAAGAAGAAGAAAATATATGAAATAATTAAAGATAGAAGACCACAAGCTCTTCAAAAAGGGTTGAAATCTTCTTCCTCCAAGCCTTTTAGAATGGAAGCACAAGAGAACTTCTTCTCCCAAACTTTCACCAAGAACTTCACACTAAGCCAAGACTCGTCGCCCATCCAAGAGGCTTTTCACCCATTTTATAGAACCGAGACCCATTTCTGAACATATGAATCGATAGCTCTCTTAATTAGCTGCGTTTTGACACCAAGAACGTTCAAAACGGAGCTATAATGAGAGAGTTATTGCTCATTTAAGTTTAGGCTGCGCAAGTGAGATTATGGGTGTAATGAAGATTAAGGGCATGGCTGCAACGTCGACGTCGATTCTCTTCAGCTCTTGAAACATTCACACACTTATGGGCCATTAAAAGCTCGTCGTAATGACACAAAAAACGCCCAAATCGGAGTTGTAACGGAAACGTTATGACCCATTTATTGCAGCCCTCCAACGCACTAAATGCTCTTAACACCATTACGGGTGTAATGAGATTATGGGAATGCTTGTAATTTCTGAAGCGAACTCTATTTCATCTGAAATTTTGTGAGTGAGTTGACCATTGACTTGACTTGAATTCCAGCCAAAGTATGACATCAAAGGTCGCCGGTGTGAAGATTACGGGCAGGGTGAAAGTACAGCTATACCCGTAACATCTTCTGCCGAAGTTTTCGACTTCCGAAAGGCTTCTTTTGAGAAAATTAAGGGCAAGACTTCAGAATATGATTATTCTTGAATGAAAATGGGTTTCTTGATAATTTAAACTGAAAATTAATGCCATAATGCAGATTACGGCCTCGACCATAATTCTGGAAATTAGCTCCGTTTGAAGCAAAACTTCTCGTTAAGGTTCTTGATTCACTCGGGGACGTAAATATACTTCCAAATAGCTCCAAAAGTGAGTGAATTGTCCTGAATTCATCAAACATGACAAGAAGTGAAGCTTCTAAAGAAAATCGATGAAATAAGCTAGAAAGAGATATAAAATTATGAAAATATGTCTCGATTCATAGTTAAATATGGGTCTAAAAGACTATAAAAATATGAGACATCACCAACACGCCGCAAGGCCCGATATCTTTACCTAATAAGCAGTTGAGGCTGGGTAACTTCACAAATTGAATATCCAACATGCCTAATGGCTGGGTAATTTCACAAATCGAATATCCAATACGCCGCAAGGCCGGATATCTTTACCAAACAAGCCGTTGAGGCCTGGTAATTTCACAAATCGTATATCTAACACACTGCAAGGTCAGATATCTTTACCCCACAAGCCGTTGAGGTTGGGTAATTCCACAAATCGAATATCTAACACGCTGTAAAGCCGAATATCTTCACCCAACAAGCCGTTGAGGCCGGGTAATTTCACAAATCGAATATACAACATGCCACAAGGCCGGATATCTTTATACAATAAACCGTTGAGGCCGGGTAATTCTACAAATCAAATATCCAACACGCCGTAAGGCCGGATATCTTTACTCAACAAACCGTTGAAGTCGGGTAATTTTTCAAATTAAATATCCAACATACCGTAAGGCCATCTTTACCCAACAAGCCATTAAGGCCAGGTAATTTCTCAAATTGAATATCCAACACGCTGCAAGGCCGGATATCTTTACCCAACAAGCCGTTGAAGCCGGATAATTTCTCAAATCAAATATCTAACATGCCGCAAAGGTCGGATATCTTTACCCAACAAGCCATTGAGGCCAGGTAATTTCTCAAATCGAATATCCAACACGCTGCAAGGCCAGATATCTTAACCCAATAAGCTGTTGTGGCCGGGTATCTCTCAAATTGAACATCCAATGAGCCGCTGAGGTTGAATATTTTAAAAATTCAAATGCTGACAAGTCGTCAAGGCCGAGCACATGTTAAATTCAAATGCTTACAAGTCAATACCGAGCACATATCAAATTGAATATATAACAAGCTGTTGAGGCCGGGTAATTCTCAAATTGAATATCCAACAAGTCATTGATACCTGAAACCTTCTAAATCCAAAGTATCTACTAATCCTTTGCAAGACTAGGTATTTGGTAGATACAAATCATCTAAGTTGACGAAGACTTTTTCTCTTTTGTCATTTTTTTTTCTAAAATCATCATGTATTTTTGTTTTAATATTTAATGAATCATATCGCTCAGTCATTTTTTTTTATTATTACTATTTTATTTCATAACATAGATCTTTTAATCAAGGGTACTCTGATTTTTATGGGTAATTAATAATGAATGCTTGTGTTCATTGGAAGCTAGAACCCATTTAAATAAAAACTTTATTTTTATAAGATAAATTTAAAAAGGTCAATCATATTAATCATAACCAAAACTCTGTTGACATTAATCAACTTAATTAGGTTATCACCAAGATGAGATAAAGATGACAAACCTCACTCCTCCAGTGCTTCTAGTAGGTTAATTGATAATAAACAATGATAGGCATGTCATGTATCATAGAATGCTACATTAACATGCTATGTCATCACCTTTATAACTTGATAGTCATGTCTTTTCCCATCTTAGCCCATCTGACTACTAAATATGAAGATAAGATTAGAATCAAACAAGAGCAACTTAATATTTTTTTTAATTCTGTTTTAAGCTGTTTTAGGTAGTTTTTAAGTAAAAATTAATTAAAAAATATTTGATAATAAACAATAAATTAAAAAATAATAATAAAAAATAGAAGTTAGGAACACTATAATTTAATGTTTTTGCTTGTTTTTTATTTTTTTAAAAAAATAATTTTTATTTTAATTAAAATTTTAAGTATTATTATTTTAAATAATTTAAAATAAAATATTTATTTATTATTTTAAATTTTAATAATAATTAAAAAATTATTTCTCAAATATCTTATAAATTTTAAGGACACATCACAGATAAAATTATATTATAAAGCAATTACCAATCAGTCCCTTAGTTGCTAGTTCTAACAGCTCAAATAAGAGTGATGCAAGCATCCCTTTCAAAGCATTTCTACATTGATCAACAAAGTCACTTTTACATTTACAAAAGGAGTTGGCTCCTATTCCGAGTTTTCCATATTGAAGAATTCAATCAAAGCCAACTTTCATATATCATAAAGCGTGTATGCAAGTTGTAAATCTTGCATTACATATAACATAAATCACATATACTTAGTGTTAGGCCCTTGGACCAATAGACCAGGCCCACGGATCGTTGGGCAGGATTAAAGCTTACTGGGTCGAGAGACAGCCCAAACCCACGCGCCAAACAACGAAGCGGGCCCAAAGCTTTGCTAATCTTGGGCGGTCAACGCCGAAAGAGGATTTTGACTGAGGCATGTGCATTTCGTCTGCGTCAACGCCATCTTCTCCGAGCGAATCGATCGCAGGCGATATCGACGAGGGGCGACGCGATTACAGCTCAGTGAAGGTTTCGGACGCAACAGCAGCTGCGGATGACGGCGTCCACTGTTGCGGCGAAGATTTCGGGCAGATGGGCTCGACTTCCTCGGGCGCAGGAAGCGGGCGGCAGACGTCCTAAATCGGGAGAAGAAGACGCGCTCCTCTATAAATTAGTCGACAGGACGACGAGAGAGGTATCAGGAAATCAGCAGCAACCTTCGATACACACCAGTGAGGAACTGAGGAAAGTTCGGGAGGTACCCCGGCGTCTAGGGAGACATCGACGGGTGGTTTAGTGAGGGAGCGATAGAGCTGTAACCGATGACGAGTGCGTCGCCGGCGAGGGGGGGAACGAGGGGCGTCACCAGCCACGGGCCCAACGACGACAAGGGGGAGCTTTGTACAGGGTGTTGGTAAATAAAATGAGCTCTTACTTCGCTTCGATTCTTCCCCCTGTTTTCCTTTTCTTCTGCTGTGGCGACAACCCAGTAGCAGCAGCGGTGGTGGCGATTGCTTTCGCCAACGACGTGAAGTGTGGCTGCCTTCTCGGACGAGCAATCGTCTTCTCCGACAACGCATGAAGACAATCAGCAGGAGTTCGAATACAAGCGGCGTTCAAACTCACGGAGACGACAAGCGCATGGTGCAACATTTGTCCCGAGGCAAAGTCAGCGAATTTGGAGCGGTCAACGATTCTAGCCGAATTCAATTTCGAGTGGCACGACAATTTCAGGTGGTTGACGCAATCCTAATGTCAGCTGAACAAAATTTGATTTCAAATATCGATTGAAATCGACAAGCGGTGTGACGTGGTCAAAATTGATTTTGACCGTGTCAAAATCAGGCTTGGTAAGAGGTAAATTGCAATTTAGGTTTTTTGATTTCGTTGATTTGGGGATAAATTATGCACGGCAATTAGGGTTTCCGATTGTGTTTTCGATTTGGGGGTGATTTTACACCTAGAGAATTAGGGTAGTCACGCCGGTCTAGTGTTCCGCCGGAGGACCTTAGGCCGGGGCATGACAATTGGTATCAGAGCTAGACTGTGGGCCCATAACGCATAGATCTTGAAGGAGACAACACGGTTGCTTCACCCGTGAAGGTGAAGATCGGTCGGAAGTTCCAGAAGATCACACACACAGCCAGAGGGTCATCAGAGGACGTTTGGCCCGAGGGTGGTAAAGCCAAGGCGACGACTAAACTACCCGACGACATGGTGAATTAGGGCGATTGCATCGTGCAGATTGAGAAGGTGCTCAGTCTGACTGGTGATGGAGACAATGTGGTGATTCCTTAGATTGAGCATCTTCATAGGACTGTGGAGCAACAGAGGTTGCAGATTACTGCTTTGCAGCCGACTCTGGAGAGTCTGATTGACTTGCCAGAGCAGATGGTATGCATGAGAGAGGAGATGGTAGTAGAGATCATCATACTGCGTTTGGCCTTGACGCAAGTATCACGATCGGCAGCGACGGCGAAGCAAGAGGCTCTTAAGCCGAAGGTACGTGTACCTAAACTAGCGACGTTCGGGGGGGCCTGATCATCCAGGGAGGTGGAAAATTTTATATTGGACATGGAGCAGTTGTTCTTTGCGAGCCATGTTCTAGAGGAAGATCGGGTGCGGGTGTGCATCGCATACCTCACAGCCGACGTGAAGCTTTGGTGGAGGACCAAAGTTAGCTCAACGTCGGGGGCTTCTAGTTGGCCTTGGGAGACCTTCCGTGAGGAACTGCAGTGGCTGTTTCTTCCCTGAAACTCGGCTGATCAGGCGCATGGCAAAGTGGATCGGCTGAGGCACACTGGGTCGATCCAAGAGTACGTCAGAGTGTTCTCTGCACTGATGTTAGAGCTACCAGACATGGCGGAGGCAAACAGGAGGTACTTCTTCCTCTGGAACCTTCAACAATGGGCAGAGACGGAGGTCCGGTGACACTCACCACCAGATTGAAGGGCGGCTGCGGCGGTGGCTGAGTCCTTGGTGGATAATCAGAAATTCGGATCAACACCACCAAGGAAATCCAGGTCACCACCGAAACGCGGCTCCCCGCCGAGAGCTAGAGTTCCAGAAAGGGGCAGACCCTTTTCCCGGCAGGATAGAGGTTCACCGGGACGACGAGAGCCACATTGTCCTGCGGGAAGGACGCATGCAGAATCGAACCCACTGGGTTGCTTCTTGTGCAGCGGTCCTCACTGGATGAAGGATTGCCCCACCAGACAGAAGATCATGGCTATCGTGGCGCAGGAACCAGCTGAGGAAGCTGAAGTCAACATCGAGGAGGTAAGGGTCAGTGCAATCCAAGTAGCTCCGAACACTGCCACGGGGGCACAGTATTGTTGGATCGGGTATATCGGAGGAATGGTTGTGAGAGATCCACCCATGACAGATATCAAGGGCAATGTCTAAATTGGGCGGGGGAGAATTGTTAGGCCCTTGGACCAACAGACCAGGCCCATGGATCGTTGGGCGGGATTAAAGCTTACTGGGCCGAGAGACAGCCCAAACCCACGCGCCAAACAACAAAGTGGGGCCCAAAGCTTTTCTAATCTTGGGCGGTCAACACCGAAAAAGGATTTTGACCGAGCCGCGTGCGTTTCATCCGCGTTGACGTCGTCTTCTCTGAGCTAATTGGATGCGAGCGATACCGATGGGGGTGACACGATCACAGCTCAGCGAAGGTTTCGGACGCAGCAGCAGCTACAGACGATGGCGTCCACTGTTGTGGCGAAGATTTTGGGCGAATGGGCCGACTTACTCGGGCGCAGGAAGCGGGCGGCGAATGCCCTAAATTGGGAGAAGAAGACACGGCGCTCTCCTCTATAAATCAGTCAACTGGACAACGAGAGAAGTATCAGGAAATTAGCAGCAACCTTCGATACACACCAGTGAGGAATTGAGGAAAGTTCAGGAGGTGCCCCGGCATCTAGGGAGACGTCGGCGGGTGGTTTAGTGAGGGAGCGATAGAGCTATAACCGACGACGAGTGGGTCGTCGGCCAGGGAGGGAACGAGGGCCGTCACCGGCCAGGGGGCCAATGACGACGAGGGGGAGCTTTGTACAAGGTGTTGGTAAATAAAATGAGCTCTTACTTCGCTTTGATTCTTCCCCTATTTTCCTTTTCTTCCACAGCGGCGACAACCCAGTAGCGGCAGCGGCGGCTACGATTGCTTCCGCCGAGGATGTGAAGTGCGATTGCCTTCTTGGACGAGCAACCATCTTCTCCGGTGACACATGAAGACGATTGGCAGGAGTTCGAATGCAGGCGGTGTTCGAACTCACGGAGACGACGAGCGTGTGGTGCGACGTTTGTCCTGAGGCAAAGTCAGCGGATTTGGGGCGGTCAACGATTCCAAGCGAATTCAATTCGCAAAGCCGAATCAGTGGTTGACGTCAGGTGTGACGTCAGCTGGACGCGATTTCGTGTGGCGTGGCGATTTCAGGCGGTTGACGCAATCCTGACATCAGCCGAACGAAATTTGATTTTAAATCTCGGCTGAAATCGACAAGCAGCGTGACATGGTCAAAATTGATTTTGACTGATTCAAAATCAGGCTTGGTAAGAGGTAAATTACGATTTAGGGTTTTTTGATTTCGTTGATTCAGGGATAAATTGTGGACGGCAATTAGGGTTTCCGATTTGGTTTGATTTTGCACCCGGAGAATTAAGGTAGTCACGCCGGTCTAATATTCCACCGGAGGATCTTTAGCTAGGGCGTGACACTTAGTGTCACGCCCCAGTCCGGACCAGCCTTTAACTGGTGTCTTAGGGCTCTCTAGCGGAACAATGCACCGCGTGAATCCCTAATCTCCGAGCATGAACTCCCTAGGTTTAGGGTTTTCCGGGAGAAAAATCACCCCCTAATCGAAAACCCTAACTCTAATTCTCCGTCCAGAACTTTTGTCCCCAAATCAGAAAATCAGCGGAAAGGATCAAAACCCTAAATTAAATTTACTCTCTTGGTCAAACCCTAGAGTTGACCACCGTTTGCCGATTAATTTGATTCCGCTGATGTCACGACGATGTCAGTGCTCCCAATTCGAATTCACCGGTCGGATTTTGATTTTGCTGACTTCACGATGATGACAGCCGCCGAAATCAAAATCTCCGTGTGAAATCCCAATTTCACGATTTTGATTTTGACTCGGTCAAAATCGATATCGCTGCATTGGTTCGAACGCTTCAGCGCGTTCATCGTCGTCATCCTCGGTTTGCCTTCTTCGTATCTCCGCCCTCACCGAACGCCGCCTGCGCTCGTGGGCTCACCGGAGGAGTGGGCCATCAAGGGAAGACGCCCTCGTCTTCGCCCTCACCCTTCCGCCATCGGAAGCTATCGGATTGGACCAATAATCTAGTCTGTGGGAGCGGACGAGATTATTGGAGGGGACCTACCTACGTGACAAGGAAGCTGAACCCCTTGAAGTTGTTAGGAAATTGGCAAAAGAGCTTAACTATTTACTGTAAAAAGTCATAGCGATGAGCCCATATCCTGATGCATCTCCTCATTATAATCCTCTCGTGTGATTTCTCCCGTTTACATTTTGCGCATTTAATTATTTCATCATCTTAAACTTCATCAATTTCGACGTAGCCTAGCTAGCAATTTTGAGACCTATCGGTACTTGCCTATTAGTCCCTGTGGGATCGATATTTTATTACTTCGATAGACCCGTGCACTTGTGGGAAACCCCTACTATATTTGTGGGCGCTATCGCAGGGCCGCTGCCATGCGAAAAATTCTAAAGCTGCCAGACTATGAAGCTATCTTTGGCCTCAAACTTTTGGTCAAGGCAAAGATAGCTGTGATTCCTTATCTGTATGGGATACAGATACATGATGAGGACTCCCGTTGCCTCGTGCCGTGCATTGGGAGCACGGAGCCGAGGAAGAGGAAAAGGAGGGACTCCCGGGGAGTGCCCTTGTCGGCAAACACCTTGGCTGCAGGGTTGCGCCAAGGAGATCCGACGCTTATGGCCGTTTGGGTAGAGGGCCCCCACCCGACAAGGAGTGAGACTCCCTTGGCGGTCAATAAAGTGTTGGAGGAGTTTGCTGACATGATGCCTTCGGAATTGCCGAAGCACCTCCTGCTTAGGAGAGGGATCGACCACAAGATAGAGCTTGTGGCAGGATCTACTCCCCCATCTAAGGCTCCTTATAGGATGCCGCCGATGGAGTTGGCCGAGCTCCGCAAACAACTCGATGAGTTGTTGGAAGCAGGGTTTATGCGGCCAACCATGTCACCGTATGAAGCCCCAGTCCTATTCCAAAAGAAGAAGGACGGGTCTTTGAGGTTCTATGTGGATTACAGAGCCCTGAATAAGATAACAGTCCGGGACTGATATCCTATTCCATTGATCCTAGATCTGTTGGATAGACTGGGTAAAGCTAGGATATTCTCCAAGCTTGACTTGAGATCGGGCTACTGGTAGGTCCGTATCGCCGAGGGCGATGAACGAAAGACAACCTGCGTGACCCGTTATGGAGCGTTTGAGTTTCTAGTCATGCCCTTTGGGCTAACCAACACTCCGGCGATGTTCTGTCATCTAATGAACCAGGTGTTAGTACCCTTTCTAGAAGACTTCATCGTGGTATATCTCGATGATATCGTGGTGTACTCCTCAAGTGTTGAGGAACATTTGGTACACTTGAAGAGGGTTCTTCAAGTTTTGAGGGAAAACCAACTCTATTTGAAGTTGGAAAAGTGCACTTTCATGTCGGAAGAGATTTCCTTCCTTGGACAAGGGCAAGATCCGAGCAATTGTGGAATGGCAAGTCCCCTCAAATCAGACTGAGTTGAGGAGTTTTCTCAGTGTGGTGAACTTTTATCGAAAGTTAATCTGGGGTTGCTCGAGAGTGACTGCACCCCTTAGCAATTTGCTGAAAAAGAATACCAACTGAGGTTGGGATGATCGGTGTCAGTCAATCTTTCAGGACTTGAAAGAGCGCATAGCTTCTACACCGATCCTAAGATTATCAGATTTCGGTAAACCTTTCGAGGTTCACACTGACGCTTCGGATAAAGCGATCGGTGGTGTGCTGATACAGGATGGGCATCCTGTAGCTTTCAAGAGCCGAAAGCTAAATGAGGCAGACAGAGGTACTCTTCTTATGAAAAGGAGATAGTAGCAGTGGTGCACTGCCTCCGGACATGGAGAGTTTATCTCCTGGGTAACACCTTCATGGTGAAAACCGACAATGCGGCAAATACCTATTTCATCACACAGAAGAAATTGTCAGCAAAACAGGCCAGATGGCAGGAATTCCAAGCAGAATTCCAGTTCCAGTGGGAACACAGTCCTGGAAAGACTAATGTAGTGTCCGATGCACTGAGTAGGCTTAACGCCTTAGTCTGCTTTGCGATCTCCAGAGTGGAAGGAGTTCTCCTTACTGTTGGGAAACCCCGGGGATATTTTACAATTTTTGGCATTACAGAGATTACATACGCAGCGGAATAATATCCCCAAAACAGGCCAGTCCCAAAAACCCAGTGTAGATCGTCTTGTGAGGGAATCGACACGATGAGATAGAAAGTACCTTAAGAGCAAGATGAGAAGCCGATGTTGAGGTAGGCGCCCAAGTGTTCGCCTTCTGCAGTCTCACACACACGGATTCCTCGAGCTCTCTTCTTCCACGTCTGGTGCTAGCCTCTGGAAGAAGATCCATGCCTTTGTGTTACTTCCTTCAAATCTTGCGCCACCTTCAAGGAAGATGCGCCAAGAGTAGAGGAGGAAGAGGAGATGCCGCCAAACTCTTTGCTTCTCTTGCGCCAAAGGAGGAGAGGCAAAGATTTGCTTGCGGCCTTGATGGAAGAGGAAGAGAAGCGCTCCAAGAACTCCAAGCCTTTCGCCCTTCCACTTGACTCCACGCCTCTAAGGCATTAGTATTACAAGAGGTGGCGACAAGGGGTTCTTTTATAAGAGCATGAAGGCGGTTTGGGTAGATGGCAAGCGTTGACAATTAGGGCATTAATTAGGGAGATTATTCAATCAATTATCTTAATTAAATCTTCTCTTCAATATGCGCCTATTTCTTGCCTAAGCAAGTATTAACATATGTGCCCACTACATGCCTCAAGAGACATTAACTCTATCCATGCGCCTAGACCAAGTCAAGGCATCATGATAGTTTGCCTATTAAGGCTTAGGCGAAAATCCTAATCCAATTAGGATTCTAATTATGTTAATAATCAGCCCCACTTGTGCATATCACAATCCAATTAGTATCTCATGTGATTTAGATTAAAGTATCTCATGTGATTTAGATTAAAATCCAATCTCAATCAATCACTTGGAAGATACCAATCAAGCCATATTTACCTCAAGTCAAGCCTTCCATCCAAGGAACAAGGGGGAGGCACCAATTGCTTCCTTATGAAGCAAATTGCGCAACTTATCCCCATTGAGCCCCTAGGCGCCAATGGGATAAGATTTATCCCCATTATACCCTTTTAGTCTTTCTTCTCTTCATTACAACTTATTATTGAGCCCAACTAAGCAATGAGCCTAGCCCAAAGTCCATTATGCATATTAACCCATCCATTGGATCCAATCCAATTTAACCCAAGGTCAAATGAGCCTAACCATGGTTAATATGGTCAATATGACAAAAATAGAAGTTGGCTCCAATAAGTTTCTTTCATCTCATCAGGCTCATTGGCGCTAATGAAATCTCCCAAATAGATCTGAGTTATCCAATAACTTGATTTGCTTAATAATCTTTCGATATGTCTCATCGAAAGTGGCTGCTGCTTTTATCCTCATAAGTGTTGGTGTATATGCCTGATGTTAGAAACCCTAGGCGGGAGTATCTCAATCATCATACGAGAGTAGTTGATTGGTTACGGGTAGTGTATACCATTTTGCACTCATTGGGTTTATTTGGGTAGGCGTACTACGACGGTAGATGTTTATGCGTATAAATACTTTGTTGCATCCTTGAGAGGGGACAACTTGTACAAATGATGAGATAGTATGCACGATCCGGGGCTCATTGGGTTTACTTGACTAAGCGTACTACGACAGTAGACGTTTAGCAGGATAAGCACCTAGTTGCATCCTCGAGAAAGGACAACTTGCACTTTTATGGATTACCCTAGGACTTAACAAAGGGGAATTTTATATTGTTATTCATCCATGCATAACGCATCAAGGTGGTGGACCCTAGCCCTGATTCCGTGCATCCTTAGACCTTTCGTCGTGCAATCACGTTGCTTTCTTCTTTAGTTACTCTACTTTACTCTTTAGTTTTACTTTAGCAATCATTTAATACCCCTTAAGCGATCATCTAGCTTGTGATAATTAAATCAGTCGGTACTTGATATTTGGTCTCTGTGGGATCGATACATTTATATTACTTTGATAGTTCGTATACTTGCGGAGTCTATCAAGTTTTTGGCGTCGTTGCCGGGGACCAAATTTATCAATATCGACACGGTTACCTTATTGCTAGACTAGACATTTTTCTTTCTTTTAGTTTACTTGTTTTTAGTTATTTAGTGTTAAGCTCTTCTATATATTTGATAACCATTGCATATCTTTTGCTAATTGGAAAGTTGTCTTTGATCTCACTTGGTTTATGCGTAGGACTCTACGGTCGGGAGAACTAGTACCTCCAAATCCTGAAATTGAGAAGACATTCCGACGCCGTAGAAAAGCTAAGTCCAAGGCAACTCAGTCCAAGGAATCTCTTGAAAAGCTCAAGATGGATAACCGCCGGACACTTAGAGATTTTACTTCACCAAACGCACAAGGCTTACATACCAGTATCACTCGGTCTCCGATCGAGGCAAATAATTTTGAAATCAAGCCGGTGCTTGTGAACATGGTAACTCAAAATCAATTCGGAGGTTCGCCACTTGAGGATCTGAATTTGCATCTGTCAATCTTTCTCGAAGTATGTGACACACTGAAGATGAATAGAGTATCAGATGACGCATTACGGTTGAGATTGTTCCCGTTTCCATTGCGGGACCGTGCTCGTGCTTGGCTGCACTCACTCGCTTCTGGATCCATCTTGACATGGAGGGAGCTCTCCAAAGCCTTCCTTTCTAAATATTTTTCGCCAAGCAAGATGGCCCAATTAAGAGCTCAGATCATTAATTTTGCTCAAAGGGACAACGAGTCATTATGTGAAGCGTGGGATCACTTCAAGGAATATCAAATGATGTGCCCTCATCATGGTATGGAGAAGTGGTTTCTCATCCACACCTTCTACAGTAGTTTGAACTACAATACCAGACTTACCATAGATGCGGCAGCTGGTGGTGCCTTAATGAGCAAGGAAATCGATGAAGCTTTCAATCTGATAGAAGATATGACAATTAACCACCACCAGTGGTCAACTAAGAGAGCAGGACCACCTAAGGCAAGTGGCAAATTTGAGCTTGATGCGTTGAGTTCTATAGCAACTAAGGTGGATTCTTTAGCTCACAAGTTTGATACATGGGGACTGAACTCCACCACCGCCTCGGTCAATAGTGTTTCTTCGGAGAATGGTCCTACGTCAGGACAAACTTCAACCGATTACCAAACGGGACTTCCTCCTTTTGGGGACTCTGCACCGGATCAAGTAAATGCTCTCAATAGCTTCCAATCAAGACCACAACATGATCCGTACTCAAACACGTACAATCCTGGGTGGAAGAGCCACCCAAACTTCTCTTACCGCAATAGCAATGCGGTGCAACAACTGGAGTATCGACAGCCCGCGGGATTCCAACAACCAAGACAACCACCTCCGCCACAACCGATGAAGTCAAATTTGGAAATTATGTTGGAGAACTCCATGGCAGGGCAAGCTAAGCAAAGTGAGCGCATGAACGAGACCATCCATGGGAAGATGCTTGAAAATCAAATTGCACAGCAGGCCTCATCATCACCTAGACCTCCCGGGAGACTTCCTAGACAACCCGAGGCCAACCCTAGAGAATAGTGTAATGCTATCAATACATGCGTAGTGGAGCCTCTAAACGAGCCCAACACATATTTGGATATGGAGAAAGACCTTGGTAGTTTCTCAATACCATGTCAGATTGGGAATGTTAGCTTTGATCATGCCCTATGTGACCTTGAGGCCAGCATGAGTCTTATATCACTATCAATCTGCAAAAAGTTAGATATGGGAGAACTAAAGGAGACAAGTATTTCATTGCAACTTGCTGACTGCTCGATATGGCACCCGGTAGGCATATTGAAAGACATACCAATTAAAGTTGGTCAATTCTCTATATAGGAGGACTTCATTGTGTTAGACATGGAAGAAGATGCCCAATTCCCCATAATCCTTGGCCGACCTTTCTTGGCAACCGCAGGTGCCATAATTAACGTTAGGAATGAGAAGCTCAAGTTGAATATCAGTTGAGATGTTATCAATTTTGAAATCTCTAGAGGTCTAAAGTGCCCTTCCTTTGTAGGGACTTACCGTAGCATGGATGTTGTAGAGGATGAGCGGGTCGACACGGTTGCATTGAAAATAGGTAAGGGAATGGAGGCATGTGGAGAAATGAAATCTAGAGAGTACTTTGAAGCAAACGACAAAATGCTTAATAGATCCGACTATACTGCCAATCATAAGGTTCAAAGGGATAATACCATGGTAAGGGAGCAAAATTATGCATCTTTGGATTTGGCTGATTCTACAATGGCTGCTTCTAGTGATTGTCCTTCTGCGAGTGATATCACTATAAAATGTGACTGGGCATTTAGTAAGATTGTTGGATCAACTGATGCGAGTGTGAAACATAGAGATAATGGTAAGAGGGAGAAGCCCTCATTGGAAACTTGGAAGCCTGTGATTACATCTCAAGGGAAGACTATGAAGGAATTACCCTCCAAGGCTGATGCTGCTAGCACACCAGAGATCACACCAGGGAATATTAGTATAAGCAACCCAACCGCCGATAGGAACGTCATCCCAGATGATTGGGAAAATGCAGTGGATATCCCAACTCCAAAATCACAAGTATCAGAGAATGGACAACATGGTATTGGAACAACTAGGCATCATGGTGATGATTATTTCATGAAATTTGGTCAAAGGAAATACTCTAAAGATTTTCTTATTAGGCTCTCAGAGCACTTCACGCAACTTCCAAAGGATTGTGAGATTTGCCCAGATGTACTTGATTCACTGTTTACCGTTTGTGTGAGAAGATTACCATGTCCTGGTTCTGGGAAGAGTAAAGACAGACCATCATGTGCCCTATGGGAATATCAGCTACTGGACGACGAGGATTGGCCCAAACCGCCTTGACATAGCACTATGGTCAAGCCAAAGACCTTAAAATGACGCTTCTTGGGAGGCAACCCAAGCTCTTTTCCTTATCTTGCTAGTTCTTTTAGTAACTTGTTTCATGGTATTTTCATTTTTTTTTAGTAGTTAGTTATTTGGTTTCTTCTCTTGCTAGGTTGCAGTGGTATTTTGACTTACAGGCCACCTGCTTAATTCTACTCTACCATGATTTTGTTGATGGTTTGCTTGCTTGTACTCTTTTTATGTAAGTTTGCTTAGCTGTGTATCTACTTTGCTAGTCCTCCCTATAGGTAATACCATGGTATTTTTGCTTGCTACTTTCATTTGCTGTGCTGAATTGGTATTGAGCTGATATTTGGCTTTATAAATCATTTGCTCAATTTCGACTCTCTCTATGTAGTCTACCAGCTGTGTGCTTATCTTGCTCATCCTTCTAGTAGCCTACTTAGTGGTATTTCTGCTTGCTGTTTACATCTACCGTACTTAGGAAGTGTAGGATGGTATTCTGATGCTGTTTGTCACTTACCGGTTTTACTCTCCTTTGATTAATTTGAATTGCTTTGTATGGCGGTATTTCAATTTTTGGACCACTTGCTTACCCTTCCTCCATGATGAATTGTTGACTACTTGCCTACTTTTACTTGCTTCATGTAGCTTGTTGAGTGGTGTGTTTACTTTGCTAATACTTTAGGGGATGTATTCCATGATATTTACACAGCATTGTCCATTGATGATATTGGGATGGTGTTGTGATGGTATTTGCTTTTGCTCTATTTTGATTACTTTGTGGAGGCTTATTATATGTTTATCACTGTTCAGGGATGATCTGGGTTCAATTGGGGATCAATCGCGCCATTTTCAGAATTTCACGGTCGACCCGGCGATGATAGTCTCACCCGTGGTTCCAGTAGCTGTGCTTCATGCTACGAGTTCCGTTCTCCACAGAAAGTTCCTCGGGCCACCTAGCGAGTAAAACCTCAGCCCGCAGAATTTCGGACCCTGGAGGCGACTCTTCAGCACAAGTAAAGTTTTCTATAGAAAGTTCCTCATGGAACCCAGTGACCGAGACCTCGGCTGTGGTTTCTGGAGGCAGATCTCGCAAAGGAAAACATGAAATCCAAGTTTTGCACAGAAAGTTCCTCAGGACACCTAGTGACCAAAACCTCAGCCCGTGGGTTCCGGAGGCAGTTATGTAGCACAAATCGTCGAAGTTCCAATTTTGCATAGAATGTATCTCGGGGCGCCCAGCAATGACAACCGCGCCCTGAGGTTTTCGGTGGGGCCCTCTCACTTAACTTCAAATTTCCCTCTGCTTATACCCTGCTTCCGCCAGCGTTCCCCAGACTTCACTACCCCGATCTTTTCTCGCCCCGTGAAAACCCTAACTTTGCCTTCGCCCCTTTTGTTGCACCTTCTCTTCCGCGAGACTTTGCCGAAGTTTTCTTCCTTCTTCTCCATGGGACCTCGCAAGGTGTGCGCCCACAAAGCCTCCACCAGCAAGTGTCCACGCACACAAGTTCCCCTTTCTCCTTCTCCTGCTCCCGCTCCCGCATCGGCTCCTCCGAGCAATCCTGAACCCTTTGCCACATATCGTCGGCGTAGGGTAGGGAAGGAACCTGCTCGCTTTCCATCTCCTCCTCCACCACATAATCCAGCCTTCCACCCTTTGACTGAAGGGCATGTCATCCGCTTTCGCAACGCCACCCACGAAGCTCGTTACTTCGTCCTTTCTAGGCGGCGCATCATAAATACTCAGTACATGGACTCCCCGACTTTGATCCAGTTGGGACTCCTTGACGACGTGCTCTGGCTCTTTCGGAATCTAGGCTGGGAGAAGGCTCTAAATCAAGCATCTCCAACGCACATCGGGCTCACCCTTGAGGTACTCAGCTCCCTCCACACTCGACAGTCTGGCCCTAATAATGAAACATTCCTAATTTGCTTCCGCCTGAACAATATCGAGTATCGTCTTCTGCTTGAAGAGTTCAATTCGGTATACGGTTTTCCCCCTGATGTTGAGTTCCATAAACCCAGTGGGAACTAGGAGGATGCCTTCTGGCACTCCATCTCCTCAGAGGCCCACTATTCCTCCAAGAACACCAGAGCAAGCGCCATCTCCAATCCTTGTCTTCGGTATGCCCACCGTTTGCTGTCTAACACAATCTTTGCCCGCGGGGACAGCGATTGTATGCTACACCACATCGAGCTCTTCTATCTCTAGGCAATGCTAAATCAATTCCCCTTGAATACTGGTTACCACCTGGCCAACCATCTGGAGCATGTCGGCCGCACCTCCAAAGGGACTATCGCAATCGGCGGCCCGCTCACCCCATTGGCTCTGCATTTGGGGCATAACCCATATGGCACTCCTGAAGCTAGAGGGAGCAGGCGACTTGATATGGAAGCTTGCATCACCATGAAAATGAACTTTCGCCGTGGCGACGTTTACCACCTCACCCTCCGCGACAGCCTCCACACCATTCCGCTGCCCAATACCGCGCGGACATCTATCAGATCACAAGAGAACTGGAACATCTGCCCCGACGATGCAGATGCTCCTGCTCCCCCTTCGGTTGTTCCTGCTCCCTTCACCACCGGACCACCGCCGCGAGCCCCTCACGAGCCCACCACCCACGACCTACTACAGACGATCCACCAGCAGCTCCAAAATCAGGGGAACCAAATCAACACGTTAATGGAGAACGTACAGAGCGTGTATGCATTTCTTCGTTCTCGTTTCCCTGGCTTCCGGAGCATTGCCCCAAATCAACACCGTCCGGCTCCTGATGACACTTCCTCGGCCTCTTCTGACGCCTCTTCTGACGATCTCAGTGATGCGGGGGATGACCCCCGCGATTAGAGTTGTGAGTCCTCTGCCCCCCTACCTCATTTACCATGTGGGTGGGGTACTTTGCATTTTTTGATACAACTAGCTTTTGTTTTGACTTGGTTTTTACCATTGAAAAGTTTTACCATTTAGTATTCACTCTGTTAACTTTAGTTTTGGTCTCCCCTTACTTTAGAACCTGAAAGTATATATTCTTGCTTGCCTTTAAGCATGTTTTCATGTGTTCTTTGCTGTTAATATGATTCATTTGCACGATTCTGCCTCTTTACCAATTTTTGCTTACATAGATCTTTTGCATGCGATTAATCCCTCGTGGTAGGTAACTTAAGGATAGGTTCTTGGTAAGCTGCGCTCCTACTTAAATTGTGGGACGCCACTAGTTGTCTACGCTTAATTTGATACTGACTGGTTCCTCCTCCTCACCTATCATATCCTCCATTTTGGTCATCCCACTTTAGCTAATAGTCATTTCAAACAAAAAGGGAAAAACAAGAAAAGATTCTCTAGCAAAGTCTAGAGACATTTCAAAAAAAAAAAAAAAGAGGATAGAGATCCTCTCAAAAAAAGAAAAGAGGACAAAGATCCTCTCAAAAAAAAGAAAAAGAGGACAAAGATCCTCTCGCAATTCTCCAAACATTTGTATGTATATGCACCATGTGTGGAAAATTTCAATGCTTTCTTTCCTACTTTCATCTCAAACAAATTGGAGGATCCACACAATGTAAGGGGAGGAACCAGAACATTGATTATTGGGCGTGGAAACTATGTGTGGAACGCATTTACTTTGGGCTGCAATGCTTACCATTTGATATCCGATAGGAGTCTGTCACTAGTGGGGTGTTTGACCATTACATGGATGGGTGCTAGCATTATCCTAGAGGAGTTTGGATTCAAGTCTTATGGATCATTCGTACAGCTTAGCTTTATTTTATCTTTGCTTGAGGACAAACAAGAGTTTAAGTCTAGGGAGATTTGTTAAGTCATTTTTATTTAGGGATTTCTATGCGATTTTTACTATTATATCTTCACTATTCTAGCATTTCCACCTGATTTACATGGAATTATCGCAATATCTTCGGAATCTACACTCCTTGGTGTTTTTGCCTCATTTTAGGGAAAAAACGAGGGAATACGACCGTTTTCGGCTGGATCAGTATTCTCAGAAAGAACCACGACCCGCCTATTGACTAAAATCACGCCCCGTGGCTTCTGTGTCGCCTGATACTAATTTTTGAGACTTTACCCCTCGCTTTCTCCGCGTCAGATAGAAGGTTTCGAAAGGGCAAAAGAGGAATTCGACCAAGCCAGGGAGGACAAAACGAAAAAGCCCTATTCACGTAAGGGTATTGGGTGGATTATTCGTTCGTTCACGCACGCACGTAAGGAAAGGAGGCGGCGGCTGAGGAAGAAACTCTCCACCGCGAGAGCGTGGAGAGGACGGACCACCAATTAGAGGAAGAGGAAGACCTTACCAGGCGGCTTCTTCCTCTTAGAGGGAGTCTTATCTTCCTTTTCTCATTTATCTCATTCACCTTGTTACCCATGGATGTTACGTTGGGATTGTCTTGTGCTTTACCTTGGAATATGAATTTTGTAGCTTAAATCCTATTTCAGGGCTAGGGAAAGCCCCTTGAATAATTTATGCGTGGATTATAACTTTATTTCATAAACCCTAGATTGTTCTATTTTGCCTAGTTGCACTTTATCAATGGAGATTGTTATCATGCTTTCTTCGTATTTTATATACCCGGTATTGTCGAGAGGCACATCCGGATGTTAGAAACCCTAGGCGGGAATATCTCAATCATCATGCAAGAGTAGTTGATTGGTTACGGGTAGTGTATACCATTCTGCACTCATTGGGTTTATTTGGGTAGGCGTACTACGACGGTAGACGTTTATGCATATAAATACTTTGTTGCATCCTCGAGAGGGGACAACTTGTACAAATGATGAGATGGTATGCACGATCCGGGGTTCATTGGGTTTACTCGACTAAGCGTACTACGACGGTAGACGTTTAGCCGGGTAAGCACCTAGTTGCATCCTCGAGAGAGGACAACTTGCACTTTTATGGATTACCCTAGGACTTAACAAAGGGGAATTTTATATTGTTATTCATCCATGCATAACGCGTCAAGGTGGTGGACCCTAGCCCTGATTCCGTGCATCCTTAGACCTTTCGTCGTGCAATCACGTTGCTTTCTTCTTTAGTTACTCTACTTTACTCTTTAGTTTTACTTTAGCAATCATTTAACACCCCTTAAGCGATCGTCTAGCTTGTGATAATTAAATCAGTCGGTACTTGGTATTTGGTCCCCGTGGGATCGATACAATTATATTACTTCGATAGTCTGTATACTTGCGGAGTCTATCAACAGTTTGCCTACACCCTCCACAGATCATCATCTATGGGGCACAGCCCCTTTGAGCTTGTGTTAGGGAGATAGCCCCTAACTACTGGTGACATCACGATGAGGACCTCCGAGGGGAGATGTCCTGCGGCTCAACGGGTAGCTCGTGAGTGAGTGGAGTCGCTCCAAAAGGCTAGGGACAGCCTTGAGCTAGCAGCTAGATGAATGCAGCACTATGCAAATCGTCGTCGTCAGGATGAAGAATTCGCCGTGGGCAACTCAGTACTTCTCCGACTTACTCCGCAGATATGAAGGAAGATATATGCAAAGGCAGCACATCAGGGACTTGTATAGAGATACGATGGACCTTTCAAGGTATTAAGTTAGGTTGGCTCTATTGCGTATCATCTGAAGCTCCCCAATAGGATGAAGCTGCATCCGACGTTCCATGTGAGCTTCCTAAAGTGGTTCCATAAGGATCCAGGGAATCCAGCTCGGTCACAGTCGCTTCGTGCACCTCCGACAGTTCGAACAGTGTTCGACTAAAGGATCGGAGAGATCCTAAATCACCGAGTTTTGGGACTTAGTAGGATGAACCGACGAACAGAATTCCTTGTTCGATGGGAAGGTTCTCCAACGGAGGAAGCTACATGGTATAAGGCATTCGAACTGTGGCAGTTTGAGGACGAGATCCGACGTTATTCCTTATTAGGCCTTCTGGCCGAATTTTGGGCGCAGCCCAAAGCCCATCCTGGTATTACCCCTTTAAGCGGATCGGGTGGTGGATCAGGCGATTCCCAGCCCGGATCCAAACCCGTTTCATTCAACAAGCAAATGTCGCGTGTGCGATCGTGTGTGATCGACGCAAAACGACGTGGGGCGTGGGCAGCTGACATCTCGGGCAACGCATTGACTACAATCGCGTGGTCACCACATCAGCGCAGGCGAAAGAAAAATCAGAGAAAAGAGGACATCGTCCTCATCACAGCGATTACGAGCTTTTCGAATGCGAGAAGCTCACCGGCGGTGATTCTCCTGGCTTCCGGTGGTGTGGGCGGGTGGTCGAAGACCCTAGAGAACCCCATCTCCTTCTTCTCGTCTCGAGCCGTGCGCCCTTCGTCCTTGACGCCGGTGACGCCTCCAGAGCGCCTTGGAAGGCGACTACATCATCAGCTTCACCGACTCGAAGGAGCCGGCAGCCGGGTGATCGTGGAGGTACACCCTATTCTCCTTTGGTCTTCGCTCCGGTCGAGCCCGCTGCTCCCAGTGACGCCCCTCTCCTTCCTTTCCGTCGCCGTTTGCCTGTCGTGGCCATCTCTCCCTTTGTGCTCCTTGAGCGAGCCCTTCCTCCTCCCTTCC
Source organism: Costus lasius (assembly GCA_027563935.2). Lineage (NCBI taxonomy): Eukaryota > Viridiplantae > Streptophyta > Magnoliopsida > Zingiberales > Costaceae > Costus > Costus lasius. The sequence continues at coordinate 20,683,659 of CM050450.1, read as the reverse complement.
GTTGGTTGCCGGCCCGCCTGCGTGTGGAACTGTCGAAGCCAATGCTCGCCTGCGTGCAAGCTTTTCTGGTCGGTCGATTTTTGTCGCCTCTATGCGACTGCGTCGGCCACCCTCCTCTCCTCCGCCTGCGTGCGGATAGCTTCCCCCTCCCAGTAAGCTCTCGTTCGGCGTATACTTCTCCCCGTCCATCCGCCTTCCTCTGCCGCAGCTTGCTTCACCATTCGTGTAGGTGGGCAACGCCAAGACTTCCAGCCGCAATCCGTCGCCGGACCTCTTCCCAGATGCCATTAGTTGCCGGTGGGTGGCCCGTCCTTCTAGCGGAGGTGCAGTGGGGTGGCCAACACCACCCTCCTCCCCAGTTCCCTCTTCGCAGCCGAGCTTGCCTTCGCGCCAGCATGACCTTCCGGCACTGGCTATCACCTACGTGCGACTGCGGCCCGCTGCCTTAGCTGGGCACTACGGGTGATCCTTACTCTCCGGTCGTTCTCGTCTACATGTGAGAGGGATGAGGCCGTAGGATTCGCCGTCACCTCCGGGTGACGTCGCTTGCGGAGCGTCATACAGCCTCTTCGTCGGCGTGCGAGTGAGGAGCCAGCTAGGTTCTTTCCATCACCGGTGTGCGACGCCGTGTAGATGACTGTCTACAATCGCCGGGCACCAGCTTGATCCGGACGTGTGGGTGAGTTCGGTTACTTCCCTCTATTCTTCATCCAGCACGTGAGCGTGCTCGGAAACTATTGTGGACCCCGTCCGACATGGTCAGTTACGGGTGCGTCCCTTTTGGGTTCGGGTGAACCCGGTCTAACCCGACGACACCAGTCTTCGGTGAATCGTCTGTGTCGATCTAAGTCGTATTAGAACGGCAGCAATCTTTCACATAGTCCATAGTCAAGCTGGGGTCGGTTCGAGGAATCGACTCCGCTAGTCATGCCTAATCCAGCGGTTTCGACCGTTGCGACCCTTGTGTGGGTGTATTCGGACTTGAGTCAAGCGTTGACTCATGGGTAAAAACTGTAAAAAAATATTACCGTAAACAAGGGCATGACATTAAACTTTTATGATTGTAGGATGGTAGCAAAGGCAAGAGCTGGAGCAACTAGTGCAGGAGGGCGTGGAAAGCGTGGCAGGCACATTCATCATGTACATGACCTAGTTATTGATGTGGCAGTCACCTTTGAAGTGGCCTTCTGGGCAAGCAAGGAATCAAGATAGAGAAAAAGAACAAAAATTAGCAGCCCTTCATTTTCTACAGAAAGTCAACATGCCAAGGTTGTTAAACCTTCTGAAGAAGCTGAGAGTGCAGTACGAATTGAAAAGATTACACTATAAGTACTGATAGAAAAGGAGCAAATTAGATCAGCAAAAGTTTGGTCAGATTTATAGTGATGGGAAAGGAACGATTTGGTGTTTTTACTACACAAAAGAATCCATAGCACTATCATGCAAATCTGCAACAGAACACTAATCAGATTAGTGCAGAAAAGAGTAGCAGAAATTTATCAGTTAGCGATCTTTGCTATGTTGCTTAGGATGATTCATTGGCTCTTTAATTGAAGCGTCTTATGAGTTTGCTAGAGCAAGATTTGTGCTTTCTAATCACGCCAAAGTTCCAGAGTTTTGCCTCTCCAAGTTCTTAAGATACCTGCAAAAAGAAGCTTAGTCAATGTAGCGTCAAGAGCAAAACAGAAATAGGAAATAGGAACATAGGAGAAAGGTTGGGAGCAAGGGCTTGTGCCGATCAACAGCGCTGGAACAAGGATGCTCGTCAGGGGCATTGGAGACAAGGAAAAGATGAGGCGGCGTTGATGTCGTCGGAGCACCGACGGATGGTGGTGGAGCGTGTTGGTGTATATGCCATAGGACCTAGTTTTGGTCCATTATTGTACTACTTGACTTTGATATTTATATATATCATTCTGGCATTGTCATTATCGATGTTTGTCTACATCTGCGATTATGTACTTACATGATAATGTCCCTGGAGACAGATTGGATCTGTGCTCAAATGATCGTCCCCAGTCGATGTACTAGAGTGGATATGTGACAACTCTGGTACTTGTGAGACTGGTATATGGGCTAGTTAGGCATGAGGTGCTAACGCAGACATATGGGTATATCAGTGGTGGATATACTGGAATGACCCGCTGTGAGGCAATGACTTTGTGTCACGAGTTATCCCCACAAGTGATAGGAGATGCATTGATCCCTTGACTTGAGGTCATTGGCCATTCTATATGGTTAGGGATATGCTTTGATAAAACCTAACACCTCGTCGTAGTTGGGAGGTAATAACGGTTGTCATTGAGCATGTCACGACCCATATGAGAAGGTCAATGGACAGACAGAGGATTTGCCCCTTCCTAAGGAAAGCTTGATATCCATGGAGCTCCTCTATGGTTCTGTGACTGAAAGTGCATGGCCATACCTAGGTGAGACCTGATTTAGTCATAACCATAAGATTGGATGAAAACAAGTGGTGACACACTTGTCCAATCGGATATCAGTTCGGCAAAGAGACTGGAATGCATCTGTACCTAGTTGCGATGATGGGGATATCAATGTCGATATCCATTCCAATGACCTGGGTAGCAGCGATGCACTGCTAGGTGCCACTCACTGCTTGTGGTGACTTTTGGTCAGCACTGCCAGCGTCAGAGGAACCTACAGGGTCGCACACCTTAATACTCGAGTTCTCGTATTGATCGAGAAGCCTTATGATCGAGTTATTAGATGACTCGGATCTATTTGGGAGATTTCATCAGTGCCGATGGGCCTGATGAGATGGAAGAATGTTATTGGAGCAAGACTTCATTTTTGGTAAGTTGACCCGAATTTGACCATGGTTAGGTCACATTTGGATTTGGGTTGTATTAGATTGGATCTAATTGCTTAATCAACTCATTCAATGAGGTTTGGGCTTTCTCATTACCCAATGAGGCCCAATAACATCCCCATTAGCGCCTAAGGGGTATAATGGGGAGAGATCCAACCCCATTAGCGCCTAAGGGGTATAATGGGGTTAGGGAGGCCAAAGTTGCTTCATTATGCGCCTAGCCCTAACCCTGACCGCCCCTTGCTCTATAAAAGTGGCCCTGGACGCCCCCTCTCCGCTATTCTACTCCTTGGAGGCGTGAGAACACAAAGAGAGGCGAGAGCAAGGGCAAGAGGCGCAAGTGATCTCTTCCATCAAACCCTAGCCGCAAGCCTTGATCTTCCTTTCCTCTTGGCGCAAGGAATTTGGTGCTTGTCAGCTTCCCTCTCCTTCATCCTTCTTCATCCTTGGCGCATATACCTTGGAGGTGGCGCAAGTTGTGAAGAAAGTGGACTAAGGCTTTGATCTTCTTCCCAAGGCTAGCACCGGGAATGGAAGAAGAGGACTCGAGGCATCCGTGTGTGTGAGACTGCAAAGGGCGCACGCTTGGGCGCCTATCTCGACATCGGCCTCATCTTGCTTTAAGGTATATTCTATCTCATCATGTCGACTCCCTTGCATGCGATCTTCACTGGGTTTTTGGGACTGACTCGTTTCGGGGATATTACTTCCGCTGTGCAATGTATTTGTGTAATTTCTATCTCTGAAAATTGTAAAATATCCCCGGAGTTTCCCAACAGTGGTATCAGAGCGACTTGCGAGACTCGAACGATGTAATTTCATGCTTTTCCATGCTCACATGCCATATCTCAATTTTCGCAAATTGCATGATCACATGGCGAACGATTTTTCTAAGTAGGAAAAATTAGGGTTTCTTGTTTCTATCATCTTTTCAATCTCTTTTGGATTTTTGGGTTATTTTTCTTGTATGATTTAAGGATCAAAGGTGCACGTGGTTTTGTCAAGTAGAACGGGCATTGTTTCTTCGGACTGGTCGAGTCTCTTGATCTGACAAAATTGCCAGCCGAAAGGATCTTTGAAATCATCATGAAAGTTTAATCGCAAATAACCAAAAGATTTGTGATAAGAAGATGAGGAAAAGAGACTGGTTTTATGAAAAAGTAAAATTTCAGATTTCATGTTTTTCATGAGCATGTAGAATTGCATGTGTAGATACCTTACTTGTGCATAATGTTGTGATCATGAGTCAAGCCCATTTGCATGCCTGTGATGTATTCTTGTGAGGCCTGCATGCCGCTTTTCTTTTTGCTTTTAACTAAGATGAAGATTAGGGTGGCGCATATCACTTGAATAATTGGCGCATGCATGCTTGTTTGCGCACCTTGCTTGGTGGCGCAAGAAACACCCTTCAATGATGGCGCATGGTGAGTGGCGCAAGTTTGACTTGGCCGAGCCTTAGGGCTTGTGTGCTATGTCTCTTGGCCCTTACATGGTGGCGCATCACCCTTGGAGGAAGACCATGGCATTGGCCAAACCTTGGGGGTGTACCCCTAGGGTTTGGGTGCTAAACTATGAGAGAAGGACCTTGGAGCCAACTTTGAAGGTAGAGCTAGAGGTCGGCTAGGCTAGGTCTTGTCTTTGGGGCTTGAGTCCTAGGTCAAGAGTTGAACCTCCTTTTGGCATGGGTTGGGAACCTCCTTTTGTTAATTTTAATAACCATTTTCTTGAGAGAAAAATTAATGATCGCACCAACCTTTTTTTCTGAAATATATTAGTGAATGTTCAACATACAATTTCAAGATCCAACTTATTGATTTCAATTTTTCATTTTAAAGAGTGAAAATTGATTACAAGAGCCTTATATGATTTACATTATCAAAGGAAATCATTGTTTTGACTATCCCATTACAAGAGCCTTATATGATTTACAAGAGCCTTATATGAAAATTGGGCCCTCTCTTCATGTGCATATTCTTTTGACTATCCCATTAGTTATTCTCTTTTACCCTTCAGCTTAGTATCAAAGCAGGTACATCTCCTCTCACCCATCACTCGATCCTCTTGTCATTGCTTTCTCTAGTAACCTTATGAATGTCAGACAAGTATTGCCCATCTCTAGTCAACGGCTGGTTTGACTGTTTGAGATAATATTATTTACCAATTTTTGCTGTAGTTAATGGGCAAACTGATAATTTATGTTTGTAATCCTCTTATGTAGTGCTAAGAACCTAGTTGAGCATGATCCTAAACTTGAGCTACACATGATTTAGAAACTAGAATTTCAGTCCAAGTAGAACTTGTCATGTACCTTAAAATGATGCTATGCTAGGTATTATTTACATTACTTGGACAAGATCTAGGAGTAGAGCTAAAACATGATTTATTTGTGATTCTTTAAAGAAGAGAACTTGATGAGATACCATTTGTTCTTTTCAGTTTCAGTTCTTGTTCTCTCTCTGGAATAAAAGTTGATTTACAAAAAAATAAGCACAAATTAGTATATGAACCATACAATTAAAACAAAAGGGAAAAATGTTTATTTATTAGGAAGGTACACATCAAATCATGTTATGGAAAGAGTTACCAATCATTGGTTTAACTCCTTGTAGATTTATCAATCAACTACTTTGTTCTTTGCTATAAACATGCCAACTCCTTGTAGAACTTATTTTTACTTTGCTTTTTATATGCTTGTTATATGCATGTTATATGTTCATATACTTATATGATGTGCAAATGTTAGAAAATTCTTATATGTGTATATGCTTCTTATGTGCAAATGTTAGATAATTCTATAACTAAGCAACAACAATGTCTCAATCCTCACGACCAACATCTAAAAGTGGAAAAGCAGTGTGGAATCTACAAACAACTTTGACATTTTGTGATGTTTGTATCACTGCTATCGATAAAAACATGCGCCCGGGAACACATTTAAATGCTCAAGGGTAGAAATTTGTAGTTGAAAATTTTCAACAACTGACTACATTGACATATGATAAAGTACAACTAAAGAACAAATAGGATCAACTAAAGGCTGACTGAAAGTTATGGAAAGAGTTAAAAAGGTAGAGAAACTGGTTTAGGATAGAATGCAAGGTTAGAGACGGTGGATGCAACCCCTGAGTGGTGGGAAACGAAAATTACAGTATGTATATTTGGATCTTGTTATTATTGTTGTTATTTAGTTGATAAAGTAATCTATTATTCTAATATAATTACAGGCTAACAAAGAGTATGCCAAGTTTCGAAAGAAGGGTATCCATCCTGATATCGAAACAAAAAATGATACTATGTTTGGACAGACAGGAGAGTTTTGTTATACAACAGCTGTGCCTGAAGAACCAGTTCAAGAGATGAATGCACAATATGAAAACTATGAGCCATGTGATGAAAATATGGAATCATCTCGCATGCCATCATCCTCTCGTCAAAGTCAACGTGGTAAAAGAAAGGCTACATCATCTGGATTTAAGGATTCTTTGAGTTTGCTTGCAACATCAATTCATCAAAATTTAACAGACTCTCCAGGCGGTAGTGTTAAAGAGGTGAGGCAGAGTTAAGATCTCTTCCAGGAATTGAACGTGGTAGTGAGTTATATTTTTTTGCCGCAGCCCAATTTCGACAAAAAATCAAATAGAGTAGCATTCAAAGAAATGGAAACAGATGAAGATAAATTAGGCTTCTTGAAGTATTTATTAGATTTGTCGAAGAAGAGTTGACATATGAGTTTGATGCACTACATTATATTTGTTGAACATGTGATGTGTTATATTTGCTGAACTTGTGACTTATGTTTTGTTTCATGTAGTACATTATGTTATGTTGTGTTATGTTTCATGTGGTACATTATGTTACAGTACATTATGTTATGTTGTGTTATGTTTCATGTAGTATATTTTGCTGAACTTGATGCACTATATTACGTTTTATATTTATTGAACTTGTGATGTTTTATATGTTTGTTAATTATTTATGTTATGTTGTTATTTGTATAGATATGGATGGTCACAATAGTGATCTTGATGCTACACAGGAGTTTGATGATATACAAGATCTTACTAATGAAACAAATCCATTTTGGAATGTGATTAATTATACTGTACTTGCTTTGAATGAGTATTACTCATCATATTTACATAAGTCCCCTTGTATGGTATCATCCCATACAGGTATGGGATGGATGAGAGAAATCATACAAGGGCATCCAAAAAGGTGTTGGAATATGATGAGGATGGAGCAAAATGATTTTGTACAATTGTGTCATATTTTAGAGAACTCATACAATTTGAAACCATCAAAAAACATATCTATTTATGAAAAGGTTGGGCTTTTTATCTTTATATTAGCACAAGGGGCATCGAATAGGGAAGCACAAGAAAGATTTCAACATTCAGGTGAAACTATAAGTAGAATCTTCCATGAGGTGTTGAAATCAGTTTGTAAGTTTGCAAAGGTTATGATAGAGCCCATCGATAGAGAGTTTCGAGATACTCCACCAGAAATATTACGTGACAATCGTTATATGCAACATTTTAAGGTAAGTTTCGATTATTTATTCAAAGTTTATAAATGAGATATTATTTTATATTAATCTTTCTATTTTTTATAGGATTGCATTAGGGCTATTGATGTTACACATATAGATGCAGTCGTCCTAGTGCATGGTCAGTTGCGATTTATAGGAAGAAAGGGTCAGCCAACCCAAAACGTGCTTGCTACATGTTCCTTTGATATGAAATTTACATACGTATTAGTTGGATATGAAGGTACAGCTCATGATGCATGTGTTCTTACAAAGGCATTGACTTTAAATTTTCTAAAACCTTCTCCAGGTACGATACAAAATTTGAACTTTTAGTTTTTTTATATCTATATTCCAATTGCTAATTATAATTTTATTTAAAATTTATAGGGAAATATTATTTAGTTGATGTTGGATACTTACAAATGAGTGGGTATCTTGGCCCATAGAGTGAGGTATCATCTTCAAGAATATCAACAAGGGCATCCACCACGAGGCCTTAAAGAAATATTTAATAAAGCACACTCCTCCCTCAGAAGTTGTATTGAGCGGACTTTTGGAGTGTGGAAGAAGAGGTGGAATATATTCCGCGATATGCCGTCGTTTGCATTTGAGACTCAAGTTAAAATTGTAGTTGCATCAATGGCACTACATAATTATATTAGGCAAGCAACGACAACTAATGAGATTTTTCAAGAATTTGATGCTAATTTTGATTTCAGTACTTTAGCTGATTCAGAAGTCAGTGAGGAAGTTGTTGATGAGCAAGTAAATTCTATTCAAATAGATATGCAACGAAATCATATTGCTCTAAGTCTAGTAGCATCACATGTGTAATTTAAATACTTATGTTTTGTTATTAGAATGAATATTGTTGTAATGAAGTGCAAAATATTTTGATATTTAACGTGCAATTTATTGTTTTGGTTAAACTTTTTGTATATTGTAGTACATAGGACTCCACATGTTATAAGTATTAGGAATGCTTTTGTAAAATTATTTAAAAATAACCTGCTTAATAAAACAGCACTCAGCTTTTCCAACAAGCACTCAGCTGCTGTCTAGCACAATATCTTATTCAAACACCACTCAGCTTTTCCAATCAGCTATTCTTCAATCAGCACTTTTTCAACCAGCAGAAGCTAAAAGCTCCCGCTATGTCAAACACACCCTTAGTCGGGAAACTTATAAAATTGCCTTTTATGTAAACTTTTTTCTCTAAAACATTTAGAGATAGTGAAAGGCAAGATTATCTTATTAAGCACAGTTTGGAATATCAGTAGCAGTCTATGTTGTTGAATTTGATCGTTTGTTAGTACTATTTCCATAAATTTGTCTAGGTGATAATGATAAAGCTCAACACTTGTTTAGGGGATTATATGATGAACTTCAAGATAGAGTAACAGTTATATCCTCAACTAGTTTTCAATCATTAATCGATATTGTACGCTGAAAGGAAACAAAATTAATTTCTTTCTTTTACACCCAGTGTTCTTCACAAGAAAACAAAGCCTTAATCTTCATCTTCATAAGAAAACAAAACCTTAATCTTCATCTTTTATCTTTCTGGGTCAAAATTAATTAAATTTTAATTTTAATTAAAATATAGTGTGATCGTTTCAAATTCACATTATAAATTATAAGGCTTTTTGTTTTAGTATATTCTAATTTCTAATAAATGCAAGTATTTATTATTAATTACCCCTAAGTAACTTAGGGTATCTTTGATTAAGAGATTTATAAATATAACAAAATAAAGATAAAATGGTTAAAAGAACAATATAATTTATAACTTCGTGTCATGACACGATTTACAATTTGATATAAGAGTACTCTATCAAGGCTTATGTTCATTTGACATAAGCCATAGAGAAAAAAATATGAGTTGTGTTGTAACAACGTTAAGGAACTATGGCCTAATAAGAAGTATCGACGTACGCATCTCCCAAACAACGTTATTAACAGCACGCCTCAAATATTTAATGTCCATGACTACGTTCGAATTGAGTGAACAGTTTGAGTAAACGGTCTGAGTGAACGAGCCATTGGGCTAAATGTTCAAAGTTTGGGTGAACGGATCGGTGGGCCAAGCATTCAAATTTGAGTGAATAGGCCATTGGACAAAGCATTCGAAGTAAGTGCAAGGATTGAGTGAAAGGGCTGTGGGCCAAATGTTCAAAATTTGGATAAACAAGTCAATAGGCCAAGCGTTCAAAATTTGGGAGAATGGGCCGTTGGGCCAAGTATTCAAATTTGAATGAATGGGCCGTGGAGCCAAATGTTCAAAATTTGGGTAAATGGGTCATGGAGCCAAACATTCAAAATTTGGTGAATAAGTTGAGTGAATGGGCTGCAGGGCTAAACGTTCGAATTTAAGTAAATAGATCGAATGAACGAGCCGTTCGGCCAAGCGTTTAAAATTTGGGTGAACGGGCCGGTGGGTCAAACATTCAAATTTGGGTAAATGGGTCATTGGGCCAAACATTCGAATTTTGAGTGAATGGGCCATGGGGCCAAATATTAAAAATTGAGGTGAACGGGCCGATGAGCCAATCATTTAAAATTTAATGAACAGACTATAGAGCAAAACGTTCAAAGTTTGAATGAATGAGCCGTAGAGGCTAACCGTTCGAAATTGGGTAAACGGTATAAGGTTGATTCTTGTTGGATGATATCAAGAGTGATCGAGGAGGCTGCCACGATTTATTATTATTTGAATTAAAGGATAATTAAAAAGATGTTGACCAATTTTGACCGATCACCAAAACCCATTAATTTTCAATTGGATTTTGGCTACGTGACTTTCCCAATCCTCCATGGATTTGCGTCCGCTGGATCGATTCCAGGAAGCGACATAGGTGGATGTCTGACTCCTCTGTCCAGCTTCGGCCATCGAGGCTTGGGGGCGGACTTTTTTTTTATTCCGGCCGAGACAAAATCTGAGATCTTTACCGAGACTTTTTTTTAGTCAAATCCTTCACGAGATTAAGAACCTGCTTCCAAAACTTCTTTCTTTCACTCTTTTACTCTTTGTTAGCCGAGACCTTTTCACCGGGCATTATTCTTTGGAAGTTCTGATTTAATTTTTGAGCAGTTTTTTTCATTGCGTACAATTCCATCAGCTTTTTTTATTTTTTGACAGCAGCTATTTTTTTTTGGACCAAGGTTGATGATTTTTTGTTAGCCAAGACCTCCTAGACTTGAAATTGAAATTGGATTTCCAGCCAAACCAAAAATTTCTCAAATCCTCTACAAGAGTTTGATCGCAAGATTAGGTTTCTATGAGAAAGCTATCTTCTCTAAATTTATTTGATAATTTTTTTACTAAAGTATTATTCTCTAAGATTTAGTCTAGAGTTAGACTCAGTGATTTACTTTGGAGTTCATATCTTTGCAAAGGTAATTGTATAAGAGTATCCTCTCCGTGATTTAGTCTGAATTTTACATCTCTATAAACATAATTTTGTAGTAGTATCTTCTCCACAATTTAATCCGGAGTCATAAAGAAGGAAGACGAAGGATAAAAGAAAATAAAAATTTATATTACTTGATATTGTGTGTTTCTTCTTTCAGAATTTTTCTTGCTTTGAGTGCCTTGTTTTTTTTAGATTTTTTTTTTTTGCACAAGCGTCTTCTTTCTTCCTCACGTGAATTTAAGGGAAAAAAAGGATTTTTATTTTTTTGCGTGAGCTCCAGCCGATGGTTTTTTTTTTTTTTTTTTTGTCAACCTTCTCTTCTTCTTCACGTGAAGAATCTAGAGCCCCTTTTGTTTTTGTCAATCTCCCTTTAGCAACCTCCACGTCGCATGTTGTGGCTCTTTGTGTTTCATTATTTTTTTTTAAACTCACGCTTCTCTATATGGCTGCACCTTCGCTAAAAATAATACTAGAGCCTAAATTAAATTTTGCTCCCTCCACGCTTCTTGTCACGTCCTAATTTATTAGGATGGAAAACCTTAGGTGTGATGGCATAAGTTTATACAACTTGTCAGCCTTGTCCTCAAAATACACCTATGCGGATTACCAAGAAAGCCCAATGCCCCCCATAGATGCACGTGCCCCGGATAAGAAGTATGCGCCCCTAATAGAGAACCCTGAAATGTGCCAAGTCCTTTGCGCCAAGTGCTGTCCACAAGAAACCCCCTTGCGTAAGCCCTATGCTTTGCAAATACTTGTGTCTCCCGTGTGATAGATTGGGTTTAGTGTGTGCCCCAATCTCTTTGCACACTTGTTGGCTAATGCCCTGTGCAAAACAAACCTTTCACTAGACTTATGCAAGGTGCACACAAGAATCTACGAAGAAACACAATACACCAAGTTCACTCTATTTATGCACTTAAACCCTATGGCAAATATCCACAACTACAAAGACTATGACTATGCGCCTATCACCATGCAAACGCAAGTCACAGCAAAAGCACAGTAAAGCCGAAACTCCAAAACACAAAGAGAGTGAGGAAAATACCCTTAACTCAATGTGAGCTAAGGATACATAAAACCTCAACTATTGGACTCAAGCCGACTTATAGAGACAACGTTTGATACAAGTATAACACACACTTAATGCTATAAAAGTACTTTAAGAGATCAATATAACCCCTATACAATGTTATACAAGAAAACCAGAGAAACTTGCCAGAGTTTATCACTGCCGCCGGAGAAGATGACCATAATTCTTATAAGTTCCCCCTCCAAGCCGAGACCTCCTTTGTTGCTCTTCAAGACTCTGCTTCTTAGTCTCCTCAAGAAGCCACACCCCTTAAACTTAAGGGTCCCCCTTAACTCACCACAAGCAAGGGGATGAAGAAGTTGTCTCTTTTCCTCTCGCCTAGATGCACTCATCCTCACAAGATGCGCAAGAAGATGACTCCACAATGTCGCAAGCCTCTTTTACTCTTTTGCTATTTTCAACCGCAACATGGTAACCGGCTAACCGCCCAAGTCATGGGTCCATGTTGTGCCAAGCCTAGCAAAGGGAAGGGAGGGAGCTACATCAAGCTCGCCCCTCCTCTAGATATCAGCATTACTCGCATGCTGGGTCTACATCCCTAAACATACAAGTCTCTAGCATCCCCTGGTTCTCGGGTTTGAGTCTCACTCGTGCCCCAGTCTTTAACATCACCCACACTTTTGTGCATTAGCCTCTGCTGTGCTCTAACGCCTTCATGGGTTGAGTTGACACTCCCTGAGTGAGTAACCTACAAACACATCTTTAACACAAGATTAGTGTTTTTGTTCCCAATCAGCACTGATAGGCCCCCTTCTACATCAGGCTTCACATAAGTGAAGGTGTCTATGCCCTGCTCATAACCTCTCATGAGTAAATAGAAAGAAGGGTATGCACCCCGCATACCCAGATCGTCACATTTGTCCATGTGTTCTTTTATTATTTTTATTTGCCAATGTCCTCGTTTATAATTTCCTTTGGTCAAAATTGACTTGATTGAAAAAAAATTTCTACCTCATCATCGGTCAAAATTTACAATGTGTATTTCAAATGCTGGCTTGACATAGATAAGTGAAAATTAATTAATTAATTAATAATAAATAAATAAATAAATAAAAATTAATTAATTAATTAATTTATTATTATTATTATTATTTTTACCTTCAACCGTCTTAAATAAAAAAAATTAGTGTTCACTCTTCTCTCTAGCTGAACATCATTCAATGAAAAAAAAAATTGCTAGGTATGATTCTTGCGTAAGAATCTTAAGCTGAACCGTTTATTTCATAGAATATAAGAATCTTAAAATAATACAAATATGATCCTACACAAGAGGATGGACGAATACCTGGAAAATGACAATATAAACTCTTCTTCAGTTTTTCGCTCTATTGGGGGATTATTAGCAGTGAATAACTTGCGAAGGATTCAAACTACACATTAAATCACTTTTACCGCTTTCTAATATAACGATCTTGAAGCTGTAACCTGCCTTAACAAAATTGATGTTGAAGTTGTCCCTTGTCAAGTGTGATAAGCTTCTAAAAACGAAAATTGTTAAAATGAATCACTCCTGCACGCAAATAGTAAACGATTGATGGATTAATACTGCCGAAATATCATTTGTTTAGGAGATCAAACTATAGCAAGGATTATAATTCTCGAGTAGATTGCATAGTTCTTAATTAATAACCACATGAATATCATCACAACCGAGTATATTTATCATTTAATTATAGAAATCAGCATACCTTTTCAGCTCATCGCCTGTCCCCGTCGGACATTTCCACAATGTTGCTGATATTGTTGCTGGATTAGTTGAAAATTTTTCCATCAAATCTCAGACATATCCGTTTAGCCAGCAATAAAACTCTTGACTGTCATCCGAATTTGGGAAGCAGCTGAAGAGTACAGAGGCAAACTACAGCTTCCTTGAAATCCCCATGCACTAAGCTTTGAGTTGTAAAATAGGTGCGTTAAATTTCTTCAATTGTTGCGCATGCACAAGGGCATGCGCTTGCGTTATAAAGGATACATGAGAAAGAGAACTGCAGCATAACTCCTAATCAAACATTGATTATAATATCTCATATTCTAACCTAATAAATGTATTATTGGCCAATGCAAGACTAAAAAAAGCAAAACAAAAAATAATAAAATGTGAAATAACCATCAGCATGGATCGGTGCTCATCAAGTCTCAAGTAATGGAAGCCTATATACTTTCGGGAAGGATTAGCTTTCATCGTCGGGGATGGCTGCTTCTTGGTTTTGGGGCCGAGTGTTGATACCATCATGCCATTTTGAGAATCCCTCAAGAAGGGCATCCCTCATCCAAGGATGTCTACATTGCTCCACCGCTTCAGGAAAAGTGACCCACGACCTCTGGCGGGTGCTCTGCTCTGGCCAGGACTCGAGCTCCTCTGTCACTTGCAGAGCGAAAACAGCTGCTTTGCACAAACCTTCTGGACTAAATTCATCTTGAAGGGTCTTGCTTTTGAAATAATAATCTCCCAAGAATGACTGAAATAGGAACAAGAGTTCGTTTATTGATTAACAAACAGAAACAACAAACGCATGCATAATAGAAATCCATTTGAAACGGAGAAACAACTGAACAAAGCATATAAGTTAATATTTAAATGTGGCATACTGGTTTCTATTTTGTCATTAAGATAAACCAGACAAAAAATTTGCACCCCTAGAAGAAAATAACTAATATTACCACATCTCCTTCATGTTTAACCCGTTTTGAACTCCATAAAACAGCATGAAGTAGTGTCGATGTTCCCGGCCATTTAGGTAGGTGAAGGAATAATTTGTTCCAGTCTTTAAGCAAATACTCTTGTTTGGATACATATCACCATATTCAACATGCCAATCGGTATAAAACCCATTATCAATTGCTCTCTTTCTTCAAAGTATCACAAAGCCCAGTTGTTTCTGTCAAAGTGGTGTTTTACCCAACTGTCATATTTGCTTCCGATCAACTACCAAACAAAACTGTAAAAGTTTATACAGATTAGGAGTGAGCAAATAGGAGTTCGGGATTGTTACCAGTATCAAACTCCAGTTCCAAACTCTTGAATTTCAAATCGTAGGTACGGGTAACGGTACCAAATTCTAATTCGAGCCAAAAATATTTACGGAAAATTTCTGAAATTTCAAAATTTCAAATTTCTAAATTCTTTTTCAAATATTTAAGTGTCTAAATTAGTAAATAATATATAAATAAATATAAAATATTTTTGGGAAATTTCTAAAATCCTAAAATTTTAAAATTTTAAATTCTTTTTCAAGTATTTAAGTGTCTAAATTAATAAATAATATTCGGTACTTCGGGACCATCAAAAAATCTCAAAATTTTTTTTTAAGTACCGATACTGGTACCGAAATCCCAATCTAAAATTCGGTACCTATCCCAAAATCCCGAAATCCCTAAATACTAGTACCAAAGTACTAAATACCAAAAAATTTAGTATGGTAATTCAATATCGGTACCTTAATTAATAAAGACTTATGTTCTAGCTTCTGCCCTTCCATGTGTTGTTTTAACTATTTTGAAATCCTCAAGTGCAAATAATTTTCTAAAATTATGCTTACAATCTACATGTTGAAGGGTTAGTTGGAAAGAAAGCTGTGCCATCGAGACATTCATTACGTAATGTGAGGATCACCTAAGTATATTTGGGAATGCATTTCCAAAGAGATTTGAAGAAAAAAAGAACTCCTTGGGAGATAATGTGTTTGGTCAAGATTTGCAAGTGATTTTGGTCCAAAAAAGGTCCACTAAAACTATTTCTAGAAAGCTATCAAAAAGTGCTTTATGAATGCACATAGGAGACTTCTCTAGCATTCCCAAACACAACATTTATACTCTAGGCAACTTTAGTCACCAAACTATCATCATAGCAAATTATTAAATATTTAACCATTATGATCTTAATAACTCAAATTTAAAAATGAAAAAAATAAGAAGGTTATGTGGTGAAGCATAGGCATGTGACTAAACTGGAATGAGATAGGATCTTAAACTTTAAATGTGATCAACTAAATCAATTTTCAAATCTGAGTACATCAGAAGTCTCAGAAAACTGAATTTAGTGATGTTAGACCAGTTCCAAAGTGTTATATGTTCAGTTTAATGGCATTTTGAATATTCCAATTTAAACTATTCACTAGGTAATATAATTAGGTGGCTAAGAAAGGAGCTAGAAGATAAAAGGACAAAAATGGTAGTGTTTGAGTGTTTGGTAGCCACAAAACAGATAATTGGATACAACTATTTGGGGCAGCTATATGGATTTTTATTAACCCTAAAAGCCCTAATGTCGATGGGTAAGGGTATTCACGGTTCGGTTAACCGAACCGTGAGCTGGTTTTTTGAACTGAACCGATTAGATTGGTTCAGGGAAAGTAAGAACTGTTCCCGAACCATTTGAGCCGGTTAACTCATTTTTCGGTACGGTTAATCGTATTCTTTATATATAAAAAGAAAAATATTTAAAATTATAAAATAATTTAAGATAAATAAATATAATATTTTGATTAACAGTTAATTTTCAATTAACTGTTGGTTTTCAACGATTAACCGATTCAATTTTTATATAAAATATTTATTTTTATATATAAATAAATATTATATATATAAATATTATATAACAATTCGGTTCGGTTGACTATGGTTCTACCAAGTCCCGAACCGTAACCGAACCGATAACCGGTCAACGAGTAACAAAACCTGACCGGTTAAGAACCATTTGGTTCAGTTAACCATGGTTCCACGGTTCGACAATTTTTTTACACACCCCTATTGATGGGTATATGTGTGTCAAAATAAAAGTAAATATTGTTTTTCTAGTGCAATCCCTTAATTTTTCTTAGCCCCCACCTTACACCACTTATGCTAATTTATCAAGAAAAATTCATTGAAGGACCAATATATTTTTAAGCTATCTTCTTCTAATCATTGCTTTAAGACAAATTTCATGCGGCTGCACAGGCATGTGAAAAAGAACTACAAAGTTGCATATCCAATATGCGATCCAAATATGTTATTTGCTCCAAAATGTAACCCAAATAGATTGAAGGAGATGTGAGTCATTCCACTATAGTGCATATTGGTTCGATCTTCCTAATCAAGACAAATTAAGTGCATTAACAAATTAGTGCACACTAACTTTTAATGTTTTGAATAATCACATCAAGATTTTTCACTTATTATGAAGAGTTAGAAACTTGTTGTACTTTGCATGATATATAATAGGGCAGATGTGAACTACTTTTTTCTACAAATTGTTTATATTGATTAAGTTGACAATGTGTATTTGAAATATACTTCTACAAGTATATACTTTAAATAATAATTAATAAGAACGTTATAAGAATTCTTGTATCTTATATTCTCTGTGCTTTGACACAAATTGTATTTTGATTGCATGGACTCTTTAGAAGTTTGGTTTTGATATATAATCTTCATCACAAGAACATGCTTGTAGTATATATATATATATATTGGTTGTGTTCCCTCTAGATCTTTGATCTTCCAATTGACATGATTAATTAAACATGATAGCTCAAAGACTTCTTTAAGAAGACAATAGTGAGAAAAAACAGAGAAGTTGGAGATTACCACTATATTCCCTCGAACTCCTGCTTCTTCAAGGGCTTCTCTTGCAGCTGCTTCTTCAACAGTTTCATCATTTTCCCATCCTCCCTATGAGAAAAAAGGCGTAAACAATATTGTTGTGCAATGCCTACTGATAGCCCAGAAAGATCAAGAACAGAAATTTAACAAGCAGAGAAGGCATGTGAATGAAAACCAGCCTTACAAACTAAATAAGCATATCTTACGCCTTGATTGAACAAACTTGGTAGTGGCAACATAATAGAAGAATGTAGCAATAGAAGTTTAGAATGAAAATACAAGCAATCAAATCACTTTACCAAATCCAGCCTTTGCATAAAATGAAAAAAAGAAATCTCTCTACCAAAGAGGAACAAGTGCTCACCTAGATAACTCCTCATCAAAGCATTTACCAAAAAGTTTAAGCAGTCAAAAGCAGATTCTTATGCAATTTCTAGGAAATCACATACCTTTTGGGCTTTCATAGATATAATCTGCACAGTACTGTTGCTAGCAAGTATAATTTTCAAAACTCAATAGTTTGACAAGAACCATTAAGAATGTTACACATTTGTGTTTAGCACTAAATTGAACTTGAAAAGCAGATTCTTATGCAATTTCTAGGAAATCACATACCTTTTGGGCTTTCATAGATATAATCTGCACAGTACTGTTGCTAGCAAGTATAATTTTCAAAACTCAATAGTTTGACAAGAACCATTAAGAATGTTACACATTTGTGTTTAGCACTAAATTGAACTTGAAAAGCAGATTCTTATGCAATTTCTAGGAAATCACATACCTTTTGGGCTTTCATAGATATAATCTGCACAGTACTGTTGCTAGCAAGTATAATTTTCAAAACTCAATAGTTTGACAAGAACCATTAAGAATGTTACACATTTGTGTTTAGCACTAAATTGAACTTGAACAAGGTGAGAAGTTGCACCATCAAAGGAGATCACGTTCGTTCAATCTAAAAGTTGACAAGCTTGAACTGTTTGTCAGGCTCATTTAACAAGACATTCACGAGGACCCATATACAATTCACTTGTAACTTCCATAATGTGTAGATTGTAGAATACTACTACATACACTGTTCTATGAGACAAAGGAGATATGAACAATTTGATAGTAGTTGAATGGTGACCTAGAATATGAATCTTAGAATAGTACACCTTTGGAAAGAGAAGGCCTGGTCCACTGGGTGAGTTTATCATAAGAACTTCAATCTCCTTACCAGGCTTGTCGTCAGAAGTATCATCACAGTTTTTATATCTAAATGGGATACACCTGTAGAATGTGAAAAATGTGACCTTGTTAGCACATTTGTTACCGAAGCACATAATAGAACAGCTGCATAGACAATGCAAAAAGAATTACATAAAATGTCTATCAATAACCATAAAATCCAATAATAAATTCTTATCATTACTCTTAATTTTCCTCTCTTATTTTCTCTACAAATGTCCTATAAGTATGTTTTTTACATTGCAATCTAAATTTTCTTGAGCATAAACATAAGTTTTTGGATGCCAAATCAAGAATCAAATGGAACCTAGTTTCTAAAAGAGAGGAACCTATAGTACATATCAGTTACTCAATACGAACGCACAAGTAAATTGCTCTACTAATTAGCATGTATTCTTTTGCTTGGATGGTTAGTGCATTTAAGCTGGTTAACTTAGCTTTGCAGCGTATTGTGTGTAGTATGGTCTTGTAACCATTAATATATAGTAGTTTTTAAAAAAATATTTTTCACCAAAAGCCTAAAGTATAAAACACAACAAAAAATAATCTTCTGATTACCTCAATCTGAGGATCAACAACAGTGATATTTCGATATCAGATCAAAAGAATCCTATACTTTTCACTGGGTCTCAGCTTTCCAATATAAAGTTTAGAATGCAGCAGTAAGTATGCTCCTTGCTTACTATTATAATCTAAAAAACGTTTGCTGACCTTCTCATACTCCAGATGTTATGACTACAAAAGGCTAAGAGGAGAATATAAGATAAAGCACGTTTAAATGGTACAGCTATGCCAATGTAAAATATGAACTCATTATGTAGCAAATGTTATTGAGATCCTATGACAAATTGACGATATGCGCAAAGATGAGGAGAAAATAACATGAATATCTACCCATTGCAAGAAGGCCTTGGACTTTAAATGTGTCAATGAGGATGAAAAATCATTTAGGTATTAGACCATGCACGCATATTGACATGCAACATGAATCGACAAGCTTCATATATGTGAGGTCTACTTATTTAGGTAAAACCGCATAGAACAATTACCAATACAAGTGTAAATTGTACATTATCTACCAAATGTATAGATGAGGATCTACCAAATGTATAGATGAGGAAGAAAACTCATTTTCAACTACTTTCTTACACTTGCGGAAAAAAGGATCCCCAGTGAAGGGTACTGTGGAGTAAATTTTGGTGTTATAAAATGTTATGTTAATCCGAGCTGAAATAAAACAACACTCAACACTATGGATATAATGGAAAGTAATAGCTCCGTCTGGTCTTGGGCCCTACAGAGGATTTACCATTAAGGCTAAATCTTATGTCGTAGTGCTTGTATATGAGCAAACTTGCCCTCATCTTGGAGGTAATTGCAGGGAGAGTTGAACTTGGAAATTTATTAATGAGGAAAGAATAAACCCCTGCCATAAAGTTGACCGGCTACCCTAGTACTGAAAAAGCCTTTGATGTGATATAAATGTCAAATTACATGTAATCTACGTCCCACTGAGGATTCATCATAACGGCCCAAAAAAATTGTATGCCGCAATTAAAGTATCTGACCTAACATTTCTTGATCGTGGAGATAACTCCAGGGAAAGTTGAGCTTAAAAATTTCTTAATGAGAAGGATAGATTAAATCCATTCTATAAAGTTAAATAGAGCCAAATGCATTGGCCGGCTACCCTAGTACAGAATATGCCTTTGATATGATATAAATGTCAAACTAAATGGGTAATCCTTCACACAACCAGTGCAAGGACATGATGTACACAGAAGACATTGACTGCAAAAGAAAATTCTGCCGTTTATATTACCACCACCATACAATTTCGAGGTTCTATAGCACAGATGGCACCATGTTTTTCACTTTCTCGCAGCACAACCATCTTGTTATTTCATCTAAATAATACGGTAAAAGATTGTGAAACAGAGGAGCCAAAACATCGATTATGGCGTCCAAAAAATCTTTCTGGTAATCAAAATCAAACATTATGGGTCCAAACTCTATCCTTAGAATCATGCAAAGCAACAAATAATAAGACGCGTATTTGCTATGGTCATCGAGACAGTGACTCGCCACAGTAAGATCCAGTAAGCACAGGTAAACAAAAGAAATTGGCAAGCAGTCAATAAATCAAATCAAAGAGCAACAGGAATCAGATCAGCCAGTAAATGTGAAATGCAACGACAGGATCGTGATGGCGACCCGAGGGCAGAAAGTACAGACATTAGTGGGAAAAAAAAATTCAAATTTTGCAAAAGCTTTGCATCGTCCATTGCCAAGAGCAGAAACATGAGATCACCAACACATGAAAGCGCCCACAAGGATCACCCAAAAAAAAGGCACGGAAACAGAAGGGCAAGAAAGGAGGAGGAGGAAGTGAAGGGGAGGGAGGAACCCGGCAACAAGGCGACAGCCGGCCTCGTATCGCTGCTGATGTCGACCGGTGCGGGCCACCAAATCGCACATGCTATCTTCCCCTACCGTACTCCCTTCCTGCACTCGCTTTTCACGCTCTTTCCTCGCCTTTCTTCTAATCTCAGTCTTCGATTTGTATTCGTTTCTTCACACTTTCTCCACTCCTCGTTGCTTCTACTCCACAAAGATCGGTATAGTTGATCTCGAATGCGACGGCAAAAACTGAGGCGGAGAGGGGAGCAGGGAGCGAGGAGGGAACGGGGATCGGGGGACGGATTGAAACGAGGCGGAAACGAGAGACGAGGAGAGAAGGAGAGAGAGGAGCGAGGCGCAGAGTGGGCTAGGAACGTAGGAGGTAAAACAGAGAGCGAGGTCGGTGGCGCTAGTTCAGGCTCGTTTCCTTATTTGGGCGGTGGGGGCGGGTTGAATCAGTCAGTGACGGTGCATGCTGTGCGTTCGTGGATGTGGCTCAGCGAGGAGCCCGCCTGGCCTCCATCCTTTGCCTTTTCCCAATATTAATTAGGCTTTTTCTTTTTTTTCTTTTTTTTTTTTAATTTTTAATCTATGTTGTTGCAATTACTAAAATCAGAAAATCAAAACAAACGAAGAAAAATATTTTTTTATAGAAAATTAGTAATTGCTAGTCAACATCGGAGTTGTAGCTAGATTGTCAAAAAATATTTATAATATCTTAATTTAGTTTCATATTAAATATGAAAAAAAATAATATACTATAAAAGATTTAGTGGATTTATTATTATTAATTTTGACTTAAGTATTTATAATAAATTAAGTCATGACAATCAAGATATTAAGTTATGTGCATTCATGAATAAATGACCATAATTGATCCACATCATCGCATCTCATAAAATTTTATCCTATTTTTTTTAGTGTCAATTCAAAACTTTGTGTGGTTGTCCTACATTAGTTGGTATCAAAAACCTTACTTTGACTCTATTACCCCCTTTGTTTTCTCTAAGTCCAAAAAATTGTTCTCAATATGTGCTCTACATGAATCATAATATTCGTAACTAGATGTTCCATGTCTTAAAGAATTTATCAAACAAAATTGATATAATAAATGCGTATCTTAACACTCAATTTGATTGGATAAAACATTACTCATACTCCCAAGTAATCATTTTACAAGCTAGTAGGTTGAACTCCTCTAAGAAGATCCCTAGCCCTTAAAACTCCTTTTAGCTATTCAAGATTTGTTACACCAAATCAATAGTTAGTAGAACCTAAGAAAGTGATTCCTTGAAGAAATTTTTAAGGATTTGCTCTACTTCATGCATTAGAACAAATCTATTGGATTTGCACTTGCCTATACTTTGTTCTTACTCATATTGCTTGAGGGGCATATTGAAAGTTAGACACTCCCAAGAAAAATTCTACATTGCTATTGGTGCTAAAGAAGCGTATTATAAGTTAAACACATGACACAAAATTGTAGTGTGCACTACATTCATAATAATTTAAAAGCTAGAATATGAAAGGACCTTTAATATCTAAAAGATATTTTCTGTAATTTTATGGAAGAGTTTGTCTTTATGATTTCACTGGGCAAAAACTCACTCATTCAAATCTTATTCAAGATGGAGATGGCATATCCCATATCCCATACACCTTTAATCATTCATTATTCATAAAGAGATGATGCAATATAAGCATGAGGTAGTCCAAGAATTCTCTCTTGGATTAGCTTACAAGTATTCAACCTACGAACAATAACTTGGACATATATGGTCTAGTACAAGGGACATATACTACATTTTTTTTTTATTTGGATGTTTTTATATAAAAGTTTAGACACCTTTGATAGATAATACAAATGGGAAATATATAATAATATAAGATATCTAAAATATAATAGAACAAAATTATTGAGCACCAAATTATTTACTTATTCATATTTGATTAAGATAGAGGTTTATATTATTCTACCCTCAGTTGTATTATATTGAAAGTAGATGGTCAACTATTGCCTTGTGAACTATGAAAGACAAATGATACTATCACAAAGAATTGTTACTTAATACAATAGTTTAGAATATGTAGATAAAGATTAATATACTATGTGAAAGCATTATAAAAAAACCAAAGATGAAATATTAAAATAACATATTAAAATTCAAAAATAAATTCATTTGTGCTATTAACTAAATATGGCACAATATTTCTAAATTTCTAATTTTTAGTTTTAATAATATTTTTCTTTCCTCTCTGTCAAGAAATATAACTCAGGAAATTGATAGAAAAAATTTTCTAGATGGGTCAATCAATACCTAGGAAATTAGAAAAGGTAATGATTTAACTCTTTAATTTGATATAAGATTTGTGTTGTTTAATCTTTTAACTTTAAAATTCATATCCACCATATATCTCATGGCAAAAAAAAGCTGAGAGTATCGCTCCTTCCAATTTTCTAGGAAATTTTCTCAACTGATAGGTGGAGGAAAATGAAAAAGTAAACAACATCAAATAGGAAAACGAAAGTAGAACAAGTCCCACAGGCAAAGAACACTGATCAGCTTTGACAGGTGTCGTTAGAGCTGTGGCGAATTACATTGCGCAGCTCTCGTGAGCTCCCAAGTGGCTGAGTTCCACCACAAGAATGCAAGTCATCAGCTGGAGCCAAGTGTCCTCCATGCCTAATTAGACCTTTAGGTCTGTACGCCTTCCTCCATCTCATGTTTTGCTTTTCACTGCCATTTTTTTCCTTGGCTTTCATTTTCTTAGTGCCTACTCCAGCACTTGTCTGTTGCTTAATTGGAGCAACAAGGCATCTCTTGCTGTGCTTCTCCCTCTCACTCACTATAAATACCAACCAGAGAGGCTCCATGCAGAATCAAACGAGGCAATACTTTCATTTCAAATCATCATCACGCAGGCAAGCTCTGTTCCTAATTTCGATGCCGGAGCACATCCTTTCTTCATTTCTTTTGAAACTTTCTCTCGCATCAACCTCATACCGCCCGGCAAAGATGAAGAGCAAGGTTGCCATTTTCTTCAAGCAAATGACTGCTGCAGCGGCTGCAATCGTGAGAAGCAAGTCCGACGCACTCAAGAACAAAGCCATTGCCATGAAAACCAGACTCATCATCTTCAGGCTCCTTCACAGCAAGAAGGTCCTGCTTAGTGCATTGTCCACCAAGATGCATTCGCTGATGAATAAAGAGTTCAAACTTGGAGAAGCCAGTTCTCAGTCAATTGTGATGTTCAACGGAGCAAAAGAGGAGGAATGCCCAAATCTTCAACGCATTGAGGCAGTGGAGTATAATGAGGATAAGGATTACCCGGACTTGAGGCATACTTTGTTTGACTTGCAAGATGAGGAGCAGGAGATTGACGATGGATTGTTCAACAGTACAGTGTCAGTAGTAGATTGGGTTAGGAACACCAGAGACGATGGCGCAGAGTTCAACCTGGAGGATGAGATCGACCATGTTGCGGATGTATTCATTAAGAGGTTCCACTGGCAGATGATGCTGGAGAAACAAGAATCGATCAAGAGATACCGAGAGATGTTAGAAGGAAGCGTGTAGAAGATGGGGAAGTTGAAAACAATCGTCTATTTGTTCTTTTGGATCACAGAAAGAGATCACGTAGCACAGCAATTCTATTTTCTACTTGTAGTTTTTTTTCCCCAAAAAGTTACAAGATTGATGATCAACGAGTTATATCCGAGTAGATCAGCCTATTCAGCTCAATAGGCCAATTGCAGTACAATGTATCCCGACATTCATTGCCTTCTACTTTGCTTCCTATAGACACATCTAAATTCCAAACCACTACCTTCACTCAAGGCTTTGATTTTCTTTAATAAATTTATACTCAAGGCTTTGATTTACTCTAATAAAATTCTAAGAGAGTAGACATGTGGATCTTGATTTTCTCTAATAAAATTTTAAGAGGGTAGACATGTGGATCTTGAATAAGTTTGATTGCTTCAGCACAATCAACTTCGATGATGATGATTCTTCTATAGTTCCCCCTCTGATTTGTATGAGCATGTCCTCTATTGTGCTCCTAATTGCCAAATTTACATTATGTTGTCCGGCCCTTTTGGATTTGTACTTAACAGACTGCAAAAAGATACGCAATTCTTGAAGGTCTCTTTGTTTAACAAAAAAAAAAGCTGATTCAATTAAATAGAAGACAAATCATTTAACATGGAATTGTTGATCTTACTCTTGCCGTCTCCAGCTTCGTCAAGCACACCTCAATATGTAGCAACAACTGATAATCCTCGGTTGGCTTCACGAAGGTGCACAATGACACTCATGACGAACTTCTCCTCTGCCCTCCCGAGGAAGACAGGCTAGTGTGAGGTGTTTTGCTGATGATAATGTATTAATCTGTATCACACTCCTACTGAGCTGATCCCAGGCCTCTTCGCCACACCCTCGTCCTTCATCGCACACCGGACTCGATCCTTCTCCTCCCACCTCCCCATCCCCCCATAAGCATTGGACAGCAGCACGTAATCGCCATCGTGCGAGGGTTCCACCTCCGCGATCCTTCCCTTCACGTGCTCCGCCAGCGCAACCTCTCCCAGGCGCACGCAGGCCCCCAGGAGCGTCCTCCAGATCACTGCGCTCGGACTAACGGGCATCCTCTCCACGAACTCGTACGCCTCCCGAACGCGTCCCGCCCTACCCAGCATGTCCACCATGCATCCGTAGTGCTCCATCCGTGGCTGCATCCCCGGGGTCTGCTCCATTCCACGGAACACTCGCCACCCCTCGTCGAGCAGACCCCCGCGGCTGCACGCCGTCAGAACCCCAACCAGCGCCACGTGGTCGGGCTGCAGCCCCTCGCCGCCCACCATCTGATCGAAGGCCTCCAGGGCCTCAGCGGTTCGCCCGTGCGCCGCGTACCCAATGATCATGGCCGTCCACGCTTCCACCCCACGCTCCCGCATTCGGTCGAACACTTGCGCCGCGCGGTTCATGGAACCGCAACGAGAGTGCATCGAGATCAGCGCGGTGCCACTCTTGGCCGTGAGCTCGAACCCGCGCCGAGCCAAGTAGCGGTCTACCCAGGCGGCGAGGTCCGGAGCGCCGAGGTTGGCGACCGCCGCAATCACGCTGATCATGGTGACCTCATCTGGCGCCGCCTCGGGGGCACACACCTGCATCAGGCGGAATGCGACGAGGGAGGCCTCGTTGTAGCCGTTGGATGCTAGAGAGGAGATGAGAGCGGACCAGGAGACGGCGTCCCTAATGGGCATTTCAACGAACACCTGGAGGGCGGTGTCGATGACGGCGAGGCCTCCGTATAGGCGGACAAGAGTGTTGGCAACGTAGAGATCGGAGGAGAGGCCGTGCTTGATGGCAAGTGCATGGACGGCGAGTCCCGGGTGGCGGAGGGGGTTGCCAGAACGGGGGGAGGGGAGGAGCGAGCAGGCCTTGAGAAGGAGGGGGAAGGTGAAGAGATCCGGAGGGACGGCGGCTGCACACATGAGGTTGAAGGTAGAGAGGGCGTCATAGGGGTCGCTGGCGGAGGCGCGGATGAGGGTGTTGAAGGGGAAAGCGGCCAAGGCGCGAAGCAGGGAGGGGCGGTGGCGGAGGAAGGCGTTGCGGGCGTAGGGGAGGGTGGCGGGGTGATGGACGGACAGGAGGAGGAGCGAGTGGAGGGCGGCGAGGTCGAGGGTCTTGAGGAGGCGGCCGTGGAGTATGTAAGCTTCGTTCATCTGCTGCTGCTGCGGGTGGATTGTTTGAGCTTTACCCAAATATAGCATTTACAAGCATGGATGATGGATTACCCAAATATAGATTTACCCTTATTTAGATTTAGGAAATATATTTATTATATAAATAAATAATATATATATATATATATATATATTAAATTAATATATAAATATATAATATGTATAATATATTTACATTGACGAAAACGTCAGTTTGTCAACGTTTCTTACAGATAACTAAAAAAAGATAGGGGCCTACAAGCAAAATAAAGGTCAAGTTAATAGTCAGAATTCAGAATGCAAGGAAGCAAACACAACTCCAAAAGTTGCACATACAAGAATGAAATAGCATATTTCAAGTAAAAAAAAACTGTTCGGGACATTTATGGTTCAGTGCCGTGTTAGAACTTACTAAAGCTAACACATTCCAAATTATCAAGCTGAATGCAAATATTCATATCCCAAAGGATCCAGTAAGTATTCCGAATTACTGGAAACAAGTGTGCCCACAAAGGAGGCAACTCAACCAATAAGCAACTTGTTATCTTCCAAGAATGAGTACTGCGGAACCTCCAAGTTGTATGGAGCTGGGCCCTTGCGGATCCTCCCCGAAATATCATAGTGAGAACCATGGCAAGGACAGAACCAGCCACCAAAATCTCCAGCATTCGGTAGAGGGATGCAGCCCAGATGAGTGCACACACCAACCACAATAAGCCACTCAGGGTTCTTCACCCTCTCTGCGTCCTGCTGAGGATCACGAAGAGAGGAAATGTCCACGCTGTTTGCCAATGTGATGTCCTCTTCTGTTCGACGTCTTATGAAAACTGGCTTTCCACGCCACTTGACAGTTACAGTCGACCCTGGTTCTATGCTGGAGAGATCGACTTCCAAGGATGCAAGAGCAAGGACATCTTTGCTGGCAGACATGCTCAACACGAATTTAAGAATGAGGAGGCGAAGCAAAGAAGCATAAACAAATCTACCACCAGTCAAAACAAAGTATGCAAATGCCCGCTTGCTTGGATCCCCTGGCGGGTAACGTTCATGGTTGTGCTCATCATAAACAATCTTTGAGGTGGGATTCTTTACGGCAGCGACAGTGGCAGGAAGATCAGCTAATCCCAAGTCCTGCTGTCCAGGAACAAGGGATTCAGAAGCATACCCTGCAATGCATATTCTGTTAATAGACAACATAATGCACTGCTTAAGTTAATAAAATAAAGAATGACGTATGGATTATTAATAAATAGTTGTTTTTTGGCTCAAAGGATGATTAATAACTTTAATTAAGATGATAGATATCAATGATTTACCAATATAACTGAAAGGAAACGTCTACAACAATAAGTAGGATTTATCAATTAACAAGGCATAAAGCAATGGTAAACACGAACAAGCAAAATATTAACCTAATCTTCCATTGATGTATAAATTGCAAATGATATTTAACAATGTAGTATATAAACCAGTAAGCAAACATAATCTTGTATAATTTATATTTACTAAAAGTACTTGTGAACCTTGTAGGCTAAATTATTATAAGAAATAAATCTAAAAGACAAAAACAATATTTCACTGTAAATATCAACACTTTCTCACTAAAAATATACAGTGTTTTGCTGTCTTACCTACAACGTGTGATTGCAGCCACATGATATTATTTAGATCGCAGCAACACGATAGCAAGATGCAGCAGCAGATTATAATGGACATAAAAGGGGGAGGAGGATAGCAACTCTCCAATTAATAGATTTGATCCTAGTGGGAAAGTGTGATCATAGAACTAGAATACTTTTCATTTCCTAGCAAAACAAAATAGACATTTTGGCGTGACTCTTGCATCTACTCCTTGCAGTATCCATCTTTTACTTTAATTTAGAACTACGATACAGAATTCAAATTGTAAAGACGCTTGGATATTTCTGATAGAATGTAAAAAAACAATTAAGTTCAGAAGTCAAAAACGAGAATTGGATTGACTCACCAAATCTATATTCCTAACAAATAATAATACAATCAATTCTCGATCATGAACAAAATGCACAAGTAAATGGATAAGCATTGGCAAGAATTTCTTCCAGAATTGCTTGTTGATCCTTATGGTGTGGATGCAACCTTAGATGAAAGCTCAATGTTTACCCACCATCAAAGAACCAGCGGCAAACAAAATTAAATGTATAGGCAAGAATATAATCTACATAGATTCGTAATTTACAAAATTGTGTCGACTAAATACATTTTGCGTCAAACTACAACAGAATGTACAAAGAAAATTTATTTTTTAAAAAAACGAGATGCATTTGACAATCTTTCCTCTTGCAGTAATCCATCTACAGATGTTTTCAGAATACATAACAGTCACTTCCATAGAACATACAATCCAGCACGTTAACATCAAATACTATACAATTCAATAAGGGTTCAGGTGCCCGAAGTAAGATAATTACCCCTTGGAGCTACCAAAAAATGCATATTTCACCTGTACTTGTTTTTCTTCTACTTTGAAGGGCTTGGTCGAAGTGAAGGATAGCAGGAACCCTATTATGAATATTACATTAAAGATGCAAAGAGAGCGAGGGGGTGTCATATACTCCTTACAGTCTGAACATAAGGCCTAAGGGAACAGTTCAAGGATTTATTCACGTTCTTTATTGAAAATGAGATCAAATGAGTGTACAAAATTAATTCATCAGCTTTTATGATACATTTTACAGTTCATATCCATTTTGGATGAGATGCATCAGGCATCCGTTTGAGTCAACATAATTTTAGTGGTAAAGTTCTACAATATCATTACTGCATTGAAGAGCACAAAAAAAAACCGTATTTCATTATCAAAGATTATGTCATACTGTAACCAAAATGCAGAAAAACATGCAACAAAAAAGCAAGCTTTTGTATCTTCTCTTTTTTTATCCTATGTCTGTAAAAAAGTATGACCGAGTTTGTATAATAACAATGATTAGATCCATATCAATTTACAGTAGCAATGAAGTTTCCTTTTCGTTTATATAAATGATCTAAAAAAGCAATAACCACTTGCTCGATCTAAACTAATTCTCAGCACAAAACAAGAGGTAAAAGAGACAGATGTCGATGACACTACGGGTAATTGATCAGATTTCTCAATGTCCCGAGTTCAAACAGAAAACTCGGTAATCAAAAGATTTAGAAACTCCATGGATGTATTGGATTCAATCACGAAAATTCAAGCTAGCCAAGACAATTTAAATGAACTATCAACAGTGAAAGTCATCAATGACAAAGCATCCATGTTAAAGATCATAAAAATCACCAAATAAGTCTCAGATATAAATTGCCACGAAATTGCAAGCTTCTCTAGAACTTTTTTTTTTGCGTGATTTCAGAGAGTTTGTACACAAGATGCATCGCCACCTGTAATTCTCCTAATATAAACTCTGCCCATTAATCATTAAATCAGCAAAGAGAGAATAAATCATTGTCCATACTCGTCGTAGTCAATGTTTCCTGAGATCGGTTAACCAAACATAAGCACAAAAACCAGAATTTTTAGGCGTTCCGATCGGGATTAGTCTGAAAACCCAACTATATTCCATTACCAATTTCGAATTGACAAAAAAAACTAAAAAGAAAGAAGCACGTGAAGATCACAAAGTAAATCTAATTGTATCTACAAAGAGCGATGTGTTTCAACTGACAAAAGCTCTCCGACACGAAAGGGGGATGGAGAGTTATCCGTCACCTCCGGCAAATCTGACAAGAGGTGATTGGAAGGTGAAACGGTAGGATGAATCGTCGACGGCCGGCGAGTCCACCTCGTGGACAGCGCTCCGCGAAAAGAGGTTGGAGGCGGCTGGCGCCGGCCGCCATGCGAGCGCAGAGAGCCTCCTTCCCGCGACCCTCAGCATTGTCTCCGCCAATTGAAGATCTTTCTAGGGCTTCGATCGAAATGGAAGACGCTAGAGGAGGCGAAGTAGGGATTTGTTTGGTTGTATGAGAGAGATGTTCCTTACGAGCACCGTGTTAAAAAGAAGAACCAATTATTTGGGCTTGGGCCATAGTTTCAGCCCAAGTGAAATCATGTGTTGGGTTATGAATTCAATCATGTGTTCATGATGTTTTCTTATCTATTGCTTGATTTGCAAATTTGTTAAAAGTCAAAGCTTATGCAATGACTTTCATTAAAAGATACAAACTTTTATGAATCTAAATTTTAGTGAGATATGTCTTCCTTAAGTCCTTTAGGATAGGAGATGAGTGATCCATTGACCCTGCCTCTTATAACCTTGATTTTTATAATTTTAAATTTTAGAAATATCTGTATTTGTATTTTTGAATTTTAGAGATTTTCTGGAATTTTTTTCTGAATTTTTTTGTAAATGATAAAAATAAAAGAAAAATAAGTTTTTAAAACGCGAAACGCATTCGCGAGGGCTCGAACCCGCGTCGCACGGCGTTTCCGCGAGCGCCCAAACCGCTAGGCTAAAGGTTCATTTCTAATATTATACTATGCTTATTTTAGTTAATTTAACATTGATTTGATTTCAAAAATTAAACCGCGATAGCGGGGATTCGAACCCCGATCGCGCGATTGTTTTCGACTCCGGCTAACCACCGAAGCGGGTTGCGGTTTTATTATAATATCGGATTTGATATTTTTGTATTAGATTTAAATTTTGATTTTGGGGACCGAGTCAACCCGTCGTCTTCCCCGCGGATCTCGGCGATTTTCTCGCCGCCGCGTTCTCGCCGTCTGGAACGAGTTTTACCTCTATATTAGAGAGCTTTTGCTCGACTCGAGGAGTTTCGAACCCTAGCCTGTCCTCACCCCTCGACGCGCCGCCAGGAAGGAGAAATCGCGCTCAAACTCGTCGTCGGAGTTCGAGCGGCGCCGCCTCGTGTTCCAGCCATCCAGCGCCTTCGTCGACGGCGATCTTTGTGTTCTGGGCTACGATACATCGTCGTAGTAAGGTATGTAAGCTTCTGTGAAGTTTTAGTGAAGTTCCGTTTGTGTTTGGGTATGTTTTGTGTATCGACGGCGGCGGCGCCACCGTCGATACCCGCTGTCGCTTCGGAAGCTTCGACCGTGGGTCGAAACCTCGCCGAAGCTGGTCGTGGATCGTCGCCTCGTCGTCTGGAGTCTACTGGCGAAATTTGGGGTCGATCCGATGTTCGACGCGTTCTCGCGAGCTCGCCGGCGCAAGCAGCGGACGCGAGTCCGGCGGCCTTGCGCGGCGGCGGTCGGGCGGCGCGGGCGACGAGCGGTTCAAGTTTGATTTAGAGTTTCTGTGTGGTTTATTTAGAAATAAACCGTCGGCTAAGTTTTGAAATCGATTTAAACCGGTTCAATTGGATTGAGCGGTTCAATTCTGTTTTCGGGTCAGTACTTGAATTTAGACCGGTTCGACTCCGATTCGGTCGAATCCGGGCCGGTTCAGATAGCCGTTGCAAAGGTAATTAAATTTCCTATCTAATGGTAGTTTGTATATCTTTAGATGAGGTTTATATATTGTGTAATTGAAGTTAGAAGTCTCGGTTTGACTGGGTTCAGGGTAAATTTGATCGGTTCAGTGCAATTCTGTCCGGTTCAATGGGTTTTAGGTTCGGTTCATATGATCTGAGACTGGTTCTCTAGGTTTAGGGTTATGTTCTACATGTTGGTAGTTTTGGTTTTCAAATTAGAATGTTTAATGATAGAGTTCATGTACAAATTCATGTTTCAGAGTGGTTGATCCATTAATCGGCTTGCATCGTTTGATAAAACAATTATTGACTTTTCAAAAGGACTCAGAGATAACATCGTTTGAGGTAGGAATCTTACCCTACTCCTTTCTTACAGTGTCAATAATAGGAATTGTTACTTAATCCTTTGATTTGATATATGATGCATATGATAGAATTAATTGACACTGATATCTGATTGCTTCGTCTGCTTGGTTTGTTTCTGAAATTCCTGTTGAACTCAATTATCTTGATTATTTGGTCATATTCTGTTTCTGTATGATTGGTTAACAAATCTGTTTGAGATATCTGATTTATTGGCTTATGAGCCTGGTTAAACAATTGTGTATCTGAGATATTGGCACATGAGTATGTGAAACCGTTGTAAATCTGAGATGATAAAGTCGTGATATATTTTGACCGCTGACCTGGATGATTTATTCTCCAGTGGTCTGTTTATCTGAGTTATAGTTCTGATTATATCAGACTATCTGAGCTGCCGGATAGGGCACCGCCAGTTGTCCTCGGGACAATACTACGGATGTCAGATGTTGGACGCAACATTCACCGGGCTGTTTAGGACAGTCGTTCCATTGCATGAGCAACAGTGGAAACACTCTGAAAATGAGTGCGGCTCTTAAGTGAGATCTGTTGGCCAGCTTGATGATTTGCACGACATTCTTATATTATTTGTATATTGTTGTTTCAGTCATTGAATTATCCTGTTATTTGATTCCCTCACCATGTTTGTTGATTCCTACTTAGCATTTCTGCTAACTCCCTTTGTTTCTCTTCCAGGTACAGAGTTAACTTCTGGGAGGGATAGAGTAGATAGCAGATACCAGCCGAGTTAAGATAGTTGACTTTCATATTTTATTCAGTTGATAATTTGGATAGTTGTATTCAGATATTGTGTTGATATTAAATTTGGATTGTTTATTAAATAAAGGTTATGTGATTATTGTAGTTCTCTGGTTCCTATCAATATTGTTACTCCCTGGGGAACCCTGAGCTAGAAATAGCCGGCTTCCGCCGGGGCGTGACACTGCCTGATTGACTTTGTTTTGAGTTGGGGTCAACTCACCTCCCTAATTGAAGTTTTCATGAGTTTACCTGATTATTATGTCAATCAATATCTAGAGTGACTAGAAAATCTTATGCGTATGTTGACTTACTAATTCAATAAGATGAGTCATTTAAGCATCATGCTCATCCAACGTGATTCTATTTTCTTGTTGCTAAATTTAATTAACAATTCTATTTGTTAAGGTGTTGAACAACTCTATTTTATTATATAAAGCAAACATTATTATGTACATTTAGCATTATATTAAAAAATCCTTGAACTATATAATTTTTATATACATAATGAATTCAAGAGTAAAACATACCTTGATCTATGAAAACTTGATAAAATAATAATCTTCTTGTGGAAAATTGAGTCTCTATCTCTTGACCCCTTTATCATCAATCCTTATAATATAATCCTTTTATTGATGAAGAAGTTAGCTAATAAATAGAATGAACCAGTTTCTATTTAACTTTGACAACCCATATTTCATCAATGTATACGATAACAAATATTTCTCTAGTAACTAATGAAATTTAGAAATATAATAATTATTAAACCACAACAATTTTTTAAAATAGATTATGACATATGGACCATTTATATAAAATAACCAACATATACTATATGTATATGTTTTTTTTAACTTGATTGCTAAAATTTTGTGTCACTTATATATTCAAAATTTTGCTAACATTCTTTTTCCGCACTGCTAACCTCCCTTGTACTTAATCGTGTTATTCATTTGTTTCACATAAACGACATATAATCCATCCTACATCTATTTGATATCTATGTTGTATACATTAATGGGAAAACACAATAAATCCCTCAATTTTATTCCCATTGGGCATTCAAAATGGACTAAATCTAAACAAATTCGTCTCAATTCATACACTGAGCGAAATATAGGGGTGGGCCATATTTTTTTCACAAATTTTGTTTTAATGCATGGCTCAAATTTATTTCTTTGTTTTGTTTTATTTTAACTTTTTGTTTCAAATGGACATGTCCTTAAATTTGAATTTTATGTAATCTTTTTAAACTAAATTTAATTAACTAAAAGTCGGCTCTCCCCTATAAATAAAAGGGTTCAACCTCTCTAATTATACTACACCTCATAATGGTAATCTTTCTCTAGCATGAGTCCTCCTCAATGTTGACATTTAATACAGATAAGCTTACTACCATCACCTATTGCATCTTAAGGTGAAAGACTAATCAAATCCCCTTATGATGAGACACGAGTCGCCTCAACATTCTTTTTCCTTTAACTTTTCTGTTATTATTGTGTACTTTTTGGGATCAGATTTCATCAAAAAAAATTATTCCATTTTGCGTAGATGCACAACAATCAGTTCACATTTAAACCCCTGTCGTATCAGTAGGCACATGAAATAAGAGATGGCGATGGAATTCTGTACTGTACATACAATATAAGGAAAGAACATTTGGGAGTGCGGTTCTTCCTACATTATAGTTATCAGAAGTATATAACAAAACCTATATTATTATACATCAAAAGGATTTGCATCACCATTTATACATTTAAATTACTGAAGAGACTAAAGCAAATCACACGGCGTTTCAATGTCTCCATAATTACATTAGATATACTGATAGCAATCAAACCATACACTACTCTACTCGCATCTCCAACTCCCTGTTTTCGATGGTTAATCTTTTGCCAACTGCCTGCAGTGAATAATATCAAAATTTAGAGAAAATAAAAGTATCCTGCAGCCGATCAGATTCAAATGGCAAGTTAATGATATCTAAGTCGATTGATTAGCCACGATTCCTCCATACATGTGTAAGCAATTTCGTTTACTCACCGTTGTTCGAGCTCCTCAAGCAAAGCCTTCTTTTCCTCTTCAGGAAGAGCATTGAACATGAATATTGATTTATCACCAATGTCATCCTTCAGCAAAATGGAAGCGAACAAAGATTAAAATAAGATCTGAAATCCAGATCATGTAACTTATATATTAGCAACATCCATAAAGGAACCTTAATGGGCTGTTGAAACTTCCTTGCTGCAAATACCACGAAGAGTGCCATCCATATACCTAGCAGGCTCAACTTTGCTCCATCATCAAGTAGACCTGTCTGCAATTCAAAATTTGCCTTGTAAGAGGATCCATTAGATGCAGTGTCTCTGGCCCATCAAATATCAGATACTAAGTATTTGTGCAAGAAGCCAAGAATATTCAGAAATTTTAACAAAATGAAAGAGAAGAAATATGACAGAAAGATTTAATAGGGATGCTTTGAACGCCAAATTTTACAAGGATAATCAAATATCAAACGCTAAACACCAAAATTATATTGGTGATACCATGTCTTTTCACACTATGACTTTACTTTAAGTACTTGTTGATCATGTTTCACAAAACATATTAGATGTTATAATAGAAACCTCAGTCGTCACTGGCAAGAATCGTGCAATGCACACCTTAAGAAAGCAATTACAAAATACTCTCCCCAACCCTTAACCCTAGACTCCTATAAATACTACTCTACGACTATGTAGACTGGGTATAATATACTAACCCAAATCCACTTATTAATAAGTCAAAGTAGGCCCCTAACATTGCCCCTCTCTCTAACTACAGCCTTGAGGATAAGACTATTCTACAATTTAGAATTTTAGTTAAAACTTTATCCTTGGACAATAGCATCAAGCCGAATTACTTATTTTCACATCGGTACATCGGGTGGTAAGATTGATCATAACGGAAGCATAACCTTTTTTTCTCTTTTGTTGATATAGTCTTGGTGGAACATAGATCGACTTCTCCT
Source organism: Costus lasius (assembly GCA_027563935.2). Lineage (NCBI taxonomy): Eukaryota > Viridiplantae > Streptophyta > Magnoliopsida > Zingiberales > Costaceae > Costus > Costus lasius. Next base: position 20,647,274 of record CM050450.1, on the reverse strand, counting down.
CGTGCGGTCATAATTGCTTGATAATGCAGGTTGAACTCCCACCTCTTTTGGAGCCATTAAGAGACGTGTCACCTCCTTTTCCCTTCAACTTAGTTACCATACTGGAACTTCCCCTCAGTTTTAAACTTGTTGAATAGAGTTATGTTCACAAAATTAGTCTCTCCAGACTCTATCACCAATGATATGGCTTCAGTGACACTCCCCAAAGCCCATATTAAAAGGAAGCTCATTAGTTGGGCCATGCATGTACTATTTGTCTTCTTATTAATGTTATAGAATGTCAAACCCCAATTCTATAATGCAAACAAGTGTATACTTGTTCAAGCTCTGAGTAAAGATGCACAACCCTTCTAAGATAAACAATAAACCTTTGTTTCCAATTGATCTGATAGCAGCACAACAAACTACATATTCAAAAAGATGAATAACTACAGTGCAAATGTCGAATATCAATTTAGATCATCTTGCACCAAAACTCGAAGTACAGGATTACAAACAAGTGCACAAGTGTAAGAGTGCATATTTCAATTAACTAATTCATAAATGGTTAAACAATCATAACCACATATAAAGATCACAGAACCCGATCAAAGCTACCAACAGAACATCTAGATAAAATTAAAGAGAATAATAAACATGGTGGATGGCACAAGAAAGATACTGAATTTATTGATGTGCAGGCATATAAGATTGTATTGAACTCTTGTTGCTGAATGTATCAAACAGGAGCTTAAAACAAGCTAGTCATCTGTAGTGTTTACTTCTAAGCCACTATAGGATTAGTATGTCTGACTCCAGTCCTCACAAGAATGAATTTAAAAATGTTTCAGAAATTCTAGGATAAGTTAAAGAAATATACAAGATGTCCAAGAAGAACCCCAGGGATGATGAATGTCAGAGCACCAGCTTCAAGTTTTCCGTAGCAGAGACCTAAATGGTTGAAGTAACAATAAGTTTCAATTGATTGAGTAGACAAATTGCATGAAATATTCATCATGCCACATAGGTACTTGCATAGAGCAAACATTCTGACATGATCAAATAAATTATGTTGAAAAGTTTTATCAAATGAATCTCATCCCTAAATCTCTTAGCATATGCGTACGAGCACAAGTACATAGGCATGTTGGATTTGCACATCATTGCATATATAAACTACCAAAGTGAAGTTTACTCTGATCAAGATCTGTTGATAAACTAGTTACTGCACATTAAAGTGAATGGATCTTATAAGTAACGTTAAAAGCTTGATATGCTTACTACTACAGTCTTGGACTTGACAAAATTTATGGAGTAAACAACTAAAGGCATGTTTTAAACGATCAAGATAGTGGATCTGAAGTCAAGTTGATATAATGTGCACATTGCAGGTGCAGCATGGAACCACCTTTATTCCCACATGCCTCACCTACAGCTTACAAGGTAATGACAAAAAATGCTGCCCAGCAAATGGAGCTTTGTAAGTGTTGGAAAACATTAAGTTGCAGAAATTAAAGATGGCAACTTCGAAAAACTTCTCTATGAAAAATGCCATCATAATAACTTATATAATTCTGTCATGACCTTCACAGTATATATCCTTGTCTTATTTTTCATACCTACTATCATATAAGTCACTGCCGTATTAGGTATTTCCTTATTGCATATTTCATTATTACCATTGTATTCTAGCCCTTTATACAAAAAGCTATGTCATAGCATCCCAAGATAATTCTACACCTATTTTCTTTTATTTCAACTAGGTACCAGGGCAGGGGTCATGCAAAGCAGCACCATAGCCTCCATGGTTGGCCACATTGCCAGCAACAACATTTAGCCGCCAACCCTCTTTCCTACACTCACAGTGGTTGCTCACATAGTCACATCTCTCTGGACAATGACCCAAGTATCTCGTAAGAGTCACTGAAGATATCTCTCTTCCCCCTTGCACTCTTGACCTCCTGTAGTCTGACAACCTTCCAACTTATTTCAACCACCATATCCAGCTCTCGACCTTCAACATAAACCTTCTACAAGAACACCTCCCATAATGGAAGCATGGTGGATCCAAAACCCACAAGCTTCTTTTCTAAATCCAATGGTTCCATCGACATCTTTGATTTTCTCTAATAGGTACTTTAGTATACTAAAAAATATCTCTCCTTTATGCCTCTCTCTCTTTACATAAATGATTAAATAACTAGTGCTCTTACATTACATGCAGAGATAGGCAACTCTCAGTTACTTGTATGCCTCTCCTCATAGCACAAATAAGCAATGATCTTATTACTACATGCAGATTGATATAGAATTAGCATGTGCATGAACAAATGACTACAATCTACTTGCTTGTTTACTTTCTCTGTCATACACGGACAAATCAAACTCTGCTTAGTACAAAGGTCACCTTCTCTCATTTACATCAACATTATCACTTTATGTTTACATGAGAGTGTTGGAAAATAATTACACATAAGGAAGGTGGCAAACGTGGAAGAATCTTCTATTGTGGGTCACTATAATATCTTGTATTATTCTATCGTGATTTCCACCATACATGCCATTACCTTATTATTCATATGTACCACTATTCGTGTCACCGCTATATTCTGTATTTTTATATGATCATTATACTCAAGCCTCTATATAAATAGACACCATGTAGCCATCCTAAGATCTCAAAAGAATGCAATTCCTCTCTTTTTTTATTTCGACTTGAAGAAACTAGACTATGGCATGTATCTATGATGCATTTATTTTGACTTTTTTCCTGTTAGGTTTCATATTTATCTAGCATCTTACATACATGCCATAGTCTAGTTTCTTCATGTAAGATGCACGTTAAGGTTCATATTTATCTAGCATCTTCTATACATGCCATATTCTAATTTCTTCAAGATCAATCAAAAACAGCAAGCCTAAAGACAAATATCACAAAAGAATACATGGATATTTCTTTCACTTTGCTACACTATATAAAAGTCAATCGCCAACTTATTGTTCAATTAAATGAATTAATAAAACCAATTCCGAATTGTTGATACACATTTTATACTATGAACAAAGCTTCCTCAACTTGCATGATATAGTGTGGATAAAAGAAAGAACTGTAATCAATGAATCAAATAATAACTAGTTTATTCAATGCTCAAATTATTTACACAATTTGAATGTGTAGTAATTGCACATTTAAATGTTATACATCTATTCCGAATAAAATGAAAACTTAAAAAATTGCTTATACCTTCTTTGAAGACTAGACCAGTCAATGCCGCAAAAAGTGGCCCAACAAACCATAGACCAACTGGGTTATTTATGACATATTCTACCAAGCTTTCATTAAGTGGCTTAGCAAGCGTTAAGTAACATCCAACAGAGCCAAGAACACCAAGCGCCCACAGTGACTGGAGGAACCGCTTGATGGGAGTTACATAAATGTGAATTAGTAGCAATGATAGACCTAGCCCACCAGCTCCAATGATGTATAAGAAATCAACGTCGTGCTTGATAATATCGCCCACTATGTTGCCTTCAGCTATAAAAGCAGTAGAGGAAGCAATCACGAATGATGCAGCAGTAGTAACCAATCCTGACCTATATAAGATAACCTGGAAGCAGTCAATGGAACAATAAGATATATATGCTCAAGTAGATTACATGTCATCACAAAGTCAATATACGTACAAAAGAATCAAAATTAAGTGGTCTCCAATTTTAAAAACACGATTATTTATCTTACTTACGGTGTTCTAGAGCTATGTAACCAATCAAATCATACTGACGCCAGACCCAATCCACATGTACAAAAAATGAAGTAAAAGAAAAATATGAAGAAACTCATGAAACCCTGTAAGTGTGTACTAGATAGTAAACTTGATTATTATATAATGAATATATAAATTGGACTATGTCAAGTCCTAACCGCTTTAGCTTTCGGTTGAGTGGTTATCCAATCAAATTACAGGTACAACTCAGACCTTTGTTAAATATATACTTATGAAATTGCTCTTTTAACAGCTTTAGTTTTTTAAGATACGATTTACCCAATCAAATCTTAACAATCCGAAATCTGAAATCTCCCCGCGAAAATATCTTTATAGCAAACTAAATCAACAGAAACTATAACATGGCATCCCCCACCTTATTCTTAAAGTCCTTTTATAGTTTAATTTTCAGTAGATTGGCTTATGGAATAAAGAAATAGCGGAGAGTACACATACATACCTCACGAATGTCGGAGGGTTCCACTGTCCAGGGTCCGTAAACCCCCTGGTAAACCGTCCGACCATCAAAGGTCGGCTGCGATCCCTCGCCGACGGCACGGCGCCTCGCGGCGGATCCGATGCGGCCGGGGGAGGGTAGGGAGGAGGTGGAAGCAGAGTACGAGGAAAGCCTCCGAGAACAAGAGGAGGAGACGAGAAGATGACGAGGGAGAGAGAACGGGGAGAGAGCGGCGGAGGACAGCATCACCGAAGCCGTTGCAGCGGCCACCGCCATCGCGATCCGCTGTCGCTTTTCTTTGAGCTGGTTCGGTTCTGATTCGAAGGGAACGGGAAATGGATTCCGGCCACAAATTTATGGACAGAGATCTGTTCGCATCGGCTTATTCAACTTAACAATAATTTGTGGAAGCAGATAAATATTAAGATATCGGATGATCTACAAGTGGTACGACGACAACCATCACCATCACTATCATCATCATTATCATCATTATTATTATTATTATTATTATTTATTATAGAAAACATGATATGTAAATAATGATTTAGGTTACAAATGGCTTTTAACCTTGCTAGGTCAAATTGGATAATTCAGTGCCTAGTGATGTAGTACATACACTAAAGCAATTAAAGCATCACGCGAGATTTGATAAAGTCAAAATTAATCAATTAAAATCTAATTATTAATTGTATATTATTATCTTTCTAGAGTCGAGCTATTTTTCTAATCTAACTTGAAGTCTAACCAACAAGTTCAGGATAGGTTAGTGTGCTTCCTCTGTACCCACTACGCAGGACACCAAAATATTGAACCAAATTTATGGGGTAAGAATCTAGATTCAACTCCAAGAATCTAGATTCAACTCCTAGATTACTCTAGGTGTCATGCCCCGGTCGGATCGGCCTAAAATCGGTGCTTATCCGCTATCTTAGGGTCGTCCGGCGGAATACCAGAGCGTGCACTCCCGCTCAAATTAGGATTAGATTTTCCCCAAATTGGAAACCCTAACCCTAGCCGTCCAAAATCGATCCCCAAATAAGAAATCCGATCGAAATTCAAAACCCTAAATTATAACTACCATCTCTGGTCAACGATTTTGACCAATCAAAATCGAATAGTACCGCCCGCCGCTCGAATTTAATTTCCTCGCTGACGTTAGTGTGACGTCAGTCGTGCAATTCGTCGCCCGGATGCAATTGCGGTTCCGATTTTGACCCAGTCAAAATCGGAACTCTTCGTCTTCGTCTTTGTCTTCGCCTTCGGCTCGCGTTTGTCGCGTTCGTCCACCGCCCCGAGTTGTCGGAGAAGAGGACGTCTTCGACGGTGAGGGAAGCCGCTAGCCCTGCCCTCGGCCTCGTCGCCAACCACCCGGCAGTCGCCCGCCGCCGGAACCACAGAGAATGGCACCGCAGAAGAAACACGAGATGGAAACAGGGGAAAGCAAAGGATACTCGCTGGCACCGAAGGAGAAGCACAGTGAAGGGGAAAACTCGCTTTATTCTTCCTTTAAAGAAACAAGTACAAAACCTCTCCTCTTCCTCACGTCGCTCTTCCTCACGTCGCTATTCCTCACGTCCGCAGCAGACTCTGCCGCCGATTACAATCTCTCAACTCACCGGATCCGCTCGCCGCTGGTGGTCGAAGGTCTCGAGTCACTCACTGATCTCCCCCAGTGCCCTTCTTCAATTCTGGTCCCTCTCCTTTTATCGCCCAGAGCCGCCGCCTCTGTTTCGCCCTAAGTCGAGCAGGCACGTCCGTGTTTTTCGCTCCCTCCGCGAACGTCGGTGCTGCTTTGTCCGTAGCCACCTACACCTGGTCCGCGTCCACCGAGTCTTGCGGAGAAGACCCTGCCGCTGTCCACTTCCTCTGGCAAGCTCGTACCTGAGCTTTGCCGCCGCGTCCTATCTCTGCGGGGACGCCGCTCGGCGTGACTGTGCGCCATTTAGGCTTGGTTTTGGGCCTGAGCCAGGCCCACCCTTCTCTGGGCTGAACCGGATCTGTCAGGGCCTAACAATTCTCCCCCGCCCAATTTGGACATCGCCCTCAATGTCCGGCAAGGGAGGGCCGCTCAACGCCTGCTGGCGAGCTCACTCCTACTTGGAGCTTTGACGTCCACAAGTTTCTTCCACATCTCCTTACGTCTCTTCTGGTACTCAGCATCGTCAAATATAGCTTGACGCCTTCGTTTGTACTCTACGGGGTCAGCTAAAGAGGGCCAATATCTCCCCTGGATCCGCTGCGGCCCGTCGTCCCTCTCTGTGTCTAAAGAATTTGAGGACTTCGGTGGAGCCTTTTCCTCCACTACTTGCTTCCACGTCTTTTCCTCCTGTGGAGGTTTCGCATCTTCGGGGCTCGCTTTCTTCTCGATATCACCCTTGCCGATTGCATCCTCTGGCTTGGCATCTGCATCTGAGGAGGTCGATGATGATTTTCCTGTGACCACTGAGGCAATGTATATGCCTCCTATCTGAGCCTCTACTAGTTCGTCATTAACCACCACCGGTTTTTCAGCTAGCTCTCGATGCACGATCGCTGCAATCGCGTTTAACCGCTGTCGGTCCGGACAATCGCGTATCTGGTGCGGTCCTTTGCACAAGAAGCAGGCAATCCGTCTCAGTTGACCCTGCCCCCTCTCTACAGGCCGGGTCTGCTCCTGCCGTGCCGTCTGACCTTCGTTCCGCCGGGGAGAGAGTCTCTCTCTCTCTAGCGCTCTTGCTCTGGGTGGAGATGGTCGCTTTGGGGGCGACCTCTGTGCTCTTTGAAAGGTCGTTCCTGAAGGTCTCTGATCCACGAGAGACTCGGCTATAGCTACAGCCGTCCTCCAGTCCTGCGGTGCATGTCGTCGGACCTCCGTCGCCGCCTAGGGTTGGAGATTCCGGAGGAAGAAGTACCTCCTGTCTCCCTCCGCCATCTCAGGTAGCTCCAACATCAGCGCAGAGAATGCCCTGACATACTCCTGGATCACTCCTGTGTGCTTCAGCTGATCCACCGCCTCTCGCGCCTAGCCCACCGAGTTTCCGGGAAGGAACTGTTGCCGCAGTTCCTCTCGGAACACCTCCCATGTCCAACTAGCTGCCTCTGATGTCGAATCAACTTTGGTTCTCCACCAGAGTTTTGCATCATCTGAGAGGTATGCGGTGCACACCCTCACCTTCTCCTGGTCTGCAACATGGTTAGAATCAAAGTACTATTTCATATCCCACAGAAAATTACCCAATACTTTTGCTGATCTGGCCCCCTTGAACACTACAGGTTCTGAGGTGCGAACCTTCCCATTGCCGTTGGGAGCCCCATACTTCGCCCTGGCTGCTGTAGGCGCACCTCCTTGTGCCTGTGCCAATGCCATGCGCATCACCGCAAGGTCCGCCAATATCTGCTGCTGAGTTGCCGTGATGTTGGATACCTGCATTGCCAAAGTCGTCACTTGTCCTTGCAAGACCCCTACTTGTTCTTGTAGGGCCGCCATTCCTTCAAAAGTTTGGGGAGCCTCCACTACTCTAGCCAAAGTCTATTGGAGGGCAAGGATCTGCAACCTCTGCTCTTCTATCATGCGATCGAGGTCCTCCACCTGAGGAACCACTGCATCTTTGCTGTTCCCTATCAAACCAAGCACCTGCTCCATTCACGCTATACGATCTTCTTGATTCACCATGCTGCTGGATCACTTTAGGCTCTGATACCTTTGTCACGCCCCGGTAGGATTGGCCTAAAATCGGCGCTTATCCGCTGTCTTAGGGCCGTCCGGCGGAATACCAGAGCGTGCACTCCCACTCAAATTAGGATTAGGTTTTCCCCAAATTGGAAACCCTAACCCTAGCCGTCCAAAATCGATCCCCAAATAAGAAATCCGATCGAAATTCAAAACCCTAAATTAGAACTACCTTCTCTGGTCAACGATTTTGACCAGTCAAAATCGAACAGTATCGCCCGCCGCTCGAATTTAATTTCCTCACTGACGTCAGCCGTGCAATTCGTCGCCCGGATGCAATTGCGGTTCCGATTTTGACCCAGTCAAAATCGGAACTCTTCGTCTTCGGCTCGCGTTTGTCGCGTTCGTCCGCCGCCCCGCGTTGCCGGAGAAGAGGATGTCTTTGATGGTGAGGGAAGCCGCTCGCCCTGCCCTCGGCCTCGTCGCCGACCACCCGGCAGTCGCCCGCCGCCGAAACCACAGAGAACGGCGCTGCAGAAGAAACACGGGATGGAAACAGGGGAAAGCAGAGGATACTCGCCGGCACCGAAGGAGAAGCACAATGAAGGGGAAAACTCGCTTTATTCTTACTTTAAAGAGACAAGTACAAAACCCCTCCTCTTCCTCACGTCGCTATTCCTCACGTCGGCGGCAGACTCTGCCGCCAATTACAATCTCTCGACTCACAACTCACCGGATCCACTCGCCGCTGGTGGTCGAAGGTCTCGAGTCACTCACTGATCTCCCCCAGTGCCCTTCTTCAGTTCCGGTCCCTCTCCTTTTATCGCCTAGAGCCGCCGCCTCTATTTCGCCCTAAGTCGAGTAGGCGCGTCCGTGTTTTTCGCTCCCTCCGTGAACGTCGGCGCTGCTTTGTCCGCAGTCGCCTGCACCTGGTCCGCGTCCACTGAGTCTTGCGGAGAAGACCCCGCCGCTGTCTGCTTCCTCTAGCAAGCTCGTACCTGAGCTTTGCCGCCGCGTCCTATCTCTGCGGGGATGCCGCTCCGCGTGACTGTGCGCCATTTAGGTTGGTTTTGGGCCTGGGCCAGGCCCACCCTTCTCTGGGCTGAACCGGATCTGTCAGGTAACACTAGGTGTGGTTTAGTTCAGGAGAAATACAGACAATTGGAAGGTTTTAATCCTTTCTGATATACTTGACATATTGATAAAATCCTCGGGGAGTTTTCAAGAACAAAAGAAAAGAATGGATATGAGTTCTTATGTGATTCAATTCAATTTGCAAAGAAAGGGAACGGAAACAATGACTTTTGCACACATCCATAGTATGTTTTTATCATATTCAACTAATAAAAAAAAACCTCATATAGCAAAATTGTAGCAAGTTTGCCTTAACATCATCTACTGTAGCTTAAAACTCATGGTTTTCACTATTTGGTAGCAAATCTTTTAAAAAATTACAAGAGGAGCATAGAATAATGCTAGCTAAATAGGTAAACAATGAGAAAGAACTTTCAAATCAATTTAAAAAAGGATTCATCACTTTTTCAATCAACTAAGAGTTTGAAGAAAAAAATAACTATTCATTTATCGCACAAAACTTCAATTGGTTAATCCAATTTGAAAGATTCACAGTCAGATGCCTCTCTTGTTTGATAAAGATGAAAATAAGTTTTGAATTTTGAGATTCATCCAGTATCGTTCACACAGGAAAGCTCAAATTCTTTGTTTCCCCCAAATACTTTTCAAGGTCAAAGAAATTTCCAAAATAGTCTTTCAAAAAGGATCATCAATCGGCACAGCAACAGCAATCAGACTCAGGATTCGACTCCAGAACAAATTGAAAAACGATTAAAGATAGAATTATCATACAAAGCTCCTAGATCTCTCTTTTCTTCTTTGCTAATGCTTTCCAGCCTTCTGAAGCAAGAAAAAGGCTTCAATCCAGATTGACTCCAGCAACTTCAGTATTCTATGGCGAGGCGAGACCACAAAGAGAGAAAGAGATCCTCACGACCAGCCTCACGAAAGAGAATAGTGCCGACGAAAGAATTCATCCAACTCGTCTTCTCCAGCAAATGGTAGAAACTTCTAGAAGCAAAAAGTCCCCTCTATTCTCATTAGTAATTGATTTTATACAAACTGAGGATGCTTGATGGTGACACATGGCTGGCATCTTGGGCTTCCAAGTAGATGCAGTTATGTCCGAAAAAGAATGGGTTTACTTTGAACCCGCTGTGAACGTCTCAAACCTTGGTCTTGGCCTATGTCCTCATCATTCCTCCCCGGATGGGAAGAATTCACCCCTAGTGAATGACTTTCATTACTGTCTAAATGATTCTGATTTTGTCTTTCTTGTAATGGACCCATATCTTCCTCTAATTTGGTGGAATTGGACAGCAGTAGATCTTCTGGTGGAGAATCAATAAATTCTATCCTCAAAGGTGCATGATACAATGTTATATTGTCCACATTAAATGTAGTACTAATGCCAAGATCTGGAGGCAAGTCAATTACATATGCATTATCTCCTATTTTATACTTAACAATATATGGTCCTATGCTCCAATCATGTAATTTTTTTTATTAGATCCAGGTGATAATCTCTCTGTTCTCAATCTCACCATAACTCTGTCTCCCTTATAAAATATTTGTGGCCAACGATGTTTATCAACAAGATCTTTATATATAGCACTACTAATAGAGATTTTATGTTGAATTTTAGATTGTAGTTCATGGATGTGTTGTGCAAAAGTTTCAGCAGAAATTGATATGTGGGTGGAAGCAATGGGTGTTAAGAGGTCAACAGGTTTATTTAGTTGAGAGCCTAAAATAACTTGAAATGGGCTAAGACCAGTTGTTTTGTTGACATCACTATTAAAAGCAAACTCAGCTAATGGAAAATTTTCATCCCAATCAACTACATGGTCCCGCACAAGACACCTTAGCAAGTTGCCTAGACTCCTATTAACTACCTCAGTTTGACCATCTGTCTGCGGATGGTATGTCGAAGAAAATTTTAGCTTTGTCCCTAATAGTGCCCACAACGATCTCCAAAAATGACTCATGAATCGAGTATCTCGGTTTGAGGTGATAGTCTTAGGTAGTCCATGCAATTGAACTACCTCTTTGAAAAAAATGAAAATAATATGAGAAGCATCTACTGTTTTCAGACAAGGCAAAAAATGGGCCATTTTTGAAAAGTGATCCACAACCACAAAAATTAAATCATGCCGCCTGCGAGTACAAGGTTGCCCAAGAGCAAAATCTATACTGATATATTGCCAAGGGGCTAACGGAACAGTTAAAGGTTGATAGAGGCCTGTATTTTTTCTACAAGTTTTACTGGACTGACATGTACCACAATGACGAACAACACGAGCAACATCTTTAGCTAACCTAGGCCAAAAAAATCTATCGTTAACAAGATAACACGTCTGATCATGACCATAATGACCGGCTGCACCGCTAGCATGAAGCTCCCAAATTAGAAAATCTCTAACTAAGGTTCTCGGAACACAAAGTCGAGAACCAAAATACAAGAACCCATCTCTCATGCATATTCAGGATCAACAGCCTGACCATCATTTATATTCCTCACAATGTCAAAGAAATCTGGACAATCATTATATACTTGCTTGAGATGTTCACATCTGATAACCTCTACCTTAAGGGTGTGCAACAACGTGTGAGCTCGACTTAATGCATCAGCGACAACATTTTCTTTTCCCTTCTTGTGTCGAAGGACAAAAGAAAATTGTTGCAAGTACTCCATCCATTTGGCATGCCTTGAATTAAGTTTTCTTTGAGAACTGAGATAAGACAAGACTTGATGATCACTAAACAGGACAAACTCCTGATGTAGCAAATAATGCTGTTAATGTTGCAATGACTGCACAATGGTGTAAAATTCTTTATCATAGGTGGAGTAACGCTGTTTCACTTCATTTAGTTTCTCACTAAAGAACGTGATCGGGTGCCCCTCCTAACTCAGCATTCCCCCAATCCCTATTCTTGATACATCACACATGACCTCAAAAGCCTTAGAAAAATCAGGCAAACGAAGCACCGGAGCAGTGGTCATTCGTTCCTTGATGAAACAAAAGGCTTTTTTGGTCTCCTTAGTCCACTGAAACTCATCCTTCTTAAGGCATTCAGTAATTGTGGCCATTATCATGCTGAAGCTATGTATGAATCTGTGATACAATGTCGCAAGCTCATGAAAACTTCGCACCTCTCATATCAACGATGGGCGAGGCCATTTTGTAATAGCCCGAACCTTGTCAGGTTCAAGCTTGAGACCTTCCAAAGAGACAATGAAACCTAAGAATAATATATGATCAGTCATAAAGGAACATTTTTTTTGTATTCATGTATAATCTTGAGGTTTGCAAAACCTCTATGGTCTGACGAAGGTGCCCTAAATGCTCATGCCTCTCCTTGCTGTATATAGGGATATAATCAAAATATACAACAAGGAATTTTTCAATGAATGGACGAAGGACTTGTGTCATAGCTCGCATAAATGTGGAAGGGGCATTAGACAAACCGAATAGCATAACAAGCATTCATATAACCCATCTGGGGTTTTGAATGCAGTCTTCTATTCATCCCCTAGTTGAATTCGAATCTGGTGATACCCGCTTTGTAGGTCAATTTTAGAAAACCATCATGAACCTACAATGAGGTCAAGCATGTCATCCAATTGTGGGATTGGAAACCTATATTGATGGTGATCTTATTGATGACCCTACAATCGATACACATCCTCCAAGTCCCATCCTTCTTAGGGATAAGAAGGGCAGGAATAACACATGAGCTCAAACTTTCCTAGATAAACCCTTTAAAGAGTAACTCTTGAATTTTTCGTTTAAGTTCAGCATGCTCCGTTAGGTAACAAAGCCCCAGGAACTAGATCAATCGCATGTTGAATGTCTCTAGCAGGAAGAAACTGATCAGGGAGCTCATCAGGCATTATGTCCTCAAATTGCTCAATCAACTGCTAGACATCTTGATCTAACTCACAAGTAGTATCAGGACCAACCGCCTTAAGGAGAAGAGTGAATATAACACCTTCATCTTGTGCCTCAACAAAAAAGGGTCTTGGTCTGATTATGTTTACTGTCAAACCACCAGGTGGTGGCTTCGTGATTACACCCTTAGAAGTAGAGGCACGTAATTCCTTTGGAGGTGATGGGTTAAGCTTGATTTTCTGTCCTTTATGATCAAAGACATGTGTTGTCTCAACTATAGTGAGTGGCATTAACATCATAAAGCCATGGTCTTCCTAACACAACATGGGCCACATCCATGGAAATAACATCACACCTAATAAAGTACGAGTAAGTCGCGAAATGCAAAGGAACAAGATATTGGTGGTTCACATGGATACTAGTCTGATCTACCCAGGCCACCGAATAAGGATGAGGATGTGGTTCAGGCTTAAGATTGAATTTCATAATGGCCACATGTGACACAACATTTAGACTGCTACCCCTATCAATGACCACTTTACATGCATGCTCGTTACATTTTGTATATGTGTAAAAATACTAACTCGTCTCCAATCCTCTGTGGACTTGGGTTGAACTAATATGAATCTCATGACATCTATTTTCAGGCTCATGTTCACTATTAGTAAGGTCCTCAGAGACATGTTCAACATAACTAGAATGACCTTCTTCTAAACCTATTAGTTCATGGTCCTCATTCAAGCACAAGGTCCTTTTTGGGCAATCTACTGCAAAATGACCCCTCTCATGACACTTATAACAAGTGACTCTCTTTTGTTCCTGAGAAAGAGGTGCCTTCCCCTTTTCTAATGCTAGACGAGCCTTCTGAGGTACAACCCCATACACTAAATTTTGTGTCATAGCCTTAGGCGGCATCTTGACAGCTGGTAAAGGTACATGACACTTTGACACAGACCTCTGATAATGCTCTCTCTCACATGCACGTTGATAAGTAGATTCGATCGTCTCAATGGTGTAAGATCCCATCTCACGACGAATCTTAGAACAAAGACTATTTTCGAACTGACACAAGATCATTTCAGGGCCTTCTTTCACATCACAACGAATCATAAGTTCGTCAAATTGTGGCATGTACTCAGGAATATTATCCCACCCCTGATGCAAAGTAGTACGTTGATCTAACATGCATTTCCTAAAGTGAGGTGGTTCATACTTCTCTGGAAGTGTAAATTTCATTAGGTCATATCTATCAAAAGGGGGCCGTTGAATACGCTCCCATTGTCTCACAACATTAAGCCAATACAGTTTAGCCGGACAAGTCAAGGCCATCCATGCCAAGTTGACTTTTTGGTGTTCCAGAACTTGACACCAATCAAAGTACTGCTCCATAGCTATGACCCAGTCCTGAAAAACTCATGGGTCAATGCTGCCATCAAATTGGATCAAATTAAGGTGGACAATCTGATGGACATCATCTTCCTCTTGGAAATGAGATGATCTCCTATGCCGAATTGGTTTTCGGTAACTAGGCTGCTCATACCCCTCATCGGAGTATTGTTGGGAAGGAACAAAATTTCCCCTAGACCTACTAGCCTCAACCTATGTACTCTGTCTAGGTGGGTACTCTTGAGGATACGGCCTCGAAGATTCTCCAACACACATCCAGTTTTGTGATGGGAACTGGGCATTTTCTATGGCCTCTAAGCAACTTTCCAAGTGCCCATAACATTCCTCATGTCGTCTTAATTGGGCTTCAATCGAGTCCAACTTGCTGAGTTTACTGTTCATTTGTGCTAAAATTATTTGTAACTGATCTTGCCCAGTAGAGTTTTCAGGTTCAGGAGATGAAGGCTATTGATAATTTTTTCCAGATCGGATAGCCATTTTTTGCTGAGAATAGGACAAGGTGCTCTGATACCAAGATTGATGGGGTAGGAATTTAGATTCAACTCTGAGATTACTCTAGGTGTGGTTTAGTTCAGGAGAAATATAGACAACAGGAAGTTTTAATCCTTTCTGATATACTTGACAGATTGATAAAATCCTCAGGGAGTTTTCAAGAACAAAAGAAAAGAATGGATATGAGTTCTTATATGATTCAGTTCAGTTTGCAAAGAAAGGGAACAGAAACAATGACTTATTGCACACATCCATGGTATTTTATTATCATATTCAACTAATCAAAGAAAAATCTCATATAGCAAAGCTATAGCAAGTTTGCCTTAACATCATCTACTGCACTTAAAACTCATGGTTTTCACTACTTGGTAGCAGATCTTTTAAAAAATTACAAGAGGAGCATAGAATACTGCTAGCTAAATAGATAAACAATGAGAAAGAACTTTCAAATCAATTTAATAAAGGATTCATCACCTTTTCAATCAACTAAGAGTTTGAAGAAAAAATAACTAATTTCATATATTGCACAGAACTTCAACTAGTTAATCCAATTTGAAAGATTCACAGTCAGATGCCTCACTTTTTTGACAAGGATGAAAATAAGCTTTGAATTTAGAGATTCATCTAGTATCGTGCACAGGAAAGCTCAAATTCTTCATTTCCCCCAAATACTTTTCAAGGTCAAAGAAATTTTCAAAATAGTCTCTCAAAAAAGATCATCAATCGGCACAGCAACAGCAATCGGACTCAGGATTCGACTCCAGAACAAATTGAAAAACAATTAGAGATGGAATTACCATACAAAGCTCCTGGATCTCTCTTTTCTTCTTTGCTAATGCTTTCCAGCCTTCTGAAGCAAGAAAAAGGCTTCAATCCAGATCGACTGCAGCAACTTCAGTATTATGTGGCGAGGTGAGACCACCAAGAAGGATGATAGAGGTCCTCATGACCAACCTCACGAAGTAGAATAATCTGGGGTGAGGCGAGACCACCAGGAAGAGAGAAAGAGGTCCTCATGACCAGCCTCACGAAAGAGAATAGTGCCGACGAAAGAATTCATCCCACTTGTCTTCTGTAGCAAATGGTAGAAACTTCTAGAAGCAAAAAAATCCCCTCTGTTCTCATCAGCAATTGATTTTATACAAACTGAAGATGCTTGATGGTGACACACGGATGGCATCCTGGGCTTCCATGTAGATGCAGTTACGTCAAAAAATGAATGGGTTTACTTCGAACCTGTTGTGAACGTCTCAAACCTTGAAGAAAGACATAAGAGAGAAGCATATTGGCTAGTGATTATAAGCCCTTAATTCTTGATTAGAAGGGACACCAAAGGCATTTGCCCTTCCATCCCTTCAACACACACACACACACACAGAGAGAGAGAGAGAGAGAGAGAGAGAGAGAGAGAGAGAGAGAGAGAGAGAGAGAGAGAGAGAGAGAGAGAGAGAGAGAGAGAGAGAGAGAGAGAGAGAGAGAGAGAGAGAGAGAGAGCAAAAGAGATTTTGGTTTTTCATATTATAAAACCATTGAACAATAAAAATAGATAGCAAGTGCTTAATAGAATTGATGGAGTTGTGTAGGAACAAGATACAAATGCATGAAGGAATTGTTTGGTCCAAAATGATTAAATTTGAGTTAATATGAAAATATAGTGATACCATGTTAAATTCATCTTATAAATTATAAGATTTATTTTATTTAATGGGTTTTTATTTTTAATAAACACAAGCATTCATTATTAACTCAAGACAACTTTGATTAAGAGATTCATACATAGAGCCATACGTATAGTTAATAAAATAAGTGATTGGAAGAATAATATCATTCATACATCATGTCATAAAATGGCTTATAATTTAAGTACAAAACTCATCATTAGTCAAGTGATATGGCTAGATGACAAAATTTAAGAATGAATATTCAGTCTGAAAATGATTCAGCCTTTTGAATTTGATGAACATCCAACATTTTGAGGGTTTGTGAATATTCAAGCAATGCAATAATAACATTGAGGGTGAACAAGCCTTTGAGCTAAATGTTCGAAATAAGTGAATGAGCTTATAAAAGGCTAAACGTTCGAAATAAGTGAATGGGCCTTTGGGCTAAATGTTTGAAATAGGTGAACGAGCTTATAGAAAGTTATACATTCAAAAATGGGTGAACATGCCTTTGGACCAAATGTTCAAAATAGGTGCATGAGCCTTTGGGTCAAATATTTGAAATAGGTAAATGAGTCTTTAGAGAGCTAAACATTCGAAATGGGTGAGTGGGCCGTTGGGTAAATGTTCAAAACAAGTGAACGAGCTTATAAAGGGCAAAACGTTCGAAATAGATAAACGAGTCTATGGGCCAAATATTCAAACAAGTGAACAAGCCTATAGATGGCTAAATGTTTGAAATAGATGAATAGATCTTTGAACCAAACGTTCTAAATAACTTTTGGAAGATTAAAATATCAAAAATAACCTTTAGATGACTAATATATCAAAAGTAAATTTTAGAAAGACTAATATATCATAAATAGATGATTGATGCATCAAAAATAATTTTTAGAAATGCTAATACATGAGAAGTAGTCTTTTAGAAGGCTAATAAATCTTAAGTCAGTCTTTAGACTAAATCCAATTGCCAAGATTGGACTTTGGTTATAAAATTCATATAAGGGAAGGAAAGCAATTTACAATAGACCATCTTGAATTGAGTGAATCAAGTCAAGTGGTTTGGCCCAATCATTAAATTGGGCTAAGCATGCTAGATTGAGTATCATACTAGCAAATTGGGTTAGGTTATTTTCATTGGCTCAACTCAAATCAATTTTTGTAATAGTTGAAGTTGAGTTAAATTGATGTTAATAATTTTAATGAGTTAGGTTAAGTTCGTTCATAGCAAAGAAATTTGGTTTTGATTGAGTCAAATTGAATTATCAAATTATAGCAAATCAATTAGATCCGAATTTAATTAAGACATTGATGTAGTCTACCAAGTTGGAGAAGAAATGGCCTAACCTAGGTACCCAGTAGTTTTTTTAAGCTGGGTACCCTAATCACCGTTCGATCCAAATCCTAATGGACACAGATCTCGATGCAAACTTTCCCGTTAGCGCACCCCGTTACCGGCGCTAGCGTAACCTGGGTTAAGAACAAAATATTGTTGCATTTTTATTTCCCTCCAAAACCGTTTCTAAACCATAATTAACCTAACCCGATATCTCCACCATCCTCTGTTACGAACCGGCGCTAGCTCTCCGGTGATTTCGAATCTCCTGCCTCCTGCGATAAGTCGTTCATTGTTCTCCGACTAACTCCCTGGCAATAGATTAAAGCAGGTGAGCTGTGCATTTTCTTTGTTCTTCGTTGTTTAGGTATATTGGAATCCTCTATGTCGTCTTCGACACAAAACTTAGTCTTCAAGCTTCTTCATTGTCGCATTTCTCTAACATTATTTTCTTCTTTCTAACATACTCATTGTAAAGCTTTTGTCGCCTCCGAGGAAGAGGAGAGTCTGCTCTCGAGTCATCTTCAGTTAACCGCGAAACAGGTAAACTATCATTTATACACATAAAAAATATCTTGATAGGGTTAATTTTTGCTTGGTAGAATTTAAATTAGCGCATAGAAAGTTTGGGTTGATACACATACACATACACATTAGGGTTGATGCAATAACCTTATTCTGCGTTGATGCGCGTAGAATGAATTCATTAATTTTGATTTTTTTTTCCTAGTTCATACTCATTGATACACATAGAAATTACCTAGATACAATTAAATTTGACCTGATATATATTAAATTATGATTGAGACACAAACATTTTGGGTTGATGCACATACACATTAGGGTTGATGCACTGACCTTATTCTGCGTTGATGCGCATAGAATGAATTAATTGATTTTGATATTTTCCTAGTTCATACTCATTGATATACATAGAAATTACCTAGATACAATTAAATTTGACCTGATATACATTAAATTATGATTGAGACACAAACATTTTGGGTTAATGTGTAATACCCCGAGTGTAGTCCTACATTGCATGTGGGAAAAGAGATTATATGGTATATAAAGCTTAGTGAGCTTGCTATTGTTAACTTGGGCTTAAGCATTTTAATAGATTGGGCCACGTTGTAAATCGGCTCACCAAGTTAATAAATAGTTTGCTTACTAAGTGGGTTGTAACAAATGGAATCAGAGCAAAACTTAG
The DNA here is from genome assembly GCA_027563935.2 of Costus lasius. Lineage (NCBI taxonomy): Eukaryota > Viridiplantae > Streptophyta > Magnoliopsida > Zingiberales > Costaceae > Costus > Costus lasius. Next base: position 20,628,349 of record CM050450.1, on the reverse strand, counting down.
TCCTAAGCATAGTGAGAAGCCAATAGGAAAAGGCTATCGAGGAGGGTGGAGCCGCCATTGGGCTGACCTCACATGCCACCGACTAAGGGATGTGGGCTTGACGAGGACGTCAAGTCTTAAGTGGGGGAGATTGTAATACCCCGAGTGTAGTCCCACATTGGATGTGGGAAAAGAGATTATATGGTATATAAAGCTTAGTGGGCTTGCTATTGTTAACTTGGGCTTAAACATTTTAATAGATTGGGCCACGTTGCAAATTGGCTCACCAAGTTAATAAATAGTTTGCTTACTAAGTGGGTTGTAACATAATGCACATACACATTAGGGTTGATGCACTGACCTTATTCTGCGTTGATGCGCATAGAATGAATTCATTGATTTTGATATTTTCCTAGTTCATACTCATTGATACACATAGAAATTACCTAGATACAATTAAATTTGACCTGATATACATTAAATTATGATTGAGACACAAACATTTTGGGTTGATGCACATACAAATTAGGGTTGATGCACTGACCTTATTCTGCGTTGATGCGCATAGAATGAATTCATTGATTTTGATATTTTCCTAGTTCGTACTCATTGATACACATAGAAATTACCTAGATACAATTAAATTTGACCTGATATACATTAAATTATGATTGAAACACAAACATTTTGGGTTGTTGCACATACACATTAGGGTTGATGCACTGACCTTATTTTGCATTGATGCCTATAGAATGAATTCATTGATTTTCATATTTTTCTAGTTCATACTCATTGATACACATAGAAATTACCTAGATACAATTAAATTTGATCTGATATACATTAAATTATGATTGAAACACAAACATTTTGGGTTGATGCATATACACATTAGGGTTGATGCACTGACCTTATTCTGCGTTGATGCGCATAGAATGAATTCATTGATTTTCATATTTTCCTAGTTCATACTCATTGATGCACATAGAAATTACCTAGATACAATTAAATTTGACCTGATATACATTAAATTATGATTGAAACACAAACATTTTGGGTTAATGCACATACACATTAGGGTTGATGCACTGAGTTTACTCTACATTGATGTGCATAGAAAATAATCATTGATTTTGATATTTTCCTAGTTAATACTCATTGATACACATAAAAATTACCTAGATACAATTAAATTTGACCAGATATACATTAAATTATGATTGAAACACAAATATTTTGGGTTGATGCACATACACATTAGGGTTGATGCACTGACCTTATTCTGCGTTGATGCGCATAAAATGAATTCATTGATTTTCATATTTTCCTAGTTCATACTCATTGAAACACATAGAAATTACCTAGATACAATTAAATTTGATCTGATATACATTAAATTATGATTGAAACACAAACATTTTGGGTTGATGCACATACACATTAGGGTTGATGCACTGACCTTATTCTGCGTTGATGCGCATAGAATGAATTCATTGATTTTCATATTTTCCTAGTTCATACTCATTGATACACATAGAAATTACCTAGATACAATTAAATTTGACCTGATATACATTAAATTATGATTGAAACACAAACATTTTGGGTTAATGCACATATACATTAGGGTTGATGCACTGAGTTTACTCTACATTGATGTGCATAGAAAATAATCATTGATTTTGATATTTTCCTAGTTAATACTCATTGATACACATATTAATTAACTAGATACAATTAAATTTTACCTGATATACTTTAAATTATCATTGAAACACAAACATTTTGGATTGATGCACTGACCTTAATCTGCGTTGATGCGCATAGAATGAATTCATTGATTTTTATATTTTTCTAGTTCATACTCATTTATACACATAGAAATTACCTAGATATAATTAAATTTGACCTGATATGCATTAAATTATGATTGAGACACAAACATTTTGGGTTGATGCACATACACATTAGGGTTGATGCACTAACCTTATTCTGCATTGATGCACATAGAAGAATTCATTGATTTTTCATATTTTCCTAGTTCATACTCATTGATACACATAGAAATTACGTAGATACCATTAAATTTGACCTGATATACGTTAAATTATGATTGAGACACAACATATTTTTTTGTTGATATTCATTCATAGAAAAATGGGAGAGCACCTGCACAGCCTTGACCAAACTTTAATAGATGTTCAATGTCGAGATTACACACTGTGATGAGACAAATAGCAGAGGGCAACAATTTGTTTGAATTGCTTCAAGCCACCCCTTTTGGCCATTTTTTTACAGTGCCAACAATACCCTTGGATATGTTGGCTTTGGAGTAGTACCTGAGACATAAATGGGACGAGAATAGATGCGGCTTCAGCATAAATGGAGTGTTTATAGAATTTACGGTCAAGGAAGTATCAATCATTCTTGGATTACCAAATATGGGAGAATTAGTGCAATTTCACTTGAGAACCCTGGATTCAACCTTATATAAAGATGACTTTAAGGGAAAAATAGTAAGAAGGAATATGATTGAGGATAAAATGGTATCTGTTGTAGGACCAAATAGCGTGATATTGGATGAGGAAAAGTTGAAGAAGTTTAGTATATTGTACTTATTTTGTACATTCTTATTTTGTGGTGTTTACTACACCTTGGATCCACTCTTTTTGGAATATGTGGATGATTTGACGACGTTGAGTAGATACAATTGGGCTGAGGCTACACACAGATACTTGACACATCATCTTACTCAAAGCTTCAGGGAAAATGCTACATCATTTGCGAGGTGTGGCATCCTTCTTTGTGTAAGTGAAGACTTTTTTTTATAAGTATGTATTATTAGGACATATATTGCTGATAATTGACATACCCACTTTTTTTATTTTACAGGTTTGGTTATATGAACATTGCCCCTTATGGAATGACATGAAGGTGGAGGGTGTTCACCCTCACCTATTTCATTGGGCGAAAATGAAGGCTGGAAGAAGAGCGACATTTGAAAGCAATATAGAAAAGCTAGATAATTCTCACGTATTTAGCTAATGCATGTCATTCTCATGAAATAAGATTAATACTTGTGTCTGACCATATGGTATATTATCTATTCAAGTTAATTTTGGAAATCGAAGATGCTGTTGCACAAGATGATGCTGCTGTACAAGAAGATGTTGTACGCGTTGATGCTGCAGTAGAATATGAAATAGTACAAGATGCTGCTGTACATATTATAGAGGATGCTACTGTTGTACATAGTGAAGAAGATCATGTACATGGTGAAGAAGATCACCATGTAGATATGGATGATCATCTTGTAGATATGGAAGATGATCCAACTTTTGTTAATGAAGAAGATCAGAGGATACAGACTCCCATTTGGGAAGGAAGCGAGATTGTTATCTCTGTCCCAGTGATGTTTTCTAGAGATGTGAGTATTAACCTTAACCAATTTAAGATAAATTAAGTACATTTTATCCTTAAACTAATAGATGATTTTATTTCTAATAGATAAATAAAGAATTACTAGAAGATACAGACAGTACACATGAATCGGAGGATGCAGAGGAAACATAGAGGTTGAAAGCTGAATTGCAGAAGATGCAAGAAGAAAGAGATGACATTGATAAAAAAACGAATAAATTGGAATCAAGGCTTTGTGAAAAGGATTTCAAACACCACTACGCATACTTAGAGAATGAAATGCTCAAGGCCGAGATAACAAAACTGAAAAATGCTTTAGATGATATTATGGCCAGAGTAAGGAGCTTAACTGAAGAGAAGCTCTCTCTAGAGATGTCATGCCGTAACCAGATTGCAGAGTATGAATCTGAAATAAAGGAGCTTAAAGATTATTATGAAAAAAAGCTGAAGGACCTTATAACTGCATATGAGAAGTTGATGTCTCGTATTTAAGTAGTCTTTTTGACTAATGTTACCTGTGAAACGAGACCTATTTTCATGCTTTTAGATCTCTTTCCAGCTTATTTCATTAACTTTCTTCAGAAGCTTCACTACTTGTCGTGTTTGCTTAAATACAGGTCAATTCACTCACTTTTGGAGCTACATGGACGTACATTTACATATCTCAGTGAATTAGGAATCTCGACAAGAAGTTTGGTTGCAAACGGAAGTAACTTCAAGAATTACAGCTGAGGCCATAATCTACATCACGACCGTAATTCTCTGAGAGGCTATACGAAGGACCCGTTTCTATACGAGCATAGACAGATGCGATCGTAAATTCTTCAACGATAACTTTTCGGATAAAGACGCCCTCGACAAGAAAATTATGGGCATGGCCGTGGTTTGCCTCTCGATGGAAATCTCGCATCTGGCGCAAGAGTTTATCCGTTGCCGCCAGAATTTATTACCGGCCGTCGTGGATTAAATGAGCATTAATCGTCCGAAGGTTACGAGATTTAATGAGACTGCAATTAATGCATTTCCGTTACAAGTCATAAATGCGGAGTTATTTATTAACCATCAAGACTCATAATGGATGAGAATTAAGTTGAGAATTTGAAGAGTCATGCAATTAATGGATGAGATTTAATGCAGAATGTGAAGAGACACGCCATAATGGGGATTTAATCTAGAGTTTAATTCAGAATTTAATTCTGAATTTAATGCGGAATACGAAGAGGCACCAGGTTTTCTATATAAAGGACTCAAGATTACCGAATCAAGGAGAGCATCCGGAGGCACCAAGAGGCCCGGGGCGGAGCACCCAGCTGGGGCTCCAGGGGAAGAGAGGAGGATTACACTCGAGAACCAAGGCTTGGTCACCAGAACGCAAGTAATTCCAAGGAGAAGAAGGATTCTTTGAGGAGGAGAGAAAGGAGTTTGTCTAGATTCTTTTCCCATCTTTACCTTGTTCTGTTTCCTTACTTTTAATTGGAATGCTTGTTGTTATTGTTAACCATGTATGTATTAGCGTAAAAAACTCGATCGGGATTTGGGCGTAGCCCGTCTTTTTGATTTACAAGTCTTAATGTTAAGAATTGCTTTTGGATGTATCTTTCGAGACTATTTGATCTTGGTTTGTTTCATTCATGTTTATCGTTTCTTGGCTAGATCGGTTTTCACTTTAGTTGATTGTGGTAACAATTGAGAGGTGAATCACAATCAACGGATCCTCCTAGATCATTCCTGTGTGCTCTATTACTTGAAGACTTGATATCAACGAGAGTCTTAGAGACCACTTGGGGAATCTTCGTGTCCTATTTCAACACAATCTACTTACGCTTAGTCCACCGCGAGAATAGGAGACTAACTAAGTTGCTGAGTTGTGCACCCGAGAGGGGTACGGCTCAAGGGGACATGTCCTTGGTTTCCGAAAGATTTTCTAAGCAATACTTTTCATTTCGCTTGTAGGTTGATTAACGTGGTGAACCCCGATTTTCTAATTTCTCTCATATCTGTAGGACCTTTATTTTATTGCACTTTTAGCTTAGTTTGTATCATCAACCGAGATTTTCAATCGCTTAGCTATCAAAGATCGGATGATTTGGTACTTGACAATCCATCCCTGTGGGAACGATATCTTAAGTACTACATCGGTAAGTCGTGCGCTTGCGGATTCTGTGCATCAAAAGTTGACAAAAGAGACTGAGAAAGAATTAGAATGGTCAGATGATGACAATCCAGCTGAAGGTGGAGATGATTGCGAGATGGGGAAGGGGAAAAGAATACGAAAGGCCTCTACAGCACTAACCTCACCTTATATCGAAGGGGATATAAAGAAGAAGAAAGTTGATGTGCCACCATCTAGGCAACTGCAAGAGGTATGATTTTATAACATGGCATTATTTTACCTTGCTTTTATTAAACCATGTTCTTAGCTTTAAATATATTAGCGTTGATGCACATAGACATTAGCGTTGATGTGCAACAAATTAGTACGCGGATAGACATTAGGGTTGATGCACATAGACATTAGCGTTGATGTGTGATGCCTTACATTTTAGTAGTGATTTTTACTGATATTCCATGATGAATTTGGGCCTATTTGAATATTTTTACACTCCTTTAAGGCTTATTTAGTTAAAAACTTCAGAATCTTCACTTTTTGTCTGTCTTATTGAATTTCAGGCAAAATCAGCCAATTCTGAAGTCTTTTTGAAGAATCTGAGAGCATGAGGTGATTCCTTATGAGAAGATGAAGTTGCCCGTAAAATTTGGGCTCAATCGGAACTTTTTCTGGACTTCACAGCCACAGGGTTCACCGGTGATCTTTCCGAAGGACGAAACTCACTGCGCATTTCACTGGTAGGTGAACCCGGCGGGGTTCACCGATGATGTCAGGGTATTCGAAAGTCGCCGCGCATTTCCCTGGCATGGGGTTCACCTGTGATTCCGTTTGATAAAACCTGGGCAGAAATATACCGTGGACTTCACTGGTAGGTGAACCTGGCGGGGTTCACCTGTGATTATTTCGCAACAGAACTGCATAGAACACTTCACCACCTGGTGAACCCGGTGGGGTTCACCCGTGATACTATCGGAACAGCTCAACCTTCACTCGGTTTTTCGTTGATTTCGGGCCCGATTCAAGTCCAAATTTGGCAAGTGAGGACTCTATGGAAAGCTTATTCGAAGGAGAACAAATAGAGTATAAAAGCCCCAATTTCCATGACCTAATCATCAAGCAATCTTGTGATGAAGCGGCTAGGGTGGACGGACACAGCGAACAGGCGACTTTGGGGTGATTTTTGGAGATTCGAGCGTCGGAACTCAGTAATCCTTGGTTATTTTGTTCGGCCAAGTATTATCATGTCATAGTTATTACAGTTCATAACAAAAGTAGGATTGTAACGACGGAACCACTTTGTGAATCTTGCGAAGGCTCGACACGAAAGTGCTTGTTCTTCGCTCGAGAGTCCATAATCTACCATGGAACCCATTGGGTTTGTCCAGAACTATCCACCGCGAAAGTAGGAGATGTTCTAGATAAATACCGGGGTGTACACTCGAAAGAGGGCACCTGTACCATAGGGTAGATTCCTTATGCATATTTGTAAATCCATGTAACTGATATTTATTTCTTAGCGCAATTGAAATCGTCAGAGTGGTGGAAACCCAAGCCCTGATATTCTCTCTCATATATTTTCCCTACCGTAGTTATTTGATTTCTTGCTTATGATCTAGCTTAGTTTTAGTTTTTAAGTTCCAAAAATCACGATTTGATCAGCTTAGATTCCAAGAATTAGATTTTCTGGTACTCACCTTGTTCCCTGTGGGATTCAATATCTTTTGTATTACTTCGATAACACCGTGCACTTGCAGTGCGTATCAAGTTTTTGGCGCCATTGCCGGGGAACAACGGTTGATATCAGTATACTTCTAAGGACTGGTAGACTAAACTTTAGTTAGTTTTCTTTTTTTTTTCTTTATTCTGTTTCACGCTGCTTTCTGCTTGTGTTAATTGCTTTGAACTTCATAATTGATTCTGACAAATTTTTATGCAAAGAAGTTCCAGGGCAGGAGCACTCTTGGAAATCGATCTTGAAATAGAACGAACCTTCAGACAAAGAAGGAAGCTTAAGCAAGATCTAAAAAAGGAGAATCAAGAACAGATGGAATGTCTTCACATTGACGTGGAGAACGAATCAGCGCCTCAACCTGCGAACAACAACAATGCTAGAACACTGCGAGAATTTGCAGCACCTTTTTCACATGGGTTTCAATCAGGAATCGTTAGGCCTAGTATCGAGGCCAATAATTTCGAAATTAAACCTGCTCTACTTTCCATGATACAACAAAATCAATTTGGTGGTTCTCCTCTTGAGGACCCTAATATGCATTTGTCTATATTTTTGGAATATTGTGATATGTTAAAGATTAATGGAGCTACTTCTGATGCTATCAGGTTGCATTTGTTTCCCTTCTCCTTGAGGGACAGAGCAAGGGCATGGCTCCACACGATCTCCTCAGCTTCAATATGGACATGGGATGAACTATCTCAAGCTTTCCTCTCGAAGTATTTCCCTCCTTCGAAGACAATCCAACTCAGAAACCAGATAACGAGCTTCATGCAAAAGGATGGAGAGTCTTTGTACGAAGCCTGAGAAAGGTTCAAAGAGCTTCAAAGATTATGTCCGCACCATGGGATTGAGACTTGGGTTCTAGTACACACGTTCTACATGGGATTGGAATATAATACTAGACTCACAGTCGATGCAGCTGCTGGAGGATCGGGCTTAATGAGCAAAGTACCTGAAGATGCTATAAGCCTCCTGGAGGACATGACACTGAACTATCATCAATGGAATCCAGAACGAGGTACACCTTCCAGAAAAGCAGGTAAATTCGATCTTGATTCATTAACTACTCTCACTGCGAAGGTAGACAATCTGACTAAGAAATTTGATTCATGGTCTGTTAACTCTTTAGACACTAATTCATTATCTTGTGAGTTGTGTGGCGTCACAGGACATGCAGGTGCTGAGTGCCGAATGGGAGATGGACAAGTGGTCCAAGGTTAGCCTGAACATCTTAATGCAGTTAGAAATATGAACTCCATGAACAACCCTTATTCTAACTATTACAACCCTGGCTGGCGCAACCACCCGAACTTCTCCTACCGGACCACGCAGCCTATACAACCAGGGCAAGCGCCACCACAAGTTCAACCTCAGCAAGGGAACTTCAGGCCACCACAACAAGAAAATTACAGGCAGCCACCTGGGTTCCAACAAAGAAACTACAATCCTCCCCCTCAACAAGCAAATTACAATCCACCCCCAAGACCGGCCCAAGACTCTCAACTGAGTAAGCAGATAGAAGGGCTGACTGATATGATGAAATTGATGATGACGAGGATGGACTCCTTGGAGACACATAACAAAATGTTAGAGAGCCAATTTGCGCAGCAAGCTAGCTCATCCTCTAGAGCGCCAGGGAAGCTTCCATCACAGCCAGAAGTTAACCCGAGGGAGCAGTGCAATGCAATCTCCACTCGGAGCGGCAAACAACTCGAAGACCCTAAGATGCCGACCAATGAAACAAGGGATGAAGTGACACCGAATCCTGAGGAGCCACACGCAGATTCAACACCGGCGGAACCTGAGCGAACAGAGGAAGAGCGACCCTATGTTGGGCCGCCAGCCTACAAGCTGCCGATACCTTTGCCTCAGAGGCTTGTCAAAGCCAAGCTAGACAAGCAATTCAATAAGTTTTTGGAAATATTGAAAAAACTATATATTAACATTCCCTTTGTTGATGCCCTTTCGCAGATGCCGACCTATGCGAAGTTCCTGAAGGACATCCTCTCAAATAAACGGAAGCTAGAAGACCAAGGAACCGTGGCACTTACTGAGGAGTGCAGTGCGATTTTGCAGAACAAGCTTCCACAAAAACTCAAGGACCCTGGCAGCTTTTCCATACCGTGCTAGATAGGAGAGATAACCTTTCAGAGAGCGCTGTGCGATTTAGGAGCAAGTGTCAGCATCATGCCGCTATCATTGTGTAAAAAGCTAGATTTGGGTGACTTAAAATCAACTAGTATTTCTCTGCAGCTTGCTGATAGATCAGTTCGAAGTCCAGTGAGTATTTTAGAGGGTGTACCTATTAAAGTAGGGGATTATTTTATTCCTGCTGACTTTGTTGTGTTAGATATTGATGAGGATGACAGACTTCCTATTATCTTAGGAAGACCTTTTCTTGCTACAGCTTGTGTTGTTATCGATGTTAAAAACGGAAAACTGGATTTAAACATCGGTGGCAATGTTATTTAATTTGACCTGTCTAACTCTCTCAAAAAACCTTCTCTTGCAGGTATATGTTACAGCGTGGGTGTACTTAAGTGCGCTAGAAGTTTGGAAGACAATGGACACCGCCTCGAACACTGTTTTGAAGATGGACTAGTTAAGCAAAGGGAAGTTCTCGCCCCTTTTGACCCCCCCCCCCCCTGATTTGACGACCTGATGACTCTACGGTCGAGCTATTGACCTAAAACAAGCGCTCTTGGGAGGCAACCCAAGTTTTCTCGTTGTTTTCCATTTATTTGCATTGGTTGTCATTTAGTTTTTAGTTTATCATCGTTGAGTACTCTACTCTCTAGCTTATTGAGTTTATTGTAGGAAATCTTGATCTTGATATACACTAACTGGAGTTTTATTCTTGTGATGCAGATGCGCTATGCGAACAGAAGATTTTTTGCTGGATTTTTACTGAAGCTCAGTGCACTTCATGACCTGGTGAACCCAGCGGAGTTCACCGTTGAAGTACATTTAACATCTTGATGAGCAGTTTTTCGAAGGGTTTTTTTGTTAAATAAAGATAGAGCCAGCAATATCTAGATGTGCATATTATTTCTAGAATTTCAGCAACTTACTGAGCACTTCACGAATAGGTGAACCCGACGGGGTTCACCCATGAAGACAACTAAATTTGACCGGGCACATCCCTAAAGTGTGCTTCATGGTTAGGTGAACCCGGCTGGGTTCACCTGTGTTTCTTTTGGAGCATTGCCCGTGTTCGCCCTAAACCACAGGTAGGCTTTTCTCGATTCCATGCCGCCGCCGCTCCCTCTACTCCAGATCTCTGGTCAAGCCGATGAGCTCGCGCCCCCGGATCTTCAAAGGACCTTCCTTCTTCACGATCAGCATCTCTAGTGAGGTTCGCACAGCTTCGATCCGCCCCTCGTTGTTAGCGTTCTGATTTTTCTTTCTCGCCGAACTTTTTGTTTCCGCCACTGCAATCGGACGCTGTTTCTGTGCTCGGGCGAAATCTTCTCTGGTTATTTTTTTATTTTCTCTAGCGATCTAATCAAATGGCACCAAGGCGCAAGGTGCTTGCCTTCTGTCGCCGTGATCCGCAACCTGTATCTGAATCTTCTACTGACGACGATGACTTCGTCCCGCACGAACAACCTCTACCGCCACAAGCCACTCCTACTAGTCAACCGGCGCGAAACTCCTCTTCTAGGAACCCAGCACGCTCATCTGCTCGGCAGCCCCAAGCTTATGCATCTCCGCCAAACGAGCTTGGCATCGTCTTCAGAAATGCAGAGCATGAACAGAACTACGAGCAACTTCTCCATCGTCAAATGACCAGCACTAGATACTTGGATCGGCACACTCTTACTATGCTAGGGCTTTTGGATGATGTTGAATGGATGTACTCAAATATTGGATGGGAGCAGTTCCTAAGGCTCGCCTCCCCCACGTACGCCGGAGTAACATTAGAGTTCCTCAGCTCGTTGGATGTGAAAGCTGCTGCCATTGTTGATGACGATCCAGGGAGCATCTCCTTCCGTATGGGGAACATTGAGCACTGTTTATCGCTTTCTCAGCTTCGCCAGATTTATGGTTTCCCGAACCTTGCACGCGCAAAGTCCCGGTGGAGTTCAATGAGCAGGCTTTTTGGGCGTCAATTACTAATGAGCACTTCTATTCAGCCAGAGTGGCCAGAGCTTCAAGCATATGCAATCCAACCATCAGATATGTCCATCGCGTACTCGCCCATACCATCTTCGGGCGTGGGGAGAGCAGCAGCATGGTATGTCAGTCAGAGTTATTTTACTTATGGTGCATGCTTCACTCTTTCAGGGTCGATTCTGGATTCTACTTGGCAAAGCAATTCAGTCGCATCGCGCATTGCCGCAAGGGCGCGATAGTCATCGGCGGCCTCATCACCCCACTTGCAGTCTCCCTAGGGGTCATTCCCTACGGCACGGCCGAGGCTAGTGGAAACAACTGGCTCGAGATCGAGTCATGCGTTTCCATGAAACTCATCGTCTGCCGGGGTGATGCCTACTGTATGACTTTCTAGGATAGCCAGTTCTGCATGTCGTTGCCTAATCCAGAGCGCACCACTGTGCGTGTTTAAGAGAACTGGTGCATCAAGCCAATTGCTGACCCTCAACCAGACCCTGTGGACACTGCACCACCAGCCCCAGGCGCGTTCTTCTTTGGCGGCTCCTCCTCCAATTCTATGTTGAGCATTCTTTAGGAGATGAGGGAGGAGCAGCTTCAGCAGCGCGAGCTCATTTATCAGATGGATTCCTCCATCTCCTTTATACACCAAGAGCAAGCTTCCCGTTGGGAAGCTAATGAGGCTGGGATGCAGCGACAGCACAAGATGCTGGGTTCGATTTGGGAGAAACTATGTGTTATGGATGACCGGTTCGCCTTGCTTAATGAAGAAAACATAAGGAGTATACCGGTCTCTTCAGATGAGGAGGAAGCGCTAGGTCACACTTCGCGCGGTAAGGGCAAGAGCTCCCGAGCTTCTGGCTCCCATTCGCACAAGAGGCGCTAGATCCATCCCGACCCGACGTTCCCACCTTCTCCTCTCACATATACGACGTTGCATAGAGGACTATGCAACATTTTAGAGCGGGTGAGCTGTCTTGACTCCAGCTTCTGTTTGGTTGTGGTTGTCCTGATTTTCTGCTTTTCTCTTCATGGTTTTGTTATGATACTTTCTGATGGATGTTATTATGATATTGGCATTGTATCTTATATGCCATTATTCGTGGGCCTGGTCCACATCTACAGGCCCCACTCTCTGTAGTGTATAACACATATTTGAACCGCTTGTTTTTCAGCTTTGGTATTATGGTATAACCCTCTTTACATGTTACATGATGTGTTGATCTATGTGTTTTCATGAAGTTGTTTTAAGGTATATATCGCTAGTCTTGTCTAATGATAGCTTTGTAAAACTCTTAAAGTTAAATGCATGATTAGTTGGAATTTATTAAGACATGTTGAATGTAGTACTTGTTGGAAATTTACTCAATAGTCATGTCCATATATTCTATGAATTAGAAATTTTCTAATTGGATTGATTTTAGGCTGTTCATTTAGTGGGTCAAGCGTTTTCATGATTCTTCAATTGATTTTGGTTTGTAATTTACATTCGATACATATCAGGATACATAATCTCTTTTCAAACTTTGAATTCCTTTCTAGTATTGGGGAAACATTGCATTTGTTAAAAACCAGGATATATTGATTTCTGTTATTTCAAAAAAAAAAATCACACTTAGATTCCTCTACTTGGCACTGCGAAAAATGGGCAGTGGTACCGAAGGATATGAGTTGAAATATAAGAAATGTGAATTGAATAAAAAGACTCCTCTACTTGGCATTGCGAAAAATTGGCAATGGTACCTAATGATATGAGTTGAAGTCTAATGCAATGATCAGTGTTTTGTATCCTGAATAAAACATTTGAGTTAACCCCAACATTATGAATTGGAAGGATAGGAATGAGATGAGTGTTGTGTATGCTTTGATTGAATCCCATGTTTACTGCTTTCTAAATTAGTTGACATCTAAAAACTGTGGGACTAAACTAGTGAATGCTTAAGACACTCCTTTTAGTTGATTTCTTCTGATTAGATCTTGGATTGCTAAAGAGTATTTTTCTGAACTTGGGTGCGAACTTCAACACAAAAGATTATTCTTATATCAAGCATGTATTTCAACTTATTTTATTGCTTGAGGACAAGCAAAGATTTAAGTCGAGGAGTATCTGATGCCTTACATTTTTAGTAGTGATTTTTACTGATATTCCATGATGAATTTGGGCCTATTTGAATATTTTTACTCTCCTTTAAGGCTTATTTAGTTAAAAACTTCAGAATCTTCACTTTTCATCTATCTTATTGAATTTCAGGTAAAATCACCCAATTCTGAAGTCTTTTTGAAGAATATGAGAGCATGAGGTGATTCCTTATGAGAAAACGAAGCTGCCCGTAAAATTTGGGCTCAATCGGAGCTTTTTCTGGACTTCACGGCACGGGGTTCACCGATGATGTCAAGGTATCCAAAAGTCACCGCGCATTTCACTGGTAGGTGAACCCAGTGGGGTTCACCGATGATGTCAGGGTATCCGAAAGTCGCCGTGCATTTCACTAGCAGGTGGGGTTCACCTGTGATTCTGTCTGATAAAACCTGGGCAGAAATATACCGTGGACTTCACTGGTAGGTGAACCTAGCGGGGTTCACCTGTGATTATTTCACAACAGAACTGCATAGAACACTTCACCACCTAGTGAACCCGGCCGTGTTCACCCGTGATACTATCGGAACAACCCGACCTTCACTCGATTTTTCGTCGATTGCGAGCCCGATTCAAGTCCAAATTTGGCAAGTGAGGACTCTATGGAAAGCTTATTCGAAGAAGAACAAATAGAGTATAAAAGCCCAAGTGTCTATGACCTAATCATCGAGCAATCTTGCGACAAAGCGGCTAGGGCGGATGAACACGGCGAACAGGCGACTTTGGGGTGATTTTTGGAGATTCGAGCGTCGGAACTCAGCAATCCTTGGTTATTTCGTTTGGTTCATCGTTTCCTCCCTCTTAGAAACCTTTTCCTATGATTTTCCTATGTACAAAGAGAGATCTTTTAACGTTTCGACGATGGTTGTTACGTAAACTTTATTTCAGGGCTAGGTTGAAGCCCTCTGACGATTTATATTTGCAATTCATGTATTAACTTTGTTATTTGGATCATATTCTCAGCATATTTCACTTGAAGTATTTATTTCTTGATATTTACTCTGGCCAAGTATTATCATGTCATAGTTATTACAGTTCATAACGAAAGTAGGATTATAATGACAGAACCTCTTTGTGAATCTTGCAAAGGCTCGACACGAAAGTGCTTGTTCTTCGCTCGAAGGTCCATAATCTACCACGGAACCCATTGGGTTTGTCTAGAACGATCCACCACGAAAGTAGGAGATGTTCTAGGTAAATATCGGGGTGTACACTCGAAAGAGGGCACCTTGTACCATAGGGTAGATTCCTTATGCATATTTGTAAATCCATGTAACTGATATTTATTTCTTAGCGTAATTGAAATCGTCAGAGTGGTGGAAACCCAAGCCCTGATATTCTCTCTCATATATTTTTCCTACTGTAGTTGTTTGATTTCTTGCTTACGATCTAGCTTAGTTTTAGTTTTTAAGTTCCAAAAACCACGATTTGATCAGCTTAGATTCCAAGAATTAGATTTTCTGGTACTCACTTTGTTCCCTATGAGATTCGATATCTTTTGTATTACTTCGATAACACCGTGCACTTGCGGTGCGTATCAATGTGCCACCATCTAGGCACATAGACATTAGGGTTGATGCACATGGACATTAGCATTGATGCACTGAGTTTACCTTGGTTGATGCACATAGACATTAGCGTTAATGGCACATAGACATTAGCGTTGATGCACTGAGTTTACCATGGTTGATGCACATGGACATTAGCGTTGATGCATTGAGTTTACCTTAGTTAATGCACATAGACATTAGCGTTGATGCACTGAGTTTACCATGGTTGATGCACATAGACATTAGTATTGATGCACTGAGTTTACCTTGGTTGATGCACATAGACATTAGCGTTGATACATGTAAATGATAGGTGATTTATGTATATTTGACAGTTGGCTTTCCTTTGGCAGTATGTGGAGAGAAGAGATTATTGTGGATATAATTTAATAACTGATCATCAATGCCAGCAAGTAAATGGCTATCTTGAATTGCCATTGGACTTATTCACTATTGGCGACGGTTGTGAAGTTGCAAAGATCACCATATGTGGTTTATTATTTGGCGAAATGGTTCAAGATAATGTAAGTACCAACATATATTAATATATTTTTCACATAGTATACACATCTGCATATTCGTAATCTTCCTGACACATGTACATATTCATTGTAGGTGATTGACGCATATACACTCCTACTTCACAACCGTAGTAAGAAATATGTGAAGAAAAGAAAATATCTCACATTTGCCTACATCTCGGGGAGCTCTTATCAATTGTATGTAGCACATCAGTTTGGATTGGCTTATGCATTCTTGAATAACTTCCACAGAGAGACGCTACCAAACATAAAAAGAATTTTCTGCCCAATTGGTAATAAAGAACATTGGTTTCTCATGTACATAGAAAGGGATAAGAAGCTTATTACATTTTATAATTCTTTATTACAACCAATAGCTGCAAATAAGTCTTATGTATATGCTTATGTAAGTAACTTAATTCACTTACCTCTTCTATTGCATTTTTCATTTAAATTTTAATGCTACTAAACTTATAAACACTGGTTTTGTTGATGCAGATAGGAGTACTAAATTCGCATTTCAACAGACAGACTGTAGGGTTGAAATGTGAGGCTGATTGGGATCTCACCACGTACCAAAGAATATGGGATGTTAAATGCCCTAAACAGTATGAGTCCAAGGATTGTGGAGATTTTGTAATGATGTTTATGGATTGTCTATGTAGGAAGACCAATTTTGATTTCTCGCAGTCAGATATGCCAAGATTAAGAGCTATTACCAGCTTGAAAATATTTAGAGCATGCTTAGAAAGTGAATATATTGACCAGTAGTAGAACGTGATTTTTCGTATATGTAATAGAAAGTGACATTTTGTAAATGCGCAACTGCATATATGTATGTATCAACCATATATGAATATGTACATTTAACATTTTGTTTATATGAGATAACCTATTTGTGTATGTATTAGAAAGTGATGTGCTGATATGTTCATGTGTTAGTGTTGATGTGCTATTGACACGTCCCGCAAGTGCACGGTTATGTCGAAGTAATATAAAAGATATCGAATCTCACAGGGAACAAGGTTGAGTATAAGAAAATCCGAGTCCTAATAGCTAGGCGAATCTAAATTGGGTTTTGAAAGCAAAAATCGAAAACAAGCAATCAATGCTACGACGGCAGGGATCAAATATGAGAGAGAAATTAGGGCTTTGGTTTCCACCACGATGACTACTTTAATCGCACAAGACAGATATCGGTTATTTGGATTATTGATTTTGCACAAGGAATCTAACCCTAAGGTACAAGGTGCCCTCTCTCGAGTGTACACCCCGGTGTTCGGCTTAGATTGACCTCCTACTCTCGCGGTGGATCATTCTAAGACGAACTCAATGAGTTCTATGACAGATTATAAAACCCTCGAGCGAAGACCAAGCACTCTCGTGTTGAGGTCTCGCAAGTTTTATTAAGGGATTCCACCCTTACAATCCTTCTCTCGATATGAATCGTAACGGCTAACACGTGAAAGTACTCGGCCAAGGTAAGATCACGAAATGAATACTTTAAAGTAAAATATGCTCACAACACAATCCAAATAACAAAATAAAGATAAAGTTTGCGATTAAATTCGTCAACGGGTTTCAACTAAGCCCCGAAATAGGGTTTACGCTACAATCGTCATTGAAACATTCAAAAATCTATCTTTTAACATAGGGAAATCACAAGGAAGAGTTTCTAAGGGATAGGAGAGGATAAATCGAAGAAAATCTGCAAGAATTATGCTCCGATGATCCAATCTCTGAAAATCGCCTCGAAATCCTCCTTTCGCCGTGTTCTTCCACCCGCACCTCTTCGTCACGTGATTCCTTGATAATTAGGGCAAGCAAATTAGGGATTTTATGTTCTCCGCGTTCTCCTTCGAAAGAGCTTTCCATAGACACTTTACTTGCCAAATTCGGACTCCAAACGGGTGAGAAATCTAAAAAAATCGAGTAGAGGTCGGTCTCGCGCGTGAGCCTGGATCAGAATCACGGGTGCCGTGATTCGTTCTGTGAAGTTTGGCTGAAAGAAGCACGCTGTGCTTTGTTCTGCGAAGTTTTCGGCCTGAAGGAAATCTGGTGAACCCCGCTGGGGTTAACCCGGCCGTGAAGCTCTCTGTGAGGTTCTACTGGTCTGACGAAGAAACTGGTGAACCCCATGGGGTTCACTTGGCCGTATTTTTCAGGCTAACTCCGTTTTGGCCCAAATTTGACGTGTAGCTTCGTTTTCACATAAGAAATCGTCTCATGGCCTTAGAATCTCCAAAATACGTCGAAAAAGGGTGATTTTACCTGAAATTCCACAAAAACACCAAAAAGTGAAGATTATGAAGATATGAAGGAAATAAGCCTGTAAAGAGTATAAAAGTGTCAAAATAAGCCTAAATTTGGCATGAAATGACCATCAAAATTACTACCAAAATGCAAGGCATTAAAATACTCCAGACTTAAATCTTCGCTTGTCCTCAAGCAATAAAGTAAGATGAAACACATGATGGGTATAGGAGTAATCTTTTATGTTGAGGCATACATTCAAGTTAGAAAAACATTTAATAATAATCCAATCAAAAACTTCCAAGCAACAAACATAGGATTCAATCAAGCCTACACATAACACTCATGCAATTCCAATCCTCCCTATTCAAATTGTTGGGGTTAACTCAAATGTTCTATCAGGGTATGATACACTGATTATTGCAATAGACTTCAACTCATAACCTTAGGTACCATTGCCAATTTTTCGCAATGCCAAGTAGAGGAGTCTCTTTATTGATTTCAACTTCACATCCCTTAGATTTCAACTCATGACCTTTGGTACCATCAATTTTTCGCAATGCCAAGTAGAGGAATCTAAAGGTGATATATATTTTTTTTATATATCAGCAGTTGATAACACATCCTTTTTGAACACATGTAGTGTCTCCCCAATAGCAAAAAGGAATTCAAAGAATAACTAAGTGAATATGTATCTCAATATGATTCTCATGTAAGTTGCAAGCTTGAGTTGATTAAACAATCATAGAAATGTTTTACCCACTAATGAACAACTCAAAGCCAATCCAAATCACAAAATTTCAAAATCATAGAATAAATGGACATGATCAAAAAGTATCTCTAACAAGGAGGTATTACTCCAGACTTAATTCTTTGATCATTCCTACCCAATCATGCATTCAGCTCATAAAATTTTCAAAATGGCTATCATAGGACAATTTATACACATGCAAGAAAACTTTCACACAACTCATATGAAAAGCATACTAACCATAATAGAGTGTGGACACAAGCAAGAAAGTAATGTCAGATAGTCACAAGGTGGGGCCTGAAGATGTGGACCAGGCCCACGAATAAGATGGCATATAAGATACAATGCCAGAATATCCATCACAGAATAACAGTCTCAAATCCAAACATAGAAAACCACAATAAGTCAAACGATCATATAGAAAAGAAGGGAGAAGACCGGAGTAAAGAAAGCTCACCCACTCTAAAAGTTTGCATAGTCCTCTATGCAATGCCATGATGTGAGAGGAGTGGATGATGATACTGGTGTCCGGGAAGCTACCTCTGCTTGCGCGAGCGAGAGCCAGAAGCTCGGGAGCTCTTGCTCTTCCCGCGTGCACTATAATCTGGCTCAGCCTCCTCGTTAGAAGAGATGTCCATGCGAGCCATGTTTTCCTCATTGATGAAAGAGAGTCACTCATCCGTACTTGATAGCTTAACCCAAACGGACCCCATCATTTTGTGTTGCCACTGCATATGTGCCTCCATGGACTCCCAACGGGAGGAATGATCCTGCTGGATGTAGGTAACAGTGGTGTCCAAGTGATCAATCATCTCACACTAATGGAGTTGCTCCTCCCTAATTTTCTGCAACACAGACATCATAAAATCATGAGAGGAGGTGCCGCCAAAGGAAAAGGCGCCAGGGGCTGGTGGTGCAGTGTCGACAGGGTCAGGCTGTGGATCTTCAGTCGGCTGGATACGTCAGTTTCCTCGCACTCTAACTGATGTGCGCTCTGGGTTCGGCAAAGGCAGGCAGAAGGGGTTCCCCTTGAATGTCATATAGTAGGAGTCACCCTTGCGTATAATCAGCTTCATGGCAACACAAGACTCGATGTCGAGCTTGTTGTTGCCAGTAGCCTCTAATGTGCCGTATGGAATGATACCCAGGGAAACTACCAAAGGAGTGATCAAGCCGCCAATCACTATCGCCCCCTTCAAAGAACGGGCGATGCGGCTGAATTGCTTTGCCAAATAATATCCGGAGTCTACTCTGAAACTGTGAAGCATACACCATAGATAAAATAACTCGGTCTGCCGAACCATACCATCACTCTCACCAGCCAAAGAGGGTGTGGGCCAATACGCGGTGCACATATTTGATTACAGGGTTGCAAAGACTGGAGGCACGGGCCACGCGAGCGGAGTAGATGTGCTCGTTGGTAATCGCTCCCCAGAAATTCTATTCACTGTACTTGGTGGGGACCTTGCGTGCACATGGTTCAGGAAAACCATAAATGCAGTGTAACTGTGATAGAGTAAGGATATGCTCGATATTACCAAGACGGAAGGTCAGGCAGCCTAGGTCGTCCTCAAGAATAGGGTCTGCCTTTACTTCCAAAGAGCTTAGAAACTCCAGTGTGATGCCAATGTAGGTGGGATAAGATAGTCACTGAAACTGTTCCCAACCGACTGCAATGTACATCAAATCAACATCTTCGAGCATCCCAAGCATCTGTAACGTGCCTCTGTCTAGATACCGCATGTTGAGCACGCAATGTTGTCGCAGCGTCTGATATCGTGCCTCTTGCTCGGCATTCCGAAAGATGATCCTGAACTCGTTCGGGGGAGAGACATAGGGCTGTGGTTGGCTGGCAGATGTGCACCCATGACGAGACAAAGAGGAGCCTGGCGTGGCCGAAGATGGTCGGTAAGATGGAGGAGTCGGCGTCGGCTCGTACTCCTCGTCGTCAATGGCGGACGAGTCTGAGAGTGCTTGCTGCGGACGCGCGGTCCTCATGCTAGCCATGGCTTTTGTCCTTGGAGGCATAGTGGCTGGAGAAGGTCGGAAGTGGCCGGTGAACTTAGAGTTGAGAAGATTTGGCTGAAGGTGCAGAGAAAACGGAGGCAGCAGTGATCGGCAAAAATAGGCGTCGAAGAAGCAGGCGGAACGAAAATACAAGATCTGAAATCGATCGAAGCAGAAATCTATCTGGATGAAATGAAAAGCTAAATTAAACCTTTGGAGATCTTCTTCGAGTGCTAAGAGGGAGGGAAAACGGCGCGATCTGGTCGGCGTCGTCGAAATTGGGAGGCGGCGGCAGAAGTGCGTGAAATCGAAGTTGTCGTAAAAATCTGGGACGAAATTGAAACAAAACTCAGATCTATTGGTGTATATGCCCTGCAGACCAATGTATAGACATGGTCAGACATTGTTTGAATGTACTTTGATAGAACTATTATTCTTTATAAAGGCATGGTCGTTATTATGCAGACTTTTCTACCTACATTGATATATAGAGTTGCATAAATAATGTCCCAGGAGTTTGGTTGGATCCATTCTCATAAGCTATCCCCAGTCAAGGTACCTTAGTAGATATGGGACAACTTTGGTACATGTGAGACTGGTGTATGGCCTGGTTAGGTGCGGGGCATAGTAACGCAGACATACAGGTGCATTGGATGCACTAGAGTGACCCACCGTGAGGATTGACTTGTCTAGTCAACAAGTCAATCTCACATGCGAGAGGTTTGCATTGATCCTTAGACTTGAGGTATTCATGTCTAGATTTGATGATGGATATACTTTGATGCAGTCTTACGTCTTTCCGTAATTGGGAGACTAAAACGACTGTCATTGGGCATGTCATAAGTCATGTAAAGACATGGATGACCAACAGTAGGATTTGCCCCTTCCTTCAGAGGAAGCATGATATCCACTCGGGGTGCCCCATCTCATTGGTGCATGATAGGAATGTGTGGCCACACTGATTGAGTCATGACCAATAGATTGGATTGATAAACATGAGACTAATCCAATGGTAGGATATCAGTTAAGGCAAAGGGATATATATATATATATATATAATGCATGGGAATCCTCATTGCTTGTTTAGGAGTTGTTGCCATATGACCTAAGTCCTATGACATGGGTAGTAGTGATGTGTTGCTAGATACCCCTCACTACTTATGATGTTTACATCATTGCCATCGTATATGGATCCTACGGGGTCACACGCAATAGACTCTTGATGTTGCATTAATCAGAAGCCTTAGGATCAAGTTATTGGATAACTTGGATCAGTTTGGAAGATTTCATCAGTGCCAATGGGCCTGATGAGATGGAAGAAACTTATTAGGGTCAACTTCCATTTTTTGCATATGGACCAAATTAACCATGGTTAACCTCATTTGACCTTGGGTTAAATTGGATTGGATCCAGTTACATGGTTAGCATGCATAATGGACCTTAGGCCAAGCCCATTACTTAATGGGGCTTGCTAATAAGTTGTAATGTGAAGCCAAGAGGCTAAAAGGGTATAATGGGGATAAAATAATGGGATTGGCGTTTATAGATTCCTAGTTGGACTAGGATTTGCGCTAATGCCATATTTGGTATCTCCTAAGTGATTGATTCAAATTGGATTTGAATTTAATCACTTAAAATAATTAGAACCCTATGTTTGGGCGCATATGGCGGTCCTTTACATGGCATTGCTTGGCACATATGTAATCAAGGATTTATTGATTATGATTGAGAATGCAATCAAGATAATTAATTGTTCAAATTCCTTGTTCAAATTCCTTGATTTATGCCCAAATTGCATTGACCTTCCAATTAACCCTAACCGCCCTTGATCTCTATAAAATATGCCCTTGTCGCTTCCTCTTTGATAGACTAATCTCTTGGAGGTGTGAAGGCATAGAGGGGCGACAACTTGAGAGCTTGGAGCTCTCCTTCTTCCATCATAGGCGCAAGCAAGTTCCTCTTCCTCTCCCTTTCTTCTTGGCGCAAAGGGTGCTTGTGCTTGGTGGCATTCTCTTCTATTGCCGCAAGCCTTCTCCCTCCCTTTGCCATAGGCGCACCTTGTTTGAAGGTGGCGCAAGCATAAAAGAAGAAGGAAGTGCTTGGCGCATCTTCTTCCTCCTCATCTCTTCCTGGCGCCTATACCTTAGAGGGGCACAAGATTTGAACAGAGTGACAAAGGCTAGATTCTGTTCCTGAGGCTAGCACCAAGCGTGGAAGGGAGCAACGTTGAGATGGTCGACGCATGGATACTTGTAGAGGGCGAACACTTAGGCGCCTTCAACATGGCTTCAACGACTAAGCAAGCAAAAGAGGTATATCTCTAACACATCCATGTGTCTTCTCTCTCGCATGGATCCTTGGGAAAGGAATATGTTTCGGGTGTAATGACTCTTCCGCTGCATCCTGGGACTGTAAAATTTTAAATTACACCCGGTATTCCCTAACAGTGGTATCAGAGCTACTTGCGAGAAACACAAGGTGTACGTTTGCTTGTGTGAAAAATTTTTGAAAAATTTTTCTTTCTTCCATGCGCGTTTCACCTAGAAAGCGTTTTTCATCTAAACATCTCTTTTCAATTTTATGGCCGAAATTTGATTGTGTTTTATGATTGATTTAAGACCAAAGGCACACATGGTTTTGTCAAGTAGGACGGGCATTGTGTCTTCAGACTGGCCGGGTCTCTTGATCTGACAATAACCGCCAGCCGATAGGGTCTATGAAATCATCATAGAACTTGATCTAAATTTTAGCATAAATTTGGTTAAGATAGTGCTTTGGATGATGATGGCGCATAAGAGGCTAAAATTTATTTTTTCTGGCTTTTCAAATTTTACATGCGCCACTGATTGGGTTGATATGGTCATAGCGAGTGCCCTCCTGTGTTGTGATGTGTGGAAGCATCTTTCCACTTATGATGAATGCTTGTAAAATCTCTTTCCACCTGCGTGTGGTTCTCTCCCTATCTTGATGTAAAGATTTTTCATCTTGTTTTAGAATAGATGTAGAATTAGAAGATAGGTTAAGGCTTCATCTTGACAACAAGGAGTCTTCTTCAACTGAAGTCAGTAGTGGCGCCAGCTTTGGAAGCGTGGTGATGGACTTGCGGCTGAAGGAAGGACACTTGCTTTCGGCTTCTGGCATGGGCTGATTTGCTTCAGGGACTCGCAACCCTTGGATGCACGATAACATGTCACATGGCTCGTGACAAGTTATGTGTATGAAAAGGGCTATGACCATATCGACCAAACTAGCATGCCTGTGATGGTTTATTATTCTATCCATAGCATGCCTGTGATGTTTTTCCTTTGCTGCCATAACCATAGGAAAACTGCATGCTAGAAAAGAATAAAACAAACATGCAAAAACTCTCACTACAATATCAAGTCAAATAGCCTTCTAACGCGTAGCCCTCATCAAACTATCGATCAGTGGTGTTGTGAACTGTTTCCCACCCTCGTGGGACACACCCACTATCTTTAGGAGGTGTGTGGTGGCAATGGTTTCCCTAGTCCGTTTTAACCGGGTGCGCCTTCGCAAGGAAACTCGTTGACCCTGGGCATAACGGTTAGTTTCAGACTTGACTAGTTTTTCATATGTCACTAACATGATGAATCACTAGAGGCAGCCGTTGAAAGGATAGGGTTCTGTGTTGTATCTAGCCCTCGCTGGACACAGGGCGCCTAGTCTGTCTTAACTAAGAGGAGTTGTGCACGGCACAATTGGCTTGCATGCCTACTTAAAGAAGCATGAGATCACTCTGTGCATCCCAACTCACCCTCGTGAGTCGCAGAGACCTCATGTGAAATTAGGATCCTACTCACTTCTTTCCATGTTGAGTTTGAGAGTTCTCAACTTGTTTTGGAAATAGTGGGAGCATAGCATTTAATTAAAGTCCTGGTTAAATGCTTTATCATTGTACTTATCTTACTTATTTGCTTATTGTAGATGATGACATCTCCTAATCTAAGATTGAAACTCTATAAAAACAAATTGGATGGGACAAATTGGACAAAGTGGTTCAAGATTTTGTCCAAGATACTCGAACAAGAAAATAAGGTGCATCTTCTTGAAAGACCTCCATCCTAGCCCAGTATGTATTTCACTACTGAGTGGGAGTGGAATGTCTATCTTGAACATTATGAAGATTACAAACAGTACACTGCTCTTGTCTTAGAGTGCATGACCCCAGAGGTCAAGATTGAGTGTGATGAGATGGGGATTTATGATCTTATCACACATCTCAAAGGTCTCTTCACACCATGCTCTACAAACAAAGATCAGGAAAGTTCTGTTGGATCTTCAGAGTATATGCCTGAATCTGAGAATGACCATCATTCTGTATCTTCGAAGCTAATACTTCGGAAGACTGGGAATGCATGGGTATTTCGAAGAGGATTGAGGCCCAAGAAGAGCATGGCAAAGAAGAAGGGATGTAATCCATCCGCTTTAGGTATTGTGTTACCAAGGTCTTTATGTCTACTTCTTACTCATGGGTACTGGGCACCGCATGTGAGGCTCACATATGTTTTACGTATGCAGGAGCTCAAAAGAAGTAGGACGATGAGGCTTGGTGGGATCGACTCTTGGGTCAAGGACAGAGCATTGGATGCTGCTGATATCATCTCACTGCCTTGAAGACTTTATCTAGAACTTTGCTATTATGTATCAGCTTATGTATTAGAACATCATTCCTTTTGGAAAGGACTTCAGTTTGAAATAATAAATGATATTTTTCTTTAAATATGAGATGTTCTATTGAAGTGATACAGTTGATAATAGTTTGTGGTTCTATGTGTAACACAAGATCAGATCCAATGATTCAATAAACATCCTCTTATAGCATTGTCTCTTGAACCATTGAACAATAGTCACATCCAAAGGTCCATGGACTATTGGGATCATTATCCTTTCAGGATTATGATACATGTGAGCCTTGTTCAAAGAAACAAAAAGACAGATGCTACCTTCACCATAAAAGGTGGAAGGGTTGATGGCTTGTTGGATCTATTACACAGCAATGTATATGGACCCATGAATACAAGCACCAAGAGGAGTTGTATACTTCATTAGGTGTGGGTGTACCTTATCCAACCTAAGAACTTTGGAGAGATCCAAGAAGTTCACAAATGAAGTATTGAATCAAATTGGAGAATCTGTTACAACACTTTGATTGGATCAAGGTGATTATTGGTGGAGAATTTGATGACTATCCTAAGGAATGTGGGTATTATCTCATAGCTTACTTGGAACACCACAGCTGTATGGTGAATTTCAAAAGAGGAACACATTGGATGTGGTTCCATCTTTGAATAGTCATGCAAATATATTACTATGACGCCATGCAATCAGATGTACTGTCACTCCATTGGAAAGTGTGTCTAAGATAGCTTTTGAGTTGGAAACTGCAAATATCCCATTTCTTCAAAGGATTTAGGAATGTAATATGCAGGGATTTAAAAGTATGAGTTTGTGGGGCACTGTAGAGTGCTATTTCTATCCCAGAGAGAACAAAATATTTGTTGCTCAAACTGTTGTCTCTCTTGAGAAGATATTTCTTCTAAAAGAAGCTAGTGGGAATATATTTGATTGGGACAAGGTCCAGAATCAACCACAATACAATTAGATACAAATGGAGAGTAGAATCTCACATGTAGGTTGATAGGATCCGCAAGTGCATGGACTATCGAAGTAGTAAATAATATCATTCCCACAGGGAGCAGGTGTCAAGTACCGATTTTATGCATCATCAATAGCTAGACAATTCAATTTCAAAATAAAAGAACTGTTCTAAAACTAATTTATCTAAATTATCGAACCAAGAAGTCGACGACTTTAAGGGAAGACTACATTTTAAAAAGTGTTCGGAACTCTAGATTTCACCACGTTGAATTAATTAAACGAATAAAATTTTATCTAATTAAATTAAAACAAACAGATCTCCTTCTCTCGAAGCTCAATCCGATAGTAAATAACTTAAGGCGATCTCTCCTATGGTACGGATTGCCTTCTCTCGAAGCGCAATCCGGTGTCTCGCTTAAGCTAATTTCCTACTCTCGTAGCAAAACTAACCTAAGAGACCCATTGGGTTCTAAGAGAGGTAGTAAATCCTCGAGTGACGTCGAACGACTCTTGTAATTCTAGTCACAAGTTTAAATGAGAACGATCGAGTGTTACGATTCACCTCTCAGTACTTCTCGTAACACTTAGCACATACAAATGTTTGATCAGAACAATCATACACAATAAGCACAATGCATTCAAATAAGTAAATTTACTTAAAATCACACTGAGATTCATAAAAGATGTTTTACATGTGTAGATATGTTCAACGGGCTATGCCCGAGTCCCGAACTAGGGTTTTAACCTAAAACATGCATCGTTTAACAATGAAAACTCAAGTAAAAATACTCGAAAAGAGTGGAAATTACAATCCAAGGGTAGGAGACGTCAGATCTTCGGTCGTCTCTCGATAGCCCTGAAGAAACTTGTCGAATCAAGCCCTTGAATGCAGAAATCGCCCAACTTTCGCTCTAGTCACGTTCTTGCCTTGTTCGCCCCCTCTAACCGCCTAAAAAATCTCAATTATATGCTTCCAACAAAGCTTTGGGCGGTTAGGTATGTTAATTGGGAATTTCCCCCAATTTTCTGGCATCTGGAGCGTCCGATTTGATGGAAAACGGACGAACAGTCGCGAACAGCGGACGCGATCACGGGCGTGACGAGAAGCATGGGCAAGCCGTGCTTGATTCGGCAATCTGCAACTTAGTAAGCACGGCCGTGCGTCTGGACACGGGCAAGCCGTGCTTGGCTCGAAAAATTCCGGAACGGGAGAACACGGGCGTGCGCACGGCG
Source organism: Costus lasius (assembly GCA_027563935.2). Taxonomy (NCBI): domain Eukaryota; kingdom Viridiplantae; phylum Streptophyta; class Magnoliopsida; order Zingiberales; family Costaceae; genus Costus; species Costus lasius. The sequence goes on along the minus strand of CM050450.1, from coordinate 20,600,924 downwards.
GTGACGAGTTCGGCCGAATCTGGATTTCCTGTCGAACACGGCCGTGACGGTTATTACAGCCCGGCCATGTTCTCCTTGTTACATGAAGATTTTGATGCCGCGATGAACACGGCCATGACTGTAAGCACGGCCAGGCCCTGTTCAGCATATATAAGTCCAAAAATTCCCAAAAATTTCTTGTGTGATGCTTGAAATGTACTGAACTTTCCCATAACTTCATATCTTCAAAATATCTTCGAAAATCTAAGGAAATAACCTGCATTTCATAGAAAATCGAAAAAGAGTGAAGATTCTGAACTTTACAAGGAAAAAATGCCAAATTAAGTGATAAAACAAGATTAAAAGCCTGAAAAGATTATATAAATAATACTTTAAATCATATAGAAATAACACCCATCAAAATATCACAGACTTAAAATCTTTCTTGTCCTCAAGCAAAACAAGTTAGAAACCAAAGGGTAATGAAAAGAGAATATTCTAAAGGTAAAGCACTTACTAAGCAGAATTTACCATTACACCCAACCTTAACCTTAGAAGAAAAATGAGATATGATTAATACTGAAAATAGAAATCAATTCGATAGGTTGTACCTCAACATCTGAACAAGGATTAAGTACTATGCATACTACAACTAAACATTATCATCTATTCCTTCTGAAAGAACCCAACTAAGCAGAATTTACCAGGATGTATTTATTCTCAATAATGTAAGCATGGAATCATGAAATATCATCGGTTGGCTCAAGCTACTTCCCTGAACTAACTTGACACCTTGTGACGCGAAGGACAAACATTTGTGATGAATGCACCCCCGGTACTTAGTTAACAAGTAAATTCAGAGTGTGTACATCACATAATGTACACAAACTCATTTCTCCACCCTAAAGTAGAAGAAAGCGGAGTTTTTCACTCTTCCCGACCCATTCTTTTCATTTCATGACCCTTTATTCTCCTTTTTGTTTATTTTTATGTCGACAGTGCCAAGTGGAATCAAACCTTTGGATTCATCTTCACTTAGGTACCACTGCCCCTGTTCTTTTTTTTTTGGTTTTTTTTTATCATCCATGGTACTCCTGTTTTTTTTTTTTAAACATCATCCATGGTATCTCCTTTTCAGAAGGGTCAATGAAAGGAATACAATAATGAAGTCATAGTATGTTATTATACTTTAACACTAAATCAGAATAAAAGGTTGTTAGGGTATGCCCTTAAGGCTAATGTTTGAGGCCTTGGGTTATTTTCAGTATCATGTATAAACTATATATATATGTTTTTATAAAGGCAATTGTTGTTATTCAGATTGTTACATTATCTGCTGTTGTATGTATACTTCTGAGTAATGTCTCAATGATGTTCAGCTTAGCTGACATTCAGTGTTGTCCTTAGTCGAGATATCTCGGTGAACATGAGACAGCCTTGATATGATTGAGACTAATATGTGTTCTAAACTTATAGGATGCTTCGGGCATAGAATAAGATTTAGACACATAGGTGCATTGGATGTACTGGACTGACCCTACTTAGGATATTCAATTGTTTGTCACAATGTGAATAATCCTTGTATGCAAGCAAGTGGTATATTCCCTCTGACTTGAGATCACTTGTGTTTCTAAGTGATGATTGGCATTATCTTGAGGTAGTTCAATATCATTTGAAAGATAATGGTTAAGGATTATCTTGGATAGTGGGCATGAGTCATGTTAGGGCACTTGTGATAGATATAGGATTGCCTCTCCTAGTTGGAGTGTGATGTTCTAAAGGGCCCCCTGGATGAAATGGTTGAGAATGTGTATGGCCATACCCAGACGACTATGTTCGTCTGATCTAACCATTTTCATCATGTTGGAATCGCAGGCTTGACATGCTTGTCCAATGGGAACATCTAGTGGCAAAGGGAAACATGAATGCCAAGTGAATTAGATTCACACTTGTGCTGTGGTTTGGGAGTAGTCTTGGAAGACTCTTTCCTTCATAACGGGAGACAGTGATGTGTTGCTATATACCCCTCTCTGATCGTGATAACGTAAGTTATCGTTACCGACATTGAAGGAAACCCTTAGGGTCGCACAATTTGATGATATAGCTTACTTATGTCAGATCGTGTGAACTGGAGGAATTTAAGCTCTGATTGGAAGTGAGATCTAGTCTAATCATGTTTAATTGATTAGGGCATATGATCGGTAAGCTTCGATCGGGAGGATTGATGCTTGATTGTAAAGATCATGGGTTCAATGAGATGTGTGGTTAGATCTTGAGCCATATGGTTCAAAGAGATCATAACCAGGGCTGGTTCGACTTGATGCTTGAACCAATTCGAAATTGGACCGGTTCATTAGTGAACGCATGGTTCAATTAAGAGGGAAGTTTTCGATGGGTTGAATGGGAGTTAAGGAGGGAGTTACATGTTTGGTTCTTACCATATGTGGTAACCGAACATTCCTTCTTGGTCTCTCTCTCTCTCTCTCACGGTTTCCAGAAGAGCTCTCGTTTTTCTTCCTCTTTTTGGCTCTCTCTCGTGTGGATCTTTTTCACGCAAGGGAAGAACTTCGACCAGCCAAGAGTGCACATCTTCCTCTCCAAGACACGATTAAAGACTCCTTGGTGTCTTTGCTAGCACAAGGAACACAAGGAAGGAAGTCGACATCATCTTGTGTGTGACATCTTAGGAGAAGAGGCACTCGCCCCCTTTCATCTTCCAAGCCGCCTCTTACATCATGGCAATGGTAATACTCTAACTTGTTCTATACAAGTTTTATAAGGTTGATCATGTGCTCAATCCATGCGATTCTATGATGACCTAGTATTTCCGCTACAACAAGTTTCTGAATGATGCTTGTGACCAAGGTTTCCCAACAAAGGTTACCTATTGAATATCATTCATGCTACAGTAGAAATCATACTCAATTATAATCTATAAGTTAGGTAACAGTGTAAAAGTAAGTCAAAATAAGAAGAACTTTAACAGAAGAAAAATCATACTTCCATGCCGCAATGGTAACTAAGACTAGCTTAATGAGTCAGACAAGTAAATATAGCATAAGCATCACAGACTTAGAAGTTTGACATCATCACATGTAAGATATCATAAGCACAAAATCTCAGTGTAAAATGTAACGAAACACATGGATAAAAAGCAAACCAATTACCACTGACACAAACAATGGTACTAACACAAGTACATAAACTCATAAGCACGAACAACACAAACAAAGAGGGAAACCCTCTACCCATGGCAGAGAACTGCATAGTCTCCTATGCAGCTCAAAAGTACACATAATAGCATGAAAAAGGAAAACAACTTACTAAAGAGGCAAAATCACTTGGGGCCAAAGTTCATGTGCCGCAGCATCTCCTGAATAGCTCGATGGTCCTCGGCCTGCACCCGGCCCTGACGGGCTATCTCCTCCTCCATGTCAGTCTGGCGCAGTATAAGATCTCTGATCTCAAGGCACTGCTCATGCTGGTCCTCGCGAATCGCCTTATGATAACCCTCGATGTTGGCATAGGCGTTCGCGGTAGACGCTGAAGAAGACGGCGCGGCGTGCCTGAAGGTGCATAAGGAAGGAGAGGGTGGTGCTGTGTCCATGGGGACATCATCATCTGGCACGGGCAGCATATGCCAGTTCCGCCGGTCGCGGACGGAGGTGCGCGCAGGGTGCGGTAGCAGCATCGTGAAGTCGCTCTCACGAAAGAGGAGGCTGAAGGTGTCACCCTCACGAGTGACCATCCTCATCGCCTGGCACGACTCCATATCAATGCGCGAGCCACCCCTCGCCTGCTCCATCCCATAAGGCTGGACACCCATGGCTACGGCGATAGGAGTAATAAGGCCACCAGAAGCTATAACCCCCTTCTAGGCACTGGCTAACTTCTGCAATTGTTTAATGAGATAAAAACCTGTATTTAACTTGCAGGAATGTACCATAGACCAGAGGAAGAGAAGCTCGGTGGCACGCACAATGCCATCGCTCTCGCCACGCGCGAAGATAGTGTGCGCCAATACTCGATGCACGTAGCGGAAGCAAGGATTGCTGACGTGGCTGGCTCGCGCCGTCCGTGAGACATATGAATGCTCCCCCGTGATAGCCATCCAGAAAGCCTGATCACCATACTCTGCCGGAGCTAATCGAGTGTCGTCCGCCGGAAAACCAAAGATCTGGTTAATCTGCGACAGCGTGAGAGTTCGCTCTTGGTTCGCCAGCCTGAAGGAGATGGTGCCATCGTGATCATCGTCATGAATGTTCACGTCGACCTCGAGGGACGACATGAACTCAAGGGTGATAAGCACATATGTCGCCGGTGCCGTCCGGAAAAACTGCTCCCACCCTATCTGCTGGAACATCCATAAGACGTCATCGTGGAGCCCCAGCGTCTGGAGAGTACTGCGATCAAGATAGCGGGTATTGATAACCCGTCGAGATTCCAGTAAGTTATAACGCACCCTCTGCACGGCATTCCGGAATTTAATCCCGTACTCATTCGGCTCCTCCTCCACAGTTGGACGCTTGGAGGTAGACTTCCGGGCTATCGCCTTCCTTCGACCAGACATGATGAAGAGGAAGCTGGTGAAGTAGCGGCTGAAAGGGGAGAAGAAGCCCTCCACCCAGCTGATTCCGGCAAAGTGGTGGCAGAATCCAGCGAAGTGGCGGCGGCGGAAGGAGAGCTGCTGGAGTGCAGATCTGGAGGTCTGCAAATGGTGGATAAAAGGGGCGGCGACAGCTCTGAAGAAGAACCAGCGGTGGCATAGAGAATGCAGGCGGCGACGTTGAAAATGAAAACCGGCGGCGGCTGGAAGTGAAGAAGACACAGGCAGCGGCGCTGGAAGAAGAAAACTCATATCTAGGCTGAAAGACTCCCAGATCCGGAAATCTTAAGGTACCAGAGGTGGAAGGGAAGCAGCGGCCGTCGATGGAGAAGCTTAAAGCACAGTCGGCGGCGGGATCTGGCAGAAACAGGCAGTGCTCGGCTGCAGGCGGCGGAATCGGGCGAATAAGCGGAGACTCACCTCGAAACTCAGATCTAGGTGTCGCCGAGAAGCGGAGAGTGGCTGGGAAGTCTCAGAAAGGAAGCGGCGGCCATCGATGGAGAAGCTTAGAGCATAGTCGGCGGCGGGATCTGGCAGAAACAGGTGGTGCTCGGTTGCAGGCGGCGGAATCAGGCGAACAGGCGGATACTCGCCTCGAAACTTAGATCTGGGTGTCGCCGAGAAGCAGAGAGTGGCTGGGAAGTCTCAGATGGCGGCGGAGCAGAGTTCAGGCGAAGGTGGAGGCCAAAAAATGCAGAGAAGTGGCGGCGGCTGCTCAAGCACGGGCGTGAACCCTAAAATGCCGGCGCCGCCGCGCCTTCTTATACGCGGAAAGGGGCGAACGCAAGCACGGCCGTGTCTGAACGCACGGCTTAGCCGTGACTAGCTCGGCGCTGAAATGGCTTCACAGGCACGGGCGTGAAGATATTCACGGGTGAGCCATGTCGGTCACGGCGAAATCATGTCCAGATATGCACGCCCGTGATGTTGATCACGGCTTACCCGTGTTCACCCCGGCGCAATTCGTCCAAATCACGTTAACGCTCGTGACGATAAGCACGGCATTCCCGTGATGGCTGCAGCAGGCACTGCTGGAAAACTGTGAGCTGATCACGGCCGTGAACGACTCGGCAATAAGCAAAAATTTCCTAAAAAATTGCCAAAAATTGCCACTATTAGTAAGATGTTTTGCAATTCCTAAAATCATAAAAATCATGCCATGGGATATCACAAAAATTAGCAAAACAAAAATAACAAACTAACTAAACCAACATCAACAACAACAAACAAAGTCTGTCCATAAACACAACATAATAAAAGATAAATACTTGGGATGCCTCCCAAGCAGTGCTGGTTTAAGGTCAACAGCTCGACCGATGAACATGCTTCAGTGCACATCCAATGGATTAGAGGCCGAAGAAATGGCATATGAATGCCCCTTTTTCCTTCGCCTAAAATTAACACCTATAGAGATAAGCAGTAATAATAATAGGTGTAAAGTAAAAAATGTCTTATAATCATACAAAACAGGAACAGTTTTAAATTCAAAGTTTGGCTTCCCATAGACCAATGAATGGTCCTCCTCATCCACATTATGGAACATCCTCGCGCAACTAAAATTAGGGTCCCCATCGAACAAGTCTTCATGAGTGGTCCATTCCTTCCTCATCATTGTGGCATCTGCTTTCATATCAGTGCAAAGGTGGGATGCAAGAAAATCCCACTTGGCCTCATAACTATTGGCATGCGCAGGCACTGTCTCAATGCTACAACATGAGCCTGAAAAAGAAAAAATCCGACGTAAGAGCAGATATATAAAAGTCTACAATAGTATCACTGAAGTTTAGAGATAGCTTCCCTTTCTTAACATCTATAACAGCTCCGGTGGTAGCTAGGAAAGGACGACCCAATATTAGTGGTAGTCTGGAATTTTCGGACATATCCAAGACTACAAAGTCGACAGGGACTTTAATTGGCACATCCTCTACCGTTCCCACTGGGCGGTGTATAGAGCCATTCGCGAGCTGAAGAGCTATATGTGTGGGTTCCAGGCCTCCCAAGTCTAAACTTTTGAACAAGGAGAGAGGCATGATACTCACACTAGCCCCCAAATCACAGAGAGCTCTCTCAATGGAAAAATTGCTAATACTACAAGAAATAGAAAAAATGCTAGGATCTTGACGCTTCATGGGCATCAGTGCGCTGTGTCCTGTCAATGCCTTGGCCAATCTCTGAGGACAAGACACAGGTGGCGTGTGAGGTGATGAAGGAACTAGGACTGGTGCTTGTTTGACCGGAGAATCCAAAAGCAAGTCCTCTGAATACTGTGCATCTGTGCTTACATCTGCAGTTTCTGCAACAACCAATACTCTAGGTGTCACATGGGGAGCTTCCATTTGGGAGCCACTGCACGTCAGAATCACGTTGCAGTGCTCTCTCGGATTTGCCTCGGGTTGAGAAGGAAGCTTCCCTAATGGCCTAGATGTTGAAGCAACTTGTTGAGCAATCTGGGTCTCCAACATTCTGGAGTGAGTAATCAATGAATCCATCTTAGAATTTAATTGCCCCACCGTAGAGCTCAATTGCCCCACCGTAGAATTTAAGTGCCTAATAGACTCATTCACATCTTCGTTTTTCTTAGACTGGGTGGTGACAAAGTTCTCTAGCAATAATTCCAAATTGGACTTTTGCGGTTGATTGAATTGTCACGGTGGAAGTCCAGGTGGTGGCATGAAGGAATGCTAGTTAAACTGATTGCCCATATTTCCCTGTTGTGCCTGGTTGTTGAAATTCGGGGGAATGGTTTGGTTCTGGTTGTTCCGATAGGAGAAATTGGGATGATTTCTCCACCCGGGGTTATAAGTGCTGGAAAATGGATCATTTTGCTGTCTCTAATTGAAATTGTCTAAGGCATTCACCTGCTCAACAAAAACATTAGAAGATGAAGGTGCCATTATCTGGCAGTCAGTAGCACCATGTCTAGAATTTTCACAAATTTCGCAGATAATCGTATTAACAGACGATGCATTAAAATTCACTGAAGTAAGTTGGTGCAACAAGGAATCAACCTTTGCCACCAACGAACTGAGCATGTCAAGGTCATGCTTACCTCCTCCTCTTACCAGGACATTTCGCTCACTCGTCCATTGGTAATGATTTAGGGTCATGTCCTCGATTAAATTCATGGCATCGTCTACATTCTTCTTCATTAGTGCACCCCCTGCGGCTACATCCACAGACAAACGAGTTTGATACAAGAGACCATTATAAAAAATATGCACAAGTACCCATTTTTCCAGTCCGTGATGCGGGCACATGCGTAGCAACTCCTTAAAACGGTCTCAAGCTTAATAGTGGTGAGGGACAAACAGTTGAATTAATAGACTAGATACTTTTTATTTTTATTTTTTCTTTTATTTAATTTGTTTATATTTCTTGTCTTCTTCCATTCTTCAAGCTTATATTATTATCTGGTTTACTAATCCTGTGTATGCCAAGAACCATTAGAACAGGCCACTTAGTACCAGAAGACCCTGAGATTGAACGGACCTTTCGAGCTCAAAGGAAAGGTTCACGATCAAAAGCTTGCGGAAGCCCATCCGGACCAGCCTACTGCAATGGACCAAAACCGCTCCTTACGAGATTTTGCTGCACCCAATGTACAGGGCTTGCACTCCAGCATTGCTCGATCGTCGGTCGAAGCAAATAACTTTGAGATCAAGCCGGCCCTTGTGCATATGGTTCAGCAGAACCAGTTCAGCGGTTCACCACAGGAAGATCCCAATCTTCATTTGTCCATTTTTCTTGAATATTGTGATACCCTGAAGATAAACGGGGTACCATCTGATGCAATATGCTTACGTCTTTTTCCCTTTTCCCTTAGGGATCGCGCGCGATTATGGGTGCAGTCCTTTCCCCAAGGCTCAATCACAACGTGGGAACAGCTTTCCCACGCATTCCTCTCCAAGTATTTCCCGCCGAGCAAGACCGCTCAATTGAGGACCCAGATAATGAATTTCAGCCAGAGGGAAGGCGAGTCATTATATGATAGAGGGTTTCCCTCTTTGTTTGTGTTTGTTGTTAGTGGACTTTTAGTGTGTTATGTTTTATTTCATTATACACTGAGTTTCATGATTATATTAATGCCTGTGCTTCAATGATATTAATACTTGTGCTTCTAATCTTGTGATAATGCAAAACTCTAAGTCTGTGATGGTTTTTCCAGTTATTTTCACTTTGTTTTCGGTTATTAAGCTATTTAGAGCTATGATGTAGAAAGTCTAGTTTGTTCTTTGTGTTAAAGTAGTTCTTATTATGGCTACTTTTATGCATTCAATTCGCGTTTTCAGATTATTATTGAGTATGATTCAAACTCAGAATAAAAGAATTTCACTAAGACTAAATTATCGAATTGAAGAATCAACGACTATAAGGGAAAGTTACAGTTTTAGAAGTGTTCGGAACTTCAAGTTTTACCACGTTGACTGCTTTATATGCAAAACATTGAATCAGATTGAAATAGAAAATGGATCTCCTTCTCTCGAAGTGCAATCCGACAGTAAACAACTTAAGGCGATCTATCCTATGGTATGAATTACCTTCTCTTGAAGCGTAATTTGGTGCCTACTTAAGCTAATTTTCTACTCTGTAGCAAAACTAACTTAAGAGACCCATTGGGCTCTATGATGATCGTGAATCCTCGAGTGACATTGAATGACTCTCGTAATCGAAGTCACAAGTTTAAATGGGCAGTCGAGTGTTACGATTCACCTCTCAGTTCATCTCGTAACACTTCACACATATCGATGTTTGGCCAAAACATAAATATGCAATAAGCACACCACATTTAAATAAGTAAATTTACTAAAAAGTATCACTGAGATTCATAAAAGATGTTTACATGTGAGAATTTGTTCAACGGGCTACGCCCGAGTCCCAAACTAGGATTTTACTCTAAAGCATACATCATTTTACACACAAAAACCTTAGAAATTGAACTCGAAAGTGAGGGAAATTACTAATCAAGGGTAGGAGATGATGAATCTTCGGTCTTCTCTCGAAAGCCCCAAAGAATCTGGTCGAATCGAGCCCTCGAACGAGCAAAATCGCCCTTTTTCACCCTAGTCACGTTTTCTCCAAAGTTCGACCCCAAAAACCACTCCAAAAATCCTATTTTATAGTTCTATCTCTTCCTTGGGCAGTTAGGAAGTTTCCCTCCAAATTTCAGCCTATTCCGAGTTCGGAATCACTCAAATCGGGAGAAAAACCGTCGAAAGGTTCATCTGCGCGGAAGCCGTCACGGGTGTGATGATAAGCACGGCCAGGCCATGGCTAGCTCTGGAACTTGCGATGAAGTAAGCACGGCCGTGCTTCTGGACACGGCCAGGCCGTGTCTGGCTCACAGATTGCTGCAGAGACTATCATGGCCGTGACGTTGAACATGGCATGCCCGTGTTCTCTGCAGAAAGCTCCGATTTGCCTCAAATTTGACCTGTGACCTTATAACACTGTGAGGAATCTTCTCATGACTTCATATCTTCAAATTCTTCATAAAAACATGGGGAAAATACCCTACATTTCACAAACAATTGAAAATAGTGAAGATTCTATACTTTAAAGGAAACTAATCCAAAATAAGCTAGAAAACAAGAATTAAGCCTGAAAAAGTCATAAGAATAAGACTTTAAATCTAATAAAAATAAGACTCATCAGTAGCTCGTCAAAAAAATCTGCGATCATGTAAAAGGGTCAGAGAGAAGTAAGGAAACTCCCTTCTCAATGGGTGTCGGGAAAAGATAAGGCTTCAGACGTTGCCCGTTGACTTTAAAGGTTCCGAACTGATCACTGTAAATATCAATCGCGCCATATGGATAGACTTTCTTAACGACGTACGGACCCGTCCATCTTGATCGCAACTTTCCAGGAAATAATCTGAGCCTCGAATTAAATAGTAGGACCAAATCTCCAATTTCAAATTCCTTGTGTACGATACGTTTGTCGTGAAACCTCTTGGTCCGTTCCTTATAAATTTTTGCATTCTCGTAAGCCTCAAGTCGTATCTCATCCAATTCGTTCAGATCCATTTTCCTCTTCTCACCTGCTGTCTTGAAATCATAGTTTAAAGCTCTTATCGCCCAGAATGCCTTATGTTCTAGCTCGACTGGAAGGTGACAAGACTTCCCATAAATCATCTGAAATGGAGACATTCCTATTGGAGTCTTGAAAGCAGTTCGGTAGGCCCAGAGAGCATCATCCAATTTAATGGCCCAATCTGTTCTCGCAGTTGAAACAGTACGTTCTAAAATCCTTTTCAGTTCACGATTTGTTACCTTAACTTGCCCACTGGTTTGTGGGTGATATGGTGTTGCAATTTTGTGATGCACCCCATATTTTTTCAGTAGAGCGGCAAACCGTTGCTCAATAAAATGTGATCCTCCATCGCTTATCAGCACTCGCGGCACGCCAAATCTTGGAAAGATAGTCTTCTTTAGCATCTGTATCACAACTTTAGAGTCATTGGTCGGTGCGGCTGAGGCTTCTACCCACTTTGATACGTAGTCGACGGCCATCAAGATGTACTTGTTTCCACAGGAGGATGGGAATGGTCCCATAAAATATATTCCCCACACATCGAATAATTCAACTTCTAAAATATTATGTAAGGGAAGTTCATTGTGTTTCGAAATGTTGCCACTTCTTTGGCAACTATCACAAGTCAGAATAAAATTTCGAGCATCTTTAAAAATACTGAGCCAGTATAATCCAGATTGTAGTACCTTAAATGCAGTCTTTGTATCACCGGCATGACCTCCATAAGGGGAAGAATGACAGTGCTCAAGAATATCTGGGACCTCATCCTTAGGTACACATCGTCGAAATAGTCCGTCGGCGCATCGGCGAAAAAGATATGGATCATCCAAGTAAAAATGTCGCACGTCGGACAAGAATTTCTTCTTCCGTTGGTATGATAGGTCAGGTGGAAAAATATCAGAAGCCAAATAGTTAACGAAATCGGCGTACCAGGGCGCGTCTTGCGTAACAATTCTAAACAGCTTTTCCTCAGGAAACGTATCATCAATTTCCAGTTCGTCAGAAATATCGTCTTCCTTATCCAAGAGCAAACGCGACAAATGATCAGCTACTACATTTTCAGCTCCCTTCTTATCTCTTATTTCTAAATCAAATTCTTGAAGGAGGAGTATCCATCTTATCAGTCATGGCTTTGCATCTTTCTTACTCATCAAGTACTTGATTGCTGCGTGGTCTGTGTAAACAATCATATCGAGTCAATCAAGTAAGAACGAAATTTATCAAATGTAAAGACGATGGATAAGAGTTCCTTTTCTATTCTCGCATAATTGATTTGCGCTTTGTCTAAAGTGCAGCTAGCGTAATATATCGCATGAAGCTTTTTATCTCTTCTTTGCCCCAGAACAGCTCTGACGGCAAAGTCGCTCGCATTGCACATTAGTTCGAAGGGTAAGGTTCAGTCAGGGGGTTGAATAATGGGTGCAGAAATCAAAGCATTTTTGAGCTTGTCGAACACCTGCAAACAGTTATCATCAAAACAGAATTCAAAATCCTTACAGAGCAGATTGGTTAATGGTCGGGCTATCTTCGAGAAATCTTTTATGAATCGTCTGTAGAATCCATCATGTCCGAGGAAACTACGAATCCCTTTGATAGAGGTCGGCGGATTCATTTTCTCGATCACTTGCACTTTAGCCTGATCGACCTCTATCCCACGTTCTAAAATATGATGTCCTAATATGATCCCTTCTTGTACCATAAAATGGCACTTCTCCCAGTTCAGTACGAGGTTCACTTCCTCGCATCGCTGCAAAACCTTGGATAGATTAGCTAGACATGATTCAAAAGATCGACCATATACCGAGAAATCGTCCATAAAGATGTCCATAAAATCTTCGTTATAGTCGGAGAAGATCGCCATCATGCATCGCTGAAATGTGGCTGGAGCGTTGCATAGTCCGAATGGCATTCTTCTATACGCGAATGTTCCGTATGGACAAGTAAAGGTCGTCATTTCTTGATCCTCTGGGTGAATCGGGATCTGTAGAAAACCAGAAAATCCGTCAAGGAAGCAGAAATAAGCATTATGGGAAAGACGCTCAAGCATTTGATTGATGAAAGGTAGAGGAAAGTGGTCCTTTCGCATCGCTTTGTTGAGCTTCCGGTAGTCTATACACATTCGCCACCCGCTTACAGTGCAGATCGGAACTTGCTCGTTCTGCTCGTTCTTGACAACTATTACCCCGCCCTTTTTGGGTACAACATGGATAGGGCTCACCCATCGGCAGTCCGAAATCGGGTAGATGACTCCCACGTCTAGCAGTTTCAGGATCTCATTCTTTATGACCTCGTTCATGCTTGGATTGAGTCGACGTTGAAACTCGACGGAGGGTCTGCTTTCCTATTCCAAGAGAATCCTATGAATACAGACTGATGGGTCAATTCCTTTAATATCTTCTAAGGAATAACCTATGACCTTCTTATGCTGTTTAATTTCAACTAGTAATTGTTTTGTCTGTATTTTAGTCAAATTCGCATTCACGATCACAGGCAAGGTAGAATCACCATCTAAAAACTCATATTTCAGATTTTGAGGAAGGGATTTCAACTCAATTTTTTGAACTTCACTTACCTAGGGTGCCATCTCATCAAGACGTTCAATCTTCACCTTATGAGGGTTCATCGTCTCGACTGAGTCCATTAACATTGCATAAGCCCTGGCTTCTTCATTTCCTTCAGTGGCCGGACTCGTCAAAAGGCAGGCTTCTAGCGGTTCTTTATGAGTTCCTTCATATATGGGATTTTCTTGATCAACAGCATTCTCAACAACGTCCAGGCTACAACAAGAACCTGCGATAGAAGGGTGTTTCAGGCTTCGTGCCAAATCAAATTCGATAGCCTCCTTACCGATATTTAAGGCTAATTTTTCATTCTTCACGTCGATGACTGCTCCAGCAGTCGCAAGAAATGGCCTCCCAAGAATTATCGATAATTTTGCATCCTCCTCCATCTCAAGTACGACAAAGTCGACTGGAATGAAGAAATCTCCGACCTTGATCGGGACGTCTTCCAGTATTCCTGCCGGCTTGCGTACTGAGCTGTCAGCTAGTTGCAGAGAGATTGGTGTTACTTTTACGTCGCCAATGTCCAGTTTCCTGCAGATTGAAAAAGGCATTAAACTGACACCGGCGTTGAGATCACATAATGCGTGATCAACAGTCAGATCCCCAATTTTGCACGGAATTGAAAAACTGCCCGGATTTTTCAATTTCTCCAGAAGTTTGTTTTGAATAATGGCGCTGCACTCTTCAGTAAGCGCCACTGTACCAGGTTCTTCTAACTTTCGCCGGTTTGAAAGAATGTCCTTCAAAAATTTCGCGTATGTGGGCATTTGCGTTTGTGCTTCAGTAAAGGGGATGTTGATGTACAATTTTTTCAAAATTTCTCAAAATTTTATGAACTGTTTATCCAGCTTCGCCTTAGCCAGTCTTTGTGGGAATGGAATGGGTGGCTTATAAGGTGGTGGTGGAACATAAGCTGGTTCATTCTCATGATCGTCTTTTTCCTCACTCGGTTTCTCGGGTTCGGGTTCGTTAGTGGTAGATGCGTCAAGACTCAAGTTTGAATCAGGTACTCTCGGCTCCTCTAATTGCTTACCACTACGAGTAGTAATTCCACTGCAATTCTCTCGTGGGTTCTGTTCGGGTTGTGAAGGTAACCTACTTGCTGGTCTTGCTAGACTGGTGGCAAGGTTTGCCAATTGTATATCTACTTGTTTGTTGTGGGCTTCTATGGAATCAAATCTAGTAGTCACATTGATAACCTTCTAGACCAAAACTAGAAGTTGAAAGAAGAAAATGAGGCACTCGTCGCAGAGAGTTGGCAGAATGATAGCGAACAATTTCATCCTAGTGTGGAAAAAATAAAGGCATATGAAGAAGAAATTAAAGCACTGAAAAAACAAATATTAGAGCTGGAAAAGGAGGATGAGACTGAATCCTCTAAAGGAAAATGGAAAAGGCCTAAGTGGCCTTCACCGTCATTAACTAGTCCCTATACCCAACAAGGAATGGTGAGGAAGAAAGCCAAAGTCGATATTAATGTGGAACAAATGCAGTCCAATGAAGAGGAAGAAGAAGGGGACCAGGTAATGACTTTTGACATTTGCAGCTTCTCAATTGGTGTCTGCTACAATTTTGACATGACTTATCATTTTTCAGTACATGAAGAGAAGAGATTACTACTATAATGATAAACTGTCACTAGAAATGAAGAATCATGTGGAGTTATTTGTTGATCTAGAGATAGAAAGATTTAATGAAGAGGAAAAGTGGGAATTAACGAAGGATCAAATATGTGAAGTACTATTTGGAGACTTAATTGATGACTGGGTAGGTATAGTTAACCCAAACTTCTTTGTTGCTAACATCTAAGTATTGAAATCTTTAACCTTAATGTAGGTGATTGATGGATATGCTGCTCTACTTCAGGACAGAGTGAGAAGACACCCAGATAAATATAGGCATTTTACTTATATATCTTGTAAATATTTAACTTTTTATTTGGCCCATCATTTTGGAGTAGCTGGTCGCCTTCTTGAACACTTCTGTCCTGAAGTTGTTACACAAACAGTGCTCTTATTGTGCCCAATTTTTAATCAGGTGCATTGGTTCCTGGCCTCAAACAATCTGAAGATAAAAGAAATTATTATATATAATTCTTTGACTCCTAAGGCCACGGATAAAACAAAGGTCCAACAGCTGGTATGACAATCTTTACTATGTTACATCATCTTGTTAATCAATTGAATTCATCTGAGAACTCAATGATTTCAATTTAATTTGCAGATGACTCTTCTACAGTTGCATTTGAAAATGAATTCCAAATATACTTTGATCAAAAAAATAATTTAATATTTATGGTGGTTTATACCAACAATTAGAGCAAATGGCATGTCATAAGTATTCGTTTGGAAAGTGGTATCAAATAAAATGGCATCTCCAAAATATGAATAATCTATAATTCCTCTATCATCTATCCAAAAAAAAATTAGCAATTTCTATTGATTCATTGAGCTGTATGGCATAATAGAATGAGGGATCAATACTCTGTCTTTTTTTGTAAATACTTAAGTAAGTCATGAGCATCTTTACACTCTAATTTTTTTCCTCCTCCGCTTACTAATGTAGTTACTATTATCATCCTTTGCAAAACCAACCTTGTCATCACTTCCTGCCCCTAGCTGAAAAAAGTTATATATCTGCTGAGACTTCATCTTAGAATCTGCCATGTGGTCAATCATAGTCCGTTGATATGGTAGAATTTTTCTCTATGATCTCAACAAATGTACCTTATTGGGGCTTGTCATTGGATGGTTATGATTAATCTCTAATCTTCATAAAGTCCATACATTACTAGTGTCAATCTTAAATTTCACCCGTGCCATCCAATTATTTAATGTAATTGACTGAGGATTTTTAGTAATATGCGTCTTATGGACTTCTCGGAGGCCTTGTTTGCTACAAACAAACTTACATAAGATAAAGAACCATCTTTCCTATGCTCCACATTCTATTTCTTTATACTAAAACTCATCTCTTTTTTTGTGTATTTATTGTAGAAGTTGTATGCTGCATTCTCACTATAAAAGATCATTCCAACAGCTAGCACCACACTTGAAAGAGTTTGAGTTTTTTCTTCATTTTTAGATTCCACAATTTCATGAATATTATCATTTTCAATTCCATGTGTAACCTTTGTTTCATCCTTAACTTCCTGTCATGTCCATTATTGACCATTGGTGTCAATTATTGTATATAGAGTTGATCATGACATCCCTTACATATATATTATTTGTTTCTTACCAATTTTACATTGTTTGGACCGATTTCAATTGACATATTTTCTTCATCTGATGAGGTCAACGCAATCAGATGAGTGCATGTCACCTCGTTAATACCCTTGTTCATATCCTTAATACAAATTCTATTATAGTGACACTTAAGTTCATGTTAAAATGAAATCAACAAATAATTATCATTTATAAAATGAATCATTACAATGATATTTGCACACCAAGGGGCACCATTTGAATTATTTCTATGCAAGTTTGGGGTCAAGATCGATGATATATAAGAGGGTTCGACAATAACATCATATATAGACATTCATGGAAATAATAAAGAAAAAATTGTACAAATGCACTACATTCACACCAAGGACTCCTACCCTTTTTTTATTTGGTTTCATGCAAGTTTAGGGTCAAGTTCGACGATATATAAAAGGGTTCGACAACAACATCATATGCAGACATTCATGGAAATAATAAAGAAAAAATTGTACAAATGCACTACATTCACACGAAGGACTCCTACCCTAGTTCCATTCGATTTCATGCATGATTGGGTCAAGTTCGACGATATATAAGATGGTTCGACAATAACATTATATGCAGACATTCATGGAAATAATAAAGAATATGAAAAAATATTACAATTTGCACCAAGGTAGCCTACACTATTTTCATTGGTAGGTCAAGTTTCAGTCACTTTCATATAAGCTATATATTGACTATCTTTGGCTACATACACAGTAGGTTGCGAGGTTAGATTGAGATTGCATCCGAGTCCACAACATCAACAGAGCATAGCACAACAGCTAATACGGTAAAAACAGAGGAAATGTTTCTACCTTCAAAAGAAGTAAACAGAATGATGGAGACAAAGGCGGAGACGTTGGACGAGAACGTTATGCGACAAAGTTGCACGACAATCTTGGATAAGAATGTTGGACGAAGTTGAGGCATGAGAGCGGGTTTAGGGTTTTTCCTTTGGATAGGAGAGAGCGGGACAAGAGAAGGAAAATGGAGTGAGTGGGACGAGAATGATGAAAAGAAAAGAGGAGAGAGATAACTGTGGTTGGGTAGGGTTACGGAGACAAATCAAAACGGGATAGAGCGAAACGAAAGGCAATGATGGCAGCATGATATCCAATTCTGACGGAGCTTGGATTGCTTTGGGGTGTGCACATGGAAGATCTACTTTGCGATGCATGCAACGGTGGATGCTTTACTGATGACTCAAAAATTCATAATAAATTTTATATTAATCGTATAGTCTTTTTGAGTCATATTTATGCTCTTTTGCTTGTTTTTAAACTTGATTATTTGATTATTTCAAAATCTACACATTTTCTCATTTTTCATCATTTTCAGGTAAAAAGGGCTTATTTTCAATAGATTTGAAGAAATCGAAGGCTGGAAATGGAATCAGCATGACATTTCAAGCTCAAGGGTCAATTTTAGAAATTTTCTGATTTCACACCCCTGTGAAAAATGAACTAAAATTTTCATGGGGATGTGAAAATATTAATTTGGGGTAACAGTTGCCGCTGTCCCTATTTCTGAATTTTTCAAAGCCAAATTAAGGAGATTCCGGGTATGATTTCAAATTCTAAAAAAACTGAGCCCTTCTATAAATCGAGGAGAAGATTTGAAGGCAACAATCGTCCACTTTCATCAAGAATCGAAGGAGAAATCGAGAGAGGCACCGCTAGGGCTCGGCCTCTCGCTGAAAGGCGTAGAGGCTATCTCTGGCGGTGAAATTTTCAGGAGAGCTTCATCTGGAGGAGGAGAAGACACACCAGAAATTTCATATCAAAAAGATTTCAAACGAGGGAGAAATCGATGAAACAAAATTCGGCTGGATGGGAAAAATTGCAAATCACTATAGCCGTACTGTAGCAACACTGCAACAGTTACTGTTGTGTTTTTGACTCTATGATAGCGTAAAACTTTATTTGGGACTTAGGGAGTAATCCCTTATTAATTCAATAATAACTGGATGATTTTTAACCTATTTATTATTCTTTGAATGATAATTTTGCCTCTGTGATTTATTTGCTTTGAAATTATTGTTTGTATGTTTTAGGGTTTGTAATATGGACCGAGAGGTAATTTACAAACTTGGAACCCTTAGATTAGATCTAGAAACCTAGGCTATGAGAGTAGCTAAGTCCAAGAACCCTAATTTATGATGTTTATTTTACATGTGAGTATTAATTCCATTGCTTCAAACATGATAATATGGACCGAGAGGTGATTTTGATTGTTAGAGCCCCTTAGGAAAAACCTGTATAATTAAAATATGAGAGTATTTAATTTTACTTGAGAAGTAGACTTTGAGAGCTAAACCATGAAAGTGATTTTAATTTTTTTTTGCCTAGTTTAGTTTTATTTAACACTGAGCAGCAAGTCACAAGAGTGAAGGCTGTTTTGTGTAAATTGGACGTCCAAGAGGAGACAATTTTTTTTTTTAGTAAACTTTTCTTTATCATGATTTGAATAATAATAAAAACTTTATTATATCTAGTTATGAGAATTAAAAAGTAATGAAATCTTAATCCCAGTTTTCTCTCTCCAATTTTCGACGATATATTTCGTTATTTCATTTTTGCTTCATACCCATCGTACATCGATCGCTTAGCAAGTAAGAATTCAATTATTTGGTACTTAACACGTAGGTCTCTGTGGGTTCGATATCTTTTTATTACTCCGACGTATTCGTGCACTTGCGGACACATCAGTTACCATGCCGAAGATGCCTAAGCCGTGCCTAGGATATTTTTCTGAGGATTTGCGTGCCCATTTGGCAATGCAATGGGAGTTTCAATGGACAACGTCCACGGGCTCATGCCGGCAACAAATACCTAATTCAAGATACCTTGAGGGTGATCTTCGCATATTTAAATATCTAATTTAGAAGTGGCAACAAATAAAATTAGAAAATATATTTACTCTCCTTGAACTCATGCTATAATCGTTAATAATTGAACTTATGCTATATACAATGATCAATAATGTTTGCAATCACTACAAGCGGTGCTGTGCAATTACACATAGCACGATTTTGAACTTTTCTTCAACTCATATATTCAAAATTGTGCTATGTGCTTCCACTATAACCATAGCACCATTATTCGGAGAAGCACTCAATCAGTTGATTTTCCTCCCACAATAACAAGAGGCCTTTTTTTACTTGTGCAATATCAAATGCCCTAGTTGCAAGTATTTTGAGGACTCACTCACGTATTTGGCATTTTGGTATGACACTTTGGTATAGGTATTGAACTTTTGCTCATGATTGTGATATCAAGTACCCAAATATCAATTCAGGATTTTCCCAAATTCTCAAAGTATTAAACTTATTATTTATTTAATTATATTTTTATACTTAGTTTTCAAAAATTATATACTTATTAATTGTGGTATTGGTACCCAAATACTAATTCGATATCGGCCACTCCCAATGACATCTTCACTTGTCCCTACCTGCTATCGTGTGTCGCCACCTAAGCCAAGCCCTAGCTTCCCTTTTTGGCTTTTTCTAAGAAATTTTGGTATTTCAGAAAATTCTTAAAAAAATATTTGAGAGTTCAATACTAGTATCAATATAGGTTGCATTTGGCTCAGCTTATGTTTCTAACTTTTGTTGGCCGAAGAAGTGCTAGTTGAAAAGATACTGACCGGAAAAGTTTAAAGGGTGTTTGGATGCACAACTTTTGGTTAAGTTATTATAATTTACCTAAATTTTCTTTAATAATAAATATTTTTTATTAAAAATATTATTAAGATAAAAATTATATGATAAAATTTTTAGTTAATTATAATTAAAATATTTATTAAAAATATTATGAGTTATACTATTAATTTTTAATAATAATTAACACATGTATTAACAATATAAAATTATATTACAAATTTTTATTAATAATATTTAAAAATATTAAAATATTTTAAATGATATTAAATATATTTTATTGGTAAGCTAACGAGAAAAAAAGCAGAAGTTGGAAGCTAAAAGCTGCTCCTGAGTAGCTTCTCAGCTACAGTACAGATTCTCTACTTGGGCCAGAGAAGTTGATTACTCAAATAGCTTGAACAGACAACTTCTTATGCGTGCACCAGTAGAAGATAATAAGCATGGGGGCCAAACATAGCCATAAGCTTTGGGAATTTGGTATTGGTACTGATACTAAAAAATGGAGTTTTAGAAGTTTGGTACTAAAATCCCAAATGCACACCTCTAATGGAACACTAAGTCCATGACATGTTGACGATTTAATTCTTGTTGAGCCTATAATTATACATTATTGGGGACATTAAGTGCTTTATACATTCTAAAATATTAGAGGCATGCTATCTCAAATTCATATGAGTAGTATAGCCTTGACTTTTAGGTTGTGATTTTTTTTTTTGAGAGGAAGAAAATTGGGAGAAAGAAATGCAGAGGAGGAAAGACAAAAGAGAGGGAAGAAACAAAAATCACGTGCAATGCACATGATCACAGCAGCGGCGTGGAGAGGAAGGCAGGGGCAGGAGGCAAGCTCGCGGTGGTAGGAGAGCGAGGCGAGCTCACAGCAGCGGCAAGGTGAGGCAAGCTCGCGGTGGTCGTCAGGCAAGGTGAGCTCGTGACAACAAGTGCAGGCGAGCAAAGCTTGTGGCAATAGGCGGGGGTGAGTAGATCTCGCAACGGCAAGCTCGTGGTGACAGGCACGGGCAAGGCAAGCTTGTGGTAGCAGATGTGGGCGAGGGCGGCAAGCAAGCGAGGTGAACTCGCGAAGGATGTCGGCGATGAGGGTGAGGCAGTGAAGTAGCCAGTGGCGAGCGGCGAGCGTTTTCTCTCCGATTTAGAGAGAAAGCAAAATGGAAGAAAAGTTGCTAGTTTTCTTCCTATTTTTCTTTCTCTCCAAACAAACAGTGAAAAAGTTATATTTCTTTCCCTTTTTTCCACTTTTCTCCCCAAAAGAACACAGCCTTAGTGTTGACTAAATTCTCATCTTCTTCAACTCTCCCTGAAGTCTCATTGCATTGCCTCCATCACAATAACTCGGCATCTATTACTAACTACACATGAAGTTCTTTGAGGAGGTCTAAAATATAACTCTATATCAAACATGTTCAATAACTTCTCTAAATCGCATGCCATGCCATAAGTTCAAAATTTTGATTTTAATTTCTTTATTTTTTTTTCCTATAAAATGACACAAATTTTATTAGCGCTTTTTACTTACGCAATCAAAATGGCCCACTTTACACACATGCAATGCCACAATGACTTTTAATGAGCTCTTCAAAGAGACATAATAGTGTAAACTTCTTCACCATATGGAATCATAAGTCAGTGTCGATCAACATTTCATTTTTTTTTTTGTCCTCTCTGTATTATCCTCTACAATAGACAATTTTCTCTTTATGAGTCATTAGGTTTACCTAGACAATCTAATACCCATTGTCATGGCCTTAATTTTTTTTTAATTGAATAACATGTGAAACATTGCTCTACCTTTGATCAAAGGACATCCAATATTAATTTCCTATGGGAAAAAGAACATGTTATGAGCAACCACTTGGATGAAGAAGAAGGAAAGTATTCAAAGAAGATCAAATATTTGAGAAGCTTTAGTTTTAAAATTGATTAAATCGAAAATATGATATAGCCCTGTCTAAGTCCTCGTGTGCTTTTGAAGAGGCCCTCGTCTTGGTCCTTAAGGCGGATGATAGATGTGGGCAATTTAATGTAAATCAGGGGAAGGGGAAGAGAGAATTATATGCCTACAGGTAGCTGCTTTTTACGTTGATTTTGATGGCCATATCTTATACGCCTATATGTACATGATAATAGTGCATAATTTCATAGCAAAGCACAATATTTTAATAAATAGAGTGCTCTTGCACAAATGCATGTTGATTCTCTTCAACAGACAGAACCAATCTGATCCTGTTTGCTAGAGTTTTAGCCAGAAAACTATGCATCACCTAATATACAGAAAATCGAACTGAAATTTGGAGAGGAGGATGGGTTCTTCATCGTCTAGATCAATGTCAACGAGGTTATGTTGATTTGGCTAAGCAGAGGGATATGCCCTAGGAAATTTGAGATCGCACAGTTGACATGCTATACTTAATGAAATCATAACACGCCTTGTAAAATCTAGCATTATCAACTTGACTATTTGCAAATGCAACGCATGCGATGTCATATAATCTTGGGTCAGCGCTGTCACATTTGTTGGATACATACATATATGACTCCACATTTATTGCTGATATGTACTGCCCCAATCATAATTTCTACTAATTAATGACATCCACACTAATAGAAGCCTGATCAAGTAGAGAGACGAAAGGTTTAGGTGGCATCGGCAAGCTCTCTACACTTCCTATCAGCATCTGCAGCACTCTGCTCATGGCAGGCCTGTCCAGCGGACTCCACTGAATGCACCACAAAGCAACCATTGCTAGCTTCTTCGCAATTTCTTGGTCCTTCCCCTCCACCTCCATTAGATCTTGCATGTTCAGGAGCTTGTCGTACACCCATTCCGGGAAGTAAATCTCACTCTCTTTTCCAATCTCAGGATCAAGATTCTTCCTCCCTCCTACCATTTCCAGCACCAGCATGCCAAAACTATACACGTCCGATTTGTAGGAGACTGTGCCAAAGTTTCTCGAGTACATAACCGGCGCAATGTATCCCATCGTCCCCCTCGCAGCCGTCATGGTCACGATGCTCTGCTCCCTTGAGCACAGCTTCGCGAGACCGAAGTCAGAAATCTTCGGGTTGAACTCGTGATCCAGTAGAACGTTATGCGGCTTGATGTCGAAATGCAGGATACGGTGCTGGCATCCCTGGTGCAAATACTCGATGCCCCGCGCGACGCCGATGGCAATGTTGAGCGACTTATCCATGCCCAGCGGGCTGTGGTTGTCCTCTCTCGAGAAGATGTACTTCTCCAGTGACTCGTTCGACATGAACTCGTAGATGAGTGCGCGAGTGGACCTCTCGGAGCAAAACCCTAAGAGGCGCACTATGTTGGTGTGGTGAATCCTTCCAATGGTCGCCACCTCGTTGATGAACTCTTCGCCCTCCCCTTTGGACCTCTCGAGCATCTTCACTGCGACGGGAACTCCATTCGGTAGCTCGCCTTTGTACACACTTCCATATCCGCCTTGGCCTAGCTTATTCTTGAACCTCTTGGTAATGCTTTTGATTTGGGCAAAAGTGTATCTTGTTGGCTTTGCGTCGCCGTATGTGGCTAGAAACTTTTCTACCTTCAGACGCGTTCTTTGATCCTTGTTGGATTTTCTTATGAGGTAGAAGAGAATGAGAGCGACCAATACGAGTGCAATGCATCCGCCAGCGGATAAACCTGAGGGAAAAAGAAACAGATTGTTTGATTCTTGCTTCTCGCTTGTTGGGAGAAAGCCTAGTTCAGAAGAGAACATACCTATGACGAACTTCTTGCTTCGACCTGAAAGCAAGCAGAAGAGAATTGTCACTAGTATATGTATGTGATTGGTTGAACTTTAACTTGTCAAGATCGTACACTGTTCATCTCATTTCTTAATCAACAGAAATGCAAAATTAACTCGCGGAAACACATGGGAATGAATTGGAAACACACCTCCGGGTTGCCGGACTGTATCTATACAGAAGTTCTGGTTTGTCGCGCGATTGAAACCGCAGTATTGTCCTTGATTTTCGCATTCAGCGCATGCAGCTGCCTCCGGCACGGTGACACGAGCGGATATTTGCCGACTTCGGATGAAATTTTGCACAAGCTCTCCGAAAATTTGTCCAAAAGAATCGGGAATCGCAGAATCATTTCCAGTTGTGCTGCAATGAGGAGAGACCTTGTTCATGCTCGCCGACAGGCTCGCTGCATAAACAAATTGGCCGTCGATGGCAAGGCAGGAGATGGGGCCAGCAATCCAGGATGGATCGGTGGTTGGTATTTCTTGTGCACATCTCACCAGAGTGAACGACGAGATGTAAATCTCGTACATGTGGATGGGATTGGTGAGGTTGACGGAGATGAGCTTCTGCAGCGGGCACGGAATCCAAGACTCCCCCAACTCGACCGTGATTCCGGCGGAGCTGTAGTCGATGCTGGTGAGTTTGCAGGGTCCTATGCGGGGAAGAGTGAGCATGGCTTCACCGGCGCTGGAGCATGAGACCTCCAACCCTGGCGCACCACAATATTGGGGACGGGATTGGAGGCGGAAGGGAAATCTGATTTCTTGTCCTCCACATGAGGAATTGGTTATGCAATCCTTCATGGAGTCGTCCTCTTCCTTGGTTGCCCAACCCTTCGTGCTTGAAGCTTGGACAAGCACAAGAAAGAGGGCCGCGGAGAGGAGCCGACTCATGGCGCACAGGAACTTTGAGAACACAGAGGAGGCAATTTGGAGGAATCCCAATTTGGATGCCTTGTAAAATGGTCGTGTCGATCGTCGTATGTAGTAGACTTCAATCCACTCAAAAGACTAAAAGCTATTAATCGTCCTTCAATTGCCGTGTGTGGACTGTAGACCAACCCCTTGGCGTTGACTCAACAAGTCAAAGTCGCTTAATTGCCTAACGTCCTAACGTTTGGAAAAAAGCTCTTAAGCGGGTACTCCGCTTTAGCCTTAGATTTAGGCTTTAGGATTCGTGCGTACACAATTCCGGAAAAAACTTAAATGCGGGGTGCGGTGGCACCATCTTGTATCCTTATATGCTTCTAGCACAAATGGATAATCATTATACATAAAACTCAAATTTTATATTTTATTTAGATATTCAAATACTTTTTTAATAGCATTCCAATGTTCTGTGCTAAGTTTACATGTAAACCTTAATAGTAGAATGCATAGCATACATTAAACTACCAACAGTACTAGCATAACTCAATTGATCAATAATTCTTTCATTATTTTTTGATAATTTTAAACTTGAATCAAATGAGGTACAAGTGTTCTTTATGCCAATATACTTGAATCTCTCAAGCATCTTTTCAATAAAATGACATTGAGATAAGAAATATCCATTATAATTTTTGTTCACTTTAATTCCTAAAAGTATCCACCTTATTTAGATCTTTCATTTGAAATATCGAGCTTAGACATAATTTCGTTTCTTTTATTCCTTTCTCACTATTATAGAAGATTAGCATGTCATCGATATATAAGCACAAAAAAACACATTATAATCATTTGTTGTTTTGTAATTGATACACTTATCAATATTATTATGTTTAAACCCATTTAAAATGATTACTATAGCAAACTTTTTATGTCATTCTTTCGGAGCTTATTTTAAACTGTACATTAACTCAACCAATTTACAAACTTTATGTTCATTTCCTAGAAGCACTAAACCTTCAAGTTATTCCATATACATTTCTTCAAATAAGTCACCATTCAAAAATGTTATTTTTATATCCATTTGATGCACAAACAACTTATGAATTGAAGCTAGAGTAAATAACAATCTAATAGATATTATTATTGCCACTTGAGCATATGTATTAAAGTAATCTAATATAGTAAATAACAATCTAATAGAGTAAATAACAACCATGCATTTGTGTACAGGGGTACACTGACACTTCGTTCCAGTCTAATGACTATTGATCACAGCTAGGATTTGCGTTTTGCCTTGTTGTGGTGTTGTGTTCTAGAAGAGCATTAGACAAACCATAGTGGCAAATTCTACAATTAAGGCGGAGTACAATGCAGCTTCTTGTGGAAGCCAAAGAAACAGCTTCATTTACTTGAACTTGATTTAGTTCCTGGTGCTCGATGGTCCAATATAATTCTTATTGGGGCCATAGCATGGAACTTAGTACTCAAGTATGTACTGTAGCAATATCGTCTGATCTTAGAGATCATGGATAAAGATGATGATTCAAATTTGTTAAAATAAACACAGATAGCAATATGGAAAAACCCACTGACATAGGCCCCGTTTGGCCCACCGTCCCAGCCAGCTTTTGGGGTTTGCGGACAGCGATTTGCTACTGTTCCAAAGAAGCTGGACCGTTTGGGTCAGCAACTTTTCGATTCCAAAACCGGAAGTTTATTGTTTTGGAGAAGCACGCCCGATGCTGCTTTTCCTCCCCCGAGGCTGGCTTCTCCGCTCCTCTTACCGCGGGAATGCAACGGAGGGGCCATCTCCAGAGCTCCGGTGGAGCGCCATCCCGGCGGCGATCGCGGCGACCTCTTCCCTACCTCCGTAGACCGAGGGCATGGATAGGGCCGTCGTTCGCTTCTGCCCTTTCGCTCGTCTTTTGCAGCCGCCATCGACGAAGCTCGCAGGAAGGTCCCTACTCCAAGCTGAGGCCTCGCGGTAACGTGACGGAGGGGCCATCTCCGGAGCTCTGGTGGAGCGCCATCCCGGAGGCGATCGCGGCACCCTCTTCCCCGCCTAGACCCTCCAGCGGAGACGGGGGCTGCTGGCCCGCCATGGCGACAGTCCAGTGGCTCAGCGTCGGAGGAGGTGGTATTCGGGTAACCCAGGAGTTCAAAGCACAAGGAAGGGAGAAGGGAGAGGGCCTTGGAGGTGGCTGAGGAGGGGGGAGCTGTCCACCGTCGAGGAGTGAGCTTCGGACGGCACCTCCCGAGGGTCCGCCATCTTCTATTCTCATCCCTCACATGGTATGATGATTTCTCCATTTCGTTGCTACACCCTGGTCGTGCTCTTCCCCCAATCTGTCTTCCCTTCCTCCTCTAGAACATCGATCTCCTCTGCCTCCTCTCTTCCTCCTTGTCTTGCATCCATCCTTCATCTCATTCGGATGCGGAATCCAAACCATTATTTTCTAGCTCTCCAATCGGCCAGGAAATGGAATTGTGGGTCAGAAAAATATTAGATTCACGTTATTATATACTTGCATCTTCTGCAATTTTCTGGCTCTCCAATCGAGTTGGCATCTTAATGTTACAAATATGCAATTTTCCCCTTTCGGTTATCTCTGAAGTAGTAATTCTTTAGTTAAGGTGAGCTAGCGCTGAGCTTCCATTATTTTTCATCAATGGAAATAATCGAAGTTTCCTCCCATTGTGGTGCTTGAATTTGACTTTTTTTATCATGATTTGGGGAACAAATTAATGTGAGAAATACTTTGGTATACTTTTTTATAATATTATATACAGATCCTCGTGTAGAAAACATAAGAGATTTTCTTGTAAATTTTTTTAAAAATATTTTTGCTTATCATCACAGCACAGCACAAACAAGATTAAAATTAAAAGTTGTGTATCCAAACAGCCTTTAACTTTTCGCAGCAGAACTTTCTGAACCAGAACTTTCTTAATCAGGAAAAGCTAAAAGTTCCAGCTGAGTCAAACTAGGCCATAGCCTTTAGCACAGCGGAAGCTAAATAAGTCATACTAGAGACATAGAAACTGATTAAACATCAGTTGCCCTTGGTCTTAGTGCAAGTGGGAGATTGTTGGTGTATATGCCCTACAGACCAATGTATGGACATGGTCAGACATTGTTTGAATGTACTTTGATAGAACTATTATTCTTTATAAAAACATGGTCGTTATTATGCAGACTTTTCTACCTGCATTGATGTATAGAGTTGCATAAATAATGTCCTAGGAGTTTGGTTGGATTTATTCTCATAAGCTATCCCCAGTCAAGGTACCTTAGCAGATATGGGACAACTTTGGTACATGTGAGACTAGTGTATGGGCTAGTTAGGTGCGGGGCACAGTAACGCAGACATATAGGTGCATTGGATGTACTGGAGTGACCCACCGTGAGGATTGACTTGTCTAGTCAACAAGTCAATCTCACATGCGAAAGGTTTGCATTGATCCTTAGACTTGAGGTATTCATGTCTAGATTTGATGATGGATATGCTTTGATGCAGTCTTACGTCTTTCCGTAATTGGGAGACTAAAACGACTATCATTGGGCATGTCATAAGTCATGTAAAGACATGGATGACCAATAGTAAGATTTCCCCCTTCCTTCAGAGGAAGCATGATATCCACTTGGGGCGCCCCACCTCATTGGTGCATGACACACTGATTGAGTCATGACCAATAGATTGGATTGATAAACATAAGACTAATCCAATGGCAGGATATCAGTTCAGGCAAAGGGATATATATATAATGTATGGGAATCCTCATTGCTTGTTTAGGAGTTGTTGTCATATGACTTAAGTCCTATGACATGGGTAGTAGTGATGTGTTGCTAGATACCCCTCACTACTTATGATGTTTACATCATTGCCATCGTCATATGGATCCTACGGGGTCACACGCAATAGACTCTTGACGTTGCTTTAATCAGAAGCCTTATGATCAAGTTATTAGATAACTTGGATCAGTTTGGAAGATTTCATCAGCGCCAATGGGCCTGATGAGATGGAAGAAACTTATTAGGGCCAACTTTCATTTTTGGCATATGGACCAAATTAACCATGGTTAGCCTCATTTGACCTTGGGTTAAATTGGATTGGATCCAGTTACATGGTTAGCATGCATAATGGACCTTAGGCCAAGCCCATTGCTTAATGGGGCTTGCTAATAAGTTGTAATGTGAATCCAAGAGGCTAAAAGGGTATAATGGGGATGAAATAATGGGATAGGTGCTTATAGATTCCTAGTTGGACTAGGATTTGTGCTAATGCCATATTTAGTATCTCCTAAGTGATTGATTCAAATTGGATTTGAATTTAATCACTTAAAATAATTAGAACCGTATGTTTGGGCACATATGGCGGTCCTTTGCATGGCATTGCTTGGCACATATGTAATCAAGGATTTATTGATTATGATTGAGAATTCAATCAAGATAATTAATTGTTCAAATTCCTTGATTTATGCCCAAATCGCATTGACCTTCCAATTAACCCTAACCGCCCTTGATCTCTATAAAATATGCCCTTGTCACTTCCTCTTTGATAGACTAATCTCTTGGAGGCGTGAAAGCATAGAGGGGCGACAACTTGAGAGCTTGGAGCTCTCCTTCTTCCATCATAGGCGCAAGCAAGTTCCTCTTCCTCTCCCTTTCTTCCTGGCACAAAGGGTGCTTGTGCTTGGTGGCATTCTCTTCTATTGCCGCAAGCCTTCTCCCTCCCTTTGCCATAGGCGCACCTTGTTTGAAGGTGGCGCAAGCATAGAAGAAGAAGGAAGTGCTTGGCGCATCTTCTTCCTCCTCATCTCTTCCTGGCGCCTATACCTTGGAGGTGGCACAAGATTTGAAGAGAGTGACAAAGGCTAGATTCTCTTCCCGAGGCTAGCACCAAGCGTGGAAGGGAGCAACATTGAGACGGTCGACGCGTGGATACTTGTAGAGGGCGAACACTTGGGCGCCTTCAACATGGCTTCAACGGCTAAGCAAGCAAAAGAGGTATATCTCTAACACATCCTTGTGTCTTCTCTCTCGCATGGATCCTTGGGAATGGAATATGTTTCGGGTGTAATGACTCTTCCGCTGCGTCCTAGAACTGCAAAATTTTAAATTTCACCCGGTATTCCCTAACAGATCTGCCCAGGAGAAACCTTCTTTCTAATTGGAGAGAGGGAAGAGTAACGAAGTTGGCGGGATCTCTGCGAAGGAGGAAGGTGGCGGAAAAATCGGGCATGTGTTGCCCTAGCTTCGAGTGAACACCGGCTAGAATATGGGTGAACTCGCTCGGGTTCACTAGCCCGTGATGTTCACTATGGTCGGGCTGATGCAATAGAAACACGGGTGAACCCGCTGGGATTCACCTGCCTATGAAGTGTTCTGGTGGCTTCCTTCGAGTGCAGAGAAGATGGTGAACCCCGTGGGGTTCACCTGCCTGTGAAGTATATTGGATGGTTTCTGCGCAGAAAGAAATACTAGTAAACCCCGTGGGGTTAACCTGCCTGTGAAACGCTCTGGTCACAAGGTATGGGCGCGCTGTACAGTGCACTTCACGGGTGAACCCCATGGGGTTCACCTGGCCATGATTTGCACCATGGGGTTCACCTGGCCATGATTTGCACTAATTAACTCAAAAAATTCTAGAAAAAAATCTGAAAAAATTCTCATGCGCTCCAACTTCCTCCTACAACATAAAGAGACGTTAAATTAGTAGTGATCCCCTCTAGAGAACTGAAATTAAATAAAAAACAAATCAACATTCTAAAACACTAACTAATGACATGGAAAAATTATGCATAAGAACTAAAATCAATCAAAAACTTGGGTTGCCTCCCAAGAGCGCTAGGTTTAGGTCATTAGCTCGACCATAAGAGTTTTCATAGTTGCAAATTTGTGGGGTCTGAGAGAGCAAGAACTTCCTCTCTTTCGACCCGCTCATCTTCAAAGTAGTGCTTGAGGCGATGCCCGTTAACTGTGAAACTCCCAGTTCGTTCTGTCTAAATTATGATGACACCATATGGTTGAACCTTCTGAACTATAAAAGGACCAGACCACCTTGTGCGAAGCTTTTCTGGAAATAGCCGAAGTCTTGAATTAAATAGAAGTACTTTGTCTCCCTCATGAAATTCTTTCTTTGCTATGTGCTTGTCATGCCAAGACTTGGTGCGTGCTTTGTAGCTCTTGGCATCCTTGGTGGGGGTTGTCGAGGTAAGCTTCAATGGGTCCACTGTTTTCCTGAGGGGTTCAACATGCTATATAGCCTTCTCCACGATGTCAATACTGCAGCATGTGCCTGCAAGAGGAGGTCTTTTCAAAGTGTCAGTTAGATCAAATTGAATAACGTTACCACAGATATTCAAAGACAGTTTCCCATGCTTGACATCCATGACAGCGCCTGCAGTAGCAAGAAAAGGTCTCCCCATAATGATAGGGAGTCTGCCATCCTCATCAATCTCTAAAACAATAAAATTAGTAGGAGTAAAATAATCTCCTACTTTAACAGGTACGTCCTCTAAAATACCAACTGGGTGACGCACAGATCTGTCTGCAAGCTATATAGAAATACTAGTTGGTTGTAAATCCCCTAGGTCTAGCCTTTTACAAAGTGATAATGGCATGAGGCTAACGCTTGCTCTGAATGATGGTGTTGCACTCCTCAGTAAGTGCAACAGTCCCTTGATCCTCTAGCTTCCTCTTGTTTGATAAGATGTCTTTCAGAAATTTTGCATAAGTCGGCATCTGTGAAAGAGCATTAATGAAAGGGATGTTAATATAAAGTTTCTTCAGTACTTCTAAAAACTTACCGAACTGCTTGTCTAATTTAGCCTTGACAAGCTTCTGTGGAAAAGGAATCGGTGGCTTGTATGCAGGCGGTCCCACGTAGGGCCGCTCCTCTTCAGCTGGTTCAGGTGCCATCAGTGTTACATCTGAATGTGGTTCCACAGGTTTTAGTATCACTTCATCTCTCCTATCATCAGTCGACATCTTTGAATCTTCAAGTTGCTTGCCGCTCCGAGTGGAGATTGCATTGCAATGCTCCCTCGGGTTCACCTCTGGTTGGGATGGAAGCTTGCCTGGTGCTATGGAAGATGAGCTAGCTTGCTGGGCTAACTGACTCTCTAGCATTTTGTTGTGTGTTTCTAGGGAGTCCATCCTTGTCATCATAACTTTCATCATGTCAGTAAGTCCTTCAAGTTGCTTGCTCAGATTTGGATCATTATTCGGTCTTGGCTGTGGCGGTGGTGCATTGTAGTTCCTAGCCTGAAATCCCGGTGGTCTGAAATTGTTCTGTTGGGGCTGCCTAAAGTTTCCTTGTGGGGGTTGGGTTTGCTGTGGTGGAACTTGTCCAAGCTGAATTGGTTGAGTTGTCCAGTAAGAGAAATTTGGGTGGTTACGCCACCCTGGATTGAATGTGCTGGAGTATGGATTGTTGTTCGGGTTAAAATTTCCAACAGCATTCAATTGCTCAAAGTTAATCGCACCCATCTGTCCATCTCCTTCATGGCAATCTGTCCCTGCATGACCTACAACTCAACAGACCTCACAAGAAATAGCGTTAACATCCATTGAATTAACACACCAAGAATCAATCTTTCTAGTCAGATTATCCACCTTAGCCGTAAGTGCAGTCAAAGAGTCAAGGTCATACTTACCTGACTTCTTGGTAGAAGTACCTCTCTCTGATGTCCATTGGTGATGGTTAATCGCCATGTCCTCGAGAAGGTTCATTGCATCTTCAACTCTCCTATTCATCAAAGCGCCTCCTATTGCAGCGTCCACTGTAAGTCTTGTGTTGTAATCCAAACTGTTATAGAACGTTTGGATCAAAACCCAAGTCTCAACTCCGTGATGTGGACACATCCTTTGGAGCTCTTTAAACCTCTCCCAAGCTTCGTATAGGGATTCTCCATCTTTTTGCATGAAACTCGTTATCTGATTTCATAATTGAATTGTCTTTGATGGAGGGAAGTACTTGGAGAGAAAGGCTAAGAAAGCTCTGCCCATGTTCTTATCGAAGCAACGGGTAGTGTGTGCAGCCAAGCTCTTGCTCTGTCCCTCAAAGAGAAGGGAAATAGTCGCAACCTGATAGCATCAGCAAACACACCGTTAATTTTCAACATATCGCAATATTCTAGAAAAATAGAGAGGTGCATGTTGGGGTCCTCAAAGGGAGAACCACCAAATTGGTTTTGTTGCACCATAGAAAGAAGAGTAGGTTTTATTTCGAAGTTATTGGCCTCAACAGCGGGCCTAGCAATTCCTGATTGAAAACCATAAGCATAGGGAGCAGAATAATCTTTCAATGTCCTGTTGTTATAGTTGTTCCCCATTGGTTGTTGTACTCGGTCATTGTTCGCATCAAGCTGAATGTGCTCCATCTGATTTTCTCCTTCTGGATGGTTCATGACTTCTTTCTTCAGAATTTGATTTTGTTTCCTTCTTGTTCTGAAGGTGCGCTCGATTTCTGGATCAACGTCAAAGAATGTACCTGCCCTAGAACTTCTTTGCATAAAATGATCAGTCAAAATTATAAAGTTATAAGACAGCAAGTAAATAAAGAGAAAAAGAAAATAACAATGCAGTAGAGAAAATCAAACCTAAGGCCCAGTTTACCAATTCTCAGAAGTATACTAATATCAACCGTTGTTCTCCGGCAACGGCGCCAAAAACTTGACACATCCCGCAAGTGCACGGTTATGTCGAAGTAATATAAAAGATATCGAATCCCACAGGGAACAAGGTTGAGTACCAGAAAATCCGAGTCCTAATAGCTAGGCGAATCGAAATTGGGTTTTGAAAGCAGAAATCGAAAATAAGCAATCAACGCTACGACGGCAGGGATCAAATATGAGAGAGAAATCAGGGCTTTGGTTTCCACCATGATGACTACTTTAATCGCACAAGACAGATGTCTGTTATTTGGATTATTGATTTTGCACAAGGAATCTAACCCTAAGGTATAAGGTGCCCTCTCTCGAGTGTACACCCCGGTGTTCGGCTTAGATAGACCTCTTACTCTCGCGGTGGATCATTCTAAGATGAACCTAATGAGTTCTATGGCAGATTATAAAACCCTCGAGCGAAGACCAAGCACTCTCGTGTCGAGGTCTCGCAAGTTTTACTAAGGGATTCCACCCTTACGATCCTTCTCTCGATATGAATCGTAATGGCTAACACGTGAAAGTACTTGGCCAAGGTAAGATCATGAAATAAACACTTCAAAGTAAAATATGGTCACAACACAATCCAAATAACATAATAAAGATAAAGTTTGCGATTAAATTCGTCAACGGGTTTCAACCAAGCCCCGAAATAGGGTTTACTCTACAATCATCATTGAAACATTCAAAAATCTCTCTTTTAACATAGGGAAATCACAAGGAAGAGTTTCTAAGGGATAGGAGAGGATAAACCGAAGCAAATATGCAAGAATCGTGACGCTCCGATCATCCAATCTCTGAAAATCGCCTTGAACTCCTCCTTTCACCGTGTTCTTCTACCCACACCGCTTTGTCACATTATTACTCTATAATTAGGGCAAAAAAATTAGGGCTTTTATGTCCTCCGTATTCTCCTTCGAAAGAGCTTTCCACAGACACCTTACTTGCCAAATTCGGACTCCAAACGGGTGAGAAATCAGAGAAAAACCGAGTAGAGGTCGGTCTTACGCGTGAGCCTGGATCAGAATCACGGGTGAACCCCGGCGGGTTCACCTGGCCATGATTCGTTCTGTGAAGTTTGGCTGAAAGAAGCGCGGTGAACCCCATTGGTTGTGCTTTGTTCTGTGAAGTTTTTGGCCTGAAGGAAATCTGGTGAACCCCGCTAGGGTTAACCCCGCCGTGAATCTCTCTGTGAGGTTTTGCTGGTCTGATGAAGAAACTAGTGAACCCCTGGCCGTATTTTTCAGGCTAACTCCGTTTTGGCCCAAATTTGACGTGTAGCTTCGTTTTCGCATAAGAAATCGTCTCATGGCCTTAGAATCTCCAAAATACGTCGAAAAATGGTGATTTTACCTGAAATTCCACAAAAACACCAAAAAATGAAGATTCCAAAGATATGAAGGAAATAAGCCTATAAAGAGTATAAAAGTGTCAAAATAAGCATAGATTTAGCATGAAATGACCATCAAAATTACTACCAAAATGCAAGGCATCGGCTATACAAATAGCGTTGATGTACATATATAAATTGCTGCACATCAAAGCTATTTGTGCATCACATCAACACTAACACATGAACATAGAAATATATTTGTGGTGCACATCAACGCTACTTGTACAGCACATCAACACTACTCTACTCGTATTTGCATTTTGGGTTTTTGAATTCATGTACATCAACGCTAATTTGCATAGCACATCAACGCAAACACATGCACATCAATGCTATTTAAACAATACATCAACGCATTTAATGCTTGAATTATGGTATATAGTGTGGACTTTTTGAATTCATGTACATCAATGCTTATCTGCTTGTATATATGTACATAGTGAAAGCTTTTTGAATTCATGTACATCAATGCTAATTCTACAACACATCAACGCTATTTGTACAATTAGTAACCTCTGATGCTAACACATGCAATGCTATTTAAATATATTTGTCTAGCACATTAATGCTATTTGTATAGCACATCAACCCTATTTAAATAGCACATCAACCCATTTCCAGGGGTATATATATGTATGTATGAAAGATTTTTGAATTCATGTACATCAACGCCCATTGTACAGCACATCAACGCTAACACATAAACATCAAATATATTTGTCTAGCACATCAACGCTATTTAAATAGTACATCAACGCTAATATATATGAAAACATGTACATCAAATATATTTATACAGTACATGTCCTCTATATAAACAGTACATCAACACTATTTAGAATATTTATCACTCAATAGATGGCTCGTTTTCCTACGATGATAGTTGTGGCTGAGCAACCTGTGATGCTTCATCTGAAAACTGGAGATGAATTAAGATTAATTAGTATAGGTTGCTATCACACATTTCTCCAAAAATTAAACAACATATGATAATGTGAAGTATTTTACATATGTCGAGGTATTTCCCATCATCATTTGACTATATGAAAATACTAGTGGTGGATCATTAGGATTGCGTTGTGCATCCAACTGTACATATGAAAAAATAGAAACTAGAAGAGCAGGGTGTATGTTTCTAGGAGTGTACATTGTGGAAGGTTGAGGGACCTAGCAATTATACAAATCAATATGAGTATATCAATGATATTTATGACTACTTCAAAGATAACTATTACCTGTGTATTTGCATACATAGAAGTTGAATTGAATGCAGGAGCTGGATTTAAATTACTCAAAGGTATGCTAGAACTCCCATTTGTGGTTTTTTTGTTCTTTTTTATTCTCTCTAGAAGACCCTTCTTGCGTTTCTCCTTTGGTCCTTTTTTGGCAACAGGAGGCTTTATGGTGATAATCGGCTCCTCAATTATTTGAGCTTCACTAATTTCATTGCTTTCAAATTGTGAGTCAACAATTGGAGGCTCGGTGCGCAATAATTCATCAACTTGTATACTTAACTGATTAGTTGCAACTTCTATTATTTCAAGCGCTTTTCTACAATGTATACTCTTTGTTGACATACAAAATTGCCTTTGACAGACTCAGTTATATATAGATGTCAAACTCTCTTTTCCATGACTTTCCCTGATAGGTGGACCTGTATGACAACCGTGACCTTGTCTAGCATACTTTGTCCACCTATGTAATATATAATGGTGTGGTATTGAATTCACATTGTTCATTACAAGAACTTTTATACAATGACTACATAAAATTCCATTCAATTCATAGAGTTTACATGTGTAGTTGACAGTCACAGAAGAAGGGTTGTACATCACAAACTCATCTCTACCATTATTTTGAATAATTACCTTGAATGTCAAACTGCTAACATTAGAATCAGATGCCATGAATGTAATACTAGAATCAAGGCTCATCTTAAACTCTTCCTCAAACTCTTTGTACATAACTATGCTGTATACCGAAGATGCTTCTCTTAACATGTTACAGAAGGCATTTACTGGTGTGCTGTTTCTACTCCTGAAATCTTCTTTTAATTCTTTCTCACGAAAGAATATGACTTCCTTATCATATTGTTCTACAAATTCAAACAGGAACAATTTTTTCTTGAAGAATTATTTAAAATGACCATTTATACTCTCACTTCGTTGTGATGTGCTGATACCTGCACAAAATGTCTGCGCACGATAGCATGCAGCCCACTTTGTACGTATTTTGTAAAAATTTTATATCCAATTATTTTCACTAAGTTGGTACTTATTTACTAGACTAGTCCATAGTACCTCGAATCTATCTATGCTACACCTTTCATATACCACATGTCTCAAATCTTCAAAAAATCAAGCACTACTGTAAATTTCATGGCTTAGATGTGTTACTGCATTATTAAAAAGATGCCATAAACACAGACGGTGTGTTGTATATGGCATTACAATCTCAATTGCCTTCGATATTGCCGCCGATTGATCTGTAAAAATGGTCACAGGATGTCGGCCAAACATTACTTTCAAAAAGGTTTCAAATAGCCAAATAAATGATTCAGCTGTCTCATCATATAATAATGCGGCACCAAAAATAATTGTCTGCTTGTGCTGATTCACACCAACGATTGGAGCAAACGACATATCATACTCATTTATTTGAAACGTGGTGTCAAAAGAAATCACATCGCCAAAATAAGCATAATCTACGATTGATCTACCAATAGCCCAAAAAAAATAGCAATCTCGCCTGAACTATGAACTTCAATAGCAGAAAAGAAAGAAGGATCTTTGGCTCGCCTCTCCGTTAGATAATTCAAAATACCCTTCTTTTCTAGCCCATCCAATCTTTTCCGTCTCTGTTTTTTAATATAATTTGTAGTATCATCTCTTATGAAACCAACATCCATATTACCTACCCCGAACTAAAAATAATTATGAATATGATGAGCCTTAATACCAGATGCAGTCATTTAGTCTATAAGAGAATGTTGGAAAGATAGGATTTTTCTATGTGATCTAAGGTGATTGACCTTATTTGGACTAGTCATTGGAGGGTTATGGTTGATCTGAACTTTGGATATTGTCCAAACATTATTGATTAAAATTTTAAAATCCACCCGGGCCATACAGTTTGTTCTTGTCCCAGCTTGTGGTTTCTTAGTCTCATGTGTGGGGTGAGTTTTTTTCAAACCTTGTTTGCTACAAGCAAATGTCCAATGCTTCAATGAATCATCTTTTCTATGCTCTAGGTACAATTTTTTCATACTAAATCCCAGTCTTTTCACATGCTCATTTTAAAAATCATATGTTGCATCTTCACTATTAAAGACCATACCAACAGTTGGAACAACAGATGAAGATTCAGTTTCCCTAACTCTTGTGGATGCACATGCATCGTCTTCCTCACAAGATTTATCATTTGATCCCATAATACAGTTATACAATTGTATGTCAATGATGAAAAATTGTATGTCAAGGCAAAGTAAACTCAACGCTAATTTATATGTGTATCAACCAAAACTATCTCTGTCTCAAAAATAAATTAATCTCTATCAAGTAAAATTTAATTGTATCAAGTTCATTCATATGTGCATCAATGAATAATTTCTATGCGCATCAACGCAAAGTAAACTCAGTGCATCAATGAATAATTTCTATGCACATCAACGCAGAGTAAACTCAATGCATCAACTCTAATGTGTATATGCAACAACCCAAAATGCTTGTGTCTCAACCCTAATTTAATCTCTAACATGTCAAATTTAATTGTATCTAGGTAATTTCTATGTGTATCAATGAGTATGAACTAGGAAAATATCAAAATCAATGAATAATTTCTATGCACATCAACGCAGAGTAAACTCAGTGCATCAACCTTAATGTGTATGTGCATCAACCCAAAATGCTTGTGTCTCAACCCTAATTTATCTCTAACATGTCAAATTTAATTGTATCTAGGTAATTTCTATGTGTATCAATGAATATGAACTAGGAAAATATCAAAATCAATGAATAATTTCTATGCACATCAACGCAGAGTAAACTCAGTGCATCAACCCTAATGTGTATGTGCATCAACCCAAAATGCTTGTGTCTCAACCCTAATTTAATCTCTAACATGTCAAATTTAATTGTATCTAGGTAATTTCTATGTTTATCAATTAGTATGAACTAGGAAAATATCAAAATCAATGAATAATTTCTATGCACATCAACGCAGAGTAAACTCAGTGCATTAACTCTAATGTGTATGTGCATCAACCCAAAATGCTTGTGTCTCAACCCTAATTTAATCTATAACATGTCAAATTTAATTGAATCTAAGTAATTTCTATGTGTATCAATGAGTATGAACTAGGAAAATATCAAAATCAATGATTAATTTCTATGCACATCAACGCAGAGTAAACTCAGTGCATCAACCCTAATGTGTATGTGCATCA
This sequence comes from Costus lasius, assembly GCA_027563935.2. Lineage (NCBI taxonomy): Eukaryota > Viridiplantae > Streptophyta > Magnoliopsida > Zingiberales > Costaceae > Costus > Costus lasius. The sequence goes on along the minus strand of CM050450.1, from coordinate 20,561,683 downwards.
ACCCAAAATGCTTGTGTCTCAACCCTAATTTAATCTCTAACATGTCAAATTTCATTGTATCTAGGTAATTTCTATGTGTATTAATGAGTATGAACTAGGAAAATATCAAAATCAATGAATAATTTCTATGCACATCAACGCAGAGTAAACTCAGTTCATCAACCCTAATGTTTATATGCATCAATCCAAAATGTTTATGACTCAACCCTAATTTAATCTCTAACATGTAAAATTTAATTGTATCTAGGTAATTTATATCTGTATCAATGAGTATGAACTAGGAAAATATCAAATTCAATGATTAATTTCTATACACATCAACACAGAGTAAACACAGTGCATCAACCCTAATGTTTATGTGCATCAACCCATTTGGTGCATAAACGCATTTAGTGTATAAAGACATTTGGTCTATTTCGTCAATGAAAATGTAAACTATACATCAACGATACTTGTCTATATGCATTAATAATAAATGTATGTGCATCAATGAAAAATCTTTACCTGCTGCTTGGTAGTTAGTCGGAGATGAAGTGACCGGAGATGAAAGTCGGAAGTGTTACAGCAAACTCGCTGGAGATGTCATCTATGATACGCGACAATGTAGAAGCTTAAAGAGTTTCATCGGAGAGCATCGGAGACACGAATTGCTGGAGAACATAAAGCGGATGTCACGAGTCGAAAAAGAGTTTTAACATGTGCTTTTGTGGGGAAATGAAATTGCAACAGTAAAAAAAAATAACCTGGGTTATGCTAGCGCCGGTAACGGGGCAACTAACGGGAAAATTTGCTCTGAGATTCGTGTCCATCAGGATTTGGATTGAACGGCGATTAAGGTACCTAGCTTAAAAAAAACTACTGGGTACCAAGGTTAGGCCATTTCTTCCAAGTTTGATGGGAGACCATGTCAAGTTAAATTAATATACAACTTAGAGCTGGAGTTACATTTGGACTCTAAGTTTGAATGTTGCAATAATGAGTCATTAGATTTTGGATATAATCCGTACCTAGGTTGAGGTCAAGTTTTATCGTTGTGATAACAGTCATCGACGACGACAAAGATCATCGAATGCTACTCGTAGCATTTTAAAGATGTGACTAATATCCACTACTTGATTGCAAACTTCAATTATTAGTCGTTCTTACTCTTGCATTTGTAAAAGACTTTTCCTTGTCTTTTCATTTACCTTCAATCACCTTTTGTTTGCGGTGAGGAAGAGGAACTCGACGGTGGTGTACTCTAATCTCACCGGTGCTGTAGCAAATGGGAGCGAGGCAGCGACAGTGGCAAGCAACGGTGGGGATGGACAGCAGAAGAGATTAGCGAGGCAGCGACACGACAGTGGCAAGCAACGGTGTGAAGGAATTTATTTCATTGAAATTTCATAAAAGAAATTTAATTTTTACTACAAACTCTCACTGGACGAAGAGATTTTTTTTACCGGAGTTATCTTTTCTATCAAAGATTTTTTTATTGGAGATGTCTCTCCGTCACATATGTTTTTTAGAGTTCTTTTCTCTGTTCTTGTATGTGAAAGTTACTTGTTTAATCGGGGTTAGTAGCCTGTTTTTGGTGGAAAAAAAAGACAGAAGAGAAATAATTACCTTTAGATGGTTATGTTCTCCCTCTTTTTTGGTCTTATATTTTTTATACCCCTAGTGTCACGCCCCGGTTGGATTAGCCATAAACTGGTATCTTCGGGTTATCCGGCGAAACACCAAGGCATGAACTCCCTAGGGTTTTCGGACAAAATCTCACCCCAAATCAAAAACTCTAATTCCCCGTTCAAAATTAATCTCCAAATTACAAATCACACGGAAGAAACCCTAACCCTAAAATCAAAAAATCGGAACCCTAAATTAAAGGTCAAACTTGAGTCAAAATCACACCGCACGTGTCGAAGTCAAAATCGCCTTGCTAACATCAACCCTACGTCAGCCACCAATTTCCGCCGTGCGAAATCGAAATCCGGATTGCCGACGTCGAGCGTGCGTCAGCAGCCCGAAATCGATTTGTGAAATCCGATTCCAAAATCGAGCGTTGATCGGCTCAATTTTGACCTTCTCGAAACCGGCGTCGTCTTCTTCGTTCGACCGAATGCCGCCGCGGTCGCAGCTCAATGCAGCTGCTTGCGTCGCTGGCTCGCTATGCTCCCTGGCGCCGGAGAAAAGGAGGAAGGTTGCCGCCCTCTACGCTCGCCGCCCGACGATCGCTTTCGTCGCTGGAAACACCGCAAACCTACCGCTGGAAAACTCAAAACAGGGGAAAGGAAATCTCAAGGAGAAAGCTTTATTCCGCTGCTGTAAAGCTACAAGACTTCTCTAACCTCGCCGCCAACCCCTGTCGCCGACGCCCCCTTCCCCTCCCTCGCCGGTAGCCCCCTGGTTGCCGGTTACAAGTCTCTCCGTTTTTCACCACAAGACTCCTCTCGTCGGCGTTCCTCTGAACGCCGGGATATCCACTCAAATCCTCCCCAAAACTCTCAGTGACTGGTGGATGCTGATCGCCGGTGGAAGTCGGTGCCCTCCTCGTTGCTCGCCCTCAAGTTTGGTGGTCGAAAGCGTCCCCCTGTTCCCCTTCGTCGGCTCCTTTTAACAAGCGAGCTGCCGCCTCTATTCGCGACTGCGTCCGCCGCTTCCGATATCATCGCTGCCATCGTCGCCCATGTCGTCCGGGTTTGAAGACGTCACAGTCGTCGCACCACCGGATTTTTCATGTCGCCCATGCGTGTTGACGCCACCGTCCGAAGCTCGCGCGGAAGGAGAAGGCAAGCACGTCTCGCCTAATTTAGGAAGGTCAACATCGTGGGTTGACCCCATTTTTGGGCTTCGGCTTTGGTTCATGCGGCCTAGGCTTGGGTCTCCTCTTGGCCCAGTGGGCTTTGGGCCGAATCGGTCTGAACTAGGTCTGACACCTAGCTTCTACTGTTATTTTGATACTCTATTTTTTAGACAAAAAATTAAAAGAAAAAAAATAAAAAATATATTAAAAAATATCAGTCTTTCTTACTTTTTTTTTTCTTTCTTATTTTATTCTCACAGCCGCCCTATGTCTCTTTTCTAAACCGTCCTCTAATTATTTTAAACCGTCTGCACTGCCTGCGTTTCTTATCAAATGGTGATGGTCAACAGTTTGTTTTGATCATTAATTAATTCTAATGAAGACCACCAAGAACCAGAGGTTATAATTTTAAATTTAATCAAATAAAGTCTTTTACATTTTTTTCTTCATCACTGTGAACTTTATCAAATGGTGGTCAACTGCTTATTTTGACAAACAAATTTAACTGTGGCCAAGATCAGCACTATGTGGCCACTATTTACTTTTGTTTCTTCAAATTATAATCAGCACGAACGGATTAAGGTCTGAAATTTTATGATTGTGGATGAAAAAAATATGATTCAACAAATGCCCCCAAATAGATTTGTCATAAGCCGCTTGTGTGTTGTTGCACAATACTTTCCTGATTTTCATATCTCACCGTTTCTATCTTTAATATTTTAGAAGCAATTTTTTTTTTCTCAAGGAAATTTATAAACACAAATTGACTATGTTTATAACAAAACACAGTTTTAAAATACTAAGGTAAATGTTTCTCATGCTCTTTTCAATTATGATATATGTATTCCTTGTATTACACTAATACTTTTTTTTTTAGAACATGCCTTTTACATGAGTTCGACCTCTTAATATTCCTTTTGAACACTCTATCGATAAGATAACTTCAGAGTACATAGGGCGCTATGAACATAAAAAAAAATTTCACAAAAGAAGATGTCACATATGGCGAGATAAAATGCTAGGGTGACGAGATACTTTCCGTGAAATTATACCTCATCATCACCCTCTTTTGATTCTTCCCCAAAGCCAGTAACCAACTTAACACCACATTATGAGCATTGGACACTACTAGGACATAATATTGTTGGGCTAAGGGAACATAAATCAAGTATTCATAAACATAGTCTATATCACTTTTTATGTCTTGAGCTAACTAATAACATATTATGATGAGTTAGTACATTTCTTGGGTTTAGACATATTTTTCGAGTATCTCCCTAAATGGACCTTGAGTTCAAAAAATTTGAGATAATATTACATATCATCTAGGGTATACTGAGTGAGTTAGATATATTCGATGCACAAAAAATAAATTTCTCAGAAAGACTAGAATAATTAATGTCATAATCTTATCAATGTTCAATTATAAATATGATAATAATCTATTAAAGAGAATTTTGGAACACTAGAACTTTTAACTAATACTTGCTATATTGTTGATGAAGGGATTTTTCAAATTGGGATATGAAAAATATCTATGGAATTCCAGTATTAGGGCTACGTTATATTGAGTATGTCCCTAATGAAATAATATTATTTGGTGAGATTAATTATGACAAATTCTGATGTTCATTTTTTTTTTTAAATTAATTTTTTAGCATTATTAGAGATTATATCATGAGAAATTTAGAGTGGCGTCTCGAATTAATATATATTTCGGGAGTTTAGGATTTTCCCGAATTAATATTTGGTTACTGATACTGGTACCACAATCCCAAAAAAAATTTGGTGACAGTAACAAAATATCGGTATCTTAATACCAAATACCAAAAATTTTGGTATGGTACTTCCGGTACCAATACAATTTCCTTATGAATTTCTCATAAGCATTCGATGCTGGCTACCATTCAAAACTTCTCTTGAAGCATATAACGCCCATAGATGTGTTAGTCAGTTCAGTTATGGCCAAGTCATACCTAAACATATTCTTAAATTTGAAGCTCTACCTAAAGATATATGTATGATTGCAAAACGTGGGTTCGCATTACTTTGTCTTGGAACTAACTCTTCTTATAAGATTCCGTCTTGTAAACAAGTTCCTCAATGCAATTTTAAATACTTAATATGGCATACTACACAAATAAAAGCATATTTTAGTTATCCAATAAATGAAGTTGGGTTCTTTATCTTGGACATACCAAAATTGTGTTATATAGTTAGATCTTCCTTCGACTATAGCTACTTATGAACTCTCTCATAGAGATGGAGTCCATCAGGGTGGTAAGTGACTATCATCTTTCATGTTATAAGTGACTATCATCTTGCAAAGTACAAAGGACCTCATTTTAGTATATAGAGGTGAGCTTTTCTTTAGATGTCAAATATGTATACCTTTGCATGCCATTTTGACTCAGTCTTCTGACAATCTTTTCACGGGTATATTAGATCCGCAATCTTCACAACAAGGCTTGATTGCCACTACTACTCAAGTATCAAGAAAACCATACCCCTTGCTAAAACATGTAACCCAATGTTTCATCACTAATTATTTGAAAACATTTATTATTGCAGAAAAATTTGTAAGTAGATGATTTTTAAAATTCTTCAAAGACTATTTAAAATTTCATAGTAAGTCCAAAAATTCCATTAGATTTTTTGAAAAGAATTGAATCAGAAAATTTGGTCTACGTTAAAGCAAATAGAGTTTGAGTACATACAAATACAAGACCGATACACTTTAAAATATGACTTGTCGGTGGACAAAGCAGAAAAGCCATTACATAATTTATGTGCCATGAGGGAATCTCTAGAGAATGAGAAGCAATCCTATTTGGCATCTTGTCAAAACCTATCACTTGGGATAGAAAATCTTATGGGGGATATAACAACACTCAAAGAGAAAAGATCTTATGGTTTCAGAACTACAAAAGAAGCGAGATGGCCTATCAACTAGGGAAGCTAAGGAAAAGAGAAGTCTTGAGTTGATTCAAAAATATCAAGAAGTAACTAGTCTAGAAGAGTTGTGAGAGAATGCACACACTGAAGCTATGTCAGAGATTAATGAGCAGAGGTATATGCTCTAGCAGACTATTAAAGAATTTTTATAAGATTCCTAGCCTTGAGTACTATTGTTCCTCTTTCCTTTACATCTATATTTGAACCAGTAGACTATTGCATTTTAATTGAGACTCAAATGTAAGAGGAGACTCTCTTTCCTAGTTATTGATACAATCTCATTTTCATCTACTTTTGTAAAGTTGCTTGAAACTTGATATTCATTCACAAGGCAAACACTATAGATAGCTTTGAGCATTCATGTCTATTTGTATTTTACGAGGATGTCAAATATTGAAGTGACTATACAATCAATTATTCCTTACTCTTCTATATAGGCCTTGTGTTTTCAAAACACCTCGTTCTCCTTGGAGAATAACTTTATAATTTTTCAATTCAGCATAATTCATTTTGTTGAGGTTTAAACAATGCTTTCTATGAACTTTGTCAATTTTAATGAATGACAAATGATTGGAAATGTTTCTATGCTTCTTGATAGTTTAGAATTAGTTGTCAAGCTTGCTCTAATGTCAAAAATATATCAATTTATTAGGGACGTTCACGGTCCGATTAACTGAACTATGCACTGAATTTTTGAACCAAATTGAACCAATCGGTTCAGGAAAATTAAAAACCAGTCCTGAACTATTTGAATCGATTAAATAGTATATTGTTTAATCAATTTTTCGGTACAGTTAATCGTCAATTTTTGATTAACTGTACTTTATTGTATCAAAGAAAATCAATTTAAATATATTACTCTTCATATATCAAATAACAATAGAACATATCAACGTACTTTTTAGCTTAAACCAAATCAAAGGTTGCACTTAGTAGCTTAGAAGCCAGTGTTGTCGGCAACAGAGAGTCTTGGTGAGAAGCCTTAGCGTAATGAGCTACGGAATCAATGACTAGTGAGCTTGTCTATAGCGTTGACATAGGCATTTGCAGTGTTAGCATCGGGGTCTGTGTCAACTTAGACTGTCGACATCAGCGTGGTAGATCGGTGGCGTCCCTCTCCAAGCTCCAAAGCAAGAAGGCGATGCCGATTGCCGACTAGTGACTGGCGAGGGCGAGTGGAAAGTGAAAACTAGAAAGGGAAATGGGGATTGGGGCGAGTTGAGCATGAGAGGAGTGTGGAGAATTAGGGTTAGTCGGTTCAAGTCTTAGAGAGACTAGGAGAGTGAGTTAGATTTAGAATTAGTCACTTAGCCTACTTAGTAGCCTAGTTTGGTTCGGGTTCAATAGATTTAAGAATTACAAAATTCAAATAAAATATTAAATTTTTTATATAAAATTTAATATATGATTGATTCGGGCTATTAACCACCAGTTTGACCAACCCCTGACCTGTAATCAAATCAAAACCCAAACCATATGAAAAAAATTAATTGTTCAAAGAACCGGTCAGTTCAGTTAACTGTTAAATCTAGTTTAGTTCTGTCAATTATCCACAGTTCAGTAGTTCCAATAATTTTTTTTGCATACCTCTACAAATCATAGACAATACTCTTTTATCAAAAGATCATGACAAAATTGAGATATCTTGATAGGAGTAAATCCCCTCACAACGAGAAATTCTCATGTGTACAATATCACATGTAAATAAATTAATAGAGCTCAAATAAGCCATCCAATTGATAACGTTACTAATAATATCTTGATAAATACATAATAAAAAATTAAAAAATTATGATAAATATGTAATAAAAATTATTTATTACAAAAACAGAAAGCATTGATTAAACAATAACAGAAATTTTTTTAATCTTTAACAAAATTTTAGAACATTTAATTTTTGTTGCTAGCGGGTTTCGAACCCAAGTCATGGGAATAAAAAATTCAGTTTTTAGGAACTATACTATTAATTAAAAAAATAATAAATTTTCATATAAAATTAAATAGTTACATATACATATCTTAAATATTGCTTTATTTAATTATAAGAATTGAGTGTGTGAAGCCTTTAACATAAATATCATAAATTAATGGAAGTTTTTTTTTCCCAAAGTAAATTAATGGAAGTTAAATGTTACAAAGGAGCTCGAGCATAGCAATAGCTTAGGAACAATTAGTTATCAAGCAGACACACTATTCTATTCGAGTGATTAATGATAAGATTTTGAATACATGTGAAGAATACATGAATTAATCATAATTATTTTTTTAATCATATTTGAAAAGATTCTTGTATAAGAAGGAGGATAAGGAATAATATCATCATCTTAATTAACATATTGTGTATATTTTAGTCAATGTAATATTATTCTCTTTAAAAATTAAGGTGAATAAGGTGTCTTGTATATTTTAATCATCTTAATTAACTCACTTGTACCCCTAAAAAGTTAATAGGGTAGTTGATTTACTTACTAATTTTAGATTATCTATTTTTAACTATTTGGACTAGATTGGTTGACTATCCCGAAAATTTTAAAGTTTAGATCATTTTGATAAAACAAAATTCTTTTAGAAAATAATTTAATGATGTGCCTTTTTGGGAATTCCAATTTGCAATCCATTTTAGGGTTATCTCCATACAAGTATAGAATATGCATGCTCGGTGTCACGCCCCGGTCGGATCGGCCTGAAAACAACGCTTATCCGTTGTCTCAGAACCATCCGGCGGAACACCGGAACGTGATCGCGCTAGGGTTTCCGGACCGAATTTCGTCCCCAAATTCAAAACCCTAGTTCCTGCTCACTTTTTATCCCCCAAATTACAATTCTCACAAAAAGGATTGGAAAACCCTAACCCTAATTCGAGAAATCCGAAAAATCAAAATACTTCTTTTCTAATTTTGACCGAAAGTCAAAATTACTATCAATTTTAATCGAATTTCACTGTTCCAACTCGGCGCCGAATCGTCCTTGCTGACGTCACGCTGACGTCAGCCACCGATTAATTCCGTCGCCGCGAACTCGTTCTCCAGATGACGTCACGCTGACGTCGGCACGCGAAATCGATTTCGATTTCGAATTCGCGCCGCCAATTTTGACTTCGCCCTCGCTGACGTCTGCTGGCGTCAGCCGCGCTTCGTCGTCTTCGTCCTCGCGAACGCTGCGTTCGCGTTCATTTTCCGCCGAGCGTCGACTGCGTCGTCTCTGCCGCCGAGCGCCGTCGCGCTCGTGACCTCGCCGGAAAGGACGCCGCGCCACCTACGCGTCGCCCCAAGCTTCCGTCGCCGTCCGGAAGCCACCCGCCGCCGGAACCTGCTGGAAGTATCGCCGTGAACCAAGAACAGGGGACGGAACAGGGGAACACCGGTGGAGAGAAAGCAACCTTTATTCACCTTCAGAAGCTTACAAACTCTCGGCGCCGACGACCATCGTCGCCGGTGCCCCCGTCCCTCCCTCGCCGATCACTATCGGCTACAAGCTCTCATTCTGTAACTCTCGCCTCGACGTTCGTCGTCGCCGGCTCGCTCAACCTCACCGTTGGTGAAGGGGCTCTCGCCCTGGAGGGGCGTCCTCCCCGACCCGCCGGGAAGGAGCCGCTTTCCGTCGCGCGCTCCTTCTCCCGTGGTGTCGCCTCCGCGCACACCTGATGCTGCTCCATGGTTCGCTTCTTAAAGGGGAAGCCGCCGCTTCCCTTCTCCGCGCGATCCGCTCACGTCCCGATTCCTCCGCCATGGACGACAGCGTCGTCCGCTTCTGTCGCTGAAGCCGTCGTCTGCGTCTGGGAGCTCCGCCAATCTCGCGTCCGCCGCTCGAGCTCCGCAGGATCCAGACGCTGCCGCGTCCTTCGCGTGGGCGTCGCGCTGCAGCCATCCGCGTCCAGATCTTCAGCTGCGCAGGATCCGGACGCTGCCGCGTCCGACTCTTCCGTCCGCGACGTCGTCCTCGTCATGCGTTCCAAATCGAATCGCTGATTCGATTTTAATCCGTTTGTTGACACAGCCGTGCCTTTGGGCTGGATCCGGGCTTGGGCCTGGGCCGCCCCCTGGGCTGAATCGGGGAGCCCAGGGCCTCACACTCGGTGACTATGTATTAAATGCCCTAATTTTCTGATTATTGTTTTATCGCTAGTAGTATTCTAATTGTACTAATTAATAATTACTGGGTTTGACCTGATTAAGCCGTCTTCTACCGTTAAGTGTCCGTTAATTATCAAACGGCGGGGTAATGCTCGACGACGATGGCAGCGGCGGCGGTGGCGGCGGTGGTGGTGGAGCAGGAGAGCGAGGTGCCGCTGCTCGCCGTCACCGGATGCCCCGGTGGGCGCTCCGAGAGATCCTCGTGCTGATAGAGGGCAAGAGAGTGGTGGAGGGTTTGGGCAGGGGGGCACGCAGTCCCGGTGCGGCTGTGGCGGGGGAGACAAAGTGGGCTGCCATTTCGGCCTATTGCCAGAGAAATGGGGTGGAACGGGGGGTGATGCAGTGCAGGAAGCGGTGGGACAATCTGACTTCCGACTTCAAGAAGATACAGTCATGGGAAAAGGAGGAATGGGCAGCCTCCGGCGATTCCTACTGGGTGATGCGAAGCGACAGCCGGAGGGATCGGAAGCTTCCAACGTACTTCGACAAGGAGGTCTACCGGATCCTCGATGGGACAGCGGAAGAGGAGGTGGATGAGGAGTTTCGGGTCAAGAGCGGTGATGATGGAAAGAGGGAGGAGGGAAACGATGGAGAGGAAGACGAAGAGGGAGAGAATGATGAGCAGATTTGTGTTCAGAATTCAGCAGAGAATGGATTGTTTCCCGATCTCAATGACGCGAATGGGACAGAGGATCTGCAGACACCAATTGCTGTCATGCCATTATCTGGTAATTCGTTGCACTAGATTTGTCTCGGTAGGCTTTATAGTAAAGATTTAATATTTCGATAGCTAAGCATCGGCTTCTTATTGCTTTTCAAATGATAGATTGTTCTTGTTTCTCGTCAAATATTTGGATGTTTTGTATCGGTTTACTTCTAGTTTCATGATCCACAGTTTTTGTCTTGCATGCAGTGAGGAAGATCGATCCATCTCAACAGAAATTTTCAGATCCTGGTATGTTCTTATCCTGATATCTTTTGTTTGGTTTCTCTGGTGTTCAATTCTAAATTAAATCTTTCATGAGTTGACTGTGGAAATGATTTTTTTTCCTCGAATTTTGCAGCAATTTAGATATTTGATTGCTTGATACTCTTTGGTTCATGTTCTTGACATTGAATAGAGTTATATTATAATAGTTTGGTATTGTGGATATCGGTAGTGACTGGTATGTACCAGTCTCGAGTTATATATATAATAGTTTGGTAGTGACCAGTATACATGTGTATAAACGCACTATTAGACTAGTTCTATAGGTGAATTCTATGCCTAGGCTAAGAGAATTAGGTCATTACAAGCGTCCATTCTAATATATCAGTTCTTCATAGTGCCTTGCATTATGTATTATTAATTTAATATATCATGTCATACAAATGTTTTACTCGTGAAGCATTATTTTGGCACTACTCAATTGGGATTGAATACCCTCTAAGCAAAGTAGGTCATGTGTTGTACAATTTTCCAAGAGAAAAAGTTTTGCATATGATAACGGATACTATGGTATGTCAATAGAACAAATGACACAAAAGAAAAGTGAAATCATTAGTGCAACCCAAAAAGATGGTATAAGAACATCATATAAAATGGTAAATTTTATAGAAAGTCCAAAGGTGGATTTTATAGCTCGAGTAGGAGAAATTGGTTTGTGCAACATGTTGCAAACAAATGTCATGTGAAATCATCCTCCCAAATCCTTTTGTCACACTCAGGATGTTATTGAATTATTTACCCATTGGAACATTACCCAAAGAATGAGAATATTAAGTTAAATCAAGTATTGAGTTTGTCTAAATTTAAAATCTAAGCTACCTGCCTTTAAGCCCTGTGCTTACCCCATTCATTGTATTTGTCTATATTTATCTATCATGTAATTTTCCCTTTATTGAGCCTTTTTATTGAGGGGTGTTGGTTTGATATTTCATATTGTTGAAGTATATTATTAGCAACGCTAATATTCATATGCATTGTTTTGGAAAACTTATATTACCTTTTGAGAGGAGCAAAGTGGGAAGCCATATAGTATCCCATGGGGAAAGAGTTACGTTCATAATAATAGAATGTCATGTCACAACTCATGCTAAGAACTAGAGGGTAGGCAAGGTTCTTGAATAATCTAACATTGGTAGGAGATTTGATGTGTGGATTTATGAGGTGGACGATAACTCCACCCTTGGGGTTAATCATTTTAGATTAGTATACCTTTCCCCTGTAACAAGTGATATCAGGTGGACCTTTATCCTTCACTAATGAATCCATAGGAAGAACAAGTCGCATGGGTTAGCAGTATGCTACAAACCATTATCCCATGGGTTACAAATGAGGGTGTTGTGAAACTTTAGGTGATGAAAAATGTGATGTTGTGAAACATGATAAGTGTTATAGAAGGGTAGGCAAGGTAGTAAAGAGGCAAGCAAGCTGCTCTTCAAATAGCTCTATGTTAGCAAGCAAGAGAATGATTCATAAATTTATAGGGTGAAAGGCGACTCTAAGTAGCTAGTCATTTTAGGTTTGTAGATTTTTCACCCAAAGTACTTTGGGAATTCCATAAAAAATGTAGTTGGATACATAGATTTTGTTGATGAGCCACCAAATGCTAATGATAAGACCATAGTCTTCTAAATTTATTACTTTTTTTTTTCAAATATTGTCATTTTTCTTACTCTTGTTCACCCTTTGGTTACGTAGAAGGCAGACACCTTCTTGGATAATATCATCAAATTACATAACATTCATGAGTCAATTTTGGGCCATTGTGACGTTGCCTCTACTAGTACCTTTTTATTTACGTGACCCAACATTCACCACCAACAATTCAAAACTAAAATGGCAAATTGATGTTTTGGAATGTCTTTATTGTTTCTCTAGGGATCACCAAGAAAATAATAATCGAAATGGCACCCATTTTATTTGTTCATCAAAACCACTATTTTGTAGTTATTTATTCATAGTCTCCACTAAGGCTACTATCCTATATTGTTGTTGCAATATGTCTAGCAACATTGATCATAATTTCATTCATTGTGTTGTAGTGTTAGCAGACTTGTGAGATCATCTTTAATACAAACAACTCATGAATCACTATTTTAATGTTAAACAATGTGACGTGCACTTCAACAAGCTCAAGAACTTTTAGAACTCCATCCATATAGATGAACTTTCTTCTCAAGAAGGAATCACATAAACTTTCGTTTAGGCCAAATCCCATACCACATGAATATGGTTACTTAAAAATTATAATGTCATATGTCCTTCAAGGTCCATAATGTTTTTCATATTTACCTTGAAATGTTTCATGGATTTAGGTTAACACAACTCTTTCACACTATCCTCTCTAAGGTGCATTAACTTCAAATTTTGAAGCTGTCATCTCGTATTTGCTGGAGAAAATTAGATTCAATTCTAAAGGAAGCAAGTAATACCCTTGGCTCATGCTTGACTACTCTAAGGCTTAGAGCATTGAAGTCTTCAAGTAATTGTCATTGTTTTACCATCAATAATGCCATCATGTTTGAAGACTTTCTACTGCATGCATTTACTACCATATTAGCTTTACCTGGTTAATAATGAATGTGCAATCATAGTCCTTCAAGAGCTCTATCCATCTTCTTTGTCTTATATTCAACTCTTTTTGGGTAAAAATATACTTTAAGCTCTTGTGATTAGTATAGATTTCAAATGTCTACCTATGTAAATACTTTCTCCAAATTTTTAATGCAAAAATGATAGTAGCTAGCTCTAAATAATGTGTTGGATAGTTATGCACATAATCCTTCAATTGCCTTAAAACAAAAGCAACTTGCATCAACATACATCCAAGACCCTTGCCTGAAGCATCTAAGTAAACCACAAATATGTCATTACCTTTGGTAATAGTAAGAATTGGGGCACTCATCAATCTCCTTTTTAACTCTTGTAAATATTGTTCACATTTTTCATTCCCGTTTACACTCTTCTCGATTATCCTAGTGAGCGAACTTATGATCTTAGAGAATCTTTTGATAAATTTTCTATTGTAACTTGTCATGCTTAAGAAACTTCTTATCCCTGCCATATTTCTTGGTCTCTCTCAATTCACAATTGTTTTCACTTTCTTTGGATCCACATATATCTAAGAAACTAATTTTCTTTAACCAAAGTTCACTTTTGCTCAACTAGGCATAAAGTTTCTTCTCTCTTAAAATAGATAATGCAATTCTCAAATCCCCTACATGTTTTTGGTCACTTTTTGAGTACACTAATATATCATTAATGAATAAAATCACACATTTATCTAATAAGGAGTAAAATACCCAATTCATTAGATCCATGAAGGCAGCAAGAGTATTTACCAATCCGAAAGAGATAGACTAAGAATTTATAGTGCCCATACTAAGTTCGGAATGCTATTTTTAGAATGTCTTCATTTTTTATATTTAGTTGGTAATAGTTAGATATCATATCAATCTTTGAAAATACTTATATATCTTGTAATTAATCAAACAAATCATCAATTCCCTCTAGCCGGTGGCTCCTCTAGGATTTCTTCTTTATCAAGATTGTGACCAACTGCTTCCAGCTAACCCCAAAACAATTCACTTTACCAAATACTCCTCTTAAGCTTAAGTAACAAATCATGGGTGAATATTACATAAAAGCCCTCCAAAACTCTAGCAAGAACACTCAAGTCCCTAGAATTTAAAATATCATTAAAACTATAGTGAGTTTTAGGATTTTACTAAGGTATAAGGTCTAAATATTAAGATTTACCAAATGTATACTTACATACCTTCATAAGAGTTCCATTACTTGAGGGGGTATCACAAGTGATACCTTATGATTCACATATCCATATTAGTATGGATAAGTAGTACTAGAGCTCAATGAAAAGACACTTTTTTTATATCGTGACATAGGAGTGGGACTAAAATGTGTAAAGTTAATCCATGAGATATGGAAACGTTTTAAATATATAAAAGATACTTTTGTGAACCTGAATAGTAATTTGGGCATCAATAGTGGTGGGGGTTTTCTATTTGTGCATTTGGGAGGGCTTCTCTTGCTTTTGCTTTTTAATTTTGGGTCTATGGAGCGAAAAATAGGTAAATATCTGCTTTCCTAATTCAGTCTAATAGATCCTCTATGCAATAGAAGCATACAGAAAGGGGCACCTCAAGTGGCTTTGCTAGCAAAGCAGGGTAGAAAGCCTTGCCACTCGCACTCTATGTCCTACTTGGTGTTGACATACTAAGGGTGCATGCTATGTAAAATCAATTTCGTGAGCCCTTACAAAGTTTATAGCCCTTTGCATATTCCTTGGCCACATTCACTAAATATATGTAATATAATAAAAAAAAAGTAATCCTTAGCTTACTTCACAACAAAAGAAATGACAAGCTTTCGTAAGATGCTTTGCTTTGTGTTGCCTTTGCCGGGGTAAGGTGATGTTACTTTACCCGGTATATGAAGGCTTCCAAGCTTCTCATCAAATGTGAAGTGGCGTGCGATCAATAATTCCCCACTTGCTTTAAAACTGGTTTCGTGCTTCAGAATGGGATAATGACTCAGTAGAGTTACATGAGTCTCATCCTGCTGGCAATATACTTAGAGGCTTCCTCTCAATTTTGGATCCAAATCACTCAAAGTATAGCAGAATCTTTCGAACACTTGAACAACTTGTCGATTGATCCTTAGAAGTCTTCCGCAATGATATGAAAATCCTTCCGACAAGGAACCATCTTACTTTTGAGTTGCACAAACTGTTTGCATCATGGATGACAATATTCTTTTGGATTGTTCCCTTGGATTCACCTAGTGATTTGGCCTCCTTTCTCATAGTGATCCACTACATTGAATCCTTATATTGGGTTTTCTCATAATAATTCACCCAACCTTTCGGGACCTTCACACTATTGGATGTTGAGAGGAATGGAGAACATTGCTGTAAAGGTTTTTGAGACTCCCACCTTTCCACTGAGTTCCCAAATCCCAACTTTCTCGTATCACCTTAGCATTATCTTGTAAAAATCCATTGAGTAATGTCCCTCAACCTTGTCTTGCATAAATCATTGCATTAGGCATACTCTCGGAGGAAAATAAGCCTCAATTCTTTAATTATTCAAAATCTCTAATTCAAGTTGGACAGCTTGAAGTCTTGTTTTATGTTAAAAAGATAGTCCAAACTACTTTCTTAGCATGCCCCTCCTTAGCAATGCTCTTAGAACCTAAAATCAGATGATTTTAGCTTCCCTTATGCTTTTGGAAAGCTGTCATGAGTTACAACACTCTTGTTGTCCCCAAGTCACCATTGCAATTGTTATCTAGCTGAGTATTCCCACTAAATGGTAGACACGGTGCATTGTGTCAACTTAGAATACCCCTCACACATCCAATGTGCTGCTGTTTCATGCAACCGTACAAAATATTGCCTTCATCTCATAGATGCACAACTCAATCCATTATCCAACCCTTAGTGTGTTGTCCTCTATGTTCCTCAACACTTACCCAATTATATTAACTTTTGCCTTATATTTCTCTCGTGAGCTTCAAGATATGACCCTAACCATCTTTGTCGCACAAAGTGGTGTCCATGGGTTTAACCACTCTAATACCATCTATCATGGGCTTAGATTTTGTCTAATGAAAATCCCTAGTAGAAACAAGGAATTTTGTGCCGTGATGTTTCGTTACTCCAACACAAGTACATCATGATCAATTACTTGAGTTTTAATGCCTTGCACACCACTCAATCCATGACAATAATCTGTGACAACATACTCGGAGCTTTGGCACAAGGATGACACATGACCCAAACATACACAAGAGAGGGAAATTATGCGTATTTGCTACAACGAAATTCTCAAATTGATGATGATTGCTTGTTATAACATGACCATCCTAAAGGAGACTTGTTCAACTCTCTCAACTCTAATTAATAGTCCTTTGGTTAGTGGCAATGGAGGTGGGAATGAATGTGCAAGGTGAATGAATAGGTATTGAATTTGTAGCGAGTATGTTCTGTGTTGTCTGAGTGAAGGGAGCAAATTACTGTAGGTTGGAGATTTGAAACACTGTAGACATGCAAGTGAGCGATCCTGTCATGAGAAAAAATTGTATCTTCGCTTCTCGTCATAATTCTTCTTCATATAGTTGAGTGAGAGTTCTTAGCTATTCAATTTATGTTCTTCATTTTATTGTATTTTCCTGTGTGTTTAATTTTGTGGCTGCATTCTAAGACTGCACTTTAGTGGTTGTTGTGTACCGTATATTATCAAGAACCTCGACAAGGTGTAGATTGATGGATTAAGGCATTAATCCAGACACCTAAATTTATTTTCCTTTGTAAAAAATTTGATGATTCACCTGCCATAGTGCTTGTGTACAAGCACTTGACAGGAAGGGACGTTATAGCCAGCCAAGCAAGGATTGGAATTCAGGCTATTCTTGTAAAGTAGGCCACCATAAGAATGCCATTGTCATCCAATCCACGATAACCTTCCAAATGAAACTACATCTTCCAATTAAGCAATATCAAAAAGAAATGTGCCAACTTGGGGAAGGAGAAAATTATGGATATGATATTATTTAAATAAAAGAATTCATTTACTTCTCTATTAAAATATGTTTCAGTAAGAATAGGTTTTGGAACCCGTGGGACATGTACTTGATTGTCCTAAAAATAAGATTAGCCACTCAGTAATGATGACAAACAATTAAAATCTCCATCTCTCTCTCAGTTTCCCTCTCTTTCCTTGTTGTGTGTAGCATATTGGATCACCCATAAAGGGTGCAAGAAATCTGCTGCTCTCTTACCTCAGCCCTTCAACGAGGTTACTGGCCTTGTCTGCAGATCTCATACTAGTGCTTGGACCAAGGCTCTTCAGTCCATTCAACGGGTTATAACTACTCAAGTACTCACAAGTTGTATTTTTTAGTTCTAAATTCTTGGTTACTTTTGGATTTGCCCAAAGCACTTTAGTATTATCTTTAATGAATTACTTCGAAGCATGTATTGTCCTTATCTCAAAGCTTGAGATTTCCACGAGGCTTACATTACATCTGCGTAGATTTTGTTTTCTGATCTTTAAAGCAGGGGAATATAGAACAGTACTGTATGAATCTTGTTGACTGAAATCACCCATCTTTACCTATATATGTGACATTTTTCATTTCTATCTGATCGGGAAAGAAAAAATGTTTCCATGATCTTGCTTCTTGCCTTATCCCATGAAGAATACATCTCCGGCCCATTTACATTTTGAGGTTCTTCCATCAGATTTGTGCTTGTGATAATCTTCAAAAGTGCTATACTGAGAGCATTTGTCGTTTTTTTCGTTGAGGATACGAGTGAAAGTTTGCTTTTGAGAATGTCTAACTTGAGAAATGACCAAGCATGAACCCTGCGGTATTAATTTGCATGCCAACGTACCATTTCTAATTTACCAATCCGAATGATGTTGTTAAATTTATTGATTGAAACTGGATTGCATATACGTGATAATTTCAGTGGCTTCGCTTCACAATACCCCAGAGCATGACATTTCTATATGGTTTGACTTGAGGATATGCAGAAATTTCCGCTGACAGGCAGCCAACTAATGGTTATGAGAAGCAATCGTCAGCACAAGGAAGCAAGCGTGCACGAACATCAGCGGATGAAGTAGAAAACAATCATTTCCATGATCAACTGATCAAAATCCTAGAGAGGAACAATACGATGATTATGGAACAATTCAAAGCTCAAAATTCACACTTTCAGCTGGATAGCTATCAAAGGAGGGAACAAGCTAACAACCTACTTGATGTTCTTAATAAAGTTGCTGATGCTGTTGGAAGGATAGCCGATAAACTGTAAATGACTGATACAAAAGATTTAGTGAGGATGCAAGGAGCACGCATAGGCACAACCCTGGTTCTTTGCAGACATTACAAGTAACAACAGAAGACAAAATTTTTCTTATTTTTGTTTTATTTAACATCATTCTTTTAGGGTTTAACAGTGATCATTTGTGTTCCCTGATTTAAATCAATTGGTATTTTTGTACTTTCTTTTGGTGGCTGGATAAGTTTTCAAGATCTCTGGTGCTTATCTTTACCTTCGTCTAAATAATAACTAGATTTGTTGAGGTATGGACATGGTAAGAATGAGGAAGATAATCGAAGATAAGATTGAGGTGAAAGAGAAGAGGAAAAATTCTGGTCCATAATTCCATATGATGTGGTGGTCTGATATGATTGATTTTAGATCCATGTGAAATTCTCTTACTGTTGCTTGAATTAGTTTACTTTGGTTCAATAGCTGCACATCATACTCTTTACCACCACCACTTTTACTCGCAAAAGCTTTGGCAACAACTGTTGAGTCATTACAAAGGTTGCATGTGAGGATATGAAAATTTCTCGACACCGAGCCGGCCAACTGCAAGTCTGCAACTGCACGTGAGGATATGAAAATTTCTTTTTCTTTTTTTGTGGTTGGTCCATTGTCCCAAATAAATTACACATCACGTGTATGTACAGTCTGCAATTATATAATATACATGACACAAAGGGATAAAAAAGAAAAAATCTTAGATATACTGAGGGTAATATCCTGTTCATCCACATGCTAATGAATCTCAAACAAATAAATTAAAAAAAAAAATTATTCATAATTTTCTTTTATTGGTTCTCCATAAAAGTTCATTTAAAAGGACAGAAGAAGAGAGAGGAGGTGGACTTTTGAGTGCAGCATCTTTATCCCAAAAGAGGAGATGCCTCCTGGCTGGAGAACAATGGCATCAAGTCATCCTCATCTATCTATTTTGCTCTCACCCTTTCACAATTAAGACCCCAAATAAAGGTTTAATTATGCACTGACCCCACCTACCCTTGCATGCTCTGTTTTCATGTTCCCTCTGCTTCACTGTTTTTTTTTTTTTTTTTTGTGTATGCACTCCTTTTCAGGCTAAAAAGAGCTGCTACGCATGCACGCTGGAGACTGTTAAGGGCAAAGAAATTGAAGCTTTTCTGGCCGAAAAAGAGAGTGATTAAAGATGAATATTCGATGCGTAGAGCCTGTGAAAACTTGTGCAGCGGCCCAATCCAAAGTTATTCTCGCTTTTGTCTTCAATCTTCATCATATGTGAAAGCTTTAATTTACGAGGCCCACTTCTGACCGTGTCAGCCATCCGACAGGATTCAGGGAAAGAAAATATTTAATCTTGTGAGTGAATGGCACACGTACTCCCAAGGGAAGAAACTGTTTCGTTTCAACCGTCTGCCCAATGCGAAAGGTGTGAATGGCACAAAATGGTAAACAATTTTCATTAAATCTAATATTTAATCTTGTGAGGAGGTGGTGGGCTGGAGTGGGATCCGCTACAAGACCAACAACAGCGTCATTGCACAGCATCCCAGATTTGGGGTCTCTTTCTTTCAGTCCCGTGACTCCGTGAGCGAGACCAGTCAGTTTGGGTCCCACAGGAGTAGGCAGGGAACGCAGGAAAGAGAATAGAATTTTACACGTAAAGGAATCGGATGCGATAATTTTATAGTTTTCATTTTACCCCTCTTGTTCCCGATTTATTTAATTTTTTAACCTCCCGCCATTGCTGGAACAGTAGCAAGCTGGCGATCTAAATTCTAACGCAAACAGATACAAGGGGGATGAGTTGATTTGATGCATCCATTCGCAGCTGGCGGAGCAGAAGAAACAGAGGTGAAAACCTGAGAAAGAAAGAATCTGCCGTGGCGGGGGGAGGGGGTGAAACGCTGACAGACAAATCAATCACACGGAACGCAGCTGCACGCAATTCAACAAGTTGCTGTTTTTTCATTTTTTTTTTCTAGACGAACAAGAGAGAGGGAGCCTGCCCGTCCTCGCTGTTGATTTTGAAATTGCTTTTGTAGGTGCTCTTTGTTGCACGGCACGGGAAATCGGGAAATCGGGAAATCGGGAATACGGGATGAGATGAGGAGGAGGATTGCTGGGCCGTGTGGAGCACATTTGTTGAAGACGAAAAGAAGGGCGTCAAGGAGCGAGGTTTTGAGCTTCCGAGTGCTGCAGCACTTGTTACAAGCAAGAAGAGCCTTCTGTTTCTGTACAGTAATCATCTTTCTCCTCGATCCCATTCTCATTTGTTTGCGATTCTGAGTTGCAAGATTTCCATGTTTGGGTTCAGCCATTTGTATTTTTTGGATGGTTTCATGTGATCTGGAGTTGATCACGCATTAGAAGCGGCTTCCCCTTCTCCTTCATCTTCTTCTTCTTGCTCAAACCCTAAAAGTTTCATCTTGGGCGGGCTTACTTCCACTTGTTGAGTGAGGTAGAAGCATCTGGGTGTCCCCAAAGTTTGTTATTGTGCCCATTTCTTCCCCTAAAGATTCTCCCTTTCCGTCTCAAAGCTTGTGGGTGAGTGATAGCTTTCTCCTTTCTCCAGAATGGCTTTTCATGCTCTTTTGCTGTATTCCTCATCTCCCACTCCCATAAAATTCCTACCTTTAAGTTTTTAGTAGCCCGCCCCTCTTCTCTCTCCCATGGAGAGCCAAAACCCTAGCAAAACCCCCGCCTTCAAAGCCCTCCTCTTTGTCTTCTTCCTCGTAATTCAAGCCTCGGATACCACCACATTCGCCCAACCCCTTCATTCCGAGCCAACACTGTCCCAATCCCCACCACAACCTCCTCCTCCTCCTCCACCGCCTCACAATGCTCGCCTTCGCCGGATTGTCCTCGGCGCCATCTTTGGCTGCCTTACCGGCTTCGTCGCTTCCCTCCTCTTCCTACTCTCGATTCGTCTCCTTCTCCTCTTCGCTTGCCGCGCCCCCATCCTCAAGGGCCCCGTCGTTTTCTGCCCCTCCATCTCGCCTAAATCGCTCCAATCCGCGCTCGCCAACCCCCAATCCATGCAGCCGATTGGTTCCAAGTACCACCGCGTCGCCCTCGACGGCGACGAGCTCGCCGTGGCGGTTAAGAGCCTAGAGGTGAGGCCTTCCGACGGGCCGCCGCCCGCGAGCTCCAAAGCCCACAAGAGGAGGGTGCAGCACGAGCTCGAGCTGCTCGCCAGGGTGAAGCACCGCAACGTGATGAGCCTGAGGGCCTACGTCCGCGACCAAGAACGGTTCTTGCTGGTGTATGACTACATCGCCGGAGGAAGCCTGGAGGACGCAATGGCGCTTGTGCGGGCGCAGCAACTGGCGCTCGGGTGGGACACGCGCCATCGAATTGCAGTCGGAATTGCCAAGGGGTTGAGATACCTCCACTTCGAGTGCAGCCGGAGGATTCTACATTACAGCCTGAAACCATCGAATGTGATGCTGGAGGAAGGGTATGAGCCGAGACTGGGGGATTTCGGAGTGGCAATGTTAGCAAATTCTGGGCTGGATTCGCCAGCGACTACTTACTATGTCGCCCCTGAATGCTTCCAGAGCTGCAGGTAGTGTATGATGAGGCCTTTAAATATCTGTTTGAATGCTGAATTTTCTATGGATTGCATTGCATTGCTTTCAATTCCATTAGTGAAATTTTATTTTTATGCGTTGCTTGTTTCAAATGTGGTGTAGTAGACAAGGCAGTTTGATCTTAATTGAGATTCTTTGATGATAAAAGCCAGAAAACATCAACCTAGATGAAACCAACATATTCCACTTAGCTATACTAAGGATTTGATGTGGGATGTTTAACCACAACATATGAGATTATCTTTTCCCAACAGTTCAAATCTTTTTACATGGTATTAGAGTAGATGGTCATAATTTTGATTAGTGGTTTGAATTTTTTCACCCTTTTGATCAGTGTATACTTAATCAACCTTCACTTGGGATGTTTTCTCGTTGGATGTGTCAAGGCTAGCATAATAGAAATACTTTACTTTGCATGTGATGTGAGACGTTAGGCCATACATAACAAAGTGTTTGCCATTTGTTAATCACTTAATTATATGCAAAGAGCGGATCTGAATGTTTAAATGTTTAAGGCTGCAATTCTGCCTTCAATATCAGTTGATTCGATGTGATAAACTCATTGAGCTCAACTGAACTCTCAAGGAAAAAATGTCAACTACAAGCTAGCATGTGAGATTACTGAGTTGATTATGCTCGAACAATTCATGTTATAGAAGCTGATCAGTGCTTAAAAATGATGATTTTAGCATTCTAATGCGCTTGATTACTAGTGGGTGCATCACTGAGAGAGTGAAGTTGTGGTTGAGCAGGTACACAGACAAGAGTGACATCTACAGTTTTGGGATGATCCTGGGTGTGCTTCTCACCGGGAAAGATCCATCATATCCCTTCTTTGCTGGAGAGACAGGGAGAGGCAGCTTGGCCCGGTGGCTGAGGCACCTGCAGCAAGGTGGGGAGGCTCGAGATGCGTTGGACAAGGGCATCCTGGGCGAGGAGCTGGAGGAAGAAGAGATGCTGATGGCAATCAGAATCGCCATTGGGTGCTTATCGGACGTGCCAGCCGACCGACCATCAAGCGATGAGCTAGTGGCAATGCTTACCCAACTCCATAGCTTCTGAAAACCACACGCAATCCAAATCCCCTTGCACGCAAATGTCCTAGAAGATGGTGATTTGGAGCCTCTTGATTGCAGTAATAGGCATCATACAAACACCATCCATAGCTTTTGGTGGTGAATGTATCATTTATAATTGATCGGGTGACTTCACCTCAGAAGACTGTAATCCTTTTCAATGCACGTACAAGTGTGTACAGCTAAAATCAAGGGTTAAGTTATAGGAGGGGAGTTTTTGCATGAAATCTGCAACTCAAGGAGACCACCACGGTTGTTTGATGAGGAATTGTAATGTAATATGTTTGTATATTTGTCTTGTTGGTTGTCGTTGCGGTGTTCGTTAATTGTCTTAGTGAAAGGGAAAGGTGAAGAGTGCCCTATAACAAGAGTGCATTAGGTATGCAGGATGATTGGCCTCGCCTGGGTTTGATTCATATGTTGTTGACTTGCACGAGGAAATGATATATTTGAATTTGTGTAGTTAACACTTAAAACTTGAGGAGCAATGGAAATTGGTAATTTGATTCCTGCTCACGCTGTTTGCACATCATTGATAAATCTTACTGATTTACTGATTCCTCTTCTAGTCGAGAGAAATTGGTAATTATAAATTATTGATATACTGATAAGTTTATCAAATTCAAATTCTTACTATCCTTATCAAATTGAATTAAAAATATTTGAAATCAGTAAATTAGTAATACTAGTAAATTATCAAATTTACCTATCTTGTTTTACATTTTTATATAAAAATAAGTTTGATCAGAAACTAATTTTATATTTTGAGTATATATATACGTTCATATGTTTTAATTAGTTTCAATCAGAATTTTAAGAGAACCGTAAAGCAAATGAATTTCATAAATCGAAAAAGAGGCTTTAAATATGACCTGTCCCGTTGTACAAATAAGGTGATTTTATCATTTGCTTTAATTTTTATGATTTCACACTAATAACTTAATATTAATTAATCTAAATATCACCTAAAAATCATATCACAACGATGAAAGTGGTAACAATCATAATAAATTTTATGAAGAAATGTATCAAATGATCATAATTAAGGTAGATCATATAGATGATTCAAACTACTATATGTTTTTTTTTACAAAAAAGTGATAACTAATTAGAATAAATAAATTAATTTAATTATGAGCTTTACAAATTTATACATTTTACATGCTTAACATAACTCCCAACTTATTAAAATGCTTGAGATGAGATAAGAAGAAAAAATAATAATAATAAAACGAGCTCGGTAAGATCCATCAACAACTTTAAACATACACTTAACAATTTTATCTAGAACTCATGGACAATACTAATATCAAGTGAAGTCACATTCATAAACCTTATCTACCTGGCTCAACACAAGGCCAAATTAAGTTTTCTTTATCAAAATTGGGTCGAGTCAAACTTTGATTTTATTGCTAATCCTAGTACCCACAAGGCCATAACATCAAGGAAACAAAAGAGGATAACTCGTTAACAATGCCAAGGCCGTCTAAAAAAATCGCAAATTCCAACATCAAAATATTTCACCACATCTGAAAAATTACAAAAATATTTCACCACATCAAAATACAATTGATTGTTTAATCTAAGTATTAGTACTTAATACAATCCACATTATCACATTTTAAAATACAATTTACGTTATCACAGTGATCAAATATGCATTTACTTCTACATCAATTTTACTCCAATATCATGCATAAGCTCTAGAAATTCCATCACACATTTCTAGAATCTTGATGTGATTCTATAAACTACAAAGAAGAATAAATAGGTTAATCTTTAGAGTAACAAAGTCTTACAAGTATAGAATTAAAAAAAAAACAAAAATGCCAACAAAATTCAAAATCATTAATTAACAGCTATTAGCCAATAACTCATTTTACCTTATAAGAGAACATGACAAATAATTGATAACAAAGAGCCAATAAATTTAACTTAGATATTAGCACCTATAGATCCCTCTATTGTTGAAATTTCTATAAAATTCTACACAAAAATTATCATAATCTAGATTGTCCTTAAAAATGAGCTTGTAGTTTGTCAAAAGATTCAAAACTAATAAAAAATAAAATAAATATACCTACTTTAAGTTTGTCAATAACTTCAATAGTTTTTTCTAATATTAATTTGACATAGTGATTTTTGAAACTAATATTGAGCACACAAGAAAGCTTCTACTATTTTTGAAGACAAAGAACTCCTACTCAAGAACTCGGCTCCTCCTACTTAATATGTATTTTGAAGCAACAATAAAAATAGAAACTACAAGCCAATAAAAATAGAAACTACAAGCCATTTGAAAAAGCAAGAGAAATCAAGGAGTATTTATCTTCCTCTATGATATCATATTCAAATCATAAGAATAATCATCATCTTCTTCGCATATGTACTTATCTAATTTTATTTTTTAATTCACTCCAAATTTTGACCTACACATTTTCAACATTTCTTTTTTCCTTCTCATTTTTGGTTCACGAAAATTTTATGTTTTATTGGAGTCTAATAATATCTTCAACTTGTGTGTTCTCATTTCATTGTGCTTCTCTGCGAAGCATTCAACAACTTATACTCATTAAACATTTCAAATATTGTAACTTTTACTTCTTTAGCTACAACTATAACATTCTCATTCCCATACGGGGTGCAAAACTCTACTTCAACATAATTAAATCTAAGTTATGGATTAAGTGTAGCAATAATATAAAATTAATTTATTTCTTTTCAAATCATCACTCCAATATTTATCATATTTCTCTCTCATGGCATTTATCATATTTCTCTCTCATGGCATGGGTCATTAAACTTACATAAAAATTTTAACTTTTTATTAGCTTGGTTAATGGTTTATCAACAATAGTAATTTTATTAAAGAAAATATTAAAAGTCAGCGGCTAAAAACTTTAATTATAAGATCATAAAAAATTCTTTAAAAATTTAATAATTTGTCTAGCATCCGCCCAATATCTATTGCTAGGCACGGTTAATCTCATCTTCCATTATTAGCTCATAACAAAAATTAGGATTTAACACATTATATCTTTTAAATGCTCTTTCAAATTTCTAATTAGCAACAGGCATAAGTATCTGAAATTCCATATAGTACTTATATCACAATAAACTCACTACATTCTTTTAATTTTAACACATTTGTAAATTTCCTTATTTTAATTTTAATACATTTGTAAATTTGCTTAATTTGGATAGAGATGGTCTGGTATAGCGAGTAGCCTATCATAATTTTAAAATAGGTCAATCTATCTCTTTCAACCCATTATTTATAATTAGTTAATTATATAAGTAATATACCTCATGTGAATATACTTCTTATGTGCAATGTTGGAACCTAGTTGACTTTTATCTGAAGCAATTGATGGTTATATTATTACTTGAAGCATTATCAACACTTTATCAATTCCTCAATTAAGAAGACGCATCTCAATAACCATCTAAATATCTATTAGTATGAACATGAACTAGACAAAAGTTTAGTATTTTTCTTATTCAATCTCCACCTTGTCATCAGTATAGTGGGCCACTAGGCATATATAATTGGTTCTTTCCTAAAAGATCCATATATTAGTTGTCAAAGAAACTCTTTAAGTTGCCTTTCGAAATAACCTTTTAGTCTTCATGTGCTCATCCACATAAATTACAAATAATCACATGACATTGTTCATCGTGATAAAATCTTAAATTTAGATCATTAAATTGAAATAAAATGTCTAAAACCTTCACTTTGAATATACTTAAAAGGTTCATCAACAATGATCATTCGAACTATTGCATTATTATTATAGCTTCTTGATCAAAATTTTAAACATTACTAGTGCATACTTTTCATTTTCACCATCTATCTTTCAATTAAGTTTAGTTTGTTGGCTAACACTATATAAATGCTTCTTACATATTTTAATGTAATGCCTTAGTCTAAAGTACCATTACTTTTAGGATCCGACTGAATTTCTTTAGCACAATACTTACATTTGTTTTATAAAATGATCTCATGTCTCTAATCTTGTATGTGGTTTTATTGTCTCTTTATTTTTGACATAGTTGTTGTAGGTTGTGCATGATTTGTAGTTTGTGTCATTTGTATAGGATTTTGAGATGTGTTATCTATTTGTATTATTTTTTCTAGCATCTAAAATATAAATAAATTTATAAATATGACTATAAATTACAAACAATCTATAACTATTCATATAATAAAATTCAAAATAAATTTTAATTTAAAAAGTAAAAGCATTTAAAACTTACATTTGAGTAGAGATATGGAAGTTGTAATACTTTTAATGGTTGTGTTGATGGCAAATCTCATGCCAAGTTGTTGTTAAGTCATAGCATGTGCAGTGCAAACTAATTATCATTGTGTGAGGCTGCAAGCGATGCCTTCAAAGTTCAGAGTTCAACTGGTGAGTTTCCGACACGGCGAGAAGCTTAGAGAGTTAGGTTGAGTTGATGTGCTCTTGGCAGAGCCAACCACAAATACAAGAGCCAAGGGTGTTGAGGTCTCGTCATTTCAAACTCAGAGAAGCAAAGCGCTACCAATGGCGTTGAGGCCTCAAACAGTCAGACTCGAAAAGGGTGAGAGGCGAAGTGTTGCCAAAGGATGCCTAATTTGTTGAGGTCAAAGAGGTAGAGAGCTCCAAGTTACCAAATTTGTTAAGGTCTTCGCAAGTCTCAAACTCGAAAAGTTGCTGCCTACAGATCGTGAGTTTGAACAAATAAGACAAATTTTCAGTATTAGTCACTGGTACTATTGAATAGGATAAATAGAAATTTGTGGTTTTCATTGGTGCTAATCCAATTAACTAGATTTGAGATGAAAAGCAATTCCTAATTGGTAGCAAATAGTTATCTATTAAGTGAGCAAATGGTATTATTATAAGAAAAAAAGGCAAAAAGATTATGTTTCTATTGTTAATTGTTAAAAGAACAGATTAAGAGACGGGTCACCTACTTAGCCAACTTTCCTAATCAAATATCGTCATTGTATAAATAACTCTGATTGTGAAAAGAACTATAACGTGCGAACTATATAAATGAGCCACCAAGGATGACAATACATGCATGCGGGGTGATGTTGAGATGCATGCTAAGTGTCAGTAGTGAGAGGCCGAGGGTGATGATGACAGATGGCAAGGTCCGGCTAGTAAGGAGGCTAGAGCTAAGGGGCTAAGTGTCACACCTTAAATAAGGGTAATATTTTTTTATTATTTTACCCATGAGCTATGCTTGACTTGAGGCCAAATACGTCAACGCAAGTATCGCAACGGTCAAAACCGTTGGATTGGGCACGACTGGCGGAGATGATTCCTCGAACTGACTCCCAGCTCGACTGTGGACTCTGCGGAAGATCGCTGCCACTCCAACACGCCTTGGATTAACGCTCACGATTCACCGAGGACCGGTGTCATTGAGTTGGACCGGGTTCACCCGAACCCAAAAGGGACGCACCCGTAACCGACCACGTCGGACGGGATCCACAACAGATTCCGAGCACGCTCACGTGCCGGAGAGGAAACATAGGAGAATTACTGGACGTCCCACGCCGAGGAGTCGGACTCACCCACTCATCCAAAGATCAAGCCGGCGCTCGGCGATCACGGACGGTTATCAACGTGGCGTCGCACGCTGGTGACGGAAAAACACCCGGCTGGCTTCTCACTCGCACACCGGCGAAGAGGCCGAATGATGCTCCGCAGGCAACGTCACGCGTAGGTGACGAAGAAGTTGACGGCCTAGTCCTTCTCGCACCTGTTCTCGCCTGTTCTCGGGGCGAGAACGGCTAGGGAGGCAGGTTCACCCGGAGGCAACCAACTAAGCCGGCAAGAGCCGGCACCGTGAAGACAGGAAACGCTGTTGGAGAGGAGGTGCTCGAACGCTACCCTTCACATTGGCGATGATGGGGCCAACCAACGATTGCACTCCCTCGTTGGAGGAGGAGACGCCATTACAGGCGTGAGGCCAACGGGGATGAGACGGATCACACCTCGTCGCTACGCCTTATCAGGGACGGCGGCTGGGCAGCTTCTTGCTTGGCTGGCAACGAAGAAGGCGCTGGCCTCCACGTTAGACCACAGTTGGATGGTCGGCACCGGGATCCAGCGACAACGACACGCGTAGGTGCCCGGAGATAGACGAAGGCTACACCAGCTCGCACGCAGGCAAGGAAGATCAGCGGAAGAGGAGGCCGCACGCAGGCGGCGACCTAACACAGAGAAGGCTCATTGCAAACGAGCTCGGCTCCAGAAATTCTCGCACGCAGGCGAGCCGGCAGCCAGGAAGGAGAGAAGAAGGGGCCACCGAGGGAGCTCGGAGTCCGGCCAGCACACACATGCAAACGTAGAAGCAGAAAAACAGGGCGTCGCCGGAGCAGAGGTCAGCTACCGAGACGAAGACCGAGGGAGAGGTCGTCGCCGGCAGGGAAGTACCTCGGCAGAACTGCCGGCTAATTCTAGTCGGCGACGTGGATGCGGCTGCGCCTTCCAAGGCTGTCCGGAAGTGAGGATCGACGGTGGCGACGTCGGTGAACTCGAAGAAAGGCCGGGAAGGACGGGGAGGTACTCGCGATCCGATCCACCCGCCCACACCACCGGATGCGCTGAGGAAGCTCGGGAAGGACGTCCGATGACGTCGGGCTAGCTGGAGCTCGCCAAAGGGGCGGGGAAGATGAGCCGTGTGCACAGGAAAGCGCCGGACGAAACTCTTGTTCTTTTTCGTTGCGCGTGTGAGGAGAACGACGACGATCTCCTCTTTTCTCTCTCTGTTGCACCTCGATTACCGTGCACCACCCGCGCCCTGCGTCAACTGCCCACGCGATGTGACACGACGCCACGTCCACTCGCACGATTTCAAATTCATGGATTTCGCCCGTTGACGAGGATGTGGATTCGGGCGGATGCCCGATCCGCTTCGTCAACCTGCTGACCTGATCGACTTTGAAGGGTGGGTTGGGCTGGATTTGGGCCGTGCCCAAATCTAGGCCCAAAGGCCTAACACTAAGCGAGTAATATAAATGAGATCGGTGCTCACATGTTGCACATAAATGATTCACCTTAGCTCCCCCGTAACCTAAGGGTATGAGTAAGCTAGTAACATATTTCATGTTAGTACACTAACATAGGGTATTGTATGCAAGGGGTGGGCCATGACCCAGCCCATGGACTATTAAGGACTATAGAGTGGACAATTGAGCATACGCAAACTAGAATGATTAGGCCAATGCCTAAGCCTAGCATGCTAGTTGTTAAGCCCAAAATCTCTAGGCCCAATTTTGACTGGTCAACTCAGTCATTGACCAGATCAAAATCGGCTAGCATCCAAGCCCAGCCAAAATAAGGGCTTGCGGCTGTATTTGGGCGAGACGGGCGGCGGTTGCTTGAAGCGGATGGCGACGTCTGTCGTCTTCGAGCTCTGCGGCAGCCGGCGACAGGTGGTTAGAGGCCGGTGGCGAGCTTGACGCGTGGAACACGCGGAGAGGGGAAGATCCGGTGAGATCTTCGGGCGCGTGGAAACGAGTGGTGAGCGACTCATTTTCTGGCAGCACACGCTGTTAGGCGAGGGAAGCGAGGTCGGCGGCGACCTCGGGCAGACGCACTGATGCCGCGTGGAGTTTCGTCCGCGGGAGGAACCTCCGCGTGGTGCAGGCGCAGCGGATGGCGGCATCGATCGAGGGAGCGTTGTCCTCAAGAGTAGATGAGCGAGCGACGCGAGGTCCTCGTTTAGGGAGATGTCGACCATGTGGCACGCTGTGGCTGGCAGCGTTGGGCGGCGACGCCAAGCTGGCAATGCGGTTCCAACGGGGCGAACCAGTCCCAGCCGGCGACGCCCGCATGGAAGCTTGCGATGGGTGGCTCGGGCGGTGATTTTTCGACGCGGTGACCAGGCTGGCAACGTTCGAATCACTTACCCACAAGGATCCGACTTGGCAAACGAGGATTCGCCCAACAGCAACACAACTGGCAGGGAAGAAGGTAGAACGTTGCCATATAGGCAACATTCGCCCGGTCGAGAGGTCACAAACGGCTTTTGCTTCGTGAACCTTCGGCTCTCGCGCTCAGCTCCCGCTCTCGGCGATTTGCGGCATCCCGCTCCTGCTTCCCTTCCCCTCTCGGCCCGGCGTTCGGCGGCGAACTCCAGTCATCCTTTCGATGTCCAGTGGGTGGTTGCGTGGCGGTGCAACGTCGAAGGTGCTTCACTCTCCAGTCCCTTCTTCTTCCAGCTCGGCATTGTTGCGGCGGAGTCGATGACTCTGCTCCGGCGAGGTAACTCTTCCTTCGTTTGTTTCCATTTCCGAGTTCCGACATCGTGATCTCTCGTGCGAACCTCGTGCTTCATCTCCCATTGTCTGTTCGTCCGTGAGTGTCGTCGGCGACGTAGCTTGGCTCTTCCGGCGTTGTTTGTTTTGCCATCATGTTTCTGTCGCTTCCATGTATTCTCGTTCACCTGTGTGTGGACGTTTCTTCTTCGTTCGGTTCTCTCTGCCTGCGTGCGGACGTTGCGTTCTGTGTTTCCGACTGTGTGCGTGTGGCCGTTCCTTTCGTCAGTTCTTAGTTTTATTTCGACCTCCTACGTGTGGACGTGACTCTCTTCTTTGCTTCCTGCCTACGTGTAGGATTTTGTTCTCTTGTATGTGGTTGTCTGCGTACAATGCTTTCTTCCCGCTGTGTTTCTGTTCTGTTCTTCCTCCCCTGCTTGCGAACAGGGGGTTTTGGTTGTTGATTTCCTACTAGGCTGAGGTGAAGTTCTTTCACCTGCCGGTCACGCTTGTTGGCCAAAGTTGCTGCCTCAGTTAAGTCTTCTTCCGTGCCTCTGCTTCTTTCGTCCCCTGTGTGGGACACTTAGCTGTTTTTGAGTCTTGCATGACTCTGTTCTAGGGCATATGGCCTGCTTATTTTAAAAAATTGTATTACTGTAATCGTGGGCGTGATAGACTAGTATCAGAGGCAGTTCACGTTTCAAGTTGTACTTTTGGGATCTTCTACTATTGTTTGTGCTTATGTTCTATTCTGTAGGTCTGTAAAGAACAGAACAGTAGATTGCAGTTTCTGTTTTGAGAGTTCTGTTCTGTAGGTTCTGTAGAGAACAGAATAGAAAGCTTTTGTAATCTGTAACACATCTGTAAGCTGCGAAAATGGTGATGACCAACAGCGAAAAAATTGGCATCCTTGAAGATGCTATGGGAGATGCTGCTGGACTAAGGGATCAGTCCCTAGTGGACATGGTAAAGGGGCTTATTGCTTCTAACAATGCTTGGACTACTACAAACGCAGATCTGTAGATCCGCACGGATCATCAAGCTGCAGAGCTTGAGCAGTTTAAGATGGAGGTCATCCTCCTGAAGCGTGCTGCTACACAGCAGCAAACTCAGGCCGAGGGTGGCCAAGTGACCACTGTGTGATGGCGTGTTCACAAACTAGCGCCCTTTTCGGGCATATGTTCTGCTAAGGAAGTTGAGAACTTCCTGTGGGATATGGAGCTGTTCTTCCAGAACGCTCAAATCCCTGAAGAGGAGCAGGCACATACCTGCATCGCGTATCTCTCCGGCGACACGAAACTGTGGTGGCGAACTCAGGCCGCACCCAGTTTATTTGGGCCAGATCCAGCCCAGAAGCTCTCATGGGGAGAGCTCAAAGAAGAGATCAAAAATCAGTTCCTGCCCAGGAACTCTGATTGGGCAGCGCGTGATGCCCTAAAGCGACTCAAGCACACTGGCACAATGCGGGACTATGTCCAACGGTTTACGCAACTAATGCTTGAGATCGATGACTTGTCGGAAAAGGCCCGACTTTACCCCTTTATGGATGGTCTCCAAGGGTGGGCCCGGGATGAACTGCACCGCCAAGAGTTTCAAACTCTTAAGGCGGCAATGATAGCTGCTGAAGGCCTTACGGACTGTAAGGAGTCGAGGGACCCGCCCTCTCACCATCACACTGGCGCATCATCCTTGAGGTCGAGGATCCCCTACGCGGCTAAGGGCAAGAGGCCCTTCGTGAGAAAGAGCCGCCGGGCACCAAAGGAGTACAAGTCGGTGAAGAACTGACCAGCTACCCCAGGGCCAAAGACAGCGAGCACCAGCATGGCCTGCCATATATATGGAGGTCCACATATGATGAAGAACTGCCCCAAGAGGGACCACTTGGCTGCCTTAGTGGCAGAAGAAGATTCTGTAAAGGAGCCTGATGAACTCCTTAACCCTCTTGTACTTGCAACTTCATCTTCAATGAATGAAAGACCTACTTTGCTTTATGTCGAATGTCTGTTAAATACGCATCATGTGAATGCTATGTTTGATACAGGTGTTTCACACTTGTTTATAGGGCAAGCTACAGCAGCTAGAATCGGCCTTAAGATATCCCTTGCACAGGACCAAGTTAGGTCAGTCGGTGAGGTAGACCCACAAGTCTTAGGGATATCTTATGACATCGATATTGCGGTGGGCGAATGGCGCGGCCGTTGCCACGCAAAAATTCTAAAGTTAGCTGATTATGAAGCTATCTTCGGACTTGAGCTTTTGAGAAAAGCCAAGATTGGTGTGATGCCACATCTGTATGGAATACAGATTTATGACAAGCAAGTCCCTGGTTTTGTGCCGTGCATTGGGAGCACGTCAACGATGAAGGGAAAAAAGAGGGATTTAAGAGGGGTACCCTATCAGCCAATGCCTTAGCGACAGGGTTACGTCAAGGTGACACAACCTTAATGGCTATTTGGACTGACGACTCTTCTTGCAAAGGAGAAGTCCCCTCGATAGTGAGAGGTTTATTGGAAGAATTCACCGATGTGATGCCTTCGGAGCTTTTTAAACACCTTCCCCCAAGGAGAGGGATCGACCACAAGATTGAGCTTGTGGCAGGATCTACTCCTCCCTTTAAGGCTCCATACCGTATGGCTCCGGCGGAGTTAGCCGAGCTTCGTAAGCAATTGGACAAATTGCTAGAAGCAGGGTTTGTTCAGCCTACGGTTTCGCCATATGGAGCCCCAGTCCTCTTCCAAAAGAAGAAGGATGGCTCACTTAGGTTCTGTGTTGACTACAGAGCCTTGAATAAGATAACGGTAAGAGACTGTTATCCTATCCCACTTATCCCCGATCTGATAGATCAACTTGGGAAGGCAAAGGTTTTCACTAAGTTAGACCTGAGGTCAGGTTATTGGCAGGTTCGTATCACCGAGGGCGACGAAAAGAAAACCGCATGTGTGACACGATACGGGTCATTTGAGTTCCTAGTGATGCCCTTTAGACTCACAAATGCACCCGCCACGTTCTGTCATCTAATGAACCAAGTTTTAGCCCCATTCTTAGATGAGTTCGTGGTCGTGTAGATGATATCGTCATCTACTCCTCAAGCGTTGAGGAACACCTGGGCCACTTAAGGCAGGTGTTACAGACTTTGAGGGAAAGCCAACTCTATTTGAAGTTGGAGAAATTCTCATTCGTGACGGATGAGATAACATTTCTTGGACACGTAGTGGGCCATGGACAAGTGCGCATGGATCAGGTGAAGATCCAAGCCATTGCGGAATGGCGCGCCCCCTCAAACCAAACCGAGTTACGGAGTTTCCTCGGTGTGGTGAACTTCTATCGTAATTTCATCACCAGCTGTTCGAGAATAGCCGCACCCCTCAGTAATCTGCTGAAGAAGAACTCGAAATGGGAGTGGCATGATCGGTGTCAGTCGGCCTACCAGGAGTTGAAGGACCGCATCACCTCTGAACCGATCCAGAAGTTACCCGACTTCAGTATGCCTTTCGAGGTTCACACCGATGCTTCGGGCCAAGCTATCGGTGGTGTATTATTGCAGGGTGGACATCCTGTAGCTTTCGAGAGTTGAAAGCTAAATGAGACTGAGCAGCGATACTCGGCTCACGAGAAGGTTGATGGCAGTGGTGCATTGCCTCCGGACCTGCAGAGTCTACCTTCTCGGGTGTGCCTTCATGGTAAAGACTGACAATGTGGCAAATACTTATTTCACCACTCAAAAGAAGTTGTCGGCAAAACAGGCACATTGGTAGGAATTCTTGGCTGAATTTCAGTTCCAATGGGAACACAAACCGGGTAAAGCCAACGTTGTGCCTGATGCTCTCAATAGGCTTAACGTCCTCGTGTGTTGTACCCTATCCAGAGTGGAAGGGGATCTGCTAGACAGAATTAAGGCAGCATCCACTTTTGATGGGAAACATCAAAAGCTAGTTCAGCAAATTAAGTCGGGCACGATCCGACGTTACTATCTGGGTCCAGATGATATTGTTATGGCCAGAGGCGGTAGGGCATTAGTCCCATCGATGGGCGGATTGCGCCGGGAGCTACTGAGGGAGCTCCATAGTATCCCTTGGGCTGGGCATCCAGGGCAACATAGAATGTTTGCCTTGTTGGCACGATCGTGCTATTGGCCCGATATGCGCGCAAACATTGAGATGTATGTCCGCACTTGTTTTATTTACCAGCAAGACAAGATCAATCGGAGACTAGAGGTAGGGTTGTTACAACCGCTACCTGTTCTCGAGACATTCTAGATGAGTGTGTCCATGGACTTTATTGGTGGGTTCCCAAAAGTTAATGGGAAGAGCTCAGTTCTGGTGGTGGTTGTAGGTTCTCCAAGTATGGGGTCTTTATCCCAGCCTTTGAGCCCTGTACAACAAGAGTTGCTGCAGAGTTATTCTTCCAAAATGTGGTGAAGCATTTTGGTATCCCAGTGGATATCGTGAGCGATAGGGATGCCCGGTTTACTAGACTCTTTTAGACAATATTGTTCAACAAGTTGGGGTCCAAGTTAAACTTCTCCACAGCCAATCATCCTCAAACGGATGGGCAAACTGAGCGAGTGAATGCTCTGGTGGAAGATTATCTCCGTCACTTTGTGATAGCCAGTCAGCGAGACTGGGTAAAGTGGATGGATGTGGCACAGTATGCCTATAACTTGCAGAAGTCATCCTCCACTAGTCACAGCCCATTTGAGCTAGAGTTAGGGAGGCAGCCCCTAACGCTCGTTCACGTGGTGCAAAGGGATTCTAAGGGGAAGTGCCCTGTAGCTCAACAGTAAGCTCGAGAATGAATTGACTCACTCTGAGAGGCTAGAGATAGCTTGGAGTTGGCTGCACAATGGATGCAAAGGTATGCCAACTGTCGACGTCTAGACGAAGAGTTTGCCGTGGGCGACTTAGTTCTCCTCTGACTCACCCCGCAGAACTGGATGAAGATCTCGGCGAGAGAGGCTCACCGAGGCCTTATCCGTAGATATGACGGTCTGTTTGAGATACTGAGTCGGGTCGGCTCAGTAGCATACCGCTTGAAACTCCCTCAAAGAATGTACATGCACCCTACATTCCATATGAGCTTCTTGAAGAAGTTTCACTCGGATCTGGACGATCCTTCTCAGTCACAATCTTACCGAGCCCCACCGACGGTTAGGACGGAGTTCCATCGGAGAATCAGCAGTATTCTAGATCACCGAGTTTTGGGGCAAAGTAAGAGAAACCGACGTACGGAGTTTCTCATCCGATGGGAGGGTTCCCCTATAGAGGAAGCAACCTGGCACAAGGCTTCCGTACTATGGCAGTTCGAGGGTGAGCTGAGGAACTACCTCGAGTCGCCGAGGACGGCGACTACCTCAGGCGGAGGAGGATGTTAAGCCAAAAATCTCTAGGCCCAATTTTGACTGGTCAACTGGGCCGTTGATCGGGTCAAAATCGGCTGGCATCCAAACGCAGCGAAATTAGGGCTCGCGGCTGTATTTGGGCGAGACGGGCAGCGGTTGCTTGAAGTGGACGGTGGCGTCCGTTAGCGACGTCCGTCATCTTTGAGCTATGCGGCGGCCGACAGCGAGCTTGACTTGTGGAGCACGCGAAGAGGGGAAGATCCAGTGACATCTTTGGGCACGTGGAAACGAGCGGCGAGCGACTTGTTTTCCGGCGGCACGCGCTGTAAGGCGAGGGAAGTGAAGTCGGCGGCGACCTCGGGCAGACGCAACGATGCCGCGTGGAGTTTCGTCGGCGGGCGGAACCTCCGCGTGGCGCAGGCGCAGCAAACGGCGGCTTCGATCGAGGGAGCGTTGTCCTCGGGAGCAGACGAGCGAGCGACGCTAGGTCCTCGTTCAGGGAGATGTCGACCATGTGGCACACGATGGCTAGCAGCGTTGGGTGGCGACGCCAAGCTGGCAATGTGGTTCCAAAAGGTGAACGAGTCCCAGCCGGCGACGCCCACGTGGTAGCTTGTGATGGGCGGCTTGGGCGGTGATTTTTCAATGCAATGACCAGGCTGGCAACGTTCGAATCACTTACCCACATGGATCCGACTTGGCGAACGAGGATTCGCCCAACACCAGCGCAGTTGGCAAGGAAGAAGGTGAAACGTCGCCGTATAGGAATCATTCGCCCGGTCAAGAGGTCACAGACGGCTATTGCTTCGTGAAACTTCGGCTCTCGCACTCAGCTCCCGCTCTCGGCGATTTCCGGCATCCCGCTCCTGCTTCCCTTCCCCTCTTGGCCTGGCGTTCGACGGTGAACTCCGGTCATCCTTCCAACGTCCAGTGGGTGGTTGCGTGGCGGTGCGACGTTGAAGGTGCTTCACTCTCCGGTCCCTTCTTCTTCCAGCTCGGTGTTGCTGTGGCGGAGCCAACTCCACTCCGGCGAGGTAACTCTTCCTTCGTCTGTTTCAATTTCCGAGTTCCGACATCGTGATCTCTCGTGCGAACCTCGTGCTTCATCTCCCGCTGTCTGTTCGTCCGTGAGTGTCGTCGGCGACGTAGCTTGGCTCTTCCCGCGTCATTTGTTTCGCCGTCGTGTTTCTGTCGCTTCCCTGTATTCTCGTTCACCTGTGTGTGGTCGTTTCTTCTTCGTTCGATTCTCTCTGCCTGCATGCAGACGTTGCGTTCTGTGTTTCCGGTCGTGTGCGTGTGGTCGTTCCTTTCGTCAGTTCTTAGTTGTATTTCGTCCTCCTACATGTGGATGTGACTCTCTTCTTTGCTTCCTGCTTGCGTGTAGGATTTTGTTTTCTTGTATTTGGCTGTCTGCGTACAGCTCTTTCTTCCCGCCGTGTTTCTGTTCTATTCTTCCTCCCCTACCTCCAAGCAGGGGGTTTTGGTTGTTGATTTCCTACTAGTCTGACTTGAAGTTCTTTCACCTACTGGTCACGCTTGCTGGCCAGAGTTGCTGCCTCGGTTCAGTTTTCTTCCGTGCCTCTGCTACTTTCATCCCCTGTGTGGGACACTTGGCTGTTTTTGAGTCTTGCGTGACTCTGTTCTAGGGCATATGGCCTGCTTATTTTAAAAAAATTTATTACTGTAATCGTGGGCGTGACACTAGTGATGTCACTTTTCTATCATTATCATTACCCAATATCAAATAATAAAAAAATATATATATTGATGCTATTACTAGGGATGGCAATGAGGCAGGTCGGGATCGGGTTTTGCCATTCCCGACCCGACCCCGATGTCCCCAAACCTATCCCCAACCCCAAACCCAACGGGTTAAGAAAACCCAATCCCATACTCGACCTCGCCAAGAAACCGAACCCGACCCGCCTAAACAATAAATATATGTTGTAAATAATATCTTTAAATTAATTTTCATTGTACATTCATACTATATAAATAAAATATATTTTACATAAACTACACAATCATTTCTACATAAATAATAATGAAAATAATTCACAAAGCATCAAACTATTATAAATTTAGTAACTAGGTTATAACTTTAAAGTGGTAAATTTGTTGTTTTAATAATCGAGGCGGATACCTAAATTCTCGTACCCGACCCTGACTTGAATTTACCCAATCAGAGTTTCCCTGAACTCGACCCGAGGCCCAGTCAACTCGGGTTTTCCCCATTGACTTCGCATCGGGTTGGGTCAGAGATGGGCTTTCTTTCCATCCCTAGTGTCACGCCCGATCTATTCGGCCTGCCCACGTCAGCCTCATAGCCTCCAAATGTGTGCAAAATTCGAAAGTTCATCACCAATTTTGACTACCTGCTGATTTCCAAATCAAAATCCAATTTGACTTTTCCCTTGCCTCGTTTTGAATGCCGTTTGTTTGAAACTCGCCTTGTTGAATCAGTCACGCCTGCACACGTTCGAACGAACGCCGCCTGCGTTCGTTGTCCGTCGGGCTTGACGCTGGAGAGGACGGGGAGAAGGGCGTGCGGCAAGCTCAAACCTCACGTCCTTGCCTCAGCCTTCGCTGGAAGCCGTCATTGCCAGAAAACCTCACCGCAAGAGGTGTAGATGTCTGGAGATGGTAAAGGGGAAAACTTTGCCAAAAAATTTAGGGGAAGCTCATCGCCGGAGAGGAGAGACGTTAAAGGGAAACTTTCCTCTTTTATTTTTGTATAAATGAGTACAAAAACTCCTCTCTCGCTTCGACTCACTCACGTCGGTGGCAGCTCTCGCCGCCGACTTATAGTCGTTCAAACCTCCATCTCTGGATCTGCTTCTTGCCGACTGCTCTCGTCGTCATTGGAAGGGAGCGATCCCCGACAAAGCTCTTCTCCTGCCCTCGTCATGTGTCCGCTCGACGCTTTAAGGACGGAGGAGGCATCTCTTCCTTCGAAAGCCAGCCAGCGCCAGCCTCATTTCCATTTTGACGTCGAATCTCATCGTCTTCACCGGGGTAGAAGCCGCCGACAGCGTCGGAGAAATCGCTGTCGTCCTCGCCGGGGCAAACGCCGTTGTCAATGCCGATGATGGCACTGAGAAGGACATCACCGAAGCTGATTTCACGATCGTCACGGGCATCGTCTATTTGACGACGCTTCTTTGATTTGGGCCAGCCATAGGATTTTGGGTCGCCGCCAAGGCCCATTTGCTCTCTAGCCCGATCTGGGAGAAGATAGGCGTCACATGTCTCCCCCGCCAAATCTGGACGTCGCCCTCAACATCCTCCAAAGGATCTGGCATCACAGCCACTGTCGTGATGTATGTCACCTCATCTCGTTGTCCATCGTAGGCTGAATCTCATGACGAAGTTGCTACAAAGTTG
The DNA here is from genome assembly GCA_027563935.2 of Costus lasius. Taxonomy (NCBI): domain Eukaryota; kingdom Viridiplantae; phylum Streptophyta; class Magnoliopsida; order Zingiberales; family Costaceae; genus Costus; species Costus lasius. The sequence continues at coordinate 20,521,343 of CM050450.1, read as the reverse complement.
ACTCACGCCTGCGCGGAATCTATCGTTCTTCGTGTTCCTCACGTACCAGAAGTTTGAGGCTGCCAAGTTGCCTTGTTGAATACAGGGGATCCATCCGGCTATGTCCACATGGAACACTTGGACTCCTCCCAAGTGTGGAATCACGGACGCCTTCGCTCGCCGAAGTAACTCGCAGCCGAGGATGACATCAAAGTCGTCCATCCTCGCTACCCGGATGTGGTGTCGTCTGCTCCAACGACCTAACTCCATCGGCACATCGTAGGAAATACCCGTCATCCGCTGCTCCGCGGAGTTGACAGTCTTCACCCGATCCTCCCTAGGTGAAGTGCGCAGATCCAGTTGCGCTGCCGTCTGGTCCGACACAAATAGGTGAGTCGCACCGGTGTTGACCATCGCTTCCACCTCTACTCCATGTATCCGCATCGGGACGAAGAGCAACCTCACTCCACTCGAGGATGCCGCTGTGACTGCGTCGATCATCATAGATCCGAGTATCAATGGATCGTTGTCTTCAGCCAACTCCTGTGCCGTGATTGCTGTGACCCGCTCCCTATTTGGGTAGCCTCTCATCAGATGTGACCGCTTACAAAGGAAGCAATCTAGGACCCTATGTCGAGTAGGCTCCTGCCGTGGCTAGGGATGTGTAGGCTTTCCTTTGCCTCGTCGGTGAGACGGTCTTCTCCTATCCTGGGCTCTTGTCCTCGACGAAGAACCGCGCTTCAGAGGTGACTTCGACTCTCTCAGTGTAGTCGTCTGCGCATCCACCAATGCTTCAGCCACCGTTGCGGCCTCTCTCCAGCCTTGGGGAGCATGTTGTCGGACCTTTGCCTCGGTTCACGGCTGAAGATGTCTAAGGAAGGTGTGGTGCCGGTCTGCCTCTAACATATTAGGGATTTGCAGCATGAGCGTCGAATAGGTCCGGACATACTCCTAGATTGAGCCAGTATATCGGAGCTTATCGACCTTGTCTTGTGCATGATCTACTGAGTTCCCGGGAAGGAACTGCCGCTGCAGGTCATCTCGGAATACTTCCCAGGCCTAATTCGCAGCTTCCGACGTCGAATCAACTTTGGTGCGCCACCAAAGTTTCGCGTCGTCTGTGAGGTCCAAGGTGCACACCTCCACACGTTCGCCGTCTGGGACATGATTGGCGATGAAGAACTGTTTCATGTCTCAAATGAAGTTTCCCAGTTCTTTCAACGATCGGACGCCTCCGAACATCTTCGGCTTAGGAATTTAGACTTTGGGTTTTGGAGCTGCTTGTTTCGTTGAAGCCCCCGTGTCGGAAGGTCCTCCATGTGCTTGCACTAATGCCAAATACAACACCATAAGCTCCGCCTGCATCTGTTGGTGTGTTGCCTGCAGCATCTGTTGGTGTGTTGCCTGCACATTGGCTACCTGCCCAGGTAGAGCCGCCATCCCCTCTAGTGTTCGTTGGAGTGTGGTGATTTGTAATCGTTGCTCCCCAACGGTCTAATGCAGGTTCTCGAGTTGAGGAACAATGCCTTATTCTTCATTCCCGATCAAGCCGGGCACCTCCTTGACTCGGGTTAATCAATCTCCTTGTGTCACCATGTTCGCCGATAGAACCTCGACTTTGATACCACTGCCATGCTCGATCTGTTCAGCCCGTCCACGTCAGCCTCAAAGCCTCCAAATGTGTGAAAAATTTGAAAGTTCGTCACCAATTTTGACCACCCGCCGATTTCTAAATCGAAATTCGATTTTGACTTTGCCCTTGCCTCGTTTCGAAGGTCGTTCGTTCGAAACTCACCTCGTCGAATCAGCCGTGCACACGCTCGAATGAACGCCGCCTGTGTTCATTATCGATCGGGCTCGACGCCGGAGAGGATGGGGAGAAGGGCGTGCAGTAGGCTAGGACCTCATGTCCTTGCCTTAGCCTTTGTCGGAAGCTGCCGCTACTGGAAGACCTCACCGCAGGAGGTGTAGACTCCTGGAGATAGTAAAAGGGAGAACTTCGCTGGAAAATTCTGGAGAAGTTTGTCATCGGAGAGGAGAGATGTTAAAGGGGAAATTTCCTTTTTTTATTTTTGCATAAATAGAGTACAAAAAACCCTCTCTCACTCCCACTCGCTCGCTCAAACCTCTCTCTCTCTCTCTCTCTCTCTCTCTCTCTCTGGATCTGCTTCTCACCGACTACTCTCATTGGCACCAGAAGGGAGCGATCTCGAATAGAGCTCTTCTCTTGCCCTTGTCGTTTGTCCGCTCAACATTTTAAGGACGGAGGAGGCGTCTCTTCCTTGGAAAGCCAGCTAGTGCCAGCCTCATTTCCATTTTCGACACCGAATCTCGTCGTCTTCGCGGAGGTAGAAATTGCCAACGCCGGAGAAATCGCCATCATCCTCATCGGAGCAAGTGCCGCTGTCAACGCCAAAGATGGCGTCGAGAAGGACATTGCCGAAGCTGATTTTGCAATCGTCATGGGCTTCGTCTGTTTGACAAAGCTTCTTCGATTTGGATAGGTGTCACACCTAGCTATTACCATTATCGAATTTATCTACTATTTATCGTAAATTTATTTTTTTTTACCAAAGTTTTGCTCACCCCTATGTTCTCTCTTTTCAGTTTCAAGTATTTCATTATTTTCCCTCTTCCGTTCTACGCTCTTTTGCAGCTGTACCTAAACCACAAATATAGAACGAGAGCGAAACATATATTCCCTACCGTAGGATAAATTAGGTTGAATTTAACTCTGATAGATTTTCGTACAAAAACAAATTCTGCAGTTAAATTTTGCTACACACGCACGTGATTTTCAAGTTCCTGGCTTTCCTAGACATACATTTTTTATAAATGTCGCAACAGATCATTTAGAGGGTACATTTGAACCAGTGTTATGGAATGCTGAAGCCAACAGTAACACGAGCGAGAGAGGACGTGATTAAACGATAGGCAACGGAACTCAATTGATACCACCAAAGAGTTGCATCAAAATTAGGATGGATAGGTTCTGATGCAAAACTCAAAGAGTTTGTTGCTTTAATATGGCGAATGAACTTGCTTAGAAGAAATAGTAGCACGCGATACAACATATACTTTCAAATGTTATAAAAATCCTTAGGAATATTAACTTTCTCGTCTCCGGAATGTGCCATCCATTTATATTCCTACAGAGAATAAACTTTCTCCATGGCAATTTTCATTAGAACAAACAACGCATGTAACTACTGGTGTAATGTGAGTAATAAAAAGACTTGCACCCTGCATTTGGGTCCTCCACCTGGTTGGATACTATGTTACGGCACCTAGTCGAAGTCTAACAAGTGCAACGTTCCAATTCAATAAGCTGCACATCAATGCATTAAAGCATTACAAAAGTGCACAATTAATTGCGTTCATAATATAGATTGCTCGAGTAAACGTACTTCTTAAAAAAAAAGTAATGTTGGGCTTGTAGTGGCAAAATAAGGAACTATCAACGATAGTGGCAGCATTAATGAAAACTATACACGAATGCAAGAGGATACTCAACATCCAAGATTGAGATTCTAAAATTACAATGCTATGATAAGAACCATGATATAAAAGAGAAACTTTCTTTCTAGTTTAAAAGGAAACTTTGCCCAAGAAGAATCAAGAGTTCAAGGTATAATATATAACTGGCACGTATCATGTAATGCAAGGCTACAGTGGAGACAATGATACGATGAGATTTATAATAGACGTGGATGAAATCAAGGATACATTACTCAAATAGTTGAATCAACAAAATGTTACATCCACACAAGCAAAAGCAAAGAGGCATAGTGAAGAAAGAAAAGTGGGTCTCGTGGAGAAGAATACAACAATATGAACAGAAACTCAAGTAGCATTCCCCCCAAAAAAGCAAAATGTTCTGTGCAAAATCACACAAAATAACAGATTAACCGTAGAAGCAAATCTTTAATATCCTAAAGGAAAAGTCCACCTTGGTTGCCTAATACTATGTTCGGTTGGATGGAATCCACGTGTAAAGGAAGAAAAATGCAATGAATCTAGATGGCTTTTAGGCTAGATTCATTGCATTTTCTTTCCTTTCCACGGTGGATTCCATCCAACCAAACATAGCCTAAAAGAAGTAAAAGAAGACACACATAGTTCTTTTAGTGAAAGTGATATAAATTGTAATGCTTCTCATCGACATAACTGTAGATACAAGGGTACATACGTCCTTGCAAGCATGGGAATACTTGGATTTCTCAATGCAAAGCAATTGAATTGAAGAAAGTCATCAATGAAAAATAAATCATCAATGGTCAATTAAGAGTAAGTGTTTGTGGATATCCTAACTCAATTCCGAACATACGGACGTTATAGTGGACATAAGAACAACTCATAGTTTTATTGCCAAGTCAAAGAAAAAGTGACCACTTGTTGCTTGAGAAAATCTCGAGTGGAATGAAGGTAATTATCTCTAATCTTACTGTAGTATTAGGTGCAACAAAGGACATCATTATCGAGATCAAAGAACAAACCATGCAGGCCAAACTCTCATGGATGTGATTTTGAGTGTACAGTACATATAAAAGCAATGGGGTACGTAAGCAACTTGTTGACATAGGATGTGATCCATGTTACTTCCATGAGCATGAAGAGAAACACAAAATTGACACACACCAGCATATAATTGAAAAAGTTTTTGTGCATTGGCCTAGTCATATTAGCATTAATGCAATTAGACAATAGATACCCTCACCTCAAGTCAAGAGTATGTAAGTCAAGAGTATGTAAGGGGAAATGATACCTAGAGAATTTATATAAAGATTGTCATCAAAGTTACCAAATGACTTGGCTTAAAATCAAAAGTTTGATAATAAAACAAGATTGGTATTTGCAAGTATTTCATCAACTTGCAACTAAAACATTCCATTGATTTTCAGGAAGGCTTGGGTGTACAAGATAAAAAGGATTAAATGTTAGTGACGCCCCAAATGTCGAAGTCAACCTTAGGCTGTCTGATGCAAAAACAAAAAGATGGAGGACTAATGCAGTGTGAACTCGCAAGGTCAGTGAATCCTTATAGGAGTGCCCAACTGTCTTTATTTGTGTACTAGGACCACCAAATTAATGTGTCAAAAGAAAATTAATGATTTGCTTTAGAGTTTGCACAATCTAAAGTGTCTAATACCACATAAAAATCTACCATAACTTTGAAAAATTAGGTACAAATAGAAAAGAAACTACAAGGGTTACAACATGGACTCTTGAAGTTTGATCAAGTTTCCAAAAGGTTGATAAGAATATATTCTTCAAGGACCTTATGTGAAGCATAGAGGGGTCCTTAGCCAGTCAATTGCAAGTGAGGATTGCATGAACCTCCTATATTGCACAAAAAAAGATTTTTAGATTTCCTTAACAATGATATGGAAACACACCACTAACTGGATCAAGTGTACATACAATTTCTTATCTTTCTTCAGTAATGGATACATTATGCAGGACTAATCTAAATAATGGTTGCTATAGGCTCGGAGTGGAGAAATTTGGATGGGAAATAAGCTCAGACAATGTAAACTAAGCCTTAATGAGCACTTCTTTAGCCATCATTGAACTAGCTAGGTTGTTAGAATCGAGATCTCACCTAACACCCTAAGAACAATAAAGGCAAGATCTAAGATTGGATCGTAAAATTATAAAATCCTACCGAATCACCTAAAATATATATTTTTTAAAAATATATTTATCTAATTAGGCTTAAGAGTAAGATAAATATTTTAATAAATAATAAGTAATAAAAAAATTAATATATATCTATCTAATATTATGTATTAAAGTTAAAAAATGTATATCCAACATTTATATACTATTATTCAGATGTGTTAGTTATATAGTGTAAAACTATGAAATTGAATATTTGTGAGGTGATGATGATTGAGACAAGTTAATAGAAAATGGATATAAGAAAGATGTATAATGAAACTAGAAACAACAAAATCATGCAAAGACAACAAGACAAAAGTATAAAAAATAATGAAGATAAAGGTATATATGGTAATGATAATAAAAATAACAATAATAAAGATTATAAAGTTGATTCTGATAAATTATTGAAGTAGACAAATATAGTTGTAGATAATAAATAAGCTTAAGTTGATGAATGTTTGTCAAAGAAAGAGTACATAATAACAATTAAAGACGAGAAATTGTATCACATATCAATTTAAGGCTTTTGGTATACTAATAATCAAATTTGAACTTCTTCTATCTATTAACTTAGAATTGAGTAGGATCGGTGGGATCGTAAGATCCTACCAGAACCTAAGACTCAAATCGTGGAGTTGTAAGATCCTACATCGTTCTAGAATGGTTTACCTAATTTGGATCGTAGGATCCAAATATTCTAAGACTTGAAACACATTTTTGACAACCTTGGAACTAGCCATGAGAATCTCCAATCATACTATTCTTAATAATGAAAAAATTTCAAGTCACTAACAATCACTTAATTGGTCTTCTTGCACTACCAACTATCATTACTAAAACCAAGCAAAACTAACAAGTAGGGCAAAGTTTTGATGCAAATTTAGAAACTCTAATAACATTAACCTATGTGAATATTAAGAATACTAATGTCCACATTTTCTAAAAAATAATCAGGATATTTAATGCTATCAAACAACAAAAAGGTATCAAGAAAGACCATTGATGTTTTTGTTATAGAAAGGCCAAATTATGATGGTTGCCATCAGATAAACCTACATTCAGAAAAACTGTAATGCCAGAAACTATGAAACTGGGTCAATCAACTAACTCATCCTAAAACTAAAAGCATTGCAAAAAATATTGGTGTTATCCAAACCAGAGTCAACTTACTCTCTAATTATTAGAGATGAACTAACAAAAAAAACAACGGTTACAAACAATCTAAAACTTGATGGCCTGCAATACCAACAAAAACAAGTCAAGCTTTCATTTAATGCATGTTTTCCTTGAAAATATGGTGTATGGCAAAAAAAAACATAACATTAAACCTTCAAGCAATGCTCTAGGGATTTACCAAAATTGTCAAACTCTAAAATAAGAGGTAGAAATCTCATTGAAACTAGAAACACGTGAAGAAGATAAAGGATAGAAATTCAAGTACAGCTCAACAAATGTCAAAGAAAAAACACCAAAAACAAGAAGTCCACCATAGTATTACATGTCCCAAAAACTAAATTGGTATAGACGTAGTCACAACTAAGTCCACAAAATTCATACTACCTTAGGATCATAACGGCAAACTAGCATACAAAATCAATCTCCCTTCCGCCTGAAAGAGCATCCCTCGGTGAGTCTAGCACGTCCACCAGTCGGCTGACAGAGAACGGTCTGGCAATTCCCACAGACCACAACAGTTTGTGAATGGCTGAAAACCGTAGTTCTGCACAACCCCTTCTCACAGTCAATACTCGATACATACAGATAAGGTGAAGTAGCGATGCTAAACTCGATTGAACGACTTGAGAAAAAAAAAAACGTACTTGGACCTTAAAACCAAAATAAAATTACAAGACGAAACGACTTACATGTTGAAGCATCCTTGGCATTTCACATCCTACCAATAAACACAAAGAAATATATTATTAAGAAAAAAAAAGGAAACGAAACACGAGTAGAGATTTGTTTCGATTAGATTGGAGCTACCATGAAGAAGGAATTGGGCGACTGCACGAGACGTTTGAGCTTGTGCCTCTTCTTTTCGAGCTCGGCGGGTGGGTTCAACAAATCGATATCGTTCGGGAGCACCTTTTTGGATCAAAAAAAGGATCAATCAACACCATTAAAAAATAGAAATAATACAATAAGAAAACGAAAACTACGAATGAATTAGCATCTAGGCAAGACCGATGGATGAGGAATCATTACCATCTGGGCGAGAGCGTGAGGGCGGCCGCCGCAGGACGAAGAATCGGGAGTAGGAAGATCGACCGGCGAGTGAGGGGAGATTCGCAGATACAGAAAAACCCTAATCACACAGTTTAGTATATATAAGGATTTGCTGCAAAATTATGACCATAGGATGCAAGAGGCTGACATCAAAACCGACGAATTGGATGTTGATGACGCAAAATCCAATATACATTATCAATTTCTATATGCCACCAATTAAAGCTTTTATGCTTTTTTTTTAACGAAAAATTAAAAAGAAAAAATGGGAAATATATTAAATCTAGACTAATTAAATATATTGAATCTAGATGTAAAATGCGTCTAAATTTAATATATTTTTTATTTTTTCCTTCCAATTTTTCGTCCAAGAAAACACAACTGAGGGATGTCAAGAGATGTCAAACTATTAAAGGGATGGTTTTGGATCAACAAAATTCTACAATGGCAATTAAGAAAAAATTGATTTGACGGCACATTGATGACATGCATTTATATAATATTTTTAGTATATTTTTACCATCAATTATACCTCTTTTCTATCATGTTTTTACTCATTTTGGCTTAAATTCTTTACTAAACTTCACGAGATTCAAAACCACATATTCAAGTGCTAATACCTTATCTTTGGGACAGAGATAATAAAGATAGCATATATTGATATTGACATAGTGGGCCCATTGACTGGTGCTCTGGCCCAACAGGAGCATGGCAGGTCGAACCTGGGAGATGGTGCTGAGGTCATGGTCCTAGTGCAAGTGGGAGATTGTTAGTGTTTATGTCATAGGACCATTGGGATGGTCTAATGGGATATGTGTATCACATCTAGTTGATAGATGAGTTATCTTGGCATGGTCGTTGTTATGCAAATATGTACATCTACGCACATGGACATTTGCATATACGATGTCCCTAAGAGATAGATATTTTATCTAATCTCAGTCTTGTCCCCAGTCGAGAATCATAGTGGATAGAGGTGGCCAACGGGCCGGGCCGGCCCGCGGCCCGCACGGCCCGGCACGGCCCGTTGACCAAGTCAACGGGCCCCGGGCGGCCCACGGCCCGGCTCGGGCCGTGCTGGGCCGAGGGTTCGCGGCCCGCGGGCCGGGCCGGGCACGGCCCGTGGTTGGGCCGGGCCAGGCACGGCACGGACCCGTGCTCGGCACGGCACGCGGGCCGGCACGGGCACGGCACGCGGGCCGGCACGGGCACGGCACGCGCGGTTTAGGCGCCAACGGTCGAAAATTTGATTTTGGCATGTGTTTTTACCCAAATACCCCTATAACGGTTTGAAAAAAATTAAAAGTTAGGGATATAATTGTCTTTATGTTATAAAATTACCATTTTAGCCCCTTTTAATAATTAAAAATAGGGGATAAATATGTAAATTTACACCCAATTCATCCCTATAAATTGACCCCCCAACCCTCTCATTTCTTCACACAAGTTTCCAATTAACTTTGGATTACTTTCTCATTCTCTCTTAATACTCTCTTAATCTCTTTTCTAAGTCTTGAGTTTCAATTAGCCATCAAGATTTCAAAGCTCCCTCGGTCTAGTCACGTGGAGAAGATCAAGTAAGTAGTAAATTAATTTACTTTTAGTCTTTTATAATGTAATTGTACTTAAATTTAAATTATTCTAATATAAATTTTTTTCATAATTATGTTTAAATTAAGGTTGTTGAAGGCTGAAACATCAACTTCTTAGTTCTTATTAAGCGATCTTCAAACACGTGATAAGGTAATTTTTTAATGTATAATTTATTATTAGTAAGTATTTAATCTTATTTTATAAATTTTTTTGACTAACTTTAAATATTATATGTAGAATTAATGGCGGGATTGAACAATACATGGGATTATTTGCCATGGGAGATTGAGGCATTAGAGCAGGAGCTAATAGGGACAACTAACCCCGTTATGCCCCCCGATCAAGATCAAGATGCCAACCCTCCGCTTTACGACCCAAATCAACAACAGCAAGAGCATGTTGAATTTGAGCCTACTAACACTATGCAGGGAGAGGAGGGATGCAGTGCAAACCCTCACGAGTCTACTGCGTCGGGCTCAAGAAAACGCACGAGCGACGTTTGGAAGAGCTTCGATGTGGTGATGATCAACGGCGAAGAAAGAGCCAGCTGCAAGAAATGCAAAAAAGTCCTGACTTGCAAATCATCGGGTGGAACTGGTCATTTGACTCGCCACATCAAAAGCCATCAAACTCAAATCAATCGTGCACAGGCTACTCTCAACCTTTCCTCTAGTTCTTTTGAAGTTTTTAATTATTCTACTGAAGTTCTTAGAAAAGAATTAGCTAAATTTATTGTTTGGGATGAACAACCATTTTCTTTAGCAGAAAATTATAAATTTGAAAAATTTATACATAAATCACTACAACCTAAATATAGAAAAATAAGTAGACAAACCATGCGTAGGGATGCTATAAAAATTTTTTCTGAATATAAAACTAATCTTTTACAAGTTTTAATTACATTAACTTCTTGTCTTTCTTTAACATCTGATATTTGGACCAGTAATCATTCTGATCAGTCATACATGTGTATTACGGCACATTGGATAGATAGTGAATTTTTTATACAAAAAAGAATTATTGCATTTAAAATTTTTGAATATCCTCATACTGCAAATGCTATAGTTAGACAATTTCATAGCATTTTACATTCATATAATATAATTAATAAAATTTTTTCAATTAGTTTTGATAATGCAAGTAATAATGATAGTGCAATTGATAAATTAAAAAGATTGTTAAATCCAATATTTAATGGTGCTTTTTTTCATATACGATGTGCATGCCATATTCTAAACTTATGTGTTCAAGATGGAATAAGAGAAGTAGATGAACATGTAACTAAATTAAGAAATGCTGTTAGATTTGTTACTTCTTCTACTTCTAGAAATCAAGATTTTAGACAAACATGTAAATCTTATGGTTTGTCATATAAAAAATTTAAACTTGATATTAAAACACGATGGAATTCTACTTATGATATGCTAACAACATGTTTTCCATTTAAGGATCCTCTTACATTATTTTATAATGAAAGAATGCCTGATGGAAACATTGAAGAAAATGATTGGGATAAAGCAAAATTATTACATAAAATTTTAGAAATTTTTTATAATGCTAGCACTCATTTATCTGGTGTTTATTATCCTACATCATGTTTAATTTTAGAACATTTAGTTTTAATTAGTGAAATGTTTTCTCAATATAGACATGATGAAAATGTTTTTCAAGTAATTTTTAAAATGGAAACAAAATTTAAAAAATATTGGAAAAATATATCTCCTTTATATTGTTTAGCTTCAATTATGGATCCTAGATTAAAATTAGAAGGTGTTCATATTTTATTAGATGAATATTATAGAAATATGGAACTTGAAGGAGTAGATGAGAAAAAAAATAAAATTTCTACCTTATTAGATGAAATGTATAATGTTTATAATTTAAAATTTGGAAATACAATGAATCCAACATCCTCTCAAACTAATGTATCTACTAGTAGTAAAAATATTACAGGAAGAATACGCTCAATTTTAAATAGAAAAGGAACATCAACAAGTAGATCTAGTAATTTTAATGAATTAACATTTTTTTTAGAAAATAATCATACATCTTTACTCACAGAAGAACAAATAGATAATTTTGATATTTTATCATGGTGGAGATCACAAGGAAAATCATATCCTGTGGTTTCTGCCATGGCACGTGATCTACTAACTCCTCCGGTGTCTACTGTAGCATCGGAGTCTTGTTTTAGTGCAGGCGGCAGGGTGCTGGACGAGAAGCGAAGCCGAATGAACGAAGAAAGCGTGGAAATGTGTATTTGTCTTAAAGATTGGCTAGATGCTGAAGATCGTCTTCAAGATAAAGGTGGTCATTCAACTTCATCGGATGATGATGAACAAAGTCTTGGAAGTGCAAGCGGAAGCACCAATGGATAAACGTTGTAATAAATAATTATAAAAAAAGTTGTAAAAAAGTTGTAGAAAGAGTTGTAGAAAGAGTTGTAAAAAGAGTTGTAAAAAGAGAACTACGTAGACCTGATTCCTCCTTTGAGTGGGATACGTAGGCAGCCTGTAATGGGTCCGGTCTAAAATATATAAAAGTTTAACATTTTTTCAAAAATTTGTGTAATATACATTCTTAATTTTTTTTTATTTTTCACTTTTTATATATTTTTAAAATATTTTTTTTAAATTCGGCCCACGGGCCAAAACCGAGCCGGGCCCAACACGGCCCGCGTGCCTAATTGGGCCCGTTGGGCCGTATTTGACCCACGTGCCGCCGTTAGCCCGCGTGCCGTGCCAGGCCCGCGTGCCGGATCTGGCCCGCGGGCCGGATTCGTGCCCACGGCCCGGCGGAGCCGTGCCGGCGACGGCACGCCTAATCGTGCCGCGTGCCGTGCCGGGCCGGGCGAAATTTGAGCCGTGCCGTGCCCGGCACGGCCCGATTTCTGGCGGGCCGAGGCGGGCCCGGGCCCGGGCCGGCCCGGGCACGGCCCATGGCCACCTCTAATAGTGGATATGGGATAGCTATGAGTCACTTTAGACTAGTATATGCGCTGGTTGAGCATGGGTTGCTAACACAGGCATATAGGTATATTAAGAGAGATGAACTGGATGTTGGGAAACCTCATGGATTTTTAAAATTTTACATACACAGATACATATAGCGGAAGCAAAGCCCTAAAGCAAGCTAGTCCCAAAAACCTAGAAGATCGAGTCAACCAGTGAGTAAGAGATAGTACCTCAAAGCAATAAATGGAGAAGCAATGTAGGCGCTCAAGTGTTTGCCCTCTAGAGAGAACAAAATCTCCCCCCCCCTCGTGCCCCATCCACACTCGACACCTTGCTATGCTCGTCTCGCCGAGCTCGCCCTGTGCCCCAGCCATGCTCGTCTCACCGAACTCGCTCTGCGCCCTGTCCATTCTTACCCATCGTCGCCTTGCCACACTCGTCTCGCCAAGCTCGCCCTCGCTTCGCCTCCCGCTACTTCGCCTCTCACCTTGCCTCCTGCCATGCTCACCATGCCCTCATCGATTGCCGAGCTTGCTCCGCCTCCCATCGAGCTCGCCCGCCTCCCACCGAGCTCACCCTGCACCCCCACCTCCAGTTGCTTCGCCTCCCGCTGAGCTCCCTGCTGCCACCCTCCTGTCGCCTGCGTCTCTCCCTGCCACCACCACCCCTCCCTGTTACTATGGGGAAGAAGGGTGGAGAGAAAAAATTTATAATCACATGATTTTTATTTCTCTTTTCTCCATTATTCTCGTCTCCCTATTATTCTTTTCTCCCACTTTTTCTTTCTTTCGGAAGAAATAGTTTGTTAAGGTTTGGTTAAGGAGAGGAGCAAGCACATATTCAATGCCTTGTGTGGCACATGACCCTTCAAGTTAGGAACACAATCAAGGCAAATGCAAAGGTGCACCAACTACATGCTTATTAGCTCAACAAAAGGCATGGAGGCACATTGTATAGAGGCATACAATCCTAACAAGACGAGCAAGACAGTGTTCAGTATGACATTTCTATAAGCACTTTGGTGTGCTCTATATGTGTTGCATATAGTACTTAGTTAAAGGGGCTAACACTTAAAGAAGTGAGCAGATTAGGAAGAGATATATGAAAAACCAACTAACATTACACTAGTGTAGATAAGTACCTTATTATGATGATGGGACTACGAGGGTGGTATAGTGGTCATGAGGTAAACATAGGAGGTATTTAGCATGAGTAGATATTTGATGAACATAAAAAAGATGTTTTGCAAATTTGACAAAATGAAATCGTAAAGGGCAAACCAAAAGGTGTTCGACACTTAATCTACGTGAGTGGCTTCTTTAGGCTAAAGAAGTAACAAGAAAATGTTGAAGTAACTCATCCAAGTAAGATCTACAATTGTCGATGTTTGAATAGAACAAGTTCATGCTTTTACATTATTTATTTGTATCTTTGGCTCCTGCGAATTTCTTTCCTTACACTAACTAAACATTGATGAACTCTTTGTCGACTTGTAACTAGCAACTTGATAATAGGGCTATAATAATAAGGGTGTTTATCCAACTATAGTCATAAAGATTTTCTTATGCAAAAAATTTAGGCATGACAGGTAGTATGAGAGTAGAGGTTTTCAAGAATTTGAAGGAAACTTTGCAAGGAAAATAGTGACTAATTTCAAAAGAGTTGAATATTTGGATGCCGTAGTTGGATTCTCAAATGGAGTAAATTCGGACAAGATAGTCCCACATTGACCATAACAATCTAAATCATAATAATGTAGTTGAAATATGAGTTGACATCAACACTCAAAGGGTTTCCTTGGAGGCAAGTCCTATAGAGATAGACTTCCACAAGAAGGTGCTGGAATAAAGTCGTACATTATTATGTTCAACTAAGACACCAATCACTAGTCCTGGTAGGAGAGCTCTTAAACATTTGAATCCTGAAACCTAGACAATTCATACGAAATACAGGGATGTGATGGCACAACTTACACACCTCTGTGTAAGAAGTCATCGAACACTCTACTCTTGGATCGTCTCTCGGCGCTCAGTGTACTCCCCTAACTCTGCCTAATCTCACTGAGCCTCTGAACTCTGGCCAAATGCTCTGTGATGGCTAAACTGAGGTCCTAGGTGGTGGATTAGAACTGGCAGTCACAATATACGAGCACTAGACATATGCTCAAACCTTAAGAATAAGTATCCACCACTACACAGCGAGTGAGCTCCTTGCGCCAAGCACAGTGCTTGCGCAAGTCACAAGCTAATCACACCGGACAATCAATAAACAATCCCCTCCAAGTATAAGCTCAGGTATGAGAAAGGTGTTCTCCCCGATGTGGGTGAGCAACACAAAAACTCACTATAATAATCAACAACAGTTCATACAATGATAAAACCCTAATATATGAAAGAGTTATACCAAACAAGTGTGTATGAACAAGTGTGGATGAATTCAGCCCCTTTCCTCAAGTGGCTAAATCCCTCAAACCCTCAAGAGCAATGCCCTTGAGGCTCGGACCCTAGAGCCACCTGCTCTAGGGTTGTTGTTGATGATGCTCTCGGCCCTTGTCCTCACAAGGCTGATCTCCTCTTGACAAGAATTGTCAAGCTTTCCTTGTTGCCGCCAACAAGGATGATGGAAGCATGTGGCACCTCCAAGAGAAAGCCGCTAGTGATGATCACTTCCTCAAGTGATCCGCCAACTCCCTTGCCTCCAAGGAAGATCACGCCAAGCCCTCGCCAAAGCCTCCAATGCTGAGGGTGAGTGGAAGGAAGGAGGTGCCGCCCAAGGTGGAAGCCGCTAAGATGTTGTCACCCCTCTCTTCCAAGCATGCGTGAGTTGCTTAAGTTAGAAGCCGCCAACCCAAGGGAACTCGCCTCTTTTGAATTTCCATAATGGATCCGCATCTTGTGTTGGATTCGATCCACTAAGGAGATCCAAGTGGATAGTCGCCCATGGGATCCAATAGCTTAAAAGGGTTTAGATCCAATTCCTCTTATTGGATCCTCTCTTATGTCTTAATGGATCTTGCCATAAGTTGTCACATGCTAAACATGTGCCAATTTATAAACAATCCAATTAATGACCATCATGTCCCAGATAAACATAATGACACTAACTGGTCTCTGGCACTCCAAATTGAACTCAGGTTGAGTCCATGCCTTGTGCCATTGACCATGGTTAAGTTGACCATAGTTAGGCTAACCATGGTTAGGTTAACCATGCTCCATGAAACCCCTGGGCCTGACCCAAGGATAATGTATGCGCCAATAGTAATGCTCCTCAGTAATGTACCTGCAAAACATCCTAACACAAGTGTTAGCATCCTAGCTCCTCTACTAGGCCCCATTCCATATCAGGCCTTACTCTTGTAAGTCATCTGTTCCCTACTCATAACCCCTATGAGTCCATGGGAAGGGTAGGGTATAACCCCAGTATACCCAGGGCATCACACCTAGAGAGCTCGAAACTTATAACAAAATTTCTAGGATTTGGAGTAGTACTTATGTGTTGATCATATTCACTTAGAGAATACTCAAGTACGTAAATTATACTTGATTGGAGATGCCAAACTACAATGACATACCCAAGTTACACTAGATCTCATAGAAGACCAAGCTCAAATCAAAATTTGGGAAAAACTAAATGTAGGGATAAAGGCTTAATTCATATTGAGCAAATCTTCTTATAAAACAAATGATGCCTTGTTAAAGTTGAAACGGATTGGAAAAATATGTGAGAATATGAGTTTTTTTCATCACTCATATTCAAGATTGACAACAAGATGGAGGACAAGTTATTTCATTTTTTTTATCACAATGAAGCCCTAGGCATAATTGGAATAGAGAAGTCAAGAGGTGCAATCACTAAAGGGATCAATTGCAACATTTGATGCTCTAGTGGACTTTCATATAGTAAAGGCGCTTACCTTGACATTGAACCTAATGACCAAAAATTTCTATTTGAAAGAAGATAAAGTGAAGGAAAGGTCCAAATGCCCAAAAGCGATTGCAACAAAACCTAAAGTGAAGAAGAAATCCTTAAATAAAAAGAGAGGCAAACAAAATATAGCTTCCAATTTCATTTGATAGGCATTCACCAAATAAGAGATTGCCATCGCAAATATTAAATAGTAGCAATAGTGATATAAGTCATGATTAGGATGAACCTCATGTTGCATATAGGACTTGATATGTAGCATATAAGTTTCTTATGATGTTGTTTGGATTGACGTATGCACCTACTATGTTATATTATATAATTAATGGTGTTCTATTTGAGTACCTTGATGGCTTTCATGTGGTGTACTTAAATGACATTGTCATATTCTCGAAAACCCTAGATAATCATGTAGAGCATCTAATAAAGAGGCTTCAAGATCACTGCCTCCAAGAAATGTGAGTTTGCTCATGAGGAGACAATTTCTTAGACACATGGTTGGAGAGATGACAAGTTAGGATAAATCCAATGAAGACCATGGTTAGTTAGGAATGGCTTTGTCCTTCAGCACTCTTTCTATGATTGACCAACTTCTATCAAAGAATTTTCAAGTACTCTTTTTCCAATCTCTTGCTTAATATTACTCTTAGAGTTGTACATATCAATACCAATAAGCATTTGAGAAATTAAAGAGAGTAACTTGTTTAAAATTTTTTTACACCCAAATTTTGAGTTTCATTTTTGAGGGTGCATATAGTGTTGGAAGTGTTCATGTTCACGAGAAACAACGAGTGGCACTTGTTAAGGGTGTTCTCGCAAGTTACATGCTATAAAGCAAAGTTATTCAATAAAATAGAGGAAATGGTTTTTGTAATCAATTACCTTTTGACCAAGCAAGTTTGTTTATTTGGGAACTTAGTTAATAATTAAGATGGATAATGTGCAAACACTTACTTTGCAACACAAATTAAAATTTTTAGAAAAGTAAGCTCAATTGAAAGAATTTTTTATAGAGTAGGATTTCCAATGAAAGCATAGCCTGAACACCATAACTAGGTAGCATATGTGATGCCTTATATTTTAATAGTAATTTTTTTTAATATTTCATGATGAATCTAGGCTTATTTTGATATTTTCATACTCTTTATAGGCTTATTTCCTTAAAAGCTTTGGAATCTTCACTTTTTCTTGCTTTTGTGGAATTTCAGGTAAAATCACTCAATTTTGATGTCTTTTGAAGATTCTAAGGCCACGAGGTGATTTCTTATGCGAAAACGAAGCTACATGTCAAATTTGGGCTCAATTGGAGTTAGCCTGAAAAATTCGGCCAAGTGAACCCCATGGGGTTCACCGGTTCTTTCGCTAGACGCAGGGTTACTTCGCAGAAAGCTTCACGGGTAGGTGAACCCGGCACCTGTGCTTCTCTCTGTTGTGCAGCGCTCAAATTGGCCAGAGCAAATCACGGCCAGGTGAACTCGGCGGGGTTCGCCCGTGATTTTGACCCTGGTGAACGCGAGTCCGAGTTTCACTCGGATTTTCTCCGATTTCTGATCCGTCTGGCATCCAAATTTGGCAAGAGTGGACTTTTTCAAAAGCTACTTCGAAGGAGAATGCGGTGAGTATAAAAGCCCTAATTTTTATACCCTAAGGGGGGGGGGGAATCAGACAAAAGGCGGTAAGGACAACGAACAACAACGAAAACTCGGTTCTCACGGCGATTTGGCGAGATTCGATCGTCAAAGCTTCACGATTCTGGGAGATCAGCAGTGGTTTAGTGTTCCTTCCCCTTTAAAAATGATTCCTTGTGGTTTTCCTATGATTAATGAGAGATTCTTTATAGATACTATGTATTCCGTAGCGTAAACTCTTTTTCGGGGCTTGGTTGAAGCCTATTGACAATTCTTAATTGCAAACATTGTTTTAATTCTGTTATTTGAATTATATTGTGAGCATATTTACTTTGATATGCATATCTCATGATTTTACCTTGGCTGAGTATCTTCATGTTTTAGTCGTTACGATTCATACCGAGAGGAGGATCGTAAAGACGGATCTTCGTAGTAAAACTTGCGAGACCTCGACACGAGAGTACTTGGTCTTCACTCGAGGGTTTCATAATCTACCATAGAACTCATTGGGTTTGTCTAAAACGATCCACCACGAGAGTTGGAGATCGTCTTAGTTAAACACCGGGGTGTCACTCGAGAGAGAGCACCTTATACCCTAGGGATAGATTCCTTGTGCAATATCATAAATCCAGATTACTGATATTATTAAGCGCGATTAAGATCATCAGCGTGGTGGAAACCATAGCCCTGATATCTCTCTCATATTCATTCTCTACCGACGTAGCTTCGATTTCTTTTTTTCGATTTAAGTTCTCAAAACCCCGTTTCGATTCGCCTAGCTATTGAAACTTAGATTTTCTGGTACTCAACCTTATTCCCTATGAGATTCGACATCTTTTATATTACTTCGACATAACCGTGCACTTGCGGGACGTGTCAATATGCTTTGAGTAGATTGATGTTATTAGCTTCATTTTGCAGCTTAACCTAAGTGGAGAGTGACTTGGTGATGAGAACCAAGGAGTGACACACTCCGCAAGTGCACGGATATGTCGAAGTAATATAAAAGATGTTGAATCCCACAGGGAGCAAGGTTGAGTACTAGAAAGTCCGAGTCCTAATAGCTAGGCGAATCGAAACATGGTTTTGAGAACAAAAAATCGTAAACAAGCGATTACAACTACGTCGGTAGAGAAAAGATATAAGAGAGAATTCAGGGCTACGGCTTCCACCACGATGATAATCTTAATCGCACAAGAAAGATATTAATTACTTGGTTTATTGGTTTTGCACAAGGAGTCTAACCCTAGGGTACAAGGTGCCCTCTCTCGAGTGATACACCCCAGTGTTCGTTTTAGACCGACCTCCTACTCTCGCGGTGGATCATTCTAAGACGAACCCAATGAGTTCTATGGCAGACTATGAAATCCTCGAGCGAGGACCAGGCACTCTCGTGTCGAGGTCTCGCAAGTTTTACTCAGAGGTTCGACCGTTACGATCCTTCTCTCGATATGAATCGTAACGGCTAACACGTGAAAATATTCGGCCAAGATAAAATCATGAAATAAATACGTCGAAGTAAAATATGCTCACAAATTTATACCAAATAACATAAATAGATACAAAGTTTGCAGTTAAAATTATCAAAGGGTTTCCACCAAGCCCCGAAATAGGGTTTACGCTACAATCATTATTGAAACACTCAAAATATCTCTTTTAATGAAATGAAAAGTATAAGAAAATGAAGCTAAGGGGAAGGAGACGATGAACCGAAGGAATCCTGAAGAAATCGTGATGATCGTGTATCTCAATCTCCGAAAATCTCCAAAAATTGCCTTTGTCACCGAGTTCTTCTGCCCGCGCCGCTTCTTCACGTGAATGCTCGATGATTAGGGCAAGAAAATTGGGGCTTTCATTCCTCTGCGTTCGCCTCTGAAAGAGCTTTTCATAGACACCTTACGTGCCAAATTTCGCCTCCGAACGGGTGAGAAATTGAAGGAAAACCGAGTGTGAGTCGAGCCGCTCGCGAACCTGGGTTAGAATCACGGTGAACCCCGCCGGGTTCACCTGGCCATGATTCATCCTGAGGCTTCGGCTGAAAGAAGCGCGGTGAACCCCGCCGGGTTCACCTGGCCGTGATGTGTTCTGGACAGTTTTCAGCCAAATGGAATTCTGGTGAACCCCGATGGGGTTCACCCGACCGTGATGCTCTCTGTGAGTTTCGCAGGCTGGCGACTGGGATGGTGAACCCCGTGGGGTTCACCTGGCCTGATTGTCAGACAAAACTCCAAATGACTCCAAATTTGACAGGCAGCTTAGTTTCCACACAAGAAATCGTCCCATGGCCTCAGAATCTTCAAAATATGTTGAAAAAAAGGTGTTTTTACCTGAAATTCTATAAAAGTGCCAAAAAGTGAAGATTCCGAAGATATGAAGGAAATAAGCCCGTAATGAGTATAAAAATACCGAAATAAGCCTAGATTTGACATGAAATAACTATGAAAATCACTACCAAAATGCAATGCATCAAAATACTCCAGACTTAAATCTTTGCTTATCCTCAAGCAATAAAATAAGATGAGATACATGATAGGTACAAGAGCAATCTTTCATGTCAAGATGTACATCCAAGTTAGAAAAACATCTAATAACAATCCAAGATCTAATCAGGAGAAGTTAAGTAAATGGTTGTCTCAAGTGTTCAACAGTTTGATCTCACAATAACTAGATGCCAAACAACTTAGTAAACAGCGAACATAGGATTCAATTAAGCATACATAAAACACTCATGCAATTCCAATCCTTCCTAGTCAAATCGTTGGGGTTAACTCAAATGTTTTATTCAGGATACGATATACTGGTTATTGTAACATCCCACATACTTAACCCCAAGCAAATAACACAATCGCAAAAGTAATAGGGTGTTTCATATAAGATCGATCAAATGCTAGGTAAAACCGAGTTCAAGAAAAACACGATCTGAAAATTTTCAAAACTCCAAACACATAAAATCTTCGAATCACAAATCTCATAAATCACATAAAGGTATCTGCCACCACGCAATACGTGCACTAGACATATGCACGTTACAGTTATCTCAAAACCGATTGCAAAAATATACATCAACTTCAATTTCAAAACAAATCCACAAAATCGATTTTATAAACTAATACCAAACACCGAAACCAGGCCAAAGCCCGCGGTGACACAAAAATCAGACTCGTAAAACCGCCACAATCTGGCATCACAAGTTCACGTAGTTCACATCATTCATATCACATGGTTCACATAATGCATATAATTCACAGGGTTTAGCCACAACCGGCATCATAAGTATAAACACATTAAGGCCACAACCGGCATCATAAATTCATTAAGCATAAATCACAGCATCCATGTAATGCTAACTGCGCCCCTGCTCTACACCTGAAAATAGTGAGGGGTGAGCTACACAGCCCAGTGAGTGGATAGTCTAATTGACCATCCATAACATACACTCAAAAACATAGGCAAATTGTTTTAAAAATCTTTAACAGGATATTATGTGGATATTATGTCAAGATATAACAACATAAAGAAACAGAAGTCATATAGATATCCAGATGTACACACCAACATATAACAACTTAGGTTCTAGAGTTATACTATAAACCAACCGAACACATATATTCTAAACCAACTAAACATACCAACACACTTTTAACCTAGTTGTCCAGCATATTCACAAAGTGACCAATATGGTCTAACCCGGCTTGGCCAAAGCACTGGGAGCTGCAAAATCTCGTGCAACACATAAACATGGACAGTGAATAGAATCAGGAGGTGGCCCCCGTCAGGTCACGACGTGGCACGCTGGTCTATCACGCCATAACATAAAACGAGAATATAATCAGGAGGTGGCCCCCGTCAGGTCACGACGTGGCACGCTGGTCTATCACGCCATAACATAAAACGAGAATAGAATCAGGAGGTGGCCCCCGTCAGGTCACGACGTGGCACGCTGGTCTATCACGCCATAACATAAAACGAGAATAGAATCAGGAGGTGGCCCCCGTCAGGTCACGACGTGGCACGCTGGTCTATCACGCCATAACATAAAACGAGAATGATGACATCAAGAGGTGGCCCCTGTCTGACCAAGACATGGCACTTTGGGTCTTATATCATTCCCAACACATAAAAGAGTAATGACATCAAGAGGTGGCCCCTGTCCGACCAAGACATGGCACTTTGGGTCAAAACCCGTTCTCCCAAAAGGTTCCTACTGGACAACACACATATCTTATTTCATAATTTCACATAGGTGGACATATTTCACAAAGGTGGACTCCTAAGTGTCAACTTGACTCTAGGATAGCCATCACAAAAATCACATCGGACAGGCTGAACTTCAACCCCCATCACAATAATCATAATAGGCAGGTTGAACATCAACCCCCTCACATATCACAGTACAGGGCTGAAATTCAAACTCTTCACATATCACATAAGAACTATCCCCTTGAGTTCATAGTCACACCTAGCCTTAGTCCTAACCATCACATGACCACATAATTTTCCAAAAACACAACCCCACATAATTATCAAAGAATCACATAATGAAGATCACATAGTGTAGTCCTTATATTTCATGCTGATTAGTTCAGTGTAATCTTGCTATGTTATCACCCAATTCTTCTCAAACAAGGGTACATGCTACACTCATAAAGAAACATAAAATTACAACAAGCATTCATCATAAAATCAACATAAAATGTAATACATACAAATTACCACAATTTATCAAACAATCCATAAATACACATAAAGGAATATTCATGATTTGCATTTAACAAGCATCCAAAATTTGACATAAAAATCATGTATTCATATTAATTACTACATGTGATCCACGGTTAACATAACATATTATTTACTAAATTTTAAACCTTAGTTAACATCAATCTCATGCTCAAAATCATTGATTTAAAACCTCCTAAATTCCATAAAAGAATACCTTAACTTTCATGTTGCTAACTTTCGGATTTCATAAATAAAATCATCAAAATTTCGGTTTTCAAAATATACACACATTTGCCAAATTTCGGTTTTCACAAAAATACATCTTAATTCCATTGTTAGCATGATAAAATTCCCAACTTAAATCAAACCCTTAGTTAACAAGAATCATCATGAATAAATTAGGTTTTCATTATAAATATCTCCTTGCCATTTTCGATTCTTCACATGAGATATACATCCATTAAACTTTCGGTTTGTCATGTTATATATATACCTTTGCATAAATTCGGTTTTTCATCAAAATAAGAAGTTCTACCATTGTAAAAAATTCGGTTTTTCATCAAAATAAGAAGATCTTAAATTCGGTATTTAACATGGTGAAATCTTGAATTTCGATTTAGCATGATCAAATTTCTAATAAATCTCATGCATCAATTAATACAACCAAATTACTAGAAATCAAAAAAACACTCCACTCACCTCTTAAACCGTGAACACAAGGATGAAAACCCTTCCAAAATTTCGTCCAAAGCCTTGGGGTCGCCGAAAGGATCTCCAAGACTCACTAAGGAAATTTCTTCACTTCAAGAAGATCGCCAAGAGGAAGAAGATGAAGAAGAAACACCAAAAAAAATCGCCTCCAAGCTTTCCAAGAGTCGCCAAGTTCTTTCAAGCCGCCACCTCAATTTTCTCAAGACTCCAAAATCGCCACTAATCTCACCCTAATCGATATTATCACCTAAACTTTGGGTTTTAAAATTTTAAACCCATTAACCAATTTATTCCAATAGGGTTTAACCCATTTAACTAATAATTTCAAATTTTAAACCCAATAACCCAATATCTCATAATTAACTAATTATTTAATTAACTTAACCATTAACCAATCACTTAACGAAAATCCATTAAGGATTTAACTAACATCCAATAAGGATTTAATTATCCAATAGAGTATAATTAATTAACCAATAAGGTCTAATTAATTAACTTAAAATTTGCAACCCAAAATCCTAATTAATTTATCACAAACAACCAATGATAATTTATCATAAATTAACCGTCAATAATCAAACAAATAATCTCTAATTAATTTACAAAAATCAATAACCAAAAATTTCTAGTTAATTAACTATCAACCAATACATAAAAATATCACAATCAATAATTTTATTAAAATCATGAACAAAATATCACGGTTACTGATTTTATTTAAATCCAAATAATGCTTACCAGAACTTAAGATCCTTGGATCTTACAGTTATTGCACTGGACTTCAACTCATAACCTTAGGTACCATTGTCAATTTTTTGCAATGCCAAGTAGAGGAGTCATTTTATTGTTTTCAACTTCACATCCTTTAGATTTCAACTCATGTCCTTCGGTACCACTGCCAATTTTGCGCAGTGCCAAGTAGAGGAATCTAAGGGCGAGTAAAAATTTTTTTATAAACATGCTCCGCAGTTGATCACATATCCTTTTTGACAAATATAGTGTTTCCCCAACAAAAGAAAGGAATTCAAAGAATAACTAAGAGAATATGTATCTCAATACGATTCTCATGAAAGTTGCAGGCTTTAGTTGATTTAACAATCATAGTTATGTTTGACTCACTAATGAACTACTCAAAATCAATCCAAATCACAAAATCTCTAAATCATAGAACACATGAATATGATCAAACAGTATTTCTAACAAGGAGGTATACTCCAGACTTAATTCTTTGATCATTCCTAACCAGTCAAGTATTCAACTTTAAAATTTATGAAATAGCTTTCATAGGACAATTCATTCACATAACTCTCATGGAAAAGATTCACACATCAAGTATGAAAAGTAAAATCATCATAGCATAGTGCAGACGCAAATATAAAAGATATGTCATACAATCACGAGGTGAGGCCTGAAGAAGTGGACCAGGCCCACGAATATAATGACATATAAGATACAATACCACATAATATCCAACCGTCGTGGGATAACAGTATCAATCTCCAAAAAGAAACATCAAAACATCACATCAAATCACATCGCAGCCACGTGTAGAAATAAAACAGAGACCGGAGTAAAGAAAGCTCACCCACTCTAAATTTTTGCATAGTCTTCTATGCAATACCATGATGTGAGAGAAGTGGGTGCTGATATAGATATCCTGGGCAGCTACTTCTTTTTGCGCGAGCGGGAGCCAGAAGCTCTCGAGCTCGAGCTCTTCTTCTTCCCACGCGCACTATAATCTGGCTCAACCTCCTCATCTGAAGGAAAAATGCTGTCGGAGGAGATGTCCATCTGAGCCTTGTGCTCCTCAGAGACAAAGGCGAGGCGCTCATCCATCGCGGATAGCTTTCCCCAAATAGAGCTCAGCATTTTGTGCTGGCGTTGCATACCAGCTTCATTTGATTCCCATCGAGCGGCGTAGTCCTGCTGCATGTGAAAGACGGTGGTGTCCATGTGATCGATCAACTCTCTTTGATGGAGCTGTTCCTCCTTGATTTCCTGTAATACAGACATCATAGAATCGTGAGAGGAGGTGCCACCAAAAGAAAATGCCCCAGGTGCCAGCAGTGCAGTGTCGACTGGATCGGGCTGTGTGTCCTCAATTGGCTGGATGCGCCAGTTTCCACGGACTCTGACAGTTGTGCGCTCCGGGTTTGGCAAAGGCAGGCAGAAGGGGTTTCCCTTGAATGTCATACAATAAGAATCTCCCTTGCGTATAATAAGTTTCATAGCAACGCAAGACTCGATGTCGAGCCTATTGTTGCCGGTAGCCTCCAATGTGCCGTAGGGAATGATGCCGAGGGAAACTGCCAGACGTGTGATCAAGCCACCAATCACTATAGCCCCCCTCAAAGAACGGGCGACGCGGCTGAAATGCTTTGCCAAATAATATCCTGAATCGACTCTAAAACTGTGGAGCATGCACCAGATATAAAATAACTCAGTCTGTCGAACCATACCGTCACTTTCACCGCGGCCAAAGAGAGTGTGGGCCAATACGCGGTGAACGTACTTGATCACTGGGTTGCATAGACTGGATGCGCGAGCTGTGTGAGCGGAGTAGATGTGCTCGTTGGTGACAGTGCCCTAGAAGCTCTGCTCACTATACTCAGTAGGGACTCTGTGTGCGCTAGGCTCTGGAAAACCGTAAATACCGCGGAACTGTGAAAGAGATAGGATGTGTTCGATGTTACTGACACGCTCCGCAAGTACACGGTTATGTCGAAGTAATATAAAAGATGTCGAATCCCACAGGGAACAAGGTTGAGTACTAGAAAGTCCGAGTCCTAATAAGATATGAGAGAGAAAAGATATGAGAACAAGAAAGATATTAGTTATTTGGTTTATTGGTTTGAGAACAGAAATCGTAAATAAGCAATCACAAATACGTCGGTAGAGAAAAGATATGAGAGAGAATTCAGGGTTACAGCTTCCACCACGATGATAATCATAATCGCACAAGAAAGATATTAGTTATTTGGTTTATTGGTTTTGCATAAGGAGTCTAACCCTAGGGTACAAGGTGCCCTCTCTCGAGTGATACACCCCGGTGTTTGTTTTAGACTGACCTCCTACTCTCGCGGTGGATCGTTCTAAGACGAACCCAATGAGTTCTATGGCAGACTATGAAATCCTCGAGCAAAGACCAAGCACTCTCGTGTCGAGGTCTCGGAAGTTTTACTCAGAGGTTCGACCGTTACGATCCTTCTCTCGATATGAATCGTAATGGCTAACACGTGAAAATATTCGGCCAAGATAAAATCATGAAATAAATACGTCGAAGTAAAATATGCTCACAAATTTATACCAAATAACATAAATAGATACAAAGTTTGCAGTTAAAATTATCAAAGGATTTCCACCAAGCCCCGAATTAGGGTTTACACTATAATTGTCATTGAAACGCTCAAGATCTCTCTTTTAATGATAAGAAAAGTACATGAAAATGAAACTAAGGGGAAGGAGACGATGAACCAAAGGAATCCTGAAGAAATCGTGATGATCATGTATCTCAATCGCCGAAAATCTCCAAAAGTCGCCTTTGTCACCGTGTTCTTCCGCCCGCATCCGTTCTTTGCATGAATGCTCGATGATTAGGGCAATAAAATTGGGCCTTTTATATCCTATGCGTTCGCCTCTAAAAGAGCTTTCCATAGACACCTTACTTGCCAAATTTGGACTTCGAACGGGTGAGAAATCGAAGGAAAACCGAGTGTGGGTCGGGTCGCTCGCGAGCCTGGGTTAGAATCGCGGTGAACCCAGCCGGGTTCGCGGTGAACCCCGCCGGGTTCACCTGGCTGTGATGTCTTCTAGACAGTTTTCGGCCAAATGGAATTCTGGTGAACCCCGCTGGGTTCACCCGGCCGTGATGCTCTCTGTGAGTTGTGCAGGCTGACGACTGGGATGGTGAACCCCGTGGGGTTCACCTGGCCGTGATTGTCAGGCTAACTCCAAATAAGCCCAAATTTGACGGGCAGCTTGTTTTCCACACAAGAAATCATCCCGTGGCCTCAGAATCTTCAAAATATATCGAAAAAAGGGCGTTTTTACCTGAAATTGAATAAAAGTGCCAAAAAGTGAAGATTCCGAAGATATGAAGGAAATAAGGCCATAATGAGTATAAAAGTATCGAAATAAGCCTAGAATTGACATGAAATAACTATGAAAATCACTACCAAAATGCGATGCATTAAAATACTCCAGACTTAAATCTTTGCTTGTCCTCAAGCAATAAAATAAGATGAGATACATGATAGGTATAAGAACAATCTTTTGTGTCGAGATATACATCCAAGTTAGAAAAATATTTAATCACAATCCAAGATCTAATCAGGAGAAGTCAAGTGAATGGTTGTTTCAAGTGTTCAACAGTTTGATCCCACAATAACTAGATGCCAAACAACCTAGTAAGCAGCGAACATAGGATTCAACCAAGCCTACACACCACACTCATGCAATTCTAGTATTTCCAAATCAAATTGTTGGGGTTAACTCAAATGTTTTATGTGGAGTATGATATACTGATTATTGCATTAGACTTCAACTCATAACCTTAGGTACCATTGCCAATTTTTCGCAATGCCAAGTAGAGGAGTCTTTTTATTGACTTCATTTCACATCCCTTAGATTTCAACTCACATCCTTCGGTACCACAGCCAATTTTGCGCAGTGCCAAGTAGAGGAATCTAAGGGTGATGATTTTTTTTTTATAACATATCCTTTCTAACAAATGAAGTGTTTCCCCAACAACAGAGAGGAATTCAAAGAATAACTAAGTAAATGTGTATCTCAATATGATTCTCATGTAAGTTGCAAGCTCGAGTTGATTCAACAATCATATCAATGTTTGACCCACTAATGAACATCTCAAAATCAATCCAAATCACAAAATTTTTAAATCATAGAACATATGGATATGGTCAAACAGTATTTCTAACAAGGAGGTATACTCCAGACTTAATTCTTTGATTATTCTCAACCAATTAAGTATTCAACTTTAAAAATTTTGAAATAGCTTTCATAGGACAAATCTCATGATAGACGCATGAATTCATGAATAATAAGCATCATAACATCATTCAAGATTTTCACAACATGAAATCATAATCATCATAGCAAAGTACTAATATAAGCATGAAAGTAAAGTGCAAAGTGTCATACATAACTGTCATAGAGTGGGGCCTGAAGATGTGGACCAGGCCCACGAATATGATGACATATAAGATACAATGCCACATAATATCCATCACAAAATAAAAGTATCCATCCAAACATAGCAAGGTCAAGAGAACACTGTCAAATAGCCACATAAAGCAAGAAAATAGAAATCGGAATATAGAAAGCTCACCCACTCTAAAATTTTGCATAGTCCTCTATGCAATACCATGATGTGAGAGGAGTGGATGCTGAAACAGATATCCGGGGGCAGCTACTTCTTTTTGCGCGAGCGGGAGCCAGAAGCTCTCGAGCTCGAGCTCTTCTTCTTCCCACGCGCACTATAATCCGGCTCAACCTCCTCATCTAAAGGAAAAACGCTGTCGGAGGATATGTCCATCTGAGCCCTGTGCTCCTCGGATGCGAAAGTGAGACGTTCATCTATCGTGGATAGCTTCCCCCAAATAGAGCTCAACATTTTGTGCTGGCGTTGCATACCAACTTCATTTGATTCCCATCGAGCAGCGTAGTCCTGCTGCATGTGAGAGATAGTGGTGTCCATGTGATTGATCAACTCTCTTTGCTGGAGCTGTTCCTCTTTGATTTCCTGCAATGCAGACATCATAGAATCATGAGAGGAGGTGCCACCAAAAGAAAATGCTCCAGGTGGTGGCGGTGTAGTGTCAACTGGATCGGGCTGTGCATCCTCAACTGGCTGGATGCGCCAGTTTCCACGAACTCTGATAGATGTGCGCTCCGGGTTTGGCAAAGGCAAGCAGAAGGGACTCCCCTTGAATGTCATACAATATGAATCTCCCTTGTGAACGATCAGCTTCATTGCGACGCAGGACTCGATGTAGAGCTTGTTGTTGCCGGTAGCCTCCAATGTGCCATAGGGAATGATGCCGAGGGAAACAGCCAGAGGTGTGATCAAACCGCCAATAACTATCGCCCCCCTCAAAGAACGGGCGACGCGACTGAAATGCTTTGCCAAATAATATCCTGAATCGACTCTAAAACTGTGGAGCATGCACCAGATATAAAATAATTCAGTCTGTCGAACCATACCGTCACTTTCACCATGGCCGAAGAGAGTGTGGGCCAATACGCGGTGAACGTACTTGATCACTGGGTTGCACAGACTGGAAGCACGAGCTGTGCGAGCGGAGTAGATGTGCTCGTTGGTGACAGCACCGCAGAAGCTCTGCTCACTATACTCAGTAAGGACTCTGCGTGCGCTAGGCTCTGGAAAACCATAAATACTGCGAAACTGTGAAAGAGATAGGATGTGTTCGATGTTACCCAGGCGGAAGGACAGACGGCCTGGATCATCCTCAAGTATAGGATCAGCTTTAACTTCCAATGAACTCAGAAACTCCAGTGTGGTACCGATGTAGGTGCATCGGTGGGTGAGAATAGCTGCTGAAATTGCTCTCACCCTATGGATGCATACATCAAGTCAAAGTCTCCAAGCATCCCTAGCATCTGTAAGGTGGTTCGATCAAGATACCGCGTATTGAGCACGCGGCGTTGTCGTAGAATCTGATACCATGCCTCTTGCACAGCGTTCCGGAAGATAATCCCGAACTCGTTCGGGGGAGATACGTAAGTCTGCGGTCGGCTGGCAGGCATGCGACTGTGACGAGATGAAGAACCTGCCGTAGCCGAAGAAGGCCGGTAGGAAGGAGGAGTAGGCGTCGGCTCATACTCCTCATCGTCCGTGGTGGACGAATCTGACAGCGCCTGTTGAGGGCGTGAAGTTCTCTTGCTGGCCATGGCCTTCGTCCTTGGAGGCATTGTTGCTGGGCTGATCGGAAGGTGGCTGGTAAGTGTCGACTGTAAGATTTGGTCGGCGGTGCTCACAGAACAGAAGTGATGGCGGATCAGAAGAAGTCGGCAAGAAAAGTCGATACGAAAATCCGATGTGAAAGAGGCGAGAATAGCTTGATCAGACTGCAAGGAATCGTAAATCAGAACCTGAGAGATCGCCTTTGAGTGTTGAGAAAGAAAGAAGGCGGCGCGATCCGGTCGATTTCGTCGAAAACGGGTGGCGGCGGCTGATATGCAGGAATTCTTGCGACGCAAAAATCGGGGATGAAATTGAAACAGAACTTGTCCACCTTGTAAGGAAACTCGGATCCGACCTAGAGAGATCTTCTTCATGTTTGGAAGGAAGGAAGAATGCCGAAATCGATGGGATCTCGGCCAAAAAGGGAGGCGGCGGCGGAAACTAGCTGCGAATGCCCTAATTTCGGGTGATCAAGACTTGAAATTCCAGTGAACCCGCCCGGGTTCACTCGCCCGTGATGTTCACTGTGGTCGGGCTGGAGCGACAGAAACACGGGTGAACCCGCTGGGGTTCACCGACCCGTGAAGCATTCTGGAAAATTTCTGGTCTTCGGAATCGTGGTGAACCCCGTGGGGTTCACCTGCCTGTGAAGCTCACTGGATGGATTCTGCATATAAAGAATACTGGTGAACCCCGTGAGATTCACCAAGCTGTGAAGTCCTCTGGTTACAAAGCTTGGGCGCACTGTATAGTACACATCACGGTGAACCCCATGGGATTCACCAAGCCGTGATGTTCACTGTATGCCCGGAAAAATCTGAAAAAATTCTGGAAAAATTCATATGTGCTCCCTCTTCTTCCTACAACATATAGAGACATTAAATTAGTAGCAATCCCTTCTAGAAAAACAAAAATAAAAGAAAAGCAAACTAACGTTCTAGAACACTAACTAATGACAAGAAAAAAATTATGCAAAAGAACTAGAATCAAACAAAAACTTGGGTTGCCTCCTAAGAGCGGTAGGTTTAGGTCGGTAGCTCGACCATGACAATTTTCAAAGTTTCAATTCCAGGGGGTCTGGGAGAACTAGAACTTCCTCTCTCTCTACTTGCTCATCTACAAAGTAATGTTTCAGGCGGTGCCCGTTAACTGTGAAACTTCCAGTTCATTCTGTCTAAATTGTGATAGCACCATATGGTTGGACTTTCTGAACTGTGAAAGGACCGGACCACCTCGTGCGAAGTTTTCCTGGGAACATTCGAAGTCGTGAATTGAACAGCAGTACTTTGTCTCCCTCATGAAATTCCTTCTTTGCTATGCGCTTGTCGTGCCAAAACTTGATGCGTGCTTTGTAGCTCTTGGCGTTCTTGGTCGAGGTTGTCGAGGTAAGTTCCAACGGGTCCACGTCTCTTCCAGGCGGCTCAATATCCTGCGCGACTTTCTCCACAATGTCCACCCTGCAGCATGTACCTGCAAGAGAAGGTTTTTTTCAAAGCATGAGCAAGATCAAATTGAATGACATTGCCACAGATGTTCAAGGTCAGTTTCCCATTCTTGACATCCATGACAGTGCCAGCAGTGGCAAGAAAAGGTCTCCCCAAAATGATCGAGAGCCTATCATCCTCATCAATTTCCAAAATAATAAAGTCGGCAGGAATAAAGTAATCTCCTACTTTAACAGGTACGTCCTCAAGAATACCAACTGGGTAACGCACAGATCGGTCTGCAAGCTGTATAGAAATATTAGTTGGATGCAAATCCCCTAAGTCTAGCCTTTTACAAAGTGAAAGTGGCATGAGGCTAACGCTCGCTCCTAAGTCGCACAGAGCCCTCTGAAAAGACATCTCCCCAATCTAGAAGGGTATGGAAAAACTGCCGGGGTCTTTAAGCTTTTGAGGGAGCTTGTTCTGAATGATGGCGTTGCACTCCTCAGTAAGTGCAACGGTCCCTTGATCCTCTAGCTTCCTCTTGTTTGATAAAATGTCTTTCAGAAATTTTGCATAAGTCGACATCTGCGAAAGAGCATCAACAAAAGGGATGTTAATGTAGAGTTTCTTCAAAACCTCTAAAAACTTACCAAACTGCTTGCCCAATTTAGCCTTGATAAGCCTCTGTGGAAAGAGAATCGATGGCTTATATGCTAGCGGTCCCACATAGGGCCACTCCTCTTCAGCTGGTTCAGATGCCACCGGTGTCACATCAGTATGCGGTTCCACAGGTTCTAGTATTGACTCTTCTATCCTGTCATCTGTCGGCATCTTCGGGTCTTCCAATTGCTTGCGGCTCCGAGTGGAGATTGCATTGCACTGCTCCCTCGGGTTTACCTCAGGCTGGGATGATAACTTCCCTGGTGCTCTAGAAGATGAGCTAGCTTGCTGGGCTAGCTGGCTCTCTAGCATCTTATTGTGTGTCTCTAGGGAATCCATTTTGGTCATCATCATCTTCATCATGTCTGTAAGTCCTTCAAGTTGCTTGCCCAGATTTGATTCATTGTTCGGTCTTGGCTGTTGCTGTGGTGGTGGCGGTGCATTATAGTTTCTAGCTTTGAATCCTGGTGGTCTGAAGTTGTTCTGTTGGGGTTGCCTAAAGTTTCCTTGTGGGGGCTGTGTTTGCTATGGTGGTACTTGTCCGGGTTGTATTGGCTGAGTTGTCCGGTAAGAGAAATTTGGATGGTTGCGCCATCCTGGATTGTAGTAGTTGGAATAAGGGTTGTTGTTCTGGTTGAAATTTTCAACTGCATTCAACTGCTCAGGATGCGCCGCAGTCATCTGTCAATCTCCCACCTGGCAATCTGCTCCTGCATGACCTACAACTCCACAGACATCACAAGAAATAACATTAATATCCATAGAATTACCAGACCAAGAATCAAGCTTTCTAGTCAAATTATCCACCTTAGCTGTAAGTGCAGTAAGAGAGTCTAGGTCATACTTACCTGACTTCTTAGTAGAAGTACCTCTCTGAGATGTCCATTGGTGATGGTTAATCGCCATGTCCTCGAGAAAGTGCATTGCATCCTCAACTCTCCTATTCATCAAAGCACCTCCTACTGTAGCGTCCACTGTAAACCTTGTGTTGTAATCCAAATCGCTATAGAACGTTTGGATCAAAACCCAAGTCTCAATTCCATGATGTGGACACATCCGTTGGAGCTCCTTAAACCTCTCCCAAGCTTCATATAGAGACTCCCCATCCTTTTGCATGAAGCTCGTTATCTGATTTCGCAATTGGATTGTCTTTGACGGAGGGAAGTACTTGGAGAGAAAGGCTTGAGAAAGCTCTGTCCATGTTCTTATCGAAGCAGCAGTTAGTGTGTACAGCCAAGTTCTCGCCCTATCCCTCAGGGAGAAGGGGAATAGTCGCAACCTGATAGCATCAGCAGACACTCCATTAATTTTCAACATATCGCAATATTCCAGAAAAATAGAAAGGTGCATGTTGGGGTCCTCAAGAGGAGAACCACCAAACTGATTCTGTTGCACCATAGAAAGAAGAGCAGGTTTTATTTCAAAATTGTTGGCCTCAACAATAGGCCTAGCAATCCCTGATTGGAAACCATAAGTGTAGGGAGTAGAATAATCCTTCAATGTCCTGTTGTTGTTATAATTGTTGCCCATTGGTTGTTGTGCTCGTTCATTGTTCACGTCGAGTTGAATGTGTTCCATTTGACTTTCTCCTCCAGGATGGTTCATGATTTCTTTCTTCAGAATTTGATTTTGTTTTCTTCTCAACCTAAAGGTGCGCTCGATCTCAGGGTCAATATCAATGAGTGCTTCTGCCCTAGAACTTCTTTGCATAAAATGGTCAGTAAAAATTATAAAGTTCTAAGACAGCGAGTAAGCAAAGAGAATGAGTAAATAGCAGTACAATAAAGAAAAACTAACCTAAAGCCTAGTCTACAAATTCTCGAAAATATACTAATATCAAACGTTGCTCCCCGGCAACGGCGCCAAAAACTTGACACGCTCCGCAAGTGCACGGTTATGTCGAAGTAATATAAATGATGTCGAATCCCACAGAGAACAAGGTTGAGTACTAGAAAGTCCGAGTCCTAATAGCTAGGCGAATCGAAACGTGGGTTTGAGAACAGAAATCGTAAATAAGCAATCACAAATACGTCGGTAGAGAAAAGATATGAGAGAGAATTCAGGGCTACGGCTTCCACCACGATGATAATCTTAATCGCACAAGAAAGATATTAGTTATTTGGTTTATTGGTTTTGCACAAGGAGTCTAACCCTAGGGTACAAGGTGTCCTCTCTCGAGTGATACACCCCGGTGTTTGTTTTAGACCGACCTCCTACTCTCACGGTGGATCGTTCTAAGACGAACCCAATGAATTCTATGACAGACTATGAGATCAATGATAGTTATAAAGATGCAAACCCCTCTATGTTTGTTATCTTGACAAAAGTGAAATGAGGCATACACAGAGGTAGCTTCAATATGCCTAAGCTTATAGAACGCATGGAAGCACAACCTACAAAGGCATTCAATGTCGACAAAGGCAAGTCTATAACAAATGAGCAAGAGAGAGTTAGCCCAATACCTAGTTATAAGGGGCGAAGACGCACTCGAATGAGACAAGTAGATACCATAGGCAAGACACTTGATGGATCTTGTTGGGAACAATTGAGGTATTCAACAAATTGTTGGAGTGAAAGCTAAAAGGGCTAACATTTGAGATATTGGATCACGATGTCCGAAACGTGGCCCGTTAGTCCGAACGCCTTCGCCAATCGCCAGTTCGTTGAATCGCTGTGTGACAGCTATCGTGGACTGCGGTCACCGCTCCTCCGGATCGCGTCACCTGCGGTCAATGTGTCTTCAGATACATCTCCACACCATTCCTGGCTCTGGCTTTTTGTCGCTGGGGCGAATGGAGTTGAGCCCTTTCTTCTTGTGGTAGGACAGTCTCCCCGCTCACTTTGTCTCCCAACATCAAGCCCCGTCGCTCTCCCGCCCCCCACTGCCTTAATGCCTCCTCCTCCTCCTCCTCGCAAGACCATCCGATTGGCTTCCCCCCGCCGATGAGGGATCTCCGTTTGTGATCCTAAGATGGCGTCGTCGGAGGCTTGCGTGATGGGGAGGATCAGCAATGAGCTGGTGCAGGAATTCCCCTCTGATTCTGCCGCTGCTGGGAGAGGTAAGCTGCTCGTCGCCCGATCCACCGAGGAAGACGTGTGCAGAATGCCTGCCTTCTAAATCTTCAACTGTTGTTTCTTTTGCAAGGTTCTGGGGACGCGCTGTACACGGATCTGTGGCATGCGTGCGCGGGCCCTCTCGTAACTCTTCCCCGAGAGGGGGAGAGGGTTTTCTACTTCCCTCAAGGGCATATAGAGCAGGTGAGCTCGGATTCGTCTTGATTGGCTAAGATATAAAAAAAATTAGGGTTTTTCGTCTCCGTTGGGTTGGTTGGATTATGCCATCATTCTGAGTTCCTAACGCTTGCCTATTTTCTGTGCGAATTTCAGGTAGAGGCTTCCACGGGTCAGGTGGCTGACAAGCAGATGCGAGTTTATGATCTCCCGTCAAAGATCCTTTGCCGCGTGCTAAATGTCCAACTGAAGGTAATGCTCCAAAATCTCATATTTGGAGAAGAAATATTGTCTGAGTTCTGAAATTTGCTGTCTATGTACCCTTGTGAGTTTGTAGGCTGAACCAGAGACCGATGAGGTCTTTGCTCAGGTGATGTTGCACCCCGAGCCAAATGTAAGTTCCTTCTTCTCACAATCTTTCTTTTAATTTTATTGTTAAGAGTTGAATGTATGACCAACTTTTTACTGCTTTGCAACAATCAGCAAGATGAGACCGCCGTGGAGAAGGAAACTTCTTCGCCTCCACCTTCTAGGCCTCACGTTTTCTCCTTCTGCAAGACGTTGACTGCATCTGACACGAGTACTCATGGTGGGTTCTCTGTGTTGAGGAAGCATGCGGATGAATGCCTACCTCCACTGGTGAGGTCTTAACTCTAGTTGATTATATGCCACTTTGGTATGTTACGGATGGAAGTAATAAAAGATTCTGTGTGATCAGGATATGCACCAGCAGCCTCCAACGCAGGAACTTGTTGCAAAAGATTTGCATGGGGTGGAGTGGCGCTTTCGCCACATATTTCGGGGTAAGGGAAGTTTTTGTGTTGTGCAACCTGTTCTACTAGTCATGAGTAAGAATATCTAATGATGTCTTAGGAACGTCTGACCTTGATTGTTCAACCTGTGTTGTGCAACCTGTTCTCTTAAGGTTCTTGATAGTTTCTGATGAAATAATATTAGTATTCTGTTACAAATTATTAGAGGCCAATTCATGGTATCTAAATTTGATCCTTGCCATTGTTGTGGAACCTGGCCTTTCCATCCGTATGCATAATCTTATGCTTTATATTTCTGGTCAATAATACTTGTTGGTTTCCTTCAATTATAGGTCAACCAAGGAGACATTTACTACAAAGCGGATGGAGTGTCTTTGTTAGTTCAAAAAGGCTTGTTGCTGGGGATGCTTTCATTTTCCTTAGGTGTGTGTTATTTATTTCTTTTGTTCTTATTGGTATCCATAATAGGGTGCGGCATCTAGTCTGTCTAGTTGTGACTTTATGCTTAACTGTTCTGTGGTTCTTAGAGGACAAAATGGTGAGCTACGTGTGGGTGTGAGACGTGCAATGAGACAACAGACAAATGTTCCATCATCAGTCATATCAAGTCATAGCATGCACCTTGGTGTACTTGCAACTGCATGGCATGCTCTCAGTACAAGAACGATGTTTACTGTATACTATAAACCAAGGTAGGTTCATGGATGTTTTGAGCTATATTGTGACTTTTCTATGTAAACAAGTTTCATTTCTTAATCAGTTTTGAGGACATAGATGGCTTCTCAATAGTTGCTACTTGCTAGTGCATTGATACATATGTTACAGGTTTTATCCTTACAATTTTATAGGACAAGTCCATCCGAGTTTATTATTCCATATGATGAATATATGGAATCAATTAAAATCAATTATTCTATTGGAATGAGATTCAAGATGAGGTTTGAAGGGGATGAGGCTCCAGAACAGAGGTACCATTTCATCTTGCACATAGTACACTTCTGATGATTTCTGGTAAATTTTACTGGTGCAGTCAGGGGTCTAGACTGATTTCTATATTTATCTTGATAGGTTTACTGGAACTATTATCGAACTAGGAGATGCTGACTCCAACTTGTGGCCTAGATCTAAATGGAGATGTCTTAAGGTGATACCTTTCTATTGATCTCCTTTGTGTTGTGTATCTTGGAGCTTGTTGATTTACATATCCTTCTCTCATCTTTCTCCCATGTCAGGTTCGCTGGGATGAGACCTCATCTATTCCTCGTCCAGAGAGAGTCTCTCCATGGAAAATAGAGCCTGCTATGTCCCCTCCAGTGACTCCTCTTCCAATGTCTAGGGCCAAAAAGTGTAGACCAAATGCTATAGGGCCCTCTCTTGATTCTTTTGTCCGTACAAAAGAAGGTATGGTAAAGTATATAACACTCGATTCTATGGATGTAACCTGCGTTAAACTGTTTTTGTGTCTTTTCAGGCAACTATTCTAATGTTAACTTCATTTGGTGAACAGAAATCCCTGAACATTCCCAAGGTCAAGCAGCATCCATTGTCTTTCAGGATCATGGTGTCAAGATGCCTAGAAATAACTTAGCTGATAGTAATGAATTACATACTGCAGAGAAACCCATGGCACAACCTACACATACCGAGGAGATAAGAAATAGTGTTCCTTCTCAGAGACGGTTGGATCAAAATAACTACATGGAATTGAGTAGGCAAGCACCTAAATATGTAGATGTATCAGGATTCCAGAATTTTGATGACTTGCATAGGGTGGATATCCCTTCTACTGCAGGAACTCCAAGTCCAGGTGGCAAAGGCTCTCTGATAAACTTTTTTCATGGTCAACATGAAGAACTTTTGTTGTATCAAGATCAATATACTTTCTCGTCTCAAAATCACTCCTTAGAAATGTTGCCAAGCTTGAAGATGCATGTTCATGAAACTGAGCTGCCTTATTTGGAGATTCAAAATGTTAATTATGGCAGACTAGGGAACTATTATCCAGTGCAAGGTTTTAGTGCTCAGCAACAGCCGTTAAGTGGATTAGTACGCCCTCACCTGAATTCACTAAGTGAAAACTTAATGCAGCCAAGGATCATAAAACCTCAGCCTTTGATTTTGTCACGTGGTGAGATCACAAGACCTAAAGAACGAGAGAGCTGCAAATTGTTTGGTTTCCACCTTAACAATGTTCCTGCAATATCTTACCAAGGAAGTCCAAGAACAGGTGTTTCATCTGAACCAATATCAGATAATCAAGCATCTATAGCACATTTTGAGAAAGAGAATCGTGAAACTGACCAATATACTGAGTTGTCTAAAGCACCAAAGTCCATCAGTAAATATCCCGTTGAAAGTGAAAATGAGGACTACCTTCATCCTCATCCTCAGGCTTCTAAAGATGTACAAAACAAGCTTCAGGTTGTCTCAAGCAGGAGCTGCACCAAGGTTATTTTGTTGATGTCCCTCTATATTTTTCCTGTTTTCTGTTCTTTGAAGTATTTCATTTATTCATTCCTTTCTCTGTAAATTAGCATTTATATTTTGTCGCTGGTATAGGTTTTTATGCAAAATGATGTAATTGTGAAAAATGCTAATTGTTGAAGTGGCAATTGATTAGTTCAAAGGAGATATATTATCTATGTTTCGTATTGAATTGGTTATATAACTGATGTCTTTTTCCTGCAAACCAATGTCTTTTTCCTTGTACTCTCAAACTTCTATTGCATTTTCTATGATGATATCAATTTTGTTTTTAATTTTTCAACTCATCTACAAATTGAAAATTGACTATAGAAATATTGGTCCCAAGGAATAGCTTCTGTTTCCTTTCCCGTTGACCTAGTCATCTGAGAATGTTAGGGTGTGGTCTGATATTTTTATTAAACAGAGATAATGATGAGAGTATTGTCGTCTCAGGTTCACAAGCAAGGGGTAGCACTTGGAAGATCTGTGGACCTGTCAAAGTTTGAAGGCTATGACCAATTGATTACTGAGTTAGATCAAATGTTTGAGTTTCAAGGTGAATTGTTGGCTCCAAATAAAGATTGGATGATTGTATTTACTGACAATGAGGGTGATATGATGCTCGTTGGAGATGACCCTTGGCTGTAAGCATAAATCCTTGTGCTCTTATGTTTCTTTCTTATTCATTAAAGATGCAAATTTTTTTATACTTTTTTCCTTCAGAGAATTCTGTGCTATGGTCCGCAAGATACAGATATACACAAAAGAGGAGGTCCATAAGATGAGTGCAGGCACATTGAACTTAAAAAATGAAGATGGCCTTGTCATGGAAGAAAATATGAAGGAAACAAAAGCTATTCAATCTGCCTCTGCATCTAATTCAAAAAGCTCGTAGGCTTGTCTCTGTTACCGTAAGTGGCAATAACTTTTGCCAAACTAAAAATCTACTGGAAATAGTATTATTCTTAATTTACGAATTTAAAAATATGAAGGAAACAAATGATATTGGTCTTAATATATCGTTTACATGTAACTTAATCATATGATCGCATGCTTTTACAAGACTTTATTTGGTAGGCTGTAAAATTACAGTACAGTGTCTGCCTGTTGTTTTTGTTTTGCGTAAAATGCATATTGTGATTGCGTCTTGTTGCAGTCCTTTGTATTTTGCTCGATTTTCTGTGATATCTTCTTTTTAGTATTTATTTTTTTTGTCAACAATAGTTTCATAGAAAATAGCTGTGGGATTGCTTTGTTTCTTGTTTGCAACTTCTTTATGCAAATAAATTTAGAAATGCTGACATCTTTGCCTTATGCTATTTGACTTTCTGTAGGATCTTGCAGCATATGAAGTCTCTGCAACTAGTGTTGTCATCTATTACAGCCTTCTATTTATTATTACTTTAGTGGACAAGGTTTGTCATTTCTTATTTTGCATTTAGTAGAGGGTAAGAATTGAGAAGCTTAAGTCCTGCTTCTCTATCATGTAAATAGCTTCTATGAGATACCTAGTGTTATCTCCTATATCAAATCATTACTCCCCAGCCGCCAGCGCTAGCCTTATGTTACCACTGGAGATAGTTGCCCTTTCTACTGTTTGCTTCTTATTCTGATTGGTGATAATATATGAAGCCTAGTACATGTTTATTAAAGAGGACGTGCTTGGTTTTTTTACACTTCCAAGTTTGATTCATGTTCCTGTTTTGTTGATGCAAAGGTAGAGTTTGAATTGGAAACAATCTATAGCTTTTAAATTCTCTTGGCGGAAAATTCCAGCTTAGGGTGTCTACCTAGGCAATGGAAATCAACGACTATAAGGATCCTTACGATGTAATTTTCAGCCTTCAGCTGTTTGGCAGTGGCAACCAAAAACAGAGTGATCAAGTCTAACATTTAATTCTCTAGGCTTCACTAGTTTCACTGATTTGTGAGTTATGACTGATCTCCAGGACTGCTGTGGCAGAATACTCAGCCAGTTTGGTCCCATCTGCTCTTCTGAGTACTTGTCTTCTACTGAATCTGCGAGTACGATTACGACACACATTTAACGCCGCCAGTAAGATAGCCAATTTAACTGGTCCTCGAATTGAGTGCATGTCTGGTTGTTTGTGGATAGCTTAACATGTAATTCAGTGTCTCTTTTGCTCTCTTGATGGTTATCATGCTTTGATAGGATCAATTATTCTGTTGCGCAATCTAATTCTGCTTGCAAAATTAGATAAGAGAAACATGCCTCAATACCTGTAGGCCTGTCCCACTGATCGAGGAAAAAGGCTGGTTGAATACTTGAATCCCGATTAAATGTTTCTGTGCGATTCTGACTCCCGCTCTATTATGGCATGTACAATTGAGCTTCATACTTCCCGGGCATTGTTTTGAACGCACTTCATAGCTCTCAGTGTAGAGAAAAATTCCTAAGCATGGATCTTTGGAATTATAGTGTAGTTGTTGTGGGTGCCAGTTGAAAAAGTGCAGTGTTGTAGGGTAAAAAACAGTAATGTCTGTTTTGAAAATATTAAGATTATTCTTAGAAAACAAAAATATTATAGATTATTCTTAAAAGAACTAAGATTGATGCTCAAAGAAGCATTGTGAAATTACAAGCAATTTTATATAGGATAAACTAGTAAAATATCTCATACAGTTGTTAAGTTTTCATTTGATAAGTAAAAATACAATCACAAATTTATGGATTCCATTAAATTCAAAGCAATTTGATTATGAACATTATTTTCCTCATTATTTTTATGACTGGTTTATTTCTTTATTATTAGACATTTTTTCCCACTAAAGTAACATTACCCTCCACCTCCTGAAAATTATATTATTATATGTTATTTCTCTAATATAGTAATGCAATGCTATTGTGGCAACTTGTAACCATAATTTTCAGCTAAGTTTTATAATTATAAGATGACATAACATGATGTATTTCATATTTTTTTCTTCCATACACTAAATATTTTTTTTGATATAATTTCTCAAAGAGATATGTACTTTATTGAATACTTTTGAAGGTAAAAAAAAATAAAAAAATAAATTAATTAGTTCTTAATTAATTAATTAATTTCTCATTCAATCAACATATTTTAGTCAAAATAAAATTTTGACCATTGTGGTGTAACATAAAAAAAAATTAATTAATTGATTTTTTTTTATCATAATGATGCAATTTGGAGAGGTAAATAAAAAATAATAAAAAAGTTGCAAACAAAATTAGAGTCAAAATAGCTTATTTTGACCACAAGTTTGCTTTAAGCATGTGAGAGAGACCTAGCAAATATGGCAAAAAAAAATGATCGTGGAGCCTTCAACCAAAAAAAAATACAAAAATAATAGAAAGAATGAGCCAGGGCAAGAAATCGTATAAAAAAATAGAAAAAAAGAGACACATGTAACAAGGGAGAAATCGTATAAAAAAATAGAAAAAAAAGAGAGACATGTAACAAGGGAGAGAGCAAAATTCTATTTTTGGAGAAACAAAAAAATAGAAAAAAAAAAAGAGAGACATGTAACAAGGGAGAGAGCAAAATTCTATTTTTGGAGAAACATGAGCACATATAATGACGTGGATAAAAAAAATTAATTAAAAAAATAAAAAATTGGTGTGCCACATAGAGAAAGTGGTAGTATATCTTAGTCAAAAATAGCAAGGAATGAGGGGATTATAAAAGAAGAGGGGAAGAAAAAAAAAAAGATTCGACCATTCGACTATACGGTTGAAGCTCTCACCCAAGAAAAAAAAAACCCTCTTTTGGTTGAAATTCACGTGAGGAAGAAGAAGACGATCCAAGAAGAAATTCTGCTAGAGAAGAGGAGATACGCAATGCTCACAAGAAGGAAACACTACTAGAGGATTTTTGTGGCTGCATAGGTATAACTCTCTATCCTTTCTTCTCCCCTCGGTCTACCTTAATAGAGAGATAACTCCGAAATAAACACACCCTAATGGAGAGACAACTCCGAAATAAACACACCTTGATGGAGAGTAAACTCTGAAATAAATCATTCTAACGAATAAAATCTATAAGAGAAATTAGAAGTGGACTCCACGGCGTACAAAAATCAAAGATTGAGAAAAACAGAGTTCGAATCCGATTATAGCCAATCGAATCAGGTCAAAATCGAGAGTTGACCGATACAATGCATACTCGTCTCCTTCCTCCACTTGACGCTGAATTTTCAGGCATTTTTGCCATTGAATCCAAGCACCTGATCAAGCTCAGATTTCTTCCATGCCTTCTCATGGAGTGTATGCATCGACGGGCAAACGGATCCGGCCATCCGACGACCAGATCACCAAAATTGAGCAGTTTTTTTCGGCCACGAATACCTCAGAGTTCTTCTCGCCGAATCCAACATCCACCCGTTGGATCGAGTTGAAACTCTGTTCACGCCTTCTCCTTGAGCGTGCGCACTGATAGACCAAAGCATTCGACCATCTAACGGCCAGATTGCCGGAATCGAAAGTTTTTCCGACAATCCTTGCTTTTTTCTCTTCCAGCCATGAA
The DNA here is from genome assembly GCA_027563935.2 of Costus lasius. Classification (NCBI taxonomy): domain Eukaryota; kingdom Viridiplantae; phylum Streptophyta; class Magnoliopsida; order Zingiberales; family Costaceae; genus Costus; species Costus lasius. The sequence goes on along the minus strand of CM050450.1, from coordinate 20,477,931 downwards.
CACTTTGGATTTTCTCGATGAACACATTATCCAACCGTCGAATCGAGTTGAAATTCCGTCCATGCCTTCTCCTCGAATGTGCGCATAGATAGACGAAAGGATCCTTCCATCAGATGACTGGATCGCCGGATTCAAAAAAATTTTTCGACGACCCTGTTTTTGCCATTGTTTTGAACGAAAATCACTCGCGTGACTTTGTTTGACGTCGAATCACCACCGTTCGGCGTTAGACTCCGATGTTAGATTGATCCACCCTCAGATTTTCAATTAGAAATCTAGATCTAAGTAGATCTGCAAATCAAAATTTCAATGACTAAGATTGATTTGCACAAATATCAAATTATCCATATATTAATCCTTACAAATTTGGACTAGATCTTTCTAGATCCGCCCTCAGATTTTTGATCCGAGATCTGGATCAATGCAGATCTACAAGTTAAGCTTTCAATGGATGAAATTAATTCTACCAAATCTCAGCCAATCAGATTGCTCTCAAAATGATTCGAACATCGATTCTTACCAAATTGAGTAAGATCTTTCTAAATTTGATCTCTGATTTTCGATCAGAAACCTAGATCTAAGCAGATTTACAAATTAGCCATCAAATCCTGAATGTTTGGCCCAGCGGCCCATTCTCTCAAATTTTGAATGTTTGGCCCATCGGCCCGTTTATTCAAGTTTCGAATGTTTGGCCCATCGGCCCGTTCACCAAATTTTGAACGATTGGTCCCATGACTCGTTCACTAAATTTTGAACATTTGGCCCACGACTTGTTCAACCGAATTTTGAACGCTTAGCCCATCGGCTCGTTTGCCCAAATTTTGAATGATTGGTCCCACGACCCGTTCATCCAAATTCTGAATGTTTGGCCCAATGACTCATTCACCCAATTTTGAACGTTTGGTCCCATGACTCATTCACTCAATTTTGAATGCTGGGCCCATCGGCTCGTTCCCCCAAATTCTGAATGATTGGTCACACGATCCATTCATCCAAATTTTGAACGTTTGGTCCCATGACTCGCTCATCCAAACTTTGAATGCTTAGCTTATCAGCTCATTCATTTAAATTCTGAGTGATTGGTTCCACGACTATTCACGCAAATTCGAGCATTTAGTCCCATGACCCGTTCATCCAAATTTTGAATACTTGGCCTATTTGCTCGATCACCCAAATTCTGAATGATTGGTCCAGCGACCCATTAATCCAAATTTTGAATGTTTGGTCCTACGACCCATTCACCAACTCTACCCAAATTTCGAACATTTAGCCCCACGGCTTGTTCACTAACTCCAACTAAATTTTGAACGTTTGGCCCTATGGCCAATTCACTCAATTCGGACATTGTCATGGACGATAAATATTTAATGCATATTGTTAATAATGTTGTTTGGGAGGTGCATGCGTCGATACTTCGTATCGGGGCGTAGTTCCTCAATGTTGTTGCAACACAATGTAGATTTTTCTGCATGGCTTATGTCAAATGAACATCAGTGTTGATGGTGTACTCTTGTAATCAAATTATAAACTGTGTTATGACACGAAGTTATGAATGACATTATTCTTTCAACCATTTGTCTTTACTTTGTTATATGTTATAGATCTCTTAATCAAAGGTGTCCTAAGTTCCTTAGGTATAATTAACAATAAATGTTTGCGTTCATTAAAAAGTCTTATAATTTATAAGGTGAATATGAAACGATCGCACTATTTTTTTTAATATTTCAATATCTTTAAAATTTAACCAAAAATGACCCCACAAATTCTTCTTTGTAGCCCTGTGATGGATAACCATATTGATAATCAATGATATTATACTTTATTCTTCTATATGATTTAATGTATTAACGTGTTTGTGAATATCTAGTATCAACTAAATAATATTTTTATATAGTAGTAATAAAAAATAAAGTTAAAAATTATATATAAATTAATTTTATAGTTATGGAAATAATTACATACTTGGTGGAGATTTAGAAAATTTATATATTGATATATTAATTGCTTTTGTTAAAACATGACTTTCATAGGTTGTACTCTCAAAACTAGTCACATATATAAATTTTATATCAAAATTATATATAGCCAAAATATTTTGTGTTGGTCCATCTTTTCATCCAATATAGTGAATTTGCTTTGAAACAAAGCATACAATATCAATATGAGTCCCATTAATTGCTCTATTATAATCCTATAAAATATAAAAGAATTATAGGATATTCATATATCTACATAAACAAAAATTAATTAACATTACAATTTACCTGAGACATAACACATTATTTTCTATTTGTGGTGAGATTGTTATGAAATGTGGATCAATCGATGTAATTAAATCTTCATCTAATTTATATACTAAAAGTAAAACCTTATGAAATATTATACTAATAGTTTTCCTAAAATGTTGAAAATGTTTTTGTACTTGTTTATTTGTTGTACCTTGGGCAATGTAAATATAAACATACCCACTTTTGCAATAACCCTATATTTCTTGAAGGCTTTATACCATATGATTATTCTAAGTTATTACATAGTTGTAAAAAAATCACTTGTCTCCATCTTCATCATCCTTCTACACCTTTCTAGGTTGCCATGTAATTTTTCACTCATCCACTTTATATAATAAATTTGAACAAATATGAAAGAACCAACAACCTTAATGCGGAACAAATTAAATTCAGATAATCGTCTTAAATCTTTTTCATTATTATTATTTTCACAAATATATCCATTTGGCATATCTACCCTATCTAATGAAATAAATAATATTTCATCAATAATCTATATAAACCATGCATAAATAGTATAATAAACACAGGAAAAATTATATAACAATTGAAATGCCAAAAAACAATTAAAATATCAAACATAAGTGTCATAACAACCCTACAAATAATTAAAACGTCATAGTGAAACATAATTAAAATGTTTAGCAACATCAAAAACAATGAATTAGGAGCGTACATTAGCTACATAATGTTGCAATATAAAATCGATCAAACTTCTTATATAACTCATATTGAAAATTCAGTCATCTTAATTTTTGTGCTGGAGTTTTAAGGATGGTCCATAACTCCCTTTTCGACTTTTGCTCAAACATAAGCATGGTGATAAAATATTTCATCTTCATCGATAATGCTAGTAAATGACTTGAAATCAACCATAATATCTTTTATAGTAAAGCAAGGAGGGCTATGTAACGCAACTTCTATTTCATTTTGTTGTTGAACAACTTCTAGAAATTTATCAAAGTTGTCAATCAATCTTATTACATCTAATTTATAAATTTTATTGCTTCATAATTTTTTGGTTTTATTTTTCATTTAAATAAAGATCTAAAATAATTATTTGGGTCATTCAGATTCTAATCGGCGACCTTTTGTCTTAAATTCTTAATTAAAATTTCCATCTATCTCTATTAGCTGTGAGACGTTAATACGGCTGGTTAAAAATTGCCTTCTTTTAAGCTACTAGTTAAAAATTTAGTTATGATATAAAAATTGATCAAATTTCTAAAATTGCACTAAACAGATCAAATATGTGTCAATCCCTATTAATTAGAATTTATTTTTTGAATTTATTATACATAGTTATTTCCTGTTAATTAGCTTGCTGTTTCTTTAAGCGCTTTACTTTATATATTGTCATTTACTTTGAATTGTGGATCAACTAGTAAGAATTTGTACCATAATTAAAAAAATACAAAAGTTGAAGATATGAAAAAAAAAAGCTGTCAACCAAATTGTGCATAAACATAGCATTTGCACTTAATAAACATAATATGCATAATTAATCTTATATGCATAATATATAATTTAATTATTTTAATAATATTTATCAACATTATACAAAATATGGATATTATATAAATTATGAACATAATATAAAACATAAATGTCATAATATACATACATGACATTTGTGATGGTCATAATATATATAAATAATGTATTTGACATAAAAATATATAAAATACATAAAGTGTATAATTTTCATAATATAATGGACATTGTGCATAATATATAATTTAATTATTTTAATAATATTTAAAATAATCTTTATGAAAAATATAATGTACTTAATGTGTAAAATAAAAATGATAGAATGCATAATTTTCATAATATAATGCACTTAATGTGCAAAATAAAAATGATGTACATGAAAATTTTGTACAAAATAAAAATATTGTGCATCATGATAAAAAAATGTACATATGAAGAAAAAAATTATACATGAACATAAAAAAAACATAATGTATTTAATAAACTTAATGTGCATAAAGTACATAATATACTTGATATGAATAATATGTAATTTAATAATTTATATAATATTTAAAGAATATCAAGCACATAATGAACATAATGTTCACAATAAAAATATTGTACATACTAAAGTTAATATACACAATGAAAAATAATACGCATTATGGAAATAAAATATATCATGAAAATAAGATACATCATAATAAGTATATGATGGTCTTATTGATCATGAAAAAAAATTGATATGCATAAGTTATAAATTAATAAATAAATTTATAATAAATTTCATCAAGGGAAAATTATTTATGCAAAAGAAGACAATTAAAATGACTTTAAAAAATAGTTTAAAGTTAGAAAAATTTTAGAGAATTGGCATTGCTTGATGACAATAGCAATTAAAAGCCTAATTAATTTTTAGGTCTAATTGCTGCTTAAAAATATTCTTTTTTTCATTATAAATTTAATAATAAAAAATTTAAATTAAAAGTAAATGATTCAATAATAAAGATAAATTATTAAAATTCTAAAGCAGCAATAGACTTATGAAAAAAAAAAAGGTCTTATTAAAGTTAAACAAAAGTTCATAAAATAGCTTATAAAAGTTGTAGTTCTTTATTCTATAAAGATTAAGCACAACAAAGTTATTAGCTTAACCAAAGCTTGCATAAGATTATATAATCTTGGAAGTATCGATAGGAATGAAATTAGTCTAAAAATATGCCTCTCAGCTGTAGGAACTCAACCCTATGATAGAAGATCCCTTGGAAGAGGATCAATGTGGTAATAATGAGCTGATTGATTAGCCAATAAGCACTTTACAAAATAAAAATTATAAAATACTACAGTGTATTAAAAATATTTATGTGATAGATTTGATTCTCCACACTCTCATTCTTGAGGATATATTTGTGCTTATTATTTTAGAGATAAGGAAAACTTCCCAAATGGTTAATTACCATAAGATGAACCTCCACACTCATCCCTTGTAGAGAACTTCCTATATGAGAGAATCCATATATGGTCATGACTGAGGACAAAGACAATCCTTAGAAGCTCTCATGAAAATACACGCACACAGTAAAAAATGTGCAACCCCGTAATCGGGCAAACCTTGTATTATGTGTGGACTTGTTAAAGTCTAGGTCAAAGGAAAGTAGTTCAAGACTAGTTCACTATCTTTCCTTCAGATGAAAATATTTTCACTAAGAAAGATTATGCTTTTAAGTACACTTTACTGACTGCATAATATAGGCATGAGCAGCAATTTAATTCATTTAATCATCTTATTAAGTTCAATTATATTTAGAATTTTTTAAAATTTTTGTGGGTGATTGTTAGAAAAAATTTTAAAAATAGTTTAATGTTAGCTTTAAATACTAATGTTTCAGCAAAACGTTAGCAGCTAACGTTAATCAAAGCCTTTAAAAAGGCTTGAAAATTCTCATGCGAGGGCATGAGATTTGGCTCTTTCTTTTCCCCTTCTTTGTTCTTCAATTTTCTTTTATTTCTTCTTAGATATTTGGTTTTTTGCTGCTCATTGTTGAAAAGGACATCCAGATTAACTTCTTCATGGTTATGCTTGCAAGAGAGGAGTACCCGGTTGTACCCTCAGGTGTTCAATCTGGAATTAGCTTGTATGAGAGTCTTAATTTTCACCTAAGGACAAGCTGCAATGCGCCTCAGAGTTTTATTTTTCTAACTCTCTTTTAAATATAATTTATAAATTTTATTACTTTATAATTTTCTAGTTTTATTCTTTATTTAAATAAAAGTGTACATAAAATTTTAGACCTAGTTGTGCGCAAACATATATTGGGGATATATATATAATTTTCTAGTTTTATTCACAGAGAGTTTCATGGTCCGTGATGGAATTACGGCTTCACCCGTGAAAGTCTCTGATCACTCCGACACTTAGCCGTTTTTTTCTTCTCCGCTCGTCATCGCGTTCACGGCTGAATCTACAGTTACGGCCAAGGCCGTGAATGCTTCGACTTTCACCGTTTTCACTCCAAATTTGACTTGTAAGCTCGTGATTTCCTCGGGAATTGTGTTATGGCTTCAAAACTCGCAAAATCTACCATTTTTGTGCCTTTTTACCTACATTTTCAATAAAACCAAGAAAAGTGAAGATTCTGTGCAAAGTAAAGTAAAAACATCAAAAATAGCACAAAATCATGCAAATAAGCCTAAAATATGATCTAAAACATAGGCAAAAACACTATATAAATGCAACGCATCAAAATACCCTAGACTTAGAATTTTGCTTGTCCTCAAGCAATACCTCGATATGTATAAAGAATGTAAAGATAAGGAACACTCATTTGTTTTTGCCTTAATAATATCCTTAGTCCACAAATTAAGCAATCAATCTTTCAGAACTCAAGTAACTCAAGAAAAATCATAATAAAGATAAATTCCCAAGAGGTTACAATCCAAGAAAGATAAAATTCACAATTCATGTCATAATATTCATTCTTCACACACTAAATATCAGATACTTTCAATTTAATAAATCCATCTTACTCAATAGATATAAATTTATTTCAAGAATCTCGGTGATGTTAAAGATAAGAGACTTTTAATGCAATTTGGTCTTTAAACGGTTACGTGCCCTTTCCTGTTAGCATCATAACATTGTTTAAAGTATACTGCAAAGCAATATAATTTAACTCATAGCCTCAATCACAAAGTCAGCGGAGTTGTCCACTTGACCTACAGCTTTCTCTTTTTTTTTCATTTTTATTCTCAATCATGGAGAAAGCCGGTCAGTGGCATGGTACTTAAATCGTTGTTGATCTTTCTACAAGAGGATTAAATATATGTTTTGAAAATTCTCCCTCTATTACTTGATCGCAATAGACTTAAAGTATACCAATTTATGGTATAATATAACTCATGACTTAAGATTTCTCAACTAGAGGAGTTGGAGCAAATCTCAATTTAAATAAATATCACCAAATTCTATTCATAAAAATTTTCATCAAGTAGAAATAGATAAATTAAACATCAAGTATAAAGATACTATGCATGTGTCCTATGAACATATAACAATTCACATATGTATTTTATCAATACCAGAATTGAATTTACTCAAAAATTTAAGTCTATATAAAATTTCAAAAATTTCCTAAGTCATCAAATCAATCACTCAAAATGTCTCCTAAGTCTAAAACTAAGGATAAAATAAATTTGATTATCCTTAACAATCATAAACATTCAGAATACATATTTATAAAGCTTTGAAGAAAAAGCAATATATGAAGGATACCCTAGACTTAAATTGTTGCATATACATAAACATTTAGAATCAATGAATGATAGATTTCAGAAATTTTTTTTGCAAGAGTTCCCTTTGTATTTATTGGTGAGACCCTGTACAGTAATATCCAAAGATGGAAACATGACTCAGAAAAATCCGGGAAAATAACCAATTCAAAGGTATTCAATTTATACATGGTAATCAACTTTCAAATATCAAATAGCGTCTAGTTTCACTAATCAGAATACAGTTTACCTTTTTCAGTTACTGTTTTAACTCAAATATCATCAAAGTAGCTTTCACGTGCTTAAACTTATCAACCAGACATCAAAAAATCATCACAGGACATACCAAACATATAATAAGCATCAGATATATATCAAATACCGTAACAACTCCTCTATCGCGCGTAAAGAGTCGAGTGCCCTCGACTGTCCCTACTCAAGTCGCGATATGTCGTCGCGCATCCTCTTCTGCTCGACTCGCATCTGCTCCAATGAAGGATCTGATCGTGCGGAAGTGGACGGTCAGGCAGACGAAAACGGCCGATCAGTGGCTGATGGCGCGACTGGAGGAGTACGCTCTGTAGATCTGGACAGTGACGGTGGCGAAGCTGCCTCTCTAGGACCTCCCCCAAGTGTGGGATCCACGATCCAGTTCTGCTGAACACGAACCGTAGTGCAGTTCATGTTCGACAGCCTCATGGTAACGTCTGTGTGCCTGAACATAAGATGGTACGAGCTACCAAGTCTCATAATCATCTTAATGGCAACGCATGCGTCCATGTCTAATCTCGGATTACCCTTTGCCTCGTCCAACCCCTTAGGGTAGATACCGAGGGCAAGGGCAATTGTGGTAACCAAGCCTCCCATCACTAAGACTCCTCTCCGAGCTCTAGCGGCTTTCTGAATCTGCTTCATCAGGAAAAATGAAGTGCTAACTCTGAAACCTCTCAGCATGGCCCATAGGAAGTATAACTCTGTAGACCTGACCATGCCATCACTCTCTGCCCGCCCAAAGATGGTATGCGCCAAAACTCGGTGTATGTATCTGAAGACTGGGCTGGACAAATGCGAGGCTCTAGTAGTCCTGGGGTCAAATCTCCCCTCGATTGATATCTCCATCCAAAATGCCCCCTTGGAAAACTCACGGGGGTGGTGTCTAGCCGCATCCGCGGGGAATCCAAAAATGTAACTCAGCTGGTCCAAGGTAAGTACATGATCCCGGTTCCCTAACCGGAATGACATCCTCCCTGGGTCATCGTCATCATGGTTCCTCAGTGTAATCTGAACAGTACTGAAGAACTCCAATGTCAGCTATACGTATGTGGCATGTCTCTGATGATAGAAATCCTACCACCCTATGTTCGCGAACATCCACTGGACGTCGTCGAACAATCCTAGGGACTGCAGTACCTGGTCGTTCCAATACCGGGTGCTAATCACTCCTCGGGTGGACAGAGCTCGATATCTCCTCTGCTCGTCCCTGCCCCTATGTCTGATCTGACGTGGGTATGGAATAAGGGCAGTGGGGGGTGATCGTGCGTGTCTCCTCTCCGCTATCACAGGTTCTGGGATAGCCGTAGAGGGCTCAGGTGATGATGGCTCAAATGATGCATCTTGTGAGTGATCTGATGATAGCTCTGGGGATGGCAGATGAATCTCTGGAGACGGTACCGGTGCTGTTGTAGTAGATACTAGCAGTACTACCTCATGAGTGCATGGTATCTCTGAGAATGGTGGTGGAGCTATCTCAAGAGTCGCGAAGGACTGAGGTGCAACAGAAGGTGAAGAGTGGAGCTCTGGTATGTCTACTGATATCTCTGGTAAGTCAGCAAATATCTCTGGTGATCTCTCATCCTGATATGGCAATATGGGTGTACTAGCCTCTGGTACAGGCAGGTCTCCATGGGCTGAGGAGGGTGATGCAATCTCTGGAGTCCGTGATGCGTCATGCGGAATGTCCATCTCCACGGTCCGAATATCAGTAGTAGTAGCAGGCTCGGGTATATCGGCGGAAGGTGCTGGTGTAGTGGAACCCCCCACGTGTATCGGTACAGCATCAGTCTGCATCTCCACCACTGGCGATAACGGCCTGGTAGCTCTACCTCCTCGTGTAGTCATGCCTCGCGTGGTACGCTTCCTAGCGTACCGCCTAGCAATCCTCTGGTCGCGGTTCTCTGGCCTATCAGCAGGCCTCTCCGATATAATCTCTATCTCCGGAGAGCTGGCAGGCTCTGGCACTACTGCCTGTGATGTACTAGCTACCGAAGATGTCCTCGGAGCCTCTGGTGTCTGTGCCTGGGTGTCAGGCTCCGAGTCTGGATAGATGATGCGCTCAAATCTCTCCGGGCAAACTCCTGGAATCATCCTATAGACGAAACGTGGTTCTAGTCCAGGATATCTACTCTTCATCACTGCCCCATAGGGCCTAGACCTCATAGATCTCCTCGGTGCCATATCAACAATCCAAACAACACAAAATATGCAAATCTAATCCAAAAATCGTGATGCAACAGTAACCAGAAAATCCCCCGTGAAAGGTCGGAGGAAAATCAATCCAAAATATCCGATCCAAAGTCCTCAAACAGATGCTAGATGTATGCAAATCTAATACTGAGATTGAAAATCAGGTTTTGGAAGAGATTGCTCACAATTCGTGCAGAAATTGGCCTCGAATCGGTCGAAAAATGGGCTCTGGCGGGTTGACGGATGAACGTATGTTCTTCACGAAATTCGGCCGATCTCCGGTGAGCGACTGTCGAAAATTACTCGCTGGAAGGAGAGGAGGGCAGGTGGGAAGATTTCGTCGCCGCTCGTGGAAGGAATCGTCGAAAATCGACAGATTACGAGTGTAAACGTAAACCCTAGGCCGCCCGTGAGGTTTAAACCGCGAGAACTTATGGCCCGTAATTATTTCACGGCTTCGGCCATAAACACTTTTTGGTGTACATTGTCCCGTAAAGCTCGTCTATGATCACAATCATGGTTCCGCGATAATTACGGCCTCCCTCGTGAATGTTGCGTTTTGACTTAGCTTCCCGCCGAAAATTTTTCCAAAAATTCTGAGAAAATTCCTGCACATTAAACAACAAATTTATGGTGTTTTTCATGTAGACAAGTTCATCACATCATGCTGATAACGTTAACTAAAAATTTGAAACCAATAAACTACTCAAGAGAAATTCAAAACTCAAAAGAAGATTGCAAAAATTAGCTAAATTCAGAGCCTCTGGGTTGCCTCCCAGGTAGTGCTTGTTTATTGTCCTATGCTCAACCAAGGCAATGTTCATGATTCTTCTGGTGGATACGAAGCGCAGTGAATGATCGGCAATTGTAGTTCCTCACGTTCTTCCAATTCATTGTACAAATCTAACCCTAATACTCTAGGTACTGTCCATGTCTCTGCCTCTTCTAGCTCGTCCCTTTTATGTCTTTCCCAACTCTTTGAGATACGTCTATCAATTTCTAGGCCACTTCCTCCATCCACTTTGTTCTCCTTCACCTCTGGAGATTGATTGGAACCTGTAAAATTAATCCTCTTAGTTTCTAATGAAAAATCGAAGACCAACTTACTATCATTCAAATTCAAGGTAAGCTTCTCATGCAATATATCAATCATGGCTCCTGTACTTGCCAAAAATGGTCTTCCTAGAATAACAGGGAACTTAACATTCTCCTTCATGTTGACAACCATAAAATCAGTAACAATGGAAAATTTATCAATTTTAACTGTTACATTCTCTAATATCCCGATTGGTTGTTGATCAAAGCCATTAGCAAATTGAACATATGAGTCAGTGGGTTTAAGTCTTCCACTATCTATTTCCTTAACCAAATGTGATGGTAATAAGCTAATACTAGCTCCTATGTCACACAAAGCATTTTCAACAGAAAGTTTACCAATCTTGCATAGAATTGAAATATCTCCAGGATCTCTTACCTTAGTTATTTCAGTGTTCTGGCTTACCTGGTCTTTTTTTTATCTCAGTCTTACCAATCTCATGTTTCTTTTGTTCTGTTCTAAACAACCTCTGGGGAAAAGGGATTGGAGGGACATATGCAGGTGGACCCGCATATTTCTCCTCTTTCCTCATCTCCTTACAATACTCTGCTTCTGAGATAATGTTTACAGACTGGTCGATAGATTCCTCAATAGGTTCTTCAGGTATCTTGTTATAATCGGCATCCATTACTATAATTGCGTTGATGTGCTCCCTGGGATTCATTTCAGGCTGCCCCGGTAATTTCCCCATAGGTCTGCTAGCTGTACTGGCCTGTTGTGCAATCTGGTTTTCTAACATCTTGTTATGAGTGGTCAAAGCTTGCACACAAGATGTCAGCTGCTTGAGTTGATTAGCAAGGTCGTCAGTTCTCTTCTGTTGGTTCATGACGACTTCTAGCATGGAGTCGAAGTTCAATTTAGAGGGCTGCCCGTATTGCCTTTGTTGGAAGCCCGGTGGTGGTCTGTTATTCTGCTGAGAATATTGAGGAGGAACTTGCCCTTGATTACTTTTGTAGGGCAGGTTGGGATGGTTCCTCCACCCTAGGTTGTAGGTTGCAGAATAAGGGTCATTCGCTGGTCTCTGATTGTAATTCCTCACAGCATTTGCTTGCTCTTGAATTGATTCCTCTTATGGAGAAGTTATGATTTGACATTCAGATGCGTTATGCCCTGTTACACCACACACCTCGCAAGAAACCGCATTAACTGAACTTGATAAAAAAGACAAAGAATCAATTTTCTGAACTAGATAATCTACCTTAGCTGCTAGTGATGACAAGGAGTCATTGTGATACTTACCAAATCCTGTGGATGTAGCGTTTCGCTCACCTGACCATTGGTTATGGTTCATGGCCATATCTTCCAGAAGAGCAGTTGCTTCTTCCACGTTCTTGCTCATAATTGTTCCTCCTGCTGCAGCGTCCACCATCATCTTGGTGTTATAATCCAAACCGTTATAAAAGATTTGGACCAAAACCCAGTTTTGAAGTCCATAGTGTGGGCACATGCGCTGGAGCTCCTTGAAGCGTTCCCAAGCCTCATAAAGCGATTCTCCCTCTTGCTGTGTAAAGCATATGATTTTGTTGCGCAGCTGAATGATTTTGCTCGGTGGGAAATATTTGTTCAAGAATGCTCTAGATAGCTGTTCCCAAGTGGTGAATGATCTTGCCGGCATCGAGTACAACCAAGCTCTGGCACGGTCCCTGAGAGAAAACGGAAATAGTCTTAGTGTTATGGCATCAGATGAAACTCCGTTAATTTTGACTGTATCGCAGTATTCAAGAAAAACAGCTAAATGAAGATTCGGATCCTGATTTGGGGAACCCCCAAATTGGGTCGAACGATGCTTGAACTGAACCCTTGCATGTTTGGTGCTGCGAAGTCCCTTAGAGATTGATTGTGGTTGTTTTCCACCATCTCTGCTTTTTCAGAATTCTTTCTAATCTCGAATTGTAATCTCCTTCGAAGGCGGAATGTATGTTCAATTTCTGGGTCTTCTGGAAACAAAACACCTACATGAGAATTTCTGGGCATACACATGTAAGTCTTCAACAAAAAAAAAAAGAAAATAGCAAAAACTAATGTAAAGCAAAGAAAAATAAAAATGTCTAATCTCCGAACTTATCAAATAGTCAATATTAACTATCTGTAGTCCCCGGCAACGGCGCCAAAAACTTGATAGCCTCCGCAAGTGCACGGATTTTATCGAAGTAATAAAAGTTATCGATCCCACGAGGATTACGTAGCTAAGTACTAACTTCTTGATTTGTTTGAATCTAGGCAGACTAATTCAGTAGATTGTTTTAAACTTCTACGGATTAACAAACTCAGAGGCAGTTTTAAAGAGATCTTGATTTCTAAAGAATCGGGATTTCATGGGTTTGCCACAAAGATAGTTATGAGTAGTTAAAAAGATTAACTATTTCACAGGAATCATCTATCATACAAGGAACTCTTCCTATGGTGCATATTACCTCCTCCCGGAGCGTAGTACGGTATTTAACTAAATTAACTCCCTACTCTCGTGACAGTTAATCTAATTAAACCCCTTAAGCTCTGTGAAGAGTCAGTTAAACCCTTCATACGAATTCAAACTACTCTCGTGATTGAATTCGTAGGTCTAATTGAAATAGATCGGGCGTTGCGATTCACCTCCCGGTCCTTCTCGCACCGCCTAAAGCGTAAACTTACTTGGCGAGGATAAATTACGAATTAAGTACAATTTCAACTAAATCATGAAGACAGATCTATGAAAATAGTAAAAATATGGATTAACTCATAAAAGTCAATGGGCTATACCCAATCATCCCAACAAAAGTATCTACTCACTCATGATGATAAAGAAATACATGATGTTTGTGATGAACGAGTAAGAATTCATGTAAAAACGTAAGAAATCACTAAAGAAACTATAGAATCGCCTTCTCCTTGATTCGTAGATGAGGATTGGTCGCTCAATCGTCGCTTTTGGTGAAAATCTCGCCGGAAATCTTGTTGGAAATCAAGTTGTCGCCCCTGTTGCCGCCGCCGCTTGTCTTCGTTCAAAAAAGTCTTCGAAACCTGATCAAAATTTGATCTTTTATAGTTGGACCGGTTTAGAACTCATCAAGGAACGGTTCTGCGAAGTTTGGCTCAAATCCGGTTTGAATCGAGTGAGAAACGAGGGAAAGACTCACCGGGCGGAAGTTTTTACGGCCCGTGATGCATTTACGGCTGAGGCTGTGAATGTTTCTGTGCTCAATGTCTTTCGATCACAGAGAGTTTCCCGGTCCGTGATGGAATTACGGCTTCACCCGTGAAAGTCTCTGATCACTCTGACACTTAGCCGTTTTTTTTCTTCTCCGCTCGTCGTCGCGTTCACGGCTGAATCTGCAGTTACGGCCAAGGCCGTGAATGCTTCGACTTTCACCGTTTTCGCTCCAAACTTGACTTGTAAGCTCGTGATTTCCTCGGGAATTGTGTTATGGCTTCAAAACTCGCAAAATTTACCATTTTTGTGCCTTTTTACCTACATTTTTAATAAAACCAAGAAAAGTGAAGATTCTATGCAAAGTAAAGTAAAAACATCAAAAATAGCAAAAAATCATGCAAATAAGCCCAAAATATGATCTAAAACATAGGCAAAAACACTATATAAATGCAACGCATCATAACTCAGCCACAAAACCAAGAAATTATAAGAGAGCAGTTGGAGAGTAAAAGGGAACAAACAGAGGGTCTCGGTTTTGACAATAAACGATATCCTTCCAGACCTCCAAATAAGATCCCCACCATCCAGAACGGATTTTCAGGTGTCCTCAAAATGCTATCCAAGTTTCAGCCAAATTGAATAATGGAAACATTTCTGAGTGTAAGGTATGATCAAACTTGTTAGTACTGGAAATCAAAATTAGACAGCTTCTGTTCTTGATACCATAGCTCTAAAACCAACTGTTGAAAACCAATCTCCTTCATTCAAATCAAAGAATACATAGAAATGAAGAAGCCCTTCAGAAATCAGCACAATCTGACCTCTGATTGATCTCCGATCGTCAGTGAGATTAAGCTGGTTGTGTAGAGTAATAACTCCCAAAAACTACTCACATTGTGTTCAAGTGGCTGCATATACCAAAATTGCTATTTTACCAAGGTACTGAAAAACTTAACCTGTAAACCTAATGGGTTTACAAAGTCTAATTTGAGCCTCTTGAAACTTAGGTTTTATCCACATAGTGAGGGACCCAAAAACCCAACAATTCTCCCCCTCCCAACTATGTGGAAGAGTGTGCTAAACTGGTAATCCGTGCGATATGCTTCTAACTTTGATCTAGGCAATGCCTTAGTGCACATATCTGAACCATTATCATCCGTGTGGATTTTCTCAAGCTCAAATAACTTAGAATCCTAAGCTTCACGAATCCAATAATATCTAATATCAATATGTTTTGATCGACCATGAAAAGTAGGATTCTTACTATGGTGGATAGCACTTTGGCTATCACAAAATAGTACATATCTCTTTTGAGTAAAACCAAGCTCATTAATGAATTTCTTCATCTATTATAGCTCCTTGCGAGCTTCTGTTGTAGCAATAAATTCAGCCTCAATGGTTGACAACTCGACACACTTTTACAACTTTGACTGTCATGCCACAGCTCCCCCTACATAAGTATCAAATATCCAGAGATTAATTTTCCTGAATCCACATCTCTAGCACAATTAGAATCTGTATAGCCAGCTACAATAGGTTTTTCTCTCCCAAAGTAAAGTTTCAAACTAGAGGTGCCTCGGAGATATCGCAAAATCCACTTGATTGCTTCCCAATGCTCTTTTCCTGGATTAGATAAGAATCTACTCACAATGCCAATTGCATGAGCTATGTCGGGCATAGTGTGAATCATCGCATACATCAAGCTTCCAACTGCAGATGCATAAGAAACTCCTTGCATATATTCTTTCTCTTGCTCACTTGAAGGAGATTTATTTACACTTAGTTTAAAAGGATGCAACGATGGGCGTGCTTACAGCTTTAGCTTTCTTCATGTTGAATCGCTGCAAAACCTTCTCAATATATTTTTCTTGAGAGAGCCATAATTTATTGCATTTCCTATCTCTGGTAATTCTCATCCCAAGAATAAACTTTGTTGGCCCTAAGTCTATCATTGCAAAGCAATTACTCAATTCTTTCTTTAAGTTTCCAATTCGAGATGCATTGGGACCTATAATCAACATGTCATCAACATAAAGTAACAAAATAACAAGGTCATTATCACAAGATCTTTACACAAAACACAGTGGCCTGAAGTAGTCTTATTATAGCCCTATTGAAGCATGAAAGACTCAAACTTCTTATACCATTGTCTTGATGTCTGTTTCAAGTCGTACAAGTTTTCTTTAACTTGCACACATAGTCTTCTTTGCCCTTTTCCACAAACCCTACAGGTTGTTCCATATAGATTTCTTCTTCCAAATTACCATGAAGAAATGCGGTCTTCATGTCTATCTGCTCAATCTCTAGATCAAGACTAGCAGCCAAGTTTAAAATAACTTGGATAGAAGACATCTTCACAACTGGAGAAAATATTTCCTCAAATTCAATATCCTTTTTCTGAGCATAGCTTTTAACTATTATAATATTTTGACATATTCAAATACATGATCTATTGCATAGATTTAGAACAACATCAATTGAACAAATATTAAAACATGAAAACATACCTGATTGCTCCTTAATACTTTTATGCTTTAATATTCACACGTTGGCTAGAGATCTTCCACTGCTATCCTTCCTTTAGACGGCTCTCAATGGGAAGAGACAAAATAGTCGAAGGATGCAAGTGGGGACCTAGCCCATATTTATAATGATAAAACCCTAAGCTCCCCCCATAAAGGAGTTTTGGGTTTCGGGTGCGAAATCCATAATCCAATAAGGATTTCTCTCAAGACCCAGGGTGCAGAATCCAATATCCAATAGTGATTCCTCTTAAAACCAACGGGCTACACAAGCCGTCTATCATTCAATAATGAGATGTTATGGGCCTAATAATTAATTAACAAATGCTCCCACAAATCAATAATGTTAGACCAAAAATTCCAACATTCTCCCACTTGGTCAACATTTATTGATTTATAATCTAAAGATTTTATAAAATAATCTAAAGATTTTATAAAGAAAATGATATTAAAAAATGATTTTGAAAGAAGGATGCATTTGTTAATCCTAATAACACCTCATTCAATCGGGTCTAATGTAATTACTAATATTGAATCATGACGAAACATTGTATTTATATACAATACAAGTCCTCCATGGTTACAAATATTAGTACATTACATCAACATGGATCGCAATGTGACTGTGTAGTAAAATGATAAAAACTTAATATCATTTTCTTATCGGTCCTCTTTATGATTTCTCGAACCAAATGAGAAATCTACTTTATGGTTTCTCTTAATCTGTATGAGAAAACCGATACCAATGTGTCCAATGTCTCATAAATCTCTCTAAACTGTATGAGAGAATCTCTTTATGATTTCTCTAAACCGAATGAGAAAATCATTAATTTTAAATTGAGACATATGTCACTTGGCAAAACCGCCATGCTTAAGGTTATGAATCCTAAGACTTTAAATATATATATGGTAACATGTGCATAAAAGACAACATCTTATTAATGTATCAAAATTGTATCTATGATTAAGGCAACTAATACATGAATAAAAGATACAAAATTAAAATTACAAAGCAGAAAAAAAAGACTCCCACTAATCAAAGCATTAAAAGATTCAATGATGCCCATGCTAACAACATGGTTCACAAAAATAGATGGAGCTAAACCTTTAGTTAAAAGGTCTGCAATAATCTTGCTAGACTCAATATGAGAAAAGACTTCTTATTGTGCACAAGACCACAATTATATTAGCTAACCACCCCTTTTGGGCAAGTAAGTTAACTAATATAATATTAATAAAAATTTTATCATCACAAATATTGATATATCATAATTAATTATAAATGAGCCACTTTGGTGACCAAACATTTATAATAATTATAATACAATTATAATGATAAAAGACTAAACCTAATTTATCTTAATTATATCAATTAATTACCTCATTTGGGCAGATAGATTAATCAATATAACAAAGATAGAAAAAGTGAAAACTTATCTCAATAAAGGAGAAATACTCATTATGAATATCATCTTATATTATATCAACTAATTACTCCCTTTGGGCAAGTAAATTAATTAATATAACTGAGATAAAATTCATCATCATTATAAATACCGAAGTATATTATAATTAACTATAAATGAGCCACTTTGGCAGCTAAACATTTATAGTAATTATAATTTTAACGTATTATATAATGAGGCTAATATGTCTGTACAAAATTATCCTATATATACCAATTAATTACCCCCTTTGGGCAGATAAATAAATTAATATAACAAAGATAAAAAATATAACCATATCATAAATATTGAACATATTATAATTAATCATAAATGAGCTACTTTTGTAGCCAAACATTTATAACAATTATAGTATAATATATTTATGTAACAATGACATGATTATGGTAAGACATGCATTTATGACATACATGTAATTCAAAATGAATCTATGTTGCTGCAAAATATTTTTTTTAAGAACTATGGATCAAGTTCCTTTTTGCAATAGCAACACAAACATAATTTTATTTATGCAATTCATAATGCATAAGTGATTCCAAAAGAAATCTTAAGGCATTTATGTACAACTATAGTGATGAGCAACATAATACAAAAAAACAATTTATGTCTAACCTCTTACAGTGGTATTGCAACCAGGAATTATAATGAACAATTTCATAACCTTCAAATTTGAATCATGGGTCCAAATTATATCATATTATAGACACAAGATTAAATTAAAAACAGCATAATATGACATAGAACAAATTGGAATTAAAAAACTAATTTAAAAACCATCCGTCTTTAAAATCTAATTTAAGAGGAAAGTAGCAAGTTACTTTTGCACACAACACATTAAAACTCTAATCAGCCAAGCTAGTGTTTATAGCAATTCAGTGCACATCAATCTATTTGAATTTATATACAACTATTATCTGCATATACCCGCAGGAGTCTATCTCAACAGATTTTGCCCAAAAGATAGCTCACAAGTCTAGTTTGATTGAACCAGACTCAACTCATTTGAATCATATTGACTAAACCTGTAAACTCGACTCAGAAGAATTGAAAACCCGATCTAATGATGTTAATTACTACATGTGTACATATAATTCGGCCAAATATTAATCTTCCTTTGGGCTGATTAATATCCGCATGAATTACATACACAACCATCTTAACATTATAAGATAAATAAATTAACTTATTTAATATGCTACTTTGGTAGTCATATTGATTTAATTAATTTATTTTATAATGTCAGACCCTTTTATTATTTAAACAATTATGCCATTATTAGAATTTATTAGAAATTATTCTCCTAATTTTTTATAAAAAAAAATTGCAATAAGCAGCCGCTGGGCAGCACATCAGGCCAAGCAGCACTTTGCTGGTTCAGCACACAGCAGAAAAATCATAGCCCAAATGACTGAGCCCAAATCAAGCCCAGACAATAGAAACAACATAGCAACATTTTAAAGCACCAATGATTTTTCGAAGCTCTTCTGCCTTTAGAGAGCTTACCAACTCATAGGTATGATTGTCATGTAAAGATTGTATTTCATTTTTCATAACAACAATCTATTCAGCCTTCTGTTTACTCTTGATAGCCTCTTGATAACATTTATGCTCATCTTCATCTGTCAAGAGTATGTACTCGGTAGTTGAATATCGAGTAGAGGGCTTACGATCTCTAACAAATGGCCTAAGTGTATCTTCAAGTTGATCAACTAGAGCATGTGCAATTTCAGTATCATACTCATCCTCACTCTGTACTTCATTCTACACAACTTCTGGATTTTCTGTATTAGCTGCATCGGGCTCATCCACTGGAATAGGATCCAAATCAATCAGACCATCACTAGTTTGAGGCTTTGACTTCTCTACCTTATTAATGTCTTCAATGGTTTGATCTTCAGGGAACACCACATCACGACTTCTAACAAGTTTCTTCTCAACAGGATCATAACACCAATAGCCAGACTCATCTTTGTCATAGCCTACAAAGATGCACTGTCTTGTCTTAGCATCAAGCTTAGACCTTTCATCTTTATGCACATGTTCAAAATATTTGCAACCAAAGACTCGCAAATTATCATATGACACATCTTTGCCATACCACACTTTGTCAGGAACATCATCCTGCAATGCCACAGTGAGAGTTAGATTAATAATGTGGGCAATAGTATATAATGCCTCACCCTAGAAAGATTTTGGCAATTTTGAATATGAGAGTAAACATCTAACTCTCTCCATTAAAGTCCTGTTCATCCTTTCTACTAAGCCATTCAACTTAGGAGTTTTGGGAGTTGTGAATTGATGTTTAATCCCCTCCTTTCGACAGTAAACATCAAAAGGTTTGCGATATTCACCACCATTATCAATTCTGATATACTTCAATTTCTTCCCTATTTCTCTTTCAGGAAAAGCTTGAAATTCCACAAAAGCATCAAGAACTTAATCTTTGGTTTTTAAAGCATAAACATAAAGTTTTATAGAATTATCATTAATAAATGTCATAAAGTAAAGTGCGCCACTAAAGGACTTTACCTTCAAAGGGCCACAAACGTCGGAATGAACCAACTCAAGAATGCTCTTCTTTCTAAAGGGTTGATGATGTTTAAAAGAAACTCTTCTCTGTTTTCCAGCCAAATAATGAGCATTTTTTTCTAGTCTTGCAACCTTCAAACCTAAAAAGACATTCTTCTTTGCTAAGTAGTTTAGTCTTTTTTCACTAATGTGACTCAATCTCTTATGTCATAACTCTGAGGTACTGCAACCCTCTACTGCATTTATGAGATTAGTATTGATTGAAGCCTGCAGCCAGTACAAGTTAGAATGCTTCTTCCCTCGAGCCACAACCATGGAACCCTTGGTCAATTTCCAATGACCATCACAAAAGATACTGTAGTAGCCATCATCATTAAGTCTACCTGTAGAGATCATATGTAGCCTAATGTCTGTTACATGTCTTATATTTCTGGGCACTAGCTTTATACCATTACTAGTCTCCAAGCAAACAGTGTCAGTACCCACTACCTTTGATAATCCATTGTTACCAATCTTCAAAGCTCCAAAATCATCTACAATATAAGATGTGAAGAACTCCTTCCTAGATATAAGATGAAAGGCAACACCATTTTTAATAACCCAACTAGTCTCGTCACAAGCAAGGTTAATTCCATCTGCACCATATACAATGACAAGGTCCTCTGACGTAGTAGTAGCTATATGATTATCCTTTTTGTCAGTTTCTGTTTTCTCTTGCTTGTTGTTACCCCTATTCTCTCTTTTCCACTTGAAGCAATATTTCTTGATGTGCCCCTTTTTACCACAATAGTTGCATTCAAAGTTTTTATACTTGTCCGTTGATTGGCTTCTGCTACTTCCTCTATTGTGATCTTGGCCTTTGGTTTTGTTTCTCCCCCTATTTTCAGCAACTAAGACCTCTGAATGTGATATTAGTGTCCTCTGAGTTTTCAGTCTCATTTCCTCATTGAGAACACCACTCTTCACCATTTGCATGGTCACAACACCATTAGGAGCTGAGTTTGTCAAAGTCACTCTAAATGTCTCCCATGAGTCTGAAAGAGTGTTAAGTAACCAAAGTCTAAGAATCTCATCTTCAAATTTCACACTCATACTAGACAACTGATCAAAATACCTTTGGAATTCATTTAGGTGATCTGATATGGAGCTTCCATATTTATTCCTCAACTGCATAGTCTATTTAAGCAAAAACATCTTATTGTTTCCAGTCTTAGAAGCATGCAACTTCTCAAGTTTTTTCCATAAGCTACGAGCATTAATTTCATCAGCAATGTGGTTCAACACATTATCTTCTACCCATTGCCGCATGATGCCACAGACTTGTTCGTGCTCAAATGTCCAATCTTTATCAGTTTTAGACTTTGGCTTCTGGGCTGCAAAAACAGGTAAGTGCAATTTCTTTATAAAAAGAAGATCTTTCATCTTCCTTTTTCACTTATGATAATTTGTGCCATCCAACAATATCATTCTACTTAAATTTGCCTCCATCGTTCAAACAAAAACTTAACAACTTGCTCTAATACCACTTGTAGAGAAAGGGAGGTAAATATAAAGCTTGCAATCAGGTTATAATTAACAAATCCCTCCTCACATGAATGAACAAGAGGAGAAACAAAGTGAGCAGTGAGACACAAAAATTACTGACGCAAACATAGAATAATTTGAATATGTAAAATTCCTTTAATATGAAGGATAAAAACCACGGGACTGCTCTTCAATCCACACAAAGAAGCTTCACTATCAGCAAAAGTTTACAGCAGCAATATGTGTTCATAGGAGTAGGAATGATCACTAACTTAGCGACAAAACCAAGAAATTATAAGAGAGTAGTTGGAGAGTAAAAGGGAACAAACAGAGAGTCATGGTTTTGACAGCAAACGTCAGCCTTCCAGACCTCCAAATAAGATCTCCATTGTCCAGAACTGAGTTTTAGGTGTCCTCAAAATGCTGACCAAGTTTCAGCCAAATTGGACCATGGAAACACTTCTGTTTGTAAGGTATGATCAAACTTGTCATTGCTGGAAATCAAAACCAGACAACTTCTGTTCTTGATACCATAGCTTTAAAACCAATTGTTGAAAACCAATCTCCTTCGTTCAAATCAGAGAACACATAGAAATGAAGAAGCCCTACAGAAATTAGCATAGTTTCACCTCTGATTGATCTCCAATTGTCAGTGAGATGAAGCTGCTTGTGTAGAGTAATAACTCCCAAAAACTGCTCACGTTGTGTTCAAGTGGCTGCGCATACCAAAACTGCTATTTTACCTAGGTGTTGAAAAAGTATTAGGTTTACAAAGTCAAATTTGGGTCTCTTAAAATTTGAACTTTATCCACATAGTGAGAGAACCAAAAACTTAACAAGTAGCACGAGGGGATATGAGGTAGAGGCATTGTATGATGTGGACAAGCAAAATCGTGTGTTTTTCATGTGAGCTAGTGCAAACATAGTGCTAATCCATGGGCATTGTGCCAAAATCTCCACATTTAGTAGGAGGTGTGAAATTAATGAATTTCCATATTGTGAGCATTTTTGACACGGGGCCACACACTAATGCACACTATACTGTGTGTATCACATTGTGTGTAGTTTGCAGTGTAATATACAATCATCCCAATAAATCCTCAAAAATATGTGAGAACAAACTAGGTACCTGATGAGATTGGATGTATAATGTTCTGAGCTATGTGTTGCTTTGGGTGGGAAACTATCTCTATTGAAGTTTTAGAAAGTATATTTATCCTACATAGAGTTGATAGTATATATATTATAAAATTTTGAATATGTATACTAAAAAAATTTGAATAAAAATATGTTATATCATAAGTGCAAGCTATGCACACTAGGTGTTCAACCGATTGTGTTAAAATTATAGATTTATGATGACCAATTTTCTTCTAAGATAAACTATACTAAAAACAACTTCTTGCATAATTATGAGCAAGTGGGGGTAACAGGAGGCTCAGGTAAGTCAACTATCCCAAAAGCAACTTACGTATGAACACTAGTAGATGGAGGATCCAAAAGTACACATTTATATAAATACACAAACATATAATTGAAAGTAAAATATAAATGATGATAAATTAGTGACGTCTTGAATAGGAAGTGCCCCTGGTGCATGTGATTGGATCACCCTAGTCTCGTCACTAACGTGTACGATTTAGTATTCAGCAACTCATCAATCAGCATCAAATTCAGCCAATTAGCAATTCTACCGCTTCAGAGGTGAGAGAAGATTTGGTGTAGGGGAAAGCCAAGTTGATATGCGACAACAATGGCTGAGTTGGGATAAGTCATCATGTGCAGTCGCAGCCCGAATGTAGCAATCACCCAATTGGGATGAACAGTGAATGTGTTTGCTGATTTGCGTCTGTAAAATACTGTTGTTATATTGACACATACGACAAGTGTGAGCGAATTCAACTGCATGTATTTATTTCCTTTAAAAATAAAATAAATTCAATTTTTATTAATAAGGCTGATGAATTGATGCATGCATCTTCTGTCCGCAGATTTCCATACCAGGACTTGCATTCGTTAATACGGAGCATAGCATAATTCCTTCCTGATCCTGCCATGCTAGATTCGCCGCGATAATTGGTCAAATCTCCGGCTTGCTTTCCGTTTGTATTTGACATTTTGACTTGCTGTGCTGCTCCCATCCGTCCGTCAACCGAGTCAACGAAGAGCGCCGAACTAGATCTTTCCTCTAGTCAAATCACGATGCTTCTCCTCAGCATTCATTGCAAAAGTTACTCTTTCAATAACGCCGACGTTCCTCCACCTGTGCCCAGATAATGCAATGGTTGACCTTTCGCCCCACGTCATGATTATCTGATGCAATTGCACGTTTCAATTTCAAACTTTGGTCTCATCGATCTCATTTTCGGGGAAAAGATAAAACAAAAGGCGAATTTTCCACCCAGCACACTCGAGCCTCGACAAGGCGCCCCTCGCCTCCTTTCCATCTCTTTCTCGCTTTCTGTCCAACACTTCACGTTCGCTCTGATGGAGGAGCTCCTTCCGGCGGAGCCACCGTCCAATGGCGGCATGACCACTCCCGTTGAGCCGCCCTTTGCTCCCTTAATCGGGACTAAGCGGCAGCGTCGTCCCAGCGTACGTCTCGGTGAGATTGGCGACCAGCCCGCTGCCATCCCCTCCGATCCCCACCTCCGCCGGTCCAAGCACTGGAAGCTTTCCTCCTCCGGCCCCGGCGACCAAGTCAAGCCGCGCCCTTACCACCACCACGCCGCCAACAGGCACCCTTCCAAGACCCGTCACCTCATCACCATCGCCCCCGGCGGGGACGACGGCGACGACCTCCTTCCTCATCCCATCCCGCCTCTTCCTGACGAAGGCGCTATCGTCCCCGGCGTCGAGAACCCTGATTCCCTCGGCACTGGGGCACGGAACGCGAGCCGTGATCCGAAGCCGTGGCGAGGCGCGAGACGGGCCAGGTCCAGCTGGGTCTTGAAGTCGGACGAGGGCGTCGAAAGCGCCGACTTCAAAGCGGGAGTCGGAGAGGACGCGGCGGATGAGGGATTCCCGGAAGGGTCCGGAAGCCAGTCGGAGAGGAACGACAGAAGGTCAGGGGCTAGGGTTAGGGTTTCCGAAAGCAGGGATGCAGGTCCTGATGTAGAAGGGGACCTGCCTTCGGAGACAGATGGTGGAGATTGGAACGATCGGGACGGGCCGTGGCGATCCGGGGATGATGGCGGGGTGCGATCATGGTTGGAGGGATTGGGGCTCCATAGCTATGCCCCTGTTTTTCAGATACATGAGGTGGACGATGAGGTGCTACCGCTGCTGACTTTGGAGGACTTGAAAGACATGGGGATTAGTGC
The DNA here is from genome assembly GCA_027563935.2 of Costus lasius. Taxonomy (NCBI): domain Eukaryota; kingdom Viridiplantae; phylum Streptophyta; class Magnoliopsida; order Zingiberales; family Costaceae; genus Costus; species Costus lasius. Next base: position 20,452,346 of record CM050450.1, on the reverse strand, counting down.
AGTTGGATCCAGGAGGAAGCTGTTCTGCGCCATCCAGAGGTTGAGGAAGAACTTAGATTCATAAAGTGGATCTCAAGGTTTTTTGAGCTTGGCGACAAAAGGAATCGAAGCAAGAATGGATCTTCGATTTCTGAATAATGGCGGTGCCCTTCTAACTTATATATGAGTCTTCTTCCATCTCAGAGTCATATTGCTTGTTGTAAGCCATATGCCTGGTTTCTTGTATATCTGATGCTTTTCTTTCATAAATGCTATCAGAAATGCCATCTTAATAGTGCTTCTTGGCACTGTGATTCTCAAGTTGCTTTAGAAAAAACATCTTGAAATCCTTTTACTAATGGAGAAGACATGACATAAATAAAGCATTTTGTATAATGAGACGATCAATCACAAGTTTTTGACAATTAGTACAACGTGTAGCATTTCTAGACTAAATATCATCAACGTTGGTATTGGAATACTTTTCTCCTATTTCTTTTGTCCTGTGATCTAAATTGTGCGATGTAAATTGTAGCACATTTTGATCACTTTTGTAAGTCAATCTTCCACTTATGTTTGATATGAACATCCTCGGTGAAGATTATCTTCTTTAATACCCGTTTGCAAACCATTTGTTCTGATAATACAGCCAATCAAGTCCACTTTTCTGATGTTTACATATGATAGCAGTCATTTGTCATATTTACCTGTTCGCAGAATGCTTTTTTTGTTCAGTCAGTTATTGCTGCTAATGAAATGGATAGTTAAATTTATTGTTTTAAGATTCATGATTTGCATATTTACCTTTACATGTTATGAGCAAACAACTGAATTTTGGAAGAGATACAATTACAGTCAGTTATTTCTGCTAATGAAATTGATTGTTAAATTGATTGCTTTAAGATTTATGATTTGCATATTCACCTTTACATTATGTGCAAACAACTGAATTTGGAAGAGATACAATTACAGTCAGTTATTGCTGCTAATGAAATGGATAGTTAAATTGATTGTTTTAAGATTTATGATTTTCATATTCACCTTTACATGTTATGAGCAAACAACTGAATTTGGAAGAGATACAATTAAGTAGGCGACTGAACTATGAAAGAGATACCTTATAACAATCACTCTTCATATATTCACAATGATCGTACTATGATATTCATTTCAAAAATGTTCATATCAAGTGCCATCATCAATTATTCGACTGTAGAGTCTTTTGCTGATTATTTCAAATATATGATTTATATTGCTGGAACATTTGATGCATTTGTGATCCTTTTTTTGGCCAACTAAGGAAATTTGTGATCAAATTCAACGTTTCTTAATCCATATTAGAATGTTTTTGATATATAGTAGAAAATATTTCTTACCTTAATGTGATGGCTTGCCCTAGTTATATGTTAACTAGAGGCATCCCAATCCATGATATGTTTGAAGTATATTAACTAAACAAAGAATAAATGTTGATGTTGAGGTCTCTAACCTTAGCGAATCTACAATAACACTACCACGAGCCAAGACCATGGTATATACTTAAGCAACTTGGCATTAAGCCATGGGGTGGTTGGATTGAAGGATTTCTATGACATAGATTGAGAGAACCTAAGATGAGGCATGTCGGAACTCGGGATAGTGTAAGGGCCATAAACATGGGGTGAGCCCTTTGCCTAAACTTGGGTCTATTGTGGTGATGACATGCTAATGACAAGACCAGTAACAAGGCTAGGCTTGTGTTAGGAGGACACGACTAAGGCTATGTTCGGTTGGATAGAATCCACCGTGGAAAGGAAAGAAAATGCAATGAATCTAGCCTAAAAGCCATCTAGATTCATTGCATTTTCCTTCCTTTCCACGGTTGATTCCATCCAACCGAACATAGCCTAAGTGTATGCATGTGATGAGTAGGGATGGCAACGGGGCGGGTCGGGGGCGGGTTTTGCCTTCCCCGCCCTGACCCCGCCTCTATCAAACCAATCCCCGAACCCGACCCCGACACCGAAGGTTTATAAAATTGAATCCCAACCCCGACCCCGCCGGGGAATCGGGTCCCCGCGGGGAAACCCGACCCCGACCCCGACAGATTTTTGGCCTCAAAAATTATAGCAGACAATTGCATTCCAAATTTCCAATTCAAATACTAGTATAGTAGTATTATACTACATTGGAGGGAATAACAACACAAGAGAATTGATACACCTGTTGCATATCTAAACATATTCAGAATTGACTAAAGCATCAACCTCAGCTTGTTTTTAGCAGAATAAATACAACAGTGTTTTTAGCATAATAACTTCATTTACTGCTGCCACGCAAGGCAAATCGATCATGTATACTTCCACCAGAATGGACTAAAGCATCAACAAAATCACATCAACAGCAAATCGATCATGTATACTACCATAATAGGCTAGTAGCATAGTTTCACATCAACAAAATCCTTACTCCATAGTTCCACATCAACAAAATCACTAAGCAATTAAGACAAGTCAAAAACAACAAAATCAAGTAGCAAGCAATCATAAATTGCTATCAATCATCTTCTAATCCAAATGTTGCTCGAGCTCCACTTGCCATCAATTCATCTACATTGAACAATATAGATTATATCAATCATCTACATCTAATAAATATCAATCATACATTTAATAAATATGAATCATACCTTCATCCTCAGAATCTATATCATCAAGCATATTTGCAAATTCATCAATTGCTTTAGAATTCTTTCCTGTAAAATGATAAAAACATATGATTTAAAAATTAAATAATAAAAACAAGTAAACTAGTTGAGAAAGATAAATTATATTACCTTTGTTCTCTTGACTCCATAGCCAACTTCTAGCACACATCAATGCCTCTAATGTATACCAATGTAATCGACTACGATGTGGGCTTACAATTCTGCCACCCGTGCTGAATGCAGATTCAGAAGCCACTGTGGATATAGGAATTGCTAGCACATCTCTTGCAATTGCTTGTAGTATGGGATACTTAACACCATTCAATTTCCACCATAAAAGAATATCAAAACTTGTTGATCTTGGCAATACGTCTTCTTCTAAATATATATCTAACTCTGTTTTGAGAGTTGAAGTTCTGACTCTTTTTTCACTCATTACAAATGCATCATAATCATTTAATAAGTCATCTCTTGTAGAATTATCAACCTCTTCAACTGGATTGGTATTAAATTCTTGGGTTCTTAATTGATACTCAGAAACTAAATTATAACAGAGTTCTCGAATTCTATGAACTTCAACTGAAGCATCAACCAGATATAATTTTTTATAATAATAAAGAAGTAAGGTCATCTTGTACCTAGGATCCAACACTGTAGCAACTCCCATTATATCATGAATCACATTCCAATAGCATTTAAACTTATCCATCATTTTTGTTGCCATTCTTTGAATCACTGGATTTGGACAAGTCATTCATGCTGATATTGTCAAATTAATTTCACAAATCTTAGGGAAATAAAGATTTGCAGTAGGATAACTTGTTCCAGAAAATAATTCTGTAATAGTATTAAAAATTTTTAGCTTTCCACAAACTTCAGCTGCAAATTCCCAATGTGTTGTCGGCAAACAAGTATATTTGTCATCTCGTTGTTTCAACCTATAAAATACATCTTTGTATGAAATAGCAATGTCAAGCATTTTATAAGTAGAGTTCCATCTTGTTGGACAATCCAAACATAAATTTTTGGTATGAGTCATGCGCAATTGTTTTGCTGTTTCTTTGAATTTTTCAATCCTTTTAGGGGTTGCAGTCCAATAAGCAACACTATCTCGAATTTTTTCTACCCCATCTTTGACCACTTCCAACCCATCCTTTACAATTAAGTTTAATATATGCGCACAATAGCGCATGTGGAGTAAAGAACCATCTCTCAACAGAGTATTCAAATTCAATTTATCCTTGACTTTTTGAACCATGGCATCATTAGTAGAACAATTGTCTAAAGTAATTGTAGACAACTTAGTATCAATATTCCAATCTAGTAAACACCCTACTAGAACAGCACTGAGTCTATCACTCGTGTGAGGAGCTGGAACATAAATAAACCTAATATAAAACAAACAACAATTACTATTATTGATAATTTTGAACACTAACTTTAGCAAATCATGAAAAACAAACATATATCATAAAGAATTATGATATATGTAATAGTTAATAGATATTTACCTCAGAATTTGACTTTGTAAACTCCAGGAAGAATCAATATAATGGGCAGTGATCGCCATATATCCTCTTTTTTTATTACTAGAAGTCCACATATCTGATGTAATTGCAACCCTTCCTTCATTACTATCAATTAATTTCAATGCTATTGATTTCTCAGCATCATAAACTTTCATAATTTCCTTCTTGATAGTGTTTCGTGAAGGAACCTTGAATACTAGCTGAAGTGCATTTGAATACCTCTTAAAGCCAACATGATCCACTATTGAAAGTGGATATTCATGCAATATAATTGCATGAGCTAACTCTTTCTTTGCATTATCAGAATCATATGTTGTAGCTGTTAATTCAGCTTTGCCTTTTGTTATCTGAGATGTTAGAACTGTTTGCCCTCTCATACTAATCTTTCGTTGAAAACAGAGATCCATATGTTGGTGCAAGTGTTTTGTACCATTTTTAGATTTTCCTCCAAGCAACTTTCGACAATAATTGCATTGAGCCTTGTCCTCTCCATTTACTTGCACCTTCTTAAAATGGTTCCACACCACACTTTTAAGTTTTCCACCTTATGTACTTGTGGTGTCTTGTGGTTGTGGATCTTGTAGTTGTAAACCTTGTGGTTGTGGATTAGAACTACCTATTTCAAGTGATCGAGATGCCTCTTCAATTGGTTGAGAGGTTAATTCATTAGAGCAATTAGCATCAGCCATCTACATATGAATTAGCATCAGCCTCTTCAATTGGAAAGATTTAGCATATATAGCTAGTGGATGAAACTTACAACTAATAAAATCATGGCATACGAAAGGCGATGAAACTTACAGCTAATAAAATCATAGTAGGATGAAAGGCGATGAAACTTACAGCTAATATATGGCATACGAAATTAACAAAACCATTTAATCTTTCAAGCAACAACAGTTTCACACACTAATAGTCTACGACGATTCAGCCGTTCAGCTTCAGCTTCAGCGAGACAACGATGCCCGAACTCTGAAGTCTACGAGGGCTGAAGGGCGAGGAGTATGGCAGCACAGCAAGAAAATAGTCGGCGACGAGGACTCGAGGAGGACAGCAGCAAGAAAAGAGTCGGCTACGAATGGCGATGGAAGCAGCGCTTAGGGCAAGATTAGGGGAACAGGAAAATCTAAACGAGGTCACGAGACTTACGAGGAGGACGACAGCAAGAAAATAGTCGGGACAACGGCGACGACTGGCGATGGAGGCGGCGAGATGGCGACGACTGGCGATGGAGGCGGCGCTCAGGGCAAGATGAGCAGAACAGGAAAAAGTCGCTAGGGACTCGGCCACTCGGGACTCGGTAGTCGGACTCGGGGAGTCGGGGTGATTTTAGGGTAAAGGGTAAATTTGAATAGTAAAAATTTTACTAGTATAGGGATATTGACTTCGGGGTATTTTAGTAAATTTATTAGTCGAGGCGGGTTCGGGGTCGGGGTCGGGGCGGGTAGTGAAACTCCCATACCCGACCCCGACCCGACTTATACAAGTCGGGTTTTCCCCGAACCCGACCTGACCCCCCGGTCAACTCGGGTTTTCCCCGTTGACTTCGGGTCGGGTCGGGTCGGGTCGGGTATGGGTTAAATTGCCATCCCTAGTGATGAGCAATGGATGTTAACAACTATTGATCAAGTAGACCTAGATCATGGAACAATATCAACAGTGTGGTAAGAAAAAGGTGTGTATCTATGTGACCCAAGACATGAGTTTTCCCTACATGGCATGTCACAACTTTTGAGAAATTTTGAGTTGGCTTGCTTAGCATAGTCAATGAGCATAGTGTATCAAGTAGGCAAGCCTGGTGAAGGATCACGTGATGCAGGTGTGTGGATTCAATTGTTTTGTGTGATGTAGGTGAGCACAACATGAGGCTATGTAAAATTAGTTTGGCTAGCCTTTGGGAGCCTTTCATCGTGCGCACAAGGCTTGCTGGTACGAGTGCATCCACATTAATGGCAAGGAGGTTAATTGGCAGTGTGCAAATTCCTTGGATGGCACATCCATGCACCAAGGTGAGCTTGACAAAAGGCTGCTAACCTATCCAACCCTTGGGAAGCCTCATGCTCTCTCTCAAGTTGATGGCATTATCATGGCAATGGGTAGTACACTTGAGCACATGAGTGGGCAGCACAATCTAAGGGTGGTGCAAACATGGTCCTACTGTGTGACTAAGGCCATGACATGCAAAGGACTCGATCAAGCACCACAGCTTGTGCACATGTGAAGTGAATAATGCCAAGGCATGTATAATGGGGTGGTGAGTGGTGTTGAGTCATGTAGAGACCCAGACAAATAAGAGTATTGTTTTAGGTGATTTCATTATATAGCACATTGTGTGACACAACAATAGTCACAATCAAACAATGGAATGTGGCATTATGCCTACAGCCTATAGGACCTAAAGATCGAGTGAGACACACGCAACTACAAAATCCGTTCACCCAAGCACTTACATTTTCAAACACCCAACATATGTATTGTAGATGGGTGCAACATGTCCACACCTTGAGACTTAGGCAAGGGCTAAGGTAGGAGGTTGGTAGAGGCAGAGTAGATATGTGTAGAGACCAAGGTTATCAGGATCGTGATCCTACCTAGGAACGGTAGAGGCTCCATAGGATCGGATCGTAAGATCGAATCGTAGGATCGTAAGATCCTATAATTATAATATAATAATAATATTTTATAAATTATGTGCATATATTAAAGTATACAATATAAAGATGTACTAGATACCAATTCTAAATACAACCATAACATCAACAAGTGATTATAAAAGAAATGTGTCACAGACTCCCAGTGTATGTTTTTAAAAGTAAAATAGTAAACAATAAAGACTAAAGAGTGAAGTCTAAGCCAAAATGACATTCAAATTCCAAAATATAAAATAAAGTAAAGAACATCATTGATCACAAAAAAACTAAAATAAATTTTCCGAAGCTTGAATTTCCAAATCTTCATCACTCTCTTCATCCTCTTCATTTATCTCATCCTCATGGTCATGGCCTTCATCCAAATTCAACTCTAAGTCTTTTGAATGATTGACTTGCTCATTTTCTTCAAAAATAGTATTTCCTTCCATATCTTGATCACTAAATTGCATCTCTTGATCTCCAAGTCTCAACTCATTATCTTCAGATGTGAGAATATCAAGCCAATTATTTGTTGTTGAACTTGGTTGTCCATCTTCTGTCTCTATTATCCATTCATCATCAGAAGGGAGCTCATCAAAAGTAGCTTCTCTAAATGTCCTTTTCTTATTTTGATTTTTCAGCTTCAAGTTATGCATCACAAAAACCAAATCATTCATCTTACTTTGATGCAATCGATTTCTTTTTTTCGTATGAACCTATAAAATATAAAATTATACATTAGTTATGCATAAAAACACCAATTAATATATTGCTAAATAGATAAATTTGAGTTACTAAGTACTAACCATTTCAAATACGCTCCAATTTCGCTCACATCCAGAAGAGCTGCATGTTAAACTTAAGATTCGAATTGCAAATCTTTGTAGCTCTATACAATCATCACCATAAGAATCCCACCATTTTGCAGGAAGTTTAGTCTCTCTGGCCAAGATTGCAGCTTCAATACCAAATAATCCTTTTGCTTCCTTAAAATCTTCAAGCTGCAAATCAATCTTCCTTCTTTCATCAAGAGAAGGAACCATTCTTGCTAAACAATTATACAGTCCTCTTTTCACTTCAGCATCTGGTTTGAAGTTTGAACTATAATGAAATTGAGGATTTAAATAGTATGCAGCTGCATGCAAGGGCCTATGCAATTGTACATCCCATCTATTATCAATAATTTCCCAAATAGGCTCATATCTGTTAAAAAGACAATTGAAAAAAGTTAAAGGCATAAATACTAAAACTTAGATAACTAGAATTTAAGGTTACCTCTTCTTGATATTGTTAAAATTTGATTGAATTTTTTCTTTTGCTCGATCCATCTCCTCATAAATAAAGCCCATGGCTAGTTTCTCATCTGAATCAACTAATCGAAGCACTTTAATAAGTGGAAATGCTGCTTTAAGGCATGTCAAAATGTCCCTCCAAAATTTACTATCCAAAACAACTTGCTGAATTTTTTTTCCTTCATCAAGTGTTGCAAACTTGCATGCCTTCCATTGAGTAGAAGTGAACATATTTATCAAAGAACCTTTCAAGTTACTAAGGCATCCCAAAGTTAAGTATGATGTGGCAAATCGAGTGCTTGCTGGCCTAATTAGATCTCTCCCTTTTGTAAAATGTCTTAACATTGAAATCAGCAAAGTTCTTGAATAAATAAATGAAGTAATCTTTCTTCCTTTACAAATGGTCAATCGGTGAGTGCAAATCTTCTTTTCCAAATCTTCAAGAATTAAATCTATACAATGTGCAGCACATGGTGTCCAAAATAATCTTTTTCTTTTTTGCATCAACATCTCTCCAGCAGCCTTATAATTTGCCGCATTATCAGTAATGATTTGCACAACATTATCTTCTCCAACCTTCTCAACAACCTCATCTAGCATTTCAAAAACTTTTTCAGCTGTTTTAGAAATGTCAGATGTATCAATTGAAGATAAAAAAATAGTTCCTTTAGGACTATTTACCAAAAAGTTACAAATTGATCTTCTTTTTTTATCTGTCCATCCATCTGACATAATTGAACAACCATTTTTTTTCCATTCAAGTTTATACTCTTCAAGCATATCTGTTGTCTTCTTCACCTCTTTTTTCAAAAGTGTCTCTCTAATTTCATGATAAGATGGTGGCTTAAAACCACAACCATATTTACCAACTAGTTCAAGCATCTTAACAAACTCTGGGTTTTTAACACAATGGAAAGGAATGGCACTTGTGTAAAAAAATCTTGCAATTTGTTGACAGGCTTCATCTCTTAAATCTCTTTTGAACATGTTGTTTATTGTAATCTGTTGAGCTGCACTTGTTTTCACAAAAGATTCTAAGATATTTTTTCCTTTTTTGTTTACATTAGTTTCTTGGCTTTCTTCTCTAATATCTTCTCCAATGTCATGAATACTACTATGTTTATTAATTGCATCAAGTGCAAGTTTTCCAACCACATTCATCATTTGTTTTTTCACCTCATCTGGAACACTTCTACATGCCTCAACATCTTTTCTAGTGCAAGCCAAATGATGTTTAAAACGATATATTCCTCCAGTAATGATTTTTTCACAAAATTTACACTTAATTTTTCTTGAATTATTTTCAACTTCAATACCATGTTCCCAACCAATATCAGATCGATTCCCAGCAGCATTTTTTCTTTTCAATTTGTTGCTAGACATATTTGATGTTTTCTATTAACCTATCATGGAAAAAAAAAATAATAATATAAATTAATAATTATTAATAGACAAATAATATGCTCAAATACTATGAAAGACAATAATAAATGCACAAATAATAACATCCGGGGAGGGGGTGGAAATCCCCAGTGCTTTTTTCAGTAAACAACATGGCTGGGGGGTTGCAAATCATCTTTCAGGTGAACAAACAAAGTTTCATGACATACAGTAAAAAGCAGAAAGCATGCGTACGAAGGGGAAAAACAACATGGCTGGGGGGGTTGCAAATCATCCTCAGGTAAAGAAACAAAGTTTCATGACATACAGTAAAAAAAAACATGCGTGCAATTAATGCAGTAAAGAAAAGCAATTGATACAGTAAACAACAAAGGAGAACGCAAAGCATGCGTACGAAGGTGAAGGAAACAAGTAAAGCAATTGATACAGTAAACAGCAAAACGATGGCTTCGGCCGGGGGGGGTGGGGTGGAAATCATCTCCAGTGGGAAACTCAGGAAAGGAGGATGTAAACCATACCTGACAAAAATTCCTTCCGGCAGGAGGCGTCTCAGTGTGGCGCGGCTCCAGCAGCTTGTGGCGGCGAGGAGAGAGCAGATCGCGAGCGAAAACCGTAAATAAAAGATTGTAAGGGCACCAAATAAGGAATGATTGCTGCTTCCTACTCTTTCCTTCGGATATTCCGGAGACGAAGCGACCAAATCCGAAGACGAAGCGACCGATTTTCGGGAGACGAAGCGCAGTATTCGACTCGGTTAACTCGCCTCGGCTCGTCCGATTCAACCGAGTTCACCGATTTCACTCGCGATTTTGACCGAGTTTGCTTCTAAAAACGTTTTTAATACCGAGTTGACTCGTCACTGTGCTGCCAACACGTAAACTCGTTGACTCGGACGAGTCAACTCGCGATTTTGATAACATTGGTAGAGACATAGGATCTCTAGCCTAGTGTAGTACCCAAAGTGTTGTGCCCCATTGTGTTATGCAGAAGGGATCAACATTGATATTGTGCATAGGCCATAGGCGCACAGTGGATTGGGTGCGCAGCATGTGTATGGGGATGGTTCAGGGAATCCGGCTTCTAATGGAAGAACCACAGTGAAAGCCTTTGTCTGAATGATGCTAAAAAAACTCGTTGGCTACGTGAGAGGGGATAGGAGACGAGAGGAGGAAACGGCAGCGCACGATTCAAGAAAACAAAGAGGGATCGAAGCATGGAAGAACACCGGCAGAAATCGCAATGAGATAAACGTTGAATCGTATTGGAGCAACAACAAAATTAACAAGGTCATCTGCAACAAAACCCAGAAAGGAATTCACTCAGTTTAGTAACTCACCGGAAAGTGGGAGGGATCTCTTCGCCGTGCACGCCTTCGACCAGTTTCCGTCGCCCATCAGGAAAGGTATTCAAGGGACACCATCACCAAGATCTGCCAAAGAATAGTCTCCGTGTGGTTCTGAATAAGCAAGATCGTAGGCGACGAAGGGATCAGCGGCCACGAGACATCTCTACATGGAAGAGGAGCTCGTGCAGCTTTGAATTGACCCCGTGCCAAGCCTCTCGGGGTTGATCCTCACAATTACTTGCTCACCCTCTTTATAAATTCATGGCCTACGGCGCTGATTAACCATTGCCTAATATTTGTTGTTGGTCAAATCGATTTTTCGTCGCACTTTGTTGTGTAAGTCTGCAAGGTGTTGTGAAAAAGTTAAAGCAGATTCAAAGATATTGGAGGTGGAGGGAATTGAATGTAAGTTAATAGGCTTGTGGGTTGTTGGCCAGTTACGATTTGGAATGGGCTGAGCCCTGTTGACCTGTTGATAGCACTGTTATATGCGAACTCGGCAATAGGCAAGATAGTATCCCAACTAGTCTTATGCTCGGCCACGAGACAGCGTAAAAGGTTCCCTAGACTGCGATTTACTACCTCTATCGGCTCATCCGTTTGAGGATGGAAGGCCGAGGAAAACCTTAGTTTTGTTCCGAGTAAGACCCATAGGGTTTTCCAAAAATAGCTTACGAATCGAGTATCCCTATCGGACACAATGGTCTTAGGTAGTCCATGGAGTCGAACTATTTCATTCACAAAAATCTTAGCCACATGGGAAGCGGCAAATGTCTTGGAGCATGCTAAGAAGTGAGCAATTTTTGAGAAACTGTCCGCAATAACGAAAATAGAGTTGCACTTGGTGGAGGTTCGCGGTATCCCTACAACAAAATCTATACTAATATCCTGCCAGGGTTTCATAGCGATTGGCAAAGGTGTGTAGAAACCTGTGTTAGGTTTTCGTGTCTTTGCTTTCTGGCAGATACCGCAATGTCGTACAATAAGTTCGACATCTTTTCTAAGGTTGGGCCAATAAAAGCGTTCGGCGGCTAAAGTGTAGGTTTGGTCACACCCATGGTGTCCAGTGGTACCGCCCGCGTGAATCACCTAAAGGAGATATTCTCTTAAGGAAGTTTGTGGAACACAAAGGCGAGTGCCAAATTAGAGATATCCTTCCTTTAGAGAGTAGATGGAGTCCAGGAAGAGACCATTGACAAGTTGGGCACATATTTTTGAAAAGTCAAGACATGTCTCATACTCGCTTTTCACATGGTTAAATGTGGAAATCTTGGCTTGCAGAATGTGTAACAAGTGTCGAACGCGACTCAAAGCGTCTGCGACTTTATTTTCAGTGCCAGCTCTGTGTTTCAGCACGAAGGTGTACTGTTGTAGAAATTCTACCCATTTTGCGTGTCGCGTGCTTAATTTCTTTTGGGAATTGAGAAAAGAGAGAGCCTGGTGATCGCTAAACAACACAAACTCGGTATGCAAGAGATAGTGTCTCCAATGTTGGAGGGTTTGCACTACTGCGTAAAACTCTTTATCGTACGTGGAATATCGCTACTTAGCTTCATTAAGTTTTTCACTATATAAGGCTATGGGATGACCTTCTTGGCTTAGTGTTCCCCCTATACCTATCCCAGATGCATCACACGCGACTTCAAAAACTTTCGCAAAGTCTGGAAGTCGTAGGATAGGGGTCGAGGTCAGTCTGGTTTTGATTTCTAAGAATGCGTGATTTGCATAAGGGGTCCATATAAATTCATCCTTATGCATGCAGTTGGTGATAGGAGCTACGATGGTACTGAAACCTTTAACGAAGCATCGATAGAAAGTAGCTAAGCCATGGAAGCTCCTAACCTCGGTCAAAGTTCTAGGTTCAACCAATCAACTATTGCTTGAATTTTCTCTGGGTCAACCATTAGCCCTTGGGCCAAGATGACAAATCCAAGGAATACTACCTGGGGGTCTAAGAATGAGCATTTTTTCAAGTTGAGATAAAATTTCTCTTGTCTTAGTAATTCCAAGGTGAGTCACAAATGGTTAAGGTGCTCAGACTGGGTATGGCTATAAATGAGGATGTCATCAAAATATACGACAAGAAATTTTCCCAATTATGGTTTTAGGACATGGGTCATGACACGCATAAAAGTAGATAGAGCGTTGGTCAATCCAAATGGCATGACTAGCCATTCGTACAATCCATTTTTGGATTTAAACGTTGTTTTCCATTCATCTCCTTCTCGGACTTTGAACCTGGTGATACCCACTGCGTAAATCTAACTTAGAAAAGTATTTGGATCCGGAAATAAGTTCCAACATGTCATCTAGGCGCGGTATCGGAAAGCGATATTTGATGGTGATTTTATTGATTGCCCGGCAATCAATACACATACGTCAGGTTCCATCTTTTTTTGGAGCGTGTAGTGCAGGAACAACGCAAGGGCTTAAGCTTTAGCATATATAACCCATGGCTAAGAGGTCATTTATTTGGTGCCTAAGTTCCATATGCTCATTGGGGTTGAGCCTATGGTGGGGAAGATTGGTTAAGGCTGACCCAGGGATAAAGTCAATTGCATGTTGGATGCTGCGCATTGGGGGTAAACCTATGGGCAGTTCCTCTGGTGTAAGATCTTGAAAATCATGTAACAAGTCCTTAATAGTAGGGGGTGTCTCAGAGGGCAATGAATTTTTGTCAACAGACAATTCTTTGACAAAGGAGGGCAAAAAAAGTATCTTTGGACTCGGAACGGAAGGCTTGGGGCCGTAAGATACTCAATGGTTGAGTAGGAGTAGGGCGCACCGTTCCTCTTAGGATTGGAAACTCGTAGCTCCTTGGGTGGAGCTGGGTTGAGTCCAATTCTTTTTCCTTCAAACTCAAAAAGGTAGGTGTTTGATCTACCAGTGTATGACATTGATGTCATACAACCATGGACGGCCAAGCAGGACGTGTGAGACGTCCATAGCAATGACATTGCACTAAATACGTTTATGGTAATCACCAAGCTTAAGGGGTACCAAACATCGATGAGTTACGGATAGGTTTGATGTGTCAACCTAGGCGATAGAATATGGATGTGGGTGAGGCTCTAGACTTAAACCAAATTGAGTGACAGCAGTTCGTGAGACAACATTAAGACTGATTCCATTGTCTATGACAATTTTACACGTGTGCCCATTGCACTGTGTGTAAGTATAAAAAATGCTAGTTTGTTTCTAGTCTTCCGTAGGCTTGGGGTGGACCAATGTGCATCGGACAACTGCTAAAGTTGGGGTGAACTCATCCTCTCCACTAAAATAGTGGTTAGGATTAACATCATTAATGCTAGGGTCATCCTTAAGGGGCTCAAATGTATATGGTTCTAGTGGCGTTTCATTCGTGCTAAGGAAAGAAAGGCCTTCCCCGACATGCAGGGTTCGACGTGGACAGTCACGAATGACATGACCAGGCATATGACAGTGGTACATGTGGGTCGGTTGGACATGGGTTGAGTAGCAGACTTGCCTTTATCTAAGGCAAGGGGGGTCGTTGAGGGGGCAAGGAATGTCTAGTTGCTGAGTAGGGGGTCCGGATGTAGGATTTCTTAAGATCACGCTCAATCTCACAGGCCTATTGGTAAATAATATCTATGGAGTCGTCAATGCTAGTGGTGAGGGAGTGACGAATATCTGGACGAAGTCTGTTCTTAAAACGGGCAACTGTGAAGCTGGGGTCTTCCTCTAAGTTACTTCGAATGAGCAACTCATCGAACTGGGTCCTATACTCAGGTACATACATGTTTCCCTGGGAAAGGCTGTTAAGCTAGTTTAGTAGCCGATGTTGGTAAGGAGGTACGTATTTCTCCTTTAACCTCAATTTCATCTCTTCCCAGCTAGCAACAGGGGTTAGATAGGCTCGCTCTCGCTGATGCTCGATATGAAGCCAGTGAAGTTTTGCCGGCCCGAGCAGCAATAAGATGCTCGATATGAAGCCAGTGAAGTTTTGCCGGCCCGAGCAGCAATAAGCGGGCGACATTCACTCGCATGTTTTCAGGCATGCCGCTCCAATCAAAATATTGCTCTATTGCAGTAACCCAATCTAGGAATACTCGGGCATCTAAGCTTCCATCAAAGTGAGGAGGTGATAGTTTTACAAAATGTCGAACCTCATCTTCCTCTCAGGAGTGAGGATACATTAGGCGTGGCCTGTGTTGGCCATTATCCCACTCAAGTTCTTCCTCTCGGGTTTCACCGTACCTATCATATCGAACAGGGAATGGACGGGGAAGTTCCCTAAGGGCCTGGTCCGAAGGCAGCCTAGGCCTTTCCTCGGACCCCAACCTTACTGGGGGCAAGGGAGGAGTGCCTCGCAGACTAGAGGAATTCTCTAGCTGCTCTAGGTGAGCATGAGATCGATGGACTGGTACTTCTAACGCCTCTAGCCGGTTTATCAACTTTGCTATCAACGAGTTTGGGAGCTCAGTGGTGTCTTGATTGTGTGCTATGGTGTCTTGATTTTGTGCTAGTTCAGTTGGGGTAGGTTGCTGGTAGTTGAATCCAGATCGAGTAGTCATGGCCCAAAAAACAAACAAGGAAGAACGTTCGTTCAGAATAATGCAGAATAATGCAGTGAGTGATCGGATCAAACATTTGCTCTGATACCAATTTGACGCAGCGTGTGTATGGGGATGGTTCAGGGAATCCGGCAGCGCACGAGTCAAGAAAACAAATCAAGAAAATAGAGAGGGATCGAAGCATGGAAGAACATCAACGGAAATCGCAATGAGATAAACGTTGAATCATATTGGAACAACAACAAAATTAACATGGTCATCTGCGATGAAACCCGAAAAGGAATTCACTCAGTTCAGTAACTCACCGAAAAGTGGGAGGGATCTCTTCACCGCGCACGCCTTTGACCAGTTTCTGTCGCCCATCAAGGAAGGTATTCAAGGGACACCATCACCAAGATCTGCCATAGAACGGTCTCAGTGTGGTTCTGAACAAGTAAGATTGCCTTGTCTACAACGAGGTCGTAGGCGACGAAGGGATCAGCTGCCACGAGACATCTCTATGGGGAAGAGGAGCTCATGCCAAGGCCTATTGCAATGGAGGGAAGAGGGATAGTGATGGGACACTTCACCGTCGAATAGCCAAGGCGGGGACGATTCACCCGTCGCACGAACAGAGAACAAAGACAAAAAAAAAAAGAAACTACTTTATTAAACTGGAAAAGCATACATCAGACTGCCTCTTCTCGAGAGGAATGGGTCTTATTTATAGGAAAAAAAATAAAGAGATTAGATCAAATTGGCAGCGGTAATCAAGGATTAGTTACGGCCTCCAGCTGTGCGAAACGGAGAGGCTTTCACGTGGAGATATTTTGGAATTTGGGCTTTGGTGTTTCTCTTGTTGCAGGTCGGCTGGTCACAAGTCCAGCCGAATAGGGGGTGGTCAGAGTTGCTTGGACTGTCGGGGGCTGGGTCGGCAGGCTGGGTTTACATCATTGGGGGACAACAAGCATTGGCATGGGTTTGATCTTTTGGAGATTAAGGCAGGTGGTTACTAGTCAAAAGCCTACTTGCCTTAGTGGTACATGTGAGGCAAACACAATGAAGGTGTTTGATGATTCTATAATGTAATCGACCAACCTCTTCAAAGGGGAACAATAAAATGTTAACCTTCATTCACCGAAGGCAAGGGTATTCAATTCAGTTTATGAAGATACTTTGCCTAGTTGGCTTGGTTGCTTGCCCTTCTTGATTTGTGCTTAGCTTGTAGCCTTTTACAAATACTAGTGTTTCTAATGGCTGAGGTTGATGGACTGAACGGATTTGAACAATTCAACTTCATATTTAGTGTTTTTCCTTGAGTGAAAAGTGATTGTGGTCACATCATGTTTCTCTGTTATTTTTGTTTATGGATTATAACTGGTTAAGTACATTTATTATTTGTTTTTATTTTAATATGTGGTATTGGGCTTGTGAAGAAGCTATGGCATTGCCAATAGAGAAATATGAACCGAAACAGGTTATCTGAAGTTGTAATCTACTACTCCCTTTAGATACATCCTTGGTAGTGAAGAAAATTGATGGATGTTATGAAGATCTTAGTGCATGTAGTCTGGATAAGGATTGTGCACGAATGTTTCAAAATAACCACTTAGGGCAGATGGGTAGAACCAAAGAAGTCATGAATGAAGATCTTGCTCTAGTTCTCTTTCCTTTTTCTGTTCTGTAGATGTCACTAAAATTATCGTCTGACATTTTGTGCTCCTATTTTTCCTATTTTGAGGTTATCAAATTGAATATAAATTATCCAAATGTTGCTTATATTTTGCTTAATTTTTTCTTTTCATGCATGTGTTGTCATAACAGGAATTCATGATACCGGAAGTATGACATTTCTGGTCTGGATACTTTTTGAAGGGAGGTACGGTTCTTCTTGTAGTTATTTTGTTTGACTTGCTTCCATACTGTGTGGGGAACTAGACCATAAACTTTCGAAAAATCTTTGGTCAAGTAGAACGGTCTTCAAGTCAGTCATCTTCGTTCTTTGCTAGCACATGTAATACACTATTATTCGGAGTTTAAAACACTTTTAGAGTGCATAGGTTATGACAATATCAATATCATAGTCAAACAATTGACATTTTTTATGGCATTTTTGCACCAGTAGATATTTGATAGTTTAGTCCTCTGATTCTGCAATTTCGTAAGTTCGAGCTTTGTTTTATGTGATCCTTTTGCATCACATAAAAAAGATGAATTAGCTATTAGAATTTGTCTGTCGCATTCCGAATCTATCCAAGTAGCATGCAAATTCTATTTGCTTTTAACTACATTTAAGCAGCCTTTTAACAGCTTACTTATGGCATTTGCACAGGAGTGTTTATAGTTTGATTAACCAATATATCTATATATATATATATATATATATATATATATATATATAGGTTTAAAGCTTTTTTATTTTAGAATTTTTACTACTTTCAAGCTGATAACCAGTGAACACCTAGGGCTGAACTAGTGCTGTATCAAATCTCAACTATCTTTTTGAAAAATTGCTTGATGACCAAACCGATCAGTTTAGTTAATCTCTAGTTTAGTCAGTTATTCACAATTCAATAATTTTTTGATTTTTTTAACACCCGCAAAAGTAATTTAAAATCCACAATTGCAGTACATTTGGTGACCCTCATTGTAGATAGCCCCTTTATCTTCCCGCTAGACTTTGCAATGCAGTTGTGTTTTATCTCGTTAATTGGCTGTAACTAAGTAGCATTGTTAATTACACTTGCTTTGTTGCTGGACTGTTAATTACTTGTGCCTTAGTAATTGCCTTCTTTGGATGTATCAAAGAATACTATAGTTTGTTATTCATTTGCAAGCATTTGACAGGTAATGATCAGAACATCTATTTCTTGTGCTTTCCTTCAGGATTTTTCTTTGCTATTTGACTGTTAAATAATGTTTGCTTAGAATGATGCCAATCAAAATGAAAGCAATGTCACGCTTAGTCTAGACTTAGCACACATCAAACTACTGAACATTCGGCTAAGGAATATCCTTCATGAATTATTTCTTCTAATCGCTCCTAGGCATTATCTCACACTAGTTGTCTCCTTCCACTATAGGAGAATCTCTGTGCTTATAAGTTTGCTGTTTAATATCTTTTTACATATAATCTATAAGAAATCTCACAACATACTAAGATATGCTTTTATAAATTTAAATACCTAAAACAAATAGTGTCACTATGATTTTTTTAGCACATGTTATAGCAAGGACACTTAAATTTTGGGGAAAATAAAATAATATCATTACTTACAAACAATGTGCCATCAATTTTCTTCTATATATTTAGATGTATATCCATTAATTAATTTTATTCTCAAAGAAACCAAAAACTTGCCATCTTTTTCAAACTTCAAGTATATGATACTTGTTGTAAACCACAAATAGAATTTTCTTACTCTTGAAAAACATGTGTTCCTTTTTTTAGTTCCTTAAATTCCTTATATGTTGTAAACCACAAATAGAATTTTCTTACTCTTGAAAAACATGTGTTCCTTTTTTTAGTTCCTTAAATTCCTTATATTGAACTATATAAACTTCATAATGGTTGTCAGGAGTTTTGATTTTGAGTTAATATGACCAAGGCAACAATTATTCTAAAAGAATCTTAGTAAGAGAGGTGGAGGTTTTGTGATAATTCATTTCCTCTCTAAGTGTGCTATATAGCAACTGATATCATATCTTTTTAATATTTTCCTTTCTAAGTCTGCTTAGCCTTATATATCTATTTACAACTAATAGATTTATCTCCTAATGGAAGATACTCTGATACTTAATTATGAGCTACCAAAGTCATTTCTCTTTTTCCACATGTGTGTTAGGGACAAAAACAATTTAGGGCAAGATGTGACATTTATAACATCTTCGATGTCAAAAATCATGTTACTTAAAAATATAACATGAAGAGATCCCTGCATCTTGAAATTTTCCTCATAGATGCAATAGTTAGTTTCTTCTAGATGAAAATTATCATGAATAAAATAATGTTTGGTATCAACAGAAAGAATAGACACTTGACTAACTAGGTTAATTTTAGAAGGAACTATTATCATTCTCTATAAATGTCATCGAGATGGACGATTACAAAATATATCAAACAAGATGTTCATTGCAGCTTCCATGCACTACAACAATTTTGCTATTGTGTAGCTATACGAGGAAAAACCTTTCAAGCGTCCTAGGGCATTTAAAATTTTCTAAGAGGGTTCAAAACTTCAAATCGTTCTCGTTCAATTACACTTTGAGATTCGTATAGTGATTAAATATTTTTTTTATTCTCATTGCTTCTTTGTTATGTAAGGAAAAAAAATTTAAAGTAACAATTAGATTAAAATGCATTTCTATTTTAAAATTTATGAAAAATATATAAGTGATTTCGCTTAAAAAAGTTAAACTATCTCATCCTGCTTAAAAATCCCACCCACGCTAAGGTGAAGCCACTGCAGTCTCTGTCATGCCTGCATTCGTTACCACTGACTGCCTTCTCTTTTTTTATTTTTCTCTCTTTGGCGGACTCAGCTCGGGTGCACATAGGGGTGGCAATTCGTGTTTCGCATGTCATAACGTGTCGTGTCATACTTGACACGTGACACGATTGTGCTTGACACGAACACGACCCGTTTATGTATACGTGTCAATATACAAAACACAGACACGACCCGCTTATTTCACAGGTGACACGACACGACACGATTAACACGTTTAATAAATAGGTCATGTCACATAACACGACATGACACGACACGATTGACACGATTTATAATATAAAGTTATTAGATGACACAACACGACACGATTGACACGACACGACATGAATAACCTGTTTAACTCACTATATTAAAATTATCTATAAATTATTAATTTTATATAATATATATTATATATGGGTTAGACGGGTCAACCCGCGACACGACACGACACGACACGAATTTTAGCGTGTCATAAACGGGTCGACACGATAATGACACGAAACACGATTATGTTAAACCCAAACCCGCGAAAACTCGTGTCGTGTCGTGTCGTGTTGGCGGGTCGTATAATTTTTTGCCAGGCCTAGGTGCACACATGAAGCTGGACCCGGCCCGCTCGAATTCGAGACGTGAATAGCGGTGGGACATTTGACCGTCAAACTCCCTCAGCCTCTCCTTGGGCGGCGCACACCACTGCTGGAAAAACACACAACTCCACCGGCGATCTAGAATTGAGGGAAAATTTTCGCTCTTTTTATTCCTTAAATTCGAGCACATAAAAGCTCCTCCTCTCCCACTCTCTATACAGCTTTACAGTTACTCCCCTTGACGGCCTTCCGGCACCTATGTGCCTTCACCTAGCTCGTCAATGTTGATGGAGTGTTCTGCCGCCGCCCTGTTGCCTTCGTCGTCCTCGTTGTGCCCGTTGGGTCAGACTCGTCGGACGAACTATTAGTCGACAAGGAAAATGGATGGCTGCTGGATCTCACTCTCTCGTTGCGTGCACAGCGTTGCCTTCGAGTGATCCCTCTCTCCTTTCCCAATGCCTCCGTGGGAGAGTTGTTGGGCCGCCCAGTCAAAAATGCGTCAACAGGCATCTGACCCGTCTCTTCCTTTGCCCGTTGGTCACCCGAGAAAAAAATCCTATGCAGGGCCTTCTTTTATAAAGATAAGAAGGATCCCTAAAATTAGACTCCTAACATTTTTTTAAAAAAATATTACGATAATCTACGCACTTTAAGCTATCCAACTGTACCAATATTGTAGTGAATAAGATTTGCTATGATGAAAAAAAAATATTTTAAGATAGTAGAATCTGTAATATATTACTGTAGCATAGATTCTACTATCTTAAAATAATTTTTCTCGCATTGTAGCAAATCTCGTTCACGACATTATTAGTATGTTAGATAGCTTAGAGTGCGTAGATCATCGTAGTATTTTTTTATGGAAATGTTAGGGTCTAATCTTGGGGACCCTTCTTATCTTTAGAAAAGAAGGGCCCCTACGCAGGAAATTTTCTCTGCCCCTGGTACCCTGCCAGATGAGCGCACCATGCCGACACTCACCAGCTGCGTCCTCATCCTTGCCCCATCAGCCATTGTATGGGCAATTTAGAGCAGCTTCGTGCCTCCGCGCGTGTCACCAAGGATCAAGTCGGATCGGACTCCTCCATCGGATCTATTCTCCATCCACCCGTGAGACCCGATCCGGCTGGCCGCATGTCGCGCCAGGGGACCTCTGGCCAGTTTGGGGTTGATTTTGATTTTAGTTTTTGCTAGCTAAAAAATTACTAGTTGAAGGATAGCTAGCTAGGAAAGTATCCAGTTGTTTAGTTAAAACAACTATACTAATAAACAGAATAAACTGCTCTGCTGTAATATTAAGCAGAAATATTAAAATATAACGGCTCAAAGTATCTAACTAGGCTGATAAATATAAAATTTATCAATATTTAAAAGAATAAAATATTAAAATATTATTTAAGATTAATAATATTATTATTGTTATTGATACTTAAGATCACCTCCCAATGTTAGCAACATTATTTAATTCATATGAGAAAAGAATAATAAGATATTTTAAATTAACCCCTCATTATTGGAACTATTAAAATTAAACACTATATATAATTAATAAAATTTTTATCAAAATTTTACTTGGTTTTGGTGCATTTTATACTACATTATCCAAGGTGTTAAAAATTAAATTTGAGAGACTCCTTTGAGATTAATGATAATAAAAATACTTACGAATATTTTAATGATAATTAAAATTAATTTTAAGTTATCTAAATTATTTTGGTAAAAATATTTTAAACATTATAACATAAAAGTCGAAAGAGGCGAAGTGGTATTTTAAATAAAAATACTTAGGAATGTATTAATGATGATTAAAAATAATTAATATTGAATTTAAGCTAATGCCGACACAAAGAGTGGTAGCTGAAGAGGCGGCAATACTGACGAACCCCTCGCTCTACATGCCCCCTTCGGAGCCATGATGGTAATGCTAGCGACGGCAACCATGTGATCTCTCTTCATGCAGCTCCCTCTTCATCCTCTACACTCTTGCCTCTGTGGCGGAATGTCGAGCAGATCTGGGCGACATAGCTTGATCTGAAGCTTATGAGCCGGGGGAGGCGGCGAATGGTCAGCTGAGGAGGAGATGGCAAATGGTCAACTGAGCGGCAGCAGACGATCAGCGCATGGCCATGGGTGCTGCGAACATGAGAGGTCGGGCTATGAAAACAAAGGTCACGGGCGCAAGCACTTTATAGATTCTCAGAGATGCTATTTCTTCCTAGCTTCCAAGCGACAGCTGGAAATTGCTGCCTCTGGGAAGCAATCCCAAATAAAAGGTATTGCACCTTCTTTCTACTGCTCGCACTAGTAAACGCTGCTGGAAAGCAGCCCAAACTGGCCTGATCGTCGGTCTGCCAAGCCTCACACCTGCATTGGTGACCATGCCGCGCGGAAAATATAGCCTTTACGTATT
The DNA here is from genome assembly GCA_027563935.2 of Costus lasius. Taxonomy (NCBI): domain Eukaryota; kingdom Viridiplantae; phylum Streptophyta; class Magnoliopsida; order Zingiberales; family Costaceae; genus Costus; species Costus lasius. The sequence goes on along the minus strand of CM050450.1, from coordinate 20,429,480 downwards.
ATTCTTGAAAATTTCCTCATAGATGCAATAGTTAGGTTCTTCTCAATGAACATTATCATGAATAAAATCAAGCTTGGTATCATAAAAAGAATAGACACTTGACTAACTAGTTTAATCTTAGAAGGAATTATTATCATTCTGTGTTTAGTAGGAAGGAAAGAAAGTAAGGATGAACGAAAGTTTAAAGGAAAGGAAAGTAAGAAAGAAAAGAAATTAAAAAAAATTCTCTTTCTATATTTATTTATAAGGAAAGAAAGTATAAAAGATTGATATATTCACCCTATCTTCCTATTTTTACACTTATTTTGAAACAAACATCAGATGCTTGAATCTAGAAAACTATAAAAATCCTCGAATTCAGCATGAGAGGAGCGTGAGGCATCAACATCAGTGTTGGCGTGACAGGGGCACAAGAGGAGCGTGAGGGTGGTGAGTTTAGAAGATACAAACAAAATAACAACTTTTCGCCCGATTTAGGGGGAAAGCAAATGAGTGGATTTTACCCATATTCTTTATTATTTTCCTTTCTTTATTTTCCATCTTTCCTACTAAACACAATTAAAAAGTGATCCTTCCAACTTTCCTTCCCTTCCTTCTAATTTTCCTTCCTACTAAACACAGTGTAAATGTCATCCGGTTGGACAATAAAAAATATATCAAACAAGATGTTCACTATAGCTTTCATGCACTACAGCAATTTTGCTTTTGTGTAGCCACACAAGGAAAAAACTTTTACAATCTATTTCCTTGAAAGGACTTAAAAGTAGAAAGAACAGATACACAATATGAAGGGAAAAAAAATATAATCCCCATGGAGGGATCTCGTGACTCTCACGTGTTCCTCTCATGTGTCAAGAGTTTCGTGCGTGGACCTCCGGGGGGAGGGGGGGGGGTGCGGACTCATGTGGAGAGCGGAAGTCTCTGCCTGCAGAGGAGGGGAGCAGAACTGCGACATGGGCGTGGTTTGGAGGGAGGTTGTAGTCCGATAGAGGGAGGGGGGCGGAACTGTGATGGATCGGAGGGGAGGGGTCTTGAGTAGGGATGGTAAGAAAACCCATCCTTGCCTCGACCCGGCCTGACCTGAATTCAATGGGGGAAAACCCGAGTTAACTGGGTCTTGGGTCAGGTTCGGGGAAAACCCGACGGGATAAAGTCGGGTCGGGTTCGGGGAAAACCCGACGGGATAAAATCGGGTCGGGGTCGGGTATGAGAATTCAGGTACTCGCCCCGATCATTAAAATGATAAATTTACCCCTTATAAGTTATAATTTAGGTACTAAATTTATAGTAGTTTGAAATAAAAATGATTGTATAGTTTATGTAAAATATTTTTTATTCATATATTATGAATATGAAATGAAAATTAATTTTAAATATTATTTATAATATATACTTATTTTTTAGGCCGGTCAGGGTCGGTTTTCCCCATGGGGTCGGGGATGGCAAAACCCGACCCTGACCCGCCCCGTTGCCATCCCTAGTCTCAAGACTCCTAGGGGAGGGGGGGATTTTCCATGCCGTCGCCTTGGCCCGATACTAGCTGGCCGAGCTACTCCATCGGGTGGGGGGACAGACGAGCTACTCCATCATGGGTGTGGGTGGGTGGGGGGCTTTCTTCCTTGCCGCCGGAAGAAGCGGCTGAGACTAATGGGCCCACGAACCTCGCATATCGAGCAAGATGAGGAGGCCGAGTGGCAAGGGAAAGGGCAGAGAGGTTTCACGCACGAGTCTTTCCTCTCGTTTTTGGGGGGATTGGTTTTTAGATGTCCATCCCTCCATCTATCCATCCATCCAAAGAAACCAAGGATTTTAGTAATATCTATCCCTCCTCTCTAGTTATCCTTCCAAGGAAACACTATGTTAAGATTTCTGAAAAGCTTAAAATTTTCTAGAGGGGTCAAATTGATATGTTCAATTATGCTCTGAGATTCGTATATAGTGATCAAATATTTTTTTTATTTTCCACCACCCTTTTGTTGTGCAAGCGAAAAAATTTAAAGTAAAGAATTGGATTAAAATATATTTTTATTTTAAAATTTATGAAAAATATCAAAGTAACTCACTTAAAAAAGTTTCTTACTTAAAAAAATGCATGCATGCTGTCAGCCCCAAAAACCTGAAGACCGGGGCTGGGCGATGGCCCAAGCCCACGTCTGAATCCAAACTAAGCCTGCGAAATCAGAGTCAAAATTTGGGTCAAACGCCCAAATCGGAAGCAGGCATTTAGCGGGACGCGGCGTGATTTCATCCACGTCAACTGCGTCGTCTCCATCAGCGTTAGGACTGGCAACGGGTCGGGTACCTGGGATTTTACTCTAAACCCGAACCCGACCCACCACCCGAACCCACTACCCGAACCCTGGTCGGGTATTTAAACGGGTACCCGCAGGTACCCGATTAATTAAAAAACTAAACTATTTATTATATAAAATATAACTTAAAAATTAAAATTAAAATAAATATATTTATATAATAATTATTTATTATTATTTTTATATTTTTAATAGTAATAAATATTTATATTATTATTATTTTATTATTATTTATACTCTAATAATAAAAATTAATATTTATATTTTTTATTGAAATCGGGTATCGGATACCGGGTACCCATGCCTCTAAATCCGAACCCGATCCTTTTAGCTAATTGGGTACCTGAACCCATCATAAACGGGTCGGGTACCCGTCGGGTTCGGGTGAAATTGCCATTCAGCGTCGGATGTGTACGCAAAGGTGACGGCAGAATCTTCGGCCGCCTGGACGAAGCTTCGAGGCAGCTCCCTCTTCAGCGGCAAATTCGGAAGGGGTCAACGCTGCGACTTCTTCGGCATCAGCAAGATCAGCGGAAGAGGCGGATGCTTCCGCCTTCTTCGGGCGAGAACACGGACGGTGCCAAGATTAGCGCCTTCAGCAAGAGTAGCGGGGACGGGAAGCTATGGAGACGCGTCGCCGGCGAAGAAATCGGAACTGGGCAGAGGCGACGTCCTCGTCTTCGAAGGCTGCGGAGGAATCGGACGAAGGCAGCAGCAAGCGGATTTGGTGGATGTGTGAAGAAGCGAGCGGGCTTTCGGCAGACACAGTCTGCGATTTCCTCGGACGCGTCTTCCAGCTTCGTCAGCAACGAGCGGCTCCGGTGGACTCGTTCCGTTCAGCGGAGAGGAAGGATTCGTAGCGCACAACTCGGACGGCACTGGAGCGGAAGAGGCAGGCGAGCCTCTTCTCTATAAATTGTCGAAGAAGCAGACGAAACAGAGGGAGAGGGTGAGAGCGACGAGTGCAGGGAGCAACACCACCACCGGCGAGGGCGCCATCATCTTTACCAGAGTAGGGGCTCTAATGCCGATGCCTGAGAGCTGCGATGCCGGCGCCAGGGGGCGTTGATGCCGGCGTCAAGGGACGTTGAGGGAGAGCTATGTAAAGGCTAAGCGAATGTAACGGAAGTCACGTGTGCAGCCGCGAGAGGTGCAAGTGTTATAACCTGAAAATTTTATTAGGTTTATTTAAATTTTAAATGTTATAACTTTAAATTTTTATTAGGTTTATTTAAATTTTAAATTTTTTTTATTATTAGTGCCCTAATCCTTCTTTATTTTCCCTACAAATATACCTTAATCCCCCTCTTTAACCCAAAACCTATTTCCCTAATCTAAATCTCTCTCCTCACGTGCGCCGAAGCCCGCCTGCACCCCTGCTTTCTTTTCTTCTTCTTCCTCGCTGTCTAACGCCGCTGCTCCTTCACGTCTTCCCTGTCAAAGGCAGCTGTGTGCCCTTCCGGCGGCGACGGGAAGAGGTGCCGGCGTCGTCTCTATCTTCCCTTGGTGCGGCGTCTGCAGTCCGAAGAAGGTTTCGGACGCATGCAGAGCTCTTGCGGCGGCGGCAATTTTCTGAGCTGGGCATCGTCTTCACCTCTCCGGCATCGATTTCGTGCTCCCGGCGGCGACATGAAAGGGCCCCGGAGTCGTCTTTGCCTCCGCTTGAAGCAGCGTCATCCGTCCTCTATGTTTCGGACGCGTGCGATGGATCAGCGGCAACGACTCTTTCCTCCTCTCTCAACGCTAGAAATCTTCCCTTTCCAGCGTCGGCGGCTCCTCCTCGTTCCAGCGGCTCCTCCTCCTTCCGGTGCTGCTCCTTCCTGTGGACGCCGGTTGTTCCTTTTCGCCAGCGAGCGAAACGAACGAACGAACACCGCATCGTGTTTTCGGTAGAAAGGTGAGTTTGGTTTTGAATTTATTTTATTACTTATTTTAAATTCGTTTTTAGGGGATAAATAAGAAAAATCTAAATTAGTATTATTATTATTTGTAATTGGGGAAGATTTAATGATTTTAGTATCTTTGAGATTAAATTGGTTTAAAATAAGAAGTTAGGGGGTTGAGGGCATAGTTATATGTTGATGCATGTAATGGATAATAACATATGATTTATTTAAATTATTCAGTTAAAAAGAGAGATAAATTTGATTTCAGATGGATTCAGGATATCAGCACTTGAAGTAGGAATCTTACTTACTCCTTTGTTACAGTGTCAAGAATTATAGGATTTGTTGCTTATTCCTTTGATTTGATATATGATACATATATTAGAATTGATTGACACTGATATCTATTTAACTCGTCTGCTTGTTTTATTTCTGAAATTCAGTTGACCTCGTTTATCTTGTTCATTAGTCATATTCTATTTCTATATGAATGATTAACAAAACTGTGTTAAGATATCTGATATATTGACATATGAGCATGATTGAACAGTTATGTATATGTGATATTGACACATGAGTATGTGGAACATTTGAATATTCGTTATGTTAAAGTCATGATATATATTGACCTCTGGACTAGATGATTTATTCTCTAGTGGCCTGTTTATGTGTTTTATAGTTCCGACGTGTATTGGACTATCTGTTTGCCGGTTAGGGCACCGCCAATTGTCCTCGGGACAATACTACGGATGTCAGGGTTGGACGCAACCTACCGGGATGTTTAAGACAGTCGTTCCATTGCATGAGCAACAGTAGAAACACTCTGAAAATGAGTGCAGCTCTTAAGTGAGATCTGTTGGCCAGCTTGATGATTTGCACGACATTCTTATATTATTTGTATACCGTTGTTACAGTCATTGCATTTTCTTGTTATTTGGTTTCCCCACCATATTTATTGATTCCTACTTAGCAATTCTGCTAACTCCCTTTGTTTCTCTTCCATGTACAGAGTTAGCGTCTTGGAGGGATAGAGTAGATAGCAGATACCAGCCCGAGTTGAGATAGTAATTTTAGTTTTATTTCAGTTGATTTATGTACATCTTGAATAGTATGTGTTTAGAGTTTGTGTTATAAATTCGTGATGTTAAGTTGGGATTGTTTATTTAAATAAATGATATTGGATTATTGTAGTTCTTTAGTTCCTATTAATATTGTCATCTCCCTGGGGAACCCTGAGCTAGGGATAGCCGGCTTCCCGTCGGGGCGTGACACTAAGTGAAAGAGGGGCGGGGGATGGGGGTCGTCGGCCTCGAGAGGTTTTATAGCTTTAAAAGGAGTAATAAAACTTTCCTCTCTATCTTGGTTCTCCTGTTTCCGATCAAGCTTCACCGCTATCCTTTCCGGTAGCAAGCAACTGCCAGGTGACTGTTAGACCGTGGTAACGAGAGGCTGAGGGCGGAGAAGGGTCTCCACCCTACCATCACGCCCTGCTCCAGTGAACCCATGAGTGCAAGCGGCACTCAGCGGTGACACAACGAAGGAGACTATAGCGATTTTGATTGGGTCAAAATCGAGTTTGAGAGTTTCAAATTTACGTGCGCGGAGTTAATTTTGACAGTGGTCGAAAATTAATTTTGGGCGTGAATTTGGGACCAAAATTTAAGATTCGGCCCGGTATGAAAATCTGCCGGACAACCTTATGGGGGCGTGACAGACGCTAAGGTCAAGTCACTGCAGGCATGCACTGGTGACCATGCCGCGCGGCAAAATGCAGCCTTAACGTATTGTTGTTGAATATCATGGCTGCAACAGTTCTTAGGCGTATCGCGTGTAAAAAAATTAAAAAAACAAAGCACAGTGAATCAGTGAGGAGGCATAGTAGCGAAAGTAGAATAATGCATGCTCCCCTTGCAAAATTTTCATTGACTGGAACAGATCCACAAGAGGTTTAGTTACAGTCCTCAAGCACCTCCCACCCTTATCTGACTCAAGGTGAACATACTACAGCTGTTTCTCTTCCCATGGTAAAGGAATTAAACAAGAAAAATATGCTAACTTGTTAGACGTACATGCTATCGCCTCCCACTTCTCTTGTACAGGAAAAAAAAGGGAAGGGAAGTGTTCATCTTCAGCCATTAGTATTCGAAGTATCGCGCGCATTGGCACGTATTTTCTCTCGCCAATTCTCGCCCCATATCTTTGCCTCTGCCACAGCTTTTTCCCGATCAAAATCCTTCTTCATGATCCCAACTATTTCTTTAGGGGAATCCTCCTTCTCTGATCCTTCGAGCTCCCATTTTCGACTAGAACCACCCCCTTCCTCATTCTTTGAAAGCATTCGGCCACCTCCCCGGGCTTTTCTCTCATCCTGGTCACTCCCGTATCTGTTACTGGAGGCAGGTAAAGCATTGGGATCATAGGCCTGGTTGGCCAAGTAGGACAAAGCCGTGACAACATCTGCAATAAGAGGACGACTAACAGCTTGGTCTTGGATGCACATTGATGCTACAGCAAGTGCCTGGTAAAGCCCGCGCATAGGGAACCGGCCTTGCAATTTGGGGTCAGCTAGTTTTGAGAGTTTCCTCCTGTCATTGAACACGGGCCTTGCCTGGGAACACATAATATCTGGTAAAATGATTGGCGAATTTAAAATTCTCGTTTTTATTAATTTTAAGTGCCAGAAAACATGGCACTAGAAATAAATAGTACTCATCTACCGATTGAAACAACCACTTTCTTTTTTCAAAACCATACAACATTTCATCCTAGTTCATAAATGACACTTGCATCATTAAATAGGCAGATGAATACACAATTCTCCTCAAAAAGAACGTCCACTTAGAGTTTAAGCCAAAAGGAATTTGAAACATGTCCTATTCATCATAGTATTGACAGAATATCCAAGGCATATAAACTCACATTTCTAGTCTTGTGGATGTAAATTTGCAACTAAGTTCAGAAAACAACTAGAGATTGGAGTCACTAAAACCATCCCAACAGTACATCTTGAATGATTTGATAGCACAAATAGGTAATCTAACTCTGTCCATATATATATATATATATAAAACTTGATATACATGGGATATAACAGCTGATCATCTCCATGGCATTCAAAATCATTATTCATCAATGAAACAACTAATTTATTGACCAGATCGAGCAGCTTACCCATGCAACAAGGTTCTGTTCACCATGTGGTTTTGTGCTATCAATTGCCTTCCGCCCAGTGATCAGCTCCAGAAGTACAACTCCAAAGCTGTAAACATCAGACTTAACAGTCAACTGTCCAGTCATAGCATACTCTGGAGCACAATAGCCATAAGTGCCCATCACCCTCGTCGACACATGAGATTTATCACCAGTTGGACCAAGTTTTGCAAGACCAAAGTCTGATAGCTTTGGGTGAAAATCCTCACCCAATAATATATTGGATGATTTGAAATCTCTGTAAATGACTGGTGGGTTAGCTTTATCATGGAGATATTCCAACCCCTTGGCTGCACCTGCAGCAATTTTCATCCTTGTGTTCCAGTCCAATGGTTCCGTGTCAGATGGGAGATCTGTATGTATTCAAGCTCTCAAATACACCAAAGCAGTATTAGGTTTTGAAAACTCTTCAAGCTAAAAGACTAGTTCCAATTTTATCTATAAACCACCCAGGTACTATAGCTAGAAATGATTCATCACGATATAATATTTCCAATACATCCATTATATACAAGAACAATATCACAAGTCTGTTGGACATGATACAAAACACACATTTTCCCAATATGGATAAGAATTCCAGCCAATGGTATCAAAATAGACGAGTAATAATAAAAAACCATATTCATAACCAAATTTCATCATCGTACAAAAACATAGAAAATCAGATGAATACTTCAAATTGCAGAATCATTGATGTTTAATACCTAATGATACAGGGGAGTGCTTAAGCAATTTTGTATTATGTGTAACAAAGCATCAACAGTTAAGCATTTGAATCATACTTTTCTCAACGAAATGTTACGATGGTATTGCAAGCATTATTACCAGAGGAAGATTTTAGCTTGATTAGTAGTCACTTGTTAATATTGAAATAATGAAGAGGAGCTTCTGGAATTTATGATTTGGATGTCTCCATTAGAAACAAAAAAGGACTGCTGCAAGCGTTGTACAACTAAGAAATATCATCCACAGAAAAATTGTATTGGATGTTGAGATTGAGATTTGCAGCGGTTCAAATAGATGGGAAAAGAGACGTCATTTTTACATATCTAGGTGCCGACCTAATAGAGAAAAAATTGAAGAAAAATAGGTTAGAACGTCATAATTTTTCAAAGAAGAACCACAAATGCTGTAGTTAGACAAGTTGAACCGGTTAAGAAGACCATTTGAGACACTGATGCTCAAACTCATAATTTAACGCCAAAAGACAATCCTAAAAACTGGAGCTTATAACTTGTGAATGGAGGAACTAAATGTGATTTGATACCAAAAGGCCAGGAAATGAAGGATCAAAACAGTTTAGTAATCCAAACTGCTGAAAATTCATAGGCCAGGATAAAGAAACCATACCATGTAAATGGTCTTCCAACGATCCCAATGGCATGAACTCATAAACAAGAAGTCGTTGATCTCCATCCGCACAGTAACCTATTAAACTCACAAGATTTTGGTGATGCAATAGGCTGAGCATCAGTACCTCCACAAGAAATTCTCTATTTCCTTGAAGCCCATTTCTATCTAACTGCTTCACGGCCACAATCTGCAGCAGAATTAAACAGCTACAAGTCAAATGTACTAATTTGGATTTAGCAGTTTAATAAGTAAGACTAGAAATACGGAGAGTTTGCGGGGAAAAAACAGTAACCAGAAAATTTACCTGACCAGTGCTATCAAGTCGCCCTTTGTAGACACGGCCAAACCCGCCTTCTCCAAGAAAACACTCTTCTCTGAAGTTTCGAGTGGCAACTGCAAGTTCACGGAATGTAAATGTCTGTGCTGAAATGTTGACGCCAGATATAACCTTGTCGATCTCAGCATCCCTCTTTGAGCCTGTGTTGTTTCTCGGGTTCACACAATCAGCTATTGTAAATCCAACAAAGACAGAAATAGAATCAAATTGAAGTAATAGGAAAAACATACCAATCGATCAGTTTTTGCAGCAAAAAATTGCAAACAAAGGACAGATCAAAGAGAAAATGAAACCATATATTTAGCCCGCTAAAGCACAGAACTAGAAAGATAGAAAAAATGTGCCTAGAACGTAAATTTCAATTAAAATATAACAATTTCAGACAAAATACGAAGTGCAATAGAGCCACAGGGCTGATCCAAATCGACGCATCAACAGATCAATGGGGCAATCAGTATCAACACTGGTTTCTGCGTAAGGGGAAAAGGTATCTTTTTTTCCATTCAATGAGTGCTGTATCAACACGCCAGATCAGATCCACCGAACTGCATCAAAATGTTTGAGCAAAAGCAAACAAATCAAAGACCAACTGAACGAACCCTGGGGTATTCGATCCATGCGCGGAGGGACGATGGGGTGTTCCTCCCGGGCATTATCCCGCCCATTCCCCGGATCCAGAGCCTCTCTCCGCTGCGACTCGAAGCACGGGAAGCAGCCCATCTCCCGCGAGACCAGATCCGAGCTGAAGGGGCGAGGAAGAACCCCTAAAGTTGGGATTTTTCCGGTGCGGCGCCCATAATCCCCACGCCTCCGCCTCCACCAAATCGAGTCCGGGCATCAAAGATGGCAGCTCTTGGATCGGGAGCGAGCGACCACAGAAGAACCGATTTCTAGGTCGGTGTTAGGAGGTGGGAGAGCTGGACGAGAGAGGAGGAGGCAGGCATCGCGAGGAGGCGGGCGGGGAGGGAGACGGCGCATGCGTCGGCTCCATATGCGCATGTTGTTATAAGAATCTATCCATACGTCTCCTCTCTCTCTCTTTCTGTCTCTCTCAAATTTTACTTCACACTAGTGTGGTTAGAGGACTCATCTTTTATTTATTTAATTTTGAGGGTAAGAAATAAAGAAATCACTTTTTCATTGAAATTCATTGATTTGCAAACATTTAAAATATATTTTCACAACCATAATCATATGTTAATTAATTATTAATGTTGAATTTGCAAATCACTTTGATGGTTCATATTTTTCTTTGTTCAATGTAATAAACTATTTTTATTACTTTTCTAGTGAACTAATTAAATTACCTAATGGAACAAACTTTTTATTTTGTTGTAAAAAAATTGACAACTAATGCCACTAGATAGATACTACTTTTGGTGAGCCAATCCATCCAAACTACTAGAAAGGGCAAATTTTGATTTGACAAAAGCATACAATAAAAGAAGTTTCTTGTTTTGAACAAACTAGACTTGTGTGTAATTTTAGTTGCACCAAACTAGACTTTATCTTAGTTAGATTGGTTGGTAGACAACTTTTCTTTTTTAATTAGTGTCAATTTTGATTACCAAAAGAGTGCACATACGGACCAAAAGGAAAGAAATCTGAAAAACATAGGGTAAATTTATTTATTTAAAGTATAAGGACTAAAACGCAAATTGATTCCTATTTTTACTCCCGCGCAGAAGATGACATGTTCAACGAATTGAATTGAAAACTGAGAATGGGAGCTGATTTGGTCACGTGCATTATAATTTTTCAAATCAGACCAGTTGGATTAATTTAACAAGTAAAGATTTTTTTTTTAAAAAAAATGATTGGTTTTACCAATTCTGCTCCTGCTGGCTTGATCTAGAAAACAAGAACGTCTACTTTTTAAATTCATGCAATGCCAACCTTAATCTTTCTAAAATTCCTTTTTTATCCAAATTCTAAACATTTTTCACTATTTCTGGACTAATTAGGTTAAATAAATAGATGGCAAGTAGGTTCCCGAGTAGGGCTGTGCACGGTTCAATCCGTGAGGCTAAATTCCGAACCGAACCGATTCTATTGGTTCAGGAAGATTACTAACCGTTCCCGTACCGGTAGACCGGTTAAGCGGTTAACCATTTTTTTGGTCGGTTAACCATCGGTTTCTGGTTAACTGAATATATTAATTTTGCTATTAAAGTGTGTTTAATGGGTACCCGCTAAACCCGACCCGATTATATCGTCGAACTTAGTTATGTTTGAACCAGTTGAACAATATATATAGCAAGTTCGACAATAATTATTGTCGAACTTGCTATATATATCGTCGAACTGGTTATGTTTGAACCAGTTCAACAATATATATAGCAAGTTCGACAATAATTATTGTCGAACTTGCTATATATATCGTCGAACTTGGTTATGTTTGAACCAGTTCAAAAATATATATAGCAAGTTCGTCGAACTTGCTATATATATCGTCGAACTTGTTATGTTTGAACCAGTTCAATAATATATATAGCAAATTTGACAATAATTATTGTCGAACTTGCTATATATATTGTCGAACTTGGTTATGTTTGAACCAGTTCAACAATATATATATAGCAAGTTCGACAATAATTATTATCGAACTTGCTATATATATCGTCGAACTGGTTGAATTGGTTATGTTTGAACCAGTTCAACAATATATATAGCAAGTTTGACGATAATTATCGTCGAACTTGCTATATATATCGTCGAACTGGTTATGTTTGAACCAGTTCAACAATATATATAGCAAGTTCGACGATAATTATTGTTGAACTTGCTATATATATCGTCAAACTGGTTGAACTGGTTATGTTTGAACTAGTTCAACAATATATATAGCAAGTTCGACGATAATTATTGTCGAACTTGCTATATATATCGTCGAACTTGGTTATGTTTGAAAGAGTTCAACAATATATATAGCAAGTTCGATAATAATTATTGTTAAATCAAGATAAAATATCAACAAAGTTTACCTTTGTTGGGCTGCACACAGGCACGATTTGTGGTCCAGAAGAAATTGTCGTTGATAACTGTCATTGATGCCTGATGCTGATTGCTGACTCGCTGGTGGGAACTGGGAAGGGTAAAGCGCTGAGGTGAAGGGGAGAGAGCAAAGCGCCAGTGAAGCTGTGAAGGGGCGAGGGTTAGGGCAAAGGCGACTGGCACTAGCGAGGACGAAGTCAAAGGGTGAGGGGCTGAGGGCAACAACTTGAGAAAGGCAAAACAGGGGCGAGGTCGAAGGGGCAAGTTGAGACTTGAGAGGTCGAAGGGGCGGCGTAGTCGAGGGCCTCGAGGGCGAAGGCATCTGGCGAACGGCGGAAGGCAACTAGGGTTGGCGACAGCGTCTGGCGAATGGCGGAAGGCAACTAGGGTTGGCGACAGCGTAGGGTTGGCAAGCGGGAATCGAGGAGGCAAGGAAATTAAAAGGAATAAGGAAAGGTTTAGACGTTAAGTATTACCGACTTACCATATCCATATGTAATATGTATTAGACATTTACTCATTTACAGAATTACAGTTTTACTTTTACACATTGGGTAGCGGTTCGGTCGGGTAACCAGTGTTCAGAAATTGTCTGAACCATTACCGAACCGTAAACCGATCTACAACTATAAAAACCGACCGTTTAATTAATCGACGGTTCGGTTAACTGAACCGTTGGATCGGGTCGGTTGGTTAACCGTCGGTTCACGGTTTTTCGGATTATTTGCACAGCCCTATCCCGTGGGCCTACAATATCAGATTTTTCCATTGTAACATTTACACTGTTTCCCGAAGAAAAGAAGAGGGAAAGAAAATATAAAAGGGAAAGAAAAATAAAGGGGAAGAAAAAATTGATCAGGAGAGTTTCACATGATCAAAATTTTTCCCTTCCTAGGCAGTGATAGTGAGCGGGAGTGGGAGGTTGGATGGTGACGACGATGGCAAGCTGGATGGAAAGGGTGAGTAGCGAGTACATGGGGCAGATAAGAAAGTATTGGACAGCGGGCTAGAGGCTAGAGGGCAACGGTGGCGAGGGATGACGACAACAAAGACAATGGCGACAGTGGGCTACATGGCGACGATGCATTGGACGGCGAGGGCGAGTGGCGAGCACGCGAGGAAGACGAGAAAGGAATGTAAGGTGGGCTAGACGTTGGAGGGCGACGACGGCGAGGGGCGGCGAGAACATAGACAACGGCGACGATGGGCTAGACAACGATGGTGCGTTGGAAGGCGAGTACGTGCTGGACGACAAGGGCGAGTGGCAAGCATGCGAGAGAGACAAGAAAGGGCTGGATGGCGGGCTGAAGGCTAGCTAGATGGTGGGCTGGAGATGCACTGAACGGCAAGGGCTAGAGGCGAGTTGGACTACGATGGCTGGACGTGAGCTGGATGGCGACAGCAAAGAAATATTTTTTTTGTTCCCTTGAGTTTTTTGCCCAATCCGGGCGGATGACTAAACAAGGAAAAAAATATTATTTGCCCCTCCACTTTTCTATCTCTTTAGTTGTCCCTCCAACGAAACAAACGAAAAGTATTTTTTTCATTTCTCTCTTCTACTTTTCCCTCCATAAAGATTTGTTTAAGATGCCAAAAAGTTTGGGGGTTACTTGCACAAATGTACTTTCAAGTAACTTTTTTTTGGGGCTAGTTTGAATGTTCATAAAATGTGGAGGAAAGGTGCATCTAATATTTTTCAAGGGTTGGCGATCTAAACTTTTTTTAAAGAGAGAGAAATAATTAAATAAATGGACCGTCAATTAAAAAAATATGCACCAACTTTGAGGTGATGGTACGGTCTATGCTGATATTTTAAGATAACCCCTTTCTTTTTTTACAATGCTGACCCCATAAACAACAAAATTCTATGCAGATAGAAGGGTGATTTTTGCAAAATAGTGGGAGGGGGCATTTGGAATAAGATAACCTTGTATCATGTTTATAAAATTTTATGTGCAGTTGAAGTTGCCAAGTAATCCACATTATCATGTAGATGAAAATCCAGGATGCTACTTTTGACATGTGTCCTATTGATTTGGATTCTTACATCAATTTTGCCATGTAGCCTTTTTGGCAAAATATTTATTATGCGAATATATATATTTTTTATATATTTATTTTATAATGTTATATACAATACCTTATATTAATAAAATATTTATAATTTTCTTAAGCATTATATAAAAAAAATTTTCTAACAAATATATATATAATAATGTATTTTTAAGTTTTATATATTAGAATACTTGATATTTTAGTAAATAAAATTTATATGTATCAAATACATAACATTATGTGTGGCAAATGAAGGTACCCCTAAGACAAGCATATTTGGGTTCAATAGTCTCCTTCACTGGAAAATTGAAAAGAAAGAAAGAAAAGTATAGTTTTCCTCCCATGGAAAAAAAAGGTAAGGAAGGAAAAATAAGCTAGTTTTCCTTCCAAACACGTTTTGCCTAAATTGGGTAGAAAATAGAAAAAAAGAATAAAATAGTAAAACACTTCTCACCTCCCACTATTTGCTGCTCCCCTGTCCTGCCCCAGCGCATCACCACCCCCCTCCTTGCAAAAAAATTTCTTCGGCAAGTGATAGGTGAATTCCGCAAGTATACGGACTATCGAAGTAATAAATATGTATCGATCCCACAGGAACCAAATACCAAGTACCGACTAGTTAGATTATCACAAGCTAGACAATCCTTTAGTGGTTTTGAAATGGTTACTAAGATCTAAGATTAAACTAAACAGGAAATCAAAGTAACTAAGGATAGATATAGGGTGATTGCACGACGAAAGATATAAGTATGAAAAGGATCTGGGCTAAGGTCCACCTCCTTGATACTTTATGCATGGATGAATAACTATAATCAACCTCCTCTTCTAAGCTCTAGAGCAATCCTAAAAGTGCACGTTGTCCCCTCCCAGGGATGCAACGAGGTGTTTAATAGGCTAGATGTCTACCTCCGTAGTACATCTACCCAAGTAAACCCAATGAGTGCCGGACTATGTACATCATCTCATCATTAGAGTTGTCCTCTCCAAGGATGCAACTAGGTATTTCCACGGCTAAACGCCAACCTCTGTAGTACGCTTACCCAAGTAAACCCCTTAGAGCACAAGATAATGAACACTACCCGTATGCAATCACCCACTCCCGTGTGATGATTGACATACCTCTACCTAGGCTTTCCAATGTTTGGACGTGCCTTCCGGCAATACCAAACATCTCACGTATGAAGATAACAAAGGAGCAAGCTTCATTCAACAAGTGCAACTAGGTAAAGTAGAACAACTTAGGGTTTTCAATAGAGAGTCATAATCCATAGATAAAGCATTCAAGGGGCTTTCCCTAGCCCTGAAACAAGATTTACGCTACAATGTTCATAGTTGAAAGGAAAGCGTAAGACAATCCCAACATTACATTCATGGATAAGCGAATAGAGCAAGGGTAAATGGGAAGAGGAGGATAAGACTCCCTCGAGGAGGAAGGATCCACTCGAAGCTTCTAGGGCTCCAGCCGCCTAGGCTCTCCTCTCCAGTTCGATTGATCTCCAAGCCTCAGCTCGTCGCTCCGCCGTCGCCTGCGTACGTGCGTTCTCAAAAGTGTCCGCCTCAATCCTCTCTCCTATTCCTTACGTGAATAGGGCTTTTGTCCTCCTCTCCTCTCCCCTTAATCGAATTCCTCTTCTGCCCCTCTTTAGCCTTCCATCTGACGTGGATAAGTCGAGGGTTGAAACCTGGAAAAATCGGCATCTGGCGACTCAGAAGTCATGGGGCGTGATTCCGATCGCTGGGTGGGCCGTGGTTTTAGCTGTGAATACAGGTTTGGCTGAAAATAGTGGCATTCCCTCGCTTTTTCCCTGAAATGAAGCAAAAACACCAAAGAGTGTAGATTCCGAAGATAAAACAATAATTCAATGCAAATAAGGTGTAAATGCTAGAAAAGTAAAGATACAACGAAGAAAATAGCATATAAATCTCTATATAAAAATGACTTAACAAATCTCTCCGGACTTAAACTCTTGCTTGTCCTCAAGTAAAGAAAGAATGGTACTAAGTTGTAAAGGTGATCCACAAGACTTGAATACAAACCCCTTTAAAAAAATGCTAACATTGAACCATGCTATGGTCAAACATCCCACAAGTGGTAAATGTCTATCAAATATCAAAGTGGTAAGCCTTGCAACCCAAGATAAATGTGTTCCCCCACATAGTTGTCACACCTCATAATCAATATCCTAGTTCCTCCCCAAACAAGGTTCAACGCCTCCAAGTGGTTTGAGATGAAAGTGGAAAAGGGAAACATCAAACTAAATATTTGTATATTTTTTTTTCTTTTTCTTATTATTTTTTTTGTTTTGGGGCGCCTTTAATCGAGTGATGTAAGCAACATACCTAAACAGTTGTCAACTTCCCTCTTTTGATGTTTCGGTAGGTTGAGAATAAGTTTAGGTTTACATGACTCATGGCTATATCCGTCTTACGGTCTATAGCTCAGCGGAGTCACGTTCCTTAAATCTTTTTTTTGCCATCCCCCCCTTTTTTTCTTTTTACTTTTTTTTTGGCCGGCATGGAGGATGTTACAAGTGAGGGGGGAAGGAACCGTTCAATATCAAATTGGGTATAGACAACTAGTGGCATCCCACATTTATAATAGGAACTCAACTTACCAGGAATCAATCTTCTAGTTAGCTACCAAGAGGGGATTAATCGCATGAGCTAGATTTATGCAAGCAAAATTCTAGAAGGGGCGAAATCATGCAAGTGGATCATACCAAATAGCAAAGGACATATAAAAAAACATGCTTGAAGGCAAGCAAGAACATATTTTAAAGTTCTAGAACCAAGAGAGAGCAGTCATCTAACTATTAAACAATACTAAATGACAAGGCAACACTTAGTCATACTATAAGTTAAAACTTATAATGATAAAAACTCTATGCAAAACAAGCCAAACCAAAGTCAAGAGTGTTCAATAGCAAATGGAAACAGCAAAGTGAATGCAGACTAAACTAAACAACTAGGTTGCCAAACCCCCCACCCGCATGGTAAAAGAGGCATCGTCTCTGATGCCAAAGTAGAAGGCAGTGAAGCATACAAAAGTGGGTGGGTGCAGGTACTTACAAACTAGTCGCGGGGATCATCCCTTGCGTCGCTAATATCAGCATCAGAGGAATCATCCGAAGGAGAGGAAGAAGTGTCATGATGGCGCTGATAAGGGGCATTACTCCTGAACCCAGGGAAATGGGAGTGAAGAAAGGCAGATATGCCCTTCACGTTCGCAGTCAGTGCGTCAAGTTGAGTCCCCTGTGTCTGGAGTTGTCCAAGGATCGAATCGAGCATTTCATGTGTGGATGGCTGAGTAGGGGCCCTGGGTGCTGGGCCAGCGGTAAAGGGAGACGGCGCCAGTGTCGGATGGTGGTTCTCACGGTGTTGGGGAGAGGGATCGTATGTAAGCTGTCTCGAAGGAGGAGATGATACACATCGCCATGCCTGGAGATCAGTTTCATTGTGAGGCAGGCTTCCATGTCCAACCGTCGACTCCCGCTGGCTTCCGGTGTCCCGTAGGGGTTGTGCCCTAGATGCAGCGCCAGCGGAGTGAGCAAAGCACCGACCGCAATAGTACCCTTGGTAACCCGCCCGACATGCTCCAAGTGCTTGGCCAGGTAATAACTAGAATTGAGAGGAACTTGGTGGAGCATGCTCCACAAGAAAACCAGCTCCACATGGTGCAGCATACAATCACTGTCGGCGCACGCAAAAAGGGTATGGGCGAGGAGACGATGAGCGTACCGCAGGCAGGGATTGGAAATGGCGCTGGCGCGTGTGTTCTTGGAGGAGTACCGAGCTTCGGAAGAGATTGATGTCCAGAAAGCATCTTCCCAGCTGCCTGTTGGTTTGTGAAGCTCAACGTCGGTGGGGAAGCCATACACATAATTGAATTCGTCGAGGGGGAGCCGGTATTCAGTGTTTTTTAACCGGAAGCAAACCAGGAAGACTTCGTTGTCGCGACCGGAGCGGCAAGTCGAGAAAGAGCTGAGTACTTCCAAGGTGAGGCCGAGATGCGTGGGCGAGGCCTGATTCAGAAAGTTCTCCCACCCGAGGTTCCGGAAGAGCCAAAGGATGTCGTCGAGTAAGCCCAGATGATGCAGAGTGGGAGTGTCCATATAGCGCGTGTTGATAATGCGCCGCTAGGAAAGGGCAAAGTACCTGGCTTCGTGGGTAGCATCACGGAAACGAAGGACATGCACTTCGGTGGAGGGGTGAAAATTGGGTTGGCGTGGTGGAGGTGGCGATGGGGAACGGGCGGGTGCTTTGCCCTTTCGACGCCTGCGATAAGTGGTGGCAGGTTCAGGGGCGGAAGGAAATGGTGGTTCGGTAGTAGGGATTGGTGTAGGAGCAGGAGGTGGCGATGTCGGGGATGATGTCGGCGCCTTCCCCACTCGGCCCCGTCGGGAATCTGTGGTGGTGGTCGCAGGAGCAACAGAAGGGGCGCGCGGTGGATCAGGGGGAACTGGGTTAGGGGATGAAGGTGGCGCTCGGTGCGGGTGCTTAGGTAGGTAGGAGGGGCGCACACAAACTTTGCGAGGTCCCATTGGGCTCAGGCGAGGTCGTGAAGGAAAGAGGGGTGGCGGAACTCAGGGGTCGGCAAAAGGGGTGAAGGCGAGCTAGGGTTTTCACGGGGTGAGGAAATGGGGCGAGGTGGTGAGGTGAAGGGCGCGGGCAGGTCGAAGGGTATAAGAAGCCAGGGCATTTGAAGTTAAGTGAGAGGCCCCACCGAAAGTCTCGGGGCGAGGTTGTGTTCACCGGGTGCCCCGAGGAACATTCTGTGCCAAACTGGGACTTCATGCTTTCCGCTGTGAAATCTGCCCTCAGAAAATCCATGGCCCAGGTTGCGATCTCTGGGTGACCCGAGGAAGATTCTGTGGAAAACTCAACTTGTACTGAACAGTCACCTCCAAGGGTCTGAAATTCCACGGCCGAGGTTTTAATCACCGGGCGGCCCGAGGAACTTTCTGTGGAGAACGGAACTCTTAGCTTGGGATGCAGCTTGTGTGAACCACGAGCGTGGCAGTAATCGCCGGGTCGACCGTGAAATTCTGGAAATAATGCAATTAGCTCCCAATTGTACCCAGATCTCCCCTGAACAATAATAAACACACAATTAGATTTCATAAAGCTATAAAAATAGAGTAAAACCTAATTGTACCACAGAACCATCTCAATACAATTAATGGGCAATGCTAAGTTGAGAAATCCTGAAATACTCCACTCTAAACCTTGGCATAGTGAACAGCTGACTCAACCGACCCACACGAGAAGAGATTTAAAGCAGTCAATTGACAACAACATCGAAAAACCAACACACATCAAAGACTAAGCAAGAGTTCTCGAATCAAAATAGCAGTTGAAGTCGTCTAGATGCAGCAGGTTGAGAATGTTATGGCATAGTCGAGAAAGCTCCAAGGAATCAGCGTCACACCAATTAGCACCAATTCAAACAGCAAGTGGCAATACCATGGTGTGTGTTACAGGGATAGGTTAGAGTGGGAGAGCAAAAGGGTCAATAGCTCTAAATAGCAGCTCAACACCATTTCAATACAGTAAATAAATTCAGCATACATAATACCATGGTAAACAGTAGGATAGCATGATAGGCCACATGGAAAGAGCTAAAAACTGGTAAGCAGCAACTATTGTCAAGATGCCACCCGATACCTCCCAAGCACCACAGATGTGAACACCGGCGGTAGACTCACAAGTAGAAATTGGAAATTGAGCAAATGATCAACAATATCAAAATACCATCTCAATACCAACTCAACGCAACAATTGAGAGCAGCTAGTGAAGATACCATGAAGTAAACTACCAATGTGATTATCAAGTTAAGCACTCAGTTAGGTAAACTACCGTGCAAGCAAATGGCCAGAAGATAAAAAACCAATCATGGGAGAGCAAACTAAATTACCATTAAGCTAACTACCAAGAGTGAAAATATCATTAACCAAACAACGGAAAGAATTAGCAAGAAAAGGAAAAAGAGCTTGGGTTGCCTCCCAAGAAGCGCCTTTTTAAGGTCTTTGGCTTGACCATGATGCTAACTCATGGAGGATCCGGGGGATTGGAAAGGTGGACAGTGCTCGGCTCTTCAAGTGGCTGATATGCCCAAGAGGCACATGATAGTCCGTCTTTATTCTTCCCATAACCAAGACAGGGTAGTCCCCTCAGACCGACAGTAAATATTGAGGCAAGATCATCTGGATTGATCTCACAACCATCGGGGAGTTGTGTGCATTGTTGAGAAAGCATTATGAGAAAGTCTTTAGAGTATTTCTGTCGACTAGCATCCCCTAAACTATAACAATCTTGATGCTTACCCATCTCAACATTAGGGGGTCCATTATGTGATATTTTTGGCTTTGAAGTAGAGATGACTGCTGCATCCCCCCCAATCATCCGGAATGATACTCCTAACCATAGTACGATCGCTTATACCCAAATTTTCTTGCTTGAACTCTGACGTGCCTCCACCTTCAGCTCTTGGGGTTAATGTCTTCACACTTTCCCCTCGAGATGCTAACACAGACCTCCAAGTTTCCAACGAAGGCTTCTCCTTCACACCATCACCACTTTGTACTGGATTCAAATCCACTGATCCGACACTCTTACCAGATGCCCAGCCAAATTTCATAGTGAGATCACTTGTCGAAGGAAGGTTACTAGCAGTTGTCATTTTAGAATCAGCCAAGTCCAACGATGCATTATTTTGTTCATTTACCATGGTATTTTCTCCCTGCACCTTGTGACTGGCGATACCATGATGAATTTCATCGTCTGCTTCAAAGCACATACTAGATTTCTCTTCTCCACAAGCCTCTATCTTCTCATCTTCCACAACTTCCATGCCGCGATAAGCACCCGCAAAAGAAGGACACTTTAGTCTTCTAGAGATTTCAAAGTCGATAACATCCCCGTTAGTGTTTAACTTGAGCCTCCCATTCCTAACATCAATTATAGCACCAACGGTCACCAAGAAGGGTCGACCAAGGATTATAGGAAATTGGGTATCCTTATCCATTTCCAATACTATGGAGTCCTCTAAGACAGAGGAATTGCCAACTTGGATTTGTACATCTTTTAATATCCCTTCTGGGTGCCGTATCGAGCGGTCAACAAGTTGCAATGAAACTCTTGTCTCTTCTAGATCTTTCAAACCCAACCGTTTGCATATTGACAGCGGCATAAGACTCACGCCGGCCCCTAGGTCACATAGGGCATGGTCAAAGCTAATATTCCCAATTCGGCATGGGATTGAGAAACTACCGGGGTCCTTTTCCACGTCCAGACTCATGTTGATCTCATCTAGTTGTTCTCCCACGCATGTATTGACCGTGTTGCACTGATCTCTAGGATTAGCCTCCGGTTGTCCTAGAAGTCTACCAGGAGGTCTCGGTGATAATGAGGCTTGTTGCGCAATCTGGGTTTCTAGCATTTTCCCATGTGTAGTCAATGCTTCAACCTGGGAAGCCAGCTGCCAAATGGTCTCATTCATGTGTTCGTTCTGTCTAGCTTGGCGCTGGAAAGTCTCATTCACGTGTTCACTCTATTTAGCTTGGCTAGCTATAAAACCTTCAAGCATGGTTTCCAGATTCGACTTTGGGGGTTGGGGTGGAGGTTGTTATCTTTGTTGCTGGAATCCCGCTGGTTGTCTGTACTCAGGTTGTTGTGCCGCGTTGTTGTTGCGGTAAGAGAAGTTTGGGTGGCTCTTCCACCTAGGGTTATACGTGTTGGAGTAAGGATCATGTTGCTGTCTCGGTTGGAAGCTATTGAGAGCGTTCACTTGATCCGGTGTAGAGTCCCCAAAAGAAGGAGGTCCCATTTGGTATTCGGTTTGAGGTTGGCTTTGCATACCACCATTCTCCCAAGCGATGCTATTAACCGACGCAGTAGTAGAATTCAATCCTCATGTATCAAACTTGTGGGATAGAGAATCAACCTTTGCCGCTATGGAAGTCAAAGTGTCCAACTCTGTCACGCCCCAAGACTCTCTCAGCCTTAGGACGCGGCAAACAATGGACCTGCAAAGCCATACAGATCCAGGATACAATACAAGACGACAAATAACATAAACGACAAAATCCACATAGATAAAATATATATCAGACCGACGCAGCGGTCAAAGTCAAGAATACACATAGGGCCGAACAGTCCTGGCCCACAAATCCACACTGGTCCATGACCAGATAAATACAATCCACCGGATACAGTCCTCGAAATACGACAATAACCAAAATACATATGACACATAAGTAAATACAACACATGATAGGGAAAATCATCTACCTATCTATCTACTGCGCACCAGAGGGAGCCGAGCCTGAACCTGGAGGCAAGGCAAGGGGGGGGGGGGGGGTTAGCCGGGAGGCTAAGTAGGGTTTAATAAGTAGATGGTGCATATAAGAGTAAGGAGAATCCATCAATAATTAATATACGGGAGTGCACTGTAAGTAAATATAACCCGACTAAGTAAGTACAGAAAGTACAGCATGCAAGTGGAAATCCAGCTGTGCCAAATGTCCCGTAGGACGCGCACTCAAGGAGTGGTTCCTACCGCCAGCTAACGGTAGAAACGACTGTCCGTCGACAGTCCGCCGGTGTAGCGTCCTGCACCCAGATCACCCCGGAATGCTGAGTCCCACGACATCCGACTGTGACCCATCCGGAGGCCTGTAGTCCATGGGCTCACACAGACTGCATCCATGACTACTACCAATGGCCAAAATCACAAGGATCTCGGAAGGTGGACTATCCCAGTCAGACTTATCCGTCTATCCCAATATCAACACAAGCTGGCTGTAGAGACAGCCAAAATATATATGTACTGCATATAAATCTACCATCAACAATATCATACGCCGAAACATAAAATCAGACAACATGCAAGCATCCATGTGACACAATGGCATGATATAGATTTCAAAGGGTATACGAAGGTAATAATCAGATATAGACAACAAGAAGGTGGTGCCGCTATCTACGCATGCAGTTTGGCACCGAACAATAGAAGGAGGTTAGAACCCTACCTGGTTCCTGTAGGTCTACGCTAGAACCAACCAGGTACTCGTCTAATAAAGTCCACGCACGCACAACCCGGAAATACAGTCACGGTCATTGGAGTTCGCCGGAACAGTGGCGCCGCCGCTGGAACAGTAACTTCGGCGGCCGGTCGAAATTCTGGAAGTGTCACGAGGTAGCCGCCGGCGAGGGGAGTTCAACCGTACCACCAATTTCGCGAGAGGAGGTCGGGGTCGCCGGGATCGAAGGAAAAACCGCCGGCGGCGTCGTTCACGGATGTCGCCGGAGCTGGGGAAAACGACGCCGGAAATGCGTCGGAACAAGGGGGAAAGCTTCACCGAAGGTGGGGAAGCTCGCCGGTGCCGCCGGAGATGAAGGACGCACCGGATCTAGGGCTTCGATCGTGTCTCCGTCGCCGCACACGCGTGGAAGTCGGAAAAAGCTTCCGCTCGCCGGTTCTGGTCGCCGGAGCTGCGGTCGGAGGCGGAAGAGAACACCGGAAGGAGGAATGCGTGAGGAATGAAAGAAGATGAGTTCGACAATGGTGAAACAACGGGAGAGGAGGGGAAGATAAGGAGAGGGAGAGGAGATGGGGTCGGGCGTTCACGGGAGAATAGAGGAGAAAGAGGGGAAAAGAGGGAGTAACGTGGGGAGTAAGGGAGAGTGGGATGGGACGTGGCTGTCTTGTCCCATCAGCTCTAATAAAAATAATTTTAAAAATTTTTTTTTGTAAAACTTTCAAAACGTTACAAACTCAAACTTTCCACTTGTTCTAGATGGCCCTGCCTTTTCGGTCGACCACTGGTGGTGGTTCATTGCCATGTTTTCTATTAAATTGAATGCTTCATTAATCTCCTTGCTCATCAGTGCACCACCGGCGGCCGCATCAATAGTGAGCCTAGTATTGTAGTTGAGACCATTGTAGAAGATATGAATGAGAAACCACTTCTCCATACCGTGATGAGGGCACATCATTTGGTACTCTTTGAAGCGATCCCAAGCTTCGCATAGCGATTCATTGTCTCTTTGAGCAAAATTGATTATCTGAGCTCTTAGCTGAGATGTCTTACTTGGTGGAAAATAGTTAGACAGGAATGTCGTGGAGAGCTGACTCCATGTAGAGATAGATCCTGAAGATAGAGAGTGCAACCATGCACGAGCGCGGTCCCGAAGTGAGAATGGAAACAACCTCAACCGTAGAGCATCATCTGATACTCCGTTCATCTTCAGTGTGTCACATACTTCCAAGAAGATTGACAGATGTAGGTTCGGGTCCTCGAGTGGTGAATCCCCGAATTGATGCAGCGTCACCATGTTCACAAGAACCGGCTTGATTTCGAAATTGTTTGCCTCGATCGGAGGCCGAATGATACTGGTATGAAGGCCTTGTGTATTTGGCGATGCAAAATCTCTAAGAGTACGGCGGTTGTCCATCTTGAGTTGTTCACTGGGTTCTTCAGAAATGGTTGCCTTAAACTTAGCTTTTCTACGGAGCCGGAAGGTCTTCTCAATTTCAGGATCAGCTGGTATTAATTCTCCCGACCGTAGAGTCCTACGCATAAACCAAGTGAATTCAAAAGCAACTTTTACAAATGACAAAAATATTTGCAATAGTCACCAAATGTAACAAAAGAAACTTAACACTAAATAACTAAAAACAAGTATACTAAAAGAAAGAAAAATGCCTAGTCTAGCAATAACTTAACCGTGTCGATATTGAAAAATTTGGTCCCCGGCAACGGCGCCAAAAACTTGATATGTGAATTCCACAAGTATACGGACTATCGAAGTAATAAATATGTATCGATCCCACAGGAACCAAATACCAAGTACCGACTAGTTAGATTGTCGCAAGCTAGACGATCCTTTAGTGGTTTTGAAATGGTTACTAAGATCTAAGATTAAACTAAACAGGAAATCAAAGTAACTAAGGATAGATGCAGGGTGATTGCACGACGAAAGATATAAGTATGACAAGGATCAGGGCTAAGGTCCACCGCCTTGATACTTTATGCACGGATGAATAACTATAATCAACCCCCTCTTCTAAGCTCTAGAGCAATCCTAAAAGTGCGCGTTGTCCCCTCCCAGGGATGCAACGAGGTGTTTAATAGGCTAGATGTCTACCTCCGTAGTACATCTACCCAAGTTAACCCAATGAGCGCCGGACTGTGTACATCATCTCATCATTAGAGTTGTCCTCTCCCAAGGATGCAACTAGGTATTTCCACGGCTAAACGCCTACCTCCGTAGTACGCTTACCCGAGTAAACCCCTTAGAGCACAAGATAATGAACACTACCCGTATGCAATCACCCACTCCCGTGCGATGATTGACATACCTCTACCTAGGCTTTCCAATGTTTGGACGTGCCTTCCAGCAATACCAAACATCTCACGTATGAAGATAACAAAGGAGCAAGCTTCATTCAACAAGTGCAACTAGGTAAAGTAGAACAACTTAGGGTTTTCAATGGAGAGTCATAATCCATACATAAAGCATTATAGGGGCTTTCCCTAGCCCTGAAACAAGATTTACGCTACAATGTTCATAGTTGAAAGGAAAGCGTAAGACAATCCCAACATTACATTCATGGATAAGCGAATAGAGCAAGGGTAAATGAGAAGAGGAGGATAAGACTCCCTCGAGGAGGAAGGATCCGCTTGAAGCTTCTAGGGCTCCCGCCGCCTAGGCTCTCCTCTTCGGTTTGATTGATCTCCAAGCCTCAGCTCGTCGCTCCGCCGTCGCCTGCGTACGTGCGTTCTCAAAAGTGTCCGCCTCAATCCTCTCTCCTATTCCTTACGTGAATAGGGCTTTTGTCCTCCTCTCCTCTCCCCTTAGTCGAATTCCTCTTCTGCCTCTCTTTAGCCTTCCATCTGACGTGGATAAGTCGAGGGTTGAAACCTGGAAAAATCGGCATCTGGCGACTCAGAAGTCACGGGGCGTGATTCCGATCGCTGGGTGGGCCGTGGTTTTAGCTGTGAATATAGGTTTGGCTGAAAAAAGTTGCATTCCCTCGCTTTTTCCCTGAAATGAAGCAAAAACACCAAAGAGTGTAGATTCTAAAGATAAAACAATAATTCCATGCAAATAAGGTGTAAATGCTAGAAAAGTAAAGATATAACGAAGAAAATAGCATATAAATCTCTATATAAAAATTACTTAACAGCAAGCCTGTTGCCGAAGAATGCTTATGCAGCCCCCCATCAACGTGTTGATGGGGTTAATGGTGTTGAGATTTGTGCTGTTGTGCACAAATCTCAAAAAATAATTGTTTGCACAACCCTCAACACCATCAACACCATTAATGGGGGGTTGCACAAGCATTTCTTTGGCAGCAGGCTTATCGAAGAAAATTTTTCCCTCCTTGCTGCCGACCTTGCTGAAGCACCCAGTGGCCCTCCCTCCCCTTCCCTGATGCTCCTTGCTTCTTCCCCCCGCCCTCATAGTCATATGTAGAAGCTCTGCCCTTGTGTCCAAAAGTGCCATTGCTGCCACCCCCCGTGTGTAGCAACCGAAAATAGGGACAAATCCCCTTTGGCCCCTATGTGCAAGTGTTGCTGCCCCACCCCCACCATGCAACAATCGAAGATGAGGACGAAGCCCCTTGGCATTCCCCCCGGCGACACTTCCTACTCCTACCATACCCCCTCATGCAGAAGCGTTAGGCTATCCCCAACCGTGGGGAAGAAGCCCCGCTATCCCTAGCTTTCCTACTCTCTGCCACACCATGGTGTGCAGCGACTAGCGATAAGGAAGAAGCCACCTGATATCAGCACCGTCCCCCAGGTGTGTTTTCTCCAAAAGCGACTTTCCAAGCTAATCTTCGGAAAGCTGCTTTCCAGCTGTTGATTCCAGCTCAAATCTCAAGATAAAATATATGTGGTAAAACAGAATTAAATTTCTACTATATTATATTAAATTTTCACGATATAAAAAATATACGTAAAAATTCATAAAAAATACACATAAATAATAAATAACTTGTATAATATTTTATTTTCTCAGTACTAAGCTAATTATCATAGCTAACTTAAATTTTAAAAAAAAATTATCTAAATTTTCACTATCTAATATTAAATTTCTACAAAGAATTTTCATAGAATTAGATTTCTACTATATTTTATTAAATTTTCACGATATAAAATTTCTACTATGTAGTATTAAATTTCCACGATATTATACTATATATAAAAAAATTTATAAAAAATGTACATAAATAAAAAAATAATTTATAGAATATTTTATTTACTTAGTACTAACTTAGTTACTATAGTTAACTTATATTTTAACAAAACTTTATTTAAATTTCTACCATATACTATTAATTTTCTATGACTTTATAAAATATTTCACATGTATTATTAAATCTCCACGATATCAAAAATTGTATCTTGAGATTTGTGCTGGAATCAACGGCTGGAAAGCAGTTTCCGAGAAAATTTCCAACCGTTCCCCTACCACATGCAGCTTCATTTACTGTAGCAGCATGCGAACTTCATGTGATTTAGCTTTCTCTCCCTCTAACTTTCTTTCCTCACCTATTTTCCTTTCACTCTCGTCGACCTCGCCGCCCTACCCTCTCGCCGACCTCGCAGCCCTCCCCTCTCACCGACCTCGCAGCTCGCCTTCTCACCGCCCTCTCGCCAAGCTCGCCGCCTCTTGCCAAGCTCACAGTTGCCCCCTCCCCTTTCGCAGCCGAGCTCGCCGCCCCCTCCCCTCTCGTTCGAGCTCATCGTCCCTCTCCCTCTCATCCGAGCTCACAGCCCCCTCCCTGCTCGAGTTCGCAGCCACCCCCTCCCCTCTCGTCTGAGCTCGCAGCCAAGCTCGCCACCCCCTCTCCTCGTCCGATGGCTCTCCTCCATCTCCACCTTTGACATTTCGTCGCGGCCGCCCCTCATTGATTCTTTTTCGAGGGGAAAGAAGAAGATGCCGGAATCCCATCCATTGCTAGCGATGCAGCTCTGCTCCTCTTCCAATCTGCCGCCGCGCTAGCCTTTCATTGATTTCGTTTCCATGGAAAAGGAGAAGATGCCAGAGACATCGAGTGTTGGAACCGCGTTGAATTCGATGATTGACTAGAAGACCTCACTAATTCGACCTTTGACTAAGAAAGGTGAAGACGCCGAAGACAAGGTAATTGGGGATGCGATTCGATTAGGCGCATGCACTCTTTCAATCCATTAATCTTGTATATGTTTACTTGATATTTGGGTTAATTTTGACCCAGTCAACAGCTATGGACTAGTCAAAATATTTCTTTCCTTCCATCGAAACATAAGGCCTAAAAGAGAAAGTAATTATTTCATTTCCTCCTTGCCAAAAAGTTTGGGGGTTACTTGCACAAATGTACTTTCAAGTAACTTTTTTTTGGGGCTAGTTTAAATGTTCATAAAATGTGAAGGAAAGGTGCATCCTAATATTTTTCAAGGGTTGGCGATCTAAACTTTTTTTAAAGAGAGAGAAATAATTTAAAAAATATGCACCAACTTTGAGGTGATGGTACGGTCTATGCTATAATTTAAGATAATCCCCTTCTTTTTCTACAATGCTGACCCCATAAACAACAAAATTCTATGCAGATTGAAGGGTGATTATTGCAAAATAGTGGGAGGGGGCATTTGGAATAAGATAACCTTGTATCATGTTTATAAAATTTTATGTGCAGTTGAAGTTGCCAAGTAATCCACATTATCATGTAGATGAAAAATCCAGGATGCTACTTTTGACATGTGTCCTATTGATTTGGATTCTTACATCAATTTTTCCATGTAGCCTTTTTGGCAAAATATTTATTATGCGAATATATATATTTTTTATATATTTATTTTATAATGTTATATACGATACCTTATATTAATAAATTATTTATAATTTTCTTAAGCATTATATAAAAAAAATTTCTAACAAATATATATATAATAATGTATTTTTAAGTTTTATATATTAGAATACTTGATATTTTAGTAAATAAAATTTATATGTATCAAATACATAACATTATGTGTGGCAAATGAAGGTACCCCTAAGACAAGCATATTTGGGTTCAATAGTCTCCTTCAATGGAAAATTGAAAAGAAAGAAAGAAGAAAAGTGTAGTTTTCCTCCCATGGAAAAAAAGGTGAGGAAGGAAAAATAAGCTAGTTTTCCTTCCAAACACGTTTTGCCCAAATTGGGTAGAAAATGGACAAAAAGAATAAAATAGTAAAACACTTCTCACCTCCCACTATTTGCTGCTCCCCTTCCTGCCCCAGTGCATCACCACCCCCCTCCTTATGAAAAAATTTCTTCGGTAGGCTTGCTGCCAAAGAATGTTATGCAGCCCCCCATCAACGAGGTTGATGGGGTTGATGGTGTTGAGATTTGTGCTGTTGTGCACAAATCTCAAAAAATAACTGTTTGCACAACCCTCAACACCATTGATGGGGGGTTGCACAAGCATTTCTTTGGCAGTAGGCTTACCGAAGAAAAATTTTCCCTCCTTGCCGCCGACCTTGCTGAGGCACCTGGCGGCCCTCCCTCCCTTTCCCTAATGCTCCTTGCTTCTTCCCCCTGCCCTCATATGTAGAAGCTCTGCCCTTGTGTCCAAAAGTGCCATTGCCGCCACCCCCGTGTGTAGCAACCGGAAATAGGGACAAATCCCCTTTGGCCCCTATGTGCAAGTGTTGCTGCCCTACCCCCACCATGCAACAATCGAAGATGAGGATGAAGCCCCCTAGCATTCCCCCCGGCGACACTTCCTACTCCTACCATACACCCTCATGTAGAAGTGCTAGGCTATCCCCAACTGTGGGGAAGAAGCCCCACTATCCCTGGCTTTCCTACTCTCTGCCACACCATGGTGTACAGCGACCAGCGATAAGGAAGAAGCCACCCGATATCAGCACCGTCCCCCAGGTGCATTTTCTCGAAAAGCGACTTTCCGAGCCAATCTTCGGAAAGCTACTTTCTAGTCGTTGATTCCAACTCAAATCTCAA
This sequence comes from Costus lasius, assembly GCA_027563935.2. Lineage (NCBI taxonomy): Eukaryota > Viridiplantae > Streptophyta > Magnoliopsida > Zingiberales > Costaceae > Costus > Costus lasius. Next base: position 20,399,330 of record CM050450.1, on the reverse strand, counting down.
GATAAAATATATGTGATAAAATAGAATTAAATTTCTACTATATTATATTAAATTTCCACGATATAAAAAATATATGTAAAAATTCATAAAAAATACACATAAATAATAAATAATTTGTATAATATTTTATTTTCTCAGTACTAAGCTAATTATCATAGCTAACTTAAATTTTACATAAAATTATCTAAATTTTCACTATCTAGTATTAAATTTCTATGAAGTATTTTCATAGAATTAGATTTCTACTATATTTTATTAAATTTTCACTATATAAAATTTCTACTATGTAGTATTAAATTTCCACGATATATACTATATATAAAAAAATTTATAAAAAATGTACATAAATAAAAAAATAATTTATATAATATTTTATTTACTTAGTACTAACTTAGTTACTATAGTTAACTTATATTTTAACAAAATTTTATTTAAATTTCTACCATGTACTATTAAATTTCTATGACTTTATAAAATATTTCACATGTATTATTAAATCTTCACGATATCAAAAATTGTATCTTGAGATTTGTGCTGGAATCAACGGCTGGAAAGCAGTTTCCGAGAAAATTTCCAACCATTCCCCTACCACATGCAGCTTCATTTACTGTAGCATCATGTGAACTTCATGTGATTTAGCTTTCTCTCTCTCTAACTTTCTTTCTTCACCTATTTTCCTTTCACTCTTGTCGACCTCGCCGCCCTCCCCTCTCGCCGACCTCACCGCCTCTTGCCGACCTCGCAACCCTCCCCTCTCGCCGACCTCACAGCTCGCCTTCTCACCGCCCTCTCGCCAAGCTCGCTGCCTCTTGCCAAGCTCGCAGTCACCCCCCTCCCCTCTCGCCGACCTCGCAGCTCGCCTTCTCACCGCCCTCTCTCCGAGCTCGCCGCCTCTTGCCAAGTTCGCAGTCACCCCCCTCCCCTCTCGCCGACCTCGCAGCTCGCCTTCTCACCGCCCTCTCGCCAAGCTCGCAGTCGCCCCCCTCCCTTTCGCAGCTGAGCTCGCCGCCCCCTCCCCTCTCGTTCGAGCTCGTCGTCCCTCTCCCTCTCGTCCGAGCTCATAGACCCCTCCCTGCTCGAGTTCGCAGCCGCCCCCTCTCCTCTCGTCCGAGCTCGTAGCCAAGCTCACTGCCCCCTCTCCTCGTCCGATGGCTCTCCTCCATCTCCGCCTTCGACATGTTCGTCGCGGCCGCCTCTCATTGATTCTTTTTCGAGGGGAAAGGAGAAGATGCCGGAATCCCATCCATTGCTAGCGATGCAGCTCTGCTCCTCTTCCAATCTGCCGCCGCGCTAGCCTTTCATTGATTTTGTTTCCATGGAAAAGGAGAAGATGCCAAAGACATCGAGTCTTGGAACGGCGCTGAATTTGACGATTGATGAGAAGACCTCACTAATACGACCGTTGACTAAGAAAGGTGAAGACGCCGAAGACAAGGCAACTGGGGATGAGATTCGATTAAGCGCCTGCACTCTTTCAATCCATTAATCTAGTATATGTTTACTTGAGATTTGGGTTAATTTTGACCCAGTCAACAGCTATGGATCAGTCAAAATATTTCTTTCCTTCTATCGAAACATGAGGCCTAAAAGAGAAAGTAATTATTTCATTTCCTCCTTATTTCTTTTCTTTCTTAATTTCTTTCCCTTCTCCGAAACGCAACGTTAGGGCACAGAACATGAGCCTTTTGAGTTTTCACACAAAATAATACCCCTAAGACAAGCATACAATGGAGATAGTGGATCCAGACCGAGCTAAATTTATGAGGACAAGAATATATTTTTTTAGCTAAATTTTTATACTAAAAGTCTATAATCCAATCAGAGTACACTTTTTAAATCTTGAAGTTGCCCGTTAAATCTGCTCTTGACAGTGCCCCTGCATACATACAAATATGCAGGAACGATAAATAGGATTTTTTATCCAAATACTTGCTTCAACTAAACTAATGGAAACTTTAAAGGAAAAAGGTTTGAATTAAAACATTTGTGAAACTCCTTTTCAGTTCCAACAAATTCATACACCAAGAACTCTTAACCTTTTTAGAACTGAAAAGCATTGGTGAATTAGGGTTTTCGTTGGATGAACCATCTGCAGCAGAGTGGCAAATGCAGTGACTCTATGTTGATTGTAGAATTACCTTCAAGTGCTCCATCAGCAAATGAATATAGAAAATTTTAAGCAGAAGAAGCACATAAACTAAAGTTTATCTTGTGCTTTCCAACAAATTCATATACCAAGCGCTCTACAGTTTTGTTTAATCATCTTTTTCCTGATTACTCTTAGTTGAAGCATCTGAATAAATAAGTCTCTTCTCTGTCCTTAATCTGAACCTCCTGTTTCTAAACTATATGTTGATTGTAAGATTACCTTCAAACGCTCCATCAACAAATGAATATAGAAAGTTTAGGCAGAAGATGCACATAAACTAAAGTTTATCTTGTTCTTTCCAACAAATTCATACGCCAAGCACTCTACAGTTTGTTTATCATCATTTTGGTGATTATTCTTAGGTTGAAGCATCTGAATAAACAAACAAGTCTCTTCTCTGTCCTTAATCTAAACATCATGTTGCTAAACTGTATATTATCTAGTCAATAGCTTGATCCTAAGCTGACATGTGAATCTTTCAGTTTTATTGTGTTCTACGCAAGAATGGAGAGCTGGGCAGATTCCTATTAATAAACACAATACATCCTCAATGATACAAAAGACGCAATCTTTGATCGCCCAACATGTCTATAAGCATCTCTATAGTTAGGTATCAAGAAGACAAAAATCAAAAAGGAAAAAGAAAGCAAGCGTTTGATCAAAGTCAAGTCTGCTGCTCTTACGGGGGCCTGAGCAAGCTGGGACTCGAGTGACTTGGATGAACAGTATTCAAGGTGAAAAAAATGATAGATAAACTTTACAAGATTAAGATCATTCTTTCCCTTCCCTACTAGAAATCCAAAAGAAGACTAATTACTAGTTTACTACAACACTAGCAGTTGATCCAGAACATTGCCTTATGAAGCCAAGGTATTTCTTTGTAACAACCATCTTCAAACTTGGTGGAGCAAAGTCACAACAGCATTCTCTTTGAGATTTTAATGGTTTCAATCATGACCAAGTTTGAAGGAAAAAAGAGAAACAAAAGGAATTCTTTTCCCAGAAAGTTTATGCTCTATCCAATTTTACAAAAGAAAGACAAGACAGGTTTTTGACACAAATCAATTTTTAGATCACTTCTCAGATTGAGTTCAAGGTATAAAAATTGAAAGCATAGGATTATTTCTATGGTACATCCAAAGTTTTCAAAGATCACCAGACCCATAAAAATAGTTAACGATTGCAGATCATAAACAAAGTTTACAATTAGTGTGTTTGCGCACAGATAGTGTTGGTTTCAAGTTATCGAATAGCCAGCTTATCTTACTGGAACACCTAGAATCATTAAACGGAGTCAAACACAATGCCAAAATTTGTTTCGATGACACAAAAGGATGTGCTTCAGGTAAACTGTTCAGCTCTAGAATTTAACACTTACTAAAAATACAGCATGTATTCAACTTTCAGACTTTAGTGATTCAGATTGTATGTGTAGTGTCTGTAAAGAATATATAAAAATGACCATTTTATTACTGAATAGAAGATTGCTCAATGTTCATTTGAGAATCTAAATTGCCCGATTTTCCTGTGATGCAAACACACTATCTTGGCATTATGTTGCTAGATAACCAATGCAATGAATGGAATTTATCTATAATCATAGAATAAAGCAATCACCAACTAAATCAACACCTACAGGAAAAGAAATCAATGGCATTATTTGTTCTCATAGACAAGGCACTCATAACCAATAGACACCTATCAAAATAATTGGCGAACATGGCAGAAACTCTTAGCTACACACCTTGACTCAAAGCACAGACTAAATTCCATCCCAGGATATCTGGCTCTGCAAATCTAGGCCTGCACGCTCACATACAACACCAGCAACGATAAGATTCAATGCCAAGAACATAATTCAATCAATCATATAAAGTCAAAGAGAGAAGAATACCAGAAATGGGAAAAGTGCGGTAGCGATTGCAGAGAAAGGAGGAGAAGGCAGAGCCAATGAACCATCACCCAGCACCACACTGACTGAATAACCTCTGCATCTTTCTTAACTGAAGCCACACAGAAGAAATGAACCAAATATAGATTCTCTGGATTAAGATGGTAAACTTGATCCTCGTAATCGCCAATTTTCCTTCTAGTCTCTGCAAACTACTATTCTGATTCCTGTGAATCATCCTCTGCTGAGAAGGCTTGCTGTTGCTGCTGATCATGGTGTAGGAATTGCCCACTCCCGCCAGAACCAGCTCCGCCCCTTGCATGCCCAACCTGCGGATAGAACTGGCCCAAGCCCTGCGGATTGAAGACCCCAACATGTCCATCCTGTGACAGGCCAAGCTCCAGTCCCGGCACCTGTTGCCCGTGCGCAGCCAGCATCGACACAAAGCTCATCGTACCCATGTCGGCACCGGGCAAGTCCAGGCCGTGCATCGCCATTCTCTGCATGAAGCCGCCCATCGATCCGTTGCCACCTCCTGCCGCTCCAACGCTTGAACTTGACGGCGCGGCAGGCCCGGGGTGCTGCATAAATCCCGAGTCGAGTACCCCAGGGGGCAGCAACAGGCCCGGGAGGGGCCTGGGGAAGTTAGCGGCCCCCAGCATGGCCCAATTCGGCCGGGCTGCGGCGGCGGCCGCTTCATCGAGCTTGGAGTGGAGGCCGGCGGAGATGGTAGCAGCGCCAGGACGGGACACTGAACCGGCCGCCGCGGCGGAGGCGAGGGCCGAGGCCGGGATGGTGCCGGAGCCGGTGGCGGCAACGATAGAGGGCTCGGCCTGCTGGAGCAGCCACTGGATCGTCTCCCCGTCCGATTTGTTCCCCAATTCCCGAGTGAGCTGGAAGATCCTGGCGGCGCAGAGAGCAGGCATCCGGATCCTTCGCCCGCGGCCCTCCACCTTGGTGTGGCGGTCCTTGTTGGAGCTCCTCTTGGGCGCAAGCTGCTTCCTTTGGTCATCCTTCTCCGCGGCCGGCGGCCCCTGTAGCCCCCGCTCCCTCTGTGGGGCTGTGGAGGGGAAAGGATCTCTGCTTTCTGCCGCGGCAGCGGCAGCAGGGCCTGTGGTGGGTTCCCTTTTGTGTGGCTGGGGGAGGCCTAGAGCCTGGTGGAACTTGGGGACCTCCTGAGGCTGCTTGGATGAGTCTTTGGGATCCATTTCAAGAGAAGGAGAAGGCGCAAAGCTGAGATTTTGAGGGACCTGGACGGAAGGTGGAGGTAAGAAGATGGGGGGTAGACGTTTAGCTTCTTAAATTTCAGCGCTGCGGACACAGAATGGGATTGAAAGGCCTCGGGGAACGAGGAAGAGACACGATCACAGATGAAAACTAAGATTCCTCCTTCCCTTCTCTCTCTCTCTCCCTGGCGCTGTGTATTTTTTTTTCTCCTTTCTTTGACAATCAACAGTGTTTCCTACTTTGCCTGAGGTGCAAAAGAAAAGTTTTAGCTGGGGATTAAGACACATGCATGCAGTAAGCCAGTAACAGTAAAAAAAGAGGAAAAACAAAAGACAACAGCCAGGATTGAGGCACCAAGAGAAGACTGGACTGTTCAAGTGTTGAGATTTAGTTTCTGGTTTAGGCAATAGAGATTTGGAAAGTAATCAAAATGCTCATTTGCAGAAGAAAACCAGTGCATCTCTGCCTTGAGTTTTGACTGCCTCCTGCTACCTGCCCCCCAAGTAGTTCTGTGATGTTTCCCTCTTTGTGAGGGTAAAATGCTTGTCCTTTTTACTCCCTGCCATCATTTCTCTGACCAGTAAATTTTTTCCCCTTCTCTTGTGAAGGAATCAACTGCAATTCTTTAGCCACATTTGGCACTTGCTTTGTTTAGTCACCACTCTGTTCTATCTATCACAGTTGGCAGTTTCACACACAAGTGAGGAACTATATACACACTAAAATTGTACATAATTTATTTATAAAAAAGAAACAAAAAATACTGTACTCAATGTTAAAAAGATGGGATCTTTCACCTTTTAATCTGGAGTTTTCTTGTTTCTTAACTTAATCTTTCTTCAATCTGTTTAATCTGGCTCTGGAACTTGGTGCAGAAATGATGTGGAAAGTGCTCCGCCTAGCGCAAAACAACCACTTGGCCTCCTTGTCTCCTACAGAAAACTAGCTTCAGGAAGATGACTGAAAATCCTCACTTATCCTTTGGAGAAACTGACAGTGATATTTCTCCTTTTTTTTCCCTCTATTCTGATCACTTAACATCCATGTCCAGCTGTGTGAATCAAATTATTGCAAAAGAGAAAGAAAGATCTGAAAGAGGAATCAAATATCATCCACATTTAGTGGAGGAGACCTGTTAGGCTCAAATGGCATTTCATGGTGGAAACTGGAACCTCCCCTCAAAGAAAAATTCAAGCTTGTTGACTTGTATACACCTCAAGTGCAGTTGCAGCTGGGTATTAGTTATTTAAGTCAATAACTAAATATAATTTTCAATTATAAATATGTTCATTTGTATTTCCACTTTTGGAATTTGCAATAAATATATATTTTACAATGCATATTTAGTTGTTAAATGCTTGTTGTTTGTGCCAACATAGCTAATTAATGCAATTAATGCAATACAAACTTGGCCAATATGCTATTTCGCACTAAGAATGTGGATTGTATATGATAAAAAAAATATAATAAGATAATACATATTAAAATTAAATATGAATAAGAATAATAATAATAAAATATCGTTGATGGTGCTTGTACATCACAAATTGAGATAATTCAAACATGATTAAAGGAGTAAGGCTGAATGAAGCAAAGAATCTAACAAGTCAAAAGAGCTAATGAGTGGGACAAATGTAGGACTCAAGTAAATTAAAGTGCTTGTACACTCACTCATATTTCTTTCTTCATTTCCCTTTCCTTTCTCCTCTTTACAATCATCATTCATCATAGCAAATGATTACTAACTCACCCTTGTTGACCTTTTTTTTTCGATATACAAAGAATTCCTTCTTCTTTCCAATTAACCCTAGAATTTGATGGAGCTTTTGAGATGAATTGACTTTGAGCACAAGTTGCTATTAGCTCTACCCACCAAACCTAAATGCACACCTCATAATCTTTTGTGGCAAGTCAACTCACAATTATGCGTTACTTATGCCATACCAAGGAAAACAAGAATAGCATAATCAAGGCCATGGATTACAACGTTGACCAACAACAATAATCAATTAATAAAAGAAAGTAAGGGTGTCCAATCAGTTTAATTCGAATTGAACCACTAACCACATTGATTTAACTTGAGTTATTTTTTTTCAAATAAATTCTTACGAATTTGAACTAATTCCATATTTTTAATATAAATAGCTTATAGAATGAAAAAGAAATATTAGAATTTTATTTTAATTATTTCAATTTAAAATTTTGATGTTGAATCATGAATTAAATTAATTTTTTTTAAAAAAATAAATTGAATTAAACAAATTGATTTTTTTTTTGTTGACCCGAAAAATGAATAGGCTAATGAAAAAGGAATATTGTTTTCCTAAAAAATTTAAATAAAAAATGAATAAGCAAATTGAATTAAATAAATTTTGAATTTGTATTTGAACTTAAATCATCCGCGAAAACAAAATATTAGAAGGAAAAACACGACACGGCGCGAGGTAGGAGGAGGGAGAGGTGGGGAAGTGTGGGTCGACCGGCGGCGGTGCTGAGGCATAGCGTCGGGCAGATCCAAGCGCCCGCCCTGCGAGCTCTACGCCTCTCCCTCCGTCGGCCATCTGAATCCAAGGCAATCATTAATAACTCGTCTTTCTTGCTTGATCCCTCTTATCATTCGTTTGTTTTTGTTTGCCTGGAGAGAGTCGAGCGTGGAGGTCGCATGGGACAGGGCAGTTCGTGCGTATGGAATTCCCTTTCTACTCGGAACGATGGACTCATGAATGTGGAGATTAGCAAGATTGTTCGGGTTTGAATATTCCTGAAATATTTGAAGCTTTATAGCTTGCAACTAGATGCTACAAATTACCTTTCCAGTTTAGTGTCTTCGTTCTTTTGCTCCTTTAATCAGCCAAACTAGTCTCAAGAAGGTTGATCGAAATCGTCAGTCAATATCAAGTTCGTGTCTCATCTAGGCGTCAATTTTCACCACTCATTTATTGCCTTATCTTCATCAATTGTTCTTTGATATTTCTTTTCATCTTTTCTTTGCAGCACCAGGAAATTCTGCTAACAAAGATTGAAATTTTATAACTACTTAACCTGGCCAATCTTCGCCACGTGGGTGTGATCTGACTCTTGCTTGCCTCTTCTTTGATATTGATTTGTGCTGATTATTCAGATGTAACATCCTATTTGTTATAGTATTCTTGCTTTCACTTGATCACTTGCTCACTATTTTAGGAAATAACAAGTGGGAATAAGAACTTAGTGTATATGATTCTTACACTAAATCAAAGTTGCAATGACACAGTTTTGGTTAATGGTCACGGAAAATGAAATATTGAGATCATGTTGTTGGGGTATGCCCTTAAGGCTAATGTTTGAGGCCTTTGGGATTGTAACAGTATCATGTAATAAACTCTTGTGTTTATAAAGGCATGGTTATTATTCAGGTTGTTACCTTGTCTGCTGTAATAAGTGTACTTCTGATTAATGTCTCAAAGCTGTTCAGCTAGGCTGACATGCTATAATGTCCTTAGTCGATATATCTTGGTGAACATGAGACAGCCTTGATATGATTGAGACTAATATGTGTTCTAATCTTATAGGATGCTTCGAGCATGGAATAAGATGTAGACTCATGGGTACATTAGATGTACTGGACAGACCCTACTAGGATATTCTTATTGCTTGTCACAATGTGAATAATCCTTGTATGCTACAAGTGGCACATGTCCTTTGACTTGAGATCACTTGTATCTCTGAATGATGATTGTCATTGTTTTGAGGTAGTTCAATATCATTTGAAAGATAATGGTTATAGACTATCTTGGATAATGAGCTTGAGTCAGGTTAGGGCACTAGTGATAGATAGAGGATTGCCGTCTCCTTGTTGAAGGAGTGTGATGTTCTATAAGGGCCCCCCTTGATGAGATGATTGAGATAGTGTATGGCCATACCCAGATGACTATGTTCATCTGATCTAATCATGCTCATCATATTGGAGTCACAGGCTTGACACGCTTGTCCAATAAGAACATCCAGTGGCAAGGGACACATGCATGCCTTGTGAATAGATTCACACTTGTGCTGTGGTTTGGGAGTAGTCTTGGAAGACTCTTTCCTTTATATCGGGAGATAGTGATGTGTTGCTAGATACCCCTCACTGATCGTGATAACGTGAGTTATCGTTACCGACATTTAAAGGAAACCCTCAGGGTCGCACAATTGATGATATGGCTTACTTGAGTCAGATCGTGTGGACTGAATTGTTTGGATTCAGTTTAAAGGGATTTAATCTCTGATTGTAAGTGAGATCTGGTCTGATCATGTTTGATTGATTAGGACTTGAGATCGGTAAGCTTCGATCGAGAGAGATGATGCTAGATCGGTGAGATCAGGAGCATCAGGAGATGAATGGTGAGATCTTGAGCCTTAGGGTTCAATATGGTCTAGACCACATGGCTTGAGCTATTTCGGTTTGGTTCATGAACCAAATGCGATTGGAACATGTTGGCTTGAACCGGTTCACAAAGGTGAACGCTTGGTTCAATGCTAATATGCGTTTTGGGTTGGAGTAAGCGCATGGCTTGATGATCATCCATTTATGGAAAGTCATCAAGGCCGGTTTCTCTTGAACGCCAAAACGCATATGCGTTCTTGTCTTCACTTCAACGCCTTGAACTTGGTTGGGCAAGAGGTTGACGAAGAGAAGTGGTTTTGCGTGTGGAGCTCTCGGCCAAAAGGAAATCGTCTCTTCATCCCCTTACACACGGCAAGGACCCTTGAAGATTCTTGCTAGCACAAGCATCACAAGGGGTAGGCGATCTTCATCTTGTGTGTGAACTTTTGGAGGAGATCTAAGTTGCTCTCTTCTTCCAAGCCGACCTCCAAGCCAATGGCGTTGGTATGAATCTCCCTCTTGCTTCAATCAATTTATCATAGTTGATTATATGAGCATGTAAGCGATCATATATGATGAAACCCTAGCAAACTTGCATGCGCCCCCTACCTTAGGGTTTCGGCCCCCCTCTTGAAAGGGGTTTTATCCGCTTGCGCTCCCCCTTGAAGGGGACTCTTCACATGTTTCAATAGGATGCAGTGCAATGAAATGTTTAAATATCTTGGTTATTCATTGTATGATTGGAGAAAGCAATGTCAGATGGGTACAGCATGTTCATACCATCATTACATTCAATTCAAGGTGGGTAGCTGATATGTTCAGGTAAACCATGAACCAGTAAGAAGGTTGTACTTTTGGGTAAAATTTTTCTATCGAGAGTCATTTGGAAAGGGAATTCGAGTTCATGCATAATGAAAAGAAATGTGATTTTGTAGAGTAGGTTTAGAGGGGGTATTGGAAGGTAGGAAAGGCGGATTCATCCATGGATTCATTCATTTACTGTTATGGATCTTGGGTTATCTTTAGATCTTATATTCATTTTCATTGGAAAATGAATATAAGAAGTAAAAGAGTTAGACATGGAACGGTAGGATCATCTGCAAGGTTAGAGTTGCAGCTGATGAACTAGAATTGGGATGAAGTGATGATCTTGATTGCTGTGGCTTTAGTCTCCTTTAAGAGTAAAACAAAAAAATTTTATGACTTCGATAAGACCATTTTATCTGGAATAAACATTCAGCAAACAATAATGCGAAAAGACTTAGTGCTCTGGATCTTGGTTATCAAAATCACTTGTCGTTCTTCGCTGGCTCGTTACTTTGCCATCTTGTCACTTCACTAGCTCATCACTTCGCCCGCTCATCTCACCCACTCACTTGATGAACGAGAGAACTCCGGTTATTTGTCTGATAGTTTAGAGTGATGTGAGTTTTTTTCTTTTCATTCGACAATTTGCTGTGCGCAGTGAGCTTCCTTTCATGCGACGAACTTCTTCGAGTTAGTTAATTTTGTATCTGCCATCTTTTTGTAGCTATGAATCAATATGATCACTTGATTACTTGATTCAATTCGATATAGCTCAGAGCAATTTGTATAGTATAGTCGGTAAACCACTGCAGACTAGACTCATAGTTATATTTAATTCTAGTATTTACTAATTACAAATACAATTTATAATTACAATTTGATACTTAGTTATCATAAAATAGTTTGTTTTCAAATTTTTTTTTAAAATTTATTATGTGTCCAATGGTTCTAAAATATCTAATTTGATTGATTACTTTGATTATAAAATATTTGGTCCCTTACCAACTGATATTTGATAGGTATCATTATTAATTTTTTGTTATAATGTACATATTGCTCTTAATATATGAATACATTTTTTTATAAAATAAATTTCTACCATTCAGTAGGATCTTATGAGCTTTACGTTCCAATCCTATAAATTTTTTACTATTCCTAAGTAGAATTTTAATCTGACGGAAGAAATTTAAATTTTTTGACTGAAGTATGGTGTTACTAGAAAAGGGGTTTGTGGATTATGATTAATTTACATATAAAAATAAATTATTTGAGCTAATTTAGAATGCTAGAGAAGGCTAGTGCATCTTTAAGATGATTTGACCTGTTTCAGTTTAGAGATATCAATAAAGTTTGAAAAAACTAGCTCTGAGGAGCAATAGTGGAAGGAATTGTGATGTGTAAACTGTGCCCAATAGAAAGGAGGCTAGCTTGTTTTATTGTTGTTCTGAAAAAATGATCTTAAACCGGAATCTTCCTTCTTATAAACGAGGTTTGGTATGAAAACTTTAAGAGATTATGAAAAATAAAAAAACCCAGCTTACAGTGACCTTTTTTCAATGTTAGAATCTCCTTTGTTGCTGACTGAATATGTTTCTTCGTTCGAAGTTGTACCCATAAAGTTATAATTCATTGTTTCATCTTAAAGATATCTAGTTATGAACTAGATATTTTTAATCAATAAGATTGAGGTGTTCAATTAATCGTGACGCTTTAGAGAAGAGTTGGTGTCTTAAGCATGATGTTTATGTAGGAATTCTGCTAAAAATAGCTATGGACATCTTTACTTGAAGGCAGTTTGCTTTTACTCGTTTAAGAGTCTTCACTGTGTTGCAATGTTATTGTCATTTGTTAAGGCTGACCAATAATTTAATTTGTCTTCTGGATTCCAAATTAGTCTTTCAAATGTTTGATTTTACTTATATTGTTAATTTCTTATTATTATTGTCTTGGAAGAGAAGATTATCTTGTGAAATATTCTGTGCAGATGTCATATGACAGATTTGAAAAACAAACTACGGGTATATGACTTCTGTGGACTTAAAATGGATGGGAAGTTTGACCAAAAGGACTTTGAAGCTTACAAATCTCCACCTTGTAAGAAATCTAGGAAAGAGAAGGTTCTTGCAAAAGTACTTACATCAGTTTCAACTGACTTGTTGGAACAGAAAATATGGAAAGACCTACCAGAAGATCTTCTTGAAGTTGTAATTGCAGGACTCCCTATGGAATCATTCTTCCGTTTCCGGACCATATGCAGAAAGTGGAATTCTCTGTTGATCTCAAACAGATTTTCAGAACACTTTGCAGAAGTGCCTCATTTGCACCCTTGGTTCTATGCAGTCACTCATGACAACATGGGCAATGGAGTCATGTACAACCCAACCGTGAGGAAATGGTATCATGTATACAATCCATATCTGCCTGCAACGACTATAATTCTCCCAGTTGCCTCAGTTGGTGGCCTCATTTGTTTCTTGGATTTAGGACATACAAATTTCTACGTTTGCAATCCTCTAACTGCCTTATGGAAAGAACTTCCACCAAGGTTATTTCATGTCTGGTCTAGAGTGGCTGTTGGGATGACACTAAATGGAAACACCCCAAGAAATGGATACAAAATTATGTGGCTAGGGTGCAATGGGGATCATGAATTCTATGACTCTGTTGCAGACATATGGATTCGATATGGAACTTTTTCTAGGGGAGAATAACTGTATTTTTCATATTAACTGGCACGGCCCGTTGGCAATCGCGCCGTGCCGGGCCTGGCACTACCCACGGCACGATTGAGTCCCAGGCACGACTCAAGAGTGGATCGGCCCGGATCCAGCATGCGGGCCAAACACGGCACGTGGGCCAAACTCAGCTCATGGGCTAGATCTGGCATGCAGGCCAAACTCGGCCCGTGGGCCAATCCCGACCCAACCAAAGCACTCTGTCCATGGGCCGTGCCAAGCCGGTGGGCCATGTTAGACACGCTCATAAATTAAAATGTTGCTTCCAAGATTCAATCCTAGGGGTGTTCATGGTTCGGTTAACCGAACCGTGACCCTAAATCTTGTCCCGGCTATATTACAAACTATTCCCGAACCAAAAAACCGGTTAACCGATTAATCGGTTAACCGGTTTTTTAGTTCGGTTAACCACCGGTTTTTGGTTAACCGATTAAGAAAATTCTTTCTCCAATAATATTAAATATAAAATATATAAAATATTAAATATGTAAAGTACAACCTGTATTTAATATTAAATATTATTATTTGATAATTAAATATATAAAATAATTAATTTTTAAATTGTAATCAATAGGTTTCGAACTCATGACCTACTATCTAATAAGTAAAGTCTAACCATTGTACTAGAAAACCGATAGACCGTGGTTAACCGACCGAACCAAACCGCTCGGACGGTTAACCAAATTGATCGGTTCGATTCACGGTCGGTTTTTAGCTTATAAATTTATGGTTCGGCTCGGTTACGGTACGGGGAAAATTTTTTCACCGGTTAACCGAACCGACCGAATATATGTATATATATAACCTAAGTTTGTAAATTCATTGTTCAACTAGTACAATGGTAAGACTTTACTTACTAAGATAGTAGGTCAAGATTTAGGGTCACGGTTCGGTTAACCGAACCGTGAACACCCCTAGGATTGAATCTTGGAAGCAACATTTTAATTTATGAGTGTGTCTAACATGGCCCACCGGCTTGGCACGGCCCATGGGCCGAGCGCTTTGGTTGGGTCGGGATTGGCCCACATGCCAGATCTAGCCCATGAGCTGAGTTTGGCCCACGTGTCGTGTTTCGCCCGCATGCTGGATCCGGGTTGATCCACTCTTGAGTCGTGCCTGGGCCGACACGACTCAATCGTGCCGTGGGCAGTGCCAGGCCTGAGGTTTCTTGTGTTGTGTCAGGCCCGGCACGGCGCGACGCCGGTTAATATGAAAAATACAGTTATTCTCCCCTAGAAAAAGTTCCATATCGAATCCATATGTCAGCAACATAGTCATAGAATTCATGATCCCCATTGCACCCTAGCCACATAATTTTGTATCCATTTCTTGGGGTGTTTCCATTTAGTGTCATCCCAACAGCCACTCTAGACCAGACATGAAATGACCTTGGTGGAAGTTCTTTCCATGAGGCAGTTAGAGGATTGCAAACGTAGAAATTTGTATGTCCTAAATCCAAGAAACAAATGAGGCCACCAACTGAGGCAACTGGGAGAATTATAGTCGTTGCAGGCAGATATGGATTGTATACATGATACCATTTCCTCACGGTTGGGTTGTACATGACTCCATTGCCCATGTTGTCATGAGTGACTGCATAGAACCAAGGGTGCAAATGAGGCACTTCTGCAAAGTGTTCTGAAAATCTGTTTGAGATCAACAGAGAATTCCACTTTCTGCATATGGTCCGGAAACGGAAGAATGATTCCATAGGGAGTCCTGCAATTACAACTTCAAGAAGATCTTCTGGTAGGTCTTTCCATATTTTCTGTTCCAACAAGTCAGTTGAAACTGATGTAAGTACTTTTGCAAGAACCTTCTCTTTCCTAGATTTCTTACAAGGTGGAGATTTGTAAGCTTCAAAGTCCTTTTGGTCAAACTTCCCATCCATTTTAACTCCACAGAAGTCATATACCAGTGGTTTGTTCTTCAAATCTGTTATATGACATCTGCACAGAATATTATAAGCTAAAATTTTATATTTGTATAAACCCCACACTACACTCAGCTAACCAAGAAATACAATTAGATTACATTAACATATTATAAATTATTATACAAATATAAACACTTTACAAAAATATATTGACAAAAATCATATAAGAAAATTATAAAAATATTAATTTTTTAAAATTTTATTTATATAATAATAATAATAATATAATTTCATTAAAATTTTATATAGTAATAATAATATATAAATTATGCAAAAAAATATTTATTTATATATTAAAAATAATAATAGTAATAATATAAAAATAAAAAAAATGGGCTTATCACATTTTCAACTTAAATCTAATGAATAAAGTTAAAATCAACTAAATTAAATTTAATATTTATAAATTATACATTTTACCTTAAATTAATTGCCAACATAATGGGCACAAGCAGTTGACCAGTAGCCAACGACGCAAGCAGCTACTATGGAAGATGTGCGAGCAATGTATTAAGCATACTTGCTCTCCGTACTCCATCTTCTCTATGCATATATTGTGCACTCTATGCTTGCAGCTCTACTTCCTTCTTCAACAATGAAACAATCAAGTGACTCTTGAGCTTGGATTGCTTCGGTATGTTGCTTTGGCTCATCGTTGATATTGTCATTATCATTCTCACTATCATTAATTTGAAAGTCTTCAACTCATATCTCAATCTCAACCCCAGAAGGGGCAGGAGAAGCCAAAAATAATTGTCTTGCATGATCAGATAAGTGGATAAAGTATTCTTTGAACCTGAATACATCAATTCGTATGATTTGACTAACATGCTCGATAATACTTAAAACAATGATTTTCTATTGTTCAGTATTGAAGAAATTTAATGTAGACATAAGGAAGATTGAACATTGAGAATTTGGCAGAATGATAATTATCTTCACTCTTCTATTATTTGCCATTTTTCTCTATGCCTCATGCTCACCTGCAAGACTACAAACATAATTAACAAAGTAATTGAAACTCACGTGATTAAAATGAGTGTAATAAAAAAATAATTGAAACTAAAATTTTGTGTGTGAAAATGTAGGGAACCATCGTAGAATTTATAGGGATGAAATGAGTGTAAATTTATAAATTTATCTTCTATTTTATATTATTAAAAGAGAATAAAATAATAATTTTTTAACTAAAAGATAATTATACCTATAAATTTAAATTTTTTAGATACTTTAAGGGATATAAAGGTAAAATAACATAGGTAAAAATTTGAATTTGGAAGCCAAATTAAAAAAAACGTTAATTGCGTGCCATGCTTGGGCTGGCCTGCGTGCCCGGCCCACGGGCTGCAAGCCTCTAGCCTAGCCCGGCCCATGTCGTGCCACGGGCCATGCCCGGCCCATGTAATGCCGAGTCGTGCTGGCTACGGGCCGGCCCGGCCTATTGGCCACCACTAACCTGAACCTTATAAATACCTGCCCTATAAAATTTCAAACTTTATATATGGTTACTCGATTAAAATACAAGTACTCGACCCTAGAAAAACTTTAATAATGGTTAAAATTTTGGTAGGGTAAAAGGAGAACCTGCAAACCCGACTAATATATTAAAAATTATTATAATTTTTAGTACACAAATAAATACATACATATATATATATATATATATATATATATATATATATATAACTGGGTTGGATTCGGGTAATGGGTATCTGCGCTATACTACCTGAACCCGACTCAGGTAGCATATACATTGCTCATACCCTATCCGAACCCGAATAATATGTACCCGATTATCTTTAAATGAATTCGGATAGGAGAGATACCTACTAAATTACTACCTAGTTGCCATCCTTAACTTTTCCCCTCAAACATCAAGCTTCCACTTTCTTTGAATTTTAGATCGTAAACATCAAGGTGGCATTCATATATCATGTGAATTTGAAGTTTGGAATGGTCAAGAAAGAAGGCCCCTCTGATGGTGTGTATGTGGGGTCATTTTGTTACATTAGGAATGTATTATGACCGTTTCAAATCCACCTTAAACTAATAAGGCTTTTTGTTTAATGGGTTCTGGCTTCCAATGAGCGCACGCGCTCATTGTTAATTACCCCTAAAATTAGGGAACCTTTGATTAAGAGATCTATAATACGCAACAAGATAAGAGCGATGATCAGATGATGTCATTTACAAAATTTCATTCATGAATTTAATTTGACGTGATACATATTTTGACATGAGAAAAGAAAAAAGTTTCCGTCAATGTGGGTAATTTGTGTTTCGTCGAACTTTAGCCTTGTGACGGCGTGTTGGATAATATCCGGCCCAGGCAGTACAACGTTATATCGAGGAGCTACGCCCCGATGATAAACATCGACGTACGCACCTCCCAAACGATATCCCATCGTAATACACTAAGGTGTGTTGGATATTAGACTGGAAAGATCACCCGGCCTTGATGGCGCGTTGGATGACCTGAAGTAGAGAAAGATTATCCGGCCTTGCGGCGTGGTGGACAATTTGATCTGGAAATTTATCCGGCCTTACGGCGTGATGGATAATTTGATTTGGAGATTTATCCGGCCTCACGGCGTGATGGATAATTTAATTTGAAAATCTATCCGGCCTTGCGGCGTGATGGATAATTTGATTTAGAGTTTATCCGGCCTCGCGGCGTGATGGATAATTTGATTTGGAAATTTATCCGGCCTTGCGGCGTGATGGATAATTTGATTTGGAAATCTATCCGGCCTTGCGGCGTGATGGATAATTTGATTTGGAGTTTATCCGGCCTCGCGCCGTGATGGATAATTTGATTTGGAATTTATCCGGCCTCGCGGCGTGTTGGGTAATTTGATTTGAGAATTTATCCGGCCTTGCGGCGTGATGGATAATTTGATTTGGAATTTATCCGGCCTCGCGGCGTGTTGGGTAATTTGATTTGAGAATTTATCCGGCCTTGCGGCGTGATGGATAATTTGATTTGGAATTTATCCGGCCTTGCGGCATGATGGATAATTTGATTTGGAATTTATCCGGCCTCGCGGCGTGTTGGATAATTGATTCGAAAATTTATCCGGCCTCACGGCGTGATGGATATTTTAATTTGGAGATTTATCCGGTAGGATTGTCGGATAATTTAGATATTTAATTATCTTTTCTTCCTCATTTTATTGCGGCAAATCGACTGAATGGGGCCCGGGCCCGCTTTATGATTCTTGGTCGTAGAGTAAAGTTTACTCGACCGCTTCGACCGGCGGATGAAGTTTGACAACCTCTTTGGACAGCAGCCGCAAATTGGAAATAAGTGTGAATGGTCATATGAAGGGATCAGGGATATCATGCAGTTTCATCATTGATTCTAAGACCTCAATCCCGTTGCTAATTTAATCCCGTCGTTATGCCAACGCTTGAGGATCCGCTTGATTAATAACGTTTGGTCAAAGGGTAAAGTTATCCCTATTGACCACTCAGCCAGCGAGAGGATCCGCTTCATCGTTTAGTTGGCGGACGAAATTTGAGTAAACCTGTCCGGGCGGCGACAGCCTGGAGGTTTGCTGAACGAAACCCTAGAGATCGACGACGGCGGCGACCCTTGCTGGGAGACGGTTAGGGCTGATGAAGTTGCGGCGATCTTGAGCTACTCGTCGGAAATACAAGCGGGGAGTGTTGGTTCGAAAGGGTGAGGCGATGGCCTTTCTTGGGAGGCGACGAAAGCCGATGGGGATGGTTCTGCTAAGCTTCCAGTGGAAGGTCCCAAACTTCGGTTCAAAATGGGGGTGAGGTTTGTACTCGGCTTGGCGCTTAGCTCCGAAGGAGATTGAAGAAAGCAGCACAAGCTTTAAACAGGTATTTGCCCTATTTGTTCTTCGCATGATTTCTGGTCCACAGATTCTCCCGATTTGATTTTCTTCTCCCCTTTTTTAACGGATTTCCTGATTGGATCTTGCCCGCTTTTCCGCTTGCTTCTTTTTTTTTCTTCTTCACGTTCTTGGCTATTTCATTTTCTCTGAAGTTTTTTTTTTGAAATTGGTTAACGCTCTTTGCTGCTGACCACTCTGACTTTAAACTGATAACTCAGGATCGTGTTCGATATTTTCAGAATCTTGATGCACGCCAATTTTTTGATTTCGAAGCCCAGTTTTGATTTTGAAGCTCGTTGGCCAACTAAATTCCTCTCGACTGCAGTGAGCAGCCTGACCCTTATTGGATCGGACCCTAACAGTATCGGGTCTTTCTGAGTCCCGGATCAGGATCTGGGTTGAATTTGACCTGCGTCGCTTCATTCTACTGCTTAAAATACTAATCGGAGTTTAGGTTCTTAACAGCTGGTTTAGTGTCCAGGTTCGAAGTCGGTGGTATAGAAATCCGAGTACTCATTTCTCCTCGACGATCTGAGCCCATCAACCTCAGGTCAGCAGATCGGGCTAAGTAATCAATATCTCTTTCTATCGTTTATCTCCCTTAACTCAGTTTCTTGTTTTAATCTGAGTTAGAAGCCCCGACGATGTTTGCATCAAGGGGCTCGAGTAGAGGGACTTTTTGTGTTGTCTGGTTTGATACCCGGCTTTGAAGGAGACGAGAAGATAGCCTAAACAGGTACTCTTTATTTTTGCTCGTATCCTTTTCCGCCTATGGATTCTTCTGTCTTTTGTTTTCTTTTATCTGTTTATTCTTTCTATTTTTTTTTGATCTTCTTCTTTTTTTTTTTGCGTGATTTCAGCGCCAGATCTTCATCCTCCTCTCTTTCTAAACAAAATCCGGCATCTCTCCTCCCTTTCTATTTTCAGTCCTCCTTACCAGCACAGCGCATCCCCTCCCTTTAGCTTTTTGATCCGCACACCTTCACTACCCATCTTCCATTTTCCTTTTTTTTTTTACTCTCCTTTTTTACTCAGTGTGTAACACAGAGTATTCAGCGTGCTTAGAGATTGAGGAAGTAAAAAAAAATGGTGCGTGTGTGGTCTTTGTGATGCCAGGTTGCTTAATGCAACCATGAAGCCTAAAAAAAATTCGAGCGATCCAAGGAAGAAAGAAAGAAAAAAATATGGTGTGTGTGCTTTTGTGATGCCAGGTTGCTTAATGCAACCATGAGGCCTAAAAAAAAGTAGAGGAAATCTCTTTCTTTTCCTTACCTTCTTCCACCCCTGTGCTCTCCCTTCTTCTCTTGCTCTTTTTTCGATTTTTCTTGCGATGTCCAAAAAAAAAAAAAAAAAAAAACTCCACCTTCGCTGTGTTGCGATCCTCCCTTTATAAGGTTTTCAGCCCCGTCCCTCACAGCTGTCTTCTTTTTTGTTTTATTCATGCTCCTTCCCACTTTTCTTATTCTTCTTCCCTTTTCCATACTGCCGTCAGCTCTCTTTTTCATGCCAGCCCTGGTCACTCCTTATTTACCATTTATTTCCTACTTTTTGTTTCGTGCGACCGCCATTTTGTTCTCCTTTTTGAAACACTTGCTGCTGCGATCACTCCCTCTTATCAACCCTCGCTGCTTCCCATGCTCTCTCTTTTCTCTTTTCTGATTTTTCTTTCGGCTTGTCTTATCTTCCACCTGCCTGCCCTACTTGCTTCATCCATGCGTGTCAGACTTCCTTTTCATCATACGTCTTCTTGTCCTTGGTGCCTCGGTCCCTGCTACTTTGATATTTTGATTTGGTTCAAAGTCAACATCGATTTTGACTTAGTCATTTGGTCTCCTACAAGTCTTTCCATTCTATTTGAGACCAGATTCAACTAGAGACCGTTTGGTACGCTTAATACAATTTTTATCACTGTCTCTAGATTTTTGATTTTGTTTGTGTATGTTTCCATTTATACAATCTTTGCCCAGTCATGGAGTTTCATTCTATTTGGAGATTAGTGGCTTTCTGATCGATCTACATGAATTCTCCTGTCATAGAGCTTCATTAGCTCAACACGCTTTGAGCTTCAATCTGAAGCTTACTTTGGTTTACGTCTTCAAGAATTTTCTTTCATCGACTTTATGTCCGGATGGCCTTAGATTTGTTGTCTTTGCATGCCTCTTTTGATCAGAAGGTTTTGTGGAGGTTTGTATCCTCCTTCAGCACTCTTTTTTACTTTCCTTCCTCTCCCTTTGAATAAACCCAAATGGCTCGACAATTTTTTTTTACAGTAATTGCGATGCTGCTTCAATTAAATATCGTCTTCGGGAGGCATTTACTTGTGGGAGATGGTCCAGCAGCGTTGGGGGATCAGCAGCAGAAGCAAGATCTTTACAGTAATTGCAATTTGTCTGGTAACTTGCTGTCTGGCCCATTACCTCAAGAAATTGATAATATGCAAAGACTTAAGTTGCTCATCCTTCGAAATAACACCTTATCTGGGAAGTTACCTAGTGAGCTTAGCAAGCTCAGTGCGTTAGAAATCCTTGATTTATCACTCAACCATTTTGAAGGCACTGTACCTGATATGTCTCTGTCAACTTTGAAAATTTTCAATGTTTCGTATAATGTTCTGTCTGGCACCATTCCACCAAGTTTACAGAGGTTCCCATGGAGCTCATTTTATCCAGGAAATATTTTACTTGTCTCTCCTGCTGGCATGCTTTCAGGAGAAGACTGCGGAGCTTTTGGAAGAAGTCATCATTTAAAGTATAGTGTTCGAGTAGCGGCTATTGTTGGCTCTGTTGGTGCTGTTGTGGTAACCTTGGTGCTGTTGTGGTAACCTTGTTTCATTCAGTGGAGTCAACTACAAGCTGTAACTTTCTTCCTTAGTTTGTTCCTTAGTTTGTTCCTTATGTTTATAGTCTTACTTTTAATGGCTCAACAGTGTAGGCTAAAAATTTTGGTATCAAGTTGTCTTGAGAGAGCAATTGCATTAAAAAAATAATCTCTTTGCTCTTACTAGGTTTTCTTGTTAGATAATATATGCCGACACCACATGGAACATGTTAGTTTAGGGAGCATCTATTGAACTTGTTAAAAATTTTGTGATATGACAACCATTTCATTGACATTTATGACCAATGATTCCCATATCCAATAATTGTTTCCTTTATACTTTATGCTGTCATAAACATTGTCTAATCACTAATACTCTTTCTTGTAGTCACTTACTATTCTAATGCTACAAAGAGTGGTGTAACAATGGAAGCTTTTACGTTTTGCTGGAACATAGAACTGCAACCTATCATTATTCTTTTTAGCTATTCCTTGCTACTTGCCACTGCGAAATTGTTTCAGATGAAGAAGAAGTAATCAGATTATCAGAGCAAACATCATATTTACAGGTAACTAAAAGTGGCAGATATGTAAGTTACATTGCAATGAATACCCCGAACCAGGACATTGCGATCAAATTCTGCAAAATTTGGCAGGCTACTACTACTGAGCAAAGCAAGTATGCAACTAATTATGTAGAATTATTTTCGTTTATTATAGTTATCAATTGTTGTGGACAGAGCACTTGATATAGCTAGGCAATACCAGCTGTGTATCAGGAGATGGTTGCACAGATCATTCCAATATTGGAAGTTATCCAAGAAAGAAGATAAATTCAAAGTCACATCTGAATCTGAAAATGCGGAGCGTTTGAAGAAACTGACTGAATTCCAATCACAATCACACTAATCATGCCGAAACATACAGTCAAGAAGCCCCCACAGATCCATAAAGCACATTGACATTTCTCTCAATCCATGGCATACGCTCTCACATAAGACACATGGCGGTGCGGCATGTGAGCATTAAATTCGCCCCTTGGTTTGTCACATGTTGACTTTGGAAATGATGCCAGCTCTAAAACAATGTTTAGCAAAATTAATATTGTGGAGTTTTGCAAACCTTGATTGATGGATCCAGCATATATATGAGGGCTGAATTCTCAGATCCAATGAGGTTAGTTTTTTCTTTTTTTTTCTTCTTTTTGTTAAACAAAAGAGAAACACATCATCTGATAGAATATTACTTGTTTGAAGCTTGAGGAACCTATTAATTGTTGGGCCTGGGGTGATACAATCTGACCTAGCTTTCAAACTGATTCTTTTTTTTTAATAACCAGTCTCCCAGCTCATTAGAACAGAAGATTCAATGGAGCAAAAAAAAAAAAAAAAAAGGGAAAAGAAAAGAAAGCAAGAATGTTATTTCATAACAACCGTTCCTGTTCAACTGCTAGCTGCTAGGGAAAGTTCATGCCAATCAGATAGAGGCAACCGACCAATGGAATATTTAAAGACTAAGATCATAGTCGGTAATCATTGGATACTTGGTTTTCTCATACCTAATTGCTCTGCTAATCAACTGTTTACAGCAAAATACATTAAGTGCAGCTGCTACATGAGCACCACCACGTATCTGTGACAGGCAGAGCACAGCTCAGCTCGAGCAAAAAGAGTGGAAGGCTTGGACTCGGAAGAATAAAAACAAAGCAGAATTGGTATTGGACTGGCAGCCACTTCTGGTGACTTAAAATAAGGTCGTCTTGTTGCTTCAGAGAGAAGCGTCTTTTTGGACCAATTAGAGAGGCACATGCTATTAGGAAAGGAGGCTTTTGTGGTTGCCCATCATCTCTCCTTTTTTTTTTTTTTTCATATAATTAATTCCCACTCTTCCGCCCATTTATTCTTTTGGCATAGGCGTATCCTCATAACTCCATCTTCTTCCTTCTCTCTTTGTTCTTGTGTTACCGTGTCCATGTGCCGTTTGTTATTAGGGTTTGGGATGTGGAAGTTCCTGCTTGCGGCATTGGTGCTGATTGCAGCACGGACAGGGGAAGCTACCTACCTGAAGCCCGACTTCTATTCGTCAACATGCCCAAATGTGGAGGCTATTGTGAGGCAGGCAGTCCAGAAGAAGGTGAATCAGACGATTGTGACGGTGCCGGCGACGCTGCGCCTCTTCTTCCATGATTGCCTCGTTGATGTAAGCTTCCAAAACTTTTTTTTTTTTTTTTTTTACTTCTTTTAAGACGATAGATTACAGAAAATGTCGTGGAAGAAAGACAACAGGAGATGAATGCCATGGATTTTGGACTGTTCATTTTGGGGGAAAACTTTAGGTTTGATTGGATTTGTGGTAACTCTATGCATAGTTTTAGATTCCAAAATCTTTGTTCGACTTTGAAGAGATGAATATGTACATAGATGTAGGATAAGTGCGGAAATCATGGGAATTGATGCCTTCAAAAATTAGATTTTGAGCTGTCTTCTGTGAGTTCGATTTAGTGATTGATGTCAAATGCCGACATCTCGTTGACTTACCACTGGATGGAAATCTTTCCATCAAAATTAGATTTCTTTGACGCAGAAAACTGACTTCAAATTTATGCCAAAAGTAATGGCATTGTACTAAGAACACCAGGGGATTGCAGGGTTGCGACGCCTCTGTCATGATCGCCTCGCCGAAAGGAGACGCTGAGAAGGATGCGCCCGACAACCAATCGCTTGCCGGCGACGGCTTCGACACCGTCATCAAGGCCAAGCAGGCCGTAGAAGCGCAATGCCCGGGTGTAGTGTCCTGCGCCGACATCCTCGCCATTGCCGCCAGAGAGGTCGTCGTTATTGTGAGTCCTCTTATCCTTGTCTTTTTGCAATGTGATTCTGAAAAGTTTCTTGCAAAAACAAAAGGAACGAAATCTGAAAAACATAGGGCTTGCAATCAAGAATACTTGGACAATAAAATTCTAATTGTTGAAATGTTTAGCGATTCAAATCCTCGTAAATACAAGTAATAATTAGTTTGCTACAAAGCCCAAATTAAAGCTATAAGGATGTTTCTCAGTTCTGTAAAATGCAACAAATAAACGGAAAAAAAAATATTATTGGTGTAGAACTAGAATTTTCGTTAATTTAAGATTTCAGAATTATTATGGTTCATGAATTACAAAATTCTAATTCATTATTGTTGTTGACGTCCTATGGTGATTAGACCGGCGGTCCAAGCTTCAAGGTGGAGCTCGGCCGCCGCGACGGCCTCGTCTCCCTAGCCTCCCACGTCACCGGACGCCTCCCAGGCCCCGACTTCAACCTCGACCGCCTCGTCTCCCTCTTCCAACTCAACAACCTCACCACGCGTGACATGATCGCGCTATCCGGCGCGCACACCGTCGGCTTCTCCCACTGCACCCGCTTCCTCAACCGGCTCTACGCCTTCAACACCACGTACGCCGTCGATCCGTCCCTGAACGAGGCCTACGCGAAGGCTCTGATGAACGCGTGCCCGCGGAACGTCGACGCGACCATCGCCGTCAACATGGACCTCTACACGCCCGTCACCTTCGACAACATGTACTTCAAGAACCTGCTCCGCGGCGAGGGGCTGTTCACCTCCGACGAGGTGCTGTTCACGGACCTGCGATCGAGGCCGACGGTGGTGCGGTTCGCTGCGAACCAGAGGAGCTTCTTCAGGGCCTTCAAGGCGGCTATGGTCCAGCTCGGACGGCTCGGGGTGAAGACTGGGGCTCATGGGGAGATCAGGAGAGATTGCACCGCCTTCAATTGATCGAAATTGTCAATACATTTTTGTCTTGTAACCCAATTTATCGAATTGCAGGGTTGTGCAGCGCCAATGGTCAAACAATTACAGGGAATAAAATGATTATAATTGTTCCAGAGAAGGCCTAATTCTGTGTTTTTCAGACTTGAAACTTGTCATCTTTTTCTTAATTGAGCACTCAGAATTTATGAAATTCGAAATTGTCCGAAATTTTGAATTTAATATGATATGTAAGACTCATCCTTAATTAAGACATAAGCCTTTTAAATTGAGCATATTCTTCATTAAATAGAGCATATTCTTCATAACTTCCAAACTATCAAATATATAACTAATTGTATTTTTAGTTTATTAGGAGGTAGCTCAGAATGAGAAAGAATGGAGATTATATGATGGAGGACCAAAAAATGTATATGGATCATGGATGTTTATTAGTGTTTTTCAATTATGAACTTAAAGTTTTAGAGTTTAAAATATATCTCCACTACCATTCCTTGAGGGTGCTTAAGAAAAATTCCCAAATGGTTCAAATATATTTAAATATTCTGTCAGCCTAGTCATTAATTTCAAGCAATAATTTCTCCAATAATGGACATGAATTTTTATTTATTTAATTTGTTTTATATGGTATACTTTTGCCACCTTAATTTAATAAATTATACCTCGATTTGTAATTTAAGATTTAGTTTTAATTTAATAAAAACCAAAAGTAATTACCCTAGATAATACCCCGATAGGTTAATAGACGTATCTTGAATAGCCACGTAAGATTGTAAGCGTCAGCGGGATCCGAATCGCTGAATTAATTCCGTTGCTGTCATCTGCTTAATTCCGTCTCCCTCTCACCCGACCCTTTTTTTCTGTACTCGATCTTTCTCGGCGTCGCTAGTGATCGCCGGAGATCCGTCGAGACTGCCGGTGGAGAGAAGGTGTTGGTGGGGGTGGTTCTCTTCGTTCTGCCTCCGGGGCTCATCCTGGAGGCCCCCGGCACACATCGGCCGGTAGGGTTCAGCAGCATGAGGACGAACGGGAAGGCCGTCCTGCTTCACACTCTCATCTTCTTCGCCCTCTACTCCGTCACTATCGTCGCCCTCCGTCTCCACATCTACACAGGTTGAACCGATTCATCCATTCTCCTTTCTTGTTGCTCGTGCTCGCTCTCGGTCTGTGCTTTCCGGGCAACTCATATGTAGCTGAGATTGTAAGCCGAATCAAATGTGGGTTATAAGAAAACTGTCACGCCCCGACAGAAAGTCGGTTATTTTTAGCTCAGAGTTCCCCAGAAAGTAAGAGAGTACAATATTAATAGGAATCAGAGAACTATAATAATTTAATATTATTATTAAATAATTAATTTAATCTTAACATCAACAGTTTTATAACACAATATCTGAATACAACTATCCAAATTAACAACTGAATTAAAATACAAAAAGCAAATTATCTCAACTTGGGCTGGTACATAGCTATTTATCAACTCTATCCCTCCTAGAAGCTAACTCTGTACCTGGAAGAGAAACAAAGGGGGTTAGCAAAAATGCTAAGTAGGAATCAACAAAACATGGTGAGGGAATTAATTAACAAGATAATTCAATGACTGAAACAACAATATATAAATAATATAAGAATGTCGTGCAAATCATCAAGCTGGCCAACAGATCTCACTTAAGAGCCGCATTCATTTTCAGAGTGTTTCCACTGTTGCTCATGCAATGGAACGATTGTCCTAAAACAGCCCGGTAATGTTGCGTCCAACATCTGACATCCGTAGTATTATCCCGAGGACAACTGGTGGTGCCCTAACCGGCAAACCGATAGTCTGATACGCGTCAGAACTATCACTCAAATAAACAGGCCACTGGAGAATAAATCATCCAGTCCAGAGATCAATATATCACGACAGATATCACAGATTTTCAACAGTTTCCACATACTCATATGTCAACATCACAGATACATAACCGTTCAGCCATGCTCATATGCCAATATATCAGATATCTCAAAATAGGTTTGTTAACCATTCATACAGAAGCAGAATATGACCAAATAACAGGATAAATGAGATCAACTGAATTTTAGAAGCAAAGCAAGCAGACGAAACAAATGGATGTTGGTGTCAATCAATTTTAATATATGTATCCAATATCAATAAAAGGAATAAACAACGAATCATATATGTTCTTGACACCATAACAAAGGAGTAGGGGTAAGATTCCTACCTCAATCGCTGTTATTTCTGAGTCCTTTTGAAAAGCCAATAATTGTTTATCACACGATGCAAGCCGATTATTGGATTAATCACTCTGAAACATGAATTTGTACATGAACTCTATTAATAATTATTCTAACTTGGAAACCAAGACTACCAAAATGTAGATCGTAACCCTAAACTTAGAGAACCACTCTTAGATCATATGAACCGAACCTAAAACCCACTGAACCGAATAGAATTGCACTGAACCGATCAAATTTACCCTGAACCAAGTCAGACCAAGACTTAGAACTTCCATTACACAAAATATAAACTTCATCTAAGACCACACATACTACCATTGGATAGGAAATTTCATTATCTTTCCAACGGCTACCTGAACCGGCCCAGATTCGACCGCCTTGGGGTCGAACCGGTCGAAATTCAATTACTGACCCAAACTGGAATTGAACCGCTCGGTCCGGTTCAATTCGATTTCAAAACTCAGCGATTGGTTTATTTATAAATAAACCGCCGCCCAAACCCTAATTTTGGACCGAACCGTAGCTCGCCCGCGCCGCCCAAACGCCGCCGTGCAAGGCCGCCGGACTTGCGTCCGCTGCTTGCGCCGGCGAGCTCCCGAGGGCGCGTCGAAGATCGGATCACCACCAAACTTCGCCAGTAGACTCCGGACGACGAGGCGAGGTTCTACGACCAGCTTCGGCGAGTTTTCGACCCACGGTCGAAGCATCCGAAGCGACAGAAGGTATCGACGGTGGCGCCGCCGCCGTCGATACACAAAACTTAACCAAACCCATCTATTCCGAAACCGAACTTCACCAAAACTTCAGGAAAGGTAGGATACCTTGCTACGATGCTGTATCGTAGCCTAGAACAGAGCGATCGTCGTCGATGAAGGCGCTGGATGGCTGGAACACGAGGCGGCGCCGCTCGAACTCCGACGACGAGTTTGAGCGCGATTTCTCCTTCCTGGCGGCGCTCCAAGGGGTGAAGATATTCAAGCGTTCGAGTCCCATCAACGAGAGCAGAAGCCCCATTATATAGAGGCAAAACGCGTTCCAAACGGCGAGAACGCGGCGGCGACCAAATCGCCGCAAAGATCGGGGAAGACGACGAGTTCGCTCGTCGCCCTAATTTAATTCAAAACTCGAATAAATAAAAACCGCAACGTTTTAATATTAAAACGTGAATTAGCCCGATGGTTAGGCGGTGTTGTTTGCTTATGCGTGATGCGGGTTCAAGCCCCTGCGAGTGCAAAAAATTAATTTTTTTATAAAAACTTAAAATTTAAACCTTTTAAAAATTCTGAAAAATTCTAGAAAAAATCATAAAAATTCAAAATAAAATTTTTGAATTTTCAAAATTAAATTTATAAAATTAAGGTTATAACAAAAACTCATTTTTTACAAGGGCGAGTAATTTTCCGCTTGTTACTTGTGAAGTTTGCCTGGATATTTCTCTGCTTTTTCCTTTTTCCTGCCTCTTCGATCTTGTTTACAGAATTTGATATGGCTTCCTAGAAACCCTGGATTTATGGAAAGAGGTGACATCTACTGTCGTTATGAATACTCATACTGCTCTCTCTGCTAGGGATTGCAGATCTCCGAAAAACTTTTTGAAAATTAAAAATTACTAGATGGTTTACTATCAGTTTGCGTTAATGATAACAAATACAATTACAGTATAAACAATTAGTGTTCTCTCTGCACAACTGCTAAGAAACATCCAAATGGAGAGATGAAGGGTTAGTTAATGAGTTACTCCGTCTAGGATCAAGCGGCGTGGATATGTATTCCGATGGCGATGATCAAGATTGTTAGCACGCAAAAGAAGATGATACAGTGGACCAGAATTGAGATGCCGCTTGTGCTCATGTTCCCAAACTCCACCACTCGCGTCCTCGCCGGCAGCTGGAAGAGGAGGCCGGGCGACAAGAGGATGAAGAGGATCACTGGAACAATCACTGGGGCCCAATCGGTCGACATCACACTTCCGGAAGCCTATTGCTTGCTTTCTCTTGGCTTTGGTGAGCTCAGAGCAAATGGAATTACCAATCAGATAGATTGGGGAGCTTATAACGATATGGTGGCAGTGGAAGGGGAAGGCATGGAAGGCATGCTTAAGGAGTAAGAAATGGGTGGGGAGAAGCAAAGCGGAGCAAGGTGTTGCAACGCGAGGAGATTGGCTTTCAAGGTAATCCCAAGAATTCACTTTACAGATTGCTGACCATTGTTTTGGTTGATTGCTTTTGCCTCAGGGGAGAGCAAGAGCAGATTCTGAAGCTTTGGAGGTGTTGATTCTTGGCTTGGCTGTCCTTGTTTCACGCCGACAAGGATTTTGCCTCATCAACTGATTGATTCTCAAGAGATGTGCTGGGAGTTCCCCTACTTTTTCATCACACTCGGAACAAGCTACGAGCAAGTGTGGTTCCCAACTTTTTCTTTAGTGGAAAGATAAACAGAGAAGACGATGCACAAAAAATAGGGCGCTTGTGCACAAAAGAGAACAACGATGTCTCTAACAAACTGTTTTGCAATTAAAATTAAAGGTGAAGCCCACTTAACGAATTGAAGTTAAGCTACTGCCAACAAAAAGGAAAACTTGGAGACGAGCAATCTGAGGAGCCAGCAGCGTCAAACCCACTCTGGAAATGTATGCCAGAATCATTGGCATCAGAAACTAGAAAACTGCCAGTGTGCTCATCCTTCATTCCGGGGCACAAAAACATTGACCGGCCAAGTTTGTTTGAATCTAGGCCGCCACACTGCAAGCTAAAGCCCTGTGGTTGACCTCTGGAAGCCGTAACCATTTGAGCAAGATTGTTGATACTAGGCATCTGAGCCGGAGCTGACAGAAGAGAGAGAACACAATCAGAGTCGAAAACGTCGGCTGACCCTGAAGATATTAACACACTGTTGTTAGCGTTGCTGCTGCTCGCAGATGGCATGAATGCCCTCAGGTGTGGCTGGCCTGCTGGCGTTCCAATTGTGATTGTGTTCCTGCTGCAGGAGGCGGCATCGATCTCCTGCAAGGATGGAAACTTGTTTCTTTCTTTGCAGTATCCTTCTGTGCGAGGTGCATAGAGTGCATTGTGACCAGACTTGACAATTCCAGACCAACTGGGTTCTGGTGTAGCAGTGAGGCATACGGGAGGATACACAGATAAATTGCTTCCTGTACAGGAAGAGATTGCTGAAGAATTTTAGCGAAGCAAACATATCAATACATCTTTAAAGGGTCGTACACGTGCAGGCTCAGAGACTTGGCAGCAAGAACAATACCCAGTTTGCTGAACATTAAGTGGCTACTCCTTTGCATTATGAAAAGGTTTGGAGGACTAACAAATAAGAAAAATAGTGATTGATTTCATTTAGTATTTACTTGTTGATTAATCACCTTCAGTATTAGAAAACAGCAATTTAGCTTTGTCTTAAAACATAACCGAGAGGTTTACTGATTAATTACCTTGAGTATTAGAAAACAATGTCCCTGAGTTTATGGGATCTGTGTGGGATTTCCTTCGGCGTCTGTTATGGCCATCAAGACGCTTCCTGCAGCTCCGTTTTACTTCATCGAATTCCACAAGTGAATGGAATCTGCAGTACATAGAAACGCAGACAGGATGAGGACATGAAAATCTGTATGGATAGAAATAAGGCAGACAGACGCAAATGGATAGACGGAAAAAGAAGAGAAAGGACGGCCTGGAAACATCAATCACACACCTTTTTCATATTCTTACTATGGAGTATGAAGTCATATTAAGCCAAAATCCAGAAAAACTTGGCACTTGTTCCTAATCTCAGACATGTACCATTTATTGCTGCACAGGGATAGAAATAATAAAATTTTGCCTAATAGTTTTTCTTTTAAGAAAAAGAAAATAAAAGAATGCAAAAGCACAAGCCATGACGAGTCTAGAATGAGCAAAGTCAAATTTGAGACGATTGGAGCGAAACAGAGATGAGCACAACCTTGTTAGTTTTTGTCAAATTTGGACAAGAACCAAACACCAAGGATAAACATGGGCTGAATTTGTCAAATTTATTAGGATAACAACACATCAGGGAAAATCTGTATCGTTCACGTAACAACAGACAACAATTTCCTCGTCTGCAATGAAATTGACATCCCAACAACTGTATCCTCGAGCTCGAACTGATGGAGAAGACGATGATGATGATGAGGACGAAGTAGAAAAGAGACAAAGCTGGACTCTTAGTAAAGCATCCACATAGCAAAGTAATCATAAAGCACAGTGACAAAGAATGAACAGTCATCAGTCAAGAAGCTGTTGCAGCCGCTAGCACTACCTGCTGCATTGTTGGCAGAAGCGCTGCTCTCGGCCACCAACTCTGACCACCGGAGTCTTGGAATGGTCCTCGCAAACCTTATGCCGCCGGTGGTACTCTCTGCAACCACTCAAATCCGCCACGCACCCGTCCACCAAGCACGCCACTTTCTGGCCGCCATTACCAGCATTCCGGCGCCTCTTGGGTGCACCATGACCAAGCATAGGCTGGCCGTTGGGCACCAGGTCTCCCAATCCACCAGCTAGCAACTGAACACGAAAGAGGATAAAGAATGGAGAAGCAGGCCTCAAACGGAGGAGCGTACAAGGCGGAAAGCAGAAGCTCAAGTAAAAAATCGGACAGTACTTGAGGTTGCAGGTAGCAGATTGATTTGGTTAGCAGCTAAAGGGGATACTAAAGGGAACAGTGACTGTGAAGGCTAAAAGGGAAGCCAATTAAGAAAGGATGGGCTCGGTCGCCTCCTCGCAAGCACTTGCATGTTCACCGTCATAAAAGCAAGCTGATCAACATCTCTCAGCTGCGCTCAAATTTGATGTGAATTATTTTAGTAACAACGAATTAAAAAGACACATATACTTGTGCTCCGTTTGCCATTCCAAAAAAACGAAAAGAAATAGGAAAAGAAAGTCGGAGGCCTCGCTTTCTCGTGATCGTGACACATGGGTTTGTTTTTGTTCTTTCGTAATTTTGTTGGTTTACTCGCTAGTCTTCCTGTTTTTACTCTCCGGTCAAATGCGAACACCCTCACCCTGTTTACCAAGGAAGGAAAGAGAGTGGAAACAAAAAGAAATATAGATAGTTGGATATTAGAAATTATTTTCCATCTTGTATTTACTTAAAAGAAAGAAAGTTTAAATAATATAATATGTACACTTGAATCTTTTTATTTTTATACTCATATTAAAAATACTATTAAATATCATATAATTAGTAATATTATTTAATATAATTAAAAACTATAAAATAATATGAAATTATAAATATTATTAAATATTAATAATTACTATTAAATACTAAAAAATAGAAAAAAAAATGTATATCTATCACATAATATATATGAAAATGTTATTATTTTTACATACTATTAAAGTTTTTTAAAAAAATTAAAAATACCATATCATAATATAGATAACATTTTTATATGTATCATATAATACCAAATATGAGAAAGACTTAAAACAAGTGTAGCAACATATCATAGTTTAGACAACATCATTTTCAATGACATTATCAACACATGTAGACAACAGCACGAGATTAAAAATATCAACATAATGACAACATTATCAACATATGCACACAACACCACAAGATTAAAAACATCAACACAACAACATAATCAACACATGTATACAATACCATAAGATTAAAAGCATCAACACAATAATAACATTCTTAACAACATTATAACACATGCATACAACATCACAACATAAAAAACATCAACACAACAATACACTTAAAACATTATCAACACTAGATGAAAGAAGAAGCAAAATTCTCAATTTTTTATATTATGTGCAATCAAATATAATAACTTTGCAACCTTTTCCTCAATACTAGAATTTTTTATGTCTTTCACTAGATTTTGACCTCGTAGCATCTCACATAGATGAAAGAAGGCATCCTTATTCATTCTCAAAATATTATAACAAAATTGATCCATTCTAGTTAACTTTTTTAATAGTTTAAATCGCATGCTATCCTTATCTTCTATACTCTCTGCTAATGGGTTTAATCGTGCAACATAAACTATAACTATAGATGCTATTTGCAAAAGCTAAGCCTAAGATGATGGTTCCCCATTCAAATGAATCTCATCTTTGTTACTTATTGAAGCCATAAAAATAAACTATATAAATGAAATATTAAAATACATTAAAAAAATCAATGAATTAATATGTGAGTGAAAATATTATAACGCCAATAGTTGATACACAATTGTATTATCTCATGATATAAGTATAAAGGGAAAGAGACAAAAGAGAGAAAAAGACACTAGTAAATAAGTTGGCATTATAACTATCAACAATGAGATAAGCCAACAAGGCACGAGAGCATGACAAGTACATGACTCATATCACTCCCTTCGTAAACGTATTCTGAAAAAACTTTTAACTTCATGCCCAGTGCATTACTCCAAAGTAAGAAAGCTGAATTTCAGTCATGAGTAGAAATGATAAGCTCTTTAGAGGTGCGAATTCCAATCTTGAAACGTTAGAAAGGGAAGCCATTATGGAGTTCTAAGGCATGTGACTTTGCACGTTTTCCTTTCTTATTTTCCACATTTTGACTTTGCAAAATGTATCTTATTCAACTAAATTTATAGCAAGAGATGATATCTTCACAAGGCACATACACCGAATTTTACTGTGCAGAAGAGTTGGACTTTGACGATGGCTCAACAAGCTTTGACGATAGCGGCAGGCAAGGTAGGTTCTGGCAATGGTGGGAGGCGATGGCAAGTAGGTAGCGGACAAGCATGAAGATCAAGCAAGCGGAGAGTTGTGCGGCGAGCGTTGTGCGGCAAACGAGAGCATACAGTGGCTGGCGAAAGAAGGAGAATGCAGGCGAGATAAGATGGTGGCTAGCAAACGAAGGAGAACTGTAGGTGAGAGCAGCTGGCGGCCAGCGAACAAAGGAGAACATGGGCAAGAGAAGATGGCGACTGGTGAACGAAGAACTACGGGCAAGAGCATAGGTTTAGTAGGCAAACGAAGGAGAAATGCGGGAGAAAGCGTAAGTTTAGCAATCCGTTCGATTTGTGCATATTGGGAATCGAAGGAAAATTAAGGTATTTTTCTTTTCAGTTTCCTTTGTTTATTTTCCATTCGCCCTAATAAATCAGAGGAAGAGCTAGAATCCATCCTTTTCCCTCTCCTTTTCACTCAGTGGCGGAGCCATATGGAGGAGAGTGGGGGCATTTGCCCCCACTCAATTTTTCAAATTCACTATATATGTACTTATATTTATAATATTATAAGCATAAAAAAATTGATTTGCCCCCACTAAATTTTTTTTTATCTTACTAATAGTGTCCCTACATATCTATTGCTCTCATATACCTTTGGGTCCTAGATCCGCCACTATTTCCACTCTAGTAAACATGGTGGAAAGGATGTTATTTATTACAAACACATTTTAAAGAGAACAATTGACTCGAGTTGATGCGATAATTTTATATTACTCACAATGCCTCCATGGCATCATATCGGTGACTTAGGCTATGTTTGGTAGAGCTTTTCGCCCCACTTTTTGTTTTGATCGTATTTTAATCTGCTTTACATCTATATGTAATTTGTTTTCTTTTAAAATAGAAAAAAACCAGCTTTCACTAGCAGCCGACGCTCTCAGAAAACGCCACCAAACACGCCCTGGTTTATGACTTCCAAGTTCTAGAGTATAAACTATACCAAGCATTCTATATGTGTGAAGACTTACCAGATATTATAAATATTATATATATATATAAAAGTATTATATATAAGTATTATATATAATATATATAATAAGTATTATATATATATATATATATAAATTTTGCATTTTTATTTATAGTAAAAAATATAAATAAAATAATATAATTTTCCTCGTGAATTTTCTCATTTACTAAATATATTATAAACTGGGGCCCTTAATCTATATATTGAAGGTAGATGGATAAAATACTTAAGGCTCTTGGGCCATCATTATAATTGCAGCCCATATATGTGAATGCCGGGCTAATTGGGTTGAGCCTGGCTGATGCAATGAATCAATCCATTGGCTGAGCACGTGCCTTCAACAATTGAGACACATGCAAGTCAGGTATAGACAACATCAAGTTGCAGTGCGCTTCTTTCATCATACAGAGAAACATTTGCAGTGCAGATGCTTCATAGCTTCATGCTTGTGTTGTGAAGATAAAATAATATTTCTGAAAAAGAGAAAGATAGAGAGAGAGAGAGGAGCAGTTTCAGTAGAAAGTTTGCAGAGATAAATCTCGAAACGATTCATGTGATGTCCATGCAATCAATTTGCACTAGTCTGCAAAAATGAGTTGTATCGAGGTTTGCTGGCCTGCGTCTGCTTTCTTGATTTAAGTTTTGTTCCTGCAAGCATCCGGTTGGTGGGGAACCAACAACAAGATTCCCTTTCCTTTTCAATTCATCCAAAACCTGCACTGAATCATTTATTCAGTTACTAGTCCTCATTGTATGTTAACCTTTTTTTTCCATTTAATCTCTGATAAAACTGGATGCCGCTGCGCACATCTCTCCCTCTCTCTCTTTTCCTTCTTTTAAGAAAAAAAAAAAAAAGGTAATGGCTTGTGCTTAATCCGAAGCTCATGCTATCCCCTGCAAACAACATCAATATAAAGATCCAGTAGCAGCTCTCTCTCTCTGCGCTCAGTGACTTTTTTTTTGCAGCGGCAATCAGTCTTTCATGCACCGATCTGCTGCAATGGAGGTATCGCAAGAGGCGCC
Organism: Costus lasius; assembly: GCA_027563935.2. NCBI lineage: Eukaryota > Viridiplantae > Streptophyta > Magnoliopsida > Zingiberales > Costaceae > Costus > Costus lasius. The sequence continues at coordinate 20,362,798 of CM050450.1, read as the reverse complement.
ATTGATGGTGAGCACTCACAACAGCGAGGTCTCCTCGCCCGAGTTCGAGTTCTGGTCCATGGAGGGAGACAACTGTTCTCTCCCCCAGATGAGCCTAATCACCGCGGACGAGCTCTTCGTCGACGGCGTCCTCCTCCCTCTCCAGTTACTCACCCTCTCTAACCCCAACCCCACTCCTGCCCAACCGCCACCCCAAATCCACGTGGAGCAACCGCCGCCACCTCCTCCTCCCACCAACCGTTGCAAGAAATGGAAAGACGAGACAAGGGAAAGGAGGTCCAAGGAGCGCAGAGGCAGCGCCGGCGGTGTTGCCGAGCTGAACATCAATATCTGGCCCTTCTCCCGGAGTCGCTCCGCCGGGAACGCCGCCGCAGGGTCCTGGACCCGGGCTAGGGCGGCCGTGGCGGTCCGGAAGGTCAGCAGCGCGCCCTGCTCGAGAAGCAACTCCCGAGGCGAGTCCTCCAAGCCAGCCTCCTCTTCCTCCTCAAGAAGGTGGGCGCCCGCGGCAAGCCGGGTGGCTGCTTTCGCTGGCGGGATTCACCTCGGGAGGACGAATCCGGTGTGGAAGATTCACAAGAAGGTGAACCAGCCAGTAAACGCCGACGACGGCGAGGCCGGTGCCGGTGCGAAGAAAGGTGGAGTTAGAGTGCTCAATTTCCATGTTAACACGTGCATCGGCTACCGCAATAGAATGGCCGGCGCCGCCGGTGCTGGAGGAGGAGCGCAGGGTGGTGTTAAAGCGGGTGGGAGCAGTGGCGGTAGTCTGCTTAAGCTTCGGGCCATCTTCTCCAAGAACGTGCAGTAATCAATCGGCACTGTTCCTTTTTAATTTCTCGCTTAAGTTTCGAGCACTTGTAATTAGTGTCATTCCATGTAAGATTGTACAAAAAGAATCTAGAATTCGCTTTCGGTTCTCGATCAATGATATATATATAGATCAAATTAAACGAAAAAATTAAACAACAACAACAGATAGAGATTAAAAGCAGGTTGGGCGTTGAGTGTTCTTTAGGGGCGCGGTGGAGCTTCAGGAGCTGAGCACATGGGTGGGACTGCATGGCCTGCCACGGAATTATTAAGAGTAAACAGAGGAGGGCTCACTGTCTGTCTGGGCGTCGCGGCCAACCACCGTACCCAGGGCTGACGCCACCTCCATGTGCTCGCAGATGTACGATCAGCGCTGCAGAGTAGCGTCCCATCGGCACTGCCACCACATAGACCATCCCTTTCTTGGAAAATGTGAGAGAACAATTACGTCGTCCAATTCCTTGGGCCGTCACTGGGCAGATTATATATGCCCTACTCTCATTTATTTTATCATCTTCATCGGCGTCCACCAACAGTCGCTTCCCTCCGACTGCAGCCTGCAGGCATGCCAAATCAATCACTGCATTAGAAGTTAGAACATTGCCGCCTCCGATTTCTGCTTCAAATTTGTTCAAATTTATTTATTTTGTATTATGGGTTGCTTACAAGTTTTTATGAGAAATCGCACACAACTAACTATAACGAAAACAGACCAAGTTATCCTATGGACTGGGCTTCCATGGGCTTCGGCTCTGTCAGGCTTGGGTCAGGCCGATTTGGTCCAAGGCCCAGTGGGCCTAGCAAGTGATTCAAGCCTGACCCAAGCCACAAGGGGTAACCCAAATACAACCAAATTGATTCGGTCAACGATAAGAGTTGACCCCGAATCGAATGGAAGCTGCGAGTGCCGTCTTCGATCAACCGCGACAGACGCGGACAGCAGGGTCGTCTGCGCGTGGACACGGCAATAGCACGATCTCCGCGCGAGCTTCGGACGGGCGGCGCGAGCGTCACCGAGTCTTCCGGAGGCGTCAAGCGGAGAAGACGGGCGGCGCGTGCAAAGAAGATGCACAATGCCAGCGGCGTCGCCTGAAGCCGAGAGAAGCGGGAGCTTCGCGAGCTCCTCGGCGCAGCTTCGGGCGGACGACGCGGGATCTTGGCGGAATAATTGTCAGCCAGAATAATTAGTGCCATCACGTCATAATTAACGTTGGAAGCAATACGAATATTATTTGATGCTGAATAAACCACCAAGACTATTTAAGAAAAGTACTTAACCATTATGATTTAGCTTAGTTAATCATTCCTCTGAAAAATATAATTAAATAATGTGAATAGAGTTGATTGGAAGTTGTTTTCTCAAGTGACGTCCTTCCCTTTTTTTTTTGGTGTTTTCAAATTAATTGGCTTGGTCAACGAACTTTTGTGGAAATTTGCCTCGTGAATCATATGCCCAAAAGCTGTGAATTGCAATCCTAGTAAGAACACAATTGGATTATGATCATTAAGACGGTGAAGAATGTTTGTTATGCCCTAAATTATCATAATTTTTTTTAAAATATTTTATATAAGTCAATGTTTGACTCGAGTCCAAATACGTTCACGCAAGGACACGACAGTCGAAACTGCTAGATTAGGTACTATTGGTGGGGATGATTCCTCGAACCGACCCTTAGCTCAATCAAGGATTCTGCAGAAGATTTCTGTCGTTGTAACACGACTTAAATTAACGCTCACGATTCATCAAGAATTAGTGTGCGCTGAGTCAAATCAGATTCACCCGAACCCAAAGCAGACCCCTAACCAATCGTATTGGACGAGGTCTATAACAGTTTTCAAGCATGCTCACAAGCTAAAGAGAGGGAGGGGAATGGTCAAACGTCCTGCACCGGGGAGCCGGACTCACCTTCACGTCCGCGAATCAAGTCGGCGCCCGATGATCGCGGACGATCGTCCACACGGCTTCACATGCCGATGCCAGCAATAACCCAGTCGGCGCCTCACTTGCACGCTGGCAAGGAGGAAGACTTGGCCGCAAACCATCGTGAGGAGTCGCACGCGTATACTCATCGACAGCGGAGGGATGAACCATCCCGGCATGCCTCGTGTGCGTCTGCTGGTAGGTCGGAGATCCAGCCTCTGACCCTCACATGTAGGTGAGCTCAAGGATGACGGAGGCGCCGCATGCCGACGACTGGAAAGAGGTTGCTGCCTGGTCGCCGGAGGGCACGGGAGGAGAAGTGAAGCTGCAGGCAGACGATGGCTGAGGAGCTACACACGGGCTCGTCTGTCTGCACGTACGCAGGGGAAGGCGACAAGGCAGAGGGTGGCGTCGTCCACCAGGTTGCTTCACTGGAGGGAAGGAGAGCTCCGCCACACACAGCCAATGAACTCCATACGGACAACTCCTACGAGGCTTGGACGTCTGACGTCGCGCGTAGGCAACGGACGGAGGGAGGAAAGCTCACTCGCACACAGCGAGCTCCGACTTGGAAAATTCTCGCATGCAAGTGAGCCAGCAGCCGGAAGGGAGAGAGGTAGAGCTCGCTGGAGGAGCGGGGAGCGAAAAATGGCCAAAGCAGGAAACACCATCGGAGACAGAGACGGAGAAGCCACCAAGAGCCACGAGCTCGACCGGGGATAAAAAAATGCCGAAGAGACGAGAGGAAAGGTTATGTCGGCGATCACCCGGCCGCCGGCTCCTTCGAGTTGATGAAGTGGATGAGACGCCGCCTTCCGAGGCGCTCTAGAGCTCCGCTGCCGGCTGTGTCAATGATGACGTGCACGAAAGCGAGGAAGACAAGCTTGAGGGAGACAGGGTTCTCCGAGGCAATCCAACCACCTGCCCACACCACTGGATGCCTGGGAACACACCGCCGACGAACGTTCGATGAGGAGGAGATTGGAACGAAGGGGAGAGAGATGAAGCATATTTTGCATTTGGTGAGGAAGCTGCTCTCTGTTGTTGAAGATGACAACTTTTTCCTCCTCTGCCCCTGCACATAGCTCAAGGCCATTCCCTCTTGCGTCAGCCCACGCCGCCCGTTGGGCGAATTTTTGATCTAGATCCGGGCGGCGCCCGGTCCAATCCGCTAACCCATCGATTGGTTTTGTTGCACAAGCACGGGCTAGGCTGAATCTTTGGTCCGCGCCCAAAGATTTGGCCCGTAGGCCTAACACTGATCATGGTGCGAGAGAGTCAATAAGGGAAAAAAAATCACACCTGGTCCAATCCAATTCAATGTGGCTTGATTTTGAAGGAAAAAAACAAAAACCGAAGTTGATATATGACTTGATTCCTTTGCGTAAGAAGAATAAACATTCTCACACTTTAGAGTTATTTAGTAAAGAATCTAATAGATTGGTTATTATTATTATTATTATTTAAAAAAAAGTGAATTAGAGATCAAATTTGCTACTGATAAACCAAACACAAGCTACATAGTAAATAACTCGCTTTATTCATGCACTCGACATTTTGCCTAATTAGCTATTAGTCACCATGTCGCACGCAGATAAGTGCGATGGATTGAAAATTAATCACCATCAAATTAAATAATAAAAAAGTGGACATAATCATAAGCTTGATCAATATTTTACAAAGTCAAAGCGGCGCACTTTTCCACTTCCTGGTCAACGCATGCACCCTCGCCAACAATTACTTTATTGCGGCCGCCTTTTTAATCTCCAAATTAACAATCAGGGTTGGATAGCATTAATTATCCATCTAATTAATGCTCTTTACGCTACAATTAATTAATCAATTAATGAATTTCTTTTAATGCCCACCACAAGCATCATCAACAGTTAACATTGCATTCGCTGAAAAAAAAACATGTGGCTGCCGCTTTCTGAGCCTGCTTCGTTTGGTGCAAACTTGCCCGACTTGAGTACAGTTACCAACTAAACAGTCCAAATTAGGTTAATTACTCTAATAACGTAATAATCGGTATTACTTTAGGGCAACATGACGCTATGCCGGCGCCTCCAATTCGTGTTACCTTGGACACCTCGTTAAAGCCCAACTTTTTAATTGATTAGGATCCACTAATTAAGGCTTCATAATTCATTAGTTTTCGGCCAAACAAATTGGAGTAGCTAGCTAGCTCTTGTCCATAATTGCATGCGTAATTAAGTTTAACAATTTACATTAAATATGTATAATAAATTAGCGATTTCCCTCATTAAAGAACAATAAATGATTCCTACTCACTCGACGTCAGTACATATCGTAATACAAGTTTTTGTCAAACCTCTACTCTACATACGACTAACTTAATGGAAAATTAGGCTTCCTTGCATCTGCACCGCTCGCACTCAAAGTGTTGTGCAGGGATTGTTGACAGCTCCAGCAGAAAACGTGTTGTGCAGCAAAGCTTTTCTAGGGATTCACGCACATCACCAATCAACGGTGATGTGCAGGGACTTAGAAAATTTACTCGCGGAGGCCTCCCCTTGACCCCTTGCATGAGACAATTGACCTTTTCTTTTTCTAGAAAAAAAAAATTGCTTCGGTTGTTTCTTTTGTTAGTGCATTTATTGATAATAATGGCTATCAATATATAATTTTCGAATATGCCATTTACCAATTTTAAGTATAAAATTTGATAAATTTAATTTGAAAATTATATTTAATTATAGAAAATGTCGTCGAGTGACTGAAGGGATGATAACTATTTCTAACAATAAAAAAATTAATTTTCACGTGTTAAATTTATTCCAATTTGGCATCGTGATAGCCAATTTTATCCATGTTCTAGCCTCAAGTTTGATTTGACTTGACCACAAATAACGGACGCGAGCTATCTGAGCTCGCAAAGCCTGTTCATCTCCGAAACCCGTTACAAATAACGGTTTTCTCCTTAAATTGTGCTTAGAAAAACTCAACGACCATTTCCTTTCAAACCGACGGTTGTGTGTCGACAAGTGAAATGAATTCCACCTACTCAAAAATAGATTTTTTGACTGAAAATTAAAGAAAAAAAGGGTAAATCGTGGACTATTTTAATCATCTTATATACCGAAAAAATTGGGAAAAAAATAATATAGAAATTCTATTTTTTTTATTTAATTCTCTTCATGCCAACTATTTGGCCAGATCATCTATCTGAGGTCGTTAAGTCGTTACATATCCTTTTGAATAGGGTTTTTTTTTTTTTTTAAAAAAAAAAAGAAAATAATAGGGATCCGGAAATTAAGCTCTCTAAGAAGATATCACATGTTAAAAATAATTGAAAATTATTACACTCAGTGCTGTGGGCTTGGTGTAATTTTTTTGCAAGGTTAGGGGCATTCGTATTTGGTGAGAATCGTCTTTGTCGGATTACGACCCTTTTTTCTTCCTCTGTCGGATTCCAACTCCAATAATGGATAAATAGCGCCATCCTCCCCGCCTCATCTCTCATCCAGTCTCTCCCTGTAGGAAATCACAGCGAGGCTAGAGAGCCAAACGAGGACGAGAATGGCTTCGAAGCAATGCCTCATCCCCCACGCTGAGGTTAACCAAGGCGGCGCATCTGGGGAGGGGAGGAAGAGGCGGCGTGGGCGGAGAAGGCAGGGACTGGAGTCCTGCGGCCGGAAACGCCCGCGGCTTGAAGTGGCTACGCCGGCGGCGGAGGAGGAGGTGGAGGCGAAGGAGGATTACTTCAATATGCTTCCGGATGATGTCTTATTAATTATACTTTCCAAGCTCAGCGCCTGCTCTCATCGCCCCCGAGATCTTATAAGCGCCCAGATGACGTACGAATACCGATCTGATTTCTTTCTTTTTATGAGAGATTTGATGTGATTTGAAGCTTAAAGCTACTAAAAATCACAACTTTACTCGGTATTACGATTTAACGTTTGGTCAATTTTCGATTTCTGTAACAGGTGCAGGCGATTTCTTGTTCTGGGGAATCATCCTCTGGTGTTGTCAAAGGCAAGCTCGAGATGTCTCGCTGTGAAGGCAAAAGCATGGTCGGACGCGTCGCATAGGTTCCTCAAGCGATGCGTCGATGCCGGAAATCTTGAAGCGTGCTATATCTTGGGGATGGTACGAATCACTTATTTGCCGTCAAAAGCTGACTTTTGCCAAGATTTTGATCATGTAATTGATTGCTGAGCTTATCGTTACGGTGGTTTCAGATACGATTTTACGCACTGGAGAACAGGGGCAGCGGCGCGTCTCTGATGGCGAAAGCTGCAATTGGATCGAATCCGACGGCAATGTACTCCCTTGCGATTATCCAATTCAACGGCAGCGGGGGTTCCAAGAGCGACAAGGATCTCCGAGCCGGCGTCGCGCTGTGCGCCCGCGCGGCGTTCCTCGGCCACGTCGACGCCTTGCGAGAGCTCGGGCACTGCCTTCAAGACGGCTACGGCGTCCGCCAGAACGTCGCCGAGGGCCGCCGCTTCCTGGTCCAGGCCAACGCAAGGGAGCTCGCGCTCGCCGTGTCGTCGTGGCCGGCATGGCTGGAGGAACGCCGCCACGCTGCGGCACCACTGGGTGGAGCGACATCTGGCTGCTGCCCCCTCCTCAGCGACTATGGCTGGAACCTGCCGGCGCCGGAGCCGCACGCTGCGAACCAATTCCTGGCCGAGTGGTTCCGGGATAAGGGAGTGGCGGAGGGCCTGAGGCTCTGCTCCCACCGAGGGTGCGGGCGGCCGGAGACGCGCCGGCACGAGTTCCGACGGTGCTCGGTGTGCGGCATGGTAAACTACTGCTCGAGGGCGTGTCAGGCGCTTGATTGGAAGTTATCGCACAAGTCTGAGTGCGTGCCGACGGACCAAGTCCTTCCCGACGGTCTCGCAGCCGCCGGAGACGATGCCCCCGCCGTCGCCGTCGCCGTCGCCGTCGCCGTCGCAGTCACAGAATGAGAGGAAGTGAGAGAGAAAGAGTGAGAAAGAGATTTTGAGAGATTTTGCCTCCCGTTTTTTGTCCAAAGTATTGGATCTCTTTCTTGCTCTGTTTCATACCCTGTTTTGTTTTGTGAAAGCAAGCATGACATCACTTTGATTTCAAGTCTCAGTTTTCTCAATTCTCGGCTTCCATTTCTAAACAGAGGATGAACGACCTCACTAGCCTACCATCATCGACCCCAGACTCAATGGTGCCCGCCGACCTTGAAACCTTGAACTCATTGACTACATTCCAAAAGTTATACTTCTTCTCAATCTAATCAAAATTAATTACCAAGCAGGCGTGTTCCTAATACTGCTATTGCTTTCTGCAATGAAAACGACTTGCAGAAACAAAATTCTCCATTTTGTGTTGAATGCTGAAAAGAAAGGATATAGAATAAAGAGACGGGGACAAAGATGGATTTGGTTTCCACTGTATTAGTTGCTATCATGAATGGATTCAGCTCCACCAAAAGGCAGAGCAAGTTGGGATGGATTGGGACGGAGAGATGAGATTAGATAACAATAAAATAAAATAAAAAAATTGATGGGAAGTGATTTGAATCAAATCAGCGGTGGTGGAGCACTGACAGACCATCTTGGCCTCTTCCAGATTCGATGCCACCCACTTCCCACCTGATTGTCCTCCGCCTCTGTTTTTGCCCTCCTCTGCTCTCTTTCCTTTTGTTTTATCTTTCTCAAATGGCGTGGCGCCGGCTTCTTTTTCTTCCCCCGCCGTATTAACGACATAACTAAAGAAAGAAGGAAAAAAAATGATTTGTTTTGGACAGAGTACGTGGAGTTTAGTTGAATGCAGCTCCCAATTGGACAATGGATTCAATTTGTTTTAGGTCTTAGTACGCTTGATTAGGTTGGGAAGATTGTGCTAAATTGACCCACACTCATGTGCATTAATTGGGATCCACAGTGCCTAAATTGAAATGAACACAAAAATTCAATTGTCCTCTTGTACAATATGACTTTTGATCAAAAAAATAATACAAAGAAAAATTAAACTTGCTTATGACAGCCAGCTGTTTATGATAGTTTAGAATATTTTATTTGTTTAATAAATATCATAGATATGGCGATCATGTTCTTCTATTTTTTAATTTTACAAATATGAAAAGTTAGCTTATTTCACTCTTTTGAAGATTTGAACATGTCTAAGACCCTTTATTAACTAACTAGAGATAATTTAATTACAAATTTTACTTAGTGTTAGGCCTAGATTTTGATTAGGTAACTAGGCCGTTGATTGGGTCAAAATTGGTAAAAAATTTGAGCCCAATTTGAATTTGGGCTACTATGAGATTGGGGCGGCGTGGCGATAAAGTTGGCAATGGCAGCGTTGATCCTCCTGATGGTCGACAGTGTGGGATGCCGGCGTATCGTCGGGCATGCATCTCCGGCTAGCGGCGTGATGCTGCATGGAGACTCTATAGCTGATGAGGCAAGTCGCGTGGCTTGGGCATGGTGGATAGCGAGACATCAAGCGGTGAAGCCAAACAACGAGAATGACAGGCTAGGTCAGCAATGTCTCCGGGCAGAGGAATGACGCCATGTGGTGCAACCGTAGTGGGCAAAGCCATCGCGTGGAGGCCGTAGCTGTAGGTGAGCTCAATAGCGTCTTCAACACGTGCAGGCGAACGCTGCCATGTGGCTTGAAGCAATGGGCGGCGACGTCTGCCTGTGAGGCAACAGCCACATGGCATGTGACGAGCCGAGGATGCTTTGTTTTTCCAAGGCATGTGAGGGCACGTGAGCATCTCCGTTGGGCGACACGAGCTTTGTAGCTGGACTCGTAGTCGAGAGCAGCGGGGCGAGATGGCTTCGATCGGATGCAGCTGGCAACGTCGGGGCTTTGAAGCCGGCTGGGGACGCGCAAAGGCACACGAGGAGGCGATCGGAAATGGCTTCGTTTGGCGGTGAGGGGCGGTGGCTGCTTGGTTTCCGACATTGCTGGGGTGCACGCGAAGAGGACAAGAGAGGGCTCGGCTTTGAAGCCTGTCGTGGGGTGCATGGAGGAACTGGAGAGAGGCGGATGAGATGCTACTTCGAGGGTGCTAGAGATGCTCGGTTGGGGGGCAAGAGGGTGGATGCGTGGGCATACGCAGTTGAGCCCTATTCACTGTCCTGCGCCGTGCTCCCTTCCCTATTGTCTCTAGCGATGTCTAGCGAATTTTGGCGATGAAGTTAGGCGAACTATGATGGTGTGTGGTGGGTGGTTCAGACTGACATAAGGTCTCCCTTCTCCTCTCGCTTTCCGGTGATCGGTGGCGATCTCCGGTGAACTCTATTCTAGCAACCGATGGTGGGTAACGGGCGGTACGGTGTTGAGGAGTTCAATCCTATTTCTCCATCAATTCATTGTGTAGTGGTGGAGCCGGTGGGTTCAAGTCCTGCCAAGATAATCTCTTAACCTCTCCTTTTGGTTTTTCTGGCATTGCTTTATTTTCCAAAGACATTTGGTTTTTAGTCAACGCTTTGTTTTCAAGCAAAGTCGCACCCTATTGTGTTTTTTGGTGATGTTGTGTTCTGTTATTTGTGTGTGCATTCTGAGTTCAACCCCACGTTTAGGTGAATGCGGTCCCTTGCTTTTCTTGCATTCTTCCCTGCTCGTCTGAACAAAGTGGTTTCTCACCTCTTCTTGGTGCGTGCGACCCTATTGCTTCTCTATGTGATGTGCCTGTGTTCCATCGTCTGCATGCGAATGACCCCTCCCTGACACCCTGCACGGTGTCAGCTATTGTGTGGGTGCATCATCATTTACGTAAGGTGTTTGTTGTTTGCTGTGTTATACTGAGATGTGGGTGTTCACGTCTGCCTGTCGCACCTATGTGCTAGTCAACTGATTGACCTAAATATGTTCTGATCATTCTCAGCCGTTCATTTATCTTATATTCAGATATGAACTATCGATTTAATCTGAATCTAGACCGTCGATTTGATTTGAATCTGGACCATCAATTTGATTTAAATCTGGATGATCGATTTGAAGTGGACGAATCTCAACTGTTGGATTCAGTTTCTTTGATCAGATTGATCTTGGCCGTCCGATTTCATGTGAAGTAATATGGACTGTAGATTTTGATTCAGATCTAGACCGTTAGATTTGATTTGAACGGATCTGAACTGTTGGATCTAACTTGAATGATCTCAGCCGTCCGATTTGACTTGAAGTAATCTAGACCATCAAGTTTATTTAAATTTGGACCGTCGATTTGGTTAGGACGAATCTCAACTGTTGGATTCAATATTTTTATTAGATTGATCTCGATTATCGGATATTGTTCGAAGTAATTTGGGACGTTGATTTCGTTTGAATCTGGACCATCGGTTTGATTGGACAAATCTCAGCCGTTCAATTCTTTTCTCGTCTCTCTCGACGAAGTCGGCGGTGGATGAAAACCAGGGCTCGTCGTCGCCTTCATTTGCCGCCGGCCGCTCGCTGCTCCTCTATCCAATCGGCTCTGGGTGTAGCTTCTCTATGTCGAGGAGGACTTATGGTCGGAGTTTGGAGTTGTATGATGGAGAATCGGCGGTGAATCAAAGGATTGAACTTTTCTTGGCGGAAATAGTGTCGCCAACACAAAAGCTTCTGATTTTGGCGATCTGGCTGTCAGATGGTCGGATCCTTTCGTTTGTCGATGTGCACACTCGAGGAAAGGGTGTGGCTGAAGTTTGACGCCGATCGATTGCTTGGATATTATGGAAGGATCGTTTGAAAATACTACGTCGAGTCTCCTGTCGGTTGAGCCGTGACGAATAGGTCTTTTTTATTTGCTCGATATTTTTTTTACTGGAGTATCGTTCTCTAGGATTTAGTCTGGAGTTTACTCTTCGCAAAAGTGATTTTGTAAGAGTGTCTTCTCCGTGATTTAGTTCGGAGTTCACATCTCCGTAAAAGTGATTTTATAGGAGTATCCTCTTCGTGAGAATAGAGTGAGGAAGAAGAGGAGGGATAGAAACGTATACCTGTGTAGAAAAATAAATCTCCTTGTAGTATTTTTCGTAATGTCAGCGTCTCAACGTTGTGATCTCTTTTCTTTTTTTTTTGTCATACATCTATCCTCTTTTTATAGGAGATGGGTGAAAAATTTATTATTATTATTATTATAATAATAAAAATAATTGGTCCAACAATAACAAAAGGAATGCTTGTGAATTTTATGATTATTATCATCAAGGGTATTTTGTGTGGTTGATTGATTATATACATTCCACTTGTGGCGTGCCCTTCTAACAAAACCTTACACATGTTAAGAATATCTACCTTTTTTACTAGTCTCATTTATGTTCATCTTAATAAAAGAAAATTATATAAGTATTACTATATACGCATGTGTGAGAGAGTTACACTGGTTGGCGCTTACTCGAGAAATTCCCCTCTACGTAAGATATCAATGTCTTCATCAATGCTTTAAATCCTCCTTACTTCTTTTTGCTCATTTTGAAGGACATACTTGAACTCTCAATTGCACTTTAACATCGGAAGTCTTTTTTTAATTTACCAAGTACTCTAGCTGCACTACTGAGTGTCTTCTTTCTAGTCAGTAGAATGTATTCAATCTGATTCTCTATAGGAAAGATGGTAGGAGGTGATCAAGTTGAATATTTCATGTTGGCTCCTCCTATTTGTTCTGGCATAGATTGAGGTAGCTTAAATAAAAGATGGAATGAATCTTTAATCACACTGCGAGTTGAACTCTATTGAAAATGAAACACTCATTATAGTTCAAAAAGGTCGTCTGGCTGGCACTGTCGACTAATAAAATATTCCATTAGAATGAGCGTTCATATAGGCCCATTGTGTGCATGCTTTAAGCAAACAATGAAAAGAGCAGTGAACTCCGAGGGAGATGCCAACACTATAATACGGGTGGTAAAAATTGATCAGAATTTAGGTATTAATGAGCACAAAGTCAATATGTGATTATGAAGATATATAGGCGCAACTAATATACTTGCACAAACACATTATAAAAGCTATGATTTATACATTAGAGATTATGACATGAAATAAGTCCAATAGTATTTGAGCACTCTAGCAACAACTTCAACTTCATTGCCTAAGGGAGCAATTCAATGGACATGCATCGAGGAACCGACAAGAATAGGTCGACGAACATTGAATATTGTTACTAAGTGGTATTAGTAAGTGGACTAAATGACGGTCTCTTGGCAAATAATGGCAGTGCTAGTCCTACATACCACAAGGAGTTACTCTGTCAAATGGCAACATCATCACCACCATAAGTCATCATCAGAACTGATGAATATAAGAGACAAAAGATTCTTGAGAAGATAAGGATGCTCCTTCAATAAGCAATCGTTGCATTAGATACCCAGAAGAACATTTTTCGATTCCCACATCTCACAACCCAGTTTTAACTTTGAGATGTATTCAGATAGTGTATTTTGTAGTTAGAAAGACGAGATGCGAGTTAGCAGCGGCTTTCAACAATCTTTATCTGAAGCTTCCTTCCAAAATCTTTCGAGGGTCCTCTTCCAAATTTTCCAGGTGAAAGCTATATATTCACATGGTGGAGCCAATGGATCCTGAAATGGCATGTATTTCTGTATCTCGATGAGAATATACCTGAACAAAAGAAAAATCAATCCAAATTTGAACAAAGCATGGGGCTGCATTACAACAAGATTTATTACTGAAGACCCACCAGATCTCGTAGTTCTTACCTTGTTAGCAGCAGGGTGAGCAACAAGAAAAGCGTGGAAACCATTTATTTTGCCATGCAGAAGAAGCTGGTTTTGGGGGCTCAATCTCTGGTGGAGGCTGCTGTGGTGGCATCTCCTGACCAGGTTCCTTCACTGAGCTATTTCTTCCTACACCTTTTGCCTCCACCTTTGCTGAGCTAATTCTTCCCTCACCAACCAATCTGTTTTGACATCTGACTACATTAATAACCTGAATCCAACTTCACATTTCTATTCAACATTTTCATTGACAAATTCACTATACAGTGAAATTGCACTAAAATTTAGCAGGATGCTCAGATCACTCAGTTTGCGAAATTTATACATAACAACTAGTTGACCTAGGTGGTTTATTATTAGCAACGCAGTATGGTAGTGTCTTTTTACTTCAATTTTATTGGTTTGGATTCAACTCAACTGATTTGGAGTTCATCCACTGATTCCTGAATTCTATGTTGTTTCACTTGTACAAGGAGGGCATGATCTGTTGTTGTTCGTCCTTCTAGTCTTACACATCAAGTGAGAGTTAATTATTGAGATTCATAATCTAGAATTTTCATTTTCAGTGTTTTAGAATTTTGATTCCTTCTCTTCAAAGGCCTAAGGGATTCTTCTTTAGGAAACTACTTTTCAAGTCCTCATGTTTATTCTTCCACCCAATTGGTTTCACCAGTGGCATGTGATTGTAGACATCTTCATCTCATATCTCCTAATGCAGTACATTGGTCTATAAGCTTAGTTAAAATTCATGAATGCATTAAATGAAATGAGCAGATAGAGATCATACATTGGAAATGCAAAGGATTGAAAGCTGGCGGCACTACAATCTGATCGACGAGACATACTGCCATTGGAGCATCTTATACCCTCAGCTGAATGCCACTCTTTCTCAGAAGGCCCCCCTGCATTTGTCTGTTGCACATCTTTGATGCCTTTGACATAGGCTGCCTCCGTTGGAGTTCCTTCCTCCACACCCTTTTTCACGCCAGGTCCAGCAGAATTCAATTCTGAAAAATCAGGAAATTGTGTTTGGGATTCCAGTCGGCTGCTAGCCAAGGGGCTGAACTCTCCAGACCTGCCCATCAAAATGAAATGGTCCCTAGAAAAACTAGAATTCCCTGCATGGATGCTAAACAAAGACTCATTGGAGGCTAAACTCCATTCCATTGGTGTTGTGGACTTAGTCCTTGTAAAGATGCAGTAAGGAATCCGATTCGGGTCATACACATCAGATCTCTCCATCGTCTGAATTGCAGGAGATTGCTGTGGTGTGAATGCTCCAGGGGAAGCTGCCGGAGAGAAATGGGTGTTCACTGGGGGAGGGCTTAAAACTATGAAATCATCATCAATCAGACTTAGGAAACCATTGTTTGGACTTGTAGTTGTTGTACCACTTCCATGTGCATTGGCTATTTCGGTGTTCACTGAGAGTGACTTGTTCAGCTCAGCTGGATCAAACTGGAAGAAGTCCTCTGATGAGTCGTCGGAGGTTGTTGAAGATGCGCAGGATATGTCTTCGCCAACTTTGGTTTTTATTCCTAGGATGGCTTGTGCCTGCTCATCATCCTCATCAAATGTACTTTTGCTTTCTTTCTCTGGAGGGGCTTTCAGACACTGAGGCTTTTTTGCATCCCCATTTGCAGGATCCATGAAATGTTGTCTTTCTTGACGCTTTGACCTTTTGTGATCCTGAGTTTTGGGCCCTTCTTAAAAAGAAACAAGTGAAGATGCCTACATGCCTACAACAAATAATCCATAGACAATAGAGGTTAGCAAAGATATTATAGAAACATATAACAAAGAAGAGATAATTCACATTTGTTTTATCGAATTTCATGTAACATTAACAAGTTTAAGAGAGCACTTGCCAAATATTAGATGAAAAGCACATCTCATGTAATAATAATATGTTAAACTTTTCCATATCAAACAAATGTAAAGAACAAAGTCGAATAACAACATACAGAGACATAAAGTTGAAACAAAGAAGATCATAAATTGGTGTAATATTCATTCGTAAGATTGGTCATCAAGTTTTTTTTCACCGTAGATTGTTTTTCTCATGCAATAAGCAGAGGTCAAAAGGAAAGTTAAACAAAACTCTCCTGATAACTTGGCTAATGTATCCTTATAGCAAATTTGACATTAATCTTTGCCTAATTGCATGATTATAATAAATGGGAAATTAAATTATCAACTCCTTGGATAATGTAGCCTCTACTCCTATTAGTCAAAGGCAAGGGAGGGTTTTAGAGAATAAATTTTTTAGGTAGGGTACCCTGCTTAAAAAATTTTAAGTAGAGTTTATATAAATCATGGAAAAATAATTTTTTTTTCGTGAATTAATTATATCCACATAATCTATACACTTTAAGCTATCCAATGCTATCAATATTATCGTGGATAGATTTATCCACGATGAGAAATTAATATTTTTAATATCATAGAAAAGCTGTCTAAAACTATAGCATGATTTTTCCACGATATTGTTTTAATCAATTTCTCATCATAGATAAACTTATCCACGATAATATTAGTACTATTGGATAGCTTAGAATATGTAGATTATGTTGATATAATTTATTCAAAAAAAATTTACTTTTTCATGATTTATTTAGACCCTATTTAAAATTTTCAGATAGGGTAGCCTACTTAGAAAATTTATTCGGTTTTAGAGAGTCCAGAACTAGGTGCATAATTGGCAAAAAAAGCAGCCGAACGAAAACCTAAAAATGTTGTGCCTGTTTTATTGGGGGGGCAAGAAAAAAAGAGAGAAGAGTAAAGAAGAAAGGAAAAAAAATAAGTGGGAAGAAAAATAAGGAGGTTGGCAACAAAGAAGGGGAGAAAAATGTTTTCTTCCCCTTTTGGAGAGAACTAAAAAGAGGAGAAAAGTGGTCCCCTTTTCTTTTCCTCCAAATCAGTTTTTTCAACAAATCAAGGAAAAGAAAATTTTCTTTCTATTTTTCTCTTCTTTCTTCCAATAAAACAGACCCTAAGTCTTGAGAGTTTCTATATAGCTGTAGAATGAAGATTTGATTTTGCAAGAAAATTTAGATACAGCCTTGTCTAAAAGAACAAAGAAGGAAGATTTAGATGCAGCTGAAAAAAAAAAAAAGGTAAAAAGGAGAAAACGAACTTGTTAACCCTAACATGGAGATATATCGCACAAACAACTCCGAGCCTTTAAAGACCCTGATAAAGTTTCAGAATAAACGTAGAAATAAGGAATTGAATACCAATATCCGATCCAAATTCCTCTCTATTAAGATCCAGGTACCAAACTCACGAAAATATCTCAAGGAACTCTATTGTAGCTGACTATCGATATAATTCATTAAACCAAAAAAAAAACATTCTGAATTCAGAATTAGTAGGAAAAAAAATATGCAAATGAAGCACTTACCATGATTATTTATAGAAGAAGATTCCTTCCATCGGTGTCTCAGAACATGAAAGAAAAGCGCGCACATGAAGCTCAACAATTGACTTGTATCTGTACAGAAACATCATGTTAAGTCGATCGGAATTCACTTTTGCAAGCTCTAGCCATAGTAAACTTCACAGCATATCTCATGAATGGAAGGAGAAGCTCACATTTGGGATGTACAAATCCTTCAGTCGTAATTCTATTCCAATGTTCCTCTTCCCTAATGCATGCGTAGGGAGGAAGAGGAAAAGAGGGGCAAAGAAGAGAGAGAGAGAGATGGGGTGAGGAGGAAAACCACGAGACAGAGGCGCGACGCTTCCGGTGCCATTTATTTATTGTTTCAGTTTCTTGACGGATTGGATGAAAGATGAGAGTAAAGATTACCTTGCAAGAGGCTTCGAATGGTTCGGTGGCCGTCCAGACGTTGACCGAGGAGGTGATTACGCGTTTATCACCGTTTTAGAAGACGGTTGGCAGGCGTCGATTCGGATTTGAAGGATAGATGTGCAGCGGAGACTGCAGGGGATGCGGCTGTCGTTGGCCTGCGCGCGGGAAGCGGCCGTCCACCGGAGCTACAGCCGCATTCCCGCTGTTGGCAGGCTGCTTCTTGTTCCCCGTACACAAATAGAGGGATTGGAATCAGTATCGAAAACCGACCGACCGGTCGATTTGGAAATTGTCTTTCGGTTCAGTCGGACCAACAACTCCTTCTGATTGCGATGTTTTTGTACTTATTTTATTTAAATTCATAATTAATTAATTAATCAAATAAGAGCAAGTATTTTCTTTGTTACATGAACTAAAATAAAATAAAAACATGGAAAGTATCTCGCGATGGTTATAAATAATTGTTTTCGATCTGTCGAATTCTCAGACATTTTTACATCTGTAGTTGGGAACATTCCAGTTGGAGATTGAGAGCGCTGTGTAGTTCTTCCAATCCTGAACAAGATCTCTGAGGCCGTGCAATTTCTCCTCCAAGCTGCAGCAGCACTTGGCTTGCATCGTTCGGATCTTCCCCCAATCTTGGCCGTGCTCGCAAATCCCTCCAAAGTAGGCGGTGTCGAGAAAATGAATCGGCAGACCGAATGGGGGCAGACGACCTTGGATCGGACGCAGCGCCAGGGAGAGGATCGCTCGGCGATCCAAGTCGGCGTGTAGTCTCCACAGCACGCCCCAATGCCTGAAGAAATCCACCGTTTGGCTGCAAGACCTAGCGTACATGAATCCTCCGCTGGGCGATGGACTTCCGTCGGAGAAATCAGTGGATAGAATCAGCAAATGAATAGAATCGAAATAGGGCAGCGGATTCCGGAACCACATCACGTCCACGTCCTGCACGCCGTGAAGAAATATCAAATATGTTAGAATAATGTGGAATTTGTTCAGGTATAAAACTTGGTTTCTTCCTACTACGTTTTAGTCGAACTAACAACAAATTTAATTTCTTATCCAGAGCTAAGTCTCTTTATCCTTCACACTTAATCCTTGCCAAACTTTTACTTCAATCTCCTCTTCCTTGACTAACGATGGTGGCAAACTAAGTTTGTTAGGCATAGTCAGATAGGTCATCGTGATAAGATTGACATAACTAAAGAATTTTTTAAAATTCTTGTTCAACAAATCCAAAATGCTATGTGTAATTTTATTAAGTTCAGTAGGAAAAGGCTTATGAACATTTTTGGTAACATAAGTTGCATAATTTAATGGCAATTATCTCGCTCAACCTCCTTAGTTGCAGTTTATAAGATGAATTAATGGATGCCTTTGATCAAGGAACTATGTGGGTGCTAAGAGACGAGAAAAGAATATCTTAATTGTAGAGGCCACAAATCAACCATATAGGGAAATTCATGATTTTTTTTTTGTTACTTGAAAAACTATCTCTATTCAAGCTTCTGTGATATCTACCTGTTCTCAATTGATCACTTGATTATGCAACATGATAAATTTTTATTCCTATATTAATCTAGTTTATCTAAACTTTTTATAGAATTTTCTTTCTTACATTAATTTTTCAAATATCTTCAGATGCATTGGTGATTTTAGTTCTCTTGTTTGAATATGATAAAAAGGATAATCGGCCTATTATGTTCTCCTTACCTACTATTGCCTTTCACAATTTTACTCAGCTATTGTTCTTTCTAATTTCAGTTTCTTTGACAATCCCCTGCCTATTCATTTTGGTGAAATAATTATAAGGTATTTGCACATATTAAATTGTTTCAATAAAGCTTTTTCTATTAATTGTTGGTTAATCTGCTTCATTGTACTACTGTTGAACAATTGAGCCATAATATTTTATCATGTGGTACTATTGTTAACATGTCCTTTTACCCGTAAGCTAATTAAATTTCATCTTTGGACCGAGCACAATAAGACTATGAACCACAATTAGAATTCTATTGCAACTTAATAAATCTCCCTTAAAGTTTGGGTTAAGATTATAGGGAGATGGATTCAATAGGGTGAGCGCAGCTCTCCTCTTATCCATAGATTATAACAAGGAGAAAGAGGCAGAAATGTGCCCATTAATGATAATGGTCGTAACACCATGACTAACTTGAGTTGACTTACATTTTTAGCAAACTCTTTTGCCTCCTCCCAATCCTAATAGTAGCCTAAACTTGGATAATAATATAAATCATATTTCATAGCTTAAAGTCTTCTCCTCTATTTTATTTATCTAGATGAAATGTAGGTAATGGTGATTTCTAAGTTCAGGTAAGAGCCATCTTCTTGATCTGTTTACTAGTAAATTTCACAAAAGGTACTTGAATACTATATTTTCACTCTCTTAAGCTTGTATTTGACCAAGGGAAATATCCATTGGAACGGAAGGATTCATGATGGAGTTATACATTCGCTCAAGAGCATTAAGGCTCAAAAGTAATTCATCTAACTTGAATAAAAGTGGGTTGAACGTATTCAATGTCAACAAACCTTTGTTTCCTAACTAATTTCTAAACACAAGACTTTAGGCTAATTGGTGATTGAGCACACCTTCTTGCATAGTTGATCAACATTATTTAATTTTTGGGGCAGTACACGAGGAAGCAAACATACACAAGCATAAGAAAGGATCAGTTCAGTGCTATACCTCCAAATATTAATTGAATGTGCTACTCTTGCCAGTGATAAGAACTTGTTGTGATCTTATGATAGGCTGAACTTGGCTCCTATTTTTATTCTCATTGTTGATTGTCTATTATAGATTCTTAAGATAGGAAATTTGAATAGTTTATGTGTATGTATGCCTCAGCAAGAGTAATGCGGAAGATTTTTATCTGCAAGGGAGTACAAATATAGTATCACCTAACCATGAGGAGGATGTCCCATCTAATTAAACATGCATAAAATGAAGTTGCAATTGGATTGAGACAAGATGTACGTACATACCGTATATATTAAATTGTATCCAACATCTATAATACGTTGTAATAATTCGAGTTGTGCCTTCATCATCACCATCCTGTGTGTTATAGTATCATCTCTGCCATGAAAATTCTTGTCCTTGTTGACCAAATTATAGTTATAACCAAGAAAGTAACAGTGGGTATGCACGGCCCTGCAACGATCGAAAGCCATTTGATCCATTGCTGAGATGAGAAGGAAGCCCAGAAGACTCTTTGTCCCTTCTCCAACTTGGAAACTCTCCATAAACAGGTCAAGAAAAGAAACTGATGCTCTGTCGAGCATAGTAACTATGACTACATTGTCATCACTCGCAATTCCTCGCAATAACCTTTTCAATTCTTGTAATTCTGCAATCTGCTGCAGAATTAGTTATACGTGTGTAATCATTAAGGAAGAAGAGCATACACAAACCAAACAAAAAAAAAACATAGCATGGGAAGAGATGAAGACACTACCTTCTTATTCCCTGTTCTCAAATGCTTCTCTGATGCATCGGTTTTATTTTGGGACTGATAAGAAATTGTAGATACAAAAATTATAGCAAGGAGGAAGAGAAGGAAAAGAAGAAGGTTTAATCTCCTCATGTTTGATAGCAGAAGAAGTGCATGTGTGACGGAGAGACGCGGAGAGAGGATGACGATGAGAACAGTTACAGGGGGGAAGAAGGCAGGATATATTCATGCATTAATATTTATTAAAATATATTTAAATCTGTAAAAGTGGTAATAGAATATCATGGCAAGTAGTGACAAATGACCATAAATAGATTGATGAGTTATTTGACCCTTTTTTTCTTTAATCCTGAATAGTTACAAATTTAGGGGAGTTCACTTAATTATGGCTTGACGAAATCATTGTAATAAAAGAAAAAGTGATATGGTGTTATTTCTAGGTGGGATGAATCGGATGATTCCCGACTGAATTTAATTTATGCTATGTATTGGTGTTCACTGTATAAATAAAATTATGAATGTCTCTGTAAGGGAATTAACCTAGTTGGTCAGGTCTTAGGGGTTCTTTTTTACTATTTAATTGGAGGAATAAATCCCCAACCTAATTTTGTATTTTTTTAATGAAAATAAAAGTCCAACATTAATAGGGTCAAATCAACTTAGATCTGGTTCAGAATTTTTTTTAGAACTTTAGGCTTTTCGCAAGTCATTGCACAGTGAATCCTTTAACTTGTGGCTAGTGGGACAATGTGGATCTGCTCCTGCCTGTGGCCCTTCCTAAAAGTGCTTGCATGCAAACCAAATACTTATGAGTGCAACTTGCTAAAAAAGCCATGCCATATTTATGTAATGCTCCTAAAACATTGATATTGTTTTGTTGAATACCATATGTGCAGCAATAATGTGGTCCATGATTTATTAGAGAACTGTCATTGACTACTTAAGAAACAACCTCTATTTTGGAAGTGTTGTTTGATAATGCTGATCATATTTTTGTGAATATTATGGTCTTTATCTTAGGTAGCATAGGTGACTTGTGTTTCATATGTTAAAAGTCCTGCTTGCTAACAAAACTCCTGTTGCCCTCTCAATGTTTGGCATTATCATCATCTCCAGCTCCATTGAACAAATCATGTTGGATTTCATGACAAAAAACAAGTTGAATTGAATAGGGAGGTGGTCTTCTTGTCATCTTTAACTTCCTCCTCATCGATACAATCTAAAGAGGTCAGTTGGAGTTTTTTTTAAAAAAACAATTCCAAGCATGACTTATTTACTTGTCCTAACCTTTTGTTATTTTTTCTTGGTTAGCTTATTATCTCCAATCAGCTTGGTACTAGCCTTAACTAGGATTGAGGTTGCACCAAAGAATAGGTACGGCAAATTAATATTTTCTACCATGTGGCATCATCTTCTCACATTGTTTGCATTTGAATATCTACTCTTTTATTTAACAATTAGTTGAAAATTGTATTGGAGGGACGCGGTGGATTTCCTAGCTACTAATTAATTAGATAATCTTCAACTTTATACCGACATTTCATCATCAAGCTTATTCCTGCTAGACAAATAATGGATAGAACGAATCAACTTTTTGTTTCACAATCTCCTATTATAATTGCAAGTGCATGTCTTAGAGCGCATTCACCAACTTCTCCGAGCTGTAATAGGAAAGTGTGTTGCAAATTTTAATGTGGATTGACTTAAACATAGACTAGTCACACTAGATTGAAGATGTCATCTTGATATGTAATAGCAATATTATATGCTCGATTTAGATAGTAGGATAAAATTGTAATAATTGAATTAGTTGGTTGCAAAAATTAATTAATTATATTTAAGTAGAAATTAAATAAGCAAGAGTAACTTACAAGCAATATAAATTTCTTGCCCCCATTTACAATTTCCATCTTCAACAGACCATACTGATATATGGCTCATTATTCTCAGTGTTTATTAAGGTGATAGTAATTTATAGCTCAGCTTCGTGAATGCCAATGTAGACTCACTTATCATAGTTATTCTATATTGACCTTCCACAAAACGTTATAAAGAAGTTATGTAGCGAAAGCAATTGCATCAATAAGATTCCAAAACCTCTCATGAGGAAAATTCCTTTTTACTACCTTCTGATCCGTCATGGAGGTATATCATATACTTGGGGTTTCTTTCTAAATTAAATTGCCAACTCTCTTTTAAGTTGGTGTCAACACAATGTAATATGATCTGATCTCAACCATCTCCTGCAAAAGTAGATTAAGTCATAATAATTATAAAGCGTTTGCCAAATGCCAACTTGCGAAAAATTACCTTGCAATTGCAATAGAAGAGGAAATCAATTATGCTCATTTAGGTTGGCGAGATCTATGTTCTATTACCTAGCAAAGTAATAGCACATTATATCTATTGCTCCATTCTCTAGATCCATCCCCAACATTCGTCCACTTGCTCATAGATAGGGGTAAACGGTCCCCAAAAGCAGCAAGAAGCAACATCTGATATCTATTCTCTTGAATTATGAAAACCTAAATTTGGATCTCCATTATACAAACAAAAGAAAATCTTATACAACTTTCATTAAACTTAAAATCAAAGTACATATGAGAAACTATCCCCTATGAGTAATCAAGAAACAAATTATAAACAAAGCCATGGAATATATAATAATGAAACATACTTTGGCTCCTGAAAGTACTAATGACATGAATGTGCCCATGAAAGCAAGACAAAGATTGTTCTATGGTAGAATATTTGAATTAAGAAGAATAGTCAATTTATAAACATAGCATTCTAATTGCATAGTGGGAGATATTACATAATATAACTCTCCCACATCTAGAAGCGCAATCTAGTTTTGTTAGGGTGAGAGAAAAAAGTATGTTGATTGAAGATTGTCATAGCTCCTCAAATATAATGGATAGTGAGATTTTAATTCACAATATGGCCTCCACTTTTGAGGTATGCTATTTTATTTTATGTTGCATTTAGTTTCACATTTGTAGAGAAAATAATTCTAGAGGTAACTCTATAGATTCAAAAGATGCCCTCTCCGCTTTGACACTTAACTTCTTCATATACTACTTAGTTCTACATCCATCCAAAATTTTCTCATTTAGGAACATCAAATATTATCACTAACACAAATTACATTGATAAGCAAATAAAATAACATTCACTCATGATATATGTATAAGTGTAAAGGAAACATGAATTTGAACCCATAGAGAGTTAATAATATAGTTTAAATAAACAAGTGCTAATATGTTCATTTTTAATTGCAAGACATATATTGTTATACCATAAAGTATTTTTATTATTTTGTATTTTGATTTTAGGATTTTTCTAGAATTTTTCATAATTTTCTGGAATTAACACAGTATTTTCCG
The DNA here is from genome assembly GCA_027563935.2 of Costus lasius. NCBI lineage: Eukaryota > Viridiplantae > Streptophyta > Magnoliopsida > Zingiberales > Costaceae > Costus > Costus lasius. Next base: position 20,338,709 of record CM050450.1, on the reverse strand, counting down.
TATTTTTTTTAATATTTCGGTATTTTTGAATTTCAAAAAAAAAAAAATAACAGTCAACTGAAATCGCCGAAATCGGCGAGCGCGTGGAGAATCGAACGCGCGATGCGCCGTTCGACACGTAAAAGTCGCAACCGTCGCGCTATCGGGCGCGTTGCTAAAGGAACTGGGTTTCTTAGTGAAAACCCAATATTTGGTTTTATTATTTTGGGCAGCATACCCGTTCGCCTCCGCTTTTTCCGGCGGTGTTCGAGTTGTCGGCTTGTTTACGAGTTTTGAGGGGTAAAAATTCAGGTTTTTAAGCTTAGCAAGTTATGCTTCTTTCCCTTCGACCTTTCGGAACTTCCAGAATCGATTTTCGTCTTCTCTAGCGCCATCAGAGGCTGTGAACGTGATCGCCGGAGGAGAAGCCGCCGCTTGAGATTTCGTCGTCGATTGAAGCCGGCGAAGCTTCGATTCTTCGCCCGTGGCATCTGCCCAACGCTGCTCCAGGTATTCCTCTGTTCTGGATGGTTTTTATCGAGTTTTAACATGTTTTGGTTTCGGGAGGTGGCGGCGCCGCCGGGTGATCTATCCACGATTCGCCGGAAAACTTTGGACAGTGACCAAAGTTTGCCGCGAATGGCTGGGGATCTTTGAACTCCCACGAATTTTAGATCTGGAAGTTATGGAGGAGATTGGAGGTCCGGCGTGCGCTGAATTTCTCGCCGGCGACGACGCGAGCTTCGGCTCCGGCTGCTGCGGGCGGTGGAAATCAGCAGCGCCGTCGCCATTTAGGTTTAATAGGAAAACCGGCATTCGACCGGTTTAATTTCGATTAAACCGAACGAATTTCGATGGGCTGAGTCAAATTCGATTTGAGCCGGGTCAACAGTTTGACCAGTTCAATTTTTGGTTTGACCCAGTATTAGAGTTCGGACCGGTTTAGTGAGATTTCCTTGGAATCTCGGCCGGTTCAGGTAGGCATTGGAAAGCTCTTTCAATTGCCTATCTAATGGTATAGGTTTTGTATATTGTTGATTTGTATATTAGGAGTAATTTAAGGTCAAAGTGTTCAGTTCAGTAAAATTTAGTTGGTTCAGGCTTAATTCCAATCGGTTCAGTTGAATTCTGGCCGGTTCAGTAGGTTTATGGCTTGGTTCTTGGAACCAGAATCTAATTAGAAGATTTTAAAGGTTAATTAGGGGTTTATATAGTTTCTTTAAGCATTGAGCTAGCATTTATTTGGTTTCATATGTTAAATCACAGAGTTTCTGATTTCACTGAATCTGGGATTATTTGGCTCTGTCTTTAGACATTCTCAAGTTTTTAAGCTCTCAAACCAAGTTCTACTCTTATATGTTTCCTTTCAATTATTTCAAGTTTAAAACAGTATGATCATGAACATCTACATGTATTCAGTTATGACATAGTTTCTTTTGAGAGATGCTATATTACTATCATGAACATGTGCATACCAGTTTATACCCGGGATTCATCCAATGCATGCTTTGAACTCGTGGCACACTGTGACAGGTGTGTTCACCACCTACGGGTGTGGTTTAGGGTGACGACCCACAGGCTAAACCAGTGAACCAGTAAACCAGAAAACCAGTTGTATGCTTAACATGTTATGATATGTATTTGCTTCTTTATACAGTTTACTGTTCCTTCAGTTCTATCAGTCTATTTAGATTTACAGTTTGTTACTTATTCAGTTAGATTAGATTTATACATCATATCAAGATTCCTTCTTGTTAATCAGTTCAGTTCATTCAGTTATACCTGTTAAGATTTATGAACTATGCATATGAATTATAGAGAAATTGTTATTCTTTGCTCATTGTAATCCTTGCATATCATGATAGAGAAATTGTTTAACAGCTTTCCTTACCAACTTCTTGAGTTTTATCACACCTACTCTTTTTAAGGGATTTCCCCTTTCTCTTGGAGAGAGGCTTGCTCAGCATAATGCTGACCCGCGAGGGCTTTTGTTGCAAATACTTCTCAAGATAACTCAGGATCTACAGCTAATCCGCAGAAACGTTCGTACGTTTAATTCAAGAGGTGGTCCAGTTCCATGCTCGTAGTTTTCTTTAGTTAGACAATTTGATTTACTTAAATTTCATGCAATAATAAAGCTTAGAGTTGGAGAGAAAACATTATGTTTAATTCTTGTAATAAAGGGATTAGATGTCACAATTAAATCTTTATGTTTTATTCATGTATTAAATTGATATTTTTTTTATACTTGAGAGGAAATTTAATCAGGTGTGCTTGTTAATAATTTAAAAATTCTAGTTTTTCCTCATAAGGAAAATCGGGTTGTAACATATATTGTTTGGATTTTGGTAGTAGATTATACATATATGCAAATATACGTACGATCATAGAACTAATAATTCAAAATTTAGGCTGTATTTCCTTGGAAGGAATCCCCAACAGAAAAAAAAGGGAAAACATTGCTTTTTTGTCTTTTCCTTGGACGGATAGAAAATCTACGAAAGAAAAACGGAAGGAAAATAACTCATGTTTATCTCGTTTTGCCTTTCACCCGAATCGAGCGGAAAGCTGGATAAGAGCGAAAGCTGAATGCAACAACGCTCGCCCCGCTCCTCCACCTCGCCGCCCCACTCTTCAGCCTCGCCATCTTGCCGCCCTGCCCCTCCGCCTCACCCTGCTCCTCCACCTCATCTTCTAGATTCAGGCGGAAGCTGGACATGAGCGAGAGCCAAATACAACAACGCATGCCCTGCTCCTCCACCTCACCGCCCCACTCCTTCGCCTTACCATCTTGCATCCCTGCCCCTCCACCTCACCCTGCTCCTCCACCTCGTCTTCTAGATTCGGGCAGAAGCTAGATTGGAGTGAAAGCCGAATGTAGCAATGCTCGCCCCGCTCCTCCACCTCACCGTCCCACTCCTCCTCTTCGCCATCTTGCCGCCCTGCCCCTTCGCCTCACCCTGCTCCTCCACCTCATCTTCCAGATTTGAGCGGAGGCTAGACAAGAGCGAAGCCAAATGCAACAACGCTTGCCCCGCTCCTCCACCTCGCCGCTCCACTCCTCCGCCTCGCCATCTTGCCGCCTTGCCCCTCTGCTTCACCCTGCTCCTCCACCTCGTCTTCCAGATTCGGGCAGAAGCCGAACAGGAGCGAGAGCCGAATGCAACAATGCTCGCCCTGCTCCTCCACCTTGCCGCCCCACTCCTCCGCCTTGCCATCTTGTCACCTTGCCCCTCCGCCTCACCCTGCTCCTCCACCTCGTCTTCTAGATTCGGGCGGAAGCTGGACAGGAGTGAAGCCCTCCCGTTCTCGCCCGCTCACTGCCTCCTCGCCTCCCTTCCTGTCCAATAGTCGACCGTTGATTGCCATCCCCTGTAGAACTCGCATCAACCAATGATGTGATTCTCACGTGCACATTTTTTTTTCTCCTCTTCTTTCCTCCTAATCTTTTCTTTCCATTAGTTTTTCCTTCTCTCGTAGGAAACAAGGCCTTAGGGTTTGAATGACATGACTACCTACTATATTATACAACACCACTTGTATGATATCGGTGAAGATTAAGGTACATGAATTTAATTTCCAAATTGATGAATTTTACGTGGAATGGAGTTGAGTCCAAAAAGTTATGCTCTAAATGATATCAATAGAAAATATCTTCATAGAGTTGAAATTTCTTGATTTAAAAATACACTTGTACATAAGATTATAAAACCATTACAAATCCAAAATATAAAAAAAAAAATAAGGACATTAATTGAATGTATTTGTGTCTCTATCATAAGAGAATAATTATTTTTAAAACTGGAATTAGGATATAAATGATATAAATTTAACATTAAGAAAGATGAGGCGTCATAGTAAAAATTTGTCGGCTAAATTTCTTTCATCAATCTTATATTATTTATTTAATTTTAGTTAAATCTTTTAATCCTACAAAACTTTCATAAAATTCTTTTCTTAAGAAGCTAAAAATTGTAAAGTCTTACTATAATAGTATATCGTTTTATGAAAGATCTATTGTTTTGACATGCAATTAATTTTTATACACGAAGATCTATAATTTAAAAATATTACACCTTATCTTCAGAGAGCTTCCTCCGAACACTTTGGCCCCATTTGGTAGTATTGCGCTACTAGCTACACGGGCTAGCACAACTGAAGCTAATAACTGTTCCAGCATTTGGCAATGTTTTTTACTTGGTGGAACAAGTGGGGTGCCTTCTTCTATTGCTACACGATTGTGAATGGAAAGAAAAGGAGAAAAGAGTCCCAGCTAGAGCTGGCAATTTGGGTCAACAATTATAAATAAGTTGTATCAATTGTGATCCATGATCCGATTAAGTCAATTTGAACCTAATTGGTTTAATTAATTAAGTCAAATGTCTAATCCGATTCGAATATAATTGGGTTAACCCAATATAATTTGAATAACTTGTTTATTAAATGCGTCATATATTAACCTAAGTACTAGCATAACCTGAATAATGGATTTAGTAATTAGATCATTTTATCAACCTAATCTTTTTGACTCGACAAAACTTGATTATAAGTTTATTATTCATATTATATATATATATATATATATATATATATATATATATATATATATATATATATATATATATATATATATATATAACACTTGAACTTGTTGACTAGTCAAGCCTCGGAGATGAGGTAGGGCCAAGTGGAGGCTATGTCGTAGCTTGCCTCCACTTGGCCCAAATAGTCTTAAGACGCATCACAATCTCGTCTTGTCGAAGCCTTAGAGATGAGGTAGGGCTAGGTGACGTCCAACTTTAGAGGTGAGGTACAACTAGGTAGCAAGGCCATGAGGGCATCGAATCTAGGTCTAGCCAATTTGGTTAGGGGAAGGGGCGAGTTGACTCGGGTGGTTATCAGATTCAGGTAATTAACAAATAGTTAAAATTTTAATAGAATTGGATTTAGGTAAAGTGTTGAGAAAAACATTGAGTACTTAATTAGGTATTGGTAATAGAAAGATTAGTCAGTTTCTGGTATGGTACGACAAAAATAGTATGTAAGTGATAAAATGATACACTAAATTAAGATAAAATATGTGGACGTGGCACAAGTATCAACTGATGAGTATATTTATAATACTCTCTCCCATGTACTTCATTTATTGTGCCCTAAAGAAGGAGATGATCGAATCATAAACAATAGTCTTAGCGTTGACCCCCATCACAAAGTCAGCATGCGCATAGTCTTGCACATACTGAACGCGGAGTTTATCAGCATGATGATGCTTGAGATTATCCAGTAGCTGCAGAACATCTTTGACATCAGACAGCGAATCTTGACCTCCATAGCTTAAAAATAACGGAAAGTCATCTGGAATGTTGGACATGTTGTACAGCGGAGGAATAATCTGGCCGTAGTGTTCCATGTTCCCCACTATACTCTCGTAGTCGTATTTTCTTACTTGTCCACTCCTCACAGCTGTGGATTTACAAAACACAAGTTGTGCTCGAAAGCATTTTATAGAAACTCTAATCAACATTTTATTGAATGAAAAGTCAACCTACTCTGGGCTAAGTGAACCAGCGTCTTCGTTGACGTTGGCTGTGGCTCAAACTTTAAGAAGAACTCTACAGTGGAGGAATTGAGGCAGCAATTGTCGCCTGCATCGCTCGTAGAATTATAAAAATATGTTATGCAGGCACAGCAGTCGGATTAAGTGTTCATCTACACATAAATTGATTGCAAATTAATACCCGTAAGTGCAGTCATCAAGTTAAAGCAGTCAACCCCAGGCTGCTGGCAGAGCGTGTTGAGAAAATCTATAACCACCTTCCTGTTTCCCTCGGTGGAAGCAAAAGCAGAAGCAGAAGCAGTGCAGTTAGATCAAAATAGAGCATCTAAATTTAATTTAGATTTCAACTGTAATTACAGTCAAGTTGAAGTCATTACGTACTCTTTGGGATTGAATTCCGCCAATCCAAGCCAACTGGTGATCTGATTGATCAATCAGGCGGTTTGATTAATTAATTCACAAGTAAGAAGAGGATTATGCATGCATGCAGATACAGATATGATCACGTACTTCTCCAACGAATGCTTTGGCTGCCAAAACGCCGACTGCAGTTTTCATGTGACTCAGATAGACAATTGGACTGAGAAGGGCTGCTGACTGTATCTTATCCTCTAGCTTCCCCTTTGACAAAGATGACAGAGCTATCAGAGTGCCCTGCATGTAATTTTATTTATTAATTAATTTATTAAATAAATTATTTGATTAATTAATATAAACCTTACCAAGGAATGGCCAACGTAATTCATTTTTTGCCCGGTTTGTTGGTACACGAAATTAACAGTGGCAGGGAGATCATACGAGACCAGCTCATCCCAAGACCAAGCCCAGTAAGCCTGGCAAACATAATTTACGTACAAATTTCGATCGAATCTGAATAGCAAGAGTTTGATGGACATATGAAACCTGTTGAGTCGGGCTCAGTGACGTATGACGGCGGCTAGAGCTAGTTCCCCTGGTGTTCGCTATCCACACATCGAATCCATTATCGGCCAAGATGAAGGCAAGTGACTCTTGAGGCGAATTCATTAACCAGGTTAGCCCGTCCTGTGCCCGCCCGAAATTCTTTATCAATTTCATAAGGTAAAATAAATGTATTTTTTTTTTTACTAAAATTCTCTTTCCTGCAACTCTGTGATGTATATGAATATACCATGAGAACTCCATGCTGCAATAGCACTGGCTGCCTCTTTCCTTGTGCTGCTGCTGCCTTGCGTCCTTGCGGGATCCTTTGCATGCCAAGTATGTATCCATCTTCCGTCTCTACCTGCAACAAATAAGATTAATTAATTAATTATCGTAAATCACTGTGATCATATTCTATTATACCTCAAACTCTTGGCATTTGTAGCCATGAGGAGCGACTACTGAAGCGCATATACTGTCAACGCTGTCGCCGATGGCACGCTTCCGGTGATCCCGCCTGTAGAAGCTCCGAGCTCCAATGACAACCTCTAAGTGGAGATTGAAGAGGAGGAAAAAGGAAAAGAGAAGAGCAGACGAATAGAGCAAGCGAGTGCTGAACTCCATTAATGTGCGCGTCCCCAGGGCTGGGAAGCAGCTAAAATATAAGGGAGGTGAGTGCATTGTGTGAAAGCAAGAAAATGATGATGGAGATGGATGGCCTTTTTCCTAGGCGATAATATCGCTATCCTTAAAGTATGGGCCGACGTCTCTTTAACAGCAGTGTGAAATGATGGTGTTTGCACGGAATTAAGTGGCTTCCTTTCTCATCATGATCCTTCAATTTGGGAGCAACTATGGAACGATATGAAATCGTCACATAACGGTCTTTGCCTGTGAGCAATTAGTTTTAGCAGACGGGTGCGTACGTTACAGAGTCGAGCACTGTGATTGAGACCATCTGCTTGTTTTGAGAATGACAGCAATGGACAGCAATGGAGAGGCATCAAGTCACCGGTTGATTTGAGAATGCTACGGGGGTACTGGAGCATCTCTGGTTTGTTTTGTTGTCTCTGTGGAGACTCCATTACGATCTCGTGGTCTACTTTAGGAAGCTTTTGATAAATACGCCACATCTGGAGCCCTAGAAAGTAACGAAATGCTTTCCGGAAGATTCTGTTCATATTTAGAAATATCCGTTCCATGATAAAAAGGAGATCAAATGTTTGATATTATAACCCAAATCATGGAGCCCTAGGAAGTAAGTAAAGACTAAAGCCACATTTGGAATGCCTGCTCGACAAAAAGAACAAATTTTGGCGAAAGTGTATCTGCTACTTGCGCCATGTACTCTAATCGATGAAGCACTACTTGCGGCAACTCTAGACTGAATAAATAAAATCTGAGTTCAATACATAAAAATCTGGATTTAATACACAATATTATATACTTAATACATGAAATATAGGCTCAATACATGAAATATGGATTTAATATATGATATTTTACACTCAATACACGGCTCAATACATAATATACACAAAAATTTGGATTTTAGATTTCGTGTATTTTGATAAAAATCATATATTTTAATTTTGCTTTATAATTTGTGCAACTATAAAAATCGGAGCAAGGTACCCATCTACCAAATTTTCTCCGAAAAAAATGCTAGGCGTTAATCCTATCAAGGAATCTTTTTAAAAGTACAAATTTTATAACCAGAGTTGTTAGGCCCAGCCCTAAATAAGAACCCAACCCGGCAGCCCAATCAACTAGGCTGTTGACCAGGGTCAAAATTGACCCAAGCCCAATTGACGAGAATAAGAGAAATCGGAAATCAGGATTCTGATTTTTGGGTGAGATTTCGTTCGGCGAAGATGTTTTCCACCGTGGATCGAAGCCAACGTCACCAGCGTCTCCGGCGATCGGAGGCCAAAGGCTCATCGGAGGAGACGTCGCCGACCACATACGCAGGTGGTCTCTTGGTGGAAAAAGTGGTAGCGCGTGCCTGGCCGAACGAAGCGGCGGACGCAACTGATCGAGCGCTGTCTCGATCAAGCATCGCCTCCATCAGTCATCAGGCAGTAGTCTTCTACCCGGCGGACCGAGCGGTGGATCTCGGTGGCTGCAAGGACGGCCAGCATAGGGTGGCATGGGCGGGGTCGTCCGGCACGATATGGGCGCCGCCTGCCACAGCATTGACCTCGCGCGAAGCTCCTCCGTTTGCGTCTGGGCGAAGTAAGGGGATGCAATGCCAAGCCGCCTATAAGAGGAGCGGCTAGCGAGCTCGAGTGGAGAGGAGGAAAAAAAGAGGATGGAGCCCAAGGGGATGAATTGCCAAAAGGGAAGGAGGAGTCAACGAAACCAGGCGACCTGAACTCGCCGTGAACTAATTCTCCATCCCCTCTCTCGTCTCCTCCTCTCTGCCCTTGAATCTCGGCGTAGAACTCGCCGGCGGGGCGAGTGGTCTCAAGCGTGCTCCGGTGGTGTGGGAAGGGTGGCTCGGAGCAACTACGATGCTGAGACCTGGCTGTGACCTCCTTCCTCCTCCCGTGTGTTTCCGTCGAGCTCGAGGCAGCGACCTGAGCGGATATCGCGTCCGACCAACGAGAGATGAACTCGACAGAAGAGAGGCAAGTTATGGATGGTGGAGAACTGAAGACGAACAAATGCCTAGATCGACGCTAAACGAACGGACGGAGAGGTGGAACAGAGTCATCTCCGCATGATACCGTCATCGTCTTCGCTTCCCTAACTAGGAGTAGAACCTTCCGACGGGGACGAGTGGCCGTCCCTCCTTCGGATAAGCTCCGGTGGTGAGGGCGGCGTGGTTCGGAGCTTTTCCGACGCCAAGATCCCATCCCGTCTCTCCTTGGTGGATTCCGGTGAGCCCGAGGTGGCGGTCTCGAGGGAACACCAAGCTCATTCGGAGCGACGTGTACTTGTCGGACAGGGGAAAGGACTGCTCGCTAGATGGCGCGAGTTCTTGGAAGGACCGCTCGCCTAAGGACGCGAGTACTCCGTCGCGATCAAGGACGCGGCGTCGACGTCTTCCCTGCGACTCAACGTGAACGAGGCAGCGGACCTCGGTCGTAGGCGACGAACTCGGATACTCTCGATGGAGGACCATGTTCGAATTTTTGGTCTAACATTATTGATTTTGTGGGAGCATTTGTTAATTAACTATTGGGCCCATAACATCTCATTACTGAATGTGAAGACGGCCTGTGTAGCCGGTTGGGTTTTGAAAGAAATCCTTATTGGATAATCCTTATTGGATTATGGATTTCGCACCCGAAACCCAAAACTCTTTTATGGGAGGAGCCTAGGGTTTTTTCTATTATAAATATGGGCTAGGTCCCCACTTGCATCCTTCGATCGTTTTCGTCTCTTCCCATTGAGGTCCGTCTAAAGGAAGGATAGGAGTGGAAGATCTCTAGCCTGATAGTGGATATTGATGGCACAATCAGGTATGTTTTATGTTTTAATATTTATTTAATTCATGTTGTTCTAGATCTATGCAATAGATCCTGTATTTGTGATTATGTCAAAATTATCTAACATTTGGTATCAGAGCTAGGTATTGTATGGATTTAGAATGCATGATAAATTTAATTGTTAAAGTATTTTATCTTCTCTCTATTTGTTTTTCACGTTGGTGAAATTTTTCTTCATAAAATTAAAATCGTATTTTATTTTGATTTTGTGATTTGGTTTTGTTGACATTCGTCGCCTCGTCGGAGGAAATGCTGTGCCTTTTGACGTGTCGATCGCCCACTCCGGCGTAACAGCCGATGCGAACACTTGCGTGATGCGGATGCGGGTGTTGACCCATCGACCCGGGCCCACAGGCAATTTCGGCGCCAAGTTGAAATCTCGAGCGTGAATCGAGATTTCGAACGCAGGCGTACGGGTGTTCGGATCTGAGGGTTGGATCCGACCCGATTAAAGCATATTCTCTTTATTATATTCATTTTAAAAGGCTGACGTGGCTTTCTTTCTTATTTCTCTCTTTCCTAAGCTGGGTGAAGGTCAGAACCCTTCGTGGAGGCTGAGGGGCACGCGCAGATGCACCCCTGCCAATCACGCTGAACTTGGATGGATCTTTTAGACTCATCTCGTGCATGGGACTTTACCAATTTGAGCCCTGCATGGCGCTTAAAAATCATGTAATACTTTTCTCTTTTTGCCAAATCTTTTCCGCTGCTCGAGCGTTGCCGTGCCTCTGCTTTTGGTTCCGGCGAGGGCGTGGGGCAGCTCGTGGATGTCGGTGAAGGCGGACGACTAGAGGGCTTCTGCCCTAATCTTACAACGAAAGTTGGTTGTCTTTCGTCGCCATTGCCTCTTTGCCGTTTGGATCCAAATCAGATGCAGTTTAGAAGCCTGGACACGCTGCAGGGCTTTAGCCCTAGTCTGGTTTGTCGTTTTCGGTGAAGGACGCAGGCGATAGTTTCGGTCTAGATCGGCGCCTGCGGCGCATCTAGCTGAATCGCCATCTCTGACGTCGTCGTTGTTTTCGCCGATGCTATGACCGGACAAACGAAGAGGGCTTCAACCGTGAGGTCTTCGGCTGCCAGAAAGGGGGCCGAAGGCGTGTTCTTCCCGTTCGATCATCGCGAGCGAACGTGGGTTCGCTGCTGCGTGCGAGCGTCGGAGATGCCGGTGGCTGAACGCGACCTTCGCGTGCGAACGGGGAAGATGTGCGGCGTGCGGCGTGAGCAACGCTCGTGGGCGCTTGCGCGATGTTGTCTAGGGCTGGACCCCGATCCGGATTAGGATCTGTAGTTTTATTTTTTTTATTTTTTTATTTTTTTAGCGGATCCGATTTTGGATCCGTTTATTCCAATTTTAATATATTTTTTCTCTATCGGATCCGGATCTGTTTTCTTTAGTGGATCTGTTTTTGGGCTAGATCTGGGCCTCTTTCGGGCTTGCAGTCTTGTCTGGCGCCTGGGCCTGGCTTGTTGGGTTTGGGCCTAGGTTATGTGTTTTCTGCTGTGCTGTGCTTGAGTCTGGTTTAAATAAACTGGACTTGTGGGCTGTCTTTGGGCCAAATCTGTTAGGATAGATTTTGTTTTAAATTAGATTTTAATTACATTTTGTTCTGTGTCATATTATGTCGTTCTTTAATCTTGTATCTGTAATATGATATAATTTTCATCCATGATTCAAATTTGAAAGTTATGAAATTGTTTATTATATTTCATGAAAGCAATACTGATATAAAGTGTTCGGCATAAGTTATTTATTTTTTGTATTATGTTGCACATCACTAAATTGTACATAAATGCCTTAAGATTTCTTTTGGAACCACTTATGCATTATTAATTTCATAAATAAAATGATGTTTGTATTGCTATTGCAAAAGGAACCTGACCCATAATTCTTAAGATATTTTGCATCAATAATAATTCTTTTTTGAATTATGTGTATATCATAAATTATGTGTCTTACCATAATTATTGAAATCTATGTTGATATGTAAGTTTATGGTAATGCAATTTTGGTCATTTCATAATGGTTGTTAATTTATGACAATGTTAATGTATTATTTTCTACTCTTTATATTGATGGCATGCTATTTTATAAACATTTGTTACCAAAATGGTTTATTGCGTAGTTTCATATTTTCAAATGTTTATAAAAGAAAATTATTTTTTATCCTATTTATATTAATTAATTTACCTGCCCAAAGGGGGTAATTAATTAGTATATATATAGGATAATTTTGTTATAGTCTTGTCATAGAGAGAATGTTATAAACATTGATTTAAATTTAATTCATAATCATGTCATTGTTATTACATAAATATATTGTGTTGTAATTGTTATAAATGTTTGGCTACCAAAGTAGCTCATTTATGATTAATTATAATATGTTCAACATTTATGTACGGTTACATTTTTATCTTTGTTATATTAATTAATTTACCTACCCAAAGGGGGTAATTAATTGGTATATATAAGATAATTTTGTACCGACATGTTAACCTCATTATATAATACATTAAATTATAATTACTATAAATGTTTGGCTACCAAAGTGGCTCATTTATAGTTAATTATTATATACTTCGGTATTTATAATGATGATGAATTTTATCTCAGTTATATTAATTAACTTACTTGCCCAAAGGGAGTGATTAGTTGATATAATATGAGATGATATTTATAATGATTGCTTCTTCCTTATTGAGATAAGTTTTCATTTTTTATCTTTGTTATATTGGTTAATTTACCTGCCCAAAGGGGGTAATTAATTGATATAATTTAAAGATAATTAATGTTATATTTTATCATTATCATTGTATTACAATTATTATAAATGTTTGGTCACCAAAGTGACTCATTTATAATTAATTATGATATGCTTAAAATCTGTGATGATAAAATTTATTAATGTTATATTAGTTAATTTACCTGCTCAAAGCGGGTGGTTAACTGATATAATAGAGGTCATGTGCACAATGTGAAACTTTTCCTCATATATAATGTCATTCTTGCTAGAGCTCAATTTTCATAATTGTTCATACATTGATTTTGAATTCCTTTGTATTAACTCCTATTTTGTTGATCCTTTTAGTCTCCTTCTCTGTCAATAGCAACCATGCTACCTTTTAGTCTCCTTCTCTGTCAATAACTCCTATTTTGAATTCCTTTGTATTACAGCCTGCAGCTATCGTGGATAGGCTCAGCTATGGTGGACACAACCTGCAGCTATCGTGGATATGCTGCAGCTATAGTGGATACAGCCTACAGCTATCATGGATAGGCTGCAACTATAGTGGATATAGCTTGCAGCTATCGTGGATAGGTTGCAGCTACGGTGGATACAGCCTGCAGCTATCGTGGATAGACTACAGCTACAGTGGATACAGCCTACAGCTATCATGAATATGCTGCAACTATGGTGAATACAACCTATAGTTGATTGCTGCACACTTATGGTGGATACAATCTATAGTGGATTGCTGTACACTTATGGTAGATACAACCTATAATGGATTGTTGCATACTTATGGTGGACATAACCTATAGTGGATTGCTGCACACTTATGGTAGATATACCTATAAGTCAATTGTAATGGATAAGTCAATTGTACATGTATATTTGTTTGTATGTAAAGGATTTACATTTGTAAATGTATTTGTATGTAATGGACAGATGTTAGCAATGTTGTATGTAATGACATGATTTTTTGTATGTAATGACAATTTGTTTATTGTGGAATGCCAACAAATATCATGGATAAGCCACAACTATCGTGGATAAGCATGCCAAATATCGTGGATAAGTCACAACTATCATAGATAAATAGAATAACTATCATGGATATGACACAACTATCATGGATAAATAAAATAACTATCGTGGATATAACACAACTATCGTGGATAAATATAATAACTATCGTGGATAAGTCACAAGTATTGTGGATATAACATAACTATCGTGGATAAGTCACAACTATCGTGGATAAGCCTATAAAATATTGTGGATAAGCCTATCAAATATTGTGGATAAGCCACAAATATCATGAATAAGTCTGTCAAATAACATGGATAAGCCACAACTATCGTGGATAAACATGTCAAATATCATGGATATGTCACAACTATCGTAGATAAATAAAATAACTATCGTGGATATGACACAACTATCATGGATAAGCCACAACTATCGTGGATAAGTCACAAATATCGTGGATAAGCATACCAAATATCATGGATAAGTCACAACTATCATGGATAAATAGAATAACTATCATAGATATGACACAACTATCGTGGATAAAAAAAATAACTATCGTGGATATAGCACAACTATCGTGAATAAATAAAATAACTATCATGGATAAGTCATAACTATCGTGGATAAGCCTATAAATATCGTGGATAAGCCATAACTATCGTGGATAAGCCACAAATATCATGGATAAGCCACAAATATCATGGATAAGCCTATGAAATATTGTGGATAAGCCACAACTATCATGGATACCACAAATATCATGGGTAAGCCTGTCAAATATCGTGGATAAGTCACAACTATCACGGATAAGCATGTCAAATATCGTGAATAAGTCACAACTATCATGGATAAATAGAAATTATCATACATATATTCATTGCTAACACCTGTCCATTACATACAAATACCTTTACAAATGTTAATCCTTTACATATAAACAAATATACATGTACAATTGACTTATCCATTAAAATTATCATCTTTGTCTGCAACATGTGAAGCTACATCCGAGCACTGCATCACACATTAAAATTAGTTGCAGCCTATCCACAATAGTTGCAAGCTGTATCCACCATAGCTGCAGCATATCCACGATAGTTGCAGGTTGTATCCACCATAGCTGCACTCCATCCACCATAAGTGCAGTCTATCCACGATATCTGCAGCATATTCACCATAGAATGCAGTCTATCCACATTATCTACAGCATATCCACCATATGTTATAGTCTATCCATGATGTTGGGTGTCCATGATCTGGGCTGCATATCCACGATATGAGCCATCCTCCATAAAGGAGGGAAACTCACCCAACAGATTTTCTAATGTAAGAAGCTGATTTATTTAATACTAACATAAAAGGATGTAGACATGTCATCACTCTATAATCTTATAGGCATGATATTACATTTTTTTTTTAAAAAAAACTATTAAAACAAATAAATTATTAAAAAAACAAACTATTAAAGAGGAACTGGAATATTATTTCCTCACGTGTTGTTCAACTTATGGTTTTTCTTTCAAAACGAATGACCAAAATAAACTATTAAAAAGAGCAAGATCCAGAACTTTGAGATTAAGACCCTAAATCTAGTCCAGAAAAGCAAGCGGGAATCATCAGAAACGGGAGGAAAGTAGGGATACTTACTCGGTCGACTTCCATCTCCTTGGTTATCTTAGAAGGTTTCGTAGCCCTTTTTCCTGAGACAAGTTGAAGCCGTGTTAGGTATAAGCAAGAAGAAGCAAAAAACACAAAACGAAGAAGATAATGGGGCTGACCTTTACAGGTGTGAGGTGCTTTGCCATGTATATAAAGACATATTCTGGCTTGGGTTGGGTTTTCTGATGAGAACGAAGATTTTACCCAAGGAGGAAGGCCAAGATGGATTAAAAGAAACAGCTAGGGTTTAGCGGGAAAATTTTTTCGTCGGTTCGGCAAGAGGGAAGGGGCGAGAGATGTTAAACACAGTCAAGAGTCACATGGGAGAGAGAGAGAGAGAACGCTCAGGGGTTAATACATTTTGAAAAGTAACTAGAGTTAACTGTAGTGCCGAGTAACAGGGCATTAACGGGAGCGGAGAGGCATTGAGATTCATGCAATCTCGAGCGCTTTAGGATTTGGTTTTCAAATCCTAGGGGGCGTTGCGCGGGATTCTTGGGCAGCCCCGGTGCTTAGGAAATTTTTTCAGAACAGTGTACCATGGAGGCAACAATAATTGCCTGCATCATCCGTATAATTATAAGAAAAATATTATGTAAGCACAGAAAAATATTATGTAAGCACAGCAGTGAGATTGAAGTGTTCATCAGTACCTTACACATACATTGATGGCAAATTAATACATGTAAGTGCAATCATCAAGTTAAAGCAACCGAAAGTGTTCATCAATAAGTACACTTAAATTGATAGCAAATTAATACACGAAACTACGAAAGTCAGTCAACCCCCTTGCCGCGGAAATGGATTGATAAAGGTCCAATATGAGATGGGTTGAAGTTTTTGGTTTTTGGCTGATTTGATTAGAGTTGATTTGACTAGAGCTGATTGAAAAAATTAAGACTGTTTAAATAAAATAGCTAATCTGAATAGCAGTTTAAAAATAATGTATTGTGCTATTCTATTAAGTAAAAAATTTATAAATATATATATAATTTGTAATAAAAATAAACTTTTCTAATATATATATATATATATTGTAAATGTACAATACTAATATAAGTATTAGAATGGGTTGATTCACACTTGTCGAATTTTCGTGTTTAGTCTATGTGATAAAAAAAATCTTTTAAAAAAAGTTGATAAACAACCAAGAGTCAATCATTCTCATTTTCATTCCTTAACTCATATTTTACTTAACCAAATACATAGAGTAATATATCAACAGTTAAATCCAGTCAAGACATCAAAGGGTAATACATTTAACTTGAGCTAGAGAGACTTTAGAAATGATCTCGAAATCAAAGTTGGAAACGTGGGAGGGAAGGAGACATTAAAAAAGATTGCAAATGACGTCACTTAGGACAGAGAGCGCTCCTATTTATGGATTTCAAGGACGCGAGCGAGGTGGGAGGCTTCCAATGCCCACAAGAAGAAGTAAAGGGAGAGAAGCGAGAGGTAGAAGAGGGAAGGAACGGGAGACGATGCCATGGGAAATGGGCTGATTGAAAGTAAGAGGGCGACTGGCAGGCAGTGACGAACGAGGAGCAACACAGGCGAAAAATTAAAAAAAAAAGCTATTGTTACTATAGTTGGACAGCAGGTTTCTCAACGGGAAAAGCTCTCCCTTCAAGACTTTTTATCAATAGTGCAACTTCTTAGTTTGGAACTAAGAAGCTTCAACCAAAACGTCTCCATTTCCATTTTTTGGCTGCCCTCAAATGCATAAGCCGCCCAGCAACCGCCCTGAACATAGCCAAAATTTATAACTAAAGGTGGCGAGCGACCCACTCATGGGCCCGCTTAGGCCAGCCTCTATGCATGCTATGTGTCAGGCCCCGGTTCAGCCGGTCCGGCCCAACCCAAACTCAAGCCCGAACCGTGAAAGCAGCAGGTGAAAACCAGGCAGCGGCCCAAGCTCGCAACAAAGCCCACACGCGGAACGCGCACGCGAGCGCTCCGCATCTTCATCATCTCCGCCGAACGCGACGGACGCGGCGGCAACAGTACTGCGGAGCTCGAGCGCGGCGTCTTCGCGTTCGAAGCGGACGGGCACGAGGTTTGCGGAGGGAAGAAGCGGGCTACGAAGGCGGCGTTGGTGAGATATTCAGACGCGGCGTCGTCGTCTCCGCGAGAACCGGACGTGGATGACACAACCAGGCAACGAAGGGAGCGGCTTCTTCAGGCGCGGACAAGGAGCGGGGTCTTCGGCGCGTCCGATTCTGGCGGGCGATGCGGGCAAAGCAAAGTCGGTGACTACTCGATAAAAGGAGAGATCACACGAGCGGCGAGGGGATCTACTACTTCATCAGAGAGGAGGATTGAGGGATCCAGAGGGCACGCAGAGCTTGGATCGCCGAGGTTGAGAAAACTCTGTAACGGCAGTAAGAGGTTGCTGCCGGCGAGAGGGAGAGAGAGAGCATCGACGAGAGGTCGTCGGCGCAGAGGAACGAGGGTTTTTGTAATCTTTGCTGAGTAAAGAGGAAATTTTCCCTATCTTTGAGTTCCTCTGTTTCTTCCGAGTTCATCCCCTGTTTCTGGTTTCCTCCACACGGCGACAGCGAAGTTCGGCAGCGTGGTCGGGTGACGACCGTAGTCGTCGAGTGACGGACGACGGCCGAAAGGGACGAGGCGCGATGCTATAACCTTAATTTTATAAATTTAATTTAGAAACTTATTTTGGAATTTTTATGATTTTTAGAGAATTTTTCGGAAGGATAAAATAATAAGTTTTATATATAAAACTTATTATGCGTTCGCGGGGGCTCGAACCCGCGACGCGTTCAATTTTCAGACGCAGCCCAACCACTGGGCTAGGTTTGCTTTTGTTATTTAAATCGCACCCATTCTATTTGATCTAGATTTAAATTTGAATTTCGGAAACCGAGTCGACGCGTCGTCTTCTCCGATTTTTGTGGCGATCGAGTCGCCGCCGCGTTCTCGCCGTTTGGAGCGCGTTTTGCCTCTATATAATGGGGCTTCTGCTCTCGTTGATGGGACTTGAACCCTAGAACATCTTCACCCCTCGGAGCGCCTCTAGGAAGGAGAAATCGCTCTCAAACTCGTCGTCGGAGTTCGAGCGGCGCCGCCTCGTGTTCCAGCCATCCAGCGCCTTCATCGACGACGATCGCTCTGTTCTAGACTACGATACAACATCGTAGCAAGGTATCCTACCTTTCCTGAAGTTTTGGTGAAGTTCGGTTTCGATATAGATGGGTTTGGTTAAGTTTTGTGTATCGACGGCGGCGGCGCCACCGTCGATACCTTCTGTCGCTTCGGATGCTTCGATCGTGGGTCGAAAACTCACCGAAGCTGGTCGTAGAACCTCGCCTCGTTGTCCGGAGTCTACTGGCGAAGTTTGGCGGTGATCCGATCTTCGACGCGCCATCGGGAGCTCGCCGGCGCAAGCAGCGGACGCAAGTCCGGCGGCCTTGCGCGGCGGCTGTCGGGCGGCGCGGGCGACGAACGGTTCGTTTTGATTTTAGGGTTCGTCCGGTTTATTTGGAAATAAACCCGGACCAGCTGAGTGGGAATTGAATTGAACCGGTTCAACAGTATTGGCGGTTCAATTTCAAATTCGGTTCAGTTCTTGAATTCTGACCGGTTCGACCCTGATCCGGTCGAATCCGGGCCGGTTCAGGTAGCCGTTGGAAAGATAATGAAATTTCCTATCCAATGGTAGTATGGATAGCTTTAGATGAGATTTATATTTTGTGTAATTTAAGTTAGAAGTCTCGGTTTAACTTGGTTCAGGGTGAATTTGATCGGTTCTGTGCAATTCTGTCCGGTTCAGTGGGTTTTAGGTTCGGTTCATATGATCTGAGACTGGTTCTCTAGGTTTAGGGTTATGTTCTACATGTTGGTAGTTTTGGTTTTCAAATTAGAATGTTTAATGATAGAGTTCATGTACAAATTCATGTTATAGAGTGGTTGATCCAATAATCGGCTTGCATCATGTGATAAACTATTATTGGCTTTTCAAAAGGACTCAGAAATAACAGCGTTTGAGGTAGGAATCTTACCTACTCCTTTCTTACAGTGTCAATAATAGGATTTGCTACTTAATCCTTTTGTTTGATATATGATGCATATGATAGAATTGATTGACACTGATATCTGATTGCTTCATCTACTTAATTTGTTTCTGAATTCCTGTTGACCTCAATTATCTTGTTTATTTGGTCATATTCTTCTTCTGTATAAATGGTTAACAAACCTGTTTTGAGATATCTGATATATTGGCTTATGAGCCTGGTTGAACAATTGTGTATCTGTGATATTGACACATAAGTATGTGGAACCGTTATAAATCTGAGATGATAAAGTCGTGATATATTTTGACCGCTGACCTGGATGATTTATTCTCCAGTGGCCTGTTTATCTGAGTTATAGTTCCGACGCGCATCGGACTATCTGAGATGCCGGTACGGCACCGCCAGTTGTCTTGAGGACAATACTACGGATGTTAGTGTTGGACGCAACACTCCGGGCTGTTTAGGACAGTCGTTCCATTGCATGAGCAACAGTGGAAACACTCTGAAAATGAGTGCGGCTCTTAAGTGAGATCTGTTGGCCAGCTTGATGATTTGCACGACATTCTTATATTATTTGTATATCGTTGTTTCAGTTATTGTATTATCCTGTTATTTGATTCTCTCACCATGTTTGTTGATTCCTACTTAGCATTTCTGCTAACTCCCTTTGTTTCTCTTCCAGGTACAGAGTTAGCTTTTGGGAGGGATAGAGTAGATAGCAGATACCAGCCCGAGTTGAGATAGTTGCCTTTTGTATTTTATTCAGTTGATAATTTGGATAGTTGTATTCAGATATTGTGTTATAAAACTGTAGATGTTAAATTTGGATTGTTTATTAAATAAAGGATATGTGATTATTGTAGTTCTCTGGTTCCTATCAATATTGTTTTCTCCTTTCGATGGTTACTAACTCTGGAAATAAATCTGACAAATTCTCAAGCCCGAACCGTGAAAGCAGTAGGCGAAAACCAGGCAGCGGCCCAAGCTCGCAACAAAACCCACACGCGGAACGCGCACGCGAGCGCTCCGCATCTTCATCATCTCCGCCGAACGCGACGGACGCGGCGGCAACAGTCCTGCGGAGCTCGAGCGCGGCGTCTTCGCGTGCGAAGTGGACGGGCGCGAGGTTTACAGAGGGAAGAAGCAGGCTACGAAGGCGGCGTTGGTGAGATATTCGGACGCGGTGTCGTCGTCTCCGCGAGAACCGGACGTGGACGACACGACCAGGCAACAAAGGGAGCGACTTCTTTAGGCGCGGACAAGGAGCGGGGTCTTCGGCGCGTCCGATTCTGGGGGGCGACGCGGGCAAAGCAAAGTTGGTGACTACTCGATAAAAGGAGAGATCACACGAGCGGCGAGGGGATCTACTACTTCATCAGAGAGGAGGATTGAGGGATCGAGAGGGCACGCAGAGCTTGGATCGCCGAGGTTGAGAAAACTCTGTAACGGCAGTAAGAGGTTGCTGCCAGCGAGAGGGAGAGAGAGAGAGCATCGACGAGAGGTCGTCGGCGGAGAGGAACGAGGGTTTTTGTAATCTTTGCTGAGTAAGGAGGAAATTTTCCCTATCTTTGAGTTCCTCTGTTTCTTCCGAGTTCATCCCTGTTTCTGGTTTCCTCCACGCGGCGACAGCGAAGTTCGGCGGCGTGGTAGGGTGACGACCGTAGTCGTCGAGTGACGGACGACGGCCGAAAGGGACGAGGCGCAAACCTCCACTGCCGGCGCGGCGAGCTCGCGAGCACAGCGTTGTTTAGCGGACGAAGCGGCATGGTGGCGTCGACGCGAGACGAAGGTTGAAGACGACGCGAGTTTCGACGTTCGAAACGAGGCGGACGAAACGCGGGTCAACGGTCAATTCGGCGTAGCGAGATTTCGATTTCGGCTGACGCCAGCCGACGTTAGCGAAATCGAAATCTGATCGGTGAATTCGATTTCGGGCGGCTGACGCAACGACGACGTCAGCAACGGGAGGAATTCGGCGAGCAACGGTCAACGGTTGATTTTGACCAGAGGTATATTTTTGAATTTAGGGTTTTATCCGTGAGAACTGTAATTTGGGGAAAAAAGTTGAGCGGGGAACTAGGGTTTCGAATTTGGGGACGAGATTTGGTCCGGAAACCCTAGCGCGATCACGTTCTGGTGTTCCGCCGGACGGCTCTAGGAAGCGGATAAGCGCTATTTTTAGACCGTTCCGACCGGGGCGTGACACTATGTAAGGTACATAAAGGTTTAAAACAGGCCATATCAAATATGATATGACACAATTTTAGCTCAATCCCGTACAATACAATTAGGCTAAGCCATAATAAAAAAAATTAATAAATTATAAAATTAGAAAAATATTTTAAAAAGGAAAATAACTTGAATTAGAAAAATCAAAATAATTCAAAAAATAATTTTTTAAAAAAAGAAAAATCATAAAAATATTTTAAAATCTAAAAATTGAGAAAATTAAGAAAAAGAATAAAAATTGAAAAAAAGAAAATAAAATAAAATAAAAAAATATATATGAAACAATATTACAATATTAATACATGACTTTTTAAATAATATTTTTATTATTTATTTAAAAAAAAATTACATGAACGTATCTATTATGAAATAAAATTATATTAGAAAATTAAAATATATATATATATATATATATATATATATATATATATATATATATATTTATCATATGCAGACGCAACTTAAAACCTTAACTCACATATTTAAGCATAACCATGTAATTAACATCTAAACCAACTTGATTAAACTATATATTTATAAATTATACAATCAACTTAAACCATTTTATGGGCATAGTGGGAAAAGGGAATTGACGTGTAGCTTGTAGCTAGTGATATATAGGCAGCGGTCACGCCCTTTTCACCTTCGGCTCCACGTCAACACTTTACTCCTCGTAACAGTACCAAAATCGAAATCATGCCCACTCGCCGATTGTTACTTCATGGAAACTCAATTTTGACCGTAGTCAAAATTAATTTCTGAGGCCTCGAATCGAATGTTCGATGAAGAACGCACGTTCTTCATCCGCTTCACAAGAACACAACGCCGTCTGTGTCGTTCTCACCGCCGGCCTCATAGCCGGAGGAAGGGAGTTGGAAGGGCATGTTGGCAAAGGAAGGTCGCCGTCTCCTCCTCAACCCTTCGTCGTGCTCGCGGAAGCCGCTGCCTGGATCATCTCCGACGAAGGCAACGAAGAAGAAAGGACGCTAGAGATCTCGAAGAAGAAGAAAAAAAGACAAGGGAGAGCTTGCCGGAAATTGGGGGAATCTTCACCTTTATCCACGTCAAAGGCTACAAAACCCACTCTCTCTCTCTCTCTCTCTCTCTCTCTCTCTCTCTCTCTCTCCTGTCGGCGGCAGCTCTCGCTATCGACTTACAGAGCTCACAACCTCTCTTCCCTTATAGACCTCTCATAGGACTCTCTCGTCTCAGCACTCTCGATCTCTCGCTTCCTCTTAGATCTCACCGTTGGTCCCCTCGAAGGCCTCTCTACCCCGCTTTTAAAGGGAAGGAAACTCACGAATCATGCCTCTGTAATGCCTTGCATTTTAACAGTAATTTTTAGTATTATTTCACCTCAAATTTAGGCCTATTTTAATGTTTTTATACTCCAATGAGACTTATTTACTTCATTGCTTCGGAATCTTTACTTTTTTCTTATTTTTGTGGAATTTCAAGTAAAATCACCCAATTTTGAAGTATTTTGAAGATTCTAAAGTCATGGGGTGATTCCTTACGAGAAGACGAAGCCGCACGTCAAATTTGGGTCTGATTTGAGCTACTTTGAAAAATACGGCCAGGTGAACCCGGCGGGGTTCACCGGTGCTTTCACAGGATGTTCGGAAATTCACAGAACACATTACGGCCTGCCCGTGCTTTTGGTATTCACCCGTGATTCTCTCGGAGAAGCTTGTGCAGAAACGTACAGAAGACTTTATGGCCTGGTGAACTTGGCGGGGTTCACCAGTGATTCTTACACGAAAGAACTGTACAGTTGATTTCATAGCCAGGTGAACTCGGCGGGGTTCACCCGTGATCGTGACTCTGCAGACCGACCTTCACTCGGTTTTTCTTCGATTCCGAGCCCTAAAAAATCCAAAAAAAGGCAAGAAAATATGTTTTGGAAAGCTAAGAGAGAGACAAATCCAAAGAATATAAAAGTCATCTTTATTATTGCCAAATTATCTAGCAATTGGCACACAAAGCGGCTAAGGCGAACGGAAGAGGTGACATAGCTTTTTCGGGGCGATTTCGAAAGATTGGAGCGTTAGATCTTCACGATTTTTGGGGATCTTATTCTGTTCATCCTCTCCTTCCTCTCCAAAACATTTTGTAGCAATTTTCCTAATATTTTAGAGAGATTTATGCGAGCTTTCATGACTATTGTAGCATAAAACCCTTTTCGGGGTTTGGTTGAAGCCCGCTGATGGATTCTTTCATGCAATTTTAATTTACTCTGTTTTATTTCGAAGTTTATATGAGCATATTTTACCTTGACGTAGTTATTTTCATGATATTGGTTTGGCCATGTAGTATCGTGTGATAGTCGACGCGATCCTAACCGAGAGGAGGATCGTGTCGGCGGATTCCCTAGGTAAAACTTGCGAATCCTTGACACGAGAGTGTTTGGATTTCGCTCGAGGATAACATAATCTTCCACTGAACTCATTGGGTTTATCTAGAACGATCCACTGCGAGAGTAGGAGATCATTCTGAATAAGCACCAGGGTGTGCCGACTGAGAGGGGGCATCCTGTACCTTAGGAAGATTCCTTATGCGAAATTATGAATTCTTGTAATAGATGCCTCTTAATATAGTTAGATTCATCAGTGTGGTGGATACCGAAGTTCCGATCTCTCTCATATTGATAACCTCCTCATCGTTGCATTTGATTTCTTATTTTCGTTTACTACTTGGAAAAACATCATTTTGATTCACTTAGCTATTGAGACTTAGACTTTCTGGTACTTAACCTTTATCCCTGTGGGTTCAATAACCTTTTATATTACTGCGACATTACCGTGCACTTGCGGGACATGTCAAGATTTTGGCGTCATTGTCGAGGAGCAACGATTAATATTAGTATATTTTTGAGGATTGGTAGACTAAGTTTTAGTTAATTCTGTTACTTTACTGCTTTTTTTCCTTAGTTCCTTGTTGTCGCTTGCCTTAAAGCTTTGCAATTGCATCTGACATGTTTTTATGCAAAGAAGCTTGCGTGCAGGTGAATTTTTCGAAATAGATCTCGAGATAGAGAAGACTTTCAGAAGAAGGAGAAAACTCAAGCAACTTCGGCAAAAAGAAGATCAAAACCAAATGGAGCATATCCCACTAGACCTGAATAATGATCAAGCACCCCAACCTGCGGGGAATAACAATAACAGAACACTGAGAGATTATGGTGCTCCCTACGTTCATGGACTACAATCAGGAATTGCTAGGCTAATGTAGAGGCCAAAAATTTTGAGATTAAACATGCTTTACTTTCCATGGTTCAACAACATTAATTTGGTGGTTCTCCTCTTGAGGACTCCAACATGCATTTTGCGATATTTTTAGAGTATTGTAATACATTGAAAATTAATGGTGTTTCTACTGATACTATCAAGTCGAGATTGTTCCCTTTCTCTTTAAGGGACAAAGCAAAAGCATGGCTTCATACAATACCCTCAGCTTCCATAAGGACATGGGGAGAATTGTCACAAGCCTTCCTTTCAAAATACTTCCCCCCTTCCAAGACAATTCAATTGAGAAATCAAATCAACAGTTTCATGCAGAAGGATGAAGAATCTTTATATGAGGCTTGAGACAGATTTAAAGAGCTGCAAAGAATGTGCCCACACCATGGCATAGAGACTTGGGTTTTGGTTCACACATTTTACAATGGTCTGGACTACAGCACAAGGTTCACAGTTGATGCTGGAGGGTCTTTAATGAACAGAGGAGTTGAAGATGCTATGAACCTCCTAGAAGATATGGCAATGAATCACCATCAATGGTCTTCAGAACGAGATACACCTTCTAGGCAGTTAAGTAAACTCGAACTTGATACTTTAACTACTCTTGCTGCGAAGGTGGATACTTTAACTAGGAAGATTGATTCTTGGTCTATAAATTCAATGGATGCTAATTCTTTATCTTGTGAGATGTGTGGAGTTGCAGGCCATGTAGGTACAGAATGCCAGTTGGGAGATAGGTAGTTAACTCAAAGTCATCATGAACATATCATTGTAGTTGGAAGCTTGAATCCCATGAATAACCCATATTCCAACACTTACATTCTAGGATGGTGAAACCACCCAAACTTCTCATACCGAACTACACAACCATTGCAACCGGGGCAAGCACTACCACAAGGTCAACCTTCACAAGAAAATTTCAAACAGCCTCCACAAAGAAATTACAGACAGCCACCTGGGTTTCAAGCCAGAAACTACAATCTACCACCGAAGCCAAATATGGATCCTCAACTGAGTAAACAAATTGAAGGATTAACTGATATGATAAAACTCATGATGTCAAGAATGGATTCCTTGGAAACTCACAATAAGATGCTAGAGAATCAGCTAGCCCAGCAAGCTAACTCATCCTCTAAAGCACTAGGGAAACTTCCATCACAACCTGAAGTTAACCCGAGGGAGCATTGAATGCAATCTCCACTCGGAGTGGCAAATAACTTGAAGATCCAAAAATGCTAACTGATGATAGAAGGGAAGATGCAACACCAGACACAAGAGATCTGAACCATGAAGCAACACTGGTAACACATGAGCAGACTGAGGAAGAACGAGCCTATGTGGGGCTACCAGCTTACTAACCCCCAATCCTTTTCCCACAGAGACTTGTCAAAGCCAAACTATACAAACAATTCGGTAAGTTCTTGGAAGTTCTTAAGAAACTCTATATTAATATACCTTTTGTTGATGCCCTTTCGCAGATGCCCACCTATGCCAAGTTTCTAAAGGACATCTTGTCTAACAAGAGGAAGCTGGAAGAACAAGGAACAGTTGCACTTACTGAGGAGTGCAGTGCGATCATACAAAACAAGCTACCCCAGAAACTTAAAGATCCAGGCAGCTTCTCTATACCCTGCCAGATAGGGGAGACGACTTTCTAGCGAGCCTTATGCAATTTGGGAGCAAGTGTCAACCTTATGCCCCTATCTTTATGTAAAAAGCTGGACTTGGGGAGATTTGAAGAGTACTAATATTTCTTTATAGCTGGTAGACATATCAGTTTGCCGTCCCATTGGTATCCTGGAGGACGTGCCAATAAAAGTTAGAGATTTTTTTATTCCTACTGATTTTGTTATTTTAGAAATTGATGAGGATGACAGACTCCCTATCATTCTAGGGAGACCTTTTCTTGCTACAGCCGGTGCAGTCATCGATGTCAAAAATGGGAAACTAGATTTGAACATCGGTGACAATGTTGTACAGTTTGATTTGTCTGACTCTTTGAAAAAACCTTCTCTTGCAGGTATATGTTGCAATGTAGACATCATAGAGAAAGCTATACAAAACATTGAGCCTTATAGGAAAGAGGTGGATCCACTAGAGTTGAGTTTGGTTAGTTCTGATGATCAAGATCTTGAGGAGAAAGCCAAAGAGTACACTGCACTTTTGGACTCAGACCTAATCATGGAATCTGCTTCTATGGAGCCGAAAGCAACACCTGAGGGTAACCATGAAGAACAAGGGCAGAAGAAACTTGAATTCAAAAACCTACCCAACACATTGAGATACGAATTCTTAGATGACAATTCTACATATCTGGTAATAGTTAGTACCAACTTGAATAAAGAACAAACCGAACTACTCCTTGGAGAACTCCATCTTCACAAGAAGGTAATTGTCTATTCACTTGATGATATTAAAGGAATTAACCCCTCTATTTTCATGCACATGATTTTATTAGAGGAAAACAGCAATCCTTCTGTGGAGTTTCAATGCCGACTTAACCCACATATGAAAGATGTTGTGAAGAAGGAAGTTCTTAAACTTTTGGATGCAGGAGTCATATATTCCATATCAGATAGTTTTTTGGGTAAGCCCGGTACATGTTGTACCAAAGAAGGGAGGTATTACGGTTATTAAGAATGATTCATATGAGTTAATACCCACACGCACAGTCACAGGATGAAGGATGTGCATTAACTACAGGAAGTTGAATTCTGCTACAAGAAAAGATCACTTTCCTTTACCATTCATTGATCAGATGTTAGATATATTAGCTCATAACTCTTACTTTTATTTTCTAGATGGATTTTCAAATTTCTATCCACCCTGATGATCAGGAGAAAATTACTTTTACCTGCCCTTATGGTACACCCTTATGGTACATACGCTTACAAGAGAATGCCCTTTGGGCTTTGCAATACCCCTGCTACATGTCAACGGGCGATGATGGCAATCTTTGCAAATTACAATGAAGATTTTATGGACATATTTATGGATGACTTTTTTGTGTATGGTTCTTCTTTCAATCATTATTTATCTAACCTTTCTAAAGTTTTACAGACATGTGAAGAGGTGAACCTGGTGTTGAACTGGGAGAAGTGCCACTTCATGGTCCGGGAAGGTATAGTCCTTGGGCACTTGGTCTCTGCGCATGGAATCGAGGAAGATAGAGCAAAAGTTGAAGTTATTGAAAATTTGAAGCTGCCTACAACAGTGAAGGGAATTCGAAGTTTTTTGGGCCATGCCGATTTTTATAGAAGATTCATCAAAGATTTTTTCTAAAATAGCTCATCCTTTAACTAATCTTCTGACTAAAGATTCGATCTTGTGTTTTGACAGAGAATGTGAGGATGCTTTTGTAATACTCAAAGAAGCTTTGATTACTGCACATGTATTCCAACCTCCAGACTGGTCCCTACCTTTTAAACTCATGTGTGATGCTAGTGACCAGGCCGTGGGGGTGGTTTTGAGGCAAAGGAAGGACAAAAAATTGCATGCTATATACTATGCTAGTAGAACATTTGATGATGCACAGATGAATTATGCCACCACAGAAAAAGAGCTACTTGCAATAGTTTTTGCTTTCGATAAGTTTTGTTCATATTTAGTTAATTCAAAAGTAATTATTTTTACTGATCATGCAGCTATCAAATATCTAGTTAACAAGAAGGATGTCAAGCTAAGACTTATTCGATGAATTTTTCTTTTACAAGAATTTGATGTTGAGATTAGAGATAAAAAGGGAAGTGAAAACCTTATGGCTGACCATCTTTCCAAGCTAGAACGCAATGCTGAAAAGAATTCTGAAGAAGAGTTGGAAATTAATGATTTATTCCCTGAAGAACATCTATTTGCTCTATTGGAACAGTAAGCACCATGGTATGCCAATTATGTGAATTATATTATTTCTAACATTCTTCCCCCGATCTTACTTTTCAGAAGAAGAAAAAGTTCTTGCATGATGTAAAATCCTATTGCTGGGACGAACCTTATCTATATTGGCAATGTGCTGATGGATTATACAGACGATGCATTCCCGAGGCAGAGATACATGATGTGCTGACACATTATCACTCTTCACCGTATGGAGGACACGCTGGGGCAGCCAAAACTACATTCAAATTCTTATAGTCAGGTTTATTTTGGCCCTCTATTTTTCACGATGCTCGCCATTTTACCCTTACATGTGACAGCTGCCAAAGAACAGGAAATATATCAAAAAGGGATGAACTTCCACTGAGTGACATATTGGAGGTGGAGATTTTGGATGTATGGGGGATTGATTTCATGGGACGCTTCCCATCTTCATGTGGTAAATGGTACATTCTTGTTGCCGTCGACTACGTGTCTAAGTGGATTGAGGCTTCTGCAGAGGCTACTAATGACTCCAAGGTTGTTATGAAACTTATGAAGAGAACGATTTTCCATAGATTTGGAGTTCCATATATTTTGATAAGTGATGGAGGTTCTCACTTCATCGAGCAGTGATTTGGAACACTCTTGAAGAAGTATGGTGTAAAGCACAAGGTGGCCACGCCCTATCATCCTCAGACTAGTGGTCAGGTAGAGGTTTTTAATAGAGAGATCAAGCAGATCCTTGAGAAAATTATATTGAGATCATGGAAGGATTGAGCACTTAAACTACCTGATGCTCTATGGGCCTACAGAACCGCATACAAGACACCCTTAGGTATGTCTCTTTTCTAAATCATTTATGGAAAATCCTGTCACTTACCTGTTGAACTTGAGCACAGGACATTTTGGGCTGTCAAGCAAATTAACTATGACTTCAAGAGTGCCGGTGAGAAGAGAAAGCTGCAACTTGATGAATTGGAAGAGGTGCACCATTATGCATATGAAAATGCCAAGATTTACAAGGCACGCACCAAAAATTGGCATGACAAATGCATTGTGAAGAAGGAATTTCATGTAGGGGACAAAGTGTTACTTTTCAACGTCAGACTTTGATTGTTTCCAGGGAAGCTTCGAACAAGGTGGTCCAGCCCCTTTGTAGTACAGAAAGTGCAACCTTATGGCACCATCATTATCTGGATAGAATGTACAGAAAGCTTCACCATAAACGGGCATCGACTCAAACATTACTTCGAGGATGAGCGGGTTGAGAAAGGGGTTGTTTTTACCCTTTCAGATCCTACAGACTTGGTGACCTAAAACCTCTTTAGGGTCGAGCTATTGACCTTAAACTAGCACTCTTCGGAGGCAACCCATGTTTTTACTCACTTATTTAATTCTGAGTTATTTTTCATTGTTATTAGATGAACTGCATAGTTGATTGGTTTTGCTTTATTTTTTGTCATGTTAGTCTGCAAATTCTTGCTATTTGTGAGTTCTTTTATGTTGTAGGAATTATCTGGAGAACATGGTATTCAAGAGAAAACTTTTGAGCAGCACAGAGAACTTCACGGCCAGGTGAATCCGTGCAGTCTGCTGTGAGTAATGAAAAATTGGGTTATCACGAAAATATTCATGGCAACAGAGTGAATTTGGCGATCCTGGATGGCATACAATACTTTGGGATGTTAAGTTTCCTACAGAAGACTTCACGGGTAGGTGAACCCCATGAAGCTTATCATTCGCAGTGTGTTTCCATGAAGCTTATCATTTGCCGGGGTGACTCCTACTGCCTTACATTCAAAGGAAGCCAGTTCTCCCTTTCGCTGCCGAGCACTGAGTGCACCACCGTGCGCATGAGAGCAAACTGGCGCATATAGCCCATTGCTGACCGTAAACCTGACCTAGTTGAAACGGCACCTCTAGCCCTTAATGCCTTTCATTTCGGTGGCTCCTCATCTATGGGTCTATGTTGGCCCTTCTTCAGGAGATGCATGAGGAGCAGCTCCGCCAGGGAGGGGAGCTATTTCGCCAGGGGGAGGCACTCGATCAGATGGACACCACTCTCAGCTATCTCCGCTAGGAGCAGACCTTAAATTGGAAAACTATGGAGGGGGATGCAGTGACAACACAAGATGATGAGCTTAGTCTGGGAGAAGCTTTCTTCCATGGACGAGCAGCTGTCCTTTCTGTCTGAAGAAAACATGGCGCATGTAGCCATCTCTTCCAAAGAGGAGGATGAGCCGGATTTCTCGTTTCGCTGTAACAGCAAGAGCTCCAAAGCTCAAGGCTCTCAACCGCGGAGGAAAAAGTAGACTCCCCCAGCGCTAGACCTCCCACCTGCTCCTCTCATGTACACGATTTCGCATAGGGGACTATGCGATATTTAGAGTGAGTGAGCTATCTCCTTTCCAGTTCTTTATCTTCTGCTGCCTTTTACTTACTATTTCTGCTGGTTCATGTGCTTGATACTTGACTTTGACTGGTTGGTTGTTTATTTGGCATTGTTCTTATATGCCACTATTCAAGGGCCTCGTCCCATCTTCCATGCACTGTCCTAGTATTCTGTGATGATCCCTATTATCATCTTGTTAATATATGAATGAGTTATGCATGCTATCATCTGGATATATCCTGATGTTGTGGTTCAAGGTTTAGTCATCTGTTTACCATGCTCTATGAAATAGTTTTGATCCGATGATAGCCAAGTCTAATCATTGAGTTTGAATCCATATTTGGTTTGGAATAATCATAATCCATTGAATGCAACATCCGATTAGAAATGCTCTATGATCGTATCCATTCACTCTATGATTTTGAAATCTTTTGATTTAGACTACTCTAAACTATTCATTAGTGGGTCAAATATTTCTGAGAATGTTCAATTAACTTATGCTGGTAGTTTACATGTGATTTCATATTAAGATATGCATCTACTTATTCGTTCCTTGAATCCTTTCTATTGTTGGGAGAAAACTACATTTGTGATGTGATGAAAAGCCTTATCAACACCATATTTTGTTATTTCAAAAAAAAAAAAACTCTTAGATTGCTCTACTTGGCACTGTGAAAAATTGGCAGTGGTACCTAAGAACATGAGTTGAAATCTAAGAGAGATTCCTCTACTTGGCACTGCGAAAAATTGGCAGTGGCACCTAAGGACATGAGTTGAAGTCTGATATCATAATTAGCTATTGGAGCTTTGCATCCTAAATAATACATTTGAGTTAATCCCAATAAGTTGATTTGGATGAATTGGAATAACATGAGTAATGAGTATGCTTGATTGATTTCTCTGTTTATAGCTGGCTGAGTTCCTTGACTTCTAGAAATTGTGGGATCAAACTGCTGAACGTTCAAAACACTCAAACACTTGATTTCTTCTGACTTAGATCTTGGATTACTAGTAGATGTTTTTTTTAACTTGGATGTTTGCTTTTAACCTGAATGATTATCTTCATACCTTTCATGCAATTCACTTTATTTTATTGCTTGATGATGACTAAAATATTCATAGTATAGTTTGTATCGATTGTCTAGAGTTTTTAAGTCATATTTATGCTCTTTTGCTTGTTTTTAAGCTTCATTTATCAAATATTTCGGAATCTATAATTTCCTTGATTTTTGATCAATTTCAGG
The DNA here is from genome assembly GCA_027563935.2 of Costus lasius. Classification (NCBI taxonomy): domain Eukaryota; kingdom Viridiplantae; phylum Streptophyta; class Magnoliopsida; order Zingiberales; family Costaceae; genus Costus; species Costus lasius. The sequence goes on along the minus strand of CM050450.1, from coordinate 20,306,372 downwards.
CTAAAAGGGCTTAACTTTGATGGATTTTGGGTAATCTAAGTGCACGGACGAATTCCAGTCACCAAGAGGAAATTATATGTCAAATTTGAAGCCAATCAGAGTTTTCGGCAAAATTATGGCAGGGCCGTAATTATTATTACGGGCCATGGAAATATTGGATATTTACACAGAGACAATCACGGCACTACCTTAACTATTTTTTAGCCGTTCTTACACAGACGAAATTATGGCACCGCCGTAATTATTTCCACGGCTGTGGACTTGTTGAAGCTCACTAAACGAATCACGACACTACCATGATTAATTTTCTCGACTGTGATTTCTGGTAAATTTTGCATAGTACAAATTACGGTACTACCGTAAATTTTATTACGCCCATAATTTCATCAAGGTGAAGATGGACGTAATCACAGCACTACCATGGTTATTATTACGGCTCGTAATTATTCCAGGATTTTGCACAGAAGAAATTACGACACTGCCGTAATTTATTCCACGGCCGTAATTCTAACCCAGTAAGCCGTGTTCGCTTGAGTCTTCTGCGTTTACTGTAGCAGGATTTTGTGAACCTGATTTCAGGAGATTTAGGGTACGATTTCGGAATCTGAAAGAAGAAGAGTGATCTATATAAGGAAGGGAAGATTTCAAGACCAGGGCCCCAAAAATTTTGATCCAAAAAAGAAGGAGAAATTAGAGAGGCACCGCTCGCGTTAGGGTTCGTCACCAAGAATCATACAGACCATCTCTGGCAGCAAAATTTTCAGGGAAGTTACGCTTGAGGGAGAAGAAAGTGGACAGAAAGTTTCAGCTTGGAAGAAGTTTGATTGGAGAAGGAATCAATGAGATTATGGTCGCGACTACTATTCACAACGCTTTTCCTGAGAAATTACGAGCTGTGAAATTTTTCACAGCCTTGTGAACAGTTACACTGTTTCTTTCTCTTTTCGAATTCTAAATTTTTTTGAAATGCCATATTATTGTAATTCTTTTACCATGATAGCGTAAAGACCTTTTTGAGACAGAGGTGTAATCCCCTTAATTTCTTAATGACTAGATAATTTCTATTTTGTTAGTTATTTTTTGATATGATAATTTTACTTCTATGTATAATTGTCTTTAAATTTTTCTAGATTTAGAATATCAGCATGTTTTAGGGTTTGTAACATGTACTGAGAGGTGACTTATAAGACTCGGAACCCTTAAATTATGTTTTAGGAACTTATACTATGAGAATAGGTTTGTTTTTAATTCCTGATTTTTGAAGCATAAATTCTTGTTGATAATTTAACCTGGGAATTTTTATCGAGTTAGACATGAAAATATGTACTGAGAGGTGATTTGGATTGTTGTAAACCCTTAAGTAAAACATGTGAAATTAATATATAAGAATGTTTAATTTTGCTTGAGAATAGAGGATACCAACAGAGGCAACAAAATCAAAATCAGCCCCAGAATTCTAATTTAGAATCCATGCTTGAAAAATTCATGTCAAATCCAAATCAGAAATTTGAGGAACTTAGAGATGAGATTAAGCAACAAAGTTATGAGATTATGTAGCAAAAAGAGAACCAAATAGCACAACAAGCCAGCACATCTTATAGACCCCCAGGGAAATTGCCTGCTAAACCTGAACTGAACCCTAGGGAACATTGTAATGCTATAACTACTAGGAGTGAGAAACAGTTAGATGAACCAAGTGGTAGACTTGAGGATGATGATGAGGAAGTGCTTGACATTGAACCTAGCAGTGAGCCAGTCTTAGAAACAACACCTGTACATGTGCAGTCTCATCCTAGTTCGCCACCTCATAAGGGTGATGAACCTAAGGGTGATGAGCTATGTCAGCCTGATATTCCTAGACCTAACTCACCTGCTCCATATAGGCCACCTATACCCTTTCACCAAAGACTTGTTCAAACTAAGTTAGATAAGCACTTTAGGAAGTTTTTAGATATTTTAAAAAAGCTTTACATTAATATTCCATTTACTGATGCTTTATCTCAAATGCCCACTTACGATAAATTTTTGAAAGAAATTTTGTCTAACAAGAGAAAAATAGAGGACTATGACACTGTAGCATTAACTGAGGAGTGTAGTGCTATCATTCAAAACAAATTGCCACCAAAATTAAAGGATCCAGGTCGCTGCTCTATACCTTGTTTGATTGGAAATATGGCTCTTGATCGAGCCTTATGTGATCTTGGGGCTAGTGTGAGTCTAATGCCTTTATCTGTTTGCAGGAAATTGGACATGGGAGAGCCAAAACTGACTTCAATTTCTCTGCAGCTCGCTGATCATTTAGTAAAGTATCCTATTGGGATTTTTAAGGATGTTCCAATTCAGGTTGGTAAGTACTCTTAAATGGATATTGCTTCTACAAGAGTTTGATTTTGAGATCAAAGACAAGAAGGGATCAGGAAATTTTGTTGCTGATCATCTTTCAAGAATAATGGTAGATCCAGATAAAGGTGACATAATCAATGATTCCTTTCCTGATGAACAACTCTTAGAAATTGAACAGATCAAGGCTCCATGGTATGCTGATATAGGGAATTACTTAGTTGCTAATGTTTTTCCTCTTGATTTGAGTTATCAAGGAAAGAAGAAGTTCCTAGCAGATGTAAAGCACTATTTTTGGGATGAGCCTTATGTATTTAGAAGATGTATAAATGATATTTTTAGGAGATGTGTACCCGAGGAAGAAATCACGGATATACTATTTCAGTGTCATGGATCATCTTATGGAGGGCATGCTAGTACTCAGAAGACTGCTTTTAAAATTTTACAATCTAGATTTTTATTGGCCCTCAATTTTCAAGGATGCTAGTGATAGGCCCAAGGATGCTTGATAGGCTTCCCGCAAGTGCACGGGTCTATCGAAGTAGTAAAATATTGATCCCACAGGGACTAATGGACAAGTAATCTAGAATTTGCTAGCTAGACGACGTCGAGATTGGTGAAGTTTAAAGTGTTAAACTAATTAAATTCACAAGAACATAAATAGAGGATTTGCACGAGAGAATTTTAATCGGGAGAAGAGTCAGGATGTGGGTTCACCGCTTTGACACCTTACAGCTGAATAGTTAAACTCCATTACCAACATCCTATATAGTTCAAGGGATTTAGCCACCTATCGTGCAGGTCGCTCCCTCTAATGGCCTCGTCTGCTCCCACGGACTAGGCCACCGGTCCAATCCGTAGGGTTCTGACGTTCAGTTGGACTTGTTATCTCCCTAAGACGTCTAAGGCCCTAATACTTTCAAGGTGAGTATAGGTTAATAAGAGGGGTCCTCCCCGAGAATACCTGGTTTACTAACCTCCCCAGCGGAACTCCTGGCTCAAGCGTGCCCTCTCGAGCAGCGCAGGCAAAGAACCCAGATACAATCCAACGTGCCAACGCACTTTTGGTTTGTCGGATGTGTCTAAGATCCGGGAGCTCATGCTGAGGGAGTACAGTTTGTCAAGGGGGTTTTCCCTAGCCCCTGATTTACAAACCCCACACAAGAAACTAAAGGCTCAAACGTTCCCTTTCTGGCAACGCAGGCAAAGCACGCACATAAGGTCGAGCTAGGATTTCGGCAGATAGAGCTAAACTATTACAACTAGTAAGTCATCAACGGCTACCCCACATCCTGATTTAAAACTTAGCCTATCATATTCATCATGAAATCACAAGTAATAATCTTTAATAGTACACGTATAGGCAAGTTATGCAGGAATTACAATGGGAAGACAAGATCATATGTTACTTTGCATGGATCACACAATAAACGTAGCAAGTAGAATGAAGCTTATAAATCTTCCTTACAAACTTGTTTCTGAGGTGCTCACGCAGGAAGGTCTTCAACTATTGCAAGTGCGCAGCCCCCTTCTTCTTGGTGTGTTCTACTTTCTCCCAAGCGCAACTTCTTCTCCCGTGCCTTTTACCTTGAATCAAAGGTCTTTTATCTCATCTTTTTCTGCGCCTTCTTCTCTTTCCCATGCCTTGCCAAAAGCCTCTGCAACTGCTGCCATAGCTCAGCCGAAAGGAATTTCTACCAGCCTCCATGCCCTGCAACACTGCATGTCCGCCATCTCCACAAAAACGTCATTGCTTGCGCCAATTTCTCCTCTGAAAAGCTGCTCCGAGCCTCTTTGTCAATGGGGGAGAAAGGTCCTAGGTGCCCCTGAGCTTCTCGTAGGGTTAGGTCAAATAAATCAAGATTAAAATCGTGATTTCGTAATAGGCGGGTCTGCGATCTCGAGCGTGAATTTGGTCGTGACTTCCAACAAAGGCTTCAATGAATCCGAAGTTAAAATTGTGATTTCGTAATAGGCGGGTCTGCGATCTCGAGCGTGAATTTGGTCGTGATCCATCGTGACTTCCAACAAAGGCTTCAATGAATCCAAAAACTTCTAGTTAGGATCATGTTGAATTAGGATGAGCTCCTCTACCACAAAAGTCCCAGAATCCACCCTCTTTATGGTCGTTTTGACCTGAAAATGTGAAAATACCAAGAGAGGTGTAGATTCCATAGATGTAAGACAATTAAGACAATAATGAGGCAGAAAGCCCAGAAATATAGATGATTCTGACTGTAAAATCATACTTGAAAGGCTATATAAATCTGTGTCAACAGAATACCTACGACTTAAATCTTTGCTTGTCCTCAAGCAACAAGAAATGAAATTCCATGAGGGTTGTTCGACTGAAGTTATACTCCCCAATGATCTATAAATGCTAAATAATCACAGCTAGTCATAGGATGCACAAATCACTGTAGACTTTAAAGATGTCAAGATGAAAAGCAGAGTATCTAGGTCAAATCTATGGGCAATAGTTGTACGATAATATTGAATAATAATAGTTCCTTACCACATGAAGCACTAATCCACTAAAGCACCCGGAAGGTAAACTCTAAGGCAGTAGTAAAGGCCTTGCTCATAACCTTGGTACCACCGCTTTCTTTTCCTTCTGCAGTGTCAAGCCGTAGCTTCGGTACCACTGCCTTCTGTTTCTTTTGCTTTGATTTGCAGTGCTAAGTCGCAACTTCGGTACCACTGCCCTTCTTTTCTTTCTCTCTCCTTTTCTTTTATTGGCAGTGCCAAGTCAAGTCTTCGGTACCATTGCCTTTGTTCTTTCTTTTCTCTTTTTGTTGGGCAGTGCCAAGTTGTAACTTCGGTACCACTGCCTTTTGTTTTCCTCTCTTTTCTTCCTCTCTATTTCTTGTGCAGTGCCAAGTTAGAGGAGCTTGAACCAAAACTAATACCGAGAGTTACCAAGAGTGGTAAGTTTGTGTCAAGTGGTTTGGTCTATAATCAACCAAACAAATAGTACTCATGTTGGGACACAGATACTTCCTAAATCCAAAGCTTATCAAAGTTCAATCCTTAGGTGTCCAGTGTATAAGGAATCAAGTGATTATATGAATTGATTAGCATAATAGATGTTCTTAAGTTAGTGTGGGAGTATAAATTAATCATAGATTAAGTGAATGAATCATAAATAAGAATCAATCAAGAATGAGAAAATATTAATCAGTGACCTTGAAAAATTTCAGCTAGAACCATCCTTAGGATTTTGCGTGTGCAGGCAATAATGATCAACCAAGTTCAAACCTTATCAACAAAGTCATGATGAAAGCATATCAGAAAGGTGTAGATATAATAGAAATATGATAGGCCCGCAAGTGTACGGTCTAATCGAAGTAGTAAATTATATCGTCCACAGAGACCAATTTGTCAAGTACCGGTAAATCCTTGAGTCACGGTCTAGACAAATCAAGGGTTGATTTAAAGCGATCGAAATAACTAACAATTAATAGGTAAATGCTAAGCAAGGAAAGTAACAAGCGGACAGATAAACGATCGAATTTCTGTTATGGGAGAATATCGGGGCGTCGGGTTTCACCGCTATGCCAATCCGCAAATGAAAGTAGTGACTTCGTGATATGCAAGGTTTGATAAGTTGAAGAAATCCATCAAATGGTACAAACCGCCCCCTTTCAGTAGCACGGTTCGGTGCATATGCAAATCTACCTCCTACTTTCGTGGCTTGTAAATTTACATAGGCCCATTGGGCGAGGGATGAATAGTTGTTCTCTCACGTGGGAGAAGGGCTACTCTCGTGCTCTTCTTCACGCGCCCAAGCATACGAGATCCGACGTCGGGATTGGGCTGTCGCTTTTTCTCCCAACGTCCAAAACATACAAACACCGATATCGAGATTGGGCTGTCGCTTTTTCTCTCGATATCGGAGATCAATAATATGCAATAAGAGTTGTAAGGAAATGACAAACACATATGCTAGGTCAACTAAATCAAACCAACATATCAAAATAATAAACTACTTCATGAATGCGTTTTAGGCATAGGGCTAAGCCCCTAACCCCGATAGTACTTTAAGCTACAATCATCTTAGAGACATTATGAATATTCGACAACAAGCTCACACTCAAGAAATCCATTTGGAGGCTAGAAGCAGCAATGAAAATGAAGGATTAAGGGATATCTTGACTCCCCTTTCCGAGTAGATGAAGAGATCTTCGCTAGGGGCTTCGAAGGGCTCCTCTTTTCCTTGAAATCGTGTTTAGTCTTCTCCAGCCGCCCAGATCACCTCCTCAGCCGTTTTCTCCCTTCACTTGGTTAGGGTTTGATATCGATTAAGGTCCCAAAGCTTCCCTTTTATCCCCCTATATTCGTGATTAACATTTACCAAAGTACCCCTAAGATTTGGAGCCCATCGAGTTAGAGTCGAGCAGGTATTCGTGACAAGCGGAACTTTTCCCAGGTTGGGAAAATGTTCTCAACCCGGCTGTGAAAGCTTCAGTTTCTTCAGAATTTCCTGAAAAGTTAGATAACACCAGATCTTGTGTAGATTCTGTTTATATGGAAGAATTTAAGTAAAAGTGATGATGCAAAAGCGACAATTTAAACGAAAAAATGTTTCATAGTATATGAAAATATTAAGCATAAATGCATCACATCAAATATCCCCACACTTAAACTCTTGCTTGTCCTCAAGCAAGCAGTAATTCCTAGGTTCATGAACATTATAATTGAGAAAGTTTTAAGACTACTGAGTTGGTTTCCGGTCATGTCTTCTTACAAGGTCAATGCTCTAATAAAGATTTTACTTCAAGTTTCCTCATCTTCGGAAATTCAAATGCCTAAGTTTCATGACTTAAAAGAGAATTAAGCTCCCTCCTCTTATGTCCTTTGTCAAGCTTTGACTGCGTATTCATAGCTTGTGCAATGCCTGGTTTGTCCACGAACTTCATTTCAATTTAAAGGAAAAAATTTAGAATTAGTATTTGGGATCATCATGCGATTCTTATTTCCTCCTCGTCCCTTTTTGGGACACTTTCTCTCCTCATATTTTTCTCTATTTAGCTCCTCGCCCTCTTTTGAGTGCACTTTTCTCTCTTTTGTCTCCTTTTTTTTTTTGGTCAAAATAATTCCTCGCTCTCTTTTGAGAGCACTTTTCTCTCCTCAAATTCTTTTCCAAGAGTTTTACTTTGGACATATAGGCCATTGCGCAAATAATGGAATACAAAAGTTTTTAACAAGAGTAGGAAACATAAGAGATGTGACTTAGTTTACTTAAGGCATGATTCCTAGGATTATCATTCTTCCGATGAGTTAATTATCGTTTAAGGCAAGAGCACAAGACCTAATTCAGAAAGACAATGACAGGATACTATCATAAGACCCTAAAACCAATCTCAACTATAAGTTCACAATTATCTGGGAAATGTAGATCTGGTGTTAATGTTCATGATGTGAATATCTAATACTAATCTAAGATAATAGGAACTAGACTAAAGAAAACAAGAGCATGTATCACAAAATGCAGTAACATAAAAGACAAGCAAAGTAACGATGCATACCCCACCCCCAACTCTAAATGATGCATAGTCCCTATGCATGAAAGTGAAATGCGAATAAATAATAGGCTTGGAGTACTCACAGGGGGTGGGATATCCTCTCCGAGCTAAGTGTCACCCGAGGCGTCTGAGTCATCGGTGGCGTTGGGCTCCTCGGTGCTTGAATACTGGAAATGGTCGTGGAGGAAATTGGCAATGTCGTTGACTTTTGTGAACAGGCGTGCTTGCGAGCGCCGAATCTGAAGAATCTCGGAGTAAGAGGCGCGTATAATTTGGTCCGTGGTAGTATGGGGATGTCGGCTAGACAGGGAGGGGCCCGATGGTGCTTCGGTTGCCAAGGGGGGTGGTTGCTCTCCAGCGTCAGGGTCTATGACGGAGGTGATGTTCCAGTTCTGTCGAGCTTGTACAGAAGTTTGGGCCATGTCGGGGAGGTACAAGATGAGATCGCGAGGTAAAATAAGGCGGAGCATTCCACCTTCCCTTGCAATCATCCGCATAGCAACACAGGATTCGATGTCGATTTTATTGTGTCCAGGTGCTCTTTCCATTCGGTAAGGTTCCATACCAAGGGCGATAGCGATAGGGGTGATGAGGCCACCGAGGACAATAGATCCTTTCTTTGCCCGTGCGACTTTGTCAAGCTGCTTGACTAGGAAGAATGCTGAGTTGAAGATGTGGCCGTGCAGCATAGCCCAAAGGACAAATAGTGCGGATCGCCGGACGGTGCTCTCACTTTCCCCACGACCGAAGATAGTGTTAGAGAGCATACGATGGACATACTTGATGCAGGGATTGGTCACGGGGGCTGATCTTGCACCCTTGGATGAGTAGGCACGCTCAGAAGTGATATGCCGCCAAAATGTGGAGTCATGAAATCCTACAGGCAGACACCGTGGAGCACTGGAGGGAAACCCAAATATGTTGTTGAGCTCTTCGAGAGAAAGACGGTGGTCTGCGTTGCCGAGTCGGAACTCTAAGCGCCCTGGGTCGTCTTCATCATGAATGTTGACTTGCACTGAGAGGGAGCTGAGGAACTCAGTCACTAGCAGGGGAAAAGTTGGGAAACAGCTCTCGAAGAAATGATCCCACCCAATCTGGTGGAACATCCACCGGATATCGTCGAGGAGTCCGAGTTGTTGAAGCGTGGACGAATCTGCGTATCGTGTATGAACAATACGCCTTCCTTGAATAGCTTGAAAGCGACGGCGCTGCTCATCATCGCGGAAGACAATGTCTGCCTCGGTTGAAGGTGCTACGGGCGTGCTGGACGTTGTAGGTCGTTTCCCTTTAGAGGCTCGCTTGGGCGCCATCGAGTTGGAAGGCGGATAAATGCGGCGATCGGATCTGAGAGGAGAGGAGGTGGCGCACGCAGAGAGCGAATGCGGCGACTGGATCTGGAAGGCAAAGTGAAGACCAGATCTGCTCGAGGAGTCCGGGCTTGAGGTCGCTGGAAGGTCGGAAGTAGGAGTGATCCGCTGGAGAAGAACAGGGCGTCGGTGAGTTGAGATCCGAAGGTTAGGGGAGGTTGCAGGTGCAGGAAGGGAAGTTGGAGGCGGCTGGGAAGCGAGTGGGAAAAACCCTAATCCCACTCGCGAATCTTTATAAGCTGATGAATTCCCACCCAGGAAAATTTCTCAGGTGCCACTGGGAAAACTTCTGTGCAATATAGTTCCGCTGCGGCCGAGAATTTCCCAGGCTGGGAAAATTCCGTCGGGTCCCTTGGGAAAATTTCGGTTGCATCCCCCCGGGTTGGACAGAGAAGTTCCTGTTGGGAAACCCCGGGGACATTTTACAATTTTTCAGAGACACATACATACATTGCACACCGGAAGAATGTCCCCGAAACAGGCCGGTCCCAAAAACCAGTGAAGATCGCATGCAAGGGGGTCGACACGATGAGTTAGAAAATACCTCAGAGCAAGATGAGGTCGATGTCGTGATAGGCGCCCAAGCGTGCGCCCTCTGCAGTCTCACACACACGGATGCCTCGAGTCCTCTTCTTCCACGCCCAGTGCTAGCCTCGGGAAGAAGATCCAAGCCTTAGGGAGATGCTCCAACCACCTTGCGCCACCAAGAGAGAAAGATGCGCCAAGTGGTAAGGAAGGAGAAGCTTGCGGCCACTTGATGGAAGAGGAAGAGATTGCGCCCTTGCTCCTTGCTCTCGCCCCTTCTTATGTTCACGCCTCCAAGGATGAATCATCATAAGAGAGGGCGGCTAGGGTCACATATATAGGGCAAGAGGCGATTAAGGCAAGGGCTAGGATCATGACAAGTGTAGGGCTAGGATGAGGAGGTTTGATGTAAGGAAAGTCTCCAAGACTTTACCATAAACTTCATTCAACCTTTCCATAATTGCCCAAGTACCATATCAGCCCAAGACATGCCTTAAAGGCATTCATACCATCAAGGGAGAAGGGCTAGGCGCAAATTGCTTCCTTAATGAAGCAATTTTGCCACCCTAACCCCATTATGCCCCTTAGGCGCCAATGGGGTTGGGTTTCTCCCCATTATACCCTTTTAGCCTCTCTTCTCTTCATGAGAACTTGTTATTGGGCTTCATTGGATAATGAGCTAGCCCAAACTTCATCCTATGGGTTGATTAAGCATTTGGATCCAATCCAATGCAACCCTAATCCAATTGTGACCAACCATGGTCAAATACGGGTCAACCTGCCATAAATAAAGTTTGGCTCCAATAACATTCTTCCATCTCATCAGGACCATTGGCGCTGATGAAATCTCCCAATTAGATCCGAGTTATCCAATAACTTGATCATAAGGCTTCTCGATCAATACGAGAACTCAAGTATCAAGGTGTGCGACCCTGTAGGTTCTTCTGACGCTGGCAGTGCTGACCAAAGGTCACCACAAGCAGTGAGTGGCACCTAGCAGTGCATCGCTGCTACCCAGGTCATTGGAATGGATATCGACATCGACATCCCCATCATCGCAACTAGGTACAGATGCATTACAGTCTCTTTGCCGGACTGATATCCTATTGGACAAGTGTGTCACTACTTGTTTTCACCCAATCACATGGCTATGACTAAAACAGGTTCTTACCTGGGTATGGCCATACACTCTCAGTCATAGAACCATAGAGGAGCTCCATGGATATCATACTTCCCTAAGGAAGGGGCAAATCCTATGTCTGTCCATTGACCTTCTCATATGGGTCGTGATATGCTCAATGACAACCGTTATGGCCTCCCAACTATAGCGAGGTGTTAGGTTGTATCAAAGCAAATCGCTAACCATATAGAATGATTAATGACCTCAAGTCAAGGGATCAATGCATCTCCTGTCACTTGTGAGGATAACTTATGACACCAAGTCATAGCCTCACAGCGGGTCTTTCCAGTATATCCTCTAATGATATACCCATGTGTCTGCGTTAGCACCACGTACCTAACCAGCTCACATACCAGTCTCACAAGTACCATAGCTGTCCCATATCCACTAAGGTACATCGACTGGGGACAATAGTTTGAGCACAGATCCAATCTATCTCTAGGGACATTATCATGTTAGTACATGTGCGCAGATGTAAACAAACATTGATAATGATAATGCCAGAATGATATATATAAATATCAAAGTCAAGTAGTACATAAGTGGACCAAAACTAGGTCCTAGGGCATATACACCAACAATCTCCCACTTGCACTAAGACCTAGAGGTTGAGAAATCTTAACCCCATATCTCTAGCGTGACCATCATGCTTCTGCTGCGCCAAAGCCTTGGTCAATGGGTCTGCCAGATTGTTTTCTGTGTCAACTCTGCTAATCTTGACATCACCTCTTTCAATGATCTCTCTGATCAGGTGAAATCTTCTGAGTATGTGTTTGGATCTTTGATGAGACCGTGGTTCCTTGGCTTGTGCAATTGCTCCATTGTTGTCACAATAGAGTTCAATGGGATCCACTGCACTAGGAACCACCTGAAGATCAGACATGAACTTCTTTATCCAAACGGCTTCCTTGGCTGCCTCAGAAGCGGCCACATACTCTGCTTCGGTTGTAGAATCTGCTATGGTGGATTGCTTGAAGCTCTTCCAGCATACAGCGCCTCCATTTATCTTGAACACATAGCCAGCCTGCGATCTAAAGTCGTCAGGGTCAGACTGGAATGATGCATCAGTATAGCCCTGCATACTGAGCTCTTCCTGTCCCCCATAGACCAAGAACAAATCCTTAGTTCTCCTCAGATACTTTAGGATGTTCTTTACAGCCACCCAGTGCTGCAGACCTGGATTGGATTGGTATTGGCTGGTTATGCTTACAGCATATGCCACGTCTGGTCTAGTACACAACATTGCATACATGATCGATCCTACTGCTGAAGCATAAGGAATTCGACTCATGTCATCCCTCTCAGCCTGTGTTGTAGGACACTGGCTCTTTGAGAGAGTAAGGCCATGTCTTACTGGAAGGTATCCTTTCTTGGATTGCTCCAAGTTAAACCTCTCCAGGACCTTATCAATGTAGGTATTCTGACTAAGGGCCAGGAGCCTTTTGGATCTATCTCGGTAGAGCCTCACGCCTAGAATATAGGCGGCCTCCCCTAAGTCTTTCATCTCAAAACACTTCCCCAACCATGTCTTCACAGCTTGAAGACTAGGGATGTCGTTTCCGATGAGCAGTATGTCATCGACATACAAGACCAGAAAAATCACCAAGCTCCCACTGAATTTTCTATATACACAGGCGTCATCTTCGCTTTTGATAAAGCCATAATCTCTCACAGCTTCATCAAATCGAAGATTCCAACTTCGAGATGCTTGCTTTAATCCATAAATGGATCTCTTTAGCCTGCAGACCTTACTAGCCTCTGCAGGATGGATGAAGCCATCAGGTTGTGTCATGTACACATCCTCAGTCAGCTTCCCGTTAAGGAACGCTGTCTTCACATCCATCTGCCATATCTCATAGTCATGATATGCAGCTATAGCAAGCAGAATCCGAATGGACTTGATCATGGCAACTGGCGAGAAGGTTTCATCATAATCCACCCCGTGGATTTGTTTAAATCCTTTAGCCACTAGTCTACCCTTATAGGTAACTATATTGCCATCCATGTCTGTCTTCTTCTTGAAGACCCATTTACACCCTATGGGTTTTACCCCATCAGGCAGCTCAACCAAATCCCAGACTTGGTTAGCCGACATGGAATCCATCTCGGATCGCATGGCGTGAAGCCATCTCTCGGAGTCCGGTCCACTGACCGCCTCATCATAGGTTCTGGGTTCATCCTCAATGATGAAAATTCCATCGTGTTGGGTCGGCAGCGACCCGTACCTCTCAGGTGCACGACGAATCCTCCCAGACCTACGTGGGACCTGTGTCTGAGCCTCAGGTTGTATAACAACCGGTGCAGATGGCTCAGATTCCATCTCTTTGTCTTGTGGTTGCACTTGGATCTCATCCAAGTCAAACTCCCTCCCACTTACTTCTTTCATAAGAAATTCTTTCTCTAGAAAGACAGCACCCCGAGCAACAAAAACTTTGTTCTCGGTTGGGACATAGAAGTAGTATCCTTAGGATACCCCACAAATACACACTTATCAGATCTAGGTTCTAGCTTGCTAGAATCCTGACGTTTAACATAAGCCTCACATCCCCAGATCCTGATAAACGTGAGATTAGGGCGTCTCCCACTCCATACTTCGTATGGTATTTTGGAGACACTCTTAGATGGAACATTATTCAGTATCAGAGAAGCTGTCTCTAGTGCATGCCCCCAGAATGAGGGAGGTAGAGTTGCATGACTCATCATAGATCGAACCATATCCAATAAAGTTCGATTTCTCCTTTCAGACACACCATTCCATTGAGGTGTTCCAGGAGGAGTGAGTTGGGATATGATCCCAGACTCTCTCAGATAGTCAAAGAACTCTCCACTCAGGTATTCTCCACCTCGATCTGATCGAAGAGCTTTAATGGATCTTCCAAGCTGGTTCTCTACTTCATTCTTGAACTCCTTGAATTTCTCAAAGGACTCAGATTTATGTCTCATTAAGTAGACATAACCATACCTACTGAAGTCATCAGTAAAGGTAATGAAGTAGCTGTACCCTCCTCTGGCTTGTTTATTGAAGGGCCCACACACATCAGTATGTATGAGATCCAATAAACCTTCTGCCCTCTTACCAATCTTGGTGAAGGGCGCCTTTGTCATTTTCCCTAATAAACAAGGTTCACAAGTATCAAATTCCTCCAAGGAACTTGAATCTAACAATCCATTTGCATGGAGTGTTGGATGCGATTCTTGTTTATATGGGCTAATCGACAGTGCCATAGGAAAGCACCAACTGAACCACTCAGTTTGGTCCTCTTATTGCTTATGTTACAAATAGAACTTTCCATATCCAAGATATATAGACCATTGCACAAAGTACCCTTCCCATAGAACATATTTGCAAATGAAAAAGAACAGGAGTTCTTATTTATTTCAAATTTAAATCCTTTCCTCGCTAAGCAAGGAATGGATACAATGTTCTTTGTTAGCGAAGGTACACAAAAGCAATTGTCTAGTTCTAATTGAAGTCCAGAAGGCAAGGAGAGAGTCAAAACGCCTACAGCAACAGCAGCAACCTGTGCCCCATTTCCAACGCGTAGGTCAATCTCTCCAGGTCGCACCGATCTACTTTTCTTGAGCCCCTGCATATTTGTACAAATATGAGCTCCACATGCGGTATCCAATACCCATGACATAGAAGTAGAAAGATTGACTTCTGTAACATAAATACCTGAGCATGAAGACGAAGCCTTGCCTCTCTTCTTCTCATTCTGAAGTCGTACTATGTCCTTTATCATGTGAGGTGGTCCTCCACATGAGTAGCACTTATTATTCCTGACTCTTTCCATCTTTGTTTTCAATGTATTAGTTAAGCCTTTGGGCTCAACGCACTGAATGTTTACTTTGAGAGGGTTGAGCTCAACCAATGTATCAAAGAGCTGCCTTAGATTAGAAATAATTTCAGAGGCACTCTTAGATTCATATTGCCCTCTAAGCTCGGGCGACATGTTGGTTAGCATTAATTGTGCAACCTCCGAAGTATCAGTTTGATGCTTATTATAAGCATCCTTCTCAGCCGCCGAGGCCAAGCATGGAAGTGGTTCAGGAATTGGCTTCTCAAGGACATATAGCTTCCTCTCGAGCTTGAGCACAATTCTCAAATTCATATACCAATCCTTTAAGTTGGATCCAACCAACTTATCCCTTTCCAGGGTAGATCGCAGTGACCATCTGCCATTGTTCACAGCCATTGTTCTACAACAACCAAGAAACAGCAGATTAGTACTACTTCGAATCATTTAAACTGGACTTGTTTTAAATGATTACTGCTCCCACTATTTTAAATTCGAATTGACAACCCACAAAGTCAATCGGGAAGTTTAAGACTTCCTAGTGAGATGGGATCCTTATTTCACATGAGGCTTCGCGTCCCACGAGGGTGGGATGAGATGCACAAAGTAACCCATGTTTCCTAAGGTGGGCGCGCCGGCCGGTTGCTCCAAGCAACTCCCCTTGTTGAGACAGTCTTGGGCATTTCATGTCCAGCGAGGGCTGAATCATGAAACCCTAACCTCTCAACGATGCCTCTAGACTTTCATCATGTGCCCAGTACATGTGAATTTTTAGTCAAGTCCATTCCTAACCGTTTATGCCCAAGGCCAATGAGTTTCCTTGCGAAGGCACGCCCAGGTTAAAACTGGACTGGGGAAACCATTGTCACCACACACTTTCTAAAGATAAGTGGGTGTGTCCCACGAGGGTGGGAACCAGTTCACAACTCCACTGATCGATAGCTTAGTGAGGGCTACGCGTTAGAAGGCTTCTAGACTTGATATTTTATGAGGGTTTTTAAGGTCTCATCAGTTTTATCTTATGTCTAACAATATAGGCATGCAATCCTATAGTGATAACATAATGATAAAACATCACAGGCATGCTTTTAGCAGATAAGGAAAGCAGTAAAAGATGATGTGATCAAAGCCCTTTCAAGACATTGAACCAACCCATGCCAAAAGGAGGTTCAACTCTTGACATAGGACTCAAGCCCCTAAGATAGACCTATCCTAGCCGCCCTCTATCCTGGTCTTCAAGGTGGGCTCCAAGGTCCTTTCTTCATGGCTTAGCTCTCAAACCTTAAGGGTAGACCTCAAAGGTTCGGCCAATGCCATGGTCTTCCTCCAAGGAGAATGCGCCACAATGAAAGATGCCAAGTTAGCTAGCTCTCAAACCCAAGGGTTCGGCCATGCCTAACTTGTGCCATCAAGCAAGGTTGCGCCTTTTCCTTGATGCTTGTTGCGCCACCATCCAAGGTGCGCCAACTTCATGCATGCGCCAAGCTCCAAGTACATGCGCTACCCTAGTCTTCTTAAAAGCAAAAAGAAAAGCGGCACGCAGGCCTCACGAGGAAACATCACAGGCATGCAAAGGGGGGCTTGACTAATGATCACAACATTATGCACAATCAAGGTATTTACTCATGCAATTCTACATGCTCATGAAAAACATAAAATCTGAAATTTTACTTTTTCATTAAAACCAGTCTCCTTTTCTCATCTTCTTCTCACAAATCTTTTGGTTAATTGCGATTTATTTTTCAAGATGATTTCAGAGATCCTTTCGGCTGGCAATTTTGTCAGATCAAGAGACTTGGCCAGTCCGAAGACACAATGCCCGTCCTACTTGACAAAACTACGTGCGCCTTTGATCTTTAAATCAGACAAGAAAAATAGTCCAAAAATCCAAAAGAGATTGAGAGGATGATAGAAACAAGAAACCCTAATTTTTCCTACTTAGAAAAATCGTTTGCCATGCATTATGCTATTTTCGAAAATAGAGATATGGCATGTGAGCATGAAAGAAAAGCATAAAACATCGTTCGAGTCTTGCAAGTCGCTCTGATACCACTGTTGGGAAACCCCGGGGACATTTTACAATTTTTCAGAGACACATACATACATTGCACAGCGGAAGAATGTCCCCGAAACAGGCCGGTCCCAAAAACCAGTGAAGATCGCATGCAAGGGGGTCGACACGATGAGTTAGAAAATACCTCAGAGCAAGATGAGGTCGATGTCGTGATAGGCGCCCAAGCGTGCGCCCTCTGCAGTCTCACACACACGGATGCCTCGAGTCCTCTTCTTCCACGCCCGGTGCTAGCCTCGGGAAGAAGATCCAAGCCTTAGGGAGATGCTCTAACCACCTTGCGCCACCAAGAGAGAAAGATGTGCCAAGTGGTAAGGAAGGAGAAGCTTGCGGCCACTTGATGGAAGAGGAAGAGATTGCGCCCTTGCTCCTTGCTCTCGCCCCTTCTTATGTTCACGCCTCCAAGGATGAATCATCATAAGAGAGGGCGGCTAGGGTCACATATATAGGGCAAGAGGCGATTAAGGCAAGGGCTAGGATCATGACAAGTGTAGGGCTAGGATGAGGAGGTTTGATGTAAGGAAAGTCTCCAAGACTTTACCATAAACTTCATTCAACCTTTCCATAATTGCCCAAGTACCATATCAGCCCAAGACATGCCTTAAAGGCATTCATACCATCAAGGGAGAAGGGCTAGGCACAAATTGCTTCCTTAATGAAGCAATTTTGCCACCCTAACCCCATTATGCCCCTTAGGCGCCAATGGGGTTGGGTTTCTCCCCATTATACCCTTTTAGCCTCTCTTCTCTTCATGAGAACTTGTTATTGGGCTTCATTGGATAATGAGCTAGCCCAAACTTCATCCTATGGGTTGATTAAGCATTTGGATCCAATCCAATGCAACCCTAATCCAATTGTGACCAACCATGGTCAAATACGGGTCAACCTGCCATAAATAAAGTTTGGCTCCAATAACATTCTTCCATCTCATCAGGACCATTGGCGCTGATGAAATCTCCCAATTAGATCCGAGTTATCCAATAACTTGATCATAAGGCTTCTCGATCAATACGAGAACTCAAGTATCAAGGTGTGCGACCCTGTAGGTTCTTCTGACGCTGGCAGTGCTGACCAAAGGTCACCACAAGCAGTGAGTGGCACCTAGCAGTGCATCGCTGCTACCCAGGTCATTGGAATGGATATCGACATCGACATCCCCATCATCACAACTAGGTACAGATGCATTACAGTCTCTTTGCCGGACTGATATCCGATTGGACAAGTGTGTCACCACTTGTTTTCACCCAATCACATAGCTATGACTAAAACAGGTTCTTACCTAGGTATGGCCATACACTCTCAGTCATAGAACCATAGAGGAGCTCCATGGATATCATACTTCCCTAAGGAAGGGGCAAATCCTATGTCTGTCCATTGACCTTCTCATATGGGTCGTGATATGCTCAATGACAACCGTTATGACCTCCCAACTACGGCGAGGTGTTAGGTTTTATCAAAGCAAATCGCTAACCATATAGAATGATTAATGACCTCAAGTCAAGGGATCAATGCATCTCCTGTCACTTGTGAGGATAACTTATGACACCAAGTCATAGCCTCACAGCGGGTCTTTCCAGTATATCCTCTAATGATATACCCATGTGTCTGCGTTAGCACCACGTACCTAACCAGCTCACATACCAGTCTCACAAGTACCATAGCTGTCCCATATCCACTAAGGTACATCGACTGGGGACAATAGTTTGAGCACAGATCCAATCTATCTCCAGGGACATTATCATGTTAGTACATGTGCGCAGATGTAAACAAACATTGATAATGACAATGCCAGAATGATATATATAAATATCAAAGTCAAGTAGTACATAAGTGGACCAAAACTAGGTCCTAGGGCATATACACCAACAGTTCCCAGGTTGGGAAAATTTCTTCAGGTGACCTGGGAAAATTTCGGTTGCATCCCCCCGGGTTGGACAGAGAAGTTCCCAGGTTGGGAAAATTTCTTCAGGTGACCTGGGAAAATTTCGGTTGCATCCCCCCGGGTTGGACAGAGAAGTTCCCAGGTTGGGAAAATGTCTTCAGGTGACCTGGGAAAACCTCTGTCGCAGTGAATTTTCAGAGTAATTTTCTGGTGATTCAAATAGTTGAAATTGAGCACCAAGTACTGATAGGGATGAAAAGAGAAAGTTAGGAATAGAAAGAAGGCTCTCGTTAGAGGCATCAAGGAGAAGTCTCCTCATTCACTCAAGCTGGTGATGCCAGTAAGGAACAGTGTTCCCTCATGCTTGTAACTCAATAAGCTGGTGATTTTGAAAACGGAGCTTGGGCCTCAATAAGCTCAACAGATTGAGGATTCCTCCTCATTTCCCTTATAGCGTATCACAGCAGCAAGAAGTGCAGCACCGCTTCATGTTAGAGACCCGTAAGGAACAGTGTTCCCTCAATGTAGTTCTCTGTTTCAAAAAAAATCCGGTAAAGAGCAGCATTGTTGCTTCAACCACTCCATCAAGGAAATATGGGAAGTGGTGACTGATAATATAACCCAATAGATAATGGCAGCTGCTCAACATCTCAAGGTTACTCCAAATCTGGTAAGTTGGTAAGGGACAGTGGTTAGCTTGATAAGTGGCTGGTACGATGGTTGATAAGTGGCATGCCAGCTTGAAAAGTTTTCCAGCACTGCCTCATCAGACTCGTATCTCAAACCTTCCACCAAGGAGTCCAACGCATCTCACTATTTCCAAATCTGGTAAGGAACAGTACTTTTATATCATTTCAGCTTGTTTCCTCATTTCTCAGAACTGATTATCAGCAGTCCATCATATACCCCATCAGTGATGCTATGAATAGAGTTATTTCAGCATCCCTTGATACATTTCTTCATCATCTCAAAGGTTGTCAAGAGATGTAATGCAGTCACACAATCAAACCCGGCGGGACACAGTAGTTTTGAGCAAGATTTCTGCCTTTCTCAAGACTGGTGCTGTGCAGTTCATCAGGAAAGTGTTTGGATCAGGTTTCTGCACATCCAACAAGAGTTCATTCATTAGTGAGGACGGTGGATGCATGTAGGGTTTATGAGCAGCTCAAGAAAGCAGCCTAGAGCTCCATCAGAAACCAATCTCCAGCTACCCTGATATTAGTTATAATTCAAAAACGTGTCAGCTACAAGTGCAGAATAGGAAGGATGAGACTAAAATCTGGAAAACTAGACTCAATAATGATGCAACTGAGGTGAACCCAACAAAGACGAATGTAGAAATTCAGAACTTAGTAAACTAAACAATATTAACAAAAAGCGTTGCATAAGGGTAAAAGACGGAATAAAAGGAAATGAAAAGGAGGAGAGATTCTTGGGTTGCCTCCCAAGAAGCGCTAGTTTTAGGTCATTAGCTTGACCGTGGCTGGCATTCAGGTAGGGTCGGACAAGGTATGTGACGTCCCTTTCTCTATCGGATCTCCATAGAAGTAATGCTTGAGGCGATGTCCATTTACTTTAAAATTACCGGTGCCCTCACTCCATATTTCAATAGCTCCGTGAGGAAAGATGTGCTGAATAACAAAAGGGCCAGACCATCTCGTCCTTAGTTTTCCGGGGAAAAGCTTCAACCTAGAGTTGAACAACAGTACATGATCGCCAACTTGGAAACTTTTCTTGGTAATGCGAGAATCGTGCCAATTCTTTGTTCGCTCCTTAAAAATTCTAGCATTCTCATAAGCCTCCCGTCGAAATTCATCTAGTTCATTGATTTGCAATTTTCGTTTATCCCCAGCATCTTGAAGGTCAAAGTTCAGCAGCTTGACTGCCCAAAATGCTTTGTGCTGAATTTCCACGGGTAAATGGCACGATTTACCATACACTAGCTGGAAGGGGGACATACCGATGGACGTTTTGAACGTGGTATGGTAGGCCCACAAGGCATCATCCAATCTTAGTGACCAATCCGTTCTTGAGCGAGAAACTGTTTTCTCCAAAATCCGCTTAATTTCTCTATTTGATACTTCTACTTGGCCACTTGTTTGGGGATGATATGGTGTGGCGACTTTGTGCAGAATTCCATATTTCTTCATAAGGGTTTTGAATTTGCGCTCCATGAAATGAGATCCCCCGTCACTAATAACCACCCTTGGTGTTCCAAACCTTGGTAAAATGATTTTGCTAAACATTCTCATGACTACACGGGAATCATTAGTTGGTGAAGCCATTGCCTCCACCCACTTTGACACATAGTCAACTGCTACGAGAATGAATCTATTGTTGCGGGAGGAGGGAAAGGGTCCCATGAAGTCAATACCCCACACGTCAAATACTTCAACTTCCAAAATAGTGTGCATGGGCATTTCGTCACGTCTTGATATGTTTCCGGTGCGTTGGCATTGATCGCAAGAGCGAACGTAACTCTAGGTATCTTTAAACAAGGTTGGCCAATAGAAACCGGATTGCAACACTTTAAAGGTGGTTTTGGAAGTGCTTGCATGTCCTCCATACGGTGATGTGTGACATTGATACAGAACATCCTGAACTTCCCACTCCGGTATACATCTTCTGTAAATACCGTCTGCACATCTTCGATACAAGAGTGGATCGTCCCAATAATAATGCCGCACATCTGAAAGAAACTTCTTCTTCCTCTGAAAGGTTAGATCTGGGGGTAGAATGTTAGATACCAAATAATTTACAAAATCGGCATACCAGGGTGTGCCGTCATGAGTGATAGCTAAAAGGTGTTCGTCGGGGAACATATCATTTATCGGCGGATTCACAACATCTTCAGTGCATTGTTCCTCTCTAAGGCGCGAAAGATGATCCACGACTACAATTTCAGTTCCCTTTTTATCTTTGATTTCTAGATCGAATTCTTGCAGTAGAAGTATCCAGCGGATGAGTCTCGGTTTAGCGTCCTTCTTGGTGATGAGGTATCGGATAGCTGCATGGTCAGTGAAAACGATAACCTTAGAATTGACTAGGTAGGAGCGAAACTTATCGAATGCAAACACGATCGCTAATAGTTCTTTTTCAGTGGTGGCATAGTTGGCTTGCGCTCCATCCAAGGTTTTACTCGCGTAGTAGATAGCATGCAACCTCCCATCCTTGCGCTGCCCTAGGACTGCGCCAACCGCAAAATCACTCGCGTCGCACATCAACTCGAATGGGCGCGACCAATCTGGGGGCTGCATGATAGGAGCAGAAGTTAATGATGCCTTCAGTTTGCAAAAAGCAGTCAAACAATCTTGATCAAAAATAAATGGAGCATCTTTAGCAAGGAGACTAGTAAGGGGCTTAGAAATGATGGAAAAGTCTTTGATAAACCGACGGTAAAATCCAGCGTGTCCAAGGAAGCTACAGATTCCCTTCACCGTAGAGGGAGGTGGCATCTTTTCAATAACATCTACTTTGGCTCTATCCACCTCGATGCCGCGCTCAGATATCAAGTGCCCTAGGACAATACCTTCTTTAACCATAAAATGACATTTTTCCCAATTAAGGACTAAGTCTACCTCCTCGCATCTCTGCAAAATCTTTGATAAGTTCGTTAAACAAGCATCAAAAGAGGATCCATAAACTGAAAAATCATCCATAAACACATCCATAATCTTTTCAAGGTGATCGGAAAAAATTGCCATCATGCACCGTTGAAACGTGGCGGGTGCATTGCATAACCCGAATGGCATGCGTCGGTATGCGAATGTCCCGAACGAGCATGTGAACGTTGTCTTTTCTTGATCGTCCGGATGTATCGGGATTTGAAAGAATCCTGAAAAATCATCCAAAAAACAGAAATGTGAGTTACATGCTAAGCGTTCTAACATTTGATCAATGAACGGAAGAGGAAAATGATCTTTTCGGGTGGCTGTGTTCAATTTTCGGTAATCTATACACATGCGCCACCCGGTTACCGTTCGCGTAGGAATCAGCTCATTATTTTCATTCTCGACCACTGTCACTCCCCCTTTCTTTGGGACCACATGAACGGGGCTAACCCATTTGCTGTCCGAGATCGGGTAGATCACCCCGGCGTCCAAAAGTTTGAGTATCTCCTTTTTGACAACATCCTTCATGTTAGGATTTAAACGTCTTTGGCATTCCACGGTGGGCTTACTTCCCTCTTCTAGGAAGATCCTGTGCATACAAAGAGATGGATTAATACCCTTGATATCATCAATAGAATATCCAATTACCTTCTTTCGTTGTTTAAGCTCTTCAAGAAGAAGTTGAGTTTGATACTTACTTAAGTTCGCATCGATGATAACCGGAAGGGTGGAGTCATCACCAAGGAATTCATACCTTAGGTTATTTGGTAGGACTTTAAGTTCAATCTTTTGTGCAGTGGTTACCTCCGGTTTCACTACACTTGGAAACTCCAACTTCTCTCTCTTGCTTTCAATTTTTTGAGTGGAGTCGAGTAATTTTGTGTATGCTTCTTTCTCATCTCCGGCACTAGTATCTTCTTCATTGAGCAGGCACCTCTCAAGCGGGTCTTCTCGACTTCGTACCATGTCGGAGCCGTCCGGTATGGTTTCCAATACATCGATACTGCAGCATGAACCTGCAAGACAAGGTTTCTTTAGACTTTCTGAAAGATCAAACTCGATGGTTTCCTCACCTATCTTCAAGGTAAGTCGCCCATTTTTCACATCAATGATCACGCCTGCAGTGGCTAAAAACGGTCTCCCTAAAATTATTGGGAGACGGTGATCCTCCTCCATTTCTAAAACTACAAAATCAGCAGGAACAAAAAACTTACCCACTCGAATGGGCACATCTTCCAATATGCCCACCGGATATCTTACCGAGCGATCGGCGAGTTGAAGCGAGATTGTAGTCGGTTTGAGTTCTCCAAGTTCTAGCTTCTCAAATATGGAGTAGGGCATTAGGCTGACGCTCGCGCCCAAGTTGCACAAGGCACGGTCAAAAGTCATGGCACCAACGGAGCACGGTATGGAAAAGCTCCCGGGATCCTTAAGCTTCGGAGGAAGCTTATTTTGAATGATTGCGCTACACTCCTCGGTTAGCGCCACCGTTCCTTGTTCATCAATCCTTCTCTTATTGGAGAGGATGTCCTTGAGGAATTTTGCGTAGGTCGGCATCTGCGATAATGCATCAGACTCTTCCAACGGTGATTGATCTCTTTGATTTCCACCTTGCTGTCCATCTCCATGATTTTTGTCCATTTCCGGCTCAACCAACTGTTTGCCACTGCATGTGGACACAGCGTTACAGTGCTCACGTGGGTTCTCTTCTGGTTGACCGGGCAGTTGTCCTTGAGGTCGGGATGAGGCGGTAGCTTGCTGGGCAATCTGGGTTTCCAGCATTTTGTTGTGAGCTACTAAGGCATCCATCTTGGAATTCATTTGATTGATGATCTCATTTTGTTTCGACTGCGCAATAGCCAAACTCTCTAGCATAGCCTCCAAATTCGATTTCTGGGGTTGGAGGTATGGTTTTTGCTGAAAACCTGGTAGTTGGTGGTAAATTGCTTGAGGTACCGGTTGAGAAGCCTGTGGTTGAAAACCGGGCTGGGAAATCTGGGGTTGATTTGTCCGGTAGGAGAAGTTGGGGTGGTTTCTCCATCCCGGGTTGTACGTGCTTGAAAACGGGTTATTTTGAGGCCTTTGGTTGAATTGATTCACTACATTGATAGTCTCTTCAGGTTGATTTTGGGTGAGACATACAAATTGACACTCATATGATTTATGACCTGTACAACCACATATCTCACAGGCAACTGCATTAACTTGATACAATTGAGAAGGTTGAGAAGATGATGAAAAAGCATTTAAACGTAGTGCATTTAACTCTTGAGATAAAGAGTCTACCTTCTTCGCCAAAGAATCCATGGTATCGGTATCAGTCTTACTAGTGACCCTTGTATGGATGCTTCTTTCACTTGTCCATTGATGATGGTTAAGTGCCATATCCTCCAATAGTTCTAGAGCATCTTCAACACGTTTGTTCATGAAGGCTCCACCTGATGCTGCATCCACAGTCATTCGAGTGTTAAAATTTAAGGCATTGTAAAAGGAAGAAACTAATAACCACTTTTCGAGGCCGTGGTGTGGACAAATCCGTTGAAGCTCCTTGAAACGATCCCACGCTTCATATAATGATTCGTCGTCCCTTTGCTTAAATCCAGTGATCTGCCCTCTCAATTGAGCTGTCTTGCTCGGTGGGAAGTACTTGGTGAGGAATGAGTGTGATAGTCCTTCCCAGGTGGTGATCGCTCCATTCGGCAGTGACTGAAGCCATGCACGTGCTCGGTCCTTTAGGGTAAAGGGGAAGAGTCTCAATCTCAGAGCATCGATGGATATCCCTCCCATTTTGAACGTATCACAGTATTCTATGAACATTGAGAGGTGGAGTGCAGGATCTTCATTTGGCATTCCCCCGAATTGTTCCTTCTGTAGCATGGCAAGGAATGCCGGCTTTATTTCGAAGTTGTTAGCTTCGATAGCCGGACGGGCAATACTCGAATGAAGTCCCTGCACGGAGGGAGATGCAAAATCTCGAAGTGAGCGGTTTTGGTCCATTTATGTTGAATTCTGCTTCTCTTTTGCTTTAGCTCGAGCTTGCATGCGTCGGAGTCAGAATGTTTTTTCGATCTCCGGATCCTCGTCGATCAAATGTTCACTCCGCAAAGTCCTGCGCATGCACAAGCCTCAAGATAGATTATCAAATTTTCAACAGTAAGATGGATCAAAATAGAGAGCAAGTGTTCTGCGCATGCACAAGCCCTTCTCCTTTTTTTTTTTTTCTAATCCCGCGAATTTATCAGATTTAATCGATAATGGCGAAATTGGTCCCCGGCAACGGCGCCAAAAACTTGATAGGCCCGCAAGTGTACGGTCTAATCGAAGTAGTAAATTATATCGTCCATAGAGACCAATTTGTCAAGTACCGGTAAATCCTTGAGTCGCGGTCTAGACAAATCAAGGGTTGATTTAAAGCGATCGAAATAACTAACAATTAATAGGTAAATGCTAAGCAAGGAAAGTAACAAGCGGACAGATAAACGATCGGATTTCTGTTATGGGAGAATATCGGGGCGTCGGGTTTCACCGCTATGCCAATCCGCAAATGAAAGTAGTGACTTCATGATATGCAAGGTTTGATAAGTTGAAGAAATCCATCAAATGGTACAAACCGCCCCCTTTCAGCAGCACGGTTCGGTGCATATGCAAATCTACCTCCTACTTTCGTGGCTTGTAAATTTACATAGGCCCATTGGGCGAGGGATGAATAGTTATTCTCTCACGTGGGAGAAGGGCTACTCTCGTGCTCTTCTTCACGCGCCCAAGCATACGAGATCCGACGTCGGGATTGGGCTGTCGCTTTTTCTCCCAACGTCCAAAACATACAAACACCGATATCGAGATTGGGCTGTCGCTTTTTCTCTCGATATCGGAGATCAATAATATGCAATAAGAGTTGTAAGGAAATGACAAACACATATGCTAGGTCAACTAAATCAAACCAACATATCAAAATAATAAACTACTTCATGAATGCGTTTTAGGCATAGGGCTAAGCCCCTAACCCCGATAGTACTTTAAGCTACAATCATCTTAGAGACATCATGAATATTCGACAACAAGCTCACACTCAAGAAATCCATTTGGAGGCTAGAAGCAGCAATGAAAATGAAGGATTAAGGGATATCTTGACTCCCCTTTCCGAGTAGATGAAGAGATCTTCGCTAGGGGCTTCGAAAGGCTCCTCTTTTCCTTGAAATCGTGTTTAGTCTTCTCCAGCCGCCCAGGTCACCTCCTCAGCTGTTTTCTCCCTTCACTTGGTTAGGGTTTGATATCGATTAAGGTCCCAAAGCTTCCCTTTTATCCCCCTATAGTCGTGATTAACATTTACCAAAGTACCCCTAAGATTTGGAGCCCACCGAGTTAGAGTCGAGTAGGTATTCGTGACAGGCGGAACTTTTCCCAGGTTGGGAAAATCTTCTCAACCCGGCTGTGAAAGCTTCAGTTTCTTCAGAATTTCCTGAAAAGTTAGATAACACCAGATCTTGTGTAGATTCCGTGCATATGGAAGAATTTAAGTAAAAGTGATGATGCAAAAGCGACAATTTAACCAAAAAAATGTTTCATAGTATATGAAAATATTAAGCATAAATGTATCACATCAAAATACAATCATGACAGTGTCCTTGCAAAGTTGAAATATTTGTAACACTTCATAAAAATAAAACGTCATGAAAGTGGAGCATAACATCAAAGTGTTTCTTGTGTTCAACATGTGTTCAGCAGTAAGGAGTTCAAAGTTTTAGTAGGGTTGGTGTAAAATCACATCAGGCAGTAACAGTTCAACAGTATATATAACAGCATAACATGAAAATATGAAAAAGTCATCACATCATCATGATGACCCCATCAAAATGTATCATGAAGATGTCAAAATGAGTAAATCTTCCCCAAAGCAAAATGGTGCATCAAACTCGATGCATAACACATAGTTAGTTATCAAAATAGATGGGGAAGACTTACTAAGGTGCAGCTCTACTCGTTGCCCTCTGCCAGGTCATCGTCGTCATCGGCTTCTTCGGAGGAGTCAGAGACGTGGATGGTGTCATCAGCATCTTCATCTTCATCCCGCGGTGGAGGCTGCGACATGTTGCAGTGCAGGAAGAGCTCGATAGAGTTCACTATCTCTACCAGGGTCATGAGCTGCTTCCCCTAGTTTAGCTGTTATTGGCGGAGTAGATGGAGCATGTCATCAGTTGATGGTCTGGTTGCAGTTCTGGGCTGGCCACCAATGGAGAAGCTCAGGTCAACATCAAGGGGAGCGGTTTGATCCTCTAGTACTGCCGGTTCCGGGTGGAGGCGCTAGTTGGCGCTATCTCTAATATCAGTTCGCGTGGTATTTGGTAGAGCCATTGTGGTAGTGGTATCTGCGAAAGTAAGATGGTAGATATCTCCTCGCTTGACAATCATCTTCATTGAGAGAATGTGCTCAAGGTCCAGTCGTCTACTGCCTACTGCTTCTGGTGGGCCATAGGGGTTGTGTCCCAGTGATAACGTGATCATAGTGATCATCCCGCCGATACAGATGTTCCCATTCTGCGCGTGGGCAACATGCATAAACTGCTGGGCGAGGTGGTATTCGGCGTTGATTTGGAAACTGTGCAAGAGACCCCAAAGACACAGCAGTTCAGGTTGGCGGACGATTCCATTGCCTTCCCTTGCAAAGATTGAGTGTGCCAGCAAGCGATGCGCGTATTTGATACAAGGGTTTGAAATAGTGGAAGCCCGGGCATTGCTTGGTGAATAAGCGGTCATGGAAGAAATACACCGCCAGAAAATGTCTTCATTGAAGTTGGGTGGTCCAAGCCGTGAGGCGTATGCTGGAAATCTGAAAATGTCATTCAAATTGGCGATAGTAAGCCGATACTCATTGTTCGCAAGCCTGAAAGTGATTAAGCCTGGGTCTGATTCTAGGGCCGATACCTTGACTTCCATAGAACTGAGGAACTCGAGTGTGAAAGGGATATAGGTAGGCTGCGCATACTGTAGGAAACGCCCCTAGTCAAACTGCCTAAACATCCAGAACATATCATCAAAAATCTCCAACGCGGCTAGTGATGGAGGATCTATATAGTGAGTGTTGATGATGGGTCTGTTAGAGAGCACTTGATAATGAGCAGCTTAGTGATTATCCCTCATTTGAATCTCTGGCGGCACAGATTGCTGTTGCTGTGTCTCAGGCCGTGGGTAAGTAGCTCCAGCTGGACGCTTGCCAGTGTTCGTCCTTCTCGGCGGCATAGTTGCTTGAGAGGCGAGTCAAGATGTCAAAGAACAGAGGTTGAAGAAAAATAGAGTGTGCGCGCGAGAAAAGGAACGAAAACCTGAAATGAGAGCTCGCCGGAGGTGATTAGAGAAGTCACTGGAGAGTCGGTGGTCGGCGGCGAAGCCAATGGCAGCGACTGGTGGGGTCGACGTGGGATGTACGGAGACGGCAAGAAATCGGGAACCCTAGTTGAAGAAAATCGGGTGAAGGTTAAGTGGATAGCTTAACGGGTTCGGCTGGCCAGGCGGATTTGTTAAGCTGCCAAGGTTCGCGCCCGAGATTCTTGTCAGGTCCCGGTCATGAATACTGTAGAAGCATCTGTTGGGAAATCACGATCGAGATTTTCATCGGTACCCAGGTGTGATTTTCTCCTAGATTTTTTTGGTGCAAGTTCTCACGGTAGTGACTTCAATCATGGGACAACTGTGATGTTCTCGTCAATTTTGTACACATTTTGTCTTCTGGAAGTTCTGCCCATGATTTTTGTCATGACCCGCCCGTGATTTCTTCTGTAAGGTTGCGCACAAATTTTACAACCGTGCCCATAGTTACGGCTCTGCCGTAAATCTCTCGGCGGATAAGTCCTATTTCGCCTCCTCGAAAAATCTCGGTCATGACTTTCTGTATACCCCAGTCATGATTCCCACGTGTAGCTCTATGTTGCTGATTACGGCCGTGGCTTCGGTTACCTTTCTACCGTAAATCAGTCAGCGAAATTTCTGATGTTGGACTGAGTGTTAGGGAATGCCGGGTGTAATTTAAAATTTTGTAGTCCCAGGACGCAGCGGAAGAAGCATTACACCCGAAACACATTCTGGTCCCAAGGATCCATGCGAGAGAGAAGACACAAGGATGTGTTAGAGATGTACCTCTTTTGCTTGTCTAGATGTCGAAGCCATGTTGAAGGTGCCCAAGTGTTCGCCCTCTACAAGTATCCACGCGTCGACTCCTTGATCATTGCTCCCTTCCACGCTCGATGCTAGCCTCGGGAAGAGAATCGAGCCTTAGGGTTCCTTCACTCTTCTTGCGCCAAGTGCAAGGAAGATGCCGTCAACTCCTTATCCTCTTTACTCCAAGAGAAGAGGGAGAAGAAGAGCTTCGGCTTTGAGGAAGATTGAGAGGAGGTCACGCCACCAAGTCCTTCTCCAAGTCACGCCAAGAGGAGAAGGGAGGAGAAGACTTGCGGCTACTAGTAGGAAGAAGGGTTGCACCACCTTGATGTTGTCGCCCTTTGCCCTTGCTCTCGCCCCTCTATGTGTGTTCACGTCTCCAAGCGTTCATCATCTAGAGAGGGCGACAATGGGTCCTATAAATAGGACTAGAGGTGGTTTGGGCAAGGGCTAGGATCATGCCAAGTGTATGGCTAGGATGAGGTGTCTTGAAGTAAGGAAAGTCTCCAAGACTTTTCCATAAACCTCATTCAACCTATCCATAAAAGTCCAAGCACTATATCAGCCCAAGACATGCCTCAAATGCATTCTTACCATCAAAGGATAAGTGGCTAGGCGCAACATGCATGAGAAGTTTCGGCTAGGGTAAGGGTTTGGGTGCATGTAGGGTTCATAAGGAAAGTCTCCAAGACTTTACCATAAACATCTTCCTACTTCTCATATGCGCCCAAGCTCTTTCCAAAAGAGTCCTCAAGCCATATCAGCCCCAAGACTTGCCTTAGAGGCAAGTATTCCATCCAAGGAAGAAGGGCTAGGCGCCCTTTACTTCCATAATGAAGCAAAGGCGCCTCCCTCACCCCATTATGCCCCTAGGCGCCAATGGGGTGAGATTTCTCCCCATTATACCCATTTAAGCCAATTTCTCTTCATGACAACTAATTATTGGGCCTCATTGGATAATGAGCTAGCCCAAACTTCATGGCATAGATTGATTAAGCCATTGGATCTAATCCAATGTAACCCTAATCCAAATGTGACAAATCTAGGTCAATTTCGGGTCAACCTGCCAAAAATGAAGTTTGGCTCCAATAACTTCTTCCAACTCATCAGGCCCATTGGCGCTGATGAAATCTTCCAAATTGATCCAAGTTATCCAATAACTTGATCATAAGGCTTCTGATTAAAGCAACGTCAAGAGTCTATTGCGTGTGACCCCGTAGGATCCATATGACGATGGCAATGATGTAAACATCATAAGTAGTGAGGGGTATCTAGCAACACATCACTACTACCCATGTCATAGGACTTAAGTCATTATGGCAACAACTCCTAACAAGCAACGAGGATTCCTATTGCATTACAGATCCCTTTGCCTAAGCTGATATCCTGCCATTGGATTAGTCTCAAGTTTATTATCCAATGCATTGGTCATGACTCAACAAGTGTGGCCACACTTTCCTGTCATGCACCAATAAGGTGGGGCGCCCCGAGTGGATATCATGCTTCCAATAAGGAAGGGGCAAATCCTACTATTGGTCATCCATGTCTCTACATGACTTATGACATGCCCAATGACAGTTGTTTTGATCTCCCAATTACGGAGAGATGTAAGACTGTATTAAAGCAGGTGCATCATCAAATCTAGACATGAATACCTCAAGTCTAAGGATCAATGCAAACCTCTTGCATGTGAGATTGACTTGTTGACTAGACAAGTCAATCCTCACGGTGGATCACTCCAGTGCATCCAATGCACCTATATGTCTGCGTTACTGTTCCCCGCACATAACCAGCCCATACACCAGTCTCACATGTACCAAAGCTGTCCCATATCCGCTAAGGTACCTTGTCTGGGGATAGCTTATGAGAATGGATCCAATCCAAACTTCTGGGACATTATTTATGCAACTCAATACATCAACGCAGGTAGAGAAGTCTGCATAATAACGACCATGCCCACAAAAATAGTAATAGTTCTATCAAAGTACATTCAAACAATGCCTGACCATGTCAATACATTGGTCTTTAGGGCATATACACCAACAATCTCCCACTTGCACTAAGACCAAGGACAACTTGTATTTAGTCAGTTCCAATGTCTCTAGTATGACCCATTTAGCTTCCGCTGCGCTAGAGGCTAGGTCAGTGGGTTTTTCTAGATTGCTAACTGTGTTTATTTTAACAAATTTGATCATCATCCTTATCCATGATCTCTAAGATCAGATGATATGCTGCAGTACATACTTGAGCATTAAGTTCCTTCTCTCATGCTATGGTCCCAGTAAGAACTATACTAGACCATCAAGCACTATGAACTAGATCAAGTTCAAATGAATGAAGCTGCCTCCTTGGCTGCCACAAGGAGCTGCAATGTACTCAGCCTTATTTGTAGAATCTTGCCACTTTGGTTTGCATAATGCTCTTTCAGCACACAACACCATAACAAGGCAAAGCGCAAATCCTGGCTGTGATCAATAGTCACTAGACTGGAATGAAGTGTCAGTGTACCCCTGTACACAAAATTCTTTCCTGTCTATCATAGACTAGACTCCAATCCTTTATACTTCCCAAGTATATATATAAGGATTGCTTTCACAGCTATCTAGTGTTAAACACTAAGATCTGATTGAAACTTGCTGGCTATGCTCCAAGCATTTGCCACAAATGGTCTTGAGTATATTATTCAAAACATGATCCATCCTACACACCATGTATCAGGATTTTAGACACAACATCTTTGAGAGAGTCAGACCATATCTTCCTGGAAGGTTTCAATATTTGGAATCATCCAATATAAACCTTTCAGAAACTCTTGGATGAACATAGATTGACTAAAGGGCAATGACTTTCTTGGATCTCTATTTATAGATCCTCATGCCTAGGATGTAGGCATCATTCCCTAGATCATTCTTCTCGAAATACATATCTTTCTTTTTCTTCACTATGTGAAGAGCTGAGATGTCATTCCATGTGAGAAGAATATCATCAATCATCTAGAACAAGAAATACTATTAAGGTGCTCCCACTGATCTTCTTGTAAACACAGGCTTTTTCAACCATGCTTGCATAACATCATGCATATCTATATGGCCTTGATATGAGAACCTTCTGGCTATTTCCTTATAGATATATTTTCAGATGTCCATGCAAGAAAAGCAGTTATCATAATAACATGCCATAATTGATCATGCAATTATAACAAGCAGATCCCTAATGGACTTAAAGCTCAGCTATTGGTGAAAATTTCATCATTATCCACCCAGTGGATTTGCCTGAAATCATTATTCACTAGCTTGCCTTCTAAAGTAACAGTGTTACCTTCCATGTCTATCTTCCTAGAAGATTTATTTATAGCCTGTGGGAATTACCCCTTTTTGGCAGCTCATCCAAGTCCCAGACTTGATTAGCAGACATGGAGTCCATTATGGTTCTCATGGCCCTTAGCTATTTCTTGGAATCTGGTCCACCGACCGCTTCCATTTCCTCATAAGTCTTACGTTCATTCTTGATGAAAAATTCGTCATGCCCAGCATATCGAATCGGTCCAGACTTATGTGGTTCCTGTGTTATTTGAACCTCAGGTTGACTTTTTAACCTGTATGTGAGATTTTACTCTCCATCTGTGTCTAATTATATTGTGGTTGATTCTGGACCTTGTCCAAATCAAATCTACTCCCACTAGTTTCTTTCAAAAGAAATACTTTCTCAAGAGAGACAGCAGTTTGAGCAACAAATATTTTGTTCTCCATGGGATAGAATTAGCACTCTATAGTGCACCACAAATATATACTTTTGAATCACTGCACATTACATTCCCAATTCCATTGAAGAAATGGAATATTTGCAGTTTGCAACTCAAAAGCTAAATTAGACATTTTCTTATGGAGTAGCAGTACATCTGTTTACATGGCATCATAGTAGTATATTTGCATGACTATTCAAAGATGGAACCACATCCAATGTGTTCCTTTTTCTTTCCTTGAAATTCACCACACAGTGGTGTACTAAGTAAGCTGTGAGATAACTCCACACTTCTTAGGACAGTCATCAAATTCTCCACTAATCATCTTGATCCAATCAAGGTGCTTTAATAGATCCTTCAATTTGACTCAATACTTCATTTGTGAATTTCTTAGATTTTTCCAAAGTTCTTGGGTTGCGTAAGGCATACCCACACCTAATGAAGTATATAACTCCTCTTAGTGCTTGTTTACATGGGTCCACTTACATTGCTATGTAATAGATCCAACAAGTCACTACTCCTTCCACCCTTTTCGGTGAAGGCAGCATCTGTCACATTGTTCCTTTGAACTAGGCTCACATGTATCATAGTCCTGTGAGGACAATGATCCCAATAGTCCATGGACTTTTGGATGTGACCATTGTTCTGTGGTTCAAGAGACAATGCTATAAGAGGATGTTTATTGAATCATTAGATCTAATCTTGTGTCACATATAGAACCATAAACTATTGTCAACTGTATCACTTCAATAGAACATCTCAGATTAAAGAAAAATATTATTTATTATTTCAAACTGAAGTCCTTTCCAAAAGGAATGATGTTCTAATACATAAGCTGATACATAATAGCAAAGTTCTATATAAAGTCTTTAAGGCAGTGCGATGATATCAACAGCAGCATCCAATGCTCCGTGCCTGACCCGAGAGTCGATCCCATCAAGCCTCTTTGTCCTACTTCTTTTGAGCTCCTGCACATGTAAAACATATGTGAGCCTCACATACGGTACCCAGTATCCATGAATAAGAAGTAGACAAAAGACCTCGGTAACACAATACCTGAAGCGGATGGATTACATCCCTTCCTCTTTGCCATGCTCTTCTTGGCCATCAATCCTCTTCGAAATACCCATGCATTCCCAGTCTTCCGAAGTATTAGCTTCGAAGATACAGAACCATGGTCTTTCTCAGATTCAGGCACACATTCTGAAGATCCAACAAAACTCTCCTAATCATTGTCTATAGAGCATGGTGTGAAGAGACCTTTGAGATGTATGATTAGATCATAGATCCCCATCTCATCACATTCAACCTTGACCTCTGGGGTCATGCAATCTAAGACAAGAGCAGTGTACTGATCGTTATCTTCACAATGTTCAAGATAGACATTCCACTCCCAGTCATTAGTGAAATACACACTGGGCTAGGATGGAGGTCTTTCAAGAAGATGCACCTTATTTTCTTGTTTCAGTATCTTGGACAAAATCTTGAACCATTTTGTCCAATTTGTCCCATCCAGTTTATGTTTATAAAGTTTCAATCTTAGATCAGGAGATGCCTTCTACAATAAGCAAATAAGTAAAGTAAGTACAATGATAAAGCATTTAACAAGGACTTTAAATTAAATGCTATGCTCCTACTACTTCCAAAACAAGTTGAGAACTCTCAAACTCAACATGGAAATAAGTGAGTAGGATCCTAATTTCACATAAGGTCTCCGCGACTCACGAGGGTGAGTTGAGATGCACAGAGAGTCTCATGCTTCCTTAGGTAGGCATGCCAGCCAATTGTGCCATGCACAATTCCTCTTAGTTAAGACAGACTAGGCGCCCTGTGTCCAGCGAGGGCTGGATACAACACAGAACCCTATCCTCTCAATAGCTGCCTCCAGTAATTCATCATGTCATTGACATATGAAAAACTAGTCAAGTCTGGTCCTAACCGTTATGCCCAGGGCCAACAAATTTCCTTGCGAAGGCACGCCCAGGTTAAAACTGGACTGGGGAAATCATTGTCACCACACACCTTCTAAAGATAAGTGGGTGTGTCCCACGAGGGTGGGAAACAGTTCACAACACCACCGATCGATAGTTTGATGAGGGCTACGCGTTAGAAGGCTATCGACTTGATATTGTATTGAGAGTTTTTGTATGTTTGTTTTATTCTTTTCTAGCATGCAGTTTTCCTATGGTTATGGCAGCAAAGGAAAAACATCACAGGCATGCTATGGACAAAATAATAAACCATCACAGGCATGCTATTTTTGGTCAATATGGTCATAGCCCTTTTCGTACACATAACTTGTCACGAGCCATGTGACATGTTATTGTGCATCCAAGGGTTGCAAGTCCCTGAAGCAAATCAGCCCATGCCAGAAGCCGAAAGCAAGTGTCCTTCCTTCAGCCGCATGTCCATCACCATGCTTCCAAAGCTGTCGCCCCTTCTGACTCCGATTAAAGAAGGCTCCTTGTTGTCTTTGATGAACCTTAACCTATCTCATGTAAACAATTCTACATCTATTCTAAGGAAAGATGAAAATTTTACATCAAGAAGGGGGAGAACCACACGCAGGTGGTTGAAAGATTTTACAAGCATTCATCACAGGTGGAAACATGCTTCCACATCACAACATAGGAGGGCACTCGCTATGACCATATCAACCCATGGAAGAGACAAGTGGCGCATATATAAAATTTGAAAAACCGTAATAATCAAATTTTATCCCCTTATGCGCCAACTCCATCCAAAGCACTCTCTTAATCAAATTTATGCTAAAATTGGGATCAAGTTTCATGATGATTTCATGGACCCTATCGGCTGGCAATTTTGTCAGATCAAGAGACCTGGCCAGTCCGAAGACACAATGCCCGTCCTACTTGATAAAACTACATGCGCCTTTGGCATTAAATCCATCATAAACACAATCCAAATTTCGGCCATAAAAATTGATGAAAGAAGTTTGGATGAAAGCGCCTTCTAGGTTAAATGCGCATGGATGAACGAAAAATTTTCCAAAAATTTTTCACACAAGCAAACGTACACCTTGTGTTTCTCGCAAGTAGCTCTGATACCACTGTTAGGGAATGCCGGGTGTAATTTAAAATTTTGCAGTTCCTGGACGCAGCGGAAGAAGCATTACACCCGAAACACATTCCGGTCCCAAGGATCCATGCGAGAGAGAAGACACAAGGATGTGTTAGAGATGTACCTCTTTTGCTTGTCTAAATGTCGAAGCCATGTTGAAGGCGCCCAAGTGTTCGCCCTCTACAAGTATCCACGCGTCGACTCCTTGATCGTTGCTCCCTTCCACGCTCGGTGCTAGCCTCGGGAAGAGAATCGAGCCTTAGGGTTCCTTCACTCTTCTTGCGCCAAGTGCAAGGAAGATGCCGTCAACTCCTTATCCTCTTTACTCCAAGAGAAGAGGGAGAAGAAGAGCTTCGGCTTTGAGGAAGATTGAGAGGAGGTCACGCCACCAAGTCCTTCTCCAAGTCACGCCAAGAGGAGAAGGGAGGAGAAGACTTGCGGCTACTAGTAGGAAGAAGGGTTGCACCACCTTGATGTTGTCGCCCTTTGCCCTTGCTCTCGCCCCTCTATGTGTGTTCACGTCTCCAAGCGTTCATCATCTAGAGAGGGCGACAATGGGTCCTATAAATAGGACTAGAGGCGGTTTGGGCAAGGGCTAGGATCATGCCAAGTGTATGGCTAGGATGAGGTGTCTTGAAGTAAGGAAAGTCTCCAAGACTTTTCCATAAACCTCATTCAACCTATCCATAAAAGTCCAAGCACTATATCAGCCCAAGACATGCCTCAAATGCATTCTTACCATCAAAGGATAAGTGGCTAGGGGCAACATGCATGAGAAGTTTCGGCTAGGGTAAGGGTTTGGGTGCATGTAGGGTTCATAAGGAAAGTCTCCAAGACTTTACCATAAACATCTTCCTACTTCTCATATGCGCCCAAGCTCTTTCCAAAAGAGTCCTCAAGCCATATCAGCCCCAAGACTTGCCTTAGAGGCAAGTATTCCGTCCAAGGAAGAAGGGCTAGGCGCCCTTTACTTCCATAATGAAGCAAAGGCGCCTCCCTCACCCTATTATGCCCCTAGGCGCCAATAGGGTGAGATTTCTCCCCATTATACCCATTTAAGCCAATTCCTCTTCATGACAACTAATTATTGGGCCTCATTGGATAATGAGCTAGCCCAAACTTCATGGCATGGGTTGATTAAGCCATTGGATCTAATCCAATGTAACCCTAATCCAAATGTGACCAATCTAGGTCAATTTCGGGTCAACCTGCCAAAAATGAAGTTTGGCTCCAATAACTTTCTTCCAACTCATCAGGCCCATTGGCGCTGATGAAATCTTCCAAATTGATCCAAGTTATCCAATAACTTGATCATAAGGCTTCTGATTAAAGCAACGTCAAGAGTCTATTGCGTGTGACCCCGTAGGATCCATATGACGATGGCAATGATGTAAACATCATAAGTAGTGAGGGGTATCTAGCAACACATCACTACTACCCATGTCATAGGACTTAAGTCATTATGGCAACAACTCCTAACAAGCAACGAGGATTCCTATTGCATTACAGATCCCTTTGCCTAAGCTGATATCCTGCCATTGGATTAGTCTCAAGTTTATTATCCAATGCATTGGTCATGACTCAACAAGTGTGGCCACACTTTCCTGTCATGCACCAATAAGGTGGGGCGCCCCGAGTGGATATCATGCTTCCAATAAGGAAGGGGCAAATCCTACTATTGGTCATCCATGTCTCTACATGACTTATGACATGCCCAATGACAGTCGTTTTGATCTCCCAATTACGGAGAGATGTAAGACTGTATTAAAGCAGGTGCATCATCAAATCTAGACATGAATACCTCAAGTCTAAGGATCAATGCAAACCTCTTGCATGTGAGATTGACTTGTTGACTAGACAAGTCAATCCTCACGGTGGATCACTCCAGTGCATCCAATGCACCTGTATGTCTGCGTTACTGTTCCCCGCACATAACCAGCCCATACACCAGTCTCACATGTACCAAAGCTGTCTCATATCCGCTAAGGTACCTTGTCTGGGGATAGCTTATGAGAATGGATCCAATCCAAACTTCTGGGACATTATTTATGCAACTCAATACATCAACGCAGGTAGAGAAGTCTGCATAATAACGACCATGCCCACAAAAATAGTAATAGTTCTATCAAAGTACATTCAAACAATGCCTGACCATGTCAATACATTGGTCTTTACGGCATATACACCAACACTGAGTGATAATCACGGTCGAGATTTTTGTTAGGACCCGCCCATGATTTTGGGAAAACTGGCATAAAATGCCTCTCTTTACTACATCAGTTTGTGATATTCCTATGTCATTCAAAGTTAAGTAAAAACATCAATATCCACTGCTAAATAAACAGAAATATAACAAAAAATGCAAGTAATGAAAGGGCACAACAAGGCCCAAATATCATTTTCACATTTATAAGAAT
This sequence comes from Costus lasius, assembly GCA_027563935.2. Classification (NCBI taxonomy): domain Eukaryota; kingdom Viridiplantae; phylum Streptophyta; class Magnoliopsida; order Zingiberales; family Costaceae; genus Costus; species Costus lasius. The sequence continues at coordinate 20,267,682 of CM050450.1, read as the reverse complement.
CAATTGTTAATGTTGAAGATAAACAAGATCAGTTCATGAATGCATATAAGCACCCAAATAGAAAGGATTAAAATCGATTAGTGCGGGTGTAGCTTGCGTCCTTCTTGGTGAGTGTTTCTTATTGAGGACCTTCACACCCACTTCAATATCGGTATCCTACGCCCGTATTTGGAGTTTGATGGTTGGCATCGATATAGTGCATGCACATTTTCTGCAAGATTTCCATCAGTGTTAGATATCAAAACCATGCATTAGAACAAGAATAGACACAACTAGGAGATGAGATTCAAACTTATAACAGAGGAAGCTAAGATGTTCTAATTTGGTTGATACGTCCTAGTGTCAACTTAATATGTAATAGGAATATGGGATCACTAAAGATTTCAGACCAATCATCAAGAGAACTCTTCAAAATACGCAAACTAAACTAAACTTACACAAAACATGAAAATAAGAGAAAAAGATGTTGAAAATAAATTCAACTAGAGTAAGATGCTTGGGTTGCCTCCCAATAATCGTTGATTTAATGGTCCATTAGCTTGACCATAGTCAGTGTCATTTTGGTGAAGGAGGGTCCGTGAGGACCAGTGCAGTCCCCTCTGGTATTGGTTCATGGGGGACATAATGTTTAAGTCTTAGTCCATTAACTTTGAACGTGCCAGTTGACTCTCGAAAAATGTCCACATCGCCGCGAGGGTAGACTTTGCGTACTACAAACGGTCCTGTCCATTTAGTTCGAAGCTTACCAGGGAAAAGCTTGATCCTGGAGTTAAACAGAAGTACCATTTTGCCTTCGTGAAATTCTCTCCTCATAATCATTTGATCGTGTCATCTTTTAGTGCGTTCCTTATAGATTCTGGCATTCTCATAGGCTTCTTGTCGAAACCCATCGAGTTCATTCAGTTGTAGTTTTCTGGCTTTACCAGCTTGTTTCCCATCAAAATTCAATTGTCATATCGCCCAATAGGCTTTGTGTTCGATTTCAACTGGTAGGTGACATGATTTACTATATATCAACTGGAATGGAGACATACCAATTGGGGTTTTGAACGCTGTATGGTACGCCCATAGAGTATCGTCGAGTTTGAGTGACCAATCTGTGCGAGTACGCGATACTATTTTCTCAAGAATGTGCTTTATCTCTCGGTTTGATATCTCCACTTCGCCGCTAGTCTGAGGGTGGTAAGCAGTGCCCAATTTATATGTTACTCCGTATCTTTTGAGAAGTGATTCAAAACTTCACTCAATGAAGTGAGATCCACAATCACTTATTACAACGCGGGGTGTTCCAAATTGCAGAAATATCAATTTCTTAAAGAATTTGAGAACTACCTTAGAGTCATTTATTGGGGCAGCCAAGGCTTCGACCCATTTGGAGACATAATGAACCCCCAACTAAAATGAATCTGTTACCACAGGAGGGCGGAAATGGCCCCATAAAATCGATTCCCCATACGTCAAAAATCTCAATCTCAAGAATGGTATTAAGAGGCATCTCATTTCTTCGCGATATTCCACCTGTCCTTTGACAGCGATCACAGGATTGGACGCAATTCCTCGCGTCTTTGAATAGGGTCGACCAAAAGAATCCACATTAGAGGACTTTATATGCTGTCTTCTTACCACTACAATGCCCTCCATAAGAAGAAGAATGACATTGAAATAGGACATCTGAAATTTCTTCTTCTGGTAAGCATCTTCGAATGATACAGTCTGCGCAACACTTGAACAAAATTGGCTTGTCCCAATAATAGTATTTCGCATTTGACATGAACTTCTTTCGTTGCTGGTACGTGAGATTTGGAGGTATAATACCGGCTACTAAGAAATTTACTAGATCGGCATACCATGGTGTTTTTACTATGGTGACGGCTAACAACTTTTCATCCAGGAATGTATCGTCTATCTCTTCTTCCAAACTGCTTTCAGAGTTTGATGTCAAGCGGGATAGGTGGTCTGCTATTAAATTATCGGCTCTCTTCTTATCTTTGATCTAAATATCGAATTCTTGCAGCAATAATATCCATCTGATTAGTCGTGGTTTCGCGTCCTTCTTTGTCATGAGGTAACGGATCGCCGCATGATCTGTATAGACAATAACACGTGAGTCGATTAGATACGATCGAAACTTATCAAACGCGAAAACTACAGCTTAGAGTTCTTTTTCCGTCGTGGTGTAATTGCTCTGTGGTCCATCAAGTGTTCGGCTAGCGTAATAAATGGCATGTGTTTGGTTGTCTTTCCGCTATCCTAAGACAACTCCTACCGCATAGTCACTGCCATCGCACATCACTTCAAAGGGTAGCGACCAATCTAGAGGTTGCATTATTGGAGTAGAAATCAACGCCTTCTTCAATTGTTGAAATGCATCCATGCAGTTCTAGTTAAAAACAAATGGAACATCCTTAGCAAGTAAAGATGTTAAAGGCTTAGCAATTTTAGAAAAATTCTCAATGAAGCGCCTATAAAAGCCTGCATGTCCTAAGAAACTTCTTATTCCTTTGACAAAGTTCGGAGGTGGCATTCTTTCCATCACATTGATTTTTGCTTTGTCGACTTCGATACCTCGCTCCGATATCAAATGACCAAGAACGACCCCTTCTTTTACCATAAAGTGACATTTCTCCCAATTTAGCACCAGGTTCGTCTCTTCACAACGATGCAAAACACGGGTCAGATTAGATAAACAAGAGTCAAAACTAGATCCGTAAACCAAAAAGTCGTCCATAAAGACATCCATGATGTCTTCGATGAAATCTGAGAAGATCGCCATCATGCACCGCTGAAAGGTAGCTGGCGCATTGCATAAACCAAACGGCATGTGTCGATAAGCGAAAGTGCCGAAGGGACATGTGAACGTGGTTTTTTCTTGGTCATCGGGATGTATCGATATTTGGAAAAATCCTGAGTAGTCATCCAATAAACAAAAATAAGAGTTAGTGGCCAATCTTTCAAGCATTTGATCAATAAAGGGAAGAGGAAAATGGTCCTTGCAGGTAGCCTTATTCAGTTTTCGATAGTCGATACATATGCACTATCCGGTAACGGTTCTTTGTGGGATCAATTCGTTATCTTCGTTCTTTACTACCGTTACTCCTCCTTTCTTTGGTACCACGTGTACCGGACTTACCCATTGGCTATCTGAAATAGGGTAATAACCCCAGCATCTAATAGTTTCAAAATTTCCTTCTTAACTACCACCTTCAAGTTCGGGTTCAAACGTCTTTGGTATTCAATAGATGGTTTGTTGCCTTCTTCTAGGTGTATCCTGTGCATACATAAAGAAGGGTTAATGCCTTTTATATCTTCCAAAGCGTAGCCAATTACCTTCTTATGCTTCTAAAGCTTATCAAGGAGAAGGTTTGTTTGCTCTGAATCAAGGTGAGCTGCTATAATGATGAGGTAAGTAGAATTTTCACCTAAAAATTCATACTTGAGGTTGCTCGGTAAGGATTTGAGCTCTAAGTTAATTCATTCACAAACCTCAGATTTCGGTGCAGGTGATTCCTCCAACTTTTCTACATCTGGCTCAACTACGGAGCTCAAGTTGAGAATATTGGCAAAAGCGGCACACCTCGAGGGGGTCGACGTTTGTCCGAGGGAAGTGAGACGAATTAAGCTCTTCGTCAATGACTCCAATACTACAGCAGGAGTCTACAAAAAGAGGCTTCTTTAGGCTTTCGGTAATATCAAATTCAACCGTATCCTCACCTATGCGCAGTGTCAACTTCCCATTATTAACGTTGATTATAGCACCGGCAGTTGCCAAAAATGGTTTGCCCAGTATTATAGGAAGCTTGGAGTCTTCCTCCATCTCAAGTACAACGAAATCAACTGGAATAAAAAATTTACCGACCTGAACGGTCGGCCAATTGCAAAGGATGTTTGTTGGCTTTTAGTCTATGATATTCAGTTTCTTGCAAAGAGAGAGTGGCATCAGACTTACACTGGCTCCAAGATCGCACAAAGCACGGTCGAAAGGTGTGTTTCTGATTAAGCATTGAATGGTAAAGCTGCCTGGGTCCTTCAACTTTGGCGGTAACTTGTTTTGGATGATTGCGCTGCATTCTTCAGTTAACGCCACTGTCCCGTGTTCTTCCATTTTTCTCTTATTAGATAAGATTTCTTTTAAAAACTTAGCATAGGATGACATTTGTGATAAAACATCAGTAAATGGTATGTTAATGTATAATTTTTTCAAAACTTTTAAAAATTTACCAAATTTTCGATCAAGCTTTGCTTTTGCCAACCTTTGGAGAAATGAAATGGGTGGTTTGTAAGGTGGTGGTGGCACATACACAAGTTCAGTTTCTTTTGTCTGTGGTTCACTTTCAACGACAATGGGTTCCTCAGACTCCAGAATTTTATCTTCGTCCTCAGAATGGTCTTGTTTAGGTATTTCTGGTTCTTCAAGCTGTTTACCACTATTCATGGTAATGGCATTGCAATGTTCTCTAGGGTTTGTTTCAGGTTGCCCAAGCAATCTGCCTAGCGGTCTAGTAGATGTACTAGCCTGCCGGGCTATTTGGTTCTCTAGCATCTTTTGGTGTGTGGTTAAGCCTTTGATTGCCTCTAAGATGCTATCTATTGCCTTGGTTTGCATTGACACAAAGTTGTCAAAGCGCGACTCTAAGGTTTGCTCATGCGGTATTGTGTTGGTACTTAGTTGCGGTGGTTGGTCTAATTGCTTAGGTTGATACCCGGTGTTGGATGAATGAAATCCAGGAGGTTGCCTATAGTTCAATGGTTGAGCTGCGTTGTTGTTTCTATAGGAAAAATTAGGATGGTTCTTCCATCCGGGGTTGTAGGTGTTTGAATGGGGGTTGTTTTGAGCTTTTGGGTTGAAATTACCTACAACATTCACCAAAGCGGGTGGGGGGGTCTTGTGATTCCATATTCCCTAATTGACAAGTGTCAGAAAGATGACCTTCCACTCCGCAAAGGCGCAAATTTCACACATAGCAAAATTAGAAGCATTATGTCGCATGTTCATAAAGTCAAGCTTATAAGATAATGAATCTACTTTTGCAGCGAGAGAACTAAGAGCGTCAAGTTCATACTTACCGGCTTGTCGTGATGAAGTACCTCTCTCGCTCGACCATTGGTAGTGGTTGAGCGCCATTTCTTCGATCAGATTGTAGGCCTCATCGATAGCCTTGTTCATCAAAGCTCCTCTAGCGTCTGCGTCAACAATAAGACGAGTGTTATAAAGTAAGCCGTTATAAAAAGGGTATACCAATACCCATTTCTCGAGGCCGTGGTGAGGACACATTCGTTGCAATTCCTTGAAGCGATCCCATGCCTCATATAATGATTCACCTTCTTTTTGAGAGAAATTGGTAATCTGGTTTCTCAATTGTGCGGTTTAGCTTAGAGAAAAATATTTTGCAAGGAAAGAATGTGAGAGTTGTTCCCATGTGGTAATAGATCCAAATGGTAAAGAATGTAACCAAGCTCGTGCCCTGTCTCTAAGTGAAAAAGGAAAAAGTCGAAGTCGCAGAGCGTCAGTGGTCACACCATTCATTTTAAGAGTATCACAGTATTCAAGAAAAATAGATAAATGCATGTTCGGATCTTCAGCTAGAGATCCACCAAATTGGTTTTGCTGTAACATTGACAGAAGCAACGGTTTTATCTTGAAATTGTTTGCTTCTATCGGTGGACGTGCAATGCTAGAATGAAATCCTTGGACGTTCGGTGCGGCGAAGTCTTGGAGTGACTTGTTACCGTCCATGGTTGCTGTCTGTGAATCCTTTTTGGGTTGAAGTTTCTAAAGTTTCTTGTGATGCCGGAATGTTCTTTTAATCTCTGAATCAAATGGTATTGCAAGTTCCGGTCGCGGAGTTCTATGCATAAACTAAAATTCTAACAGGCAAGTGTTCCGTTAAATCAAGAAAGGTGTAAAATGAAGTAAACAAAAGATAGCATACTAAGATAAAATGAAGCAAAAAAATGTCTAGGTTAGTAACTCCTAAATCTAGTCAATATTGCCAAAATTAGTCCCCGACAATGGCGCCAAAAACTTGATAGACCCAAAGATGCTTGATAGGCTTCCCGCAAGTGCACGGGTCTATCGAAGTAGTAAAATATCGATCTCATAGGGACTAATGGGCAAGTAATCTCGAATTTGCTAGCTAGACGACGTCGAGATTGGTGAAGTTTGAAGTGTTAAACTAATTAAATGCACAAGAATGTAAATAGATGATTTGCACAAGAGAATTTTAATCGGGAGAAGAGTCAGGATATGGGTTCACCGCTTTGACTCCTTACAGCTAAATAGTTAAACTCCATTACCAACGTCCTATCTAGTTCAAGGGATTTAGCCACTTGTCGTGCAGGTCGCTCGCTCCAATGGCCTCGTCCGCTCCCACGGATTAGGCCACCGGTCCAATTCGTAGGGTTTTGACGTTCAGTCGGACTTATTGTCTCCCTAACATGTCTAAGGCCCTAATACTTTCAAGGTGAGTACAGGTTAACAAGAGGGGTCCTCCCCGAGAATACCTGGTTTACTAACCTCCCCAGCAGAACTCCTGGCTCAAGCGCGCCCTCTTGAGCAGCGTAGGCAAAGAACCCAGATACAATCCAACGTGCCGGCACACTTTTGGTTTGCCGAATGCATCTAAGATCCGGGAGCTCACGCTGAGGGAGTACAGTTCGTCAAGGGGGTTTTCCCTAGCCCCTGATTTACAAACCCCACACAGGAAACTAAAGGCTCAAACATTCCCATTCGGGCAACGCAGGCATAGCACATCAACGGATTTGATAAACTCCCAACCAAATGGTTCTGACACGCAGTCGGACTGGGGTCTCCCCGCTGCGTCTAAGCTCCTCATAGTCCCCGTAAGTGAGTACAGATCCGCAAGCGAGTTATCCTCCTAGAGATACTGGTTAACAAATCTCACTTAGGCGACTAAAGGCTCAAGCATACCCTTCTGGGTAATGCAGGTAAAGCACGCACATAAGGTCGAGCTAGGATTTCGACAGATAGAGCTAAACTATTACAACTAGTAAGTCATCAAGGGCTACCCCACATCCTAATTTAGAACTTAGCCTATCATATTCATCATGAAATCATAAGTAATAATCTTTAACAGTACATGCATAGGCAAGTTGTGTAGGAATTACAAAGGGAAGGCAAGATCATATGTTACTTTGCATGGATCATACAATGAACGCAGCAAGTAGAATGAGGCTTAAAAATCTTCCTTACAAACTTGTTTCTAAAGTGCTCACGCAGGAAGGTCTTCAACTATTGCAGGTGCACAGCCCCCTTCTTCTTGGTGTATTCTACTTTCTCCCAAGCGTAACTTCTTCTCCCGTGCGAACCCCCTTTTACCTTGAATCAAAGGCCTTTTATCTCATATCTTCCTGCGCCTTCTTCTCTTCCCCATGCCCTACCAAAAGCCTCTGCAACCGCTGCCATAGCTCAGCCGAAAGGAATTTCTGCCAGCCTCCATGCCCTGCAACGCTGCAAGTCCGCCATCTCCACGAAAACGTCATTGCTTGCGTCGATTTCACCTTTGAAAAGCTGCTCCGAGCCTCTTTATCAATGGGGGAGAAAGGTCCTAGGTGCCCCCGAGTTTCTCCTAGGATTAGGTCAAAGAAATCAGGATTAAAATCGTGATTTCGTAATAGGCGGGTCTGTGATCTCAGGCGCGAATTTGGTCGTAACCCGATCGTGATTTCCAACAAAGACTTCAATGAATCTGAAAACTTCTAGTTAGGATCATGTTGAATTAGGATGAGCTGATCTACCACAAAAGTCCCAGAATCCACCCTCTTTATGGTCGTTTTGACTTGAAAACGTGAAAATACCAAGAGAGGTGTAGATTCCATAGATGTAAGGCAATTAAGACAATAATGAGGCAGAAAGCCCAGAAATATAGATGATTCTGACTATAAATCATACTTGAAAGGCTATATAAATCTGTGTCAACAGCTAGAAATTTTATTTTATCTTGTGATAGATGTCAAAAGACAGGGAATATTAACAGAAGGAACGAGATGCCACTGTCTACTATACTTGAGGTTGAGATATTTGATGTTTGGGAGATAGATTTCATGGGACCATTCCCATCATTTGGAGGTAACAAATATATTCTTGTGGCAGTAGATTATGTTTCTAAGTGGGTGGAAGCTCTTGCTTCTCCTACTAATGATTCTAGAGTAGTTGTAAAATTGTTCAAGAAGATCATTTTTCCACAGTTTGGAATGCCAAGAGTTGTGATTAGTGATGAAGGCTCACACTTTATAGAACATAAATTTTCAGCCTTACTTAGAAAATATGGTGTTAATCATAGAGTTGCTACACCTTATCATCCCCAAACAAGTGGACAAGTTGAGATATCGAACAGAGAGATTAAGGAGATTTTGAAGAAAACTATGTCACGAACAAGAAAGGACTGGGCTTCTAAGCTTGATGATGCACTTTGGGCATACAAGACTGCTTACAAAACACCGATAGGTATGTCTCCTTTTCAGTTGATTTATAGTAAATCATGTCATTTACCTGTAGAGCTCGAGCACAAGGCATTCTGGGCGATCAAAGTATTGAATTTTGACTTAAAGAATGCAGGGGAAAAACAAAGATTACAATTGAACGAGCTAGATGAAATTAGACTCTTCACTTACGAAAACGCAAGGATTTATAAAGAGAGGACTAAAAGATGGCATGATCGACATATTCTCAGGAAGGAATTTAACCAAGTGACTTTGTTCTTTTATTTAATTCAAGATTAAAACTTTTTCCTAGTAAACTTAAGTCTCGATGGTCCGGGCCTTTTCAGGTTTGGAAAACTTATCCCTATGGAGCTGTGGACATATGGAGCGACAAAACAAGAGAATTCAAGGTTAATGGTCAGAGGTTGAAACATTATTACCAAGAGAATCAAAACGAAGGAAGAACAAAATTGCGACTCAAGGAACCTCGATCAGATCTGAGTGCAGAACGGTCAAGCTAGTGACCTAAAAAACTAGCGCTTCTTGGGAGGCAACCCTAGCATGTTTACTCTAGTTTATTTTTATTTTTGTTTTGCATATTAAACCTTCTTTTCTTTTTGTAGGAAAGTTTGAAGTTTTCCATGAATTACGGTAGGAGCGTAATTAATTTTACGGGCTGTAATTTTACATTATATTTGGCTAAAGTGTTTTACGGTACTACCGTAATTATTTCTTCCATTTGTAATTTTTGATTGTTTCTTTATAGAGTGTTTTATAGTAGGGGTGTAATTTATTTTACACCCGTAATTTTATTTTTTTGAAAAAAAAAAACATCTTTCATGGTAGTACCATAATTTTTATCATGCCTATATTTTTGAGCATTTTTCTTACATAAATAATTATGGCAGTGCCGCAATAATTTACACGGGCGTAATTTGTTTTGAAGGTTTTTCTGAAAATTTTTATAGGGGAGCCGTGATTTTCTTTTCAACCGTAATTTTGAGCTAAAATGTTGCCAAGCATTTTATGATAGTGCCATAATGAAAATTACAACTGTAATTATGTCGGGCTTACATGACTTTTGCTGCCGTATTTTAGGGTTTTTCACGCTTAGAATTCGCAATCCAGTGCCGCTTCTTCGATTTCAGCTCGCTCTTTCCCTCCAATCCCTTCGGCGACCCTTTCTGACCGCCGCCAACCTATTTTCGACAAGTTTCCGACCTTCATTCTGAAGTTTTCCAGCTTGATTTGTTCTCTTCGACATTCGTTTGATGAGTTTCCGCCCCTTTCGCTTTCCGTCAAACAAGCTTCTGTGTTTTCCAATTTTAGCTGATCCTTTCTTCCTGAACTCTCCGGCGAGCTTCTCCAGTTGTCTCCGACCTGTTTTTGACAAGTTTTCGACCAACATTCCGACGATTTGAAGCTCGATCGAGTTCAGACAGCGTTCGCCCGCTAAACTTCCGCCTCTTTCACTTTTCGTCGATGAAGCTTCCCCAGAGGCGATTCCTGCTTCCAGAAGTTCTGTAAGGAGGGAGAACACTTTCCTAAAAACGTTTGGAAGCTCGATTTCAATCAAAGAGTTCAGATTTATGAGTTGTATTCAGCTTCCCCGCTTAGCCCTAATTCGAAGCAGGTGACGAGTTCTGTTTTCTGAACTTTCCTTTCAAAGTTATATTACACTTCTTAGATCAAGATGGCACCAAGGAAGCAAATTGTTTCTAAGAAAAAGGGAAAGGGTCTAGCTGAGTCTTCTACACCCTCACCTCCAAATCCCTATGGAATTGTATTCAGGGATGAGATACATGAAGAAAGATACCACCAGCTTCTCACTAGGTGTATTGTCAACACGAAATATGCTGATAAGCGTACTTTAGAGATTCTTGGCTTATATGAGGATGTTTACTGGATGTTTGATCAAATTAGAGCCATGAAGTTCTTTCAAATTTCACCACAAACATATCTCCCACTAATTTTGGAATTCATGAGTAGTTTGGATATGAAGCTTCATGAATATTCTGAGCAACAGGCAGAAGGTTAGATTACCTTCCACCTAGCTAATGTTGAGAGGAGCCTCACGCTTCGAGATATCAGAGCTATCTTTCACCTACTGGGAGGAGGACACACACATGTACTAGTAGGATTTATTGAGTATGTATTTTGGAACCAAATCACCTCAGAATCTAGTTTTTCACCTTCATCAGCAAGAGCGACCAGCATCTCAAACCCCTGCATACGATATGCGCACTGCGTTCTGGCTCACACTGTCTTTGGACGAGGGGATAGCGATGGTATGGTTCATCAATCCGAGCTTTACTTTCTCTAGTGTATGCTCCATGGTTACCTCATAGATTTAGCTTTCTTCTTGATCAAGCACTTAGACAAAGTAGCGCGGGCAAAGAGAGGGGCTATTGTTATAGGAGGTTTCCTTACTCCTATTGCACTCTTTTTGGGTGTGGAGACGTATGGAGTTGAGATTGCTAGAGGGAATGGTAGGATAGACATAGAGTCGTGCGTGGCCATGAAGATGATTGTGCGAGAAGGTGACGGTTATTGCTTGATTCTTAGACATGGTTCTCCTACATTACCCTTACCCAACAAAGAGAGAACAACAGTCCAAAATCATGCAAATTGAAAACTTTCTCCGAGTGTAACCGCCGACGCCACTCCTACACCATTGGATTCAGCGCCACCACCACCCACCTGGGGGGGAGGTTGTTAGGGAATACCGGGTGTAATTTAAAATTTTGCAGTCCCAGGACACAGCGGAAGAGTCATTAGACCCGAAACATATTCCTTTCCCAACGATCCATGCGAGAGAGAAGACACAAGGATGTGTTAGAGATATACCTCTTTTGCTTGCTTAGTCGTTGAAGCCATGTTGAAGGTGCCCAAGTGTTCGCCCTCTACAAGTATCCACACGTCGACCGTCTCAACGTTGCTCCCTTCCATGCTTGGTGCTAGCCTCGGGAAGAGAATCTAGCCTTTGTCACTCTCTTCAAATCTTGTGCCACCTCCAAGGTATAGGCGCCAGGAAGAGATGAGGAGGAAGAAGTTGCGCCAAGCATTTCCTTCTTCTTTTATGCTTGCGCCTCCTTCAAACAAGGTGCGCCTATGGCAAAGGGAGGGAGAAGGCTTGCGGCAATAGAAGAGAATGCCACCAAGCACAACCACCCTTTGCGCCAAGAAGAAAGGGAGAGGAAGAGGAACTTGCTTGCGTCTATGATGGAAGAAGGAGAGCTCCAAGCTCTCAAGTTGTCGCCCCTCTATGCCTTCACGCCTCCAAGAGATTAGTCTATCAAAGAGGAAGCGACAAGGGCATATTTTATAGAGATGAAGGGCGGTTAGGGTTAATTGGAAGGTCAATGCGATTTGGGCATAAATCAAGGAATTTGAACAATTAATTATCTTGATTGAATTCTCAATCATAATCAATAAATCCTTGATTACATATGTGCCAAGAAATGCCATGCAAAGGACCTCCATATGCGCCCAAACATAGGGTTCTAATTATTTTAAGTGATTAAATTCAAATCCAATTTGAATCAATCACTTAGGAGTTACCAAATATGGCATTAGCGCAAATCCTAGTCCAACTAGGAATCTATAAGCGCCTATCCCATTATTTCATCCTCATTATACCTTTTTAGCCTCTTGGATTCACATTACAACTTATTAGCAAGCCCCATTAAGCAATGGGCTTGGCCTAAGGTCCATTATGCATGCTAACCATGTAACTAGATCCAATCCAATTTAACCCAAGGTCAAATGAGGCTAACCATGGTTAATTTGGTCCATATGCCAAAAATGAAAGTTGACCCTAATAAGTTTCCTCCATCTCATCAGGCCCATTAGCGCTGATGAAATCTTCCAAACTGATCCAAGTTATCCAATAACTTGATCATAAGGCTTCTGATTAAAGCAACGTCAAGAGTCTATTGCATGTGACCCCGTAGGATCCATATGACGATGGCAATGATGTAAACATCATAAGTAGTGAGGGGTATCTAGCAACACATCACTACTACTCATGCCATAGGACTTAAGTCATATGGCAACAACTCCTAAACAAGCAACGAGGATTCCCATGTATTATATATATATCCCTTTGCCTGAACTGATATCCTGCCATTGGATTAGTCTCATGTTTATCAATCCAATCTATTGGTCATGACTCAATCAGTGTGGCCACACATTCCTGTCATGCACCAATGAGGTGGGGCGCCCCGAGTGGATATCATGCTTCCTCTGAAGGAAAGGGCAAATCCTACTGTTGGTCATCCATGTCTTTACATGACTTATGACATGCCCAATGACAGTTGTTTTAATCTCCCAATTACGGAGAGACGTAAGACTGAAGAAGAAGACGAGGAGAATGATACCGACGCCGACCAGTAGAGCCTTGTGAGTATTTCTTTTTCTATCTATGCTTTATTTGCCTTTATACACTATTAATGATGCATATTCTTGTAGGGAAGGATGACTCAGTCAAACTTCTTGTGTCCGCTGCTCTTCGATTTTATATTTTGTGTTCTGGATAATGCTTCGATCTGGTTGTATAACTTTTATACATTTTGCACTGTTGATGTGATATGATTTGGCACCAATTGTGGGTGCATTCTATTTTTAAAAATTGTATAACTTTAGATGATGTGTTTTGTTTTCGGAATATGCATTGACTTTTTATGATAGTATGTGCGGTTTTAACTTTTAGTGAATTCTTGATGAATATATTGCTATGTTGATCTCGTTGTATTGATGATGATTATCTATGCATGTCAATTTTTGCTAATGGAGATATACCTATTGTGCTGAATTTATTTCTTCAATATATATCTACCTGTTGAAATTTTTCATTGATTGATTCATGAGGTTTTGGGTAGGTATGTTGTTTGATAAATGCAATCTGAGAGTGAAACTACTTTCTTGAATAAAATGAGCATATGAGTGTAATTTTTGAATTGACGTCGATTGATTAATCTAGTTGATGTTTAGTCTATTTTGCTATTTGTTGGGAAGAAAGAATCCAAGATCGAAAAAGAGAGAGTGACTCCTCTATTTGGCACTGTGTAAAATTGGCAGTGGTACCGAAGATATGGGTTGAAGTCAAGATAAAAAAAAGGGAGAGGAAAAGAGAGTGACTCCTCTACTTGGTACTATATTAAATTTGCGGTGGTACCAAAGTTAAGAGTTGAAGTCCAAATAAAAAGTGTGTATCCATGTGGGTACATGCCATGAAAAAATTGTTTGGCATTAACTCCGCTGTCTTAGGGTAAAATTCTTCCTACCAAAGAGATATGAGTTCTATTACATCAACTATGTGGTCAATGTACTCTAAATTCGTCACCAGAAAAAAAAGTGGTAATCGATTTAGAGAATGTCAAAGATACAAAAATAAAAAAATAAGAAGAGAGAGGAAAAAGAAAAGAGAAAATTTGAGTGGAAAAGGATTTTGGAGATCTTATTCCTGTAAACAAAAATATTATGGATTTAAACTAAATCTTTTGAAGATTCTAAAGTCATAGGGTGATTACTTACGAGAAGACAAGCCACACGTCAAATTTGGGCCCGATCCAAGCTACTTTGAAAAATACGGCTAGGTGAACCCAGTAGGGTTCACCAGTGATTTCATGGGATGTCTGAAAATTCACAGAACACATGATGACCTGCCCATGCTTTTGGTGTTCACCCGTGATTCTCTCGGAGGAAGCTTGCGCAGAAACGTACAGAAGACTTCACGGCCTGGTGAACCTGGTGGGGTTCACCGGTGATTCTTACACGAAATAACTGTACAGTAAACTTCACCCGTGATCGTGACTTTGCAGACCGACCTTCACTCGGTTTTTCTTCGATTCCGAGCCCTAGAAAATTCCAAAAAAGGCAAGAAAATATGTTTTGGAAAGCTTAGAGAGAGGCGAATCCAAAGAATTACTATTTCCAAATTATCGAGCAATTGGCGGATGAAGTGGCTAGGGTGAATGGAAGAGGTGACACAGCATTTTCGGGGCGATTTCGAGAGATTGGAGCGTCAGATCTTCACGATTTTTGGGGATCTTGTTTAGTTCATCCTCTCCTTCCTCTCCAAAATGTTTTGTATTAATTTTCCTAATATTTTACAGAGATTTATGCGAGCTTTCATGACTATTGTAGTGTAAAACCTTTTTCAGGATTTGGTTGAAGCCCACTGATAGATTCTTTCATGCAATTTTAATTTACTCTATTATTTCAAAGTTTGTATGAGCATATTTTACCTTAGTGTAGTTATTTTCATGATATTGCTTTGGCCACGCAGTATCACGTGATAGTCAACGCGATCCTGACTGAGAGGAGGATCATGTCGGCGGATCCCCTAGGTAAAACTTATGAATCCTTGACACGAGAGTACTTGGATTTCGCTTGTGGATAACTGATGTGTACTTTATCATACCACTAACCGCAAGCGTGACGGCTTTGTCGTAGTAGTACTTAAGATGTCGATCCCATAGGGACAGTGATCAAGTACCGAGTGATTACGAATCAATAGCTAGACAATCAGGTGAATGTTTTGGGTTTTTATAAAATAAATCAAACTACAACTAAATACAATTGCTAGCTGAATTAAGCATGTGAAAGTTTTGGATAGAAAACAAGGTTTAGAGACATCGAAACTTCGAGTGCATCTCGTTGATGGATCTTAAACTCAAACAAGACAATCATCATAACAACGCAATTTTAAAAGTGTTCAAGGAAATATCAAATGGTACAGATTATCCTCTTTCGACGGCATAATCCGGTATCGATCTAGATCGGCGTCCTAGTTTCGTGGCTCACCGTACCTAGATTGATCCATTGGGTTCAGAGATATTATAAGTTTCCTCACACAAATACTTCCCAATTTCTTGACAGGTCAGAGCATGATCGATAAGGTAGATCTAGCGTTGCAATTCACCTTTCGGTCCTTCTTGCGGCGCCCAAGAAAAGTAATTGCGTGATCAAGGCAAAACTAGCAGTAAAACAACACAGATTGAATAAACACAAAATAAAATAGCATTTGCTATGAGAAAATAAGTTCAAATAGAAGATACACGCAACGAGATTACACCCTTGTTCTGATAAAAAGATTAGCTAGCATGACATCGATTCAGTACAATCTCTAAAGGATTAGAAAGAACTAAAGAGAACATAGAAAAAAAAAGGAAGCAAACTCTTCTACAAAAGCGTTGCTACTTTCCTTCAAGTCTTCTAGAATGATAGCATGGCTCCTTCCTCCTCTCTTGTTGTCACCAAAGCTTTATCCCTTGCAAAACTCACTAGCCCACCTTGAGCCCCAACTGGGCGCTGCGTTCTTCACCAAATTTGGCCCCTTTTATCATTTCTGAAGTGCCCTTTTATATGCTAACATTAAAGTCCTTTTTAATTAACTACGTTTTGACACCTTAAACGTCCAAAATGGAGCTATAATGACAAAGTTATAGCTCTTTTAATTTTAGGCTGCGCAAGGACGATTATGGGTGTAATGAAGATTACGGGCATGGCTTGTAATGTCGGCGTCAATTATTTTCAGCTCCTGAAACGTTCATACACTTATGGGCCGTTAAAAGCTCGTCGTAATGACACCAAAAATGCCCAAATCGGAGTTGTAACAGAAAAGTTATGACCCATTTATTGCAGCCCTCCGATGTACTTAATGCTTTTAACATCATTGCGGGTGTAATGAGATTATGGGTATGCCGGTAATTTCGGTGAAGAACTCCGTTTTGTCTGAAATTTTGCGTGTGAATTGACCTTTGACTTTACTTAAATTTCGGCTATAATATGGTATCAAAGGTCGCCGATGTGAAGATTATGGGCAAGGTGAAATTACGGCTATACCCGTAATGTCTTCTGTCGAAGTTTTCGTCTTTCGAAAGGCTTCTTTTGAGAAAATTGAGAGCACGCCTTCGGAATATGATTATGCTTAAATGAAAATGAGCTTCTTGAGAATTCAAACTAGAAATTATGGCCATAATGCAGATTATGGCCTCGGCCATAATTCTGGAAATTAGCTTCATTTGAAGTAAAACTTCTCGTCAGGGTTCTTGATTCACTCGGGGATATAAATATACTTCCAAATAGTTCCAAAAATGAGTGAATTATCCTGTATTTATCAAATATGACAAGAAGTGAAGCTTCTGAAGAAAATCAATGAAATAAGCTGGAAAGAGATATAAAAATACAAAAATAGATCTCGATTCACTAGTAAATATAAGTCTAAAAGACTATAAAAATACGAGACATCAAAATCTCCCAGACTTAGATCAATGTTTGTCCTCAAGCATATAAAAAGATAAGAGTGGTAATCAGAAAAAGATGAAATCACGTCAAGCTTGTAAAGTATCCAAGGGAGATATCATTATGAACAAATCTCAGAAAGTCAGGGCATTCAAGATAATCATCTATCATCAGGAGTAAGGGTGTGAAGATCAAAATTATATGAGGCTTACCTTCATGAGCTGCAATAATCTTCTATGTGGTATATATGTACTCTGTTTGAACATGATTCATCCAAAGACACGAGTTGGAAAAATACCAATGCACTCTTATTTGTATTTTTGTCCTCTCAATTTTTATTTTGATTTCAACTCATTTCTTAGGTACCACTGCCAATTTTTCGCAGTGCCAAGTAGAGGAGTCTTATTATTTTTTTTTCGTAGACTTCAACTCATGTCTTCGGTACCACTGCTAATTTTATACAGTGCCAAGTAGAGGAGTTTGTTTTATTTTCTTTTTGATTTTTTTTTGAGAGGAGATAACAATCATCAGATAAGTGCATTGATCATAACCAACAAGTAGTAAGGTGAATTAAATAGATGGAAGTATGTACATCCATAGAGAAAATTATAAGCATTACTTGAAATTAAAAAACCTCAATCAAAAATCAGATATATCACTCCATAGTCTTTTTCTATCAAATAAGATGATCATATGAATTACCTGACTTTGAACCAAGATTTAGAACATAATATTAGTATCCCAAGGAGTCAATCATAAAACTTCAAGTTATCATGATTTCCATTAAAAATCAGAAATAA
Organism: Costus lasius; assembly: GCA_027563935.2. NCBI lineage: Eukaryota > Viridiplantae > Streptophyta > Magnoliopsida > Zingiberales > Costaceae > Costus > Costus lasius. The sequence goes on along the minus strand of CM050450.1, from coordinate 20,250,196 downwards.
TATCATCAAAAATAATATCACCACTTATCTTTATCATATCATCATAGCGCAGCATATGAAATGTACCATCAAAGCACAGAGCATAAATATTGAGTTATTGCATATCATGTTTTGAAAATAAACCCAACCTAAAATCTCCCAGACTTAGATTATGCATAGTCCCTATGCATAGCATATAAAGAACTCAAAATTTGGAGAAAGGGAATGCAATACTCACAAGATTAGTTAGAATCATCGTTGGTACTGATCTCAGCATCTTCCTCTTGAGGGTCGTCCACATTGTCATATGAATTTGGCTGGACACCCAGAGAAGTTGGAGAAGCTATTGGCATTGCGGACTTGAATAGTGTTGCGCATGAGGAAGGTAAAGACAACAAGCAGCCTCGGTATAGCGTCCGATGAAGGAGGCAGAACAGGTGAAGAGGTAGGCCGGCGGAAAAAAGCAGTAGGTATGTGCATAGTAGATTTTTGAGCTCCGATCTTTTGCCCAGGGGCCAAGGCAGCAGCAGCAGTTGATAGGTGAAATCAAAAGGGCTAGCAGCGAGATGAAACTAGAACTAGTCGTTACTAATAACAAAGCAGCAGCAAGATGGGTATTCAGCGGCAGATAACAGTAGCAGTATTCTTCGGAAATAGCAGTAGAGTAAGAAGAAATAGAGTAGATGGAAGCAGGACCAACTACACCAGAAGAGATCTTCCACGAACAGGTAGACGGAAGCAGTTGAGCGAATAGAGCAGATCAGGAACCGGTAGCGAGTATATGACTATGTAGCGAACACGGAGCAGAGCTACTAATAACTTCCTTAAGTAGTGAACCAGGGGCGAACAGGATGTTGGAAGGCACTGGACTTTGGTTGTAGAATTG